>JAOEGL010000002.1:244568447-245818447 GCA_034509955.1 Urosaurus nigricauda
AAAAAAATTCTAAGCAGTAATAGGCAATTATATCCTGGGATCTATTTGCTTCACGTGCCTTAGCTCTGCAGGATGAGGGCTCAAAACCTCCATAAATTTAATCTACATCACCTATTAAGGATGATGGGAAGAGAATAAAACTTTTGTGATTAAGTCAGTATTTATGTCTACAGGAAAATATATCTACTGCCTCCCATAAGCGACACCTCTGCAATCAATTGACTCAACTGAATTCACTACAGTTCTGAAGTCAGTGATTTGGACATTTTGGAAACTGTCATGAGAATATGGTTTAAATGGTACTTGCAAATATAATCCAGTCCAAGTTACTCTCACATCTACATTAAATTTTGTTCCTTTGGTGTTTCTGCATTGAATTTAAGTGGTTTCTGTGCAGGTTAGTTTCTTGGGGCTTCTCTTCTTCTATGATTACTAAAGCAGGAAGACATTGAAGTAGGGTGAGGAGAGAAACCAATATAAAGTTCATTGCATGGTACTTTAGCTTTCCAATTCAGGCCAAGATATCCTAGCCTGTCTGATAATTGCCCTCATTTCTCAAGGGTTTTGCTGGTGATTGGTAATCAGAGTTACAAGGGTAAAGTTGCCTTCCAGCCAACCTTGACCCTACTTTGCAGGGTAGATATGCACAGCATTCCACTTTCACCTCCATGTGAAACTGGTGACTTTTGAATCTGCCTAAAACTTTGCAGTTACTTGGGCACCTGACTGTTCATCAAGTGAATATTTGGATTCACTTGATGAATGGACAGAACGTAATCTAAAGGCTGCTGTTGGATTACACTCCTCCCCTCAAACAACATATCTAATCTAGTCATCTTGAATTAAGGGGAGAAATATAAATCAGTTTCAGGAAAATCTTGAGTGTGTGCATGTATGCAGTGTGTGAGACCATACAAAAAAAACTTGAAACAAGGGTGTAAGAGAGATAGTATATTGCAACAAATAAGGAAATAAGGAAATTAAAAATAAAACTAAATTTTAATAGAAGGCTAATCTAGTATATTTGATTTTTTAGATTCTGAATTTCAAAGGTATTTTTCACAACAAAATATATGCTTTGTTTATTAAGACAGAGTGGCTGGCCAAACAAACATATACAAACAAACAACAGCAATTCCAGGATTTTATAGTTTTCTGCATTTAATTAATCTTGCACAATAGGAGTCAAATTTTCATTAGAACACCTTGGCTCTGCGTATTAAAATAAAGGTAAAAACTTTAAGGATTATTCCCCTGGGGCTAATACCACCACGCTCCTACTAGGAATTATTTTTTACTGGTCAGTGGTGAGAATCATTCTTATTATGATAAGTAGCTTCAGTGCCTCAGGTATTTCACAAACATTTAATGGAAAAAAATGAAATTGCAGATATGTGACACGCTCAAGCTAACTGTCATGCATGGAATGACCACAAGAGATAAGCAATTCCTAAAATCTCTCCTTTACAGGTGTTTATTGTAGGTAGCAATTGTTTCCAAAAATGCAAGCTGAAAATTTGACTACCAATGAAGATAAATAATTAGTGTTTACAAAAATGCAAGCTGAAAATTTGACTACGAATAACAATAAATAATTAGTGGAACAGAGAGAATTAATGAGTGAGTAATTCAACTGATGTAGTAATACATGGAAGCAGCTATGAGACTGGTGACATGATGACCAATGCTGTTTCTATATCCCATATTTCATTGTTGTGCACCCTCATATCATTTCCTATCATAGATTTTTCTGGGGCTATGACTCACCATCATTAAAATAAGTAATTCATACATATTGATATATGAATTACTGATTTTAATGATTTTATTGTTTAATTTGCTTTTAGTGAGTATTTTAGAGATTTTAGAGTATTTTAGAGATCTGTAGCAAATGATGATGTGGACAGTATATTATGTTAAATACAAAGGACACAGGAAACCTACTGCTTGGAACAGGAGTGGTTAAAGCAAGCCCTTTTGCCATATGGGGACCCAAAGACCAGTTTTCATCTTGCCAGCCCTTTTACAATGGACCAGAAGCCACTCTAGGTATCAATTTGTCATCATGAGGCGCCCAGGGGGTGGGGGGAGGACAGTGTCCCATGGAAAATCCCAAAGACCCAAAATTGGGCCTTGAAGCTTCCAAAGTTCCTTCCCTCGTTAGAACAAGAACATGGTACTGAAATTTGGTAAAAGTATCCCATGCGGAGTTTCCCCTCCCCACAGGAACATGTCAATTGCCAATGGATCCTAGTGCTAGGTTTCTAGCACTTGCATATTTCTATGCCATTTAATATGGTGAGAAAAGTATTGTTTGTTGCAAACTGGGAAGCCGCTCTGATAGCCTATAGGGCTGAAGGGTGGGGTATAAATAAATAAATAAATAAATAAATTTATTGTTTAATTTTGTTTGATTGAAGTTGTTACCTGTCTTGAGTGCACTTTTTAGTGGAAAAGCATGATAGAAATGTAAAAACAAACAAACAAACAAACAATATCAATAAATTTTATAGGAAACACTTACCAAAAGGCATAGAAAAGATATCTAGGACATGTTGTTCCTGAAGAAAGATAGACTTTGCCATGGTAGTAGTTGTTGTTTGCTTTGAAGTCATTTACTGCTTGGTCCTAAGGCAAACCTAGCAAGAAGCTTCATTGGCAAGAGGTGATTTGCCATTGCATGATGCTAGCTCTTGTTATGGTATAAGCCTTCAAAATCATTTGTATCAAAATGAAATATCTTCTTTCCTAAATAATTTACTTACATGTGTATGTGTGCACATGTATTTTTGTCCTTGTGTGAATAACTAGTTTAGGAAAGAAAAAGTGTACTACATGAAATTGCCATGCAAGTGCATTCCACAGTGTGCAAAGGAACAGAGGTTCTCCTTATATACTACTGTGTGAGGGAGATTTTAAATCAGTAGAATAGATTCGCACAAGATGCAAATGCTGCAGAATGAGGAAAATTAATTCCACCAATGTTTCTGCATTGGGACAAAAATAGCACAAGAGAGTGAAACTTATCCTTTTCAACTTGTTCTTCACTATTTACAACTTCTTATCAAAGATTCAGGGCTAGAAATGCCTGTATTTGAGTTCAGTGCTGTGTCTCTTCCAGGCTGAATGAAGTAGTTTATGATTTAGAGAGCAAACAGACTAGGAGGACGCTGACAGGAGAAGTTCTGAGAGTCTCTTTAAGAAGATAGATTAATAACTAGTGCTTAAGGAGCTGCCTTTGGTAATCTGCACAGTTCTCCAAAAGGGAACAAGCCTAAATGGGGGTGGGGGAAGGGTTAGCACTTGTTAACTGTTAAACAGCAAAATCTAGTGTACAATTTATTTTTAAAAATCATTTACTTGTTTCCTTATGTCCTTCAAGGGCCACCAGATCACATACAAGTTAAAGGGCTAAATCCATTTGTTAGTTTCAACTAGACTCATTGAATCAATGGAAAGTATGTAATTGCTAACACAATATTCAGCCATTGATGAAATGAGTCAATTTTAGTTAGGAGTAACAAACTGAATTTAGCCCACATCATATAAAAATATAGTAAATAATTATTAAATTAAAACTGAAAGGAGATACCTTTACACTCACTTCAGTGCCAGGTAGAACACAACAAGTTGAAATTGCCTGCCTAGAACTAAGTAACTGAAATAGCATTTAGGGTGGATATACAGTGGAATACAGTCGTCCCCCGGGTTACGAAGGTAATCCGTTCCGGGATTACCTTCGTAACCCGGAAGCTTTTGTTTCCCGGGGGACCACTATTCGCAACGGACCGCGCGGCTGATTTAAAGGGGCCGCGCGGGTTTTTTTTTCCGAATCCCGGGGGATCTTTCAGATCCCGGGGGATACTGTAGCGATCCCGCTGGTTTCGGATCCCGGGGTTTTCATAACCCGGGGGATTCGTAAGCCAGGGGACCACTGTATACAGTGGAACTTTAGAACTCACTGCCACAAAATGAACCAATGGCTTTCAATTTGGGCAACTTTAAAAGAAGTTGTAATAAATTCATGGAGGATGGAACCATCAAAAGCTGCTAGACAGGATGGCTATATATCACCTCCATCATCAGAAGCATGTATGTCAATATATCAATTATTCGGGAGTTTAAGATGGAGGATGCATTCATGTTTTACTGGCATGAGTTGCTTCCTTGGGGCAATTGATTGGCCACTGTCACTGGACTGCTGTTGTATTTGATATTTACGTTTCAGCGACTAATATATAGGGGCAGGAAAAACTTCAGAAAATGCAGAAAAAGGACATATAAATTGGACTATCTACAATAATAAAAGAGCCAATTGGATTGAAAAACAGGAAGTTATATAGTCTGTAATTTCTTTTTGATATAGCGGGGTTAACCAGCTTGAATATATACAGATGAATCAGGCATTTGGTTGCCAGAATAAAGGCAATCTGTTCTCCTTTATCTCATGGAGCATAGAATATGTGCCTGGCTTTTTAAGATATGTTTTCCACTATCACATCTGCTTTCTGGAAATATTTTGAACATTTCTAAAAGGTCAGTCTGTTCTGCCAGCCATAGCTTGTTATCTAATTTAGAATATAATTCAGATGCAAATACATCTTCTTGTACAGGATAAAAATGATTAGAATTTGGAGAGAATTATTTTGAAAAGCCAGGCATTTTAAAATGAACCCCACCACAGTGAGTACTACTTTGCAGAGTCAGGTGTTGTATGAATAACAACTGGCTTCCACAAGGTATAAAGAAAGGATGATATTGGAAGAGAGAGAACCAGCCTGCTGTATTGGTTTGAGCATTGAACTGTGGACTTTGAATCCTGTTTTGGCCATGTAAACCCACTGGCTGATCTTGGGAAAGTCACACTTACTAAGCGGTTTATCACATGCACTTTGTGGTCCATTCTGGGCATGGGTTGGGGACATACATGAGTGAGGGAAAATGGATTTTATCACACACTAAACTGTTGGCAAGCCATTGCCATGCCATCACCTGTCCCAGAGTCAGGCTCAGCACCCCAATTTTCCTTCACCAGAAGCTTTCCGACAGAGAAAAATCAGGCGACTGAGCCTGGATTGGGGATGGGTGATGGTCGGGTGATGGCATGGTGACACCTTACTGACAGTTTAGCATGCAATAAAATCCATTTCCCCTCACTCACACATGTCCCCATCCCATGCCCAGAATGGACCAAAAAGTGCATGTGACAAACCCCTAAGCCATAGTGGATTGCAATGGCAAACCCCATCTGAAGAAATTTGCCAAAAACACCTCATGATAGGTTTGCCTTAGGATCACAATAGCAATGTTAAGGCACCCAACAGCAGCAACTTTGTCAATTGATGAAGGCACCCATTGACAGCAACAACAACTGGAAGAGACTTCTGCAGATACTATGCACTGCCAAAAAGACAAATAAACTGGTTACAGACCAAATCAAGCTTGAACGCTTCCTAGAAGCCAATATGACTAGATTAAGACTGTTGTACTTAGGACGTATAATGAGAACACATGGCTCGTAGGAAAGGCAATCATGGTTAGCACAGTGGAAGGCAGTAGGAAAAGAATAAGATTCCATAGCAGATGGATTGACTCAACCAAAGATGCCATTGCCCTTAGTTTGCAAGATCTAAGCAGGCCTGTTGATGACAGGATGAATTTGAGGTCTCTTATTCATAGGGTCACCATAGGCTGGAGTTGATTTGATGACAATAAACAAGTATAAAGAATTTTTTGAAGATGCCAGCCACAGATGCTGGTGAAACATCAGGACTAAACTCTTCTAGAACATGGCCATATAGTCTGAAAAATTCACAAAAAGGAAGTATAACGAAAGTTTGAATTCCAAAGAGACTGGCATTTGTGTAACCCTTTTGTGGAGCAGCAACCACAAGGTGCACATGATGTGTAAAGGGTTACAGTGACAGTTGAAGGAAGGGTACGTAACTCTCATATGATTCTATGATTCTATGATTTGACCATTCAATGTTTGCTCCAATCTGATCAGTTGCCCCAAATCTGAACATTTGAATTTGCTTTCATATTAGAAGTCAGCATTGTGGATCTCTGCAAAAACCCTGAAAGGAATCACCACTTTCCTGAAACAGAAGACACTAGCTGCTACTACTTGCCTTCTGGCAGATGATGGCTAGAATCTTGTTGGCACAGTTTGTGCCCTTCCTTCAACTGTTCTTGAAGTACAGTGTAGTAAGATCATATCTGAAGAGATAGTGACCCTATGACTCTGGACAAATAGAAACTATAGAATATGTGCCATGTCCCATTAGAAGTAATGGGCTTCTGCCCTCAGCACACTGCGGAGCATGAGCCACAGGCACACACCACACACCACATTACTTCTTCAAGGGCGCATCAGGGTTTTTCCTGGTGTGGCTTCCAGTGTATTCTGGAAACCACATAAGGTGTGCCTGTGTATAACGCGGGCACAGTGTAGTACTTATTCAAGATAAACTAACACAATTACATTTGTGAAAAGTCAGAAAATACCTTTCTAACAACCTTTTCCAACCTGATGCCCTGTAGACATGGTAATTTACCTCTCCTACTGTCTCCAGTAACACTGGCAATTGGGTATGGTGGAATAATGGGAATTATATCTAAGGGGTTATTCAGATGGTGAAAATAATTCAGGTAGAATCTGGATTGAATCTTCGTTGTTCACATGCACTTTGAATGCATCCAGTTAAGTCTTTTTGGGGGGCTGCCAAACCCACCTACCCCCACTTAACCTGGAATAATCAATGTTGGAGTTTTCCCCAGCTTTGAAAGAATGAAACAATGAAAGAGAGAATTACTACAATAAAATAAAAAGCTAAATTTAATATTTAAGAGCATTCAGGGGGCAGGGAGTGGGCCTTTGGATGTCTTCGCCACCCCTCGCCCATGGGTAGCTTTGGCAATGTGCCCTAGCAAATGGAGGTGAATGGGATAAGGAGGGGGAGGGAAGGGAGGCTAGGGAATGGGATTTGGGTATGGGTTGCATGAATTGGAGCCATTAGAAGTAGAATTAAATGGGATTTGGGTATGGGTTGCATGGACTGAAGCCATTAGAAGTAGAATTAAATGGGGTTATGTCAAATAAACTAAAAATTACATCATTAAACACCAAGGGACTTGGTTTGGTGGTTAAATGAAGAAGGATTGAAGCATTATTAAGAAGAGACTCAGCAGATATTATCTTTGTTCCTGACTTCTTCTGAAAGAGTCACATTCTCAGCTTTGTGAACAACCAATGCAAATAAAGACAGGATATACTGAGTTAAAACTCTGTATGTCTTGAACATGCTTCAAATACATCAGCTCCATCTTTATTTGAGTGCTGGCACATGGGAGCAACCAAACTCACAGAGATGCACAGAGATGCAGTTCCATAGTATGAACAAAAAAACCTGAAATGCGTGAATGAGATTATTTGTATAGTCATGCTTTAAAAAAATAATAATGTGTGACTGACTCCCAAGACATCTGGAAGGCGCCAGGTTGGGAAAAATGTTGCTATATTGAATTATGAATTATTATTGGATTTTTCATCACATGTGTGTACATGCAGATACATAACATTGGTTGTTTCAGAACATATTCAGCTACTTAAACATGAATGTATACAGCAGAGTCACTTGCTGCTTATCTGCTAGGGCCAATTTATATATGAAACTAATTGCTCTATTAGCAATCACATCTTTAAAACACATATGCACACACACTAATGGCAAACATGAGATTGTGCACACCCAGACTACAGTGTGGTGTATGGATAGGCTTAACAGTTTGTTCTTCTGTTGCTATTGTGATAGCATCTGTGTGGGTGGTACTGAAACCTGTTTCCGTTGGTGCCATAGGAATTGTTTCTTTTGAACAGATAACAGACTCATGCCCATGTGAGAGAGGGGAGTGTGTGTGTGTGTGTGTGTGTGTGTGTGTGGAACCTTTGCATGTTAGGAAAAGGTAAAATCTGGCACTTACTTTTACTTACACCCCCACTCCCAGATGGTAATAATGCTTTTGATGCTAAACTACTATTCTTCAAGCCAGCCATAATTTATAAACAAACTGCTTCATTTATATACTGCTTCATACCGCCTAAGGAGTGTCTAAGCAGTTTACAACTGTAAGCTACTTGCCCCCAACAATCTGGGCACTCATTTTAGTGACCTCGGAAGGATGCAAGCCTGAGTTGAGCTTGAGCCCTTTTGCTGGTCTTGAACTCGCAACCTTATGGTTTTGAGTGAGTGGCTGCAGTACAGGCATTTAACCACTTCGCCACCATTATGGAAAAAATGGCTATTCTCTCCACATTTATCCCTTATTTTCAGAATTTTTTTCCATCTATCTCCCCCAAGTTGATATAATTTGAAATCATTAATAATTCCTCCTCCTCCCCCTCCCCCTCCTCCTCCTCCTCCTCCTCCTGACAGGGACAGGGAGGTAGTGGGATTAACTATGCTATAGGGAGACTTTTCTGCTCCACTTATAAAATGTGCTCATGTAACAAATCTTTCAGTACAAAATATGTATATTCTTCTACTCTTAATTATTTCAAGGAAGAAAATTGTGGTTGCTTGGCATTTCTGCCCTCCTGGGAGCTGCTCTTTGTGTTTTTATGTGACCGAGTTTCTTTCTTCTGTATTTCGTAGCACAATTGTCTACCTGTCCAACCATACTGAATGAAAATGATGTGGTTGAACTCTCTTTTCTGCTATGTTTTATTTTGCTGCTTCTGTAAACATACTTTGAACCTGGCTGCAGTCTTCAACAGTATTGCCTCCTCCTTGTCCTTTCCATCTCCTTGTGGCCATTCTGGGTCAAGAGTTGGAACATGCCAATCAAATAATCTTTATTGCAGTAGCTTTCTTTTTTAATTAGTAATTTGATTTTTAATCACTTTGGTCCCCACTCTATGAATTCTTCCACTCTTTAAATATTATTTTAGATGTGAATTAATAGTAAAGCAAACAAGCAAAGGATTAGGTAGGGTTTAGATATTTAAAAATGAAGAACGGAAAGGGAACAGACAGTACTTAGCAAATTACAGACAGCAGACACATGCTGTGGGGGGGGGGGGAGGCAAGTTGTATGAGATTACTGACGGAATGAAAATTAGATTATTGTTGTAGAGAGTGATCCAGCTAATGGACTGAATGTTCCTAAGTTAATTTTAATACCTACAGCATGCAGCATTTCTAAGGAGCCACGAGCACTAGCCGGAGCATAATGGTTAATCTTCAGTAAGTAGTTGCTAGCAAAGTATGTGCAGTAAATATTAATGAACCGATTCTGCAGATTTTTAAATTGAGCCTTTACAGTATTCAGCACCGAGGCAGGAAGGCCGCACTCGATCTGGGTCCAGAAATTCAGGATATCATATCCCTGGTGGCAACCAGTTACTAAACTGTGGGAAACATTGCCCTTATACTATTAAGCTAGAACTTGTAGAGACACAGAATTTCTACTGATTTGTTGATAAAGCTTGGTGAATCAACATTGAAGGAGGGACAACAATAGTCCCACCACTTCTGGTTCTCCTCAGATGGGGGCCGATCAGTCTGAACAAGACCGCTTCTCCTATGTGTGTGAGTCACCTTGGGTCCCTTTCTGGGTGAAAGGTGGGATATAAATAAATAAATACACATGGTCTATGCCATCAGGAGCCTTAAAAACAACAAGGGTTTTCATACACATGGAGAATGCCCTCACATAGGTCAAACTCTCCTATACAGACTTGTGAGAAGAGCAGTGGAAATGGATAAAGAGGAAGAAAAGCTAGGGTCTCCCATTTTCACTTGTTGGTTCAACACACTATAAAAAAGTGAATGTAGAGAGAGAGAGAGAGAGAGAGAGAGAGAGGAGAGGAGAGGAGAGGAGTTGTGCTTCTTCATATGACATTCATTGTCAAGACCTGCTAGTCTTAGACTGTGTATAGGCAATAGGGAGGGACAGCTGGGGGGTGGGTGATTAGACAGCATGATTATACATCATATAATAAGAGACATCACATAGATAACTAAGTACTTATGTAAACTAGGAATGGAAAGAAACATATGCAGGGGTAGCTGTGCTGGAACTAAGTTGCTTTTATCTATACAACTGTAGCCACACTCTTTCCAGCCCAGTCTCTAGAAGAGAGCAGAAGGTGAGCTGTGTCAGGGAAGGGCACCCTTGACTCTCACTGTGTTCTCCATGAGCACATGGTCCAAGTGTTTGTCTGCTTCTTCCCCTGTGTATCCATGACCACGTGGATTAAGGGGGGAGGCTTTCTGCTGAGTAACTGGGATCTAGCAGGCAATAGCAGACAGAATTAAGGGGGTGGAACAAGGAATAGAGAGGGAAAAACAACAATTGGGTCACAGCAGAATTGGTGGGTGACATTGATGGAGAAGCTCACAGCAAGAACAGCAGTGATACTATAGCTGATGCACATTAGCACTACACAGAGGCCCTATGATGAGACAGCTCAGAATGGAACAAATTACAGGACCAGGACACAAACAGAGAACAAAAAAGGAAGCACAGGGGATAATCACAAAGAGCGAATTAAGCAAAGACAACAGCAGAAAAGAATGAAAGACCTTTTTCACAAGATGTTCAAACCAAAGGTGGGGATGATGTACAATCAGAAGGGAAACATACCAAATGATCAAAATGAAAGAAAAAGACGGTGAATGCAATACACAATATATATATATATATATATATACACACACACACACACACACACACACACACAATGAATTACACATGGAATGAAGAACCATATGAAGATGAACCCCAAATTTTGGAATGCGAAGTGGAAGCAGCACTCATAGAAACTGGAAAGAATAAATCACCAGGAACAGATGATTTCCCAATTGAACTGCTACAAACCACACAAACAGAATCAATTCCAGTGTTAACCAAAATATGCCAACAAATATGAAAAACAAAACATTGGCCAACAGACTGGAAATGATCACTATACATCCCAATCGACAAAAAAGGAGATACAAAAGACTGCAGCAGTTCCAGGACCATAACATTAATTTTCCACAGAAGCAAAATTCTGCCCCAAATTCTGCAGCATAGATTATAGTCATGTGGAGAGAGAATAGCCAGATGTCCAGTTGGAGTTCAGGAAAGGAAGAGGCAATAAGGACCACATTGCAGACATACGATGGATAATGGAGTGAGCAAAAGAATCCCAGAAGAAAATCAGCATGTCTTTATAGACTATAGCAAGGCCTTTAATTGCATAGATCACAAGAAGCTATATAGGAATGCTCTTAAAAATGGGAGCGCCACTACATCTAATAGTCCTGATTAAGAATCTGTGCTTAGCACAAAAGGATACTGTTAGAACAGAGTACGGAGAAATAGAATGGTTCCAAATTGGCAAAGAGGTCGGGCAAGGCTGTATCCTTTCATCCTATCTGTTCAACTTGTGTGCAGAAAATATCATATGAAGAACAGGCTTAGACACAGAAGAAGGAGTGAAGACAGGAAGAAGGAATATCAACAACCTAAGATATGCAGACAACACCATAATACTAGCAGAAAACATAGACCTGGAACAGTCAGTAAAGAAAATCAAATAAGAAAATGCAAAGGCAGGCCTAATGTTAAAATTAAAGAAAACAAAAAAATGACCACAGATGATAGTCGTAAATTCAATCTAGATAATGAGGAAATCAAAATAGTTAAGATTTCCCATACCTTGAATGAAACATTGAACAGCATGGAGACTACAGTCAAGAAATCAGAAGATTAGAAATGGGAAGGGCAGCAATGAAAGCATTGAAAGGATCCTAAACAGGAAAGGTATACAGCTGAACACTAAAGTTAGAATCATTCAAGCCATCATATTTCCAATTTCTGTGTATGTTGTGAGAGGTGGACAATGAAGAAAACCGGAAGAAAATTCATTTGAGATGAGGTGGTGGAGAAGAGTGCTTAGGATATCATGGACAACTAAAAAGACAAACAAATGGGTCCTAGAACAGATCAAGCGAGAGCTCTCCCTAGAAGCCAAGCTAATGAAATTGAGGCTGTTATACATCAGCTACATAATGACACAGAACTTGTTAGAAAAAGCTGTGATGCTGGGGAAAGTGGAGGGAAGTAGGAAGAGAGGAAGACCACATGTCAGATGGATAGACTCAATCAGGGAGGCCTGAGCCTGCAGGACCTGAGCAGGGAGACAGAAGATAGAGGGGTTTGGAGATTTCTCATTCACAGGGTCGCCATGAGTCAAGATCAACTTGAAAGCAGCTAACAGTAACAACAAGCTGTGTTGGCCATATAGCAAAGTGCAATAACATTAAAAAATCCACAAAACAGTGATATCTTTATTCAGACAACCAAAATGTCAAAATGTATAATGGAGAAACCTAGATGGAAGATAATCTTTGCAGTTTAGAACCTATACATTAAAAAAAAATTCTCTCAGGGGAAAAAACTCTTGTGCAGAAAACAATATTTTCTGTACAGAAAATGACATCTCCATGAAGGAAATTCATTTTTTGTGTGTGTGCAGAAATAACCCACATGCCTTTAAAATATATATATGCAGAATAATCCTTAGAATGCAAATAGTATTTGAAAACTGAGAAGTTTTAAATGACTGGCTCACAGTAAGGAAAATAAATCATACAATTATTTGTTCCTGCCTGATTATAAATGCAAATTGGGCCTCCAGAAACAGAAAGAGGTTAAAGGGAAACAAAAGAATAACAAGTCACCTAGCTTTTTTCCTCTAGTTAGTATGAACTTGCAGGAAAAATTGGGAGAGGTAATTCATGATTTCACAAACAAAAAGACCAGAAAAATAAAGCTTCAGATTTTAAATGTTTGCATCCATATTGGTCCAGTAGAATTCAAATAAAAAATGAAAATGTTCACCAGATAATACAAATATTAAGAGAATGAAACCAAAAGCTACAGAATAGTCAGCAAGCTTTGTAGTACTTTCCTTTGGGATGAAATGTTACATTGAACAAACAAATGAAAGCTCCAATGTGTCAATCATGTATTTTTAGAAAGGGGATGCAACATAATTTATGAATTTTCTTTTGCAGTTCATGGGATCTTATATCTCGGATAATTCTTGGCTGCTTTCATATACAGGGCTGTTTGCACTACTGATTAAATAACACAGTGTTGCTGTTCTTTCCTTTTCCTCCTTCATGGATTTGTTTTGGCAGAAATAAATGTGGAAGTAGTGGGAAAACACAGGAAAACTATGTGTGGAACAAAATATGTTCTACATCCACACCATATCCTGTAGAAACAGATTGGGAGAGTTACATGATAAAAGCCTTGTCTGGAAGCAGCTTGGGTTACCAACTATGATTTGATATGTAGAGTGAGCTTTACTGATACCCAGATGTTTCCTGGGCAAAAGTCAAATTGCTGGTTTTAACCCTTAAAGCCATGTATGCCTCAGGCCATGGATGACCTGAGGACAGTCTCTTCTTTGTAATTCTGCTTACAAAGGCTGCCTCAGAGGCCTTTCCACTTTTCCTACTCCGTATAATATGAGTCAATATGGGACAAAGCAATAAGAACTTCTGAGTTGTGTTTTTCGGATTGCAGAATTTTCTCCTTAGGGAGTCTTGTAGTTACAGGTCTAATTATTGTTTGGCACCAGGTTGATATATCCAGGCCTTCTCAGTATAGGTCATTTAGTTGGTTTGGGTTTTAGTTATTATTATAATCTGATTTTCAGTGTTGTTACTGTGGATATATTTTCAAATGGTTCACTTGTATGTAGGCTGTTAAATTGATGTGATCTACTTTGAGAAATTTTCCTGAACAGAAGTATAATATAAAGTAACTTATGAATATATCCTGTTTTAAGGAGCCTATGGCCCAAAACAGAAGGGCCAAATGTACTGCCTTCGGGCAAATCTGGAGGTGTGGCATTCAGATTACACTTGTGCCTGTACCAAGCTGAAGTTGTGATGTGGCAGCCTAAGGCAGCCCAAAACCAGCCACAAAAGGAGTATTAAAAAAGCACTCTTTGTTGATGGTCTGTTGCAGACCGCAGGACCGCAATGTCTGGTCATTGCGGTCCCATTCTGCTAAGGGCATGCTCCTGGCTGGAGTAGTCAGAAGCTGCTCCAAACCACCTGTTTGCTCAAGGTCCAAACGTCTGAAGATATGGAGGTGCAACAGTTAAAGTTTTATGTAAAAAAACAAAATAGCAAAAACTTCACAATTTCAGGGCTACGTATAGAAGTCCTGAACGTTATTTCAGAAAGCCAGTTTTGTGCATTTCAATTGCATAATCTCAGCTGATTACCTGTGGAGCATGAATGACAGAGATTTGAATAGTAAAGTTTAGAGTGGGGGTGGAAATTAGGTGGCCTTCCAGATGGTTTTGGATCGCTGAATGGGGTCTGGCCTCCCAGGAGGCCCAGCAGCCAAGCCTTCCGGCAGCAGAACCTTCAGGCATTGATGAGAGACAAGGGATAGTACCTACCTTCAGCCAGTGACAAGCAGAAAGGGAGGGCCTCCAGCATTCAAGGAGGCTTTATGAAAAAATACTGAGGTAATCAAAAGCAGCTGGATTCTTGCAGCTAGGAAATTTAAACAGGTGCAGGATGCCAGCCTCAGTGTCAGAGCTTATCTGAGTTACCTTGCAAAAGCATGCTTGATCCTGACCTCCCTTGTTTTCTGGCTGAAAACCCTGCTCCTCGGATTGCTGGTTGCCTTGTCTCCCTGGATTTCTTGGCCTTGGATTTGCCTACACATCTTGTCACTCTCTGGAACCCTTGACTTTGGATTTCTGACAACTCTCTTGGTTTGTGCTCTTGCTTGATTTGCTGGACTGCATTAAGTTATGAACATTGTTTAGTGCTGTGTGTTGCTGTCAGTCTTCTTGGTCACTTTCCCAGGACAGGCAGCTCCACATGGACTGAAACACATGGGGCAAATAAAGCAGCTTCTGGCCACTTTGGGGGCATGGCAAACAATGCACACCCTCCAAGAAGCCAGAAGCCACTCTGATGCTGCACTCCAAAAAGGAGGGGAAACCCCCCACTCCTGGCCGTGCATGTTGGGACCTGTGATGGTGGCCTGATTTGGAAGTGGGACATGTGGTCACCATGGTCCCCGCAATTCTTTCTGAGCCATCTGCTTTGGCCCATTGAGCACATTCAAGATTTAACTACTTCATGAATGGACATAGTTGGCACACTAGCTTTAACTTTGCAAAAGCACTCCAGTCACTGTTAAGACTGGGGACTCCAGGCTGAACACTGAATCCAGACTGCAGACCTGTGTCTTCAGGGGGAGTATAACTCAATCCAACACAGGCTGAATCCCTATTCCCAGATCAGTCTTTTGACTGACCAAGGGCACTTCTGTCTTGTCTGGATTAATCTTCAGTTTGTTTTCCCTCATCTACTCCATCACAGCTGCCAGATGGTGGTTTAACACAGGACGAACTGATGATATCTGACTCCAAAATTCTAGACAACCTCTCCCAGTGATTTAATATAGATGTATAGGGGATTGGACTGCTATCCCTGAGGGACTCCATAGGCCAATGGTCACGGAGTCAAACAGGAATCCCCCAACACTACCCTCTTAGAGCACACGTCCAGGAAAGAATGGAGCCACTGTAGAACAGTATGTCCAAACACCATCCCAGAGAGGTCTCAGAAGGTTACCATGGTCAATGGTATCAATAGCTGCTGAGAGGTCCAGCAAAACCAACAGGAACACACTCTCCCTTGCCCAGTTCCCTGCACAGGTCATCCACCAAGGTGACCAAAGCTGTCTCTATCCCATAACCAGGTCTGAAGAGAGAAGAAATGGATCAAGATAATCCACCTCATTTCAGAACACCTGGAGTTGAGAAGCCACCACAGACTGCAATACCTTGTCCAAAAATGGGTTGCTGGACACTGGCTTATAGTTATCTAATACTGTAGGATCCAGGGAAAGTTTTTTCAAAAGAAGTCTTAGCAAAAGTTCTTTCAGGCATGTTGGGACCTTGCCTTGTTGTAAAGAGGCATTAGTGATTTATGCCTCCTTATAAGTCAGAGTCCCAACATGCTTGAAGGAGTCTATGCTAAGACTTCTTTTCCACTCAGCTATTCCTCCTCTGGCCTGTTGAATTAATCATGAAGGGCAAGGGTCTAAAACACATGTGGTAGTTCTCACTTCTCCAAGGATCCTGTCCACCTACCTAGGCTGCACAAATTAAAAAGTATCAATCAATACTGAACAAGCAGGGGCCAAGGTTACATCCATCAGATCTATATCAACCCTGCCATCTAAGTCAGAGTGGTTCCAATTGATTTCATCTGGAAAATGATGGTGAGATTTTTTGCAAGGGGCTATTGGGTGGCTAACATTCTCCTCTCCTCCACAGTAGCAGTAGTCACATTCCTGTCACATTCCCGTCTGCATGGCGGCCCAATCCTAATCTTGAACATGGGAACCTTTTGTTTCTCACATGCATGGCAAGAGATCTGGATTGTGAATCAAGGTTGACAAGGAGATAGTCAGGAATAATCTTACCTAAATGAATTCAGATCCACAGTTGCAGATGAGTGGTATTCCAGAGAGTTAAAGCAACTTGCTGATATAGTCTGTGAATCACATGCCATATTTTTTTTAGAGCTGTTGGAAAACAAGTGAGATGCCAGAGGTTTGGAGAAGAGCAACATTATCTACTTCTTCAAAAGGGGTAAAAAAGAAGATCTGGGGAACTATTGACCAGTCAGTCTGATCAGTAGCATTACCATCCCCAGTGTCACCTAATGTGTAGGGGGCCAAAAAGGTTGGGTTCACCCCTTCTCCTTCACTACAGTGGCAGCAGCCTTCTCACAAACTTCTGCAGCAAGGAAACCAGGCTGCAAGGAAACCAGGCTGGGGGTGGTTTGTCTTTAGCAATAGCAAGAACATTTCTATACCATTATCAATGTACTAATGTTTACCATGTGTAAGCTAATGTTTACCATGTGTAAGCTAATTGCCCCAACAAGCTGGGTACTCATTTTAGTGACCTACAGAAGGATGCCAAGCTGAGTCAACCTAGAATCCCTGGCTGGTATTGAACTCACAACCTTGTGGTTTGTGAGTGAGTGGCTGTGAGGAACTGCTGCTGCAGTGGGGGTCAGAGGGGGTCAGAGACACTTGGCCTTTCCTTCCCTGCTGAGGCAGTGGCTTTTCATGAGGAAGCCACTGTAGCACCGGGGAAACAGGACTGAGAATGCTTGGCCTTCTCCTTTGCTGCAGTGGCAGTGGCTCTTCAAAAGGAGATGGCTGCCATGGCACGGAAGTAGGTCTGGGGGTGTTTAGTCCCCCCCTCTAGTGGAAGGAAGGCTTGATTGGGTGTTGATTCCTCTTCTGGGGTGTCACCTAATGCAGACTGCTCAATCGCAGTCCCCTAGTGATGCCACTGAGCCTGACCTCAATACCAGGAAAAATATTAGAACACATGATCAAGGAGTAAGTTTGCAAGTATCTACTTGACAATGGAATGATTAGCAGGAACAAGCATAGGTGCTTTTAACAAACAAACAAACAAACAAAAAACCTGGATCACTAGTTTAGTACATGGTGAGAATGCTGCAGATGTTGTTTATCTAGATTATAACAAAGCATTTGATAAAGCCTCCCATTATATTTTTAATAGTACAGATTAAATGTGGAATATTCAGAGTGATAATCTATGACTTCATATCAAAATGGAGAAAAGTCTCAACTGGAGTGCCACAGGATTCTGTCCCAGTGCTGACACTTTTCAATATATTTATCAATGACTAGATCAGTACTCCCCAAACTTTTTTTTTGCCTATCTCCCCCTTTCCTATTGGGTGACAACCCACTCACCCCCCTTCTTAATATTAGGTCTACTGTTTTACTGAACATTCAGAACAACCAGTTTCAGCCACTTCTCCCTTTGCCACCTAGCTATGTTGGGAGCAGCAACTAAGTAGCTGGTTGAGCAGGGACTGTGATGCCTCTCGCCTGTACTGGGTCACACTGGGTGACACCATAAGTGAGATGACACCATGACCACCACCCTACCAACACCACTGTTGCTTCCTAAATATCTGCCTTTTTGAAGAAACATGGCATAGCATTAATGCACCTTGTAAGACATGAGGAGCTCAGCAGAAAAGAAGATGTGGCCAGAAAGTGGGGGAAACAAGGCTTCTCCTTTTTCTGCCTACTATGCTTCAAACACTCTCTTGGAGAAGAGGTGAAGCCAGGGAAGGATTTTCTGGGTTCCTCTGTCTTTCTGGTATGGCCTGGCCTGTGAGAGGGAAAAGCTTGAAGGAGAATCAGGGAGCAAATAAGTGTGAGGAAGGCTGCTGTCTACCATTGACACAAGAGCCTCCAACTCCAGGGATTCTTCATCTTCCTAACTCCAAACAGGAGAGTGTCAATGGCAGACAACAGCCTTCAACTTCAGAAGTAGGGTGCAGGAGCAATCAAGGGATTCTTCCTTCTCTTAACTCTCAAAGCAGAAGTTTGTTGTTAGAATGGGAGACAGCAGGCTCCAGCTTCATGAGAAGGGTGCAGAAGGAATCTGCAAATTTTGCTTCAGATATTAGGAGGACAACGAATCCCTGGATTCCTCCTGCACGCTAGTCCCAAAATTGGAGGCTGCTGTCTCTCATTCTAATAACAGCCTTCTGCTTTGGAAGTTAGAAGGAGGAAGAACCCTTGGATTCCTTCTGCACCTCATTTATAAAGCTGATTCTCTTATGTGAATGGGAGACAGCAGCCTCCAGTTTCAGGTAGGAATGTGAAATGACAGAATAATTCTTCTGCCTGAAAATTGGTGGGCAAGAAAATTACTGTTCTTCCTGCATGAAGAAGTGTGAAATAATTATAATGTCTCCTCCCTCACAAGGAACAGAGCTCACCCATTCCAATAAGGGGTTGGAAAATTCCTTTTGAAATTTGTTGTTCTAAAAGTTGTATTGTTTTACTGCATCAGTGCAGTGCAGTTGTCCTTTTAATTCTAATACTGTATGTCTTTTCAGCTGTCAGAATGGCAAATTGCCATTATCCCTGTCATGATGTTGTCCTTGGTCAACATTGGTAACTGACAATAAAAGCCTAAGTTCTAATACCAGCCTTTACTACAGTAGGCCCATTGAATAAATGAAATTTACATAATTGTTAACTTACCATTCAGCAGCTGATTTAATGAATCTACTGTAGCTGAGACTAGCAATTGGATTTAGGCCAAAGTCTACCCTGAAATTAATGTGTAAATAATTTTAGATGCAAATAAGTTTGAGGCTGTGGAGGGTTTTATTGATATTTTCCTCCTAACCAGTCATAATATTCTTGCTTCTGGCTTGAATCCTATTTCCTTGAATCGTATTTCCTTTTGTATCTCCTGTTCATACGATAACATCCCCTCATACCCTTTTGTTTTATTTGATCTTTTTTATTCATTGAAAATTTTAGATTTTATTGCATCTAATAAAATCAAATATTTTTGAGGCCTACTATCAAAGGTCATTGTGAAGTGAAGAAAAGGAGTAATATTTTGTGGCAGAGATTAGGAAACTCTGATATTTCTATTATGTTTGCTAACTTTCCCTAAAAGGCTAAAATATTTCTTTATTTCACTTGTTTTCTTGCTACCTGCTAGTCCTTTGAAAAAAAGGGCTTTTGGAGAGAAGGAAGGGGAAAATTGTATGCACACTTGGGTTGTTATAAAATGTTTTTAGCCTTCAGTCCTTTGGTCAGGTTCCCTAACATCCTGAGATGAGAGCTGTTGGGACTTGGAACACTACAGGAGGAAACTCTAACATCAGAAGAGAATCCAAATGGTCAAAATTTGTTCAGCATCCCCATTTCAGGGAGTGCACTGTTATATGTTCTAGAAATTGTCATGAATGAGACCAAGTTAAAGTAAGAATCTTCAGATTTACAGGATAATTTAAATGGGGTTTCATGATTGAACATTTGCTACACTTATGGAGAAAATGAAGCATAACACACAGTGCCTTCTTACCTTCTTGGAAGAAAAGACTTAACTATCCTCCCTTAATTTCATCACTATAAGGCTTGTGTTCTGCTCAGTGGATAGTCACCAGCAACTTAATACAGATTCATAGCCCTACCATTATTGTCCTTAAATCTCCTTAACAAATCCAGCCATGACATTTTCTGTGGTCTCCAGTAATCAGATTTGCATGCAAATACCCACTATTAGATGCATGATGTTGCTTGGCTCACTAAATTCAGATTTTATGGTAATGATGACACTGCATTACAGTGTTTTAGACTAGAACTGGAACATTGTAGTTCAAAAATATTCAGTAGAAAAAGGGAAGGCAATGTGCAAATCATAGGGCATAACTTGTCTTGTAATACCTTTCACCATTAAGAGCCTTCCCTCTCAGAAAGGTCTGCTTCTGGCTAAGTGGCAGGATTTATTTATTTTTTTATGTTTCATCTACAATCTACTTAGTTTCAGGCTAAGATATTATTGGGTGTTTTCTACAACCTATCTAATCATGGTTAATGAACTCTGTTTTCCTTTTTAAAGAAGCAAATCCCTTGCCCACCAACCTATGTGTAAGTCCTACAGAATTGACTGCACTTGCTTCTGAATAGTGACCTTTCATTATTGCTTAAAAGTTATGAAATAAGTCTGGTGATCTGGCAAGAAGGATGAAATTATTTTGGTAGTTGCAAATATTTGATATCGTAGGTGAGGTAAGAAATTAACAAAAAGGTAATTTCATATTTTTAAAAATGGGCCAGGATCCAGAATGAGATATACATACCCCTTTTCCAGTATGTGTAAGCTATCTCACAAGATGAAACATGGATGGACCAGATAACTATGGAGTCTAGATGACTGGGAAACTTTCCAGAGATGTTTTTTTTTTTTGAGAAGTTGTTGGGTTTAGCCTATTGATTTCCTAATTGATAGGAGCTTAACTTTAACTTTGAGGAAGTAGCTAAATAATGGTGGAATGCATATGTTACTGGGAAAAAATTCACAAATGTAGATGAATTAAAGTTGCTGGAAGTCTTTCTCAAGTGTGGACCATTTTCCATCTTCTGAGATAGTGGGGCTTTCTAGATTGGCAGGAAAGTGTGACATGAAGTTGCCTTTTCCTTAAAGGCTTGCAGCCTTTAGATGGAGCTGCGCTGTTCTGCAGTTTTTAAAAAAGAAGCTGGGAAAACCAGCACCTTTTTCAAGGTGCTTCTTCTCCCCTAAAATGCAAAAAAAAGCATTTTCATGGCACACTTTCCCTTTTTCTCATCTAAAGGCTAGATTTTCATGCAGCCATGAACACACTTCTTTTTGCCAATCTAGATCAGGCCCATGAAACTAGCTTTTGGTTCATATATTGTACTTGGTGACAGCCAACATGGTGTTGTGGTTTGAGTGTTGCAGTAGAAGGGAGGAAGACCAGAGTTTAATCTTCACTTGGTCATGGAAACTCACTGGGTGACATTTGGTAAGTTGTGTTCTCATAGCCTCAGAGGAGGATAATGGCAAATCCCTATAAACAAAGTTTGCGAAGAAAACACCATGATAGTGTCTCCTTAAGATTGTCCTAAGCCAGAAACAACTGGCAGTTACATAGCAACAACAACAAATTATGTTTATCAGGGGCTGGAAAAGTCAGAATTTGGCGTCAGGTACTCTGTTTTGGCACACCTTCCAGTTAACTATCTCTATGTCCCTGCCTGTTATAACACATGCTTTGCTTACATTACTGTTGTGTTCATTACATGGATGATGCCTTTGCAAAATCACCAGGTACAAAAGATGGCAGTTAGGCATTTGTCTAGTGTAGGATTGCCTGAAAAAAACTTCAATGGCTCTCTCTTTTTGCAAGCTTAGTTCAAAATTCATGTTATGGTTTAGGACCAGAAGGTCTCATCAACTATTATGCTATGATATCCTGCTGAAGTGTGTGTATGTGTGCCCCACACTGATATTGGGTTGGAACAATGGTGGGGTTTTTCCCAGTTTTCATATCCCTTGTTATATTTTGTCGCTGTTGTAAGCCACCTCGATCCTTGTGGAGAGGTGGGATAAAAATAAAATAATATTTATCATCATCATCATCATCATCATCATCATCATCATTGTCATCCAGACTTTGGACCCTCCTGATGCGCGAGACTAATTTTGCCCATTCTTAGTTTCTGGCTGCAGGATTAAGATTTTCTTTGCTATGCTTTTCATCCTTAAAGGATAGATTGTATTGCCTTGCTTACCATAATTTATAACATGATCATCCTGATACTTACTGTCCTTTATGCTGATGATGTTTTTAATATTTATTTATTTATTTATGCTGGCTGAATATTCATCATTTTTTCTATCTTTTTGTTCGCGTGTATTGTATTTTGCCATTGCTAGTTGCCTTGAACTGTTACAGGAAAGGCAGGATAGTAGTATTTTAAAATAAATGAATGAATAAAGATATGAATTGGCTGGGATTAGATGAAATTTTCAGTTATCCTTTTTAAAAGCAAATAAATCATATAGATGTTCAGGTTCAGCAAGATCCAAAATATTTTCACATTTGTTGGAAGACTTTCTTGTTGATGTTACACCATAAATATTTTGATGTGATGCCCTTGTTTTGTTTGCAAAATTGTCACCTTGGCAACCTTATAAGACTTGTTTATAAAAGTCACATAAGCTGACATCCATTAAAAAAAATCCCCTCAACCTGACTAAGTGACATGTTTTCTCTCTGCAAACATGTGCTTATGTCAAGGTTAGAGGAGAGAAAGAGTATAGGAGAGGTAACCATAGGCTATGCAGCAGCTGAACCACGTTTATTGCTCCAAATATATTTTCAGGCATCCTGTTCTTTGTTGTGCTGAACCAGGTTGTGCTAAAAAAGCATAGTAATCTTTTTCTGAAATACTTTCTGAAATAAGGAATGCTCTAGATAGTGACCTTGCTGAAGTTGAATAGATTTTAGTCTGGTCACTGCCCAGATTGGAGATTGTGTAAACTTTATTGAACTCCATTGTGGAAGAAAGACAGTTTTAAAAGTACGTTAAAGACAATAAACATATATTTGGGTATAATAATAATAATAATAATAATAATAATAATATATTAAAAACATTTTACAGATATTTTCAACATTTACAGATTACACATAGGACAAACAATTAAATAAAATAAATATTACATTTTTTAAAAAACTTCCCTTCCTTTACTGTGAATATTATATCAACCTTCAGATTTTTCCATTAATTTTCAAATATCTATCTATCTATGTGTGTAAACAAGTTTTATCTTTCCCATTATATAGATTCACATGATTGATTTTTGAGCTCTTGTTTTAACTTGCCCCCTCCCTTTATCATCCAGTCTAGAACATTTAAATCTCTATCAATTTTTTATTCTTTATTTCTCCGGATTGATCAATTACAAGGTTTAAATTGTTCTCTACTCTTCAAAAACTGTTATGCCTTTTCTTCCCACTCTTTGGAAGAGATAGTTAATAACTGGTGACCATTCTTTCTTAAATTTGTTAATATTTCTCTCTCTTATAAGAGTTGTTAATTTATCAATTTCCAGTATTTTGTATTTTTTAAACTTATTCTTGTATTGTGGGTTGGGTACCAAAATAATATTTCTGTCGCTTAATAGAAATCACTAGGATTGAAGGACAGTGTGTCTGCATGCCTGTCAACTTACTTGTCAACTCCATGGGTTTTGTTAGGCAGGAAATACTCAGAGGTGGGTTTGTCAGTTCCTTCCACTGAAATACAGCCTCCAGCACCTGGTATTCATTGGCAGTCTCCCATCCAAGTACTAATCATGATATGTCCAAAGTATGACAGTCTGAATTTATGGTAAATAAATAGGATCAATAATATATAATAATAATAATAATAATAATATAATAATAATAGCCTGCTCCTCTGTGCAAACAATCGGAGCGGGTTAGAGCAAAGTTAAAAAAAATCACAGGCTAAAAACAAGTCCAATAACCCATTACCAACTTCCCACCCCTTAAAATGAAATTAAACTAGCAATCAGTTATAGTATTTTAATGGTATTAGCTGTTTAATTTGTGTTTTAATATTTATGATTTATTGTTCTTTATGGGTAGTGTGTGTGTGTGTGTGTGTGTGTGGGAAGTCACCTTGTATCCCAGCTATGGGAGAAACACATGGGAGAAAGGCAGGACATAAATTTAACAGCAAACAAAGTCCCCATATCTTGTCTAGCCAATTTGCATGACTCTTAAGTTAATTTCAGTGTGCCACAATTTTGACTTGGAATGTAATGAATATTTCTCCTATTTTCTAAGCCTTGATGGAAAGGGGGTTTAACAATTCCAGCAAGAAAATGTAGATGCGGCATGATTTTCCTCAGTGAAGGACATTTTCTGCACAACAGTAATCTATAATGTAACAATTAGGGTTTTGTAGGTTTTTTTCCATGCACACACACACACACACACACACACACAATTTCCTGTGTGGGAAACATGCAGAAAACAGGATTTGCCATACAGGAAACATGGGGAGTAAGTCCTACCCTGCTAATTGAAAAATTCTAGTTTGGTAGGTAGTTGATCAATTGAAGATGATACAGAAAATAACTTGAAGCTCTGGATGAGCAAGTTTTGTCTATCTTTTCCAGGGTTCTCTGCATAATAAATTCTGGCAGTCCATACCCAGAATTCTGAACATAGTTGCACTTTGGGATCTATGCACCATTTCCAACTGCAGCCATTTCAGTGGGTTGCGCCTACTAAGAAGTACTCTTGCAGCTGTCACATACTCTTCCAACATGAAATGGTCATCTTGGATTGCTGCCTGAAGTGACAAGACATGGAGGGGCAGGGGAAGAAGCAGCAAAAATTTGGCATAGGCCAGGTGCAGGAAGGAAAATAAAAAAAAAAAGAATTAAGACTGAGAGCCTAAAGTGGCCTTTGTAGAGGTAAAAGGAATTGACATACAGTAGCACTATAGTGGCACAATATCTGATGGCTATGAGAAATATGGGTTTTTGCAAGGGTATCACAAAGTCAGGTATGTAGTGGCTTAAATTGAGTAAGCTACTGAAAATTGTCACCTTAATTGGAAATGAATTTATAGCACTGATCAGCTGCTTAGCTCCCTTAGTCTTGCATTATGCTCCTTGTAAATCAAGCTGCTCAAGGAGCCCAGAGTTAACACCCATCCTGTGTTTTGCTACAGAGATGGAATTAAATAAAGTACTTTGAGTTAACAAATGGCAACACTGCTGCACATTAGCACTGCAGCATCTGCTATAAGGTGTTGATTTCCCCTAAATTAGCACAGCACAGGCTGTCATCCTGACACTACTGTCTTGATGTGGCCAAGGCAGAATCAATAGTGTTCATGTGGCAGCAGTGTCAACTTGCTGAAATGCACACAATCTCTCTTTACAGATACAAAAAGAGAGAATGTTATCTAGATTTGGCAAGGCTACACGAATGTCATTATTTTGGCAGCTTGCAAGTGTTACTTTAATTGGTATTAACAAGGCAATTGAAAATGGGTGGAACACAGTTATAGAGAAGATGGGGCAACAGGGAACGGGGTATTCATAGCAATAAGTTTTTGCTGTAAAGGTGCAAGAATGATTGACAGAAGGGGAGGGATTTTTCAAAAGCACCAGAAAACATCCTGTACCACAGGTGGGCACAGTTATCTACAAATGATTTTATCCTAAATGAATTTAACTCCTTGCAGCTAGATTATGAAATACAGATTTTTGAAGGCATTTTACTTTTCACATAGCCAGCCAGCTGATATTGCAGCTGAATCTGCAGCGTAAACTGCATCTCTTTTGAAACTTACATTTGAGCTGATTCTTCTTTTGAACCAAAAAGATATTGGATACAGAATGTGGCCGCTGAGGCAGCAGATTTCCTTTAAACCTACTGCTTTATCACACTAGGGGCTAACAGGATTTAAACAAGAGTTAAACAGGAAATGCCCTATGTTTAACACAGAACATTTCCTGTTTAACTCTCGTTTAACTCTTGTTTAAATCCTGTTTGCCGCCTAGTGTGATAAAGCAGTTAGACTCATAGTCCCAAAGCGCATGATTCCTTTTGTTTCATCAAGGCAGTTTCATGCAGTTTCTGTTCACACTGCATTTTGGATATGCATCTAGCTGCTCAGCCCATTGAAACCACTTCAGTATATCTTTTTGCACACATAGTATCTGATCCTGTGGCACAGGAATGAAATGGCTGTTTCTGCATATAGATCTTCTTGGCTAGATTGGATAAGGAAAGCAAGAGTGGAGAAAAAACCTGAAGAAAAGGAATACGGCCTTCCTCTTTGGTCTGACCATTTTCTCCCATCTCTGTGGATTTTTTTTAAAATTGCAAAAATTAAATATTAGTTTGGCTTCTCAATAAATTAATATGCATCCTTCAGCCCTCTGAATTTTCCTAAGTTTTAATGAAAGATAAGTTGGAATTTTAAACGCATAAAACATCCAAAGGTGAAAGTGGATAAATCAATCTGCTTCATGGAAGCATTCAGTTTATGATTAGAATATCACAGACTTTGGCTAGTCAAATGCTTCTAATTTAAGATCTGGTTCCATTCACTGCTGAGCTCACACACCTGCTGTCAAGCTGCCCTAAAGTGTTTCTGGCAGGCAGGAGCTAAAAAGGCATAAGTACAAACAGCTGATGCTAAATTATGAAAAGCTGGATATTTACCAAAGGAAAAAAATCACATCAGCAATTTACCATCACAAACAGGAATATATATATATATATATATATATATATATTAATTTCAACTAGTGTTTGTGAGAATGCCAGTACTTGCATCTTCCATATTATATGGTGAGAATTAAGTCTCATCATGGATTAACAAGTTTTCTGTCACTCTGGAAATGAAAGTTCTGATTGCACTTTCCATTCTAGAGACATCAGCTTCTGCTGCTGTTAATGATTACCTGGTTTCAAAGAGGAGAACATCAGGTGACACCAAGACAATGAACGGATATATCGCAATGGGAAAAGACTATGACCTCAAATTGTTTGTACCAACTGCATCCATTGGGAATAATCTTAAGTGCTGATTTATCAAGTTCCAACTGAGTTGGTAGATCTCCTCTAGTTGAGACTGATAATTGGACCTATGCCTGTGTGTTGGGTCCAAATGTGAGCCTACTGCAATTAACACTGGAACTGGAGAAAGGGGACAGGGGCCCTAACAGACAGGCCATTGGGCTACATTGGAAGCATGGTGTCTACAGAACACATGACCCAGACGTAGGTGGAGGTGTTTTGAGTGCAACTCAGAAGAGCTGGGCCAAAAAGGATTGGGGGGAAAAGCTCCTTTTTGCCGGCCATTTTAGGGCTTGGATGCGTGCAGTTGCCATTGTTCCACAGTAATGGGGGTGAGAGCGGTCTCTGGTCCCATTTGCCCTGTCTCCTTGAGGTCAGAGTGAGAATTTTATTGGAAGAGATTATTAAACGAGTCTAAAAACTGGAATTTAAGAAGACTAGATGAGTCTATGGCTGAACATTATCAGATGATACCATGGCTGAGTTGTAGCTGGTCTGACCTCCTTCCATTACTATCACACACCTTTTTGTTGATCATCTTTCCCCATAAATTGCTGCCAATATTACTGCTTTGGCATTAGATTTGTGTGGAATAATGTCTGGGCTGCATTCCTGGCATTTGGCAGTCATGTGATGTCAGTTTCCTCCTCTCCCTCACTCCTTCTCCTCCCTTCTCAAGCAGCCACTTTTGTTTTATTTTTCTCCCTCCCCACCTAAAACATATTTCCATAATGTGTAAAAAAGAGAGATAAAATAAACACAACAACAATGAAAGACATGCTGGTAAAGCAATAATAATATTTATACCCCACTCTTCAGGCCTAAAGGCCATCAGAGCGGCTTACAATTATCATTTTTAATTAGATGGTTCCCTGCCCTCAGGCTTACAATTTAAAAAGACACAGGACAAAAGGAGACAGGAATGGTGGTGGGGAAGGGGATTAAGTCCAGCAGTTCTTCTTTCCCTCTGACGCTTGGACCAAGGCAGATGTCATGGAGGGAAGGCTCTGCTTCTTAATCTAGGAGAGGCCCGATGGAGTTTGGCCTGCCCTTTCACTCCCTCCTAGGCCAGATGGTGGTTTCATGGAGGGAGGGCTCTTCAACTTGAGGCCAGGCCCGATGGTGTTGCTAGGCCTGCCCTTTCACTTCCTCCTAGGCCAGATGGTGTTGTCAGGAAGGAGGGCTCTTCAATAGGACAGGGAGGCAGGGTTATGGAATATATTGGGAAAGAGAGTCCTGGACCAGCAATGGCTGCTATAGTGATTGCAGATACACGTGATAGACACTGCTCCTAAGCACACATGTGTGCATTTTCTTTCATTAATATGATCCTAATGACAATGGGGGCTCATGTGATCATCTCCTGACTCACTTGAAACTTCTTGGTCTGTTAGGATGGCTATGTGAAAAGCAATGTCTGCAGCTTTTACCTGGAAAAAATTCCCAAAGTATTAAAGGTGTAGGTGCTATATCTTATTTTATGTGTGAAATCCTGTGTTCCATCATCCCACTATTCTTCTCTAAAGAACAAATTGAGAGAGGAAATCCCTGTCCCACACCAATATATTAATAGTTTACATTGTGTCTACTTTTGCTACATTATTTGTGGCAGCATGAGAAATGTACAAAAAGTGCTCCATATTTCATCCCATTGTGGAGAAATGTGGGATACAAATCCTGAAAATAAAATAAAATACACCCGGATCCACCTCAAGAATTGTTATACAATTGTCCACTGATTAATGGTATTATGTTCATCCAAGTAAGAGCATGGAATTTCATTCATTATGTGTAATACTACTTGGCTAAAAGATCAACAGTAAAACAGTATATATCTTTAATTAATTTCTCCCCCCCTCTTTTTTTTTAAAACTAAGAAGATACCTTGCCCATACATGTGTCTTCCAGCTGTAATGAACCAGGGAATGCTGGACTGCTGAAGGCTAATCTGTAGTAACAGACATTGTGGAAACATAGTCTTCCTTTACAAATAAGTCTGATCAAAAATGATAATTTAGAATTAGAGCTGGAAATTCATTGATTAAAAGTTTATCCCTTGATCACTATTGTGGTTCTTATATTGTACCAGTAAACCTCCTCCCTGATCCCTTGGGTTAACTCATCCTGGCTCTATAAGTCTCCATGCCTTTGTCATCTTTGGTGGTAATAAAGAGATACTATAGTTGTTGGAGACAAGGTGGAGTGTTTTGTCTGCTTAAAAAGTAATTGTCTAAAATCTGGACACTACTGTCTTCATTTGGTGGAAAGTGGAGAATAAGAGAAGATGATGGATAGGTGGGCACAGAAGGAAGATGGCTGGCTGCAGATTTGAATTATTGCCATCTGTCCTGTGGTCAGTTTTAGCAGGACAGATATAATCACCCATATATGTGTATGTTTGGCTTCCCCCAACTGAGAATAAATGGGTTACCTAAAAATATACTTTCCTCTTTTCTTACAACAAAACCCTCCAAAAACAAAAAGTATCCAGAAGTGAGCAAAGCAACTCATCTAACAATGTTTTTATTTTAAAATATCTTCTATCTCTCTCCCTCTCTCTCCCTCCTTTCCTCTCCACCCTTCTCTCCATGTATGTGTACATGCTAATACTAATGCATACATGATACATAGCTAATAGTAGGTGAGCAAACATGTAATTGTCATATATTACATAGGTATAATTTGTTATAATCTTGAAAATTGTTCATTTTGGGGAGGGATAGTGTTTCAGATTCAAAAGTTAATCTGAGAGAAAATAAGGAGAACAGTCTCTTTTCATTTTTGTTTAAAGTTTTATGAATATAGAAATGGATTAACTGTTAAGAAATCTGATAATTAGTATATGAAAATGTCTTTGAATCCCTAAACATATAAATAGTTATTTACAGTTAAGCATTGAATTGCTAGGTAAAAGGGTAGAAATTCTTAGCCTGTTTCTGTTATGAACTTTATCACTGAGCCTTCTTGACATGTGCCACTAAAAGATTGTAGTGATGGCTGTTTTCTTCTAAATACACTTTTTCCAAAGTATATGAATGATCAATGACTTGGTATCTTTGGCACAGTGGTTTATGTAGGCGCAAGCTCCCTGTTGTGTAAGTGAGCTTAATATTGTGCATGCACTGCCGAACCCTCATTTCATATAACCAAAAAGTGCATGCGTCTTAAGTCATCTTGCACTGAAAATCTATATAATATATCCAGATGACAAAAAACAATGCCACTAAAATCGAAATGTGACAATTGGAAAACATTTACGCACAGCTTTTGAATAAAGTTGCTAAATATAAATCATTAACTAGTTTCTCCAAAAGCTGCTTGGAAACTTCTTTCTCTCCTGTCAATCAGCATACAGCTTTTATTGGGTTGCTCTGAAGAAGAATCTGTTCAATTCAGTTTCCTTGTATAATCTCAGCTCTCTCTGTGGCATACAGATTTTGCCTGCAATAAAATGGGAGAAAAATTGGGTGTGTTTTTTGGTGGGTCTTTAAATGACTGACAGTGGTGGACTCATTGCTAAGCATTCAGAAAGGTACAAGGAAATGTATTTTCAACTACAGTGGTCCCCCGGGTTACGAAAGGTAATCCGTTCTGGATTACCTTTTGTAACCTGGAAATATTCGTTTCCCGGGGGACCGCATTAGGAGACGGACCGCGCAGCCGATTTAAAGGGGCCGCGCGGTTTTTCTCCTTCGCATCCCAGGGGATCCTTCAGATCCTGGGGGATGTTGTTTGGTCCCAGCGGTTTTGGGTCCTGGGGATTTTGTACCTCACATTGCTGCATTACATCACGTAAATCAAATTCAGTTTTCTTATCCATCTGATGTTACTATTTTAGCCATGGCTTTCACACCATCCTTATTTGTTGTCAATAGTGAATGACTTGACTGCAGCCATCTAATGAGTATTTGGGTGAGGTATGGACTGGGTCCTGGGGGATTCCATCTCAGGGACCTTTTCAGGGCTGAGGAGGAAAGGTTTAGCACCGTAACACCTTTATATTCTGGAATGAGACCCACATTTAGTACATCTCCTGACAAGGAAATTGTTGACTAGTTTTGGAGTTATAGGGGCTTTCTAGATTGGCAGGAAAGGGAGACATGAAGTTGCCTTTTCCTTTGTGCTTAGCAGCTACACTGCAAGCCCCAGGTGTGTAATAAAAAGGCATAGGGCAGCTACACTGAGGAGGTATAGGGACGACTTATCTGAAGTCTTTTCTGTTGCTCAACAACTACATTGGAAGCTGTCAGGATACTAGAAACACAGGCAGAGCAGCTGCATGGGTGGCAATGAATGGGGCTTTTGGCTGCACTGAACCTTTAATTTTTTTTTGTTGTCGGCTGTGAACTGCACAGCTGCGAACTGCGCAGTTGTGCAGGTACATCACACATGAACTGTGCAGTTATGAAGATCTGTCAAATTACCATTGTGGTTTCGCTTCCGTTTTTTAAGTGCGCAGTTGTATCGGTGCACCATGAATGAACCCCTTTATTTTATAATAATAGTTATTATTATTATTATTATTATTATTATTATTACCCTACCCTTTGAGATCAATTGAGGTGGCTTACACATTAAAATACTATTACATCAATAAAACAAACTACATCCCTCCCCCCTTAAAAACATATTAAATCTGTTACAATTTAAGTTTATGAATAAACTTCTTTATTTTATGAATGAATTGACATTTTATGCACAGTTGCATAACAGTTACAGCATCCCAGAGTCCCTACTGCGCATGTCTAGGTTTCGGATTAGAGCTGGAGCTAGGGTTTGGGAGCTTTGAAAAACTGCACAGTTGCACTGCAGCATTTAGACGCAGCTGCACAGTTACACCGTTTTAAAAAAGAAGCTGGGAAAAGCAGGTCCTTTTTAAATCTGCTTTTTCCCCACTAAAATGCAAGAGAAGTGCGTTCATGACAAACTTTCAGTGTGGGTCATCTAAAGGCTACACTTTCATGCAGGCATGAACACACCCCTTTTTGCCAGTCTAGATCAGCCCATAGTAACAGAATGATAAAACCCATTTCAAGAGTAGGACTTTTATTGGGGTGAATAAATAAAAGCACAAAGTAGTGTCCAGTGAAGTCAAAACAACAACAATAACAACAACATTCTAGTTTTTTGTAAGTTTTTCGGGCTAAGTGGCCATGTTGGGGAAGAGTTTATTCCTGACATTTGGCCAGCAGCTGTGGCTGGCATCTTCTGTACCCTGGTGAAACGTCAGGAATAAAGTTCCACAACATGGCCACATAGCCCCAAACTATGGATGCTGGCCATGAAAACCTTTGACACCACCACAACAACACTGTTCAGGTTTTTTGTTTTGTTTTGTTGTTGTTACTGATGAAATAATTATATTCTCTTTTTAAATATTAAACAGAGAGATGCCCTCTACCTGAGTTGAGAAATCTGCAAGACTGGATGACAAGTGTCCCAGGTAAGTGAAACGTTCAAACCTTGATCTTTTATGTTATGAATCAAGTGCTTGTTACTTATCCTCATCTCTTGCTGATTAGTACACCATCCAGTTCATCCAGTGGTGCAGGTAAAAGATACCACCCTAAAGACAACTTGTGAACAAAGGTGTTTTGGGCTTTTTTTTTTAAAAAAAATCCTGATTTTAATATTTATTTTAGAAACTCCTGGTTATTACTGGAATTTACTATTTCTAGTTTCCATTTTCAAACTTGTTCTGGTAGTTGGGACCTACAATAAATTCTTATCTTAAGGCACCACTCTCCTGGAAAAGGTTGTTTTTATCAGCCACAGCTAGCTGCATGCCATTTTCCAAGATATGGCAATCTAGACTTTTGATTCCCTTCCCCCACCCCCACCCATGGTCACTCAGCATTCTGTAGGCTACTGAACATTCCCAGTCTCACTTGGACTAATTTGTCCCCATCATACCCCAGGAACTCTTTCCTCTAAATACCTTTTCTGCTTCTTTGAACCCTGGTATTTTTTCAGTCACACTGGTACTTTCCTTGTATTTGGATGGTGGTCTTTTAGCTGCATACAAATTTGCATCTGGGCACTAGGTTGGCTCTTAGTTTAACATATACTGGGAGAAACCTGTTGAAGCCAAGGAAGACTAGGGTTGCTGTGGTTACTCAAAGGACCTTCTCATCAGCCGCTCCTAAACTATGGAATGACCTGCTGGAGGAGATCCATTATATTATGATTCTTGATGCCTTTAATAAGGCTGTTAAGATAGACCTCTTCCGGCAGGCCTTCCCTGACTGATTGATCATCCCATGATATCAGTATGACTTGCCCTGTTCGTCCCATGATGCCTTATTTTAATTATGGTTAATTTATTAACTTGAATGTATCTATGATGTTATATTAATTTCAATTAGGGGTAAGAGAATTGTGTTGTTTTTATTATGTTGTTTTATAGCTGTTATTATCATAATTTATTATTGTTATCCGCTTTGATCCTTTGGGGAGAGCTGGCTAAAAATAAAGAGTTGTTGTTGTTGTTGTTGTTGTTATTATTATTTTACTGAATTTCCTTAACCTGATCAAAGTGAAAGAAGGCTTTTACATTATTTTCTATGTTATGAAACAATCAATGAAACATTATCTCAGGGTGGGAGGTGTTTGCCATCTAGATGTTTCTGCTGCAAATCCAAAAGTCAGCATGGAAAATAGAAAGGAATCATGAGAGAAGTAGCCCAAACTATCTGGAGAACCCAAGGGTTCTATATCTTGTATTCTAGATGATATATGCTTTATATATTAGTTAAAACACACATCTCTTATGTAGCCTGTAGTCCATGGACATAGTAGTGTGATTTGGATAATTTATTTCTTGAAAGAAACAGTAGTTTTACAGTCTACTTTATATTTTGCATGTAGTTATTCTGTTTGATATGTAATTTAGATATACCTTATTTGAGAATAGTTGGCAATATTTTTACAAATAGATTTTGTGTGTTCAGTATCATGACCATTGAGGTATTAATATCTGAACAGTTCTGCAGACATATTTTGGCAGATTTTCAAGTGTTCAAAATCAAGAAAGGAAAAAAAAGAATGCATTTTAAAATGAATTCTTGTAGGTTTGGGGCAAATGTATAAGTAATTGCATCTTCTCAGCTGAATGTTAGAGATCATGTTGGATTTAGTGGACAGGACTGTAAAGTAGTGACCCAATAACTTTGACAATCCTTCAGTCTCTTACCTAGAGGTGCTTATTACACTTCAGTGGTACTAATTCCTGTGTCAGCTTCCTTATACCTGAAATCCAGCAGTACTATTTATACCATCGTTTGCTTCTCTTTCTTCTCTTCCTCCTCCTCCACCAGCATCATTAGTAGATTTTTAAATAGAAAAATAACCAGGAAATTGTAATTGCAGAAGTGATGCTATTATAGCACCATCCTGACTTTCTGCCCATATAGGAAAGCTGAACATACCATGCCCTGTCCATCATTTTTTCTATGCTTCTCTCCCCACTCCCAAATAATACTTGCTTCTGCTTTTGTATATTTCTATTTAATTTACTATGTATCAGTGGAAGGCAGGTTGACTAAACTGAGACTGTCATACTTCGGACACATCATGAGAAGGCATGGTTCTTTGGAAAAGATAAGGAGAAAAGGAAAAGGAGAAGACAGGAGAAAACTAAGTAAACCACATACCAGATACATAGATTCAGTAAAGGAGGCTAAGGCCATGAGCCTGAAGGAACTGTGCAGAGTGGCTGAAGATAGAGGGATCTCGGAGCTGTTTCATCCACAAAGTCAAAGTCGACTTGAAAGTAGTTAACAACAACAACAACAGAGGATGGGATGGAAAATTAGTGCTGCATTTAGCAGAGCCTAATGGAAGCTTTCTTTAACTGAGCTGAAAGGGGCCAGAGAGGGAAGTCCTCTAATTCACTTTCCTTTCCTTGGCCCCTAAGATAACTCATTTGTCTGATGGAGAGTTCATAAGGCATACCCACATTGCAGAATTAAAGCAGTTTGATACCACTTCAGTTGCATGACTCTATCTTACAGAATCCTGGGATTTGTAGTTTGGGGTATTCAGCCTACTTTGTCAGAGCGCTCTGGTGCCCCTCACCAAACTAGAAATCCCAGGATAATATAGGATAGTCATGGCAGTTAAAGTGGTGTCAAATTGCTTTATAGTGTGGATATTCCCATAGTCTCTTCAGATTTATAGGGGTGCTACACCAGTTCTTTGCCATTCCCATAATAACTTACTATGGGTTTGTGCCCCCGCCCCCACCTGTGTGTGTGTGTGTGAGAGAGAGAGAGAGAGAGAATGGGGGTGGGGGGAAGAGATGTAGAGTGTTCAGATTTCAAAGATGCATACAAAGAATATTATTTCAGACTTTTCACTTCATCAACCTCCCCTCCAATAAGTCCTTAAAATCAAGGGTGGGAATCAGGGAGCCCTTGAGATCTTGCTGACCTGCAGTTCCCAGCTGCCCTTAGTAATAGCTATACTGGCTCTGCTGAGAGAGGTGGTCTAATAATAAGTATAGGTCCTCATGATTTCCACTCCCTGCCTAAAACAGTATTTTTACTCTCCTTGATTTAAAAAAAGAAGCTTTTACAGTATTTGGAAATTTGGGGTAAATTCTTGCTTGTGAATCTCAGGCAGATCCACAACTTATTTTTATCTTTCTTTTTTGTCATTTGTGCCACCACAGTTTGAACTCACTGGAACTAAAGAGCACTTTGGGGTGTTCTGAAGTGGAACAGAACAGTAAAATGTGCAGAAATTTAGATGCTCATGCTGCATTTATATCATCCTCTTCTAAAAACAAACAAACAAACAAAACCACCAAAATAAAACTGTTTCCTACACTCTGTAACCATGTATCCTAGTATCTGTATCTGGTTTCCTTTAGGAAAATCAATTTCAAGGGAAAAAAATAAATAATTCATGAACAGTCTCACTTGTTGCTGTATTCTATTATCATTGTGCCTCTTTGGAAGAAGAATAGTGGCCTAGATGGACCATTGATCCGACCCCTGTAAAACTCTGCTTTTTGTACAAAGCTCAGTTGAAATCATACCTTGAGAGTATTGAGCTAATACCCATAAATAAATAATGCATAGTGGTCCTTATAAAAACACGTTAAATGGTTCTTAAACATAGTACAGTTTATATCACTCTTCTCTGAGGACATGAAATCCTCTTCAGTCATCAGTGCTGTCAGCCTCCAATATTAATCTGACTTAAGTTTAGCACTGAATCTTCTTACCTTTTTCTTTTTCTTTTTTTTAAAAAGAGTGAAGGTGAGAGTGAAACTGTGTTAAGAAAGTTTCTGTCATTTAAATACAGGATATTGTGAGACAAACAATATCAAGAAAACTCTTAAGTATTAAATGTATTTTGGTTGCTGTGTACATTAGAAGCTCATCAAGGCATTATATGCATAGCTCTAGCTGTCTTTTGGAGCTTTTGCTGTGTTTTCACTCCACTGCTGTTCAACTGAAAAATCTAGCTGACCTCTTTGGAGTAAAAGCTAGTGCTGGGTAACAAAAAGTGAAATGAAGTTCAGGCTACACATGCAGTACCCATTTTCACAAGCAACTTACTTTTTTGGTCTCTGGGAATAATTATTGGGACTATTTCAATTGCTGGTGAACAAATTCAGCCTGCTAGTTTCAAGGTCCAAACTGCAAAAATTGTGGCCAGACAGTTAACAACTATCTGAGTTTCAAATGCCTACCTATGATCTGGCCAGCCAGTTGGAACTTCTTTCTGTTTCCAAGGTTTCCTCAACTTCGGTGGCCCTCACCTCTCTTTCTGGCACTGTGAATGACACTAAGGTGACTTGTTTCAACTTGTAGCCACTTTCTTCTAAGCTACAATATGATAAATATCCAGTATTTACTTCTAAGCTCAGAGTTGGCCATCCATTTCCACAGATTCTTCATCAATGAATTCAACCACCCAAGGCTTGAAAATATCCCCCTCCAAAATATTGAAATAAAAAAAATTAAATTAAATCCCAAAAGCAAACCTTGATTTTGCCATTTTCTATAAGGGACACCATTTTACTGTGCCATTGTATATAATGAGACTTGAACATCCATGGATTTTGGTATCCACAGAGGTTTGGCCCCAGTGGATACCAAAGGCCCACTCTACCTTTATTGGACCTCTAAAATATCGCCCAAAAGGGTGGTTTCTTTTTTCTTTTCTTTTTCTAGTGTTCCTGGACTCTTCACCATGTTTATTACTACTTTCAAATAAAGTAATGGCTTGGTTATTCACAGACTAACCTGATCACGGTCAAGTCACAAGCCCAAATTATATTTCCACATAGTTGCATCAATAGCTTTTGGTTTCAAAATTCAACCTTGCTCAGTTGCACAGAAAGTTTCCCGAAAGCCATTTCCATTTTTAAAATTCCATCCCATGTCTGCTGAATATTTTACACTTCAGTGGAATCCACAGGAAAGAGTGGACACTAAGCTTAACCATAACTTCCCTTTAAGCCAGTGTGACAATTCAAAGTAACAGCTCAATTGGACTCCCCTGTGGTTTCTTTGTTAATAAGAACCTTACCTATAGTACCAGCAGCAGACATGGAAAATTGTGTCAAGCTTTGAATGACATATAATATTAGCTTTGGAAGCAATACTAAACGTCAGTTCAAGAGCAGTGATTTTCTTTAATGTGTCACATTTTAAGATGCCATGAATATAAATAAGATCAAAACCCAAGATCTTCAACCAGCTAATGTAACAACAACAATAATTCACAAAGTGGGACACTTTTGATATCAAAGAAACCACCATCTTTTCATTTAAATCCCTTTAAAATTTCACTCGAGAAAAAGCTCGTAAATGCTGAATCAGTAAATATTTCACAATAGGCTTTGCGTTTTAAAGGATGAGCAAAGTTTTAGATGGATAGTACTAGGATTACTATACATGGCTGCACTCTATTGCTCATTATTTATTAAATGGTCCAGTGAAGAAGTAGAATCAAAACTAAGGAGACAGGCTTCTGTTTAGGATTCACAAAGTTTTTAGACTGCAAAAATAAGTAAACTACTCAGAACAAAATCAGAGTTTGTGTATGGTACAGCAATGAATTAATGCAACATTACCCAAACAAAGAATTGGATTGTTTAATGTTCCCAGATGTTCTTTTATCTATATTTAGTATTTACTGTATTTCTTTGAATGATGATTTATTTGTAAGCTTCATTTCATCTTTTGCTATTTTACAATAAAATCAAATTAAAACAGGAAAAACAATTATCAACAAGAATGCTGGGGCTTTTTACATTGGCAAGAAAGTGTGACATGAAGTTGCACTTTCCTTAATGCTTAGCAGCTAGACAGCAAGCCCCAGGTGTGCATTTAAAAAGTACAGGGCAGCTAGACTGAGGTTTTTTCTGTGGCTCAGCAACTACATGGGAAGCTGTCAAAACGCTACAAACACAGGTGGAGCAGCTACATGGGCGGCAAGGAACGTGGCTTTTAGCCGCGCTTTAAACATTTTTTTCCCTTGCTGGCTGCGAATTGCGCAATTGCGCAGGTACATCATACAGTCGGAGCTTATCACATGGGGGAGTACAGGACCATTCCGAAAGAGGGAGAAAGTGAGGTCAGTTCGGAAATGCACGTGATTACGCACAAGCTCATCACACACAAAACAAGAGAGCATCTACACAAAAAGAAAATGCAGAGTCAATACGAAAGAATTCATCACATGTGAACATACTGGTCGGCTTTCTGTTGCAAATTAAGGCATCTTGGGAAATGGTAGCAAAGGCTCATGGGAGTTGTAGTCTGTGTTCTGTCAGAGCATTATATTGAGTTGTCTTGAGGTTTCAGCCCTCTGTCCAGGAGGGATTCCCATATGTTCTCCATTCTTGAGCAGAGGCCCCCCTTTTCCAAGTTGACCAGGCACGTCCTCCTTTGCCAGGACACGTCCTACTTTTCCAGCCTTCTTTTTGAAGAGGAAGCAGGAGGGCCAGGCGTGCTCTGGCCAGGCTCTGGGGGTCTCTTCCTGGCTCCTTCCCTCCCTCCCTCCTTCCCCGCTGCCTTCCTCCTCCCTTTGGCTGAGAGAGTGTGACTTGCAGGGAGGAAGGGCAGCGGTGGTGCTCCAGGTCCTCCTGATGCTGGGCCAGGGCAAGCTGGAAACAGGAGGAGGAGGAGGAGGAGGAGGAGGAGGAGGAGAGGGACATGGGGCCCCTCTGCTGCCCTGCCTCCCTGCAAGTCACACTCTCTCAGCCAAAGGGAGGAGGAAGGCAGCCAGGAGAGAGCCATGGAGCCTGGCCAGAGTGTGCCTGGGCCTGCCTTCTCCTCCCCCCTTTGGCTGAGAGAGTGTGACTTGCAGGGAAGCAGGGCAGCGGAGGTGCTCCAGGTCCCTCCCCTTCTCCTCCTCCTCTTGCCAGCTTGCCCTGGTCTGGCTGAGCGCCTCCAGTGCCCTGCTGTCTCCCTAGAAGTCACACTCTCTCAACCAAAGGGAGGAGGTGAAGGAAGGTGCAGGCGCACTCTGGCCGGGCTCTGAAGGTCTCTTCTTGTCTTGGCACCTTCCCTCCCTCCGCACTTGTATCGCTGCCTTTAAATGGGCGCTTTAAAGATACAGAGCCCCATTTAACCGTTCAACTACACCTTAGCCTTTAGATGCAATAGGGGTGCTTTTTACATTGGCTAAAAGGGGCGGTCCAAACTCACCCCTTCTAGCGGCGAGATGAGGCCTAGGCTGCCACACGGGCAGCCCCAGAGGCCTCATCCCGCCGCAACGACCCGCCGCAAAAAAGAGCTCCGGGATCGAGCTCTTTTTTTGCGGCGCGGGAAGGGCGCGATTGGCGCCCTCCCACGCCGCCAGAGCGCCAAAACGTGTGCAGCGCATCAAAACGCTGCGCACGTGATGACGCTTGTACGGCGCCACCGTGTAGATGCCGCCATCTTTAAATGGCGGCGTCCATGCGTTTTAGGCTTTGGGAGGGTGTAAAGGCTACGCCCTCCCTAACCCTAAATGCGGGCTTTTTAGCCCTAAAAGCGCCTTTTTTTGCCCGTGTAAAACGGGCCAGCAATGCTGCACCCTTTTTAAAAAAGTAGTGGGGAAATCAAACTACTTTTTAAAGGCACTTCTTCTCCCTTAAAACTCCAAAATAGTGTTTTCATGGCACACTTTCCATTTTTCTCATCTAAAGGCTGGGCTTTCATGCAGCCTTCAACACACCTCTTTTTGCCAATGTAAAATGGGCCAGCTCCTTTTTAAAGCACTTCTTCTCCCTTAAAACTCCAAAATAGTGTTTTCATGGCACACTTTCCCTTTTTCTCATCTAAAGGCTGGGTTTTCAAGCAGCCTTCAAAACACCTCTTTTTGCCAATGTAAAACGCACCGCTGTAAAACAAACAGAATAGATAAAGCATAAATTCGATGTGAAATCTGTTAACAGAAGCACATTCTCACTGTCCTAGATGAGCCAACAATCTAAAACTGACATGTTTGTCTCTGAATGAAATTCCACAGGCCAAGAGTTACCACTGAAAAGTAGATAATATCTACTTAAAGTAGATAATATCTACTAGCTGGTAGAAGATAATATCATTGTTTCCTTCTATTTATTAAACCAAATAAAGATTAGAAAAATTAAAAGGCCAAAATACAATAAAGCAATGCTCTATGGATAAATATAAGTACCTTGTGCTCAGCAGCTCTCAACTGGGCCCTGTCTAGAGACCAGGCCTTAAGATGTTTTTCACATTAAGTGTGTAGAATGGTAGCATGGACTTCCGTTGGAAGCATCCCAATATGTGTAGTGCTATCTTCCATTCCCCCAAGGCTCACAAAACATGGACCTCCAAAAATAGGGTCAGAGCTCTCTATGCATAGGGTTCCATTACACAGAGATATATTTGGGGAAAAGATAGTTTGGGTAGGGCCAGTGAGTCAGCCCTGTGCATTTTCTATACATGAAGTTCTGTTCACATAAATACCCCCCAACAGTTTTTTGTTGTCATGTGCTGTCAGGTTGATTTTGGCTTATGATGACCCTGTCAATGAGAGTTCGGCTAACAAGTCCTTTTATAAACTCTGCTGCTCAGGTCTTGCAAGCTCAGGGCTGTAGCTTCCATTATTGAGTCCATCTAATTGTAATACCATCTTCTTTTTTCTATTTTGTTGTTGTTAACTGCCTTCAAGTTGATCTTGACTTATGGTGACCCTGTAAATGAGACATCTCCAAGACTCCCTATCCCCCACTACTAGCCTTAGTTCCTGCAAACTGATACCTGTAACTTCCTTCATAGAGTCAGGCCAGGAAGAGGCTGCTCAGTCTGAGGAACATAGAGCAGATGATGCAGTAGAGGAAATGCAACACAGAATTAGTTAAGAGGTAGTATAGAATTGCCTGGCTAATCAAAATGAATTCAGGTCTCCAGGGCCAGATGAACTACAACCAAGGGTATTAAAAGAACAAACAAAAATTATCTCAGAGCCACAGGTAATAATCTTTAAGCATCCCTGGAGAACAGAAGCCCCAGAAGAAAAAAGGGGACCCAAACAATTACTGCCTGGTTAGCCTGAAAACAATACCAGGAAAGATTCTAGAACAGCTCATTAAACAGAATAGTTTATCGCACAGGCCCCTAGAATGGGCCTGATGTGTTATGAAAGGGGGTGTGATGGGAATGGGAGTGGCATAAAACACAGTTCCTGAAAATCACCTCCTGGGGAACACATCTGGAACGTGATGGGAACTTTGAGTGGCGGAGGCAGCATTCTCCTGTGTGGTAAATTGTGTTCTATGCCACCTCCCATTCCCGTCACACTCCTTTCATAAGGCACCAGGCCCATTCTAGGGGGCTGTGCAATAAACTATTCTAGTACTACACCACTGGTCCCCAAACTGTGTCCTTTAAGAGATTTTGGACTTCAGCTCCCAGAAGCCTCAGCCATGTTGGCCACTAGTTTGGGATTCTGAGAGCTGAAGTCCAAAATCTCTTAAAGACCACACTTTGGGGACTGCTCTGTCAGGATCAGAGGACCCAGTTTTCAATAAGCAAGACAGCATCATAGTGTAATTGAAACTAGAGATTTATTCTGGATATTGAGATAGAAAGGTCCCCATCTTGGTTCTGTGTTAGAACTAAAGAAAATCCCCCTTGGACCATCAGAAATACATCCCCATCCTCCAGCCCCCCTCCCAACCTCAATTGCTTCCTTTTGATCCAGATCAAAGGGCATTTCATGTTTCCCTCTTTCCCCTCCTGTGTTATCTTTAAATCTCCCAATCTATGGCCGGAAAGTTGAAGTCTTAAACTACAATGCCTTTCCGCTGCTGGCCATCTGACTGTCCCTTTTGTTTTCCAGGCTTGGATTTAGCATAATCAATATCCCTTTCTCAATAGCCCACATACTATACAGTGTTATTTCACCATATCATCATGCCCTATATCCTTATTCATTAATATCATATCATGACAGAACCATACATAACAATTCTGACATACTGTACTACGCGTAGGGAGAAAGAAAATTAAAAGCAATTATAGAATGGAGGACATCTGGCTTAACAAGACCACACGTGAAAGGAATCTAGGAGTCCTGGTAGACCACAAATTGAACATGGGTTGAACATGGGTCAGCAGTGTGATGCAGCATTTTAAAAAGTCAATGTGATTCTGGGCTGCATCAATAGAAGGAAGTATAAGTGCCACTCTATTCTAGAGAATAGGACCTGTAACAATGGATGCAATTTACAAGAAAAGGGATTCCACCTCACCATGAGGAAGAACAATAACAGCTGTTTGACAGTAGAATACACGGGCTTGGGTGTGGTGTGGTAGAGTCTCCTTCGTTGAAGGTTTTTAAACAGAGGCTGGATGGCCATCTGTCAGGGGTGCTTTGATTATGTATTGCTGCATGGCAGGGCATTGGACTTGATGGACCTTCAAGTCTCTAACAATTCTGTGATTCTATGATTCTATAGCTGCTTTCCCCATTCTTAGTCTTCTTCTGATTTCTTGACTACAGTTCCTGTTTGAACTCTTTTACTATTTCCATTTCCTCATTGTCCAGGCTGAATTTGTGTATATCCTCCATGGTCATTATTTTTGTTTTATTTATGTTCAACAGTAATTCTGCTTTTGCACTTTCTTCCGTAACCTTCCTTAGTAGTTGCAGTATATCTTTGATAGTGTAGTATTCTCCTAGTGGCCGTGTCCTTGCTGGAAGGGTAGTTTGCAGTCAAAAATCCAGACCTTCTAAGAACAGATAGAAAATTACCTTTCAAGATCCTGGACCTTCAGGTAGATCTGGTCGTGGTAGTGGTAAGAGTCCCTTGCTAAATAGGGAAGGAGCTCAGATCCTGAGTCAGAGAATAATAATAATAATAATAATAATAATAATAATGTTTTATTTATACCCCGCTCTTCAGCCAAGACTATCAGAGCGGCTTACAATTTGTTAAACAAACAGCTTCATAAGACAGAGCAACCCCTCCCCTCCATCCACAGTACAAGAGAACAGCACAGAATGAAAGTACAAGCTGAACTAGAAGTAAAGTGCTATTAGGAGGAACTCCTGAGATGGGGGGGGGGGGAGCAGGAGACAAGCCACAGGTCACCTGTACCCCCCACCCTCGAGCCATCTTGTGGCTCCCAATGATTTTCAGGATCCATTCCCAAGGTCACTTTCTATTAGGAAAAAAAAGTCCTCTTCTAGGCTTAAAATACATCTTAGAATGAAGTACCTACTTTTGAGTCTTGGAAGGGGCCATGGAATCTCAGCAAAAACACTTTTAGTTCCAGAATGGAAGAGTTGTTGAAAATAAAATGTCTGACTCTGGACATTTTGGAGATACCCTAGATGTAACACCAAATGAAGCTGGTTCTTCTAGGGAACAGAGACAAGGAACACACCAGTTGGGGAAACGAATCACAGATATATTAAATAGCAGACAAAATTTACAGATGCTATATGAAGTCAAGTCAAGCAATAACAACAGTAACACACATCTCCAATTAGTACTTGGAAGCCCAGAGAAGCAACACTGGATATGTTCCAGGCTAGTGGTGTGACACACTTTGATAGCTCATTTGGTCTGTGCCGAGCTCTCTCAGGCCAGTTCTTCAGGAAATTTTATAGAGAAATATTTTATTTTATTTTTGACTCTGTGCACTCTTGCACTCCATATCAATAACATCTGTAGTCTACTGCATGTGTGCTTCTGATTAATGATTGTTTAATTTGTTTATCTAAACAAACCTAATTAATAATGATTATCTTTATTTATGTCTAGTGGGTTGAGGATTCATTTTAAGTGGCTGGTACAAGTTCCTCCCTACTTATCAAGGCCATGCTGTGGATATGATTATGATAAGCATAGTCAGATTCCAAGGTTATACAGGTATAACATGAAAGACAACCAACACACAGCATCATTTAAAATCGCAGACTGGTTTCTGGGAGAATTAAGCTAAGAAAGTTAATATAAGAGGTTATCCTAATCTTTGAAAATAATGACATTTAAAAACAAAAAATAATGACACTTTTAGTTATAGAAAACTATTTCCAATTTTTTTCCCCTATAGCTTTTCCCTTTTGCAAGAAACCCCAAAATGCAGGCTGGATGGCCATCTGTCAGGGATGCTTTGGTTGGGAGTTCCTGCATGGCAGGGGGTTGGACTGGATAGCCCTTGTGGTCTCTTCCAACTCTATGATTCTATTATTCAATGGGCTGATCTAGACTGGCAAAAAGGAGTGTGTTCATGGCTGCATGAAAGTGTAGCCTTTAGATGACCCACACTGAAAGTTTGGCATGAACGCACTTCTTTTGCATTTTAGTGGGGGGAAAACACCTTTAAAAAGGACCTGCTTTTCCCAGCTTCTTTTTTAAAAAGGGTGTAACAGTGCAGCTGCGTCTAAATGCTGCAGTGCAACTGTGCAGTTTTTTAAAGCTCCCAAACCCTAGCTTCAGCTCTAATCCAAACCCTAGACATGTGCAGTAGGGACTCTGGGATGCTGTAACTGTTACGTAACTGTGCATAAAATGTCAATTCATTCACAAAATAAAGAAGTTTATTCATAAACTTAAATTGTAACAGATTTAATATCTTTTAAGGGGGGGAGGGATGCAGTTTGTTTTACTGATGTAATAGTATTTTAATGTGTAAGCCACCTCAATTGATCTCAAAGGGGTGGGGTAATAATAATAATAATAATAATAACTATTATTATAAAATAATGAATTCATGGTGCACCATGGTAATTTGACAGATCTTCATAACTGCACAGTTCATGTGTGATGTATCTGCACAACTGCGGAGTTCGCAGCTGGCAATACAATTGCCTGTATGATGTAGCGGTGCAACTGCAGCTTCCAATGTAGTTGCTGAGCAACAGAAAAGACTTGAGATAAGTTGTCTTCACACCTCCTCAGTGTAGCTGTCCTTTGCCTTTTTATTACACACCTGGGGCTTGCAGTGTAGCTGCTAAGCATTAAGGAAAAGGCAACTTCATGTCTCCCTTTCCTGCCAATCTAGAAAGCCCCTATGATTCCTCATTTGTTAGGGATCCAGAAATTATTTCCTTACATCTGTGTTGATAAAAATAGTGTTTCCTATGAAGGTAAAGTAACGGTAAAGATTTTCCCTTGACATGAATATCTAGTAGTAACCGACTGTTGGGGGCAGTGCTCATCTCCATTAATAAGCTAAGCTAAGATGACTCTGGTGGTCAGCATAACTGCACAAAAGTCTGTTGTTTTCCTACCAAAGTAGTAGTAGTAGTAGTAGTAGTAAATAATAATAATAATAATAGGATTTATTTCTATTCTGCCTTTTCTGGGAGGGGAATCAAAGTAGGAAGGTACCTATTTATCTACTTGCATTTGCATGAACTGCTAAGTTGGCAGAAAATGTATAGTTTCTTAAACATAAATACAAATTACTATTGTCTCATTCTCTGGAATCTTTGAGGAGATGGAAGAAGGTGAACTTGTATTTTTGGGATAAGAGTTGATTGTTTGGTGCCACTGTTTAGAGATTTGCATCGGTGTCTTTGTTTGTTTGCTGTGTGCTGTCCCTGACCGACCCTGAGCATGGTCTAAGAGAGTGGGGTTCTGCTGGGTCACTGATTTGTTTGGGATTGCAGCTATCAGCCACCAGCTGATACAATTGCTGCCTCAGCCTCTGGATCTCAGCAAATAGAAAGAGAAAAACAGGTTGTTTTGGGAAGGTGGGTTGTTGTTTTTTTGATTGGGGGGGGGGCTTTCATGAGGAAGCCTGAAGAACTGTGCTGCTGTGCCAACAAGATGACAAAAACGGAAGAAAGAGGAAATCATCTAAGAGGAATACAAATGAACAGCCAGTATTTGTAAAGGGAAAGTCATAAAAGCTAAAGTTCTGAATGAGCTCAGGATTGCTAGAGAGGTTACCAAAAAAAGGTGGGATTGGGGGCTATGTTTGGAATAAGAGGAAGAACAAGGAAATGTAGGAATACAGAGCAAAAAAGATGGTGAAATGCTAATAGGGGACAGAGAGAAGACTGAACTGTTCAATACCTTACTTGTCTTAGTTTTCTCCAGAAAGGAAAAAGGTCTTGGTGCAAATAGAACAAACTATGCCACAAGAATACTGAGCCCAGAATAGGGAGAGATTAAAAAAGGATGCCTAGTTACTCTAAATGAATCCAGGTTTATAGGGTTGGATGAACTGCATCCAAGAGCATTAAAGAGTACTTCAATATTTTTATAAATGATTTTTTTATGATGGAATAGAATGCACCCCAAATAGTAAACACATGAATAATGAGTTTAGGTTCAACGAATAACAGAACATGTTATATACAGTCATACCTCAGTTATTAAAGCTTGTGACAATATGGCTTTTTACAAAGTCTCCTTTATCCTCTTTGTCATCTGCCTAGCTGGAAGGGCTTTTTTTTTTAAAGCAGTGTTGGCATTGGGAGGATAATGAAGAGGGCAGGAGAAACACGATCTAGGAAATAATAGATTTTTAGTTTAGCTGATACTAGAACAGAGTAAACAGCAGTTACCTCTAGAATCTCTTACTGAGCTTTGGTGTAGAAAGAAAAAAAGGGGGAGATTAGCATCCATCACCAGCTCCTCCCTATGAAAAAAAAAAAAAAAGGAAGGAAGGAAGGAAGGAAAGGAAAAAAAGACAAGACAAGACAGAGTTATAAATATGGCCACTGAAAATTGCCAATCATAAGAAAATCATAAGAAAAGTGGAGGCTGCCTAAAAAAAAAAGGGGGGGGAATCTCTGAATGCATTTTGGAAGAAGCTTGCAGATGATTTCTAGAAAGGTCAAAATGTTTTTGTTAACTTATGCAAGGCTTACCTGACCTGGGTGTTTCATTTGACATTTGCATATTAGTTTTGAATAAAAAAAGTTTGCTAAAACATGTTGAGCTGCCCATTCTTTCTTTTGTTACTTTTGCTTCTGGTATCAAATTTTCTGTTAAAAAAGTAATTCCCAGAACACATTTACTTTATTAAATGAAGAACATCTGTAGTTGAATTAGATCTAAACAAGGAGGACTGCTGTGGTATGACAGTCCTAGATAACACTGGCATACATTCATCATCATGCTTTCACATTTCACAGTGCTAGGGCTGAAGATTTATCAGATCGGTTGAGGTATTAAAATGCAAAACTTGTTACTGGGATCTTTCAGAGGAAACACTTGTTATAAACTCTCAAATCAGATAAGACAAGACAGATTCCTGAAGGGAAGGAGATCAAAGCCACTATCAATCATTAGAAACAGTAGAGTGAACTGGCATCTTTGAGCATTTTTCTGGCCCTCTGAAAGGTCACTTATTTCTGGCACGCTCCCCAAGTATACTGCCAAGGCAATTTTACATATTTCCACTATAAGGGAAACTTTGATGGATAGAAAACTGTACATAAAATGATCCCCCATTGCCAAGTTATCTAGTTTAATTGTGTTTGTCTTGCAGAGTGGAGTAATAAGAAAATTTGCTTGATATCTGGGACAGGTTAAAAACTGCCAAATATTGTACAGAGCAAATAGATTTATAATGTTTCTTTTGGGTGACTTTCACATCCTTTAGCACTTAGTTCAGCTAAGAAATTTGCTACCAGAAGTTGGTACCGGTTATTGCCTTTGTGGAGAACTTTAAAAAATAGATTAGATAAATTCGCATAACATGTTTGTCCATGGCTACTAGTTATGATAAATGACAACAGTATATTCATAATCAAAAGCAATACACCTCTGCTGTGGAGTATAAACTGTAGAATGCTGTTCAAGTCATATTTTGTTTGTGAAATCCTATGGGCACTACAATGGGAAATACAGGTGTGAAGGCCTGAGAAAAAAAGCAAAAATCTGGGGGAGAGGGAGAAAACACATTCTAGATCATTTTTTTAAAAAAATCAAAGGATAATTTTCAGTCAACTAATATAGTATTTCCTTATTTGCAAAGATGAAATGCTTGTTAAAGGACATTCCCTTCACCCCCCAAAAAACTGTAGAGTGAAGATCTATCTTTAAGGAAGTCTATAGAATTTGATAATGACATGTCAAGTGATCACGTGGTCTAAAGTGGCATGACTTCTGCTAAGTCACCGACTTGCTTGGGGGTTGAACTAGCTGCCACTAGCTCTATATAACTGCTGCCTTTGTCCTTGAGCTCAGTCTCTGAAGGCCAGTGAAAAATGCAGTCATATTGGTAAGAGTTGAACAGAAGTTCTGCTAACAGATAAGGCCAACAAGCATTCACATGAGTGTTTAGTAGGGAAAATTGAGAGGGAGGCTTGGAAGTTTGTTGTGTGTATTTAGATTACTTAATAGGGGTGAGGGACCTGCTGCAGAGTCACCTACAACAGCAGGGATATTTTTGTGTTCTTGTTGGAGGATGTGGCAAGATGTTGCTAGACCTACAGCAAGTGCAAGTGGTTGTCCTGTTATAAGATAAGGTCTAGCAACTTGAAATCCAGATGTCTACTCTTCAGCATAGTAGAGAGCATAAGGTTTTCTTGGACAGACTGTCTTGGAAGGGGAACACACAAGAGATGTCTCTGAGGAGAAGATCAGTTCCCAAACACAGAAGGTAGACATTTGGAGGAATTAGACACATAGAAGTAGAAGGACCAGGGATCAATCTGTACATTTGGAGCTACAGAATTGATTTGAAGCTCTCTCCCTTTCCAGGGATGATAAATAAATAAATAAATAAATACATCTTATTTCTATCCCACTTTTTGTATGCACAATCAAAGCAACGTACAACAGTTTATAATACAAATGTATACATATGCAAAATCCCCCTTAAAGAGGATTAAACAATAATAATATTAAAATTTCAACATTAATTAAAACTCCTATTAACGCAATTGAAATTAACAATGTGCAAAGTCATCACAGCCAGAATATTCAGGGGACCTTGGAAGATTAAGCACACAGAATGGCTCCTGCCAGGCCTTGGAGGAGACATGTCGTGATGCTACGGGGACTCCCTGCTGAGGGGAACAAAGGTAGTGATATGCAGGCCCAACAAGAAAACTTAAGAGCTATGCTGTCTCCCTGGGGCAAAAATCCATCATGCAACAGAGAAGCTGGAAAGACTCATCAAGCACACTGACCATTACCCCTTCATCTTGGTTCATTTGAGGACCAATGAACTTGTACGTAATAGCCTTTATGATATCACAAGGAATTACAAGGCTCTGGGTAGGAACCTAAAGGAGCTTGATACACAGGTTGCCATTTCATTTCTCCCATTTGAAAGACACAGCCTAGGAAGAGAGAAAATAATAGGGAAAGTGAACAATTGGGTTTGCAGATGGTGCCACCAGGAATGATTAAGCCAAATCATTAGAGACTTTTGGAGTATGGTCTGTGGTTTCATGAAGATGGACTTCTGGAGAGTGATAGGTTGCACCTCACAGCAGTTAGCAGGAATGTTTTTGCTAAGGGGCTCACTAACCTGATCAGGAAGGCTTTAAACTGAGTTATGTGGGGGAGGAAGATAGTATTCTTAAAGGATGCAAGCCTGAGTCGAGCTTGAGCCCTTTTTCTGGTTTTGAACTCGCAACCTTATGGTTTTGAGTGAGTGGCTGCAGTACAGGCATTTAACCACTGTGCCACCAGGGCTCAATTGCGTGTGATAATTTCTCACACAATATCGTGAAACCTCACTATTGTATTCGGAAGGACTTCCCATTGCCCAAAAATGTGTGTGATCAGCTTTCACGCAATAATGTGAAACCCCATGATTGCATTCAGATTGCCATTGGATTATACTTCCAATTCCCATTGTGTGATAAACCCCTCACTCTCCAAAGCTCAGGTGTTCCGCTGCTCAACCTCTTCAGCATTGCTGGGGGGAATAGCCCATGGTTTTAGATGTATCTGTACTAAAGCACAGATCATGGGAATTAAACAAGATGAACTTGAACTGTTAAGACATCAAACCAAATATAATAGGCATTACTGAAACATGGTGAGATGAATCTCATGATCAAAATGTAGTACTGTACATAACCTATTTCAGAGAAATAGACCAAACAGGAAGGGAGGAGAAGTTGCATTATATGTCGTGGATTTTACACCTGTGAAGAGATCCATGACTTAAATCCTGGAAGCTGTCCAGGAATTCTGCCAGCACCCACACAAACAAACTCTGATAGTGATGGCTCAGCAAGGAAAACAAACTAGGCAGCTGACAGACAGTCTACAGACCTTTCAATAGTCCGAGTTAAGCAAACCACAAACAAAAGCCAGGGTCAGGATACCAGAAGTTGTGGAAGTCAGAATAGTCCAAGGTCAGGGAAGCCAGAAGGTTTGGAGTAGTCAAGTCCACTCCAGGGTTGTAGGTTTAGGGCCAACAAAGATTCAAGAAGCACGGAGTTCCAGGCACCAGTGCCAACAGCAACCAATATGATGGATCTGTAATAAACTCTGGCAAAGAGTCAGCGTTCTCCAGCTACCTTAAATCAGTGAAGCACTCCCTTGTCCCAGCTCTTATCTGCAGAATGCTTGTCCTCAAGTCTCTTAGATCTCCGTAAGCAAGCCTTTTCAACCCTCCTTTGGCTAAAGGAAGCGGCCTCCATGCTTTGTTCTGGGGCAACCCTAGGCTGCTGAGCATCTGGAGGCGACCCCACAGAGCTAAGGTCTGGCTGAGCCTCAATCACTGGGGCTGGAGGGGCAGAACTGCGATCTGGCAGAGAAGAACTGGGACCTAGCATGGCCTCAGATTGCTCCTGGACCTGAGGGTCCAAGTCCTCCTCATCGTCCTCCAAGACCTCTTCCTCACAGCTGGCTATGAGAAAAGCCAGGTTGAGAGCATCTGGGTAAAAATTAAGGGGGAGAGAAACTACAGTGATATCCTTGTGGGGGAGGGGTCTACTACAGACTCCAAGGACTTGGATCATGCATTCCTGGAACAGATGAGCAAACATTCAGAAAGGAGAGATATAGTAGTAATAGGAGAATTCAACCTTGTATTTGTTTGAATATAAGATCCAACAAATTTCTCACTTGCCTTTCAGAAAGTTTCATTGTCCAGAAGGTGGAAGTTGCAGCAATTTTTTTTAAAAAAATCTAATCCTAACCAACAGTGATCTGATCCTAACCAACATTGGTTAATGGGATGAAAATGGGGAGATCCTGACATAGGAGTGGCCATTTTTTCTTGGAGTTTGTTATACAGTGGAAAGGCAAAGCCAAGTGTATTCTACACTTTTAAGAAAGCTGATTTCAGTAAATTTAGGAAAATAATGGGTGTGTTTTCTCATGGTCAGGCACACTAAAAGGGAAGGGAGTTCATGGAAGATGAGAGTTTCTTGAAGGTACAACTTCCAACAGTTCCATTGAGAAGGGGAAATGGGAGGTGTCTAAGGAAACCAGGGTCGATGTCTAAAGAACTTTCAACAGAGCTAAAACTCAAAAGGGACAGGTACAACAAATGGAAAAAGGAGGCAATCACAAAAGAGAAATTCAGACACATAGGCGGAAGGGGATGATGGTTAAATGCTAACTGGGAACAGAAGAAAGGGAGATCTATTCAACACCTTCTTTGCTTCAGTCTTTTCTGAAAAGGAGAACAGTATACAGTATACAGACTAGGGAAAATGAAGCACATGAAACAGTAGGGGGAAACGCAGCACAGTTAAAGAGATAATGCAGGAATACCTGGCTACTCTAAATGAATCAAAGCACCTGAACAGAGAGATCAAAATAAAGCTGCTTTGGGTCACTTTGGAAGTATGCTATTTAAATGCCACATGCATGCTAAGAGTCTGGAAGCCACAGATTCTGGCCTCTTAAGATGCGTGTGTCATTTAAAGAGCATTCCCCCAAAGTGACCCAGAGCAGCTTTATTTTGGCCTGTCTATTCTGGCCCAACGTCTCCATGACCAGATAAATTACATACAAGGGTATTAAAAGAACTGGTAGAAATAATTTCAGAGCTGCTGTCAATAATCTTTAAGAATTCCTGGAGAACTGCATAGGTCCTAGAATACTGAAGAGAGGAAATATTGTTCCAGTCTTGATAAAGGTGGGAAAAGGACCCCCTAAAAATTACTGCTCAGTTAGCCTGACATCAATAACAGGAAGAATTCTAGAGCAAATCATGAAACAAACAGCCCATAAGCACTTAGAAAGAAATGTCATTATCACTAAAAGTTAATAATGGGTTTCTCAAAAGCAAGTCATGACAGAGTAATCTTCTCTTCCCCCCTCCCCCTCTTTTCATTAAGTTTCAAGCCTGGTAGATGAAGGGAAAACTGCGGCTGTAGCATATCTTGAGTTCAGTATCATCTTTTACAAAGTCTCTCTTATTCTTGCAAAGTGAAATATGGGCTAGACAATACTACTGTTAGATGGATTTGTAATTGGTTGACAGGCAAAACCCAAAGGGTGCTCACCAATGCTCCTCTTCATCCTGGAGATAAGTAACTGCCACAGGGCACTGGCCTGAACCCAGTGTGATTCAACACCTTTATCAATGCATTGGATGACAGAGTAGAGGGCATGCTTATAAATTTGTAGATGACACCAAGTTGGGAGGGGTAGCTAATATCACAGTTGACAGGATCAGAATTCAAAACGACCTTAACAGATTACAGAGCTGGACCAGAACTAAAAAAAATGAATTTCAATATGGAAAAAAAAATTAAGGTACTACACTTTGGTAGAAAGAGTTGAGAAAATATGAAATGCACAGATATAGGATGGGTGACACCTGGCTTGACAACAATACATGTAAAGGCATTTAGGTGTCTTTGTAGACCACAAGTTGAACATGTCAGCAGTGTGATGCGGCATTTAAAAAAGCTAGTGTGATTCTAGGCTGTATCAATAGGTGTAGTTTGTCTAATCAAGGGAAGTAGCAGTACTATTTTATTCTGCTTTGGTCACATTTCACTTGGAATACTGTGTCAAGTTCTGGGCACCAAAATTCAAAATGGATGTTGACAAACTGGAACATGTCCAGAGGGGGGTGACCAAAATAGTAAATGATCTGGAAACCATGCCCTATGAGGAGCAGCATACAGAGCTAGGTATGTTAGCCTGGAGAAGAAAGGTTGAGAGGTGACAGTGGCCAAGTTTAATTTTTTGAAAATATGTCACATTGAGGGGGAATCAACTTTTTTTTCCTGTTGCTCCAGAGACTAGGACATGGAGCAGCAGATTCAAACTGTTGTAAAAGAGATTCCACCTCAACATTAGGAAGAATTTCCTGACAGGAAGAGCTGTTTGACAATGGAACATACTGCCTCAGCGTGTGGTGGTGCCTCCTTTTTTGGAGGTTTTTAAATAGTGGCTGGATGCCCGTCTGCTGAAAGTGCTATGATTTGCATGTCAGGGAGTTGGACTGGATGGTCGTCGTGGTCTCTTCCATGTCTGTGGTTCTATGGTTTCAGGATATTTTTCAGAAGCATACCATTTGTGTCCATTGGGGTGGGGGATGATTGCTTGTGATAAAATTACATTGTTGAGGAGTTCAATATTTTGAATGTTGAGTTAAACTTTATATACAGAAATGATGCTGGTGTAGTGCTTTAGAGGAGGATTAGTGCCATATCCCTTTTCAGCTGCCATGGGATCTCTTGTAGAGAGTAGCACCTTTAAGGCTAACTGAAAGAAAGAAGTTGGTAGCATGAGCTTTTGAATTTGGAGGGATCTCATGATTGTGATACCCCAGCCACCTTTTAGTTCTAATCTAAGTCTCTATTATGGAAGTGTCTTCATTTAATTTTTTAAAACACACACACACACAAAATCCAAAATACAGAATTTGTGTCCATTAATTACATGTTACTCTTAATCCAGATTAATTAAATTCAGATTATTTTTAAAAAATCTTTTGTCTTTGTTTAACTTCTTGGTACCATTTTTGTAAGAAAGAGTATTTCAAAAGTTCTTGGGCAGGGGGAGCCAGCTCTGCAAGTGACAGAAGTTGACACTTCTGTCCCTGTGGGCATCTATTGAAGCACTCCTTGGTTGTACTGACAGCCCAGGCTGGGCAGCTCTGAAGGTGTGCATCAGGGCAGCTGACAGCTGGCCTGATCTGTGTGAGCAAGAAGTGTCTTCAAGGTGCACATTGCGGCTCTCATCAAAGCCCTGATCTGTACCTTCAGATCCATCCCTGCTTGCTCTGTCAGCATGAACACAGAGTGCTTTCAAGATACAGAATGAGGCACTTGACACCTGTCCTGAAATTCCTTTCCATTTTGCTGGCGGAATGTCTGAGGTTGGTTCTTTATTCTGGAGTCCCAGCAGTTGAGGCCGAAGACTTGGTTGTTGCTATGTAGGACATAGAAGCATAGGGTAGTATTGTGCAGACAGTCTCAGAAATGAGATGATCTAGTCAGGATTAGGCAGAAGGGGTGGAACTATAGATAAGAGCTGCAAGTATAGCTGTCAAGAGAGACCTGTCAGAAGTTATCATATAAACAGCCAGAAACTGAGAGATTTTATGCATGTATAGCCATACTCTGCCTTCCTTATCAGTCAGCTTGGTTACAAGATACATCTAGTGCTTCTACCTCTTGAGGAGACATCTTTTGAAATCTCTTTGCAAGCAGGTGAGCATCCTCCCTGCTGATTCTGTATCTCCCACTGAGGTTGCTTTTGACTTAGCTGCTGGTGGTTGGGGAATGCACAATGTGTGCAATGTATGTAATTAGGCACAGATTTTTTTTTATTTTTTTAAATGTATTTTGGAGACCTGTGTCTCAAAACTTGGAGAAGTGTGCAAATGGAACACTAATTGTGTCCTTTCAATTTACATATTAGTTTAGGAAGTGAAAATTAGGTCGATTCATAATAAATAAAAACCAGACAAATGTCTTACCTATCTCTACTTCATTTTCTGAAGAGCTTTGATTTTATTCTCCATTGCATCCCCTTATTGCATCCTCCATTGCCTTATGAGGACATTCTGCTTCCCTGACTAATGATCCCAATTATGGACACTTGGCTCCCTTTGTATTGATTAAAAGGTGTAGCTTGAACAAACGTTACTGTCAAGACAGCAGCCTAATGGTTACCTCTAGCACACATATGAGCTAAATTGTTACAATCATTAGGGTTCCAGAAGAGGGTATTCCCTAAATTTAAAGAAGTAGTTGACAGACATATTTAGAAGTGCATGTCCTGAATGAATGAGGTAAGAAAATGGGTCTTTTACTGTGTGTATATCTTTGGTCTTCATTAATACAATAGTAATTTGCATTAAATTCTCTCTGTTACAAGTCACAGATTTTGCATTACATTTAAATGCTAATGTACCATTTCATTTATTCTGAACTGAAAAATTTATGAAGCAAAAATATTTATTTTTTGGAAGTGGACTGGTTAGGAGTGCGTATTAATCAGAGGTTTATATAGAGAGATTAATTTAATTTGTGTAATTAATACTTTAATTGACAGATATGAATAATGTCTTATTCCAGTTTCAAAGCACTTGTTGTTATTTGCCATGAAGTCAATTTCAATTTATGGTGACCCTATGAGAGATCCCCAACATCTCTGGTTATCAGCCACCTTGCTGAGGTCTAACAAACTGAGGTTGGGGCTTCCTTGATTCAATCAATTGACTTGCAGTGGTTGTTACCAACCACCTTTCAGTTGATCCTGACTCACGGTGACCTATAAATGAGAAATCTCCAAGACTCCCTGTCCTCCACTGATCTGCTTAGGTCCTGTAAATTCATATCTATTACCTTCTTAATACTGTCTATCTATCCAGTGTTCAGACTTCCTCTCTTTCTACATCTCTCCAACTTTCCTAGCATTATTGTCTTTTCTAGTGAGGTCTATCTTCTCATGCTACATCTAAGGTACAACAGCCTCAACTTGGTCATCTTGTCTTCCAGGGAGATTTCAGACTTAATTTCTTCAAGGACCCATTTATTAATCTTTTTGGCTACCACAGTATCCTCAGCATTCTTCTCCAGCACCCCATTTCCAATGAATTGATTTTCTTCTTACCCACTTTCTTCACTGTCCTGCTCTTACATCCATACATGGTGATGGGGAATACAATGGCTTGAATAATTCTGATTTAAGTGTTCTGCACTTATTCTTCTTCTAATTATGTGACTGCAGTCTCCTTCCTGATCAATGTTTGATCCAAGGTTTAGGAATTCTTTAATGATTTCAATTTCCTGATTGTTTAAGTTGAATGTATGTAGGTCCTTCGGGGTCATTATTTTTATTTTCTTTATATTTAGCATTAAGCCTGGCTTTGTACTTTCTTCCTTGAGCTTCCATAGTAATTGTTTCAAGTTCATGATGTTTTCTGCTAGTAGTATAGTGTCATCTGTGTATCTTAGATTGTTGATATTCTTTTCTTCTATCGTCACTCCTCCTTTTTCAGAGGCTAACCCTGCTGTTCATATGATATTTTCTGCTTGCAAGGTGAACAAATAGGGTGATAGAATGCAGCCTTGCCTGACCCTTTTGCCAACTGGGAACAACTCTCTTTCTCCATATTCTGTTCTGACAGTAGCCTCTTGTTCTGAGTACAGATTTCTGATCAGGACTATCAGATGTGGCAGCATTACCATGTCTTTAAGAGTGTCCCATAGCTTTTCATGTTCTATGCAATGAAAGGCTTTGCCATAGTCTATAAAACACATGCTGATTTTCTTTTGAAATTCCTTGGTGCACTCCATTAGCCACTGTATGTTTGCTGTGTGCCCCCTAATGCCTCTCCCTTTCCTGAACCTAGCTTGCACGTCTGGGATTTCTCTTCTCATGTATGATTGGAGTCTGTGTTGCAGAATTTTGAACATAATTTTGGTTGCATGAGAGATTAATGCTATTGTCCAATAGTTGCCACAGTTTTTTGTGTCTTCTTTTTTGTGAATGGGGATGTATATTGATTGTTTGCAATCTGTTGGTCACCATTTTGCTTTCCATATATTGGTTAACACTGGTTGATTCTGTCTGTGTGGATTGTAGCAGTTTGTTTGGAATATCATCTGTTCTTAGTGATTCATTCTTCCCAACTTCTCTTTTTGCAGCTTCTACCACACTTTTTAGAATTTAGCTTCAAATTCTAGTTCATACTTACAAATTCACACTGATAGTGTGGTTTCCCTCTTTTTTTTTTTACTTCCTTCCACTTTAAAAAAACATTGTCATATTTGTTAATGGGTGAAGTCATCTCATGACTTATGGTGACCTCATGAATTTCCTATGCTTTTTTTGGACAAGGAATAGGGGTATTTTTCCAGTTCTTCTGCAGAAATATAGTCTACAGCACCTGGTTTCATTCATGGTCTTCCATTAAAATACTAGCCATGCCTGACCCTGCTTAGCATTCAAGATCAGACAGGATCAGGTGCCTTTAAGGTTGTATCTACACTGTAGAAATAATGCAGTTTGACGACACTTTCAGTGCTGTAGCTCCATCCTACGGAATTCTGAGTTTTCTAATTGTACAAAGTCTTTAGCCTTCTTTGCCAAAGAGTGTGGGTGCCTCACAAGACTACAAATCCTGGCCTTCTGTAGGATGGAACCATGGGAATTAATGGTGTAAAACTGCATTATTTCTACAGTGTAGGTGCACAGTATATTTATGCTGGCTTAATAAACCTGTACAATAATATCTGCAAATAAATTTGTATCATGAATTGACTCTTTCTTGAAAAAGATAGGAATGGAAAAAGGTATTTAAAATATTGAACTCTGCTCAATATACAATTATGGAGACATAATAAAACAGAATCTATCTCTTGGATTGTTTGCAAACTCTAGACAAATGCTGTGAAAAATGCTCAAAGCTACAGCATGTACACTACTCTAGCTGGTGGCCTATAAATTCTTGTCTTATATCCAGATGTTTGAGAATATGGTTTCAAGGCCTAGAAAACCTTCCCTCTTCCCCTCCATATGTTGTATTTATAGAAAACTATTTTGACAAGCGCTGAAACTGATTTACCAGAGTCCTCGAAACCTTCTATGTTAAATCATTCTCTGTTCCATAAGAGATAAGAAACTTTAAATGCTTAGCTGCTGTCTTCAGTTTAAATACTTTTAGTCTATACTGTTTTGAGAAAAAAAATATTAATCAATTATAAATATGCAAAATTAGTATATTAATGAACCCATTAATAATAATAATAATAATAATAATAACAACAACAACAACAACAACAACAACAACAATCCCCCTCTCTGTTTTGGATTGAGGCGAAAAAAAATCCTTTAATGTAAGAAGATTTTTATACCAGTGCTTTATCACTGGTAAAACACCAGTAAAACTTTTAGGAAGCATGTGTATGTGTGAAAGCCTGACACACTTCATAAACATTAGGGAATCATCCCTTCGCCTCCAGCATCTCTGAATCATTCAGGGAGCAGTCACTTCCCATTAACAGAAACTTAGGATTTTCATAACAGTGCTTACTGTGGGCTAAGCACTGGTAAAACACCAGTAAAACGTTTAGGAAGCACGTGTATCTGAAAGTCTGATGCGCTTCCTAAATGTCAGGGAATCATCCCCTTGCCTCTACCATCCTTGAATTGTTCGGGGAGCTGTCATTTCCCTTGAATGGAAACCTTATTTTGATGGGAAATGACTGCTCCTCAAATGATTCAGAGATGCTGAAGGCAAGGGGACCATTCCCGACGTTTAGGAAGTGCATCAGGCTTTCAGACACATGCACTTCCTAAATGTTTTACAGGCATTTTACCATACATTTACCAGTATGAAAATCTGGTAAAAATAATGACACGAAGCATCATGTGTCATTGTTAACTGTATATCAACACAACCTTTTTTTCTTTCTTCCATTCAGCTAACATTCTACCATCAGTTTTACAAATCACACAGAACATACAGAACAGTGGATCTAAACCCCTGGTCCACTAGTGAAGGGGATTAGAATAGGGAGACCTGGTGGTGCAGTGGTTAAATACCTGCACTGCAAGCCACAAGGTTCTGAGTTTGATCTCAGGGTCTCCAAGGTCCACTCAGCCTTGCATCCTTCCATAGGTCACTTGTTGGGGGCTGTTAGCTTACACATTGTAAACCACTTAGGGAGTACTTAGTCAATGATAAGCAGTATAGAAATGTACTTACTATTGCTGTTGCTGTTACTGTATAGAATATGTTGCAGGGGTCCACTGCTAACAAAATGGGCATATCCAGTCCATTGGCATCCAGTATATCCATGGGATGGTTCATAAGTTGTTCATGGGCTGGGCCTGGTAGGACCAGCACTACTTCATAAATTCATGTAACCATAGGATCAGGCTGCTCACCCTATGATAGCTTGATTTGGTTTTGAAAAGTCAGGTTTTGGATTCAGTGTAACAGTGTGACCTAAAAGGCAAGTCAAGACACCAGCAGCCAGACATTGCTCTCTAAATCATTGTTGCCAGCAAATTGCCTCCGTTGTTATAGATATTGTCCAGAAACATGGTGATGAACTCTTTTGTGCATTAAGTAACAATTGAAAATGGTTGTTTTATTATATTAACATGTCATGACATTACCAATAAGGAAAATGTAACAATTTGCCTTCAAAAATTATAAAAGTCACAGGCTTTATTTTTGTTTTCCTTTGGTAAAAATGAAAGAATCACAAGATAAAGAAGAGAGGTACTGCTCACTCATCCCCGTTCCTGACACAACTGCCCGCTGTCTTCTAGGTGACTGAGTGTTGTGCTAGTCTTCATGGAGCCTCCCACATGGACAAATTGGAAGAATCCTTGAATGTTAATGACAGTCTATATGGCTGTGACACTTAGAGCACTTTATCAATCAAATGTGGCACATTCTGCCAGCTCGGCCACCTGTCCCACTCCATCAGTGTCAGAAAGTATTTCACAGAGGGCCACAGGTGCCAGCTGTCATTCTGAAAGAAGCATCAGGATGGCCCTAGGATAAGTGTGTTAAGGAAATTTGCTGTGATTGATTTGTGTGTGTGTGTTTGTGTGTCTGCAGAGTTATTTATTTTGTTTTGTTTTTCTGGAAAGGAAAACAAGAGGCGAATTAGTTACTGACAGTACATTCTGATGCATATCTTTTGAAAAGCAGGGGTTTTTTTTGGGGGGGGGGGAGAGAGAATCCACATCACTGCCCCTCTGCTTACACCCTTCAGAATCCCTTTCACCAGTATCGTGGAAAAAAAAGGTAAAAATTCCAAGCTCTGACCAGATGTAAATCTTACTTAATTAAATGAGACTCACTCCCAGTTAATAAGGTCCATATGCATCTGAGGAAGTAGACTCAGCTCATGCTGCCAATTTCTTTCTTTAGTTAGTCTCAAAGGTGCTGTAAGAACTCTCTACATCTTGCTAATATGATATGTGTAAAGATTATTTATCTGATGTTAATGGTTGTCAACATTTTCATAGATTTCATGAGCTACTGTTAACTAGCAACCTATATGTGTGTCTCTGTGTGTGTGCATGGGTGAGTGAATCCTCCAAAGTTTTCTAAGCCTGACCACTACACATGAGATCTGCTGTAATTTGGTTCCCTTGGACCTTTTAGTCTGACAGTCTTTTTTTTTCTTTCAGAATTCCCTCTCTTCAAAATTAGTGAGTGTAAGTTAGTTATGGCATCCATAGGCTAGCAGAATTGAAAGTCCAATCCTGGGATCTCCTGAGAGAAGGAGTGTATTCAAAAATTGCCTACACTTTTCAGAACCTCTACAATGCCCTCTTTCACCAGTGATAGGTCTACAAGCTTTCCACAGTCATATTCTCCCCATTGGAAGTGAGAATCTCCATTCCATCATAATGGCACTCATAAATTCCTAGTTACATAATATCTAAAGAGACTGCACAATTAACTATACAAGGAAAATAACATTTATAGAGGTTTTTAGACACCACATATGTCAGAAAGGTTAGCTACGGAAGTGAATTTTACTAATTAATAATAGTTCTAATTTTTCACAAACAATCATCACATTGTTCTTTGGTTGTGTAGATATATGTCAGTGATGTTCACAAGCGCCCTGATACCTCTTTTTCTGCACTACCCCTTGCTGCTGCAGAATCCTAGCATCAGTTTTTGGTAGCCCAGTGTGTCACCTTCTACCCAGGAAATTGAAAGCTGGACACTTCCTACTCTGTTCTGAAACATAGCCTCTTCCATAGGGAATGCTACCAAAAATACTTATTCAAGAATCCACAGTTTAAAAATATTTAAAAAAATAACAAATTCCAAATAGCAAACCTTGATTTTGCCATTTTATATAAGGGACACCATTTTGCTATGCCATTGTATTTAATGGGAATTGAGAATCCATGGATTTTGTTATCCATGGGGGATCCTGGAACCAAACCCCAGCAGATAACAAGGGCCCACTGTACAAGGAAAGGAAGCATACAGGGTCTGTTCTTTATTTTGAACTTGTACATGTTAATGAGAATAGTGTGCAATCATCATGTTCTTTGGAATTTTTTGCTCAGTGCTTCAGTTGTCGATCTGTCTTGAACACAAATGTCTCATTATTTACTCCAGAAAAATAAATCTTTCATAGAATCATAGAGTTGGAAGAGATCTCAAGGACCATCCAGTCCAACTCTTTGCCATGCAGTAAGACACAATCAAAGCACTCCCAACAGATGGCTATCCAACCTCTGGTTAACCCCCCCCCCCCCAAAGAAGCTGACTCTACCACTCTCTGAGGGAGCATGTTCCACTCTCAAACTGCTCTTACCATCAGAAACTTCTTTCTAATGTTTACATGTTTTCCTGTAGCCTGAATTCAATTCCAGTGCATACTGTGAAATGCTTGTATGTTTAATATGTATCTCTTTCTGTAGAAGAGAACATGTAATTCATCCATAAGCAGCAGTTCATGAACGCTTTTGATTATGACTTGTCTTCAGGAAGAACATCTTTTCTTGATACCAAAGATGCCCATTGTTAAAGGAGGATTACTGTATTCCCATGGTTAGACATCAGTAGTGAAGGAGTTTTTTTAGATCTGTTGAGCTTTATCTCATATTCGTTTCTCACATATATCAGAAGCGATAAGCTATCTCTTGTATTTCATGTTTAGCTCTCTTTAATGCTACAGATACTTTTCCTCCCCCCTCTGCAGCTTTATAATTTTAAAATTAAAGAAGGTGTGTTCAGATGTAGTTAAAGTAGGTGTGGTTTAACACTCAGTTTACATATTCTCTTACAACTGAAATTACAAAGTGAGAAGTAATGTGTGTATAGGAAAGGATTAGCTAAGATTACACTTGGATACCACAAAGGAATTTTCTGCAGGTTAGAAATCTACAGTTAAATGCTAAGAAATGGAAGTGTTTTACTTAGGGGTTGTTGTTGTAGTTAGTGCCTTCAAGTCAACTTCAGCTCATGGTGACCCTGTAAATGAGACATCTCCAACTCCCCTTGTCCTCCTCTGCCCAGGTCCTTTAGACTCAGGCCTGTGGTCTCCCTGGCTGAGGCTATATACATCTAGATGAAGGGCTGAGATAACCATTTTTTTTAAAATTTGCATTTTGTCTATCTGTTTTTTCCCCTTTCTGTCCAATATTTTCTCTTTGCCATGCACATCTTGGCTGTAAAATATTGGATGGATAATTTGGTTTCAGCTGTACTTTTCCTCAGCAGTGAAGACACTGGTATCGATCTTTGTTCTGGAAGACATTTTTGTATACTCTTTCAAATCATGATGTTGCTTTCTAGAAGATACTTCTGTTTCAGGACAGACTTTTTGATGTGGAAGGGATGATTGTCCTAATGTCCTATATTATTCTTTCCTGCCTGAGATAATATTACTAGGGGCTGGAAACAAATGGGCCAAAAGAAGTGGCTTTCAGCCACTTTGGGACTGTGGCTTTTACATGGCACATGCCCCCAAAGTGGACAGAAGCCGTTCTGAGGCAGCGCTGAAGTGGCAGGAGCCAGAATTTTCAGGAGCAGATTAAATCTGCTCCTGTTGATGGTCTGTTTGGGACTGCAGTGATGCTCTGCTTTGGGAGTGGGCCATATGGCTGCCACAGTCCCAGCTCAATCAGGACCAGAGCAGCCTCTTGCTGCTCCTTCCAGGCCATCTCCATTGGCCATTGGATGTTCATTGATGTGAGACAAAGATGAAAGAAAATATCCAGAAGCGCTCTCCCCTCTGAGAACAGGAAAACATATTGAAGAAAACCAAAGATTTGCAGGTGCTATCAATTAGAGAATGAAGGGCCCTATATGATTAGAGGTGATGCTCTTCCTTGGGGCAAAATAATATGGAAAATGAGCTTTTATCCAAAAATTCACATGGTCATTGTTATTTTCAGGTAAAATGTGCTTACTAATTGGACTCTTTCACTGACACACCACAGTACACCAGTGAAATAGAATATATCATTTTATATAAAGGACACTAGCTAGTTCCACACCAGGGGAAGTTGGGAATAGTTTGGTATAGGATACTAATAGACATTTTCAGTGTGTCATGGCTAGCCAAGAGATGGAGTCGGAGGATGAGGAGGAGGACATGGCTCCTAGGAGCAAGAGGAGTTGGAGGCTAGACCAGGTCCCAGTTCTGCCCTGCCAGACCCCAGGCCTGACATTTCAGCCCCAGGAATAGAGGCTCAGCCAGGCTCTAGCACTGTGGAGCTGCCTTCAGTGGCTCAGCAGCTGAGTGTGGCTTCGAAGGAAAAATCCAGCTTGGAGCTCCCTTCCTTTAAGGAAACGAGAACTGAGAGTGCTTGCGTGCGTTGGTCCCACAGGCTTGCAGAAAAGCAAGCTGCTAATAAAGTACAGCTGACAACAGAGAGAATGTCTCCTACTTAACCACCGGTGGGACACCATCCCTTTGCAAGTTCCCTTGGTGTGACTGTGTGCTGGCTCCATGTCTCTTGTTTTGCCTTGACCCTGTGACCTTGGAATGAATTGGACTATTGCTCCCTTCTCGTTGCCCTGACCTCGGACCGGACTGATTTCTGTGACTCCCCCAATCCTGACTTCGGCTTTGGCTACTGGACTACTCTTTTGAACAATACTAAGGTCTGTGCAGCCTTCTTATCAGCGTGGGTTGCTGTGTGCTGGCTGCAGTCCAGGACACAGTGTTATCTTTTTTTTATTAACCACCGTGTTTCCCCGAAAATAGGACAGTGTCTTATATTATTTTTTGCTCCCAAAGATGTGCTAGCTCTTATTTTCAGGGGATGTCTTATTTTTCCATGAAGAAGAATTCACATTTATTGTTGAACAAACAAATAAATAAATAAATAAATAAAATAAAATTTCCTATATATTGTATATATATTTATATACAAAAACTTAGGTCTTACTTTCGGGGGAAGCCTTATATTTAGCAATTCAGCAAAACCTCTACTAGGTCTTATTTTCTGTGGATGTCTTATTTTTGGGGAAACAGGGTAGGTACTAGACTTTTCATGATGAATCATTTAGGTACCATATGATGTACAGCTAGCCTGTTGGACCTATAGAATGACTGTTCCATATATGCAAAACAGGCATTAAATTGTATGATAAATAATCTTGATAGACTACCATGAACATCCTGTAAAATACAGGAAAGAGAGCAGGGCTACTGGTAGATATTCTATGGTGATATTTATATAGAACTACTGTACTGAGAACATCACACTATCCATGCAAGTGATTTTAGTGTATCCATTGTCTCTTCTTTTAATGCATAAATGTGCTTCTTTACAGTATACCTGCTTCCTACAGCTTCCACATACAGAATTGCCACCATTGCACATGCCTTTATTTGGCACAGAAATATCTCTGAATGAGATCCTGAGAGTTCAGCACACAACTTGCAGAAACAAGCCAGTAGTTTTGTCCATAGTTTGCCAGGCTGCTGCAATATGAACATGAACCATCTGTTGCTTCAGTGAAACTGGGAAACAGAACCATTCACATATGTGATGTGACTCCACATAGTCTTTATTGCTTCTGTTAAATCTATCTAAGAGATTAGTAACTCACTAAGGATGATTTTATAGACTGTGCAGCTGGCTTATTTAAAACTTGATGACTGTCACAAAAAAGAAATGTTTCATCAATACATAAAAACCTTGACTAGACAGAATAATATTTTAAGAGATTTAGCACAAATTAAAGAAGAAATAGGAAGATTTCTAACATTTAATATGTACTAGTATGGAAAACGGATGGGTGCAGGATTTTATGATCTGTAATCTTTTAAAAGGATGGAGTTCTAATTTAATAGGGTATTTAATATTGTGATTTTGAAGATGAAAAATATTATGGTCTTTTGCATTAAACCAAATTTGCAGTAGATGGAGGAACTCCAGAATGGTTTCTCAGATGATGATGATGGTGGTGGTGATGATAATCTGCCTTGCCACATGTACACAATGATGGCCATGAAATAATGCTTCATAATATTAGTGGAATTTTGTGGCCACAGGGAGATGGTGCCCCCTCCCCACAAAAATAAAACACACTTAATTTCTTGTATAAAATGTGCTTTAAAGGGGAACAAGTCATGGTGAGAGAATTAGTGCCATGGAGACCTGGGAATATTTTGTTCCCTCCTTCTCATAGGTAGATCAGTGTTTCTGAAATGGAGGGTTTTATTCAATACTTCTTCCAGCTGTTTAAGTAATGTAATAGAGAAAGACAGCACTCAGATCTGAAGCTATGTTTGGCTATGTACAGAAGGCTAAAACCAGTTGTTAATCCAGCTAGAGCAGAATCATTGAATCAATGGGATTAATATAATCAGACTGGTTTTAAAAGTCTGATTAATATCAAGGATATACTCTGGTCAAGACTAGAAATTGGATTTGGCTCATAGTTTTAGACATCAGTTGAAACAGTCTAACCCTGTCACATTTTGTTTCCCAGTACCTTGCAAATAAATTTAATTAGGGAGAGGGGTGGCTCACAAATGGCACACTGAACCACTGTCCTGTGATCCTTTCCCTTTAGTCTAATGCAGTATCTGTTCATAGTTTTCCTGGTGTTCAAAACAAAGCAAAAGGCCTTCTTTTATTGCTGCATAATTTACATCTTTACGGATTTATATACTGTTATTTTTCACCTTAGCAGAAGATCCATTTAACTAGAAAAAGTTGGGTATGAAGCTATTTCGACATTTGTGGGTTTTGGAAGCACTCAGAGACCTCAGCTCATCATCTGAAGTTTCATATTTGTAATAGAGTGTGGCACAAAGTTAATTAATAGGTTATGGAAAGAGATCACTGTTGGGTGCATACTGTAGAACTTCAGATTACTAAACCAGTAGTTTTCTATTGAGTGTAAGGAGCAGTTTCCATTCAGGCCTAAAGGGACCTCTGTGACACTCAGTCAGATTACATTGTGGGTTTTGGAATGAGCTAAATTAAATGTGAAGGGATGAAACAAAGCTTAATTGATTTTAATTTCTCCTCTCTGTGTGCTGGTCTTCACAAATGGATTTAATAGTACAAATTTAATAACAGGTAAAAATGAAAGACCTTGAGTTCTAAAAGAAGGGACTGAGAACTGTTGGATAATTATTCATGTATACTGATGAACTGCTGAGGATTAGCTTCTGCCTTGCTGCCTATTTAGTATTATTGGGAGTTTCATTAATGTCATACTTCAATATTACTGAAGTATAATAAAATCCCACATGCTTTTAGTTAGATGCTTCCAAATTTCAAAAGGCTTAATGATGCTAACTAGAATGAATTTTGTAGTAGCCACTAGAAATAGCACATTTACAACTTGAGGTTATGGTCCTGCCATGGCATATGAATGCTACACAAGGGTGTACAATAACATAATGTAGTGACACAATAATGTGCTCAGACATCAATAGAGGTAAAGCCTCCTTGGTATCTGTAGAATGAAAAGGCAGTATAGCACTACAAACAAAGAGGGTCATAGCAGCTTGGTGATGCTCCTGAATTTCTTTGATACAGGAGGCATAGATTGCTTCTGTGGCATTGAGTGCCTATTATGAATTCAGGCTCATGTGCCAGCTGTATACAATCAATACAATATACAATCCCATATCATCATCATCATCATCATCATCATCATCATCATCATCTTTATTTCTAGCTCGCTCCTCTGTGGAACACGATCGGAGTGGGGTACAACAAGATTAAAACATACAAATTAAAATAATTCAACAACCCATTCCCACCCACACACCCACCCCTTAAAAATAAATTAAATTAACAACGATTAAAACCAACAGCAAAATTAAAAAACATACACATCCTCGACATAGTTCTTAAATGAGGAAAGGGATGGCAATCAAGCAAGGGGTCAGATCCGATTAATAGATTCAGTTTTGGAGCCGGAATCTTGAGGTTAAGTTTCAGGAAAGGCCTGCCAGAAGAGATGCGTCTTTAGAGCTTTTTTAAAGCAATCAAGATATGTTACAAGACGCATCTCATCCAGCAGGCCATTCCAGAGTTTGGGAGCGGTAGCAGAGAAAGTCCTCTGGGAGGTCTGCGACAGCCTAGTTTTCACAGGCTGCAGCAGGTTCCTCCCAGAGGATCGGAGTGTGTGTGTGTGGGGGGGGGGGTTTCATACCGGGAGAGGTGGTCCCTGAGATAACATGGGCCCAAGCCATGTAGGGCTTTAAAGGTTAAAACCAACACCTTGTACTGTGCCCGGAAATTGATCAGCAGCCAGTGGAGAGACTGGAGCACAGGTGTTACGTGCTCTCTCCTAGATGTTCCGGTTACAAGCCTGGCTGCCATATTTTGGACCAGTTGGAGTTTCCGGGTTAAGCACAAGGGTAGCCCCATGAAGAGCCCGTTACAGAAATCCAAGCATGAGGTTACCAGAGCGTGTACGACAGATTCCAGGTCCTTCATGTCCAGGAAAGGGCGCATCTGGTGTATCAGCTGAAGCTGATAACAGGCACTCCTGACCATTGCATTCACTTGACTAGTCATATGAAGCGACGAGTCCAGAAGTACCCCCAGATTGCAAACGGAGTCCTTTAAGGAGAGTGTGACTCCATCCAGGACTGGAGACTGTATTTCCAAGCCTGGTTTAGGGCTTGTAACTGTCAGTACCTCCGTTTTGTCTGGATTCAGTTTCAATCTATTTTCCCTCATCCAATCCATTACCGCCACAAGACAGTCATTAAGAGGAGAGACGCCATCTGAAGTCTGTGCCGACGATCTGGACACGGAGAGGTATATCTGAGTGTCATCAGCGTACTGAAGACACTGAGCTCCATGTCTCCAAATAATCTCACCCAGCGGCTTCATATAGATGTTAAATAGCATCGGGGACAGGATGGCACCCTGTGGGATGCCACAATTAAGCTCAATCTTTGAGGAGCAACTGTCCTCGAGCCTCACACTTGGGATCAGCTGCAGAGAAAGGACCAGAACCATCGAAGAGCAGTGCCTCCAATCCCCATCTCCCTCATCTGATCCGAATAGATGGAGTGATTTATAGTATCAAAAGCCGCAGAGAGATCCAAGGGCATCAGCAGGATCATACTACCCCTGTCAATGCTCAAGTGGACGTCGTCGGCTGAAGCCGGTTTGAAATGGATCGAGATAATCTGTTTCATCCAAGATGACTTGGAGTTGGGAGGCGACTGCTCTCTCGATCACCTTGCTCAGAAATGGGAGCAAGGACACTGGTCTATAGTTGTTCCTGTCCAGGGGGTCGAGGGAAGGTTTCTTCAGGAGGGGCCGAACAGCTGCCTCCTTCAGGCAAGATGGTAAGGTACCTTATCTTAATGATGCATTGACTGTATCCCAAAGGAATACCCTCAATGTGTGCCCCCCTGGATGACCAGCCAAGATGGACAGGGGTTGAGAAAGCAAGTCATCTTCCTTATACTACCAAGGAGCTTGTCCACATCATCAGTACTCACCCATTGAAACTCATCCAGTAAAGTGACAGCAGCGGATTGCTGGACACCTCGCCAATAGATTCTGACAAAACATTGGCGTCCAAGTCGGCCCTTATCTGAGAGGTTTTATCTGCAAAGTGGATGTTAAACACATCACAGCAGGCCATCATCAGGTCAAGTAGGGGGTTCGGAGCAGGAGGAACCTGCGTCAGCTCCCCCACCACCCTAAACAGCTCTGCTGAACAGGACTCTGCAGATGCAATGCGTGCAGAGCAGAAAGATCTTCGTGGTGCCCGCAAAGCCTCCCGATAGGTGCGAAGGTGCTGCCTATGGTGAGTTCTGTCGGACACGAGCCAAGTTTTCCGCCACTTGCGTTGTAGTCGTCGTCCAACCCGCTTCATCTCTCTGAGTTCCTCTGTGAACCAGGGTTTGCGGTTGGGAGCGGGCTGGAGAGGATGCTCGGGGGCAATTGCGTCGATAGCAAGATTTCGACTGGATCACCAGCATTGCCAACCATTAGGCCTTCTAAGGCCTTCTGGAAGCTGATTGGATACATTAGCCTTCAAGGGCAGACATTCTAATGGGTCCACCACCCCCGGGGGGATGGAAAGTGGCTTTTAGTTCCATCTTGATCAGAAAGTGATCCGTCCATGACAATGCGGAGGTTTTGGTTACCTCCACCCACCGATGCTCCTATTCTGTACTAAAAATCCAATCGAGTGTATGATCCTCGCAGTGAGGAGTCCGTTGACCAATTGGGATAGGTTCATGCTTTTCATGGATTCCATGAATTCCCAAGCCGCTCCGGATAGATCAGAGAAGCCGGTCTCGAGAGGGATGTTGAAATCGCCCAGGACTAGAAGTCTGGGTGACTCCAACAGCAACTCAGAGACCAGCTGAGTCAGCTCGGTTAGGGAGTCTGTTCAGCAACGGGGTGGCCGATATACCAACAGAATCCCCAAACTATCCCTGGTCTTCAGACTAAGGTACACACGCTCGATGTGGGTTGTTTTCCGGACAGGCTTCCTGGTCAAGATCAGGTTGGTTCTATGGACCGAACCCAATAACCCACCCACCCCTAAAACACAATTAAATAGTTTACAGATTTAAACATACCTTAAAATAATAAACAAATCAACAATGACTGTAAAATTGCACCACCAATAGAACAGGTGTCACAGTGGCTCTATGTTATATCTGGTGTGAACTGAAAGTGTAGTATTAGTTTTATGCCACATGGAGAATGTATATGGTTTCATGGCCTGTTAGTTTAGCATCTCTTTCTCTCTCTCCTCTTTCATTAGCTTTCTGAGTTTCTTGGTCTTGTATCTTCTCATCCAATTACAGTAGGGAAAGATGCTTTCCAGAAAACTGTGTAGACTAACTGATCTTCTGTCTAGCTGAACTATGTCTGGAGCAGCATTGCCATTAGGGGGATGGTGAATGGTTTTATTGCTGGGTTGCAGCAACATGTCTGACTTGGACAAGAATGAGATTCTACTTTAGGTGATCCTAATGTAGTTGTGTGTGCTCATGTACAACAAGCAATGCAAACAGCTGCCTCAGGATTTCCTTACTGAGCAGTTATGAAGAGCAAAACAGAAAGGAAAGGGGAAAGCAGATTAGCCTGCCTCACCAGCTACCCTGCCATTTTGAAAAAGCATAGATCTATTAGCTTCATCACCAAAATGGAAATCATAAGAAAAATGGAGGCTATTGGAGGAAATTAAAATGATCCCAGGATGCATTTTTGAAGATTCTTTTCCATGGTCTCTAGAAGATTCAAAATGTTTTTGTTTACTTATGCAAACCTTACCCAGTGGTTTCATTTCACATGTGCATAATGTTAGCTTTGACTCAAAGATATGCTGAAACATGCTGAACTGCTCTTCTTTTGTGTGGTTTGAGAACCTTTCCCTATTCTTTCAATGTTATTTCTACCTCTGGTACCAACGTTTTTGTGAAAGAAGTAAGCTTAGAAGTACCTTACTTAAGTAAGGTATACACATACTTTCTATTTTCTTGAAATAAAGGGGGGAAGAGACCCTTATTTTTCATGAGCTTAAGCAAAAACAACAATCCCCAAAGTTAGAACAATAGAAGGACATAACATACAGATTGCTTATTGTTTATAGTCTTTGTCCATTTAAAGTTCACTTGGGTCTCAAGAGGCTGACTTGCTAAGAAAAGAATTGTTAGAGTCAGATAAGTTTTTCTATATTATAACTGTGCTATGGAAACATGTTGTGAAACCAGCTGCCATGAAATTGAATTACAGGTGTTCTATTCTTCACTGATCAAATTGCTCCATTATACGGTGGGCCTTTTCATTTTATTTTGAACAAATACCTGCAATTTTCTAGGATCCAGAGAAATCATGGAGTAAGTAGTTGAGGTTGTTTAAGGTTTCCATTGCAACAGGATATTATCCATGCTTCTTTGCGGTGTGGCTCCCAGCCTCCCATTCTTTCAATTGTACATCAGCTTGTAGAGAGATAACATGATAGGGGCTTGTAAAATGTGTGCGTCCAATCTTTTACATGTTTTTTTTAAGATTCTTGTCAGTGAGGGTATTACAATTTATTTATGGCTTTTAACACTGCATGCAGTAAGGTGATCTGTATGGGGCTGCCTTATAGTTTGCAAGAGGATTACTTGGTTAAAATTATTTTGTAAGCAAATCTGTTCACAAACATTTGTTTCAATAGATTCTGAAAGTGTTTTTTGTTTTTTTTTAAGATCAGACAAGTCCTGTTGCTATTGAATCAGAAAAATCTTAGCTATATATTCTGTTGAATTATTAAGTGGCTTTGTCTTCTTGGGGCTGCATATTCAGAGCTTTCAAAAAGACCAGAGGAGATGTAGGAGAGAATTTTTGCTGAGAAGAATGGTGCCAATGAAGCCTGGGGAGTGGTTTGAAGATCTTGGCATCCTCTTCAGTAATGGTGAACGTCTTAGCAATAATAATAAGAAATAAAATGTAGGTATCCTGCAAAAAAAATAAAATAAAATAAAATAAAATAAAAAAAGAAAAGAAAAGAAAAAAAAAGAAAAGAAAAGAAAAAAAAAGGTTCAGATCTGATCTGAAACAATCTTATTTGCATGATGGTTCCTATCCTCCTCCTCCTCCTCCTCCTCTATATGATCAAGGTGTCTTCAAAGATTGCTGCCACACTGTAGAAATAAAGCAATTTGACACCACTTTAACTTCCATGGCTCAATGCTGTGGAATTCTGGGATTTGTAGTTTTCTGAGATATTTAGCCTTCACTGTAAGAGAGCTCTGGTGCCCCACAAGAGTACAAATCCTAGAATTCATAGCCCTGAGCCATGGAAGTTAAAATGGTGTCAGATTGCTTTATTCCTGCAGTGTGGCAGCAGCCCAAGTTCTACAGAAGCCTTTCCCAATGTAGTACTCTCCAGATATTTTGGATACAACTCCAATCATTCATATCAATCAGTCTCTCCAAAACAGACAATGAATTGGATTTTCCAGAAGAATAAAACTGGAAATTTTTCAACTGCTCTAAATAATATTATCGGATTTAGCATGGTTAGTTTAAATGTTATATTCAAACATATTCAGACCTCTATGTGGAAATTACTTGACTGGAATATTTTTAATAACATAAAAATAATAGCATATGCTTTCCTGATAGGTCCAAAACACATGGGCCAAATGCACTGCCTTTAGGCCAATCCAGGGCCATGATGTACAGATGACACACATGCCTGGATCAGCCAGAAGCTACGACGAGGCTTACTAATGTAGCCCAAACCCAGTTGCATAAGGAGCGCAAAAAAACAGCTCCTTGCCAGTGGTCTGTTGAGGTCCTCAGCAACACCCAGCCTCAGGACCACAGCGTCTGGTTGCCACAGTCCTAAACCAGATGAGAAGTGGCCAGGGCTTGGAGTTGCCAGAGGCCACTTCAAGATGCTGCTCTGTTTGATCTCATAGGGGTGATACAGATCACCCAAAAAGGGCGGTCTGTCGCCACCTTTTTTTGCTGTGGAGCTTCACTGCAGTAGCTAGATGCAATGGTGAAGCTGCCAGCAAAAAAGGAGCGGGCAAACCCCGCTCTTTTTTGGGGCCACAGTTGCGGCGTGATTAAAGGGAAAAGGTGCCATTCAGCACCTTTAGTTCGCCGCAACTGTGCAGCTACATCTAGAAGCTGCGCAGTTGCTTCGGTGTGCTTATGCACGCCGTCTAAAGGCCCTAGCATGATAACGCAGGTGTCATCACATACTAGGGTTAGGGAGTGTGCAAACGCTCCATGCTCCCTAACCCTAATGGTGCTGCCCAGGCGCCTCATAGTTCCTGTTTGTATCGGGCCATAGTTAACAAAAAATAATGATTTCTAAAAACAGCACTTTTAAAAAAGGATATATTTTTAAACAGCTGTACCTGACGTATCTTACATCAACAGTTTAACCTTCTTTGTTGGGGTATAACTGTAGTACCTTCACTCCCTGTACTACTTGTAAATTCCATTTGAAGCTGAGAAAATCCTGATTCAGTACAACTAATTGAACATTCTGTTTCAGTAAAGAATAATTATGAATTTGTAGGCCCAGACAATTTACCACATTTAGTCTTAACTATATCTTAAGACAAAGTGTGCTATGACAAAATGTGACTATGGAGTAAAGCAAACAGCCTGCTAGGAGCAGCCAGAGGCCTCTCTAGCCACAATCAGGCCATGATTAAGCCAGGACAGTGGCGACCACAGCAGGCTGCCATGGGGTCCCAAGCCAGCCACTGCCAGGAGCTGGATTATTCCAGCTCCTTTTTGATCCGGTCCAAAGGATCAGATTGCAGCATCGGAACAACTTTCAGCTGCTTTGGGGACATGCATCATCTAAATGTCATGCCATTAAAGTGGCTGGAAGCCACTTCTTTTGGTCTGTCTGTTCCTGATTGCATAGAAAATTGCAAATAGAAATTAGCTTAGCAGTGTGTCCCTTTGTTAATCTGTTACTTAGAGCAGCTGTTTCCAAACTGTGCTCTGGGGAGCCCTTAAGGTTCTGTGTGCACTTCCCAGGTGCTCTGCAGCCACTCCAGGAAAATGAAAGAAATAAAAATTGAATAAAATTAAGGAATAAGAAACAAAAAGTAACACTACCCTTAAACACTTTTAACTTGTAATACATTTGGTAGGCCTCTTAATGGCTCTGCCATAGAAACTGATTTTGACTCTGTGGGTCAAAAAGGTTGGGAACCCCTGCCTTAGAGCATTAGGTTTTCTTACTGATTTTTTTCCTTAAAAGAATAACAACAGATTCATATCCTATATTTACCATGCAACATGATGGATTCACATTGTAATGATCTAGGCAGCAATGGATAGTGTGTGTGTGTGTGTGTGTGTGTGTGTGTATGGTCTGTGGAGGTTTTTCCACAGAAAAATACATCACACTGCATCTCTGAAAATAGCTCTGCCCCTTCATATACTGCCAGTGGCAACTTGGGACTGAAATACTTATTCCTGCTTCTCTGAACTACTTTGTCTACACAGTAATACAGAACTGGACTGTATGAAAAAACACTCACATTAAACATGCACTTAATTTTGATTATTTGCTCTCATTCCTTGTGTCTGTTTCACAAATAGTTATTTCCCCACATAGGAACAACTTGAATATAGGCAAAGCAGAGCTTGGAAATATTATATTTGTGCTATCTAGCAAAATGCCCCATCCAATATGGTCACTGGGTGTACGTATGAGTAGATTATCAAATTATATACTTATAGATACATATCATTATATGTAGCATTAAGCATTATTGATAACAGGTCTGTAATACATGTATCAAGGTCTCCCTTTATGTCATGTTGTTCTCCCTTTCATGTCACAACTTCTGTTATCTCAGTTTCTCCTTTTTCTTTCCATTTTGATTTCCCCAATGTTTATTTTATTGTAACTTTTGTATCAAAAGTCTTATTTTCTCCCCTCTGCACCCACTAAGAAGGAATAAGGGATGTGTGTAGGCTGAACAGTGAGTGATAAAGGAGAGAGTAAGGGAAGTAACTGCTTTCATATGCTCCTCTAGTCCTCTTCTTTATCTCAGTACTTGGCAGATAGAGTTCATTGTACAGATATGCAACGTGCTTTGGGATGAGGGAGGCTTTCAATCTCTCCCTAAACATGACGGTACACTATTAAGTCCTATGGGAATTATTTATTTCAATATTTATGTATCACTTCTCAGCCTACCATGACTCTGGTATCAAACAAAAACAGATAAAAAGCATTCTTTAAAACATTCTGAAATAACCTTTTAAAAAGTTTTTAAAAGCACGTATGATTAAAACAATAAGAAAAGCCACTCCTAATTTTGAGCACCAAAGCCATACAAACCAGTCAAATGGTATCTTGCAGCTGTCTCATTTGATAGGTCAGTTTCAATCATATGCTTTCCATGCAGGACGACTGTAATGTGGGAGATTGTTGGCCATTTAGTAGTGAAAATGAAAAAGCCCATAGAATTACCAAGTCAGAATATCAGTTAAATGTAGAATACTGTATGACACTTGTCCTGCAGAAACAAGATAAATGAATGGTTGTCACAATATTCCCCCCCCTTTCCTCTAGAGTTCATCTTCCTAGCAGTTGCACTCAAAGTGATCTTAATTTGCTTGTCTTTCATGATCAAGTAGTGATATGTTGCTAGTCCTGATTTATTTGTCCATATGATCTCCTAGAGAGGATGCTCATGTCTTTTTTTCCCTCTCAGTTTTGAAAGATTAGCTTTTAAAGTATGTATTAAGTTAATAAATCAGTCTCCAGCTGTATGGTCACATGTCCAAGTCTAGTTTCTCCTTGGCCTGGTTGTCAACATTCTTCTAAAAGGCAATGGCATTACACTGGTAACTAACTGAATCTTTTCATCTAGTTCCTCTGTGAGGAACCTTTGAATACAGGATTGAGGAGTTAATATTTTTCATTTTCCAAGTTTCTTGCCTAAATCTTCTCTTTCTTTCATTTTAAATTGGGTCATTCATAGCACATGGAGCCATGAATAACAGGTGACTGATATTGTAGATACATCCCTGGAATAAACAAGTTGGAGCACCATCACCACCACCACCCCTGAATGCCTAGTACTTCGATAATAGTACTGTGTGGACCCACACAAGAGACAGACATGATTATTTACCATAGTTCAGCTCAGAAGCTAGAAAAGCTAGCTTTTTACACAATTGCTCCAAGAATTCAGCTGGTAGATTCTGTGAATTCTATTCAAAAACTTTTCCAAGATCTGATTGGGGCTCCTTAACGTACCTCTTCTCCAATGTGCAGCATACTTCTTCACATTTCCCACAAAAGTCTTTACAGATATATTTCTGGACTTGTGATAAAGTGTGAATACTGGCCATGGCTCACTGAGGACTCTTTGTGGGCCATCAGGAGCATTCTGTCCCAGGCCTTCCTTCCCAGTAACAGAATGCAGGATGTGTGTAACATGCTTTCTCCCCTAATGGTGTGCCTATGAGCTTATGTCCATTTATTTATGTGTTCCCACACAAGTATATCTTTCTCCTTTTCAATGAACATTGGCTGCTAGAAAACAGAAAGGGGGAAATACCCCATATAGATTTGAGCTAGCAGTCTCTTGTGTGCATTTCTACCTCCTTTGTGGCTATACCACATGAATCCTTTACAGGTAGCTGCTTCCTGGTTATATACATTCCTTCTGGTGTGGATTGAAAGATAGTAGGTCCAGTCCTATTCGCCTCTCCTTATTCAATATAAAAGTATAAGTATATAAGTATATAAAAGTATATAAAAGGTTTGGCATGGGTGACCCCTCTGTGGACACTTGACTCATGAGTATATGGCAAATCTGGTTTGAGATATCCAGTGTCTAGATAGGCACCCACCTTGATGAAATCACTGGCATTTCCCAGCTGAAACTATTATTTTTTGAGATGGTGAAGGAATTAGGGCAGTTATAGGACTGGAAGCACATAGCTTGGCAAAGGGCTGGAGAGCAGGCAGGCTAATTCCTTTGTCTGGGGTACTTGCACCCACCAGCCATTGCACTCAACCCAGTTTTGATCCTTTCTTTCCAAACATGGGAAACTGACCTCAGACAATCTAAAACCCATCTAAGGTTATTTAATCCATTCTATTATGGGTTTTTACCCCCAAGCTAATTACAAGGTATATATACAGGTAGCACACAGGCCATTCCTTGGCCTCGACTTGGTGGCAGGCAGGCATTGTGTTGGATTACTAAACTAAGCCCCACCAATATGCTGGCTAACCCCCATTCTGTGCAGTGCTTGGGCCATCTCTGTTCCAGTTTCTCCTTATCAAGTGGTCATGATCTATATTAGGCAAGCATTGTTGTTGTTATCCACCCTCAAGTTGATCTCAACCCATGGCAACCCTGTAGATGAGACCTCTTCAGGACTCTCTATGATCCATTGCTCTGCTCAGGTCCTACAGATTCATGCCCATGACCTCCTTAATAGAGTCTATCCATCTAGCATGTGGCCTTCCTCTCTTTCTGTTTCTCTTTCCTATCATTATTGTTTTTTCCAGTGATTTGTGCCTTGTGATGTGGCCAAAGTACCCTTAGCAAAGCTTCAATTCTATTCACTGCTCCCACCTTTGATCCCTTTAGCTCTTGTGTGCATGAATGGATTGTGTGTGTGTGTGTGTGTGAGAGAGAGAGAGCTCTCCTCCTGCCCCCCCTCCCCAATAAAGTTACACTTCTTATTTGGAACCCTGCCTCTGGAACTCTATGTGATTATGGACCTTGTAAAAGCTGGGATGGATCCCTAAGGCTGTGTTACCCTGGACATACTATATCTTGCAAGCTAATTACAAATTATACTGGTTTTCTGGGTGTCCTCCCTAGACCCTGAGCATGTAGGGAAGCAATAGTAAAATGTTTACTCCCTGGAGCATGGGGGAATTCAAATCACTAAAACTGGAACCTCACCAAACAACACCCCACATTTCCTTGTTTGTACCTAGGCTGGCTGCCACATTTTCTGTGTTTGTGGTGAATGTGGCAACATATACATTCTCAGGCTGGCTCTGCCACGTGGCATAATGACATGGCTTCATGCAGTATGTTGGCTCTATCACTGGCAATTTTTGATAGGTGAGATGTGTTGGTTCTCTAGGGCATATCTATCATTTGTTTTAATGCTGTTAAACAGTATATACAGTATATACAGTATCTCTAGCTCTGGTGCAACATGAATATAACACAGCTCTGTAATTTACAGTAATGAATCAGACATTTTTGGTAATTTTAATAGGGATCAACTACAGATTTCAGTAGAACTTCAGAGCAATTTTTTTCTACAGTGCTTAGTTACAATGAAATAGTTCTTGTCAACACAATGGAATTTACATCTCAGTAGGGATGCATAAGCTTGCAGTGTACCTTTGTCCCAGGTTCTTAATGAGTTTTTAGTTCTGAGATTTTGTTTTCATTGTTTTGCATATAATTTATTTATAGCAATGTTTGTATGTTGACAGAACTACATGGCTGCTTTAATACAGTACTAGCTTTTTGCATCTCATATCCATTTCAACATCCATGGAATGATAATTTTATTCTCCAGTCATGACTGTGAGTATAAAATTAATCATGTATATGATCTCATATATAAACCTGCAAAGTTATAAACCTATGTGTCTGCCTTCCAAATGAACATATATATAGAACTAGGTTGCCTTTCCACAGTAAACACAAAGTTTCATCTGTTTCAGTTCATCATTACAAACAAACAATCAAATTCCTGGAAGTAGTAACACTGCCCCCCCCCCGCAAAAAAAGTGGGATAACACTTGATAGTTGCCATTTTGTTTCTATAGAAAATGACAGCTTGTGATTTTCATCAGTTAAGCCACCCTTCTAATAACTAGTAATGTCTAGAATGTGTTGATTGTATAGTTTAGCTGCAAATTAGTTAAGTGCATATGCATTTAATTGTGGTGACCATAAAAGTTGCTTTTTTGAGATATTTGTGTATGTTTATATCTATAGCCTATCATCAACCTGGTTAGCATAATCAGACCAATTTTAAAAGTCTGATTAATATCAAGGGTACACTCTAGTCAAGACTAGAAATTGGATTTGGTTCATAGTTTTGGAAATCATTTCAAACAGCCTAACCTCATCACCACACTGCATTATGTTTCCCAGTAGCTTGTTAATAAATTTAATTAGGGAGAGGGTTGGCTCACAAATGACACACTGAAGCACTGTCCTGTCATCCTTTTCCTTTGGTCTGATGCAGTTTCTGTTCAGAGCTGTCCTGGTGTTCAAAACAAAACAAAAGACCTTCCTTTATTGCTGCATAATTTACATCTTTACAGATTTATATACTGTTATATACAGTGCTCATCATACCTAGTCAGCATGGTCAACGTAGCACCAGGGTGGGGAAAGATGGGCTGTAGATGTTAGTTAACTTAATTGTGTTGTATTTATCCAATGTTACACACATCAAGAATCCACACAATTTTCTTCTGTGACGATGTCCATTTCACAGTGTGGAAAACACATGCTGAATGGATGATGCTCATTTTACATACATCACACTGGCAATTCAATCCTATGCATGTTTGTTCAGAAATAAATTCCCCAGTAATTGTAATTAGGATTGCAGGTTTTTTTCTTAATTAATACAGTTAGTTTTCTATATACACAGATTCTGCATCCACAGATTCAGCCATCTGCAGCTTCAAAATATTTTTTAAAAATCCAAAAGGCAAACCTTGATTTTGCCATTTTATATAAGGGACACAAATGTATTAAGGCATTGTATATAATGGGACTTAGGCAGCAATGGATTTTGGTATCTACAGGAGTGGCGGTCCTGGAGCCAAAGCCCAGTGGATACCAAGGGCCCAATGTATAGGATTTTATATTCTTGCAATTTATTTTTCTCCTCCCTATAAGTTTTTCATTTTGTTTTGTTTTGTTTGCAGAATATTTGTATGGGTGACAGTTGTTGCTATAAAGTGTGAGTCATTGTCTAATTACAGCAAAATATATTTGCTAGAACAGGCCAGACTAATGAGATTGTCACACTTACCCTGCTCCCAGGGTTAATGGCATTTGGGCTATTTGAAGTATATGTTCTGGTCACACATTAGAAATGCTCTGAGAGGGGCATCGGAAAGTAACCCTATTTCTTCAGAAAACAAATTGACTCAATCTTGTCCAGTAAGTTATCTTTCATCTAAATTCATTATTTGCATCAATCTGTCATTCTTCATTCAGTTTTAGCTGCCCAGATTTTCAAGGTAGTCCTTCCCTTCTCCAAGTATGTGAAGGCTTCTTGTGGCTTATATAGTAGATCTGTCTTTGGACTCTCCAATCCACCCTATGCATCTGAAGAAGAAGGCTCAAGTTTACAATAGCTCATGCCACCAGCTTCTTTCTTTTAGTTAGTCTCAAAGATGCTACAAGATCCCTTTGTATACTGATTTTCCAGAATAACATTGCTATGTCATTTCCTTCTCCAAGTAGTCAGCTTTGAAAACAATTTGAAATACCAGCTGTGGAGAAAACAGACAGGTTAGAATGCTGCTGTACAGCCAATGGGAATGAACCCCAAAAAAGTTGAGGCTACTTCCAAGAGAGGATATAAATAGAGACACAGAGGTGATGGATAGATATATATTTCACTAGGAAGTGGTGGAGATTAGGAAAGTAATCTGAAGGGCAGATGAAATAAACATTAGGAAATTGAGGAAGTTCAGTTGGTGGCTGGTGTGGTCAGAGATAACCAGAAGTTATAAAATACTAGATAAAGGTTTGGTGGGAACTAAGAGTATAAATAAACACTGAAAAAGTCAAATAGAGGAAACTGTTAAATCTTTTAACTACTGAAGCATTAATACACTGTATCAGGCATGAATACCATCCACTAAGAAAGATACTGTAATCAACCCAGCTTGTAAATAAAATTATTTTGTTTGTTTCAAGAAGTAGTTGTCTGAAGCGGTTAAATAAACACATTCAAAACATTACCAAAAGAGAAGAAAAGACTTTTATTAGTTGGGACACATCAAAGAAAAGTGGTCGGGTGGGTGAGTCTCATTTCACAAATTGGCGGCAGCAGTGGCACAAAGGGAAAAGGAATGAAATATATTAAGAGATTTTGGCACCTTTGTTTTTTGTTTAATTAAGAATTTACATGCTGCCCTTTTGCCAAATTGGACCCAAGGTGGCTCACAAAAGATACTTTAATAAACAATACTCTGCTGCAATGCTTATGCACAGTGAAAGTCCTATAGCTTGTGTCTTTCCAGACTGTTATTCCCCCCACCCTGCAGCTGATCATATAATATGAGACAGGAGTTATCCTTGACATATGAGAGGTACTGTGCATGAAATTGTGCTAAGGTAATACAAAGCAATATTCCCTTCTGGAACCTGCACTTATTTTCTTTACCACCTATTGGCTGTTTCAGGTTAGGCTATGCTTGGGCATTGCTCTCTTCCAGCAGAATTCATAGGCCTTATAAGGGTAACATACATTTTGTTATGTGCTTTCAAATCAATACGAACTTACCCTGCCCATAGGAATTTCTTGATAATATATATTCAGAGGAAGTTGAATATTTGTTTCCCAGAGTTGTGGTCCAAATGTCAAAACTATACCACTCTGGCTCTATCAAAGTCATCTTAATTTCCAGGTCCCCACTGAGGGAGTGTGGGGACGACTTATCTGAACTCTTGTCTCTTGCTCAGCCACTACATGTCAGGACGCTAGAAACACAGGTGGAGCAGCTGCACGGGTGGCAATGAACAGGGCTTTTGGTTGCACTGAACCTTTATTTTTTTATTTTTTTATGTTTTTATTTTTGTTACCAGCTGTGAACTGCGCAGTTGCACCGGTACACCATACAGACAATTGTATTGCTGGCTGCAAACTGCGCAGTTGCGCAGGTACATCACACATGAACTGTGCAGTTATGAAGATCTGTCAAATTACCGTTGCAGTTTCGCTTCCCTTTTTTAACAGCGCAGTTGCACCGGTGCACCATGAATGAACCTCTTTATTTTATGAATAAACTTCTTTATCTTATGAGTGAATTGACATTTTATGCGCAGTTGCATAACAGCTACAGCATTCCAGATTCCCTACTGCGTGTGTCTAGGGTTCGGATTAGCTGGAACTAGGCTTTGGGAGCTTTAAAAAACTGCACAGTTGCACCACAGCATTTAGATGCAGCTGCACAGTTATACTCTTTTTAAAAAGAAGTGGGGAAATGCAGCTCCTTTTTAAAGCTGCTTTTTCCCCACTAAAACACCAAAGAAGTGCATTCATGCCAAACTTTCACTGCAGGTCATCTAAAGGCCACACTTTCATGCAGGCATGAACACACCCCTTTTTGCCAGTCTAGATCAGGCCAAAGAGTCTAGTGGCTCTTGAAGACTAACAAGTCATCTTTAGCATAATCTTTCACGAACTGTATCTCACTTTATCATGCATGTCATGTCAACTGAGTTGATAATATACATGTTTGGGTGGGAGAGGAATGTTGGGAAAATAGAAATACAAAAGGCATGAACATTGGTGATTATCTTAATAGTGGTTGTTTAATGAAGAGTAATAGTGAGGTGATAAGGATAACATATGGGTGATGAAATGTCTGATTCAAGCACAAGTTTAACCATTAAATGAACCCTAGAGTATGTCTGTACTATTGAATTCAGAAGGACCAGACAGTATAGAAATGAAAAAAACCAGACAGTATGAATTTCTAAAGAGAGGTCATGTAACAAACCAAAATTAAGAATTACTACAAATAACTCTGCATAGATGCACTACATGTGTAGTGAGATAAAAAGCCTATTTTCCTATTCAGTTCACAGCAGATAGAGGTGAACATCTTGGTAAATTCTTATTCCCATTGCATACTGCTTTTCAAGTCCTTTCGCTCAAGGATTTCTCTGGACACTTCATCAACCCTCTCTGTAGGAAAGTTTTTTGCCCTTTTCTTTTTCTGTTGGGATATACAGCACACATACACATATTTATTATGAGGGGAGTGAATGCTTCTGCATTCTGAAAGATTTATATACTAGTTTCCTTATAGTAGTAGTTTGCAATTCTGCTGCTAAAAATACTTTTCTCTTTCTTGAAGGACAAAAGAAATTCACACAGAAATCAACATAATTAAAGATTGTATGCAATTTCTTCCAAAGGGAAAGGGAGAAGAATAACAAGTATCTTTTTCCATGCTGCCAATGTAATTTGAAAGTTGCTAATGCAGTATGAGGTAGAAATGAGATGTAAAATGAAGGCCACCCTGGAATTCTTGTTCCATCTTCAAAATTTCTATCATCATGGATGCAATTCAGTTGAATGTCACTTGTTGAATATTGTGCTGCCTAGAGACTAGTCATTTGCACTTCAAATGAACTGGCCTGGGGTATTTCAGATTATGTTCCTCACAGCTGCCATGAATGGAAGAATGATGTTTGAATTACTGCTCTGTTTTCATGCATATGTACAATTCAAGGACCGTTGGATGAGGAGACAATATGACAAATGAGTGTCTTGACAAGCTCTGCCAATAGGATATCTGAAAGACAGATGATGATGTCTGGTCACCTTGGAGAAGAAACTAAAACATCTAGATTAATCTGATAGTGGTTTTGCCTACACATTTTTTCTTCATTTCTTTAGCTGTCACAAATGTGGATACTGCAAGCTGGAAAAACATTTTTTTTTTATTTTAGCTTGTAAAAAAGACTGTCTTCAGAGTTTGGAAGAATTACATTTTTCAACAAAACCTGATTTCTTGGGGTTGAAATCCAGAAAAAGTAACTTCTACAAGTTGTGTAAATGTGTAACATGCCAACAGATATCTCAGTATGATCTTAAAAGAACTGAACTGGGCAGAGAAGTATTGGGACAGCATAAAATAAGGCTGAAAAAGAAGTAGTGAACCTTTCTCTGTGTGACATGAGGAGAGGGCAATTCATACAAGCTACAGGCCCAGCATCCTCCATTCCAATTCTGTATCTTGCCACATTTGCTTGAAGATGAGTACAGTATCTGATGTATCAATATTCCTACTCTGTAACAGAGGTTTCTCCCTGCATGCAGCTGGACATGTTAATTATTTTCCATTTTTTAAAAAATAGGAGCTTTACGAAATTTGTAAAATTTCTTCTTACATAAGAGGGGGGGGGAAACCCTTTACATTAATAAAATTAATCAGCACAAAGCAATTCAGGATTGAATCACAGTTTCTTTGAACACAGCTAGAGATGGAAAAAAAAAAACCCAAAACAGAGCAGCTGCCCCACATTTTCCCTAATGTCAAGTTTCATAGTTAAATTGTTGACAGCTCATGGGATAAAAGAGTTAAACCTCCTTCCACACTATCATGGCCTGTGTCTGATTCTGCTCACTCATCAGAGCTACTTTTACTGAGGGCAACAACCAACTCAGGAGATTTAATCACAAGTCTCTCAACATCCCATCAAACTTGGCCCTGAGTTGTTCCTGTAATCAGCATGGGGGTGAGGGCAAGGTCAGTGCTTATTTGCCATATTTCTTTTGCTTCATCCTTTATTACCTTGGCTGTTTTCATTTTCTGTTTTTTAATGTACAGATTGTGTATCCATCCAAATTGATGCTCAAGGTAATTGCCTAGCAGAGGATATGGTGTCTCAACTTTTAAAAAAAATTAATCTTGTAATTTACACTATTTTTCACTGTAGGATCATCATGCTACATTAATCATCTAACACAGCAAAAAAGTATTACAGTAGATGTACCAACATTACATGGCTATGTAGCTCTTTTCAAGGGACAATTTTGATTCTATTTTGAAGGTATGTGGAGGGAGCTGTGTCTCTAGTCTCTTGGAGAAAGTTTTACCTCTAGACAAGTTTAATAAAATATAGAAGAAAGTAGTTTAAAAGCCCCCAGACAACCTCATTTATATTACTGTGTGTTGAGGAGCACACCTTCATAAAGGCAAGCATAGGGGAAAGGAAACAAATTCTGTTTTAGTTATGAAAAATGTTGAGGTCTGTTGGATATAAGGCAACGCATCATGCACATTTGAGCTTTCAGAATTTGTAATCAACTAATTTCCACTTTTGGCACTATTTCTAATCCTCATGATAGACTAGGCCCCAAGAATTTAGGGGCAGAAGATATGGACAGAAGCAGCTTCTGGCCATATTGGAGATATGCTGTTTATATGACACATCCCTCAAATGTGACCAGAAGTCATGCCAAGGCCGAGCTCAAGTCCTTTAGACTGGAACAAAAAGAAGCCTGGATAATCCAGTCACTGGCAGCATGGGTTAGGAGCAGTGGTGATGGCCCACTTTCAGGGTGGGCCATGTGATTGCCACAGACCTGGTCCACATGCAGCTGGAGTGGCCTTGGGCTGCTCCTTCCCGCCTGTCTGTTCTGGGCCATAATTATAGGACTGAATCTAATTATTTGTCACAACTAAGCTAGGCCTATTAAATCAGTGGAAACACCGTGGGTCTGCTCTGGTTGACTAAGAGCTACCAGAGCTGGTAATTGAATTTTGCTTTCAGAATTGTACTTAGAAGAAAAATATAGTATTATAGTTAGCAATAGCAATAGCATTTACATTTCTATACCACTTAATAGTGAATTCAGCACTAAGTAGTTTTCTAATCTGTAAGCCAATTGCTCCCAACAAGCTAGGTACTCAGTTTACTGACCTATGAAAGGATGGAAGGCTGAGTCAACATTAGAGCCCTAGGATCAAACTCACAACCTTGTGGCTGCAGTACCAGCATTTAACTACTGTGCCACCTGGGCTCTTTTGTGAAAAGTAACCCATTTCATTTAATTGAAACTCACCCCAAGTAGAAATATTTGTGTGTGTGCAGATTTAGCTAATTTTATTCAGATTTGCTTCAGACAACCATTTATCCTCTACTATTTGCACACATAATTCATTTAATATTTATTTATTTACATATAATATATATCCTGTTTTTCTTCTTGCACATAACCTCAGGTGGGTCACATCATGCATTTTAAAAAAGTAATTTTAAAAACCTAATGTTAAAAAGTCTAAAAATAAAATATAATATATAACTAATTATGTAATTAAATAAACATCCATTAAGACATCAGTATTTTTTAAAAAATATTTGAAACATGACAATACTAGTACAGGTTTAGTTTCTCTTATTCAAAATGTTTGAGACAATGAGTGTTTTGGATTTTGGATTATAGAATATTTGTATATACATAATGCCAAATCATGGAGATGGGACCCAGTCTAAATGGGAAGTTCATTTATGTTTCATCTACGTTCCACCCTTTGTATCCATGGGGGATCCATTCCACTACCTTGGCCCAGATAAGGAAAAACATGGGACCTCAATTCCCATGGTTCGCAATGCATGACATATGGTGTGGCTGTGCACACACACACACACTGAAAACAATTGGGCTTAATGTCTGCAGATGCTTAAATATGCAGATGGCAAGTCAACAGATATTCATACTGTACACTGAAAATAATTTTATGCACAATATTTTAATAGTTTTGTGCATGAAACAAAATTTGTGTACATTGAACCATCAAAAAGTAAAGGTGTTACTATCTCAGCCACCCATGGACAATTTTGGATTTTGGAATATTTCAGATTTTTAGGTAAAGGATACTAAACCTATAGCAGAAAACAAGTATTATAAAAAGTCAGAGAAGAAATTGCAAAAGCAGATTTACAGTTGAACATAAATAAAACAAATGTAATGGCCACAGTTGATTTACATGATTTTAAAGCTGATGGTGGAAGCTTTGAACTAAACATTTTTTCTATTTCTTAGCTCAAATATTAATCGGAATGGGGACTGCAGGCAAGAAATCAGAAAACTAGGACTTGGAATGGCAAATATGAAGGAACTAGACAAAATCTTCAACTGTAAAGATATGTTGCTGCTGTTGTGTGCCTTCAAATTGTTTCTGACTTATGATGAACTTAATAATAATAATAATAATAATAATAATTTGTATTTCCCGCCTCTCCCTGCGGGATAGATTTAAGGCAAATCTGTCATGGGGTTTTCTTGGCAAGAGTTGTTCAAAGGAGGTTTGCCATTGCCTTGCCCTGAGGCCGAAAGCATGTGACTGGCTCAACATCACACAGTGGGTCTCATGGCCAAGCAGGAATTCCAATTCTGGTCTCCAGAGTCATAGTCCAATACTCAAACCACTACACCACACTTTATTTAAAACAAAAGTCAGGATTATCTATACCATTATATTTTCAGTTCCTATGTATGATTGTGAAAGCTTGGCAGTGAAGAAAACTGATAGGAAGAAAATCATTTGAAATGTGGTGTTGAAGGAGATTTACCTTGGATTGCCAAAAAGACAAAGAAATGGGTCAGACAAATAAATGAGCAAATGAAGCCTGAACTCTTTGTAGAAGCTAAGATGACTAAACTGAGACTGTCATACTTTGGACATATCATGACAAGGCATAAGTTATTAGAAAAGACACTAATATTTGGTAAGGTAGAAGGCAGTAGGAAAAGAGGAAGACAACCTTACAGATGGATAGAATAAAGGAAGCCACAGCCCTGGGTTTGCAGGACCTGAGCAGGTTCTGATGGTGTGGAGAAGCACTGGCAAATGGAGTGTTTAGAGAATCCAGTCAAGTACAGGCTGAAAAAAGGTGGGGGCCTTCCTGATGAGCGGATATAAAAAGGAGGAGGAGCTGTTAACAGGCTAGTGCTGAGATGAGCATCTCAAGCCTGCTACGGCAGAAAGCTGTTTTAGAGTTGCCAGGAGGTACAATTAGGAATAGGTGTTCAAACTGCATGGGGTTCACTCGATTAGGAAAGGAACTTTAAAAGGGCAGGAGTAATCCAGTGTTTTTCAAGGAGTGTGTTCTGTGTGAACCAAGTCAGTGAGGGAACTTAAACATAGCACATTTGTAACATTTACAGTAATATGTATACTGTAACAACAAGCTTGAGAAAAACTACTACAAAAGATACTATCCTAATAAATAAAAGTTATTTTCTTCATGTTCACCAAGGAATGGCCTGAAGTGATTTATAGATAACATCAAATATACTAGGAAGAGTAATAAGAACAATTTATAATAAAGACTTAAGTTAGGGAGAGGATAAAGGGTTAGGAAGATAATTCAAGGGAAAAGAAACCTCCAACTATTCAGTATCAGGCAGGGGAAGAAACCTGTGGAACTTGGTGGTCATCACATCATTTGGACCCATTGTGGTGGGACCCAAGTAACATAGTGTGTGGGGATCTAAGAGATCTGGCAGTGTCACTTCATCACACCTGGTAACAGAATGGCTTGGGGATACCTTATTCCTAAGATCATCATGAGCTGAAGTTGACTTGATGGCAATTAACTACATCAAGAGCAGCAGCAGCAATTGTACAGCACAGGAACCATATCAAAAGTCCTTCCTGCACATCTGGTTTGTCAACCAAATGGCTGCTTAACATAGGCTGGCAATTATGAATTCATCCCCCCCCCCCCAAAAAAAAGTAAAGAGGGTAGCCATAAAAAGTTTTTGTTTTTGGCAAATTACATGTTACAGTAAATGAAGCATGAGCTCCAGTTTCATCCCACACCATGACCAGGTCACAATCTAGTTCATTAATTCTAATTCAGGTTTGAGCCCAAATAAATTCACAGAACTTTTATCTGGTGAAGTATTGATTCTATCAGCTAATGCCTTTGTGTAACACAACCCTGTAACAGACACATTTTATACAGCTTGGCTGGTTCAAAATAGTCTCCTAACTTAGATGTCAGACTTCAATATGTTTGTTCTGTATCTAACAAGATATATTTTCAAGGTTCAGTAGCCTGCTTATGGGATAAGATAAAAAGTTGTACAGCTCTAGAGCCTCAGTCAGGGTGAGATCCATCTTTTCCATGTTCTCAAATCCTTATAGAACACATACAGATGACCCTTCATTGATGCTGAAATGAGTTGATGTCAGTAGACTACCTCTGCAAATGTGTACCCATCTCTGAACTGTAAAAAAAGAGAGAAAATATATGAAAATTGAGATAGCTTATCAAAGCATTTTCCCTCTGATGTTCTCTATTCTCCCCCCCCCCATTGAGAATTGAAACATTTTAACCTGCTCCAAAGATTTGGAGCTATTTTTTGTCGCATTTACAGCAGGAAAAGGCAACATCCTAACATTTACACACCTCTGTATTCAAGAGCTTTCACTGAAGGTCTGTATATAAATGTAGCTAATGAAATTGGGGACTGTATGGCCTCAAACCATTTAAAGTAATGGCGTGAGCAATCTCACTCCATTACTTCTGAGTGGAAGCAATTCACACTAAAGCATAGGTTCCCTAAGGAGCAGACTTGCTCAGACTGAATCTTATTTACAAAAAGGACAGAGGAGTTTGTTATATAGTACACAGCAAGTCATCTTCAATGTAAACCACAGGTTACAGCTTGGTTTAAAGGGAGTTGCATCTAGTTTGTGTCACAAAAGTGGCAGAATACAGCTATTTAATAATTTATTTAATTTAATCCCACTTTTTCTCCAAGGAGCTCAAGGTGATGTGCACAACCCTTTGCTGTGTGTAGGGGGGCGGGGAGGCAGCAGCAGTGTTAGGAATTAAATTATCTATGGATTTATTTTCACAGCCAAGGTCATGTCAAAATACCCAGGCTTTGTTTCAGACCTCTGGTTTCCAAATACTCATAAGACAGTATGATCAGTGTACAATTTGGGGCACTGTGGTACTTTGTGACAAAGTTTAGAACAAGAAGGAAGAAATAACACAAATTGCTGGTACATTATCCTTTGCAGTTTTCTGTTAGCAGCAGATGACTCCCAGTGATCATGCCTATTTTTCTTTTACTGAAAGTTTCAGACATTCATATTCACACTTCAAGTTTGTTCTGACCACTGATTTTTGTTGTTGTTGTTGTTTTGCTGTATCTTTTTATTCCTACCTCTTCCCATCTGACTACACCTTTGCTTCATACCACATATATACCCTCCATCATTTCACAAATAAAAACAGGGACATATGCGCTAAACTAACGTCAGAGTGTAGCCAGGATGGTGACAGTTTTTAATGAGGAAGAACACAGCATTTGGCTTTTGCCTGAACCTACTGAGAAGGGCAATTCCACTCCTCCTCTCCCCTCCCTTCTGTTGAGTTAGTTGAATAAAAACTTCTTTTGCACTTTGAACTCACTTTGTAGCAGTTGAAGTAAGCCAAGAACATTCAAATTGATTTTGTTTTGTTTTTAAAAGCAAATTACTAATAGCTAAAAACTAACTGAATGACTATATAATTGTTAGACATTGAAACATAGAATAATAACATGAAATTGAAATAGCACCATTAAGGTGTTTTTGTTTTATGTTAAATGTTACTGTTTTGTGTTTTCGTTGTTGTTGTTGTTGTTGTCAATTTTGGGGTACATACTGCCCCAAAAGGGTGCCCTCCCGGTGCCTGTTTTTCCACTGGTGGGAAGCCGCAGTGGCCAAACTGCAATACTTCCCACCAGTGGAAAAAGAACCAGCAAAATGCAGGTTCTTTTAAAGCTGTGGTGGCATGTGGCGAAGGCATAATAAGTGCACCACTGGCGCACTCATTATGTAAGCGCCGCACAGCACTGTGTGGATGATGCACAGTGCTTACGTAATTATGGCAGTGCCCATGTAGACAGGGCGCCGCCATCTTGACACCCTCGTCATGTGCGAGGGTTGTGGGGCATGTGACGAGGGCGCCCTTTAGCACCCGTCTGTTTAGGGCCTTTGTTATGTATGTTATAAAAATTTACTTAAGAAAAACATTTTTTAAAAAAGTAAGCCAAGAAAAAAAGCAGGGAAATGGGAGGAAGAGAGAGAATATAAGGCATTTTAAAAGCAGCTGAAAAGATGAGAATGATTGGGACTGTTTCTGTCAAATGAGGAAAGTTAGAGAATATGCACATATTATCACCCTTTTCTCCCAGACCAGCTCACTATGCATTTTGGGAATTTTTTTGTGGATAATTTGTTTGAAATAAACTGTTCTCCATTCTTGCATAGGAAGTAGGGTCTTCTGCACAAAATACAGCATTCCCTTTGAAAACATTGTTTCCACTCAAACATGTTTTTTGGCACAAATTAATTCATTAGTGTGCACGAAAACTCATGCTGAGGAGCTAGAGATTCCTAGGGAGAACAGTTCTCTAGGCATTTGTAGGTCCTCCAGCACAATTCCATGGTCAGTGTCTGGCAGATGTTGATAACAGATTTTCACTGGAGGACCTAGAGATTCCTAGAGAGGTATTCTCTTGGGTTAAACAAAATACACAGTGATTTTTTTTATATATATAGTTTCTTCCACTTTCATGGGGGTCCTGTGGCCATATTGGTACCCTTCAGTTGCTTGCTTTACCAACCCCATTAGCCTTATCAGAGCCAGGGATTAGAGATGCTGGGATTTGCAGTCAAAAACATATGAAATCTACCAAATTACCTCCTCACATTTTTAAGGAAAGCCCACAATTGTTGTCCACTTACTGCAATATTGAAGGAGTATTCATTTTATGAAGTTTACCAGTGAGGAAAGATTAATTAGTATGACAATTTCTTGTGAGATTAAGTTAAGGTTCTTTAATTATTGCCCAAACCCAGTTGTAAAAGCTTTGTCTCTGTCTTAGAAAGAGAGTGTATGTGTATTCACATTCTTTGTACGTCACTGTTGTTTGTAGGGAATGATGTTTGAGGGAAGGAATTTTTTTTTAAAAAAATACTGTATTATTATTTGGAAAGTGTGTGGTGGCACTATTTAAAATGAAATTTGGTCAAAGTCAAATGTTATGGATACTCAAGAAATGCATGTAATAAAGGACATGTGGTTCAAGATAAATTGATTAGTAATGTTCCAGAAAGGATTATTGCCGCAGATGAAGCAGAGAGCTATCTGGTTTTTTTTTTTGGGGGGGGGGGGTTTCTGAAGACAAGATGAATTTGGAAGGAGAAAAAAAAATCTGAATGGGAAATCATGAGTAGACAGAAGAGATGTTCAGGCCTCATCACTGGGGGCATGATAATGTTTCAAAATTTTGGAACTGGGCATATCATAGTAACCAAGAAGTGACTGATAAATTACTATGACTAGGTCATTCCTCTTCAGAAAATATAATAGCCAGCAAACTAATCCAAGTTTGAAAAATGCATTCCTGCTTTTTGACACCTTCTGCATACCTTGGAACCATGAGCACTGTCAGATTCCAAACCAAGCCATTGCCCAGTCTCATTTTCACTGGATTTTACAGTGGTTTTATGTGACATCATTTTCTACCTCTTTTTTACTTCTGCTTTTTTTATAAGTGAAAAAACTCTTCATTTTTTTTAAAAAAGGAATTACATTAGAGTCTCGATTATCCAACCTTCAGTTATCCAACATTCCAGATTATCCAACATCACGGCTGCTGTGATGTCTTTAAATTTTCTGTGATTTCTTTGAATTTTCAGAGAACTGAACTGTTTGTACTGTACATCACAATGTTGACCAGTGATTTCTTTACATTTACTTTTACTGTTATTGCAATAAAGCTTCAATACATTTGCAATTCATAGCGATTTCAAGGCTCTTCTTGGACCTTCTGGATTATCCAACATTTTCAGTTATCCAACTATCAGCCAGTCCAGTTTATGTCGGATAATCGAGATTCTACTGCTAATGCTATCACAAAGAGCCCCCTTCCTGGAGACATTTTAAATTTGCAGAGGAATCACAGTACTGTCCAATGCACATGGAATACTCATCTCTGAATTGATAATGTATAAATCTGTAGATGCTTGCATAAAGGAATTCTTGATCAATAGGTCACAACACATTGTCTCCATGTCAGGAATATGGTTAGAACTGCTTAGACAGCTCTTAAAAACAAATGCCAAGATCACCAAACACATTCTTTAGATTGTAAGCATGAAGGCAGGGAACCGTCTAATTAAATGATTGTATGTACAGTCCTGTGTAAATTTACAGTGCTATATAACTAAAGGTTAATAATAATAATAATGTCATGGCTACATGTCATGGCTACTGTTAACTGCCCTTGAGTCGACCTCAACTCATGGCAAACCTGTTTATGAGACATTTCTAAGATTCCCTGTCCTTTACTGCTTTGCTCAGGTTCCACAGCCCCCAATTAAGTCAAACTATCTGGAATACAGTTTCCCTCTCTTTCTACTGCCCTCTTCCTTTCCTAGCATTATCTCCCCATTATCCCCATTAAGGTGTCATTATCTTCCCTTACAAGCATGGTACCCATACCGAGCAATGTACTCTGTGCTGCTCATGAACAGGACACTGCAGAATGATGTGACCAGCTCCCTCCATCCAGCAAGTGATGCTGCGAGGAGAAGCAGGTGTCCTGCAGGGACCTGCAACTCTTCATCACAGTATTGCTCACTCATAAGAGGGAGTTGTTATGGCATCACTGTTCAGCTCTATTCTCAAAAGCAACACAAACCTCCATCACTCAGGCTGACTGTTAAGGTGGGTTTCAGACTCATTTGCACTAATGATAATCGTGCCATGAATGCATATGAGAATATGAAACCGTTACAATGTTTTAAGTCCAACCTAACAGGATGCCAGCCTAAACAACAACAATAAGAACAATAGCCACAAAGCTCTGGTATTTAAAAGTGTAGGGGTAACTTACATTACTGTCCTCTTAGATTGGCCGCGAAAGGGTACATTTCCCTTTAGGCGTCAAAGAAACTATACTGTAATCTACCTGCCAGACTATGCTTTTCACCTTGTTATTTGCATATATGGTGTGAGGGAAGTTTCAACTGAAAAAATGGAACAAATGGCCAGAGCTTGGAAAAGTTACTTGTTCAACTACATCTCCATTCATCCCTAAATTGTGGAAGTTTTATTTTTTAAAAAAACCAGGGGAATTCTGGGAGCTGTTGTCCAAAAACTTTTAATTAACATGAAATGCTGTGTTAAAGAGTTTATTTATACTAATGGAGTCCAAATGACACCCATCCAGATATTTGCAAACAAATACTTACAACTTAAAAAACACACAATAGAAGTACATAGAAAGAATATTAATTAGCTACAGCTAAGCACTATAAAAAGCAAGCATGAAATTGTTTACTTTTTCTAAGCTAAATTAAAGAAAAAGGTTAACTAATTGCATCCTTTTCTTTCCTTACTAGTGGTAGAAACCTTCAAAGTCATCATACCATTTTTTTCTTTCTCCAAAGCTTCTGTGTGCTTTTGAATTTTAATTTCCATGCCTTCAGCCTGAAGTAAATAATTTTTTTTGTTAGCAATTCGACAGACTGTTCACACTGAACCTAAAATTTTAAAAATGCATTTCAATTCAAGAAACCTGCATTTAAGTAAGATAGGAACAGACTTTCTAAATAGGATATAGCAAGGCTGTAACTTAGTTTTCTTTTTAATTACTCTGGTTTTTTTTTAAAGCTTCAAGGGGGAAGGAGCGGGGGGGGGGGGGAAACCCTAATTATCCATATCCATAATCTGACACTGCAGTTTAAACTGGGAAGTGCTAGGTGCTTCCCATCCTCCCCCAGTATGGATAACAAAGGATTAGAATTGGTCTTGGGCTGGCGTTGAAGTCAACTTCAACTTGTGGCAACCCCATTAATAAGAGACTTCCAAGTCACCCTACCATCAACAGGCCCTGATCAGGTCTTGCAAACTCAGGGCTGTGGCTTCCTTGATCTAGTCTATCCATCTGGAATGAGATCTTTCTCTTTTTCTGCTGCCCTTTACTTTACCCAGCACAATTGCCTTTTCTAGTGTGAAATGTCTTCTCAAAGTGCAACAGTCTCAGTTTAGTTATCTTAGCTTCTAGGGAAAGTTCAGTCTTGATTTGCTCTATAAACCATTTATTTGTCTACAGTATCTACAGGACTCTTCTCTAGCACCATATTTTAAATTAGTTGATTTTCTTCCTATCAGCTGTCTTCACTATCCAGCTTTCACAACCAAACATAGAAATGCAAAATACAATGGCATGGACATCAGATTGGTAATGCAGTATTGGTTTAATGGAGAGGCTACTATAATATTCCCACTGGTATAGTTCTTTGTGGCTTGCATATTTGTCTAATCTCTCCTTATATTGATAAAGGAATCTTTAGGAAGACAGGCACATGGATCATATGGCTCTGTGATGAAGCACAGATGGGCAGCCCTATGAAGTAGAAATATTTGCATACAATTCAATTTGCTTCAGTATTTGGGATGATAGGTCTGCAGAAATTCCTAATTGCCATTTCCTAAGAACCCCTTCTTCGTCAGGACAAAAAAGAAAAGAAAAGAAAGAATGAGATTTGGTGGCATAGATTTAAGAATATTTCCTGTTTTTAAAAAAGCACTGGTGAGGTTTTTGAAATAATATTGGTATATTGTCCTAAAAATATAAGCAAGATAAATGCATATTTGATACTGAGTGGATGTATGTGCCTTCAGTTCACCTGTAATCATATGGTGACCCCATGAAATTTAAGGCATACTCAAAGGTGACTTTGCCAGTTCCTTCCACTTAAATGTAGCCTACAGTATGTGGTCTATGATCCAAATACTAACCAGGGCTGACCATCCTTCCAAGATCTGACAGGATCTAATGCTATTAGGGTATTTAGGTTGCTACATTTCTAGTTAATTTAATACAATTAATATATTTATATATATAATATTTATATATTTAATATTAATGCTATTAAATTAACTAAATTGTTTTTATCGTAATGTACAATTTTAGATTTATGTTTCTAGTATTTAGAAATTTTAACATATGTTTTAGACTATGCATAGTCTGCATTCTACCCTTTCCTTTTGCCAGTAGGCAAAGACTTTTGTTTAAGCAGGTTTAAAATATGTAATCACTTCCAAAGAGGCTTCTTTGTTTTTTTAAATTTGTGTATACTTTAAAAATAATTTTATATTGTTTTAAATGTGATTCTTTCAATTGTTATTAAAACTGTATTGTTAGTTTTTAAGTGGTTTTTTTCTGTGAGCAACCTTGAATCCCACTATAAATAAATAAGTTGGGAAGACATGATTTTCTTTTCCATTTGCCTTTGGCATAATGCTTTCTTGAAATCAGTTTGGATCCTAACTGAAGATTTCCATAAGTTCCTTTGCAGTATCCTGTGGCTTGTGAAAACTGACTGTGGTGTTTGTGAAGAATTTGCATGAAAGATACTGCAGAAGCCTACAGAGGCAGGTGAAAATTTCAAAAAAATTCTCTTCTTTTTCTTCGACTGGAGATTTTGGTTCTAATGGAGTCTCTTCTGGGAATGGAAGGCCTCTCCAGTGTCCAAAAGAGTGCAATAAAATTGAAAAATCCCTTTTAAATGTTTAGAACTACCGTATGTTCTTCTCAGTAAGATTTTAAAATTTCCTTTTGATGTTTCCGTATCCAATGGGAATTTACATTTGGTTCCAAGGAGACATACAAAACTGAGGGTTTGCTCTGTTTTCATGTGAAAGAACTAATCAGACTAGTTTCCCACAAGGAATCACTTCTAGATTGGTTCCTTGGCACTTTATATTGAGCTAGCATAACACTCAGTGGTCCAGTGCAATTAAAGTTTATATATAGCACTGCACCAAAAGTGCAGAAATGGGAATCTAACATTACACCGAAGCACTAGGGTATTAAATTTCACTACTGCTGTGCATTGTCTTGCTTTGGATCAATCAAATTGCAGTTTATCTTTGGTTTGACTATTGAAACTAAAACTTTTACTTTGAATTGAATGAAAAATCTGCTCCATATTGGTGAATTTATTCAGAACCATTATCTATGCAAAACTGATCTCTAAAATAAAGTTACAAAAGCATCATTCTATGGACATGGAATGCTGGATTATTTTATGGACTCAGCAGGTTCCTTTGCCAGTCTGTCACATCTAAGCTTTAGTGCATCCTTATGAAATGGGAATATATCTGACATTGAGAGCCAGTGTGGTGTAGTGGTATGAGTGTTGGACTCTGGAGACCAGGGTTCAAATCCTGGATCAGCCATGGAAACTCACTGAGTCATACTCTCTCATCCTCAGTGGATGGCAACGGCAAACCTTCTCTGAAGAAACTTGCCAAGATAAGTTTCATAATTTTTTTGATAAGTTTGCCTTAGAGTCGCCAGAAGTTGGAAATGTCTTGAAAGCACACAACAACAAACAGCTGACAGTATTTCACAGAACCCATCTGAAACCAGGACATTTATACTCAATACCACACACAGAGAAAAATTCATTTCACATCAAAAGTTAAACCACTTTTGACCTTACAGAAGAAGCATTTTAAATCAACATCTGTGCATTGAGAACATGTTATCTTTCTGGGGAGGGACCAGTGTACAGTGCTCAGATTCTGATATCTGCAGTGAAAAGGACCAGACAGCAGATGATGAGAGAATCCTTTATCTGAAACTTTGGAGCTATCAGCATTTGGGAAGACATTATTAGAATATATCCATACATAGTATAACTTGGAGAGCCAGCATTACTAGAATTACTAGAATATATCAATAAGTAGTTTAACTTGGAGAGCCAGTGTGGTGTAGTGGTTTGAGCATTGGACTATGTTCAAGAGACCAGGGTTTGAATACCTGCTCAAGCATGGAAACACATTGGGTGGCCTTGAGGAAGTCAGACTATTTTGGCCTCAGAGGAAAAAGAAGGCAAAACCCCATTTGAACAAATCATATCTGGAACACTCTGTTATAGGTTTGCTGTAGGGTTGCCATAAGTTAGAAATGACTTGAAGGCACACAACAGTAGCAACAACAACAATATATCCAACTTGATATAAGACAGCTTCCTTTTTTCTCAACTAGTTAAAATATGTTGATATTAGCCTTTTATTCTATTCTGTTCTATTCTATTCTACATATTATACCATTCTCTGCTTCTGTTCAATTTGGAACCAAAAATTATGAGCACTATGTGGCATGCCTGGAGTAAGTTGTCTTTTTCACAAATTAAAATTTGCTCATAATTATTGCTCATGTTGAGGCCCTGCAATTTCTCAGATAATATTGTGGCTGTCTTTGTTTTCTTTATTAACTCATTCAAGATATTTTGAGTATTAGAAAACATGTGAACAGGTGATCCATTTGACAGACTAGTATAGTTTAACTTTTAAAAGGTTATTGACCAATGGTGTCCTGAGCAAACTAGATTATCATAGATAATAGAAGCATCTTATATAGACTGATAACTGGTTAAAAACACTAAGCCAAAAAGTTCTAAATGTGAAGTTGTTCCAGTGGAGTACTGAGAGAAGTACATTATGGGAAATGGAAATTGTAACTTTTTGTATCATGTAACAGTAAGCAGTGAGGCAGACAGGTTTGCTGATGACATCAAATTATTGCTAAGATGGATAGAGGAAAAAAAGACAGGGGAAGCATTGTGAAGACTTCCAAAAGGATCTCTCCAGAAGTGAGTGGCTCAATAAATAATATAAAGTATAAAATGATTCATGTTGAAGCAAAAAAATCCTAATTACACAATAATTTTCTACATGGTTTCTCCAAGTTTTACTTTCATACTTGTGCTCTTAGCAGTCTTCTAGTTTGCCGTATTATTATTATTATTATTATTAACCTTTATTTATATAGTGCTGTAAATTTACATAGCACTGTACATACAATCATTAATTAGACAGTTCCCTGACTTCATGCTTACAATCTAAAGAGACACAACACAGAAGGAGAGGGGAATGGTGGTGGGGAAGGGGATCAAATCCAGCAGTACTTCACTCCTTCTGAGGCCTGGATCAAGGCAGATGGGCTGGAGGGAGGGCTTGGCTTCTTAATACATAACTAGGATGCAACATCTTGGTGCAGAGAAGGGCACTCACCTGGGAATGCTTCCCTAAACAATATTGTCTTTAACTCAATTTTGAAACTGGTTAGAGAAGTGATGAAGCACACATGTGGGGGAAGAAGGTTCCAGGAGTGAGGGGCAGCAAGTGAGAAGGCCCTGACAGATGGCCAGTCTCTGCTTAAAGACCTCCAAAGATAGAGACTCCACTACACTCGGAGGGAGTGTGTTCCACTGTTGAACAGCCCTGTCAGGAAGTTCCTCTTAATGTTAAGGTGGAATCTCTTTTCCTGTAGCTTGTATCCATTTTTCCATGTTCTTCTCTCTGGAGAAGCAGAAAACAAACTTGCTCCATCTCAATGTGACATCCCTTCACATGCTTAAATAGGGCTATGATATCACTCAAGATTGAATCCATTTTCCATCTTTCCTGCACAAAACCTGTGTTTGACTATGCACAAGTAATGTGTATGTAAAGATACATCTATATGTTTTACAGAGAGGACTAAATTGGTTTATTTTCTCTGCTAGAAGCTGTGGAAGTGAACATGGAGCTGATTGTTGCTCAGTTTCTGCCTTGCCAGTTTTATTACTCTGCTTGTGATTACTGTCTCTCACTTTTCCTAGCAAGATCGGTGGCAGATAAAGTAGTCAAATGCAGAGGAAGGAAGACATGGTTTCTAGATTGGTAAGGATAGGGTTTTCTCATTCTTGCTTGGGAAGCTGCATCTGCTAAAGTTTGTCCATACATTCAGCTTTATACTGATCCGGTAGGCCTTTATCTCCTTTCCTGTAGGTAGCATTAGAGACAAAGGAAATTAAAAGTGTATAGATGTATGTGTAAAAGTGGATGTATGAATGGCAAAATGATCAAGCCAGATTACTTACTCTTACTTTACCTCATTTACCTTTTCAACATGAACTCTATCTGGACGATTAATTATACAGGATTCATTTGTTTTTTGTTACCAACTTAGAACAGATTTGCTTCATTTAATTTTTACCAAATTATATAGTGCCTTCCAAATTTTTCAAGTTGTTATGTAGTTGGCTGAATTGCTGTCAAAGACAGAAAGATTTGTTTTTTAAATGGGAATATCATTTTCCTATGTACTGAAATTGTGTTTCTAACAAGTTTTTCACTATGACTATGTAAATGCATTCACATTTTAATTTTAGTTGAGCAGAACATCATGCACTACTAGATGCATTCAACATGGTACTGTTTGAAAGCATCATTTTAAATGATTGCAAAGAATTCTCTATTTGTATTTTGGCAAGGCATCCAGATTCACTCTTCTAATGGAACTGTGATTGATCTCTTCCAACTTGCAAAGATGAATATCTAGCTAACACATGTTTTACTAAGAGGTTTCTAACAAAGTTGAAAGCGTTGTAAAATGATGTGATGAAATCCTGTTACCAAAAAAAAAAAAGAAAAAAAAGAAGGAACATGATTTCACAGCTTCTCTTTAAAAAAGCTTTAACCATTCTTCAGACTAGATGTTCATATACAACTGTAATTAATGAGTTTGCCTTTGAGATATTTTGGAAAAAATACAACTGGTTTTAAAATCAACTGGTGAGGTATTGGCTGAAGCAGGCAGCATGGAACATGTAATACCAATTTTGTAATGATTCCATTGAGTAAAAGCTGGTTACCTGGTGCATTTTAAAGTCCCAGTTTTGATCTTTAAAGCCCTAGATGGACCCAGAACACTTTAGAACCAATTATCAATTAAATGGGTGCTGAATTTCACACAGTTCTTTCATTAAGTTCATTCTTCCCATTAATGGGAATTTGATGGTGATCAAAATTAAAAACAAACAAATAAACCCCATAGACTGCGGAAGTAGATTTACTAGTGTTTTATAGATACAGCAGGTATTTAAAGCTGAGAACACCTATTTTTTCATGCTGGTGTAACTGGACTCCACAAGCTATGAGGGAGAATGTCATTGAAACAATTAAGTCCCCAAGCATGTGTGCAAAGGGGAGTTGAAGGCTTTCATGGCCGGCATTCATAGCTTTTTGTGGGGCTTTTGGGCTATGTGGCCATGTTCCAGAAGAGTTCCTTTCTGAAATTTCACTATCATCTGTGGCTTCTAGAACATGGCCACATAGCCCGAAAGTCCCACAAAAAACCATGTGTTCAAACCTTCCTCCTCAGGGTGAAGACAAAAGAGTCTGCTTTTGTTCCCAGACTGTGCACATTTCTGCCCATATTCTAGATGGCACTCCAAGGCAAAGGATGGGGAGGAAGGGCTACTCCCTGTGTATCAGGAGGCATCACTATTATAGTAAAGAGGTGAATTCTCCTAATAGTTTAATCCCCTAATGAATATATAATGTGTGTGGATACACTAGCAAAACCATTTTTTCTATTTGATACAGCAAGAATGTTTTCCTCTGCCTCTTTACATAACAACCAACTACAAGCTTACATGCCTACCATTTGTCCACTCAATAGGCTAAACATTGCTGTTTTCTGTCCAGTGAAAGTACCCCTTTGGTTTTGGGAGCCATGATCTCTACAGCTGGGGATGAGGAAGCAGAAGCTGGGATGTGTCCTCAATGATCCATTTCTACCTTTGAGTGATGTAGCTGCCTCCCTCAAAAGTTCCAGATAGATAGGATGATTTTCATGTATTTTTATCAGACAAAAAACAGCCTTGGACAGCATTCCAATACAAAGAAGCATGTTCCCTAGGTGTACCAGGCCCAATAGGGCATACTCCCTAATATCTGACAGATGAAAACTGGATCATGTGTGGCTAAACAACATCAGAGTGTGGTTAAGATGGAAAACTATATTAATGAGAAAGAGCAGACAAGCTAGGAGAAGCCACAGCAGTTTGCTTATGCCTCAGTCTACTGGGAAGAGCAAGATTCCTCCTCTCCTCTCCTCTCTGATGAGTTACCTGAGTGCACTTTTGCAGTTTGCAGCAATTGAAGCAAGTTAAGGACAAAGGGGGGATTTGTGAGGGAGTAAGAAACTGGGACATTTAAAAAGCTGCTGAATAAGTTGGACAACAGAAGGGCTGTCTCTTCCAAATCAGCCCAGTTGGAGGCTATGCTAAGGGCAGCCAAGATATAGCTATAAAGCAAGGACTTTGATATGTCATATAAATAGTTCAGATGGAGAGACGACCCTCTCTAGAAGCTCCTAAAAGCAGTAGCGAAAAGCTAAGTACAGCAGAAACTCTCCAGAGTTTCTCATGGCCCAATTGTTGCGCAGTGGAATACTTCCAATTAGACAGAATGTATGTTTGTGTGAGAGAGGGGGGCAGAGAGGTAGGGAGAGGGGGAGAGAAATGCTTTGTCTCTTGCCATATCAGGGTGAGCAAATATTGACAATAAAACAGTGGCCCATAGATTGGAAGCAATGAATATATATTTCTGTTCATGAGAGAGAGAGAGAGAGAGAGAGAGAGAGAGAGAGATATGCTTGTAGCAATTACATCACATTAATTTCCAATGCAAGCAAGGTCATGCTTCAAATTCTGCAGTACAGATTCCTACTATATATGAAGAAAGATATTCTAGAGATACAAGCAGGTTTCAGTGGGCAGGGGAGGAAGAGGCTCTAGGGATCAAATTGCAAACATGATGGATAATGGAATTTCAGAAGAACATCAGCATGTACCTTTTTGACTACAACAAAGCTTTTGACTGCATAGATAATGAAAAGCTATAGCTTGTTTTTAGAAGAATGGGAGTGCCACTTCACCTGAAGCATGGTCTGTACTTAGGACAAGAATGAAATACAGAACATGAGAAACAGAATGGTTCCCAATTGGTAAAGTAGTCAGGCAAGGATGGATTCAATCATTTCTTTACCATGGAGATCAGGCAAAGAGCCAAAGCAGATGGCCCAGAAGGAGCGATCTCCAGCTACTCTGACCGTAATTGCTCTGGGATCATGGCAACTGGACAGTCTGCTCCTGTAGCAGGCTGCTGCTGTGGTCCCAATCAATCATTGGCAGGAGCTGATGAAATCCACTAATTTTGCTGATGGCTTTGTCTAAATGCCATGCCCCAAAGAGGCCAGAAGCTGCTTTATTTGGCCTGTCTGTTATGGGACTTAGACTGTTATGGGACTTTGGCCTGTCTGTTATGGGACTTAGACTGAGAGCCAGGAGGAGTGAAGAGTGGATGAAGAAACATTAAGCTATGCAGAATCTAAGATATGCAGAAGATCCTATAATATTAGCAGAAAATAGCAAAGATCTGGAACAATTACTAAGAAAGTCAAAGAGGAAAGTGCTATGGTAGGCTTAATGCTGAATATTAAGAAAACAAAAATAATGACCACAGAAGAACTGCATGAATTCATCCTAGATAGCAACAAAATAGAAATAGTCAAAGAATTCCCGTACCTGGGATCTAACTTGACTAGACTGGAGATTATAGCCAAAGAATCAGAAGAAGACTGGCACTGCGAAAGGCAGTTATGAACGAACTAGACAAGATCCTAAAGTACAAAGACATAACACTGAATACAAAAAGTTAGGATCATCATAGTATTCCCCATTACCATGTATGGGTGTGAGAGCTGGACAGTAAAGAAGGCTGACAGAAGGACAATCAGTTCATTTGAGATGTAGTACTGGAGAAGAGTGCTGAGGATCCTATGGACAGCCTAAAAGACTAATGAAAGGATCCTAGAACAGATAAACCCCAAACTCTCCATGGAAGCCAGGATGATTAAATTGAGATTGTCATACTTTGGACACAGCATGAGAACTCATTAATGAGTACTGATTAGAAAAGGGAATGACACTGGGAAAAGTGAAGGGCAACAGAAAGAGAGGAACACTGCATTCCAGATAGATAGACTCAATTAGGGAGTTCACAGGTCTGAATTACAGGACCTAAGCAGAGCAGTGGAGCACAAGAAGTCTTGAGATGTCTCATCCACAGGTTTGCCATGAGCTGGGGATAGGGTTGCCATATTCCAATTTTTGCCAGGACATTCCTGGATTTTAAAGGTCTTTGGGATGTCCCGCCTGGTTTTGGGATCATGTTCTGCCAAGAGCAAGGCCTCCCTGACACTGGCCCAGTATGGTGTTGTCTCCGGCAGCCTTTCTTCTTCTCCTTCCTCCATGTAGTTGTGGTCTGGTGGCAGCCAGAGTTGGGGAAAGAAAGGGCTGGAACAGGGGGCCAGTCTCCAGGACATGTCACCCATTGCAGACTACTCTCCAAGTCCAGGAAGGAGGGATGCCAACACGTCCTCCATTTGGAGCATGGGTTTGTGGTTGTGGCATGCTTTCAAATCCTTTCTGATTTAGGGCCACCCTTTGCTGGGATTTTTTTTGGCAAAATTGGTTCAGAAGGGGGTTGAAATGTACTTCCCCTGAGGCTAAGATAGTGTGACTGGCCCAAAGTCACCCAATAGGTTTCCATAGCCCAGCAGGGATTCAAACCCTGGTCTCGAGAGTCCTAGTCCAACACACAAACCATATTAATGTTTTTGTATTAATGTTTTTGGCTTTTAGTTGGTTATGCCCTCATTTTTTCCCTACATTTTGTTCTGGTTTTGTGGAAGAGAATTTTGGCAACCCTAGCTGGGGATGACTCAAGGGCAGCTAACAACAAAAACAATAACAGCAGTTCAGCATTTCAAGTTGTGCTCTTATTATCTAATGTGTATTTAGGGAAACCTTTCAGGCTTATAACAAACCATACTGTGAATATAAGCTCACCTTTTACCTGTCAGCTTCTGCTGCCTATGCAATTGTAATAGATGAACATGTTGAACTCCAGGCCATTGAGGATGGTGCCCAGAAGACCATCAGATGTTGACGATGGGTCAATAGGTGGGCTGCAGTGCAATGCATGGCTTTCCTTTGGCATAAATGACACATGGCAAAACTGTAATAAGGAGACCTTGGTTTGGGGAATTTATTATTAGCTCAAATATAGGAACGGTCTCTGTCCTATGTATACAAAGGTAGCCAAGGTAATAATAAGTCAACAGAGACAAGTTTTATGAAAACTGACTACCCTGTTTCCCCAAAAATAAGACATCCTCTGAAAATAAGACCTAGTAGAGGTTTTGCTGAATTGTTAAATATAAAGCCTCCCCTGAAAGTAAAGCCTTGCAAAGTTTTTGGATATAAATATAGATACAATGTTAAATGTTCAATTTTTTTTTGTACAACAATAAGTGTGAATTCTTCTTCATGGAAAAATAAGACATCCCCTAAAAATAAGACCTAGCACATCTTTGGGAGCAAAAATTAATATAAGACACTGTCTTATTTTTGGGAAAACATGGTACTCTTGATTACTGATACATACATAAGACCAACATACACTCACACACTCACCGAAGAACTTGGGAAAATAATAAGTTAGAATTGGATAAATAACAAGGGGGCAAAACAGATGGGCATGAAAAAGTGGTTTGAAGCTGCCTTTTCTAAAGCCACATTGAAACCCCACCAACCGCACCGCAGGCTCCCAAGGCAGCTAGAGTGCTCATGTGTCATGACCACATGACATGGCTTCAAGCCAGGAAGAAGCAGGAAAAAACCTGCTTTTTTTTAAAACAGATTTTCTCTGCTTAAGGCGCCTAGAGGACACTTTCCTGCTGGCTTCAAGGTATATGTCATCTAAATGCCACACCTTCAAGCCAGTCTAAAAACACCTCTTTTTGCCTGTCTGTTTAGCCCCAAGAGGCTTTTTAATGGTGATAATTACCTGCCTGGCAGTGCTCTAGGTCCCGATGAAGACTCAGCAACACGGAAAAGGAAAAAAAAAAGGGGGGGGGATTGGAACTGTATCAGAATCTCAGACAAATGTGGAGTATGCCTGGATTCTAACACAGAACACTTCGGGCAAAGAGTTGTTTACACACTTCAAAGCAAAACCACATCTACACATTAAATATTGCTTGATGTATAGACAGTCTTCAAGGTGCTAATGGTCATCTTGGGCCATAAAGCTGTCCCCAAAGGTGTGAATGACTCCCTTTCTGTTGGCAACTCCTATTGCCTCTTCTATCTATGTTTCAGTAGCATAAGTGACCTGCCCTCTTGTCATGGAGAACTCTACCATCTCCCATTAGGCACTCTGCATAGGGTCATCAGAAGAAAAGTCATCCACATTTAGGATTTTAAGGCTCCAATGCTGGTAACAAAATCTGCTACATAAATGCTGAACAGCATGATAGATGACCATTGTGAAGTTGTTCTTACATTACTTCTAGCTGGTATAAATCGTGTCTAAAATATGAAACTGACAATAGGGTCTCTCTCTCAGCAGTAAGCTGTTGGAGACCACAGAATCTTTTAAAAAAATAAATTGTGAGAACAAAGATGTGATTTGGGCTCTTTAAGGAAAGGAGTCTCATATAAAATCGTGGAATTTCTGTTTTAAAATAATACAGAAATGAACAGGTTTTGAAAAAAAATGTCTGCAGTACATTCTCTTTCCTTTCACTCTCTGTGAAATGCTGCTATTGAAGACACTGTGTTATAATTACAGTAGAAGCACATAAAATGTGGAAAACTTGATAGCTGGAATAGCTTACATAAATTTATTTCTCTGTGTGGTAGCAGTAAGCTTGGAAAGCTTCATGTTATGATAATGATCACATACACTTAATAAAAAGTGATTGCAAGTTAAATGTCAATTGAATATTAAAATCATATTATTGAAGACAGATCAGCATATACTCTTAGGCAGCTGTCTAAATATGTTTTAAATCAACTGTTATATAAACACACAGTACAGCATCTGAATGTGCTAACGTTAAGTTAATTTAATAATTTAAATTTTGTTTAATTAAATTTGCTGCTCTGGCAACTCCCCCTTCTAGGTTTAATGCAAACATTTTAAGCTCCTTAAAATAGATGCAGATATGAGGGGGTATCCAAAAGTTTTAATGATCACCTTTTAAAAAAATTGACAGAAAGTTTGTTTTGATTTGCAGTTGTTAACTTATCTCTATGTAGTCACTATCAAGATTTATACATTTTCCCAGCATATCTTGACCCTCCAAATATCTGATATTGTAGAAGATTGCACCTTACAAGGAGGTAGTGTAAAGTAATAATTATTACCCAAAAGTTATTATGGCATATTGATGAAATTTTGTCAGTGTCATCATTGGTCCCTAAGTGCACGTTGCTGAGAAAATCAACTCATTGTGTACTTTATTTTTGTGACTGGCTCTGCCAGAAGTGACTAAAGTGTAAAATCCTTGTCAGGCGCAATCGGCAGAAATAGCATGAAAAGAATAGAGATAAGATCCTACACCACAAAAATGAAGAACAGTTCAACATGTTTCAGCAAACTTTTTAACCCAAATTAATAGGTGTCTGTGGAATGAAACAACCATGTAAGCCTTGCACAAGTAAGCAAAAATATTTTGAGCCTTTTACAGACCACTTGGAAGATTCAGGGATTTATTTATTTTTTATTTCCAAATTCCACTGTTCTTATGATTACCATTTAAGTGCATACATTTTGAGAACTATGTTTTTTTAACAAGCTAGGGCTAGCTTGTGAGGCAGGCCTATCTGCTGTCACCTTTTCTCTCTGGGTCCAAGCAGACAGGCAGGATACTATAGGCTATTGCCATGGTATCCTGCCTGTGATTTCAATCTGGGTCAGTCCTTGGGCTGGTGCAGTGATGGAAGGGTATTCACACACCCATCTGCTTGGTGCCATGCTGTGGATCTGCTGCCACTGTGTTGCCCCTTATCTGTCACTGTGGTTATGTCCATGCTAAAGGTCCCTGTGGGTGGAAATGGAGTGCCTGAGTATACCTACATGGCCAGATACCCTCTTCCAATGTCACTGGCTGTGGCTGAGGCCTTCGGAGCAGATGTGATGGCAGCAGGAGGTAAGGGAAATGCATACACATGGCTTGCTGACTGTTGCAGATTAGCTTACAGGAAATTGCAGGTCTTTTTGGTTCAAATTAAAGGCCCTTTGGGCCAGTGTTCATCTGGGACTGCTTGATTAGCATCCGGGCCAGATGACTCCAGGCTGGGGTGATCACAGGCCTTTTAGCCTGTGCATACATCCCTTCTATTTTGTTGTTCACACATGCACAGTAAGGGATTATGGAGTCAGCTGATGTTTTCCTTTCCTATTGTGGGCAGGCACACAGCTATAATAGGGTCAGCTAAAATAGAATCCCATTTTTCCCAGCTCAAGCTTTGCTTATTGCATTGTTTACCCCAGACATTCTACTGCAACCTGATTCTGAGAGTCTGTGTTTCTCCAGCCTTCCTTTACTATTCTCCCCATGCTGCTGCTGCTGAAATAACATTTCAGCTAGACAGAGGATAAAGAGTAAAAGGAGCTTTTTTTCAGAGGCTTTGTAAACTGAGTTATGCTTGTGTTCAATTCAGTAGGACTGACTTTCATCACAATTGTTATTTCCTCTCAATTTTCCTATTTCAGGATACTAGTGGGACTGTAGTAGGTAATGAAGTCTGAAGTATGATATTGGCTTTCAAAGATACTGAGTTGAGTATTTTATGACATATATTCAAGATTACAACATTATATGCCATGTAATAAATATCTGAATAATTATTACACATTTGGTTCCAATCCAATAATCCATGTGGGACAGATCACCATATTTTTCAAATCTGTTTTATCTTCATCAGCATTCTCCCTCCAATGAACCCCAAAATAATTTTCAACCTATGAAGAAATAAAAAACCATTTTGTGAGCTGGTTGAGAGCTAATTTAATGTAAAAATACAAAAGCCAAGCACTAAGTGGTACTTATTTACTATTTATTTCCTTTGATATACACCCTGGCCTTCAGTGGTTAGTTGACATTCCCACAACAGATTTATATTATATAATTCCATTAAGCAGCAGTCATTAATGTGGATTAGAATCAGCACAACCTGAAAGAAGCTAGTTATAAACAGCTGTTTATTTACAAAAATTATTTTGTAAAAACTAAGGCCTCAAGCAGACGAGAGGCTTGGAGTGGCAAACAGATGTTGTGGTCCCAAGGCCGGCCACCACTGCAGTCCACAATGGACTCTTGGCAAAAAGTGCTTTTTCTGTGTTCCTTTCATGGCTGGATTTGGGCTGCCTGAGGCAACTGTGGTGTGGCTTCAGTATGATCTGGGGGTGTGAGTAATCTGAACCCCATGCCCCGGATTGGCCCAAAGGTGGTGGTTTTGGCCCATCTGTTTCAGGCCTAAGTTGCATAATGATTGCAACTTATCAAGGAACAATTTCACTCATGTTGTGCTTACATTTAACTCTTGAAGCTACTCTTTGTTGTTGTAAATAAGCAGAAGTGCACAGTTCAAGCAATCTCCGATGCCTCCGATACCGGTAACCCCGGAGCTTCGGCTTTATAAGAAATCCTCCTCCCAGTTGTTGATGAAAACAGACTGGAGCCAAAACTCTCCCCTCAGAGGTTTTTATTCTTAAGTTGCTGTATGGTTGGAGAGATTTGTCGGACACATGCTTGTCCAACAAATCTCTCCAACCATCCACTACAGAACAATTACCCAACAAACCTCACTGAGGTGTGCAAGCTGTTTATAGACTTGTGTCATATGGTCACAAACCCAACCTCATCTGATGATTCTCCTGCCGTTTGTTGCCTGCATTTGTTGTCCCCTCAGTCAGGAAGACACAGTTGTTTTCATTAGGTTTACATGCAAGCAAGCACATACTGACCTTAAGCAATGGCTTGTTTTCCAGCCTTCAGCTGCAAAACAATTCTAGCCATAATTCCTGTTTTTCCTTTTGTTCACATCTGTACATTTCATACTCAGGCTTCAAAGCCTAACACTCTTATGGTTATGGGGTACATTTTATGTTAGAGGAGGAGTATCATATAGTTCTGGTGCTGGCTTACACTATGCCGTGTGGTTGTTGAGGTGATAATGGAAATTACTACATGGGATGAAAAACAGGAGAAAAATGCTCCCATCATTATAGCACAATCATGTGAAGATTTTCACACAACATCACACTCATCCTGTAGTTGTCCCATGAATAACCTGTGATCATCTTGTAACTACTCATTCATGGAGAAAACACATTGAATGGTGTGTCAATGGCTTGAATGAAGCACTATTGCAAAGGTGCAGAAGATAATAAATGATGCATTCACACTATCAGGAAGAAGAAGAAGAAGAAGAAGAAGAAGAAGAAGAAGTTGTTTATTTATAGCCTGCTCCTCTGTCATCAATCGGAGTGGGTTACAATAATTAAAAGACTTCAAGATAAAACAATTCCAGTGACCCAAAACCCCACCTCCCACCCCTTAAAATTAAATTAAACCAATATCAGATTAAAATCCAAGAACAATTACATACATACAACATAGAACATAAAAAGCAGCTAGTTCCGGTAACATGGTGGAGTGACTAGCAGCCATCCACGGTGGCGGTGTGGAAGGCAGCAACAATCCAGGTAGCCTTTTGAACAGCAATTTTGGCACAGAATAATTGGCTAGAAAATACCCTGGAGATAGGGGATCCGGACGGGCCTGACGGGGTTCTCTGGAAGGAGGATCAGACCCGATTCTATAAGATCTAGAGGATCGGTCCTGACTCCGAGGAGAACGAGGGAAGCCGCGGCTGTGATTGGGGCCTAAGGCATAACTCTGCCGAACCCCCTTTTAAAGTATCCAACTCTGTATAAAGCGGATGAATTGAGGAGTGAAGGGAAGACCAGTTCAGAGGCGAAAGATCCTCGCGCTACGCACCTCCTCAAAGTATAAGAATCCGGAAAGGGAGAAGGAATAAAAACAGAGAGGGTGTGGGAGAAAAAATAAAGTTAAGCAAATAAGAAGACTGGAAGAGCGAAAGTAAGAAGAGGAGGAATAGAGTAAAGTGTACAGAAGGAATTGGCAGGGGTTTTGTCGGAGAGGTGGAATGGAGGAGCGGAACAGAGAGGGGAGAGGAAAATAGAGGAATAGCAGTATTGTGGCCAAGATTGGATAGAGAAGAAAGAGCTCTTTCTGAATTTGGAGGAGAGAGACCTGGAGATGAGAGAAGGACTGTAAGCTTGGAGAAGGAGATGGAAAGATCTTATGGAGACAGTGAGACAGATACGGAAGGGAGCATTGAATAAGAAAGAGAAATGAATGAGAGACGGGAGATAGAGGGAAGAGACGGAGAGACGGGGAGACGGAGATTGAAGGGGCCTTCGGACCAGGAAGAGAAGCAGATGAGAGACGGGAGAAAGAGGAGAGCGACAGAGAGACGGAGACGGAGGGGGGCCTTTGGACCAGGAAGAGAAGCAGACAAGAGATGGGAGAAAGAGGAGAGTGACGGAGAGACGGAGACGGAGGGGGCCTTCGGACCAGGAAGAGAAGCAGACGAGAGACGGGAGAAAGAGGAGAGTGACAGAGAGACGGAGACGGAGGGGGCCTTCGGACCAGGAGGAGAAGCAGAAGAGAGACGGGAGAAAGAGGAGAGAAACAGAGAGATTGAGACGAGGGGGTCCTTTGGATTAACAGATGTGTGAGGGAGAAAGGAGAGGAGATGTGTGGCTGGAAAGAACCCTCTGGCTAGGGAGAGAGGGAGTTGTATGATGGGTGAAAATAGGAAAAATTGAAAAGAAGGAAATTTTGATATATAGGGATTGCAAGAAGTGGAAAGGGTAGAAAGGAGAAGGAGAAAGTGGGCAAGTGAAATGGAATTGTGAGAGGGAAGGAAGGAAAAATTTTATAAATAAGTAACATACCTAGTTGGGCGTTTTCAAGGTCAGGGAGCCCATGGAAAAGAGGAAGTGAAGTACTTAAAATTTAAAGGAAGTACTGTGACGTCATTAGTAAAGAAGAAGCACAAAGAGTAGAGAAAGATAATTGAATTGCAAAAGTGAGTTAGTAGAATTTTTTAGCCCCATCTAGTAGTGGAGGGAAGATATTATAACCATAAGAGAAAACTGAATAAAGAATATAGTTAAGATATAAAATAGGAAATACTATATTTTGAGAAGGAGATAAGATGTCTTACACAGTAACAACTGCAATGACAACAAGAGACATGGTGAAAAAGGAAAAAGAAAGAAAAATGCAGACATCAGAGCTTCTACATAATACAGGAAGGAGACCATCTATAGAGTTTAAAACTACCGACCCTAATTTTAAACTGTTAGAGGCAATACAAAAAATTGAAACAAACATAAGACAAGAAATAAAGGTTATAGAGACAAACATAAGGCAAGAAATTAAAGTTTCTCGAAATGAACTTCGGCAGGATTTTAAAGAAGAAATAGAAGACTTAAAAGAAACAATGAAAGGTATGAATATAGGGGTTAAAGAGGTAAAAGAAAAAAATAGAAATGTTGGAAAAGAAGACTGTGGAGATAGAAGAAGTGACAAAAAACCTGACAATAGAACACAATCAAGGAAAGGAATTAAATAAAAGGAAAGAAATCAAAGAAAGGAAGAAATGTATTAAAATAAGAGGTTTGAAAGAAAAATTTAATGAAAACTTATACGAAGAAATAATTCCTGCATTAGCGGATTTACTGAATTGCACGCCGGACTATATGGACATGGATGTAGTCAAAATTTTTAGGATAAATTCTGTGGAATAGAAACCTTCCAAGAGATATTGTGGTGTATTTTACGAGAGAGAGGGTTAAAGAGAAGATAATACAAGCAAGTTATGAAAAAAAAATTACTTATCGATGGTCAGGAAATTATGATTTTCAAGGATGTGCCAGCTGAAGTGTTGAGGAAAAGAAGGGAGTATACCCTATTAACGAGAATGTTACAACTAAAGAACATAAGATATAGATGGGAACTGATTGAAGGTATTTCCTTTAGCTGGAGACAAAAACAATACAAAATAGACACAGTGGAAAAAGCAAGAATCTTTTACAACAGATGGTTCAAAGAAGAAAGACAAAGAAATTACAACCAACAAGAAGGAGACCAAATTGATGACAAGCAACTGGATAAGTTTGATCAAAAAGAGAGGGAAGGAAAAAGAAAGGAGGAAACTGAAGAAAGTAAGGAAAATAGAAAAAGGCAAGAGAAAGATTTAAAAGAGAATTCAAGAGAAGAGGAAGAAGAGGAAGTCTTAATAGGTGCAGTGGGAGGAAAACTATTTCAGTTTGAAGAAAGCAAGGAGAGTATAGAAGGAGAGAAAGAAGAGGAGGAAGAAGATGAAACAGAGAAGGAAGAACAGGAAAGAGAAGAAGCTGCAGAAGGAAATATATACTGAAAGAAGCCCTTGAGTTAAAAAAACAGAAATGAGAATATTGTCATGGAACGTTAAAGGAATTAATTCGGCATATAAAAGAAGACAAATTTTTCATATATTGGAGAAAGAAAAATATGATATAATTAGTATTCAAGAGACTCAAATAAAGAAGAAAGAAGATAAATATTTGAAAAACCCCAAATTGGGACAAGTTTTTATTAGTACAGGAGAAAAGAAAAAATGGTGTTGCTATTTATGTTAAGAATTCGACTGCAGCGAAAGAAGTAATAAACGATCCAGAAGGGAGATACATGGGCTTAGAAATATCGATAAACGGAAGATCCACTCTGGTAATAGGAATTTATGGACCAACGGAGAGGAAAGGGAATTTTTATAAAAAAAAACTATTAAAACAAATAAGAAAACTGGATTACGATTACCATATAATGATGGGAGACTGGAATGGGGTTTTAGATCCCAAAATAGATAGAGACTCAAACAAGAAGATTCAGCAAAATCAGGGAAAGTTACCAGAAACCTTTTTTGAATTACAGATTTTTTCACTTTGGTGGATCCATGGAGACAAAAGAACAAAGGTGTTAAAGACTTTACTTTCTTCTCAGCACCCCATAACTCCGCATCGAGAATTGACATGTTTTTAATATCTAAGGAAATGTTTAAGGAGGTAAAGGGGGTGAAGATAAAAACAAATAAGGTATCCGATCACAACCAGATTGTATTAGAATTAAATAAAAAACATCAGGAATATTCATGGAGACTTGATGAGAATTTGATTAAAGGAGAAAAAATTAAAAAACAATTAAAAGAAGAGATTAATTTTTATTTTAATGAGAAAAGTAATGGTGAAACTCCCATGAAAATAATATGGGACGCTTCTAGGGTGGTTATGAGGGGGGGTCTTGATTAAGAAAGGTATTGAAAAAAATAAAGAAAAAAGGAAAAATGTGGAAGAAATATCGCAAGAGATTCAGAAAAAAGAAAAAGAGCTGCTCAAGGATCCAAAGAATAAAAAAATCAAAGGTGAATGGGTCTTGTTAAAGAAAAAACTTGAGTTGGAAATGTTGGAGGAGATAAGTAATAAGTTAAAATACACGAAACAAAAATTTTTCGAACTTGGAAACAAGGCAGGGAAATTATTAGCACACAAAGTTAGGAAGAAAAGAAGAAAAAATACAGTGTTAGAAATTCAAGAAGGGGGAAAGAAATTTTCTGATCAAAAAGATATTATGAGAATATTCCAGACATACTATGAGAATCTATACAAGAAGAGAGAATATCGAATTATCTTGAGAACATGAATAATATCGAAATTACAACAGAGATGAAAGAGATGTTAAACTTGGATATTTCAGATCAAGAAATAAGTGAGGCAATTGATAAGGCGAAAGCTGGGAAAGCACCTGGTCCTGATGGGTTCTCTATGCTGTATTATAAGCTGTTTAAAGAAGAATTGATAACACCATTAAGGAAAACATTTAATGAAATAAAATGTACTGGGATTCCAGATTCTTGGAAAGAAACTAATATAATAGTAATCCCGAAGGAGGAGAAAGACCAAACCCTGCCACAAATCTACAGACCGATTTCGTTATTAAACTCTGATTATAAGATAATGGCAAGTATTATAGCGAATAGGTTAAGGAATGTACTACAAAATTGTATACAACAAGAACAGTGTGGCTTTCTGCCACAGAGACATATAAAACAAAACATAATAGTAATCATTGACCTTGTTGAATTTTACAAAAGAAACCCAGGGAAAGAGGCTGCCTTTTTATTTTTAGACGCGGAAAAGGCATTTGACAAGCTACACTGGACATTCATGATAAAAGTGGTCGAGAAATTAAACCTTGGCGAGAACATTAAGAGATGGATAGCAGAGATATATAAAGAACAACAAGCAAGAATAATAATAAATTGTTAGAAAACAAAAACATGTAAAATAATGAAAGGAACCAGACAGGGATGCCCTATGTCGCCATTGCTTTTTATTATGTGTCTGGAAATTTTATGTAATAGGATAAGAGAAGACAAAGGGATAAGAGGGGCACATATAAAAGGTAGGGAGATCAAATTAAGAGCATATGCGGACGACATAGTGTTGATAACAGAAGATCCAATAAAAGAAGTTCCTAAAGTACTAAGGTTAATAAAAGAATTTGGGCATTGTGCAGGATTCAAAATTAATGAGAACAAGTCAGCTTTCTTGACATTTAATCTGTCAAAAGTTTAAAAAGCGTCATTACAAGAGGAAACTGGTATACAAGTGAAAAAGAAAATTAGATACTTAGGTATAAACATTACGGAGAAAAATAATAATCTGTTCGATAATAATTATAAAAACATGTGGAGAGAAATGAAAGAGAAATGGAAGAAATGGGAAAATTTACAGCTTTCCCTTCTAGGAAAAATTGCCTTGGTTAAGATGAGTTTACTTCCCAAAGTGCTATTTGTTTTTCAAAACTTACCCATAGTTCTAAATGAGAATTTTTTTAAAGATTGGAAAAAAGATTTGGCAAAGTTTATTTGGGCAGGAAAAAAGGCGAGGATAAAATGGAGCTATTTAACAGACGCAAAAGAAAGAGGAGGACTATCTTTACCGGACTTACAAACTATATTATCATGCCTGCAGTTTAGAGTGGTTGAAAGACTGGATCCAATTAAAAGATGAGCGACTATTAAACTTAGAAGGTTTTAATTTATTGTTTGGTTGGCATGGCTATCTCTGGTTTGGAAAACTTGAACAAAATAAGCAATTCAAAGACCATATAATCAGAAGAGCTTTATTACAGGTATGGGGTAGATATAAATAAAAAATCTATAGACATATACCGTCCTGGGTATCCCCACATGAAGCATACTTAAGAAGAGGGAGGATAGAGCAGAAAGGATGGTTGAGATACGCGGACATTTTGAAGAAAGATAATGGGAAATTTATAATAAAAAGCAAAGAAGAACTACAGGAGGAGGGAATAAGATTTAATTGGTTTTCATATTGGCAGCTAAGAAAGAGATTTCTGGAGGATGTAAAAACTGTGGGGATAACGGAAGAGAAAAATGAATTGGACCAAATAATGTTAGAGAATAAAAGGGGGTCAATATTTAAACTGTATAATTTTTGTTTAAAGCTAAGTTTGGAAGGAGATACAATAAAAACAAATATGATAGAATGGGCTAAGAACGTTGGTCATAATATACCCCTAGAAAAGTGGGGAAAAGCCTGGGGTAAAGATTTAAAATTTACCCTATGTCAAAATATAAAGGAGAATTTTTTTTTAAATGCTACATAGATGGTACCTTCCACCATCAAAAATTGCAAAAATATATAAAAAGAAAGAGGGTAAATGTTGGAGATGTGAAGATGTGAATGGATCCTTCTACCATATGTGGTGGACCGGTCCTCAAATTAAGTTATTTTGGGGTAAGGTTCACAAAATTATCCAAGAGGTGTATAAATTGAAAATTAAATTCGAACCTGAACTGTTTCTGCTGAATATGTTGGAGGGGGAATCTGAGAGGAAGTATTTGAAACAGATATTATATTTAATAACTACAGCTAGGATGACGATAGCAGAGTTTTGGAAAACTAACAAGGCACCGGAGGTTGATAAATGGCTGTCAAAAGCTTTGGACGTTATAAAGATGGACAAATTAACGTGTGAATTAAGAAATGGAGAAAATGAAGATCCACAAACTTGGGACACTTTGCTACAATACTGCGCTAGGAGAAATGAGGATGAGGGAAAATGAACTCATATGACATAATGGTTTAATTTAGGGATTTAAGATCTGCGGTCTGGTTTAGTACAGATAAGTATGAAATATAGAGTTTAAGTTTGGAATTAAGAACTATACGAAGGATAAAAATTATATGTAATAGGATGTTTATGAGATACATATTACACACTTTCTGAAAAAGACAGGACGAAAGCAAATATGAACAGTGAGGAGGTAAAAGAAATTAAGCAGAACAAGTAAAAGAGGAAGAAAGAATATAAGGCTGTATAAGTTATGGTGATTCCCAATAGCAAGGAGTTGGCGATGGGGGGGGGGAGGTAGGGGATGAAGGTATAAACGTATGTATGAAATATATGATAAAGACATGTATATATAATATGTGATATGTTTTTATAATAAAAATAAAAAATAAAAAAAGCAGCTAGTCAATTCTATAGACACTGTAAATGTAAACTTCCTAAATAAAGTGTTGGGAGCTGGTAGGAGTGCACGTTCTGATGTTGTAAACCATTGTCAGGGCCAGGAGTTAAGATGTTTCTGGGAAGGCCTGCCAGAAGAGATGCGTCTTTAAGGCTTTTTAAAAGCTATCAAGGGATGTAATAAGAGGCATCTCATCCAGCAGGTCATTCCATAGCCTGGGAGCGGCAGCAGAGAAATTCTCCCGGGAGGTCCGCAACAGCTTCATTTTGACAGGCTGTAATAAATTTCTCCCGGAGGACCGGAGTGTGTGTGGGGTATTGTACGGGGAGAGGCAGTCCCTAAGATAAGATGGACCCAAGCCCTGTAGGGCTTTAAAGGTTAAGACCAACACCTTGTACTGCGCCCAGAAACTAATCGGTAGCCAGTGGAGGGACTTAAGCACTGGTGTTATATGTTCGCACCTCGATGTACCAGTAATAAGCCTGGCCACCATGTTTTGGACTAGTTGAAGTTTCCGGGTTAGGCACAAGGGTAGCCCCAAGTAGAGCGCATTGCAGAAATACAATCGTGAGGTTAACAAAGCGTGTACCACAGACTCCAGGTTCTTCTGATCCAGGAAAGGGTGCAGCTGGCTTATCAACCGAAGCTGATAGCAAGCACTCCTGACTGTCGCATTCACCTGACTAGTCATGTGAAGCGACAAGTCTAGGAGTACCCCCAGACTGCGAACAGGGTCCGTCGAGGAGAGTGTGACTCCATCTAGGACCGGAAGATGTATTCCCAGACCTGGCTTCAGTCCTTTGACTGTTAGTACCTCCGTTTTGTCTGGATTGAAAGGATGGAGTGATCAATAGTGTCAAAGGCCGCTGAGAGATCCAAGAGCATGAGCAGGGTCACACTACCCCTGTCGATGCTCAAGTGGAGATCATCGGTCAGAGCAACCATGGCAGTCTCGACTCCATGTCCTGTCCTGAAGCCAGTTTGAAATGGATCAAGATAATCGGTTTCATCCAAGACAACCTGGAGTTGAGAGGCGACTGCTCTCTCGATCACCTTGCTCAAAAAAGGGAGGAAGAACACTGGTCTATAGTTGTTCCTGTCCAGGGGGTCAAGAGAAGGCTTCTTCAGGAGGGTCTTAACAGCCGCCTCCTTCAGACAGGATGGTAAACAGCCTTCTCTGAGGGATGCATTGATTGTATCCCGAAGGAATACCCTCAATGCATCCCCTCCCTGGACGACCAGCCAAGATGGACAAGGGTCGAGAGGGCAAGTCGTCTTCCTCATACTTCCAAGGAGCTTGTCCACGTCCTCAGTACTAACAGATTGGAACTCACCCAGTAAACCAACAGCAATGTAGTTGTTGGGAGCCTCGCTTGTAGATTCTGCTGAAACATTGGCGTCCAAGTCAGTCCTTATCCGAGAGATTTTATCTGCAAAGTGGGTGTTAAACGAGTCACAACAGGCTGTTGTTGGGTCAAGTAGGGGGTTTGGTGCAGGGGGAACCCACGTCAACTCCCCCACCACCCTAAACAGCTCTGCTGAACGGGACTCTGCAGACGTAATGCGTTCAGAGGAGAAAGATTTCCGTGCTGCACACAAAGCCTCGAATGGATCTGCCACCCCCGGGGGGGGGGGGGTCAGAAAGTGGCCTTTAGTTCCAGCTTGTTCAGAAAGTGATCCGTCCATGACAGTGCGGAGGTTTTGACTACCTCTGCTCATGGCTACTCCTGTTCCGTACTAAAGATCCCATCGAGTATATGACCCGCACAATGGGTGGGCCCGTTGACCATTTGGGAAAGATTCATGCCTGTCGTGGATTCCATGAACTCCCGAGCCGCTCCAGGTAAATCAGAAGGGCTGCTCTTGAGAGGAATTTTGAAGTCTTGGCGACTCCAACAACAACTCAGAGACCAGCTGAGTCAGCTCGGTTAGGGAGTCTGTTAAGCAACAGGGTGGCTGGTATACCAACAGAATCCCCAAACTGCCCCTGGTCTTCAGGCTAAGGTGCATGCACTCGATGTGGGTCGTTTTCCGGACAGGCTTCCTGATCAAGGTTAGGTTGGTTTTGTGGACTATAGCCACACCTCCCCCCGCCCACTATCAGGGATCTTTTCTCAGATTGCACTTTGACACAGGTAATTCATTCTCATTACTATGATTGTTTTTGGAGTAGATTTCTTTCATACTTTTATTTATTTGAAGTGGATATATACTATGTTCTTAACTATGGAAATTTTATTTCTGACATATTGCCAGCATCTGTGGCTGGCATCTTCAGACCTGAAGATGCCAGCCACAGATGCTGGTGAAACGTCAGAAAGGAACTCTTCTAGAACATGGCCACATAGCCCAAACGCTCCACAAAAAACTATGGATGCCGGCCATGAAAGCCTACAACTCCACATTGAAATTTTATTCTGTTGTGTTTGGGATGGAACCACATTTTTCAGACATGCACAGTAGCACAATAAGGATGCATGCACGAAACTTAATACAATGAACTATGTATTAAGAACCCGTGCCCTCCCTCCAGTCCATCTGCCTTGGTCCTGGCCATAGAGGGAGAGAAGAACCACCGGACCTCATCCTCTTCCCACCACCTTCCCCTCTTCCTTTTGTGTTGTCTCTTTTAGACTCTAAGCCTGAGGGCAGGGATCCATCTAATTTACGATTGTATGTACAGCACTGTGTAAATTTACAGTGCTATATAAATAAAATTAACAACAACAACAACAACAACATCCAATCACAATCTATTAATGAAGATTTTCACACCAGCACTTACTGTGGGTATGCCCTGGTAAAACACCGGTAAAATGTCAGGGAATCACACATGTGAAAGCCTGACATGCTTCTAAAACATAATGGAATTGTTCCCTCGCCTCTACCATCTTTGAATCATTCGTGGAGCAGCAAGCTCCTATGAATGCAAAGTTTCTGTTCTTAGGAAATTGCTGCTCCACAAATGATTCAAGGACACTAGAGGCGAGGGAATGATCCCTGATGTTTCAGAAGTACGTCAGGATTTCACATACAGATGCTTCCCTGATGTTTTATTGGTATTTTACCAGTACCAACCCCACAGTAAGCACTGGTGTGAAAATCTTCAAAACAAACAAACAAACAAACAGCTTCATTTATATACCGCTTCATACCCTTAAGGAGTGTCTAAGCGGTTTACAATTGTAAGCTATTTGCCCCCAACAATCTGGGTACTCATTTTAGCGACCTCGGAAGGATGCAAGCCTGAGTCGAGCTTCAGCCCTTTGCTGGTCTTGAACTCGCCACCTTATGGTTTTGAGTAAGTGGCTGCAGTACAGGCCTTTAACCACTGCGCCTTCAATGATACAGTTAACGTGATCAGCTTTTGTATGTGGAATGTGACTGTATTTTTGTTCTCTTTTTGTTTTGTCATTATAGTACAATTGTGCGACTATGCAGAACTAGTGCTTTAGTGCTATGCTTCTTTTATCCTCTAATAATGCAATTGTGGTGTAAACCGCTTAGGGAGTGCTTAAGCACACTGATAAGCAGTATAGAAATGTACTTGTTATTGCTATTGCTATAAAGATACATTGCTGTTTTGGATGAATGGAGGGATCCTTATTATTCACAATGAATGTCTGGGTAAATTAAGGAATATTATATAACTGTCCAGAGTCCTAGTGATTTCAAAATTTCATATTATTCCTTTATCCTTTTATCTAAAATAGTTTTTACAAAACCAATTAAAAGATGACAGAATGACAACAGGAGTGATTAACTTACAGGAGTATTTTACATTTCTCACTTCAAATTTACCATCTGTGATTTGTTCACATAATCTTTTGGCACAGTCTTAATTGTTCTCACTGCTTTTAAATCCCTGATATATATATATATATATATATATATATATATATCACGAGGGGCTATATTTCTGTAGTGTGATATGAAGGGCATTTGAAATGCACATTGATACTCCCATGGTGAGATATGAAAGCGATCACGCTGTGGGAGAAATGTACTGATCTTGTTTCCATTATGGAATTAGGGCTATAAACCAATGTTGCACGGTAGTAGTCCTGAACCTTGCCTTGGATATACTTTTTTGGTGACAGGATTGAAAAACTAATACATTATTCTTTGGTTCTCCACTTATGTATGTGAATGAACTTTGCCACTTAAACTAATGTTTTATTAATGTCCTTTTAAAAAACAATAGGGTTTTCCTCTCTTTTAAAAGTGTCAAATTGTTGTTTGTCTAGACCATGTGTTTGTTAAAGATGGCCTATGGCTGCATGGTAAGTTCCTCCCCCCCCCCCAGCCATTTTTGTGACTTTTATGGGCCTCCATCTTTTCCCCTGTTTAAATCTTTTGGTTTTTTAACATTAAGAAAGGAGATATGGGGGACAGTGTTTTTGCCCTACTAGCACATCAGAACTAGAAGTCACTTCTGGTTCACTTCTTGGTTTGGAAAAGAGGCATCTACTGGGCCCAAAATAATACTGGGGGAATTTTTCCTCATTCCTAATAACAGATGCAAGTGGCATTTTAATTTTTTTTTAAAAAAATGTTAAAGATTTGCAAAACCTGGGGGAGCAATGGGGCATGACTAAAGTGTGTAGTCCAAGGGATATATGAGGGACACATGAATACCCCAGAACGTGGGTGGTGTACAGTGTTCTGGACATTGACCCACTTCCTTGAAGATGTACAGGTTACTCAAATACAAAGGTGAGGTTTCATGTCTATAAGGATTATTTCTCTCCATAAAGTTTGATCTGTAAATTAGTAAACATGGGGAAAATGGAATTGGAAATGGAATGGGGAAAACAATTGTTTGTGCCTGCTCTGCCCACAGCAGCTCTTACACAAATACTGAATGTAGTAGGCAGCAACATGGAAAAATGAGGAGATCCCTGAAAATAGGGTGGATGCGGCTTCCATCAGTGTCCACCTCTGCCAATGCACCTATATCCCATAGAAGATTGTTCCACAGAAAAGGAATATTTATTTTAAAAGAAATATATGCCATTCATTCCAAAGAATTCACTGGCCATGCCCATGTAATAAAAGAATATTAAAAGAATAACCAATACCTATATTTACTGTCATGTAATTTAAGTGATTGTGAAATCCCTCTCTCTAAGCATTCCATTCTTTCCAAGGAACACATTTTATGTTGTATATTATTAATAAATGAGAGGTGGGGGGAGACAAGAATGATATGGCTAGCTGGAAAATGTAAAGTAGTTCTCCATATAAATCAGTCATCATTTTGCAATTTAGATGTAAGAGTAAGATAAGACAGACAAGAGGACACAGCTAAAGTTTTGTCAGGACAGTCTCCACATCCTGTTCTGGTGGCTGCCTTCGCTCCAACTAGGAATCACTCTATCATTTTCTTTTAAGCACATTTGCAGGAACCCTTCCTTTCTTTTTCTCCGTTATTCTTTCAAAAAAGAAAAAGCTTCTTTTCTTCTCTACTAATGTTCTTTATTCCTTTTCCATTTCCTTCTCTTTTGCCACCCTTATGAGGCTTTCTCTCCCCTTTATTATTTGGGATGATGCAAAGCAAAAGAAGCAGGCCAGGCATGTCAGGGGACTCACTGTCTTCTCTGGCAGCCTGGTGATAGAGTGGAGAACTTCAGTAATATTTTAGGGAGGGGGCATTCAGGCCATCCATGCATTGATAGTCCTGAACTTGCCTTCATCAGTACGCTGATGACATTCAGATCTACTTCTCTGTGACCAGATTGTCTGTTCAGACCTCAGATGGAGTCTCCCGTCACCAAGAACCCTCATTCCATTACAAAACTAAAACGAAAGGCAGAAAGATAGAACCAACTTTCTGTTTGCATCTTTGCATGCCCTTGAAGCACATCTATTCTGTTTTCGACTGAGACAATCATAAACTTACATCATTTGTCCTACTGAATAAATTTATTTGTCAAAAGCCATGCTTCCAGTCTTCTACTGGAAGGAGAATGAAAGTACTATGATGTCATGCAGGGAGATAAGCAGAAGAAAGCCACTTCTATCTCACTGTCTCTCCTCTTTGTTTTGTAATGTGATAAGGCTCCAAGAAATAGAGAAAGCTCTTAGGTTCCATTCTTCCTGCTGATTAGGTCTATTTCATTTCAGTTGGCAAGCCTCAGTCGTGATGGTCAAGATGCTCTCATATGGAGAACAGGGAGAGTGCCATTGCTACACCCTGGGACCACAGCCAAGGTTGGGGCAATATAGAGAGGCATGGGCAGGGCTTGTCATCTTCTGCCCTTTCTTTTAGAATCTCTGGATTCTGCCATCCTGGAGACTGAGAGAGGGAGATTCTAACCCCAACCCAAATATCATGGGCACCATTTTGATTGTGAAGCAGGCCTGAAGAGAAAGGGTAGTAGAGGCATTTTTTTGGGGAAACAAAAGGCCTAGGTTTTAATCTCTGGACTGAATTCAGAAAGAATGGAGGAGGAACTTTTGGTCTTCACTTAGGCTTATTTAAAGCTGAGGATTTGCCTATTATCTAAACACATCTGAACCATAAGACTCATCTATTGAACCTGGCTTCCCCCAGTAATTGGAGAACGTGTTTTAAACGGGCATCTCATCACTTCTCTATGGAGATTCCACTCCCTTACCATTTTATAGACATGTTTAATAAGGGATGCTTACAAACTGCATCTTCAAAACCTCTATGGTTTCAGTTTTGCACCTTATCTAGGAAGGTTATGTCTACACTCCAGGTCCCCTGGTCAAAAACCCTGTATCTGCATTGCTTTCATTGTCAGTCTATTTAAAAAATATAGAGGAAACCTAGAAAGTACCAGAGGACAAGCATGCAGAGCCAGCTGTTAAGAATATGCACAGAGCCACATGGTTGAGAGTGGGCATTTTCTACAGCATCTATTATGACAGAATTTAATAAATTAATCAAAGCTGCAGATGCTAGCTTGGATGCCATTCAGTTTATTGACAGAGAAGGCAATGGCAAACCTCCTCTGAACAAATCTTGCCAAGAAAGCCCCATGATAGTTTCACCTTAGGATCACTATAAGTTGGAAAGAACTTGAAGGCACACAACAACAACAACAACAACAACAACAACAAGGCAGATAACAGTCCCATGGAGAAGCAAATCTGGTTTAAGACCATTACCAAAACAACCTCCCTTATTCTATTTTTTGGTGTTCCCAATTATTTTGGAAATTCATTAAAACTTGTATTAATAGAGATAAAGAATAAAGAATAATATAACATCATCTCCCAAAAGATGGTACACTGTAATTCTTTCACTTCTTTTAAATCTTTTCATTTCTCTTTCAAGTACAGGAACAGCAGGGTCCTAGATCACAATGCAGGACAAGAGAGAGAGAGAGAGAGAGAGAGAGTCAGGATTTCAATAACTTCCTAATTCCAGTAATGCTAAGTCCCAGCACGATGCTAGAGATCCCCAGATGAGTAGGAGACTACAGGAGTTCAGTAACAATGTCAGCCCAAACTACTGTATATCAGTGGTCCTTACAGACTGCAGGGTTTTGTTTTGTTTTTCCAGAATGAACTCCTTTAAATTCTCTCAACATTTTAAAATCTCTTGTCCAAAAAACATGTACTGGTGCAGCAGGTGGGTTGACCATCACTTAGAAACAGAGGCCATCAAATCATTTCCATCTGCTAAAGTGTTTGTGAATTGCTCTTTGTTCATCATGTCAAAGGAGTGATGAAGAGCAAAGTCTAAATTTGGGAGGACTAAATCAAATAGTTTGCAAACAGAGATTCAGAAAGAAGACCCCCTCAGGCTCAGAGTCAGGCCTGAAACAAAGAAACAAAGGAAAATACTTTCAAAATAAAACTTTCCTGCCTTTCCTCATCACCAAGGGTTATTTCATGGTGGCATTTCTTGAGAGAGGCATCATTATTGCCTGGTATTATTATTATTATTATTATTATTATTAGTAGTAGTAGTAGTAGTAGTAGTATTAGCACCAGCATGCCATAGATTTATTTCATGGGCTCTTATCAGGGGTTTAAAATTTCTAACTACAGCAGAGTCTAGACCTCTTCAATCAGTCTAAATTCTTATTGTGGTAAATTCTGCTCTGTTTTGGTGGAATTGATTCTCCAGTGTTCCTTTATTTTTAAGATTAATTCAACCTTGCAGATAGCACAGGAAGTGATTCTTCCATCTTTCTGTCTGAAACTGTTTTAAGCAATTGGAAAAGAAGTGGCATAAGCTAGATGCTAGGAGGGCCATTTAGATTTATTTATGGAACTCTCACCCTTTGACTCATTATTTGTTTCTTTTTATTCAACCAGGCTGAAGGAAAAGCTATTGATGTCCAGTCTAGCCTTATTGATTATATCTTTTATTAAGTGTTGTTATGAATATTTTGACAAGTCATCATCTGTGGGGATTATGGCACACTTTTGCAAGGAGTGTAGTCACTTCAGTTGCCTGTAGTTGCTCCTGTAGTTGAGACTTAAGTTTGCTGCATGGAAGTCAGTTTCCTCTCATGGTAAGACATTACAAACTGGTTGTATTTACCTCAACCCAAATATGTTTTGGTAGTTTCAACAGATAGTATACCCTCGAACCATCCTAATTTCTTGTACAAGTTTAGCTTTCTCTGCCTCCCCACCCCAATTTTTCCCACTTTCTCCCCAAAATACAAATTGTTATATTCTATAACAAAGTATATATTGCTGTTCCTAAAATTACCCACTTGTGAAAATCCATGAAATCCATGAATACCACCACCCCAAATGTAAAAAAAAAAAAAAAAAAAAAAAAAATCACCTAAAAATCTAGTATATTTTAGAACAAACGGCAATTGTTTCTTAAACCCACTTTCAGGACAGATCATCTCAAACCTCTCCACAGATAAATGGTGCACCTCCAGGGCCCTTGGGCATCCCATGATTACTCTTTTTGACAATAAAGTTTTCTCAAATTTTAAATATTTTTGTCAAGGCTATTTCAGCCAGAGAGATTAGGCAAAAGAGAGAGAGAGAGAGAGAGAGAGAGAAATTTATAGATATACGATAGGGGGGTCACCTATCTGAATGAAACTACATGAGAAAGGGATCTTAGAGTCCTAGAAGACCTCAAGCTGAACATGAATCAGCAGTATAGTGTCTAGATCAAGGGAAGTAATACTGTGTTTTCCTGAAAATAAGACATCTGCAGAAAATAAGACCTAGTAGAGCTTTTCCAGAATTGCTAAATATAAGGCATTCCTGGAAAGTAAGACCTAGCAAAGCTTTCTGTTTCCAACCCCAGTGTTCCCTTCTGCAGCCAGCCCGTTGCTTGCCGCCATCCCCAGAGAGAGAGAGAGAGAGAGAGAGAGAGAGAGAGAGAGCTGAGGATAAGGCAACCAGTAGCAAGAAGCAGGGAGAGAGATCGAATTTGAGCAGCTGCAAAGGCTGCCTGGCTGCTTGTAAAAGCTGCAAAGGGCAACTGGATGGAGCACGCTCATGACTGACTGAATCCCCGGGCGCCGCTCACACTCTTGCTGCTACTTCTTTCTCTTCCTGTGGCAGGAAGAGGGAATCAGAGGTGCCAGGGAAGGAGGGCAAAAACATAGGTGCCAAGGGGAGAGAAAAGGAGGAAGGAGGGAATTGGAGGTGCCAGGGAAGGAGGGCAAGAGACATCCCCTGGAATAAAACCTAGTGCCTCTTTGGGAGCAAAAATTAATATAAGACATTGTCTTGTTTTCGGGGAAACATGGTAGTGCCACTCTATTCTGTTTTGGTCAGGCTTCACCTAGAATACTCTGTCCATTTCTGGGCACTAACAATTCAAAAATGATGTTGTGAAGTGGGAGCATGTCCAGAGTAGGGCAACCAAAATGGTGAAGGGTCTGCAAAGCATGACCTACAAGGAGAGACTTAGAGAGGTGGGTATGTTTAACATGGAGAAGAGAAGGTTAAGAGGGTGATATGATAGCCTTGTTTAAATATTTGAGGGGATGTCATATTGAGGAGGGAGCAAGATTGTTTTCTGCTGCTCCAGAGAATAGGACCCAGAACAATGGATGTAAGCTACAGGAAAAGAGATTCCACCTCAACAGCTCTCCTGACAGTGAGAGTTGTTGGACAGTGGAAGACACTGTGGAGAGTGGTGGAGTCTTCCTCTTTGGAGGTATTTAAACAGAAGCTGGATGGCCATCTGTCAAAGATGCTTTGCATGGTAGGAGGTTGGACTGGGTGGCAACTGTGGTCTCTTCCAACTCTATGATTCTATGATTTGGAAGCAAGATGTTTTCTTGGATAGATTGGAAAAGGATGTTAGGGATGGGGAAATACAGAGGAGATTTCTGGTGATGAGGTCGGTTCCATACATAGTAGGTAGTCAGTTGGAGGAATGTGACACATAGAAGGAGAAAAGCTAGGGATCATTCTGTGAGTTTGCCGCTACAGAACTGATTTGAAGCTCTCTTCCTTAAAAGAGATGACAAGACAGCAAGGGCAGTCCTCAGGGAGAGTGCAGGAGACCTTGTTAGAGGAGGCGTATGGTGGTCTCACTAGACTCCTTGCTGGGGGTACAGAAGCAGTGGTTTGTTGCTCAGGGGGTGTGTTGTCTCCCTGTGATGTAACAGAGGGGCTGACAAGACTTGTCAAGCCTACTGACCATTACCTCTTCCTTTTGGTGGGAACCAATTATACTACATAAAAGCTTATACAAATAAAACATGTTGATGTTTTTAATGTGCCACAAAACTCCTTGTTGCAATGATTTACAGCTTTCTTGGATTCTTCGGATTTGGTGCTGGGAGCCGCCGCGCTGGTTGCCTCCTTCAGGGGCCTCGGTTTTGGCGCTGGTTGCCTTGCACTGGTCACCTTCCTCAAAACTTGGACTCTGGCGCTAGGAGCTGCCGCACTGGTCACCTCCTTCAGGGGCCTTGGTTTTGGCGCTGGTCGCCTCGCGCTGATCACCTTTCTTGGGGCTTCAATTCTGGTGCTGGGAGCCGCCGTGCTGGTTGCCTCCTTCAGGGGCCTCAGTTTTGGCGCTGGTCGCCTTCCTCGGGGCTTCAATTCTGGCGCTGGGAGCCACCGCGCTGGTCGCCTCCTTCAGGGGCCTCGGTTTTGGCACTGGGAGCTGCTGTGCTGGTCACCTTCCTTGGGGCCTCGGTTTTGGTGCTGGGAGCCGCCACGCTGGTCGCCTTCCTCAGGGCCTTAGCACTAATCGCCTCTACATTAAGTTCCAAGACTTTATTTGTTTATATATTAAAAGCAAATTATATGATGACAGAGATCAGTCCATGTTGTTAAACACAACCATATAATTGTTGACTAAAGGTGATCTGGAGGAAAAGTTTTAAGACTTAAGCAATACTGTTTGTTTGCCTGATAAATCTTTCTCCTTCTTTATAAGTTTCTTCCACTTTTGTCTCCAAGGTTATTATTAGTTACTCAGAAAGTTACGTGTCAAGAGTTATGAGACAGTCTTGACGTCTTGACTTTAAGAAATACACAAAATAGTGATGTATGAGAAATTAAAAATTAGTGGCATCCTGTTCGTCTATTGATGATTCAAAACCACGGGGCAATTTTACCTACTTGGTCGCCTCTGTCTTTCCTTGCAATACATCTGAATCCAGAGTCATCCAGGTTTCTCGCAAACAGGATTACAGGAAAAGACCTTCCTCAGGTTTGCCAGGATTCCTTGTACCAAGGAGCTTTGTTTTATGGCTGGTTGCTGCTGTTCAGCCACTTCTGTCCCTGCGGTTTTAGAAGTCACCTCACTGACAGATTAGGTGGCTTCTTGGTCGGACACCATTACCAACCGGAAGTCTGAGCACTTATCTTATTTTGTCCTTATTTTAGCTCTCTTGCTTGCTGCTATGCTTGCTTTCTCAACATTTTGATTGAATAACTATTCATATGGAAAAAGCAAAGGCTAGCAGCATTTTATTGTATTTTTCCTCACCCAGAATTTAGGTTATTTGTAGTTTCTTTTTCTTTTAAAAGAATGCTGTTGAAGAATTTCTACCACAAAAGCATTAATAGCAATTCATGATTTCTCCTGATTCTGTCTTCTCTGAAAACAGAGCACTCTATTTATCAGCAGTATTGATGTTTCCTTTTCAAAGCAAACCTAAGGAAAGCAGTTGCCTATAAAATGAGTAACAGCTTCTGTGATAACTTGGAAATCGTTTATGGAGCATACCAAAGATTTCAGTTGTTGCTGTTCTTATGCTGGTCTGTGACCATAATAAATATTTATCTATCAATGGCAGTCAGCACAGCAGACCAGTGACTCACAGTCTCCTCCTGTTGAGTTATGACTGCAGGACTAAACTAGGGCTGCTGCTCTATTATGTTTCTTATAGTGATGCCTGTATAGTGTAACCATTGCTCTAGCAACACACAGTGCTGATGATATAACCTACACTGGTGACAGTTGTCAGCAGAGATGACAAAAATGAGCAGATGTAATCTCAGAAGAATAGCAGATTTGATGCTTGTGCTAATTGCTGCTTTACTAACCAGTGGCATTCCCTGTGTCATAGGAAGCAGCTGTGAGCTTTCATAAGAGTCAGCTTATGCCCTGTTTGCAGAAGAGTAATTTCAAATGGTTGCTGGGAACAGTGGATGGCACTCATTTTGTTAGAGTCTTCGTAGAACTTTTTTTTTTAATATCATATCTTTCTTTTTGCTGTTTGTTATTCTGAGAACTTAGGATCCCAACTATTTAATTTGGACCACAAGATTGTCTTGATCTATTCCAATGTGTATGGTTCACGCATGCACTCTAGAAGACAATTTGTCAAGGTAACTGAGTTCCTTTGATAAGAGCTACACAAAATAGATTGAAAGTTTATATATCTTTGGTACCTGGCTGCAATCTTCCATCAAATGAATCCTTGCACTCCTAAGAACATTGGAGATCCAGTATGGCATAGTGGTTTTTAGTGTTGGACTACAACACTGGAGACCTGGGTTTGATTCCACCACTCAGCCATGAAGTGATTCCCTGAGTGATTCATCTGGTGTCCCATGGATATGGTCTATCATAGAGAACACACACACACACACAAAAATTAACTCTACCTCTGTTCTTGTTTGTTTTTGTTCTGTTTGTTGGTTAATTGATAGTTTTAATGGTATTTTAATATGATATAGTTGGAGGGAGGGAACATAGATTATATTTTAATGTTTGTTGTATTTTACTGATATTGTAAGACACCTCGATCCTGCGGGTGAGGTGGGATAAAAATAAATAAATACTACTACTACCAGTACTACTACTACTACTACTTCTTCTTCTTCTTCTTCTTCTTCTTCTTCTTCTTCTTCTTCTTCTTCTTCGAAACCCACTGGGTGACCTTAGACAAGTCAAATGATGTCACCCTCAAAATTGAAAAAAATTTGCCAAGAAAACCCCATGTTTTACCTTGGGGTAGCCACAAGTTGGAAATGGCTTGAAGGCACAAAAACAACAACAAAATAAAAAAAAATATTATTTTTGATACCATGCTTTTGAAAGGTTTTCTGCACCAATGGGAGGAATAACTAAGCCATGAAATGACATAAAAGCACTGCTATATTTCACAATGGCGTGAAAATAAAGACTAGAGAATTACGTAGCCTTGAAAATATCTACATATGTTGCTAAAGCATGAGAAGAGGCAGGTTTTCTTTTTCTTTTCTTTTTTTATAAAAGGGCATGTTTTTAGTGCAGCATTGGTGGATTTTGTGCCAAATTCCCAGACATGCTTTCTGTTAAAGTAATCACTTTTTTGGCATTTATCAGGCCAAAGATAGGAGAGTGAAGCTTTAAGATCAAAAGAGCTCATGGCTTTCAATTCAGCTTCTACTTTTAGGATATTTAGATGTATTTGAACATTATTTTTGTGCTGTTACTATGTAATTATCAAGATGTTTTAATAGAAGTTCAGTTTAATTTGTAATCTGATAGTAGGACATAGGTCTGTTTGTATGCTAAATTTATTTTCACTATACTGTAAAAAAAAAAAAAAGGACTTATCACAGTAGGTAAGCTCACTGATAGGATCCAGCATGATGCAGTAGTATGAATATTGGGCTGTGGACACCAGGGTTCAGATCTCAGTTGCAGTGGAGGCGCTTCCACCCCAAGAAAGACAAGAGGCAGATTGGCAATGAAAAGGCTACAACTTTATTAACAGCAGTACAAAGGTCGGGTTGGCCCAAAAGCACGAGGTCTGGATCTGCACATCACCAACACTGAGATTGGACTTATATGAGGTTGCTTGTATCTGGATAACTTGAGGCAAAGCAACATCCTTGTGCAATTACGCAATTGCACAGCTACCAGAAGAAGGCCTTTCGTCACCGGGATATACTCCATGTGACCTATGGTTGGCCACATCGCACCTGATGTTTCCTGGGTCCAAAGGACTTCCGATCGAGTGCTACCATGCCCTGGAAACCAGCCCAACAAGTTGCGACAAGCAACACCAATCCCAGGGAGGGAGGGAGGGTGGGGAGCCGAGCAAATCCAAAAAGGCACGGTGCACGGCTGCACCAGCCTTAAAATAGATCTCTCTCTGAGAGGCCTCCAGCAAGCCCCTCTCCCCCTGGCCAACCAGCCAATGAGAGGAGGAGGCGGGAAAGGGAGCCAATCCCTATGGAGCCCATTCGAAAGCCCGGGGAGCCCAGGAGCCGGGAGAGCACGCATGGGAGAGCATGCACCAGGACTCTTTCCCACCAGTGAGAAGCCAGCGACTCCCCAGACTTCCCGCCGGTGGGAAAACGCTTTGCAACAGCCGGCTTGGGGCTCCATGCCCCACAGCAACTGTGCCTGCCCGCGGAAGGCGAGAGGCACCATTTCTACCACGAAAATCTACTGACTGACATAGAGCAAATCACGCACTGTCAGCCTCAGAAGATGGCAGTGACAAACCCCCTTTGGAAAAACTTGCCAAGAAAACCCTGTGGCCTTAAGGTTGCCATAAACTGGAAATGACTTGATGGCACACAACATCAACAAAATCCACTAATAGCAGTATTTTAAGTACACTCATTAAAATCAATGGGACTTAACTTGGTTAAAGAATAATATTTATTCCTGTTCCTGTTCTCCAAGTCGAGTTCTTGGGAAAAAAAATAGCATGTGTTTTATAGACTATAGCAAGGCATTTGACTGCATAGATTATGAAAAGCTATGGAATGCCTTTAAGGAAATGGAAGTGCCACTACACTTGATAGTCCTAGGAAGAATCTGTACTTTGGACAATAGGCTACTGTTAGAAAAGTATATGGAGAAACAGAATGGTTCCCAATTGGCAAAAGGATTAGGCAAGGTTACATTTTATAACCCCATCTGTTTAACTTGTGTGCAGAAAATGTCATATGTAGAGTGAGTTTAGACAGGGAATAAGAAGGAGTGAGGCTAGGAAGATGGAACATCACAATCTAAGATATGCAGATGACATACTACTAGTTACTACTACTTGGAACAAAAGTCAAAGAAGAAAGCACAAAGGCAAGCCTAATATTAAACATAAAGAAGACAAAAATAATAACCATTGAGGAGTTAAATAAATTCAACCTAGATAATGAGGAAATTGAAATAGTTAAAGGGAGTCCTTATGGCACAGTGGTTATATGTTGGTACTGCAGACACAAGGTTGTGAGTTAAATCCTGAAGGGCTCCAATGTTGACTCAGTCTTCTATAATTTTGTAGGTTGGTAAAATGCATACTCAGTTTACAGATTGTAAACCACTTAGATAGTGTGCTGGGTGCACTGATAAGTGGCATGGAAATTTACATACTATTGCTATTGCTAAAGATTTCCCATACCTCGGATCAAATATTGATCAGAGTGTAGACTGCAGTCAAGAAATCAGGGGAAGGTTAGGAATGTTGACTAGGAAAAATTCCAAAGTGTAAAGATATACAGCTGAATACTAAAGATAGTGTTCCAAGCTCTTGTATTCCCCATTATCATGTATGGATGTGAGAGCTGGACAGTGAAGAAAGTAGATAAGAAGAAAAATAATTTATTTGAGATGTGGTGCTGGAGGAGAGTGCTGAGGATACCATGGATTGCCAAAAAGACAAACAATTGGATCAACAAATCAAGCCTGAACTCTCTTTTCTCCCTGGAAGCCAAGATAACTAAATTGAGGTTGTTGTATTTTGGCGACATCAAGAGAAAGTATGAATCATTACAAAAAAAACAATAATGCTAGGTAAGGCAGAGGGAAGTAGAAAGAGAGGAAGACAACATATCAGAAGAATAGACTCAGTCAGGGAGACCATGGGCCTGAGCCTGAGCCTGCAGTACCTGAATAGAAAGGTAGATGATAGGTGGACTTGGAGATATCTCATTCACATAGTCATCTTGAGTCGAAGTTGACTTGAAGGCACCTAACAACAACAACAACAACTATTATTATTATTATTAGTAGTAGTAATAGTAGTAGTAGTTTACTTATATCCTGGCTTCCTCCCAGTACAGGGACTCAAGGCAGCTAACAAATCTAAAACAGACCAGGTTAAAACAATATAAAGCATTATAAAGTTTAAAAAACAATATTTAAACAATGTTTTAAAAAACAACAACAAGCTCCAAGAAGACTAATGTGAAATTACCTGAGGGATGGGAACTGAAATCTAGCGATTTTTGGACTGCAGCTCCTTGCATTCTTCACAATTGATTTTGCTTGCCAGTGCTGCTGGGAACTGCAGTGCACACATCTTGAAAACTGTATAATTACAATTTCTGGTGTAATTACCAGTATTTACTTGCAATTTGTAAAAATGGCAGCTTTCCTAAACTAAAGCTAAAGTTTATCTGCTAGTGGAAAGGAGGGGGTGATGACTAATAGCAGAAGGCTCTTTTTTCCCCTCCACACTATTCCCTTATTTCATAGCAACTGCTACACATTTTTGAAAGATTTTGCCACTTTAGACATATGTTGGGAAGTCATCATAATGCCTGACAAATGGAACAGCACCTCAAAGTAAGCAAACCTGTAGAGTGCTGTGAAGATGATTGCAGAATGACAGTAAGAGAATTGCTTTTAGGTTTCACTTTGTTCCTGCTATTTTAATAACCCATGATACTTGTATCTGAAGAGAGATATAAAATGAAAATATTACTTCTGATGTGTGAAATAACAATTGTCAATTGACCCCCTCAACTGCCAAGCCAAATCAGCCAATGAAAAGCAGTCAGGGTGGAGATACAGCAAGTCATGAGATGTAGAAAAGCAGTATCATTTTTAGGCTAATACAACTACAGTAGCTCTAAGTTCTTCATCTAGAACCAAACATCACTTTGTTGGTTGAATTATAGGGCTGGTGTTGTAGTTGTAAATTCCGAAGCACAAGCATTCATCCCAACATTTACCATAGCTATGCCCTAAGGAGAGTCCAAAAGTGCAGGCAGCCATGTCAATTCACTTCAACCAGCCAATTCTAGAAGTTTTTATTTATAATAGATGCAAGTCTTTGGTAAAGATAATGGATCTTAATTCTCATTCAAGACCAATGGATACTTTGCATCACAACATGGACAACTCAAAACAGTAAATTATTGTTCAGAAAATCTGACATCCTTCCAACTACTGTGAAGACAACAGCCAAGTTTAGAGAGGGCAGAAAATCCTTTTAAGGAGAGGATGGTGGATAACATTGTGGCTCTCTCTACATGGGCCAAATATAACAACTCCTCTGTCCTCTCAGTGTAAAGATCAGATGAAGCATGGCTCAGAACCCAGTTGTGGTGCAAACAAATGATGATGTCTAACCCGTTCAGCAACAAAACCAGAGTACGCCCTCCTTAAAATGAATTAAAATACCTCAACAGTTGCTCCAGATCTTCCTGGAAGATCTGAAGTCTGAAGACCTATTTTGATGCCGAGGAGATGTTTAAAGCATATCCCAGTGTGCCACTCTGCATGTCCTCCAATGCTGCCAGTCATTTGCACTGAGGTCAAAACAAGGCACCCAGCCTTGTGGTTAAGGCAGGGTGCCTCGCTCTAATCTCAGAGTGAAGTGACCTGCAGTGGTGATGGATTCACTGTGTCACTCAGTGGGACATGTGTGTGATCATCCACCCAGTGGCAGAATGGAGGGCCTTTGCACTGGATGAGAGTTGGGGCAGCTTTAGGGCCAGAATACTCTGGGTTGCCCTATGCCAGTGCAGACAGAAACTTCTGAGACACATACAGAGTGTGCCTGAGTGTGTGTGTGTGACAGTGTGAGTGAGTGAGTGTAGAAGAGAAACAATGAAATGCGGAAACATGAAATCCTGGGACATTAGAACCTGAAGTGCTAAACACTGTAGAAATTGACAGGACAAGGAATTTCCCAAGCATCAATCTTAGTAGCCTTTGCAAAACAACAACCGAGAATTCTGTGGTACCTTAAAGACCAAATATGTATTATGGTATAAGCTTTACGCCACTTTCATCAGATGCATTAAACCAGGGATGTGAATCATGTGATTCTTCAGATGTTGAACTGCAATTTCCAGCAGTCCTAGCCAACATATCCAGTTGTGAGCAACGTTGGGAGGGTTGTGTGAGTCTCGCCCTTGCATTAAAGCTTTCCCTGAGTTATAGGTACATAAACACACATGAAGAGAGAAAAAGATTATAAGCACTGGTGTTAGGGAGAAAAAGAATTATGGGAAGGTGGTGGCCTTGTTATTAGTGGTTGCCATTAGAGATGGGAGAAACAGTCTGCCTCCAACCCATTTAAGTTGTGCATACAATCAGTCATGAAGTTTATGATTTTTTAAAACTAAGTGCACAAAAATCACTTTTCATTTTTCATGCAGTCTCCCTAACATAGGCAATGTTTTTTGCATGGAAGGTTTGAGAAGAGAGTTACATTACAAAGTTTGTAGAAATGTGCAATTAAAAGGATAACTTTGGGGCTCAACAGACAGCCTGTTCAAGGGCAGCATGAATGGGCTGGGTTGGGCACATGGCAGCCGTGCACCACAACCCCAACCCAGTGCAAATAAGAACCATGGAACATGGCTCCTATTTGCACCCTAGAATGGGTGCCATAAGGGCCACAGGTCAGCCTTATGTTGCCCTTCATGCACAGCACTGTGTAAGCGCTGTGCATGAGTGCTATCATCGTGGCACACACCATCTATATGGGAGTGTGCCAAGATGGCACCCAGGGTGCAGGATAGAGTTGCTGAGCATAGAAACACTCAGCCCCCACACAACCTTAATTCAGGCCCAGGCTGGCACAAAGTGCCAGTCTGTCCAAACCCTTTGTTCCATGTTATTGTACCTTGTTCCATTCTGCATATTAGTTCAAGAAGTGTAATCTGAACTTAAAAGCCCAGACCAAACAAAATTCTGCCCCTAGCCCTAGTGACCATTCACAAAACAGTGTATTTTTTGTGGTATTGGTAGTCTAATTAACACACATACACCTGAAACCTATTTGTTCGTTCCAATTAAGGCAGTGGTTCTCAAACATTTTACCTTTGTGACCCCCTTTGCATGTACATGTAGATATTGCAGCCTCCCCCAGCTCAGCATAGTATATGAATAAAAATATTTTGTTTGGTTAGTGTGCATATTTTTATTCACACATTAATGTATATTCATATTTAAATATTTTATAAGGAAATAGCTCTCGCTCTCCTCCTCCTCTCTCAGGCAGAGGCACCAAGTGCACTCCTTAACTTTCTCTTCCCCTCCATGACAGAAAAGGTTTGGGAACTGGAGGAAAGGGAGGGGGGAATCAGGGCATCCTAGTCTTGTACCCACTTGAGGACCTCTTGTGCCCAACAGGGGTCACACCCCACAGGCTGAGAACTACTGAATTAAGGTAAACCTACTGAATCATTTGTTGAATGGTGGGTCAACACATACATAAAAATATTAATTCACTTGGACTACTCTAGTTGGGACTAACAGCAGGATTTAGGCTCTAGTGCAATATGAAACCTTTAGTCTGGTTTTACTCACAGGTTATAAAACTGAATGTGTTAATGAATGAAGGTTGCTCATCTGTGTTTCTCTCCCCATTATTCTTACCTGATGGCATTCTATTCCCTTGGTTGGCATGTAAAGCTTTTTCTCATTATCGGTCTTCCTTTCCTTCTGTCTCTGTAAGTACTAATTATGGAAAGGTCAGAATGTTTGGATCTACTCCAGTAATAGCATAAAATTTTCATTTTAGCCTTGGCTGTAATCAGACATCTTCAAAGTAAGAGACAAGAACAGATGTGAGATGTATGCCCAGGGCAGGATTATCAATGGTGTGGCTGATGCTATTGCTCCAGGCTCCTCATTGCCTAGGGGCCCCAGTGCTTAAGAGCATGAATATGCCACTTCTTCCTTCATCTTCTTCCCAGTCTCCTGAGGTTTCAGTTATCACCAACATTTTGTGTGTTACTTGTCATTTATGGAATTAGACTTTTTGTCTCATCCAAGTAACTGAACTGGAAATGGGTTCACATTTTCATTTTGGAAGCATATCCAGGGGTTGCCATGTTGACCATGTAGCAAAACCCCATAAAGCTTAAGCATAAATCTGAAATCCATAAAGCATATCAGACCAAATTCAAAGCATCAAATCCATCATGCAAGCTTTCAAAGCTTCACTGGCTTCTTCATCAGGGAAAGATGTTAAAAATCATACAGAAGAAGAAAGGTGATGATTTTAGAGTCACAGGCCTATATATTGTCTCAAATGTTACTCTGTTGTCAGTTAAGATGGTAGGTATTGAGGGATATCAATCAAAGCAGGCAGAGACAATTCCCATTCTTGACTGTATGAAGGACAAAGCAGATGTAAAAGACAGCTAATAAAATTTCAGCTCCATTAGAGACAGAAAAGTAACTTCTCATGAGATCAAGCTGTTCCTATCCTGTGTGAAGCTAGTGGCCCATTAGTGAGAGGGCATTGAATTTTCACGCTACTGTCTATTGTGTTTTTAATACTGCACTACTTATCCTAAAATAGCCTATGTATAGTCACATTTTTATTTTTTAAAGTTTGTTATCCAATAATTTTATATTAATACAAATTTAAAATAAAGTTTCTATTAACCATTAATAATTTCTTTTCACCACAAAACTAATCACAATTATACTAATGCTAGTATTACTACTACTACTACTAATATCCAAAACAGTGATGATGATGATGATGATGATGATGATGATCACAATAAAAAAAATATTCTGATGATATATTTAATATATTAACTTTGAATACTTACACTTGATAACATAAAAGAAAACATCTCTAACACATGAGATTTTCAACATAATCCATCATGTAACATAAAAATCAAACTAGTTCCTAACCTTTTCCAATTAGGGCTAATTACATCTTTGTTGACTTTCTGCTCTTGCAATCTCCCCAAACTATCTACCCTTTTACTGAAGTGTTTAATTAATAATTGTTCATACCTCGTCTCATATTTTTAGAAAATCTAATTTTAGTCCTGAAAAATTCACAAATTTTAGTGAACTGCTCAGGAATCCCAGTCCTCCTTCAGCCATCCTTGTATTTCTCATTGTTCCCATATGATTCCTGTTAGCCCATTTATTAGTTTTCTCTAACTTGCAGCTGTGACTGGCCTTCAGCTGTTATGAGACAAAGGATAAATTCTATTATTTCTCTTGGGAAAATGGAATCACTAACCAGTAACTGTGCCTGGTTATTAGATACTATGGAAGTTATAGATATTGTGCCCATCACATGAAAAAATGCCTCCATTACTAAGACCATAAATGTAGTGTGTTCAGTCACCCTGCCCCCCTTTTGGAACCAACCCTGAATTAAAGCAGTTATGAAAACTTTATTTCCAGAATGGCTGGTTAATTGCCATCTCTGGATGAAAGTCTGTAATGGTGATCCTCTGTTTACCTAGTTACTAGTATTGATCTTACATCAACCAACTTTTGTATTCATGTTTATCATAGACTTTATGGCATGTTGGGAAAATAACCAGGGAATAGCCAGCACAGAAATCTACAGATTTATTGCTGGTTATTACCTGGTTATTGCCAGGATAAATCATCTTTAATCATGATGGTGTGTGAAAATCATTACCACGATCACGCAGATATTGCTGGAAAATGCCCATTTAAACCTCCAATTTTGTTCATGCAATAAAGTTCTCAGGAAGTGGGAAATTCCACCAGATTTAAATGTCCTGCCTCTCTCCCTTACTTAGGTCCAAAACACACTGCAGTAATAATACAATTTGAGACAACTTTAACTGCCTTGGCTCAATGCTAGGGAACTATAGTTTTGTGAAGACTTTTCGTTTTCTCTGTCAGGGAGCTCTGGTGCCATAATAAACAGCATTTCCCAGGATTCCCTAGCACTCATCCAGGTCAGTTAAAGCAATCTCACACTGGATAATTTCTGTAGGGTGTTTTGAACCTGAGGAGAAAACGATACCTGGAAATTGCTTTGATGCCTATTTCTTTGTGAGCTGTTTTCAGTAAGTTAGCTTAATTAAAGTGCTATTATATAACTATGTTTGTGTGGGTTTTAATAAGCAATTTCCCCTTAGCTTCCTTATGAACAATTGTTTGTTGGTAACATTCCTTATACCGTGCATTTATTGCTTAACATATTTTTTTCCTAATCCCCATTTAGTCCTTACAAGTGTGAATACCTATTCAGATATCCATAAAGTTGTTAATAACGTAGTTTGGTTGGACTCCTGGTTCATCCCTGGAAGTTAAAGTGGTTGTTGCTTAGGCAGCATAACTGAAAATAACTGGTCTTCTCACAAGAATGAAGACCAATTAAGTGAGCCAGAAATTGTCAATGATCCTGGACTAACTCCCAGAGTCTTAAGTGTGGAGTAACAGTGAGTGATCTTTTTTTTGGTATAAAATAAAAAATTATAATGACAGGAATTTACTACAGTAGGCAGTATTCTAATATTAATTTTAGTGTTCATAAATGAAGAAACTCTGGGAAGCATTAGTTATGGTGTTTCTGGTCAACAAAACCAGCACAGGGTATCCATTAACACCATCTCATTTTTGTGTATACTTAATGATGTTGTCTTACTGGTAACAAAGAAGTTGTTTGTGCATGCTGTGTGAATTTCTAGGAGCAGCTAAAAATCTAGAAAGTCATCTTTCCTCAAGTTATTGCTAATGGTAGCAAAACATACTGTAATACCTGAACCAGGATTTCTAGTTTGTTCTCACAAACAGTCTGTGAAACATTAATAAAAAAACCATCAGATTGTGTTTTTGTAGGAGGCAATTGTAAAACTGCTTTCTGCTGCCATCATACCTGCATGTTCCTGGTATTACTACTTGTGGGCATGGTCAGGGCTTATAAGAGGTGGATTTAACTGGTACACCAGTCAGGGGCACAGAGAGTGAAAGAGGAGCCACTTCACTCAAAATTTATGATGGCTCCTTCCCCCCAAAAAGCAAACAAACAAATACAAACCCTCTTAGCCCCCTTACTTTGCATTATTTTACAAAAGTGAAGATTTTGCAACAGAAATGCAACATTTACCATCAGTCCATAAAGCAAATTTGGGGGGAAAACAGTACAGAAACCTTTAGAATTACTAAATTTATTAGATTTACTCAATTTAACTGACTACAAGCTCTGAGGGATAGTTCCAAATTTTTGTGTTAGTTTGAGAATATTGTTGACAATTCCAGCTATAGTAGCATCAGTAGAATGTCTGGTCATTCTGCTGCATGAGGAAAAAAGCATTTACAAAAGTATACCAGTAGTCCTAGACAGTCTGAGATTAGTCATCATATGCTTTCATAATCATACACCCAAATCTGTCTACTTTGTTCATATCTTATCATAATCATATTTTTTTACAATGAAGGAAAAACTACAACTTTAAAATTTCATGTTCTACCATTATCTTTACTGGGAAAAAATGTAATTAAGGATTTAAGTTCAATTCAATGTTGAGAGGCCCTTCTTCATCCCAAAGTCCAAAAGTCGTCTTGTTCTACTGTGCAAAATTTATCTCAGAGGCCCTCATCACTGTACCTTGTTGCTCCTAATACCAAGCAAGGTCTTTGCTCCTGTACAAAGATGAATAAAGCCTGGTTACTCTGCATGTGGTACTTTTCTTCTGGTAGAATCAGTGTTAAATCATAACGAAAGTGAAATGTGTACTTCTCAATTTGGGTGAAGCTGAATATTGGGTAGACATGCTTTGTAAGGATGAGGAAAAATTGTTTTCCATGTGGTCTAAGTGATTCCCTGAGCAAATTCCCTTGGAACTGGAAACTGCTATTCTTTCAGAAAGCTACTGACAGTTTGATAGATACTGTTTGTTACTGCTGTTGTTCTAAGACTAGCGTGTCTCTGTAAATATAAATAATATAAGCTCCACTTAAAATGAAGGCTGGCATCATGTTACCTGTTTCCTTTTGGCTGGCAGAATGCTCATTATGGCGTTTAACACCTGCCGCTCTAATCCAGGGTAAATGTGGCTTGTGTCTCTTCTACAAACATTCTGCAGAGGGCATATATTGTTATAGCCAGCACTAAAGAATGTGCCATGGCAATTTTATTAATTTCACTGCAGAGTGTGGGAGGGAGGTCTGGGCAAATTCATGTTGAACTGATTGTCAGTAATGGCAGTGTTTGTTAGGATAATGTTAGAAGAGGAGGACAGGCAGAGCCCAGCCAAGTAGGGAGGATAACTGTTTTAACAGCCAGAGCTGTCTAGCGAGGTAGCTGTTGTTGAAGATAGGAGGTACCATAATCAAAGATAGCATTATAATCTATCTTTTGTTCTTGCGTAATATGTGGGAGAATGATGGCATTAATTCCTGAACTACAGCCTTTCTTCATGAATGAAAAGGTGGAAACCAGCACCGTCTTAAAAAATCATAATCTCAAAGCTGGGAAAACTTACTGTTGGCATATAACAACAACAACAACAACAACAATAATAACAACAACAACAGGATTTATTTCTATTCCACCTTTTCCGGTGGGGAATCAAAGCGGATTACAGCAGTCAAGCAAACAGCTTCATTTATATACCACTTCATACTGCCTAAGCAGTGTCTAAGCGGTCTACAACTATAAGCTACTTGCCCCCAACTATCTGGGTACTGATATTAGCGACCTCAGAAGGATGCAAGCCTGAGTCAAGCTTGAGCCCTTTTGCTGGTATTGAACTCTCCACCTTATGGTTTTGAGTTAGTGGCTGCAGTACAGGCCACTAAACCACTAGGGTTCCATAGGTTGCAGAATCCTCCAACCAGCATGGCCATGCTGGTTGGGAGATTCTGGAAGTTGTCATCCAAAAAGAAATATTTGAAGCTTCCTATTCTCCATTGGTAGAATAAGACCACAGCCTTCTCTTTCTTGGCACAGGTCCCAGAAAAGATTATGATGTGCAGGAACTCCCTGAGGAGAAAGGAGTAATTCAAGTGTTTAGGCTTTTGCTATCCATATCTTGTTTGTTTGTTTGTTTGTTTTACATGGAGAGCTGCTACTGTGAGAAGCTATTTTACCGCCAAATATTTATTTTTTTCTGTTTTAATATAAACATGTCTAGATAGTATGGTGTAATAGATTCCATAGTGGTTTACAAAACAAACAAAATTACAAAAATAATAATAACAAAATTACATACAGAGATTAAGAATAGAGTGAAGATTGAAAAATCAGTTTTGGCAATATTTCAATACTACTGACAGGTAGAAATATTTCAGTGCCAATTGTTGCCATCATTGTCGTCGTCGTTGTCATCATCATCATCATCATCATCGGGGAGCTAGTGTACCTTTTTGGGGAGTGAATACCACAATTGAGATGCTGCCATCGAAAAAAAGGCCTGTCTTTTCTATCAGCTGCAGCTATTTAAGTGGTGGATATAAACCAGCTTTTGAAGATTATAGTAATCTACAGGGAGGCGTATATGGGAAGAGACAGTCTTTCAGATACCTTTTCTCCAACTCATTTAGGACTTTATAGGCAATCGGTAGTAACCTCAGAAATCAATCAGAAGGCAGTGCAAACAATACAATACATGAATATCATGGTGTAAAACATGTATCAGAAGTATCCTGGATATTACATGAAAAGATATTCCACTTATACATTAGGAAGAATTTCCTGACAGTAAGAGCTGTTCAACAGTGGAACTCACTCCTCTGGAGTGGGTTGAACAATGGAAGACATGCCTGCCAGCAAAATGGGGGAGGGGGGGAGCCTTGCTTCTAGTGAAAGAGCATCCCAGAGGGCAGGAGCAGCCACTGAGAAGGCTCTCTCTCGTGTCCTGACCAGGTGATCCTGTGATTGTGGCAGACCGAGAGAAAGCCTTCTGCAGAAGATCTTCGGGCTCTAGCAGGTTTATATGGGGAGACATGGTCTCTCAAATAATCTGGATCTAAGCCATGTAGGGCTTTATAAGTCATAACCAGCACTTTAAATTGTGTACAGAAATGGACCAGCAGCTATTACACTCATATCTGTTGCTCTATGGATGACCTGAATGTGAAATATACCCTATCTCATAATGCTTCATAATACTGGATTACATTACAGTTGGCCATCTGTATGAACATATTCTGCATCCATGGATTCAACCATCCAGTGCATGAAAATATATTTTTTTTAAAAAATCCAACAAACAAACCTTAATTTTGCCATTTTAGATAAGGCACACAATTTCCCTACCCTATTGTAGTCATATAATGCGACTTGAGCACCCATGGGTTTTGATATCCACAGGGGTTCTAGAGCCAAACCCCAACTGATACCAAGGCCCCATTGTACTATCATACCATTTATAATGCTGTTTTCTACTTTTTTTTTGCTAGTACTATGAATAATCTTACACACTCCTTAGATTATGCAGTGAGAAGTTGTAGGGCTAGCAGGGCACATTTAGCCTGCAGCTGAAACTCTTGTTTGATGTCCCTTCCTTTAAGCTAGGAAGGTTGCAGTGCTCTATTTTCTGTTTGTTTTTGGAAGCTCTAGAAAGTTGAGGAAAGATTCCCAATTATCAGAATAACATATTTTTCATTTCCTCCCTCCCCTGATGAAATGTCAATTAATTGGTCTGGCTTAGGAGAAAGCAAGGAAGGGGGGAGCAATTTTGCAATATTAATTACAATGTGTTATTCTAGTCTGAGTGTTGGATTAGATTTATCCAGGGGTCAATATAAATACTGTATTTTGATTCGTAGGAAAGGGAACCATTCCCTTGTGATACGTAAGAATGTAATGTGTCCTGGAAGCAATGACCCCCCCCCCCCACTCTCTCATCCATCGAGTCTTTAGGGCGAGAAGAATGTTGTAGGTTCTTTGGCATCATTTTCCTTTGCTTCATCATTTTTACCCTTTGTTGCATGCCCCTAAATTTTACCCTCGACTTATCCATGGGTCATATCATAATCCATAATTTTGTCCCCCAAACCTGCCCTCAACTTACACGTGAGGTCAACTTATAGTCAAGTATATATGGTAATTCCCAGCCCAATAAAAGCTAAAATATTGCTTGGTCTCTCACCCTCCCCCAGCATATAATTCCTTTTCTTATTTATTTATTTATTTATTTATTTATTCCCCGCTCTTCAGCCCTAAAAGCTATCAGAGCGGCTTACAATTATTATTTTTTAAGACAGTTCCCTGCCCTCAGGCTTACAATCTAAAAGACATGACACAAAAGGAGAAGGGAATGGTGATGGGGAAAGGGATCAGGTCCAGCAGTTGTTCTCTCCCTCTGACGCCTGGACCAAGGCAGATGGACTGGAGGGAGGGCTCGGTTTCTTAATCTAGGCCCGATGGAGTTTGGCCTCTCCTGTCACTCCCTCCTAGTGTTGTCATGAAGGGAGGGCTCTTCAACTTGAGGCCAGGCCGGATGGTGCTGCTAGGCCTCTTTCACAAATCCTATATAGGGAACACCAACAAAATGTTGTTGTTGTTGTTGTTGTTTAAAAAAAAGCCCTTTTGTGAAAAAGTGGCATAAAGATATTGTTTATTTAGAAAGAGGCACACATGTCAATGGACTCCTATCACAGTAATAACGTCAGTTATTTTTAATATTTTTACTAGGTTAAGTTTCTGTTTTGAGGGGGGATGCTATGGATGTTCATTGTCTGTTTTCATTTAGTTCATCTAAACAATAGAACTCTATCATTGCAACCTTATTTTTGTGAGTTCTAACCACTTACAATGTGGGAAGGGACTAATATTAATCACGTATGTGGGTCTGGAGTATGGGTATCTGCATAAACACTGGAAAACAGGAATTCCAGGCTTAGGCCTTTGATTTTATTCCACTCTTGCAAAATGGATTAAAATCAAGATGCATATTTGAAACACAGTCTTTTACACATTTTAAACACACAGCTTTTTGAAGTAGTACCATATATCTTCATTTAAAAAAAAAATACTGTTCTTTCAAAGAAGAAACTTCCCTGTCATGAACTTCTCAACATTAGAGAAGGGTTGTGGTGAGCCCAAAATGTATTTTAAGCTGCTGCTCATGTGGAATTGCCTTCCTTTCCTTTTGTGTCTTAAAAGCCTTTCTTCTCCCCACTTTTCAGTTCATTGTCTTTTTCTCGAAATGGCTCCAATAATAAGTAACCTGGGCTGCGATCCTGTACCCACCTGTTTGGGAATTTGTCCCATTGAACTCAGTTGGACTTACCTCTGTAGAGACAGAACTATAAGGCATAAAAGACCCCTGCTAAACAGTACCAAGCCTAGAATTGCATAGTTTAGCTAATTCTAGCTGTAACAGCCAGAAAAGCCATATGAGCTATAACCTGTGAGATGAGGTATGAAAAAGAATTGACAGCTTTACAAATGTATTAAAATAGTTGCTTGGCTAAATGTTGAAGCTTTATTAGTTTTCTTTCCTCCCCCTTTGTAGTTCCTGCACCTCATATCACAGGTGTGAGTTCTGTAGTTAGCCTTTAATTCATCCTTTATGCTCAGTTTTCTTGGCTTTGTAGCATTTTATTCAGACAGCATTTTTTTTCTTCAGCATTGCCTTAGTGAAACATCTTTATCAATTGAAATTCCATGCCATTATAGAATGGCAGATTGGGCAGTCAATAGTACTAAAATCTGTGTGATTTTCTCCTTAGCCTTGGGTTCATACCAAGGGTATTAAAAGAGCTGGCAAACGTAATCTCATAGGCATTGACAATAATATTTGAGAACTCCTGGAGAACAGGAGAACTCTCAGCAGACTGGTGTAGGGCAAGTGTTTTCCCCATCTTCAAAAAGTTAAAAAAGAGAGAGAGAGAATCCTAACAATTATCGACATCAATACAAGGAAAGATTCTAGAACATATCATTAAACAGACAGTCTGTGAACATTTAGAAGGGAATGCAATAATCACAAAATGTCAACTTGGGTTTCTGAAAAACAAGTCATGGCATATTAATCTGATCTCTTTTTTTTAAATCATCAGCTTAGTAGATGAAGGGAATGCTGTGGATATTGCATATCTTGATTTCATTAAAGCTTTTGACAAGATCTCCCATGACATTTTGCAAACAAGCTAATAAAATGTGGGTTGGACAATGCAACTGTTAAATGGATTTGTAATTGGTTGACTGGCTGAACTCAAAGGGTGCTCACCAATGGCTCTTCATCCTGGAGAGAAGTGACTATTAGGGTGCCACAGGGTTCTGTCTTGGGCCCAGTGCTATTCAACATCTTTATCAATAACTTAGATGAAAGAATAGGGGACATGCTTATCAAATTTGCAGATGACACCAAATCAGAAGGAACAGCTAATACCCCAAGAGGATGCAACCAAAATTCAAAATGATCTTACTAGATTAGAAAGCTGGGCCAAAGCTAACAAAATGAAAATCTACACAGAGAAATGTAAGGTACTGCACTTAGGGCAGAAAATTGAAATGCATAGATATAGGATGGGAGTCACCTGGCTGAACGAGACTACAAGTGAAAGGGATCTAGAAGTCCTAGTAGACCACAAGTTGAACATGAGTCAACAGTGTGATGTGGCAGCTAAAACGGTCAATGCTAAAACGGTCAATACAATCCTAGGCTGTATCAATAGCGTCTAGATCAAGGGAAGTAATAGTGCCACTGTATTCTGCTTTGGTCAGGCACCACCTGGAATACTGTGTCCATTTCTGGGCCCCACAATTCAAAGAAGATGTTGAGAAGCTGGAGCGTGTCCAGAGGAGGATGACCAAAATGGTGAAGGGTCTGGAAACCATGCCCTACCAGAAGAGATTTAGGGAGCTGGAAATGTTTAGCCTGGAGAAGAGAAAGTTAAGAGGTGATATGACAGCCCTGTTTAAATATCCGAAGGGAAGTCACATTGAGGAGGGAGCAAGCTTTTTTTCTGCTGCTCCAGAGAATAGAACCCAGAGCAATGGATGCAAACTGCAGGAAAAGAGATTCCACCTCAACATTAGGAGGAGATTCCTGATGGTAAGAGCTATTTGAAAGTGGAACACACTCCTTCAGAATGTGGTGGAATTGCCTTCTTTGGGGATCTTTGGCTGGATGGCCATCTATCAGGGGTGATTTGATTGTGAGTTCCTGCATGGCAGGGGGTTGGACTGGATGGCCCTTGTGGTCATCCAGGGAGACTCCATCACCCACAAAGAGAATGCATCAGTGTTCTATTTTCTGGAACAATGGAAATATGAGAAGCATCAGAGGACAAAGGAACCTGGGAGTGGCATCTGGCCTATTCTTGCTTTACTAAAGGAATCTCTGTCTCTGCTCTACCCTTTTCTTCCAATATCATCTCTAAATTATAATAATAATAATAATAATAATAATAATAAAACTTTTATTTATATCCCACTTTTTGCATGCACAATCAAAGCAGCGTACAACAGTTTAAAATACAATTATATACATATACAAATGCCCTGACCAGAAAATTATCCATCCATGACAATGCGGAAGTATTGACTACCTCCATCCATGGATATTCCTGTTCCTTGCAGAAAACTGCATCGAGGGTATGACCCGCAGAATGCGTTGACCCAAAGACACATTGGGAAAAGCCCATGGTCATTGTGGATTCCATGAACTCCCGAGCCACACCTGTTAAACTGGTCTTGATTGGGATGTTGAAGTCGCCCAGAACTAAAAGCCTGGATGACTCCAACAGCAACTCCGAGACCAGCTGTGTCAGCTGGGATAGGGAGTCTGTTAAGCAACGGGGTGGAGAGTAGACTAACAGAATCCCTGTACTATCCCTGGTCTTCAGGCTTAGGTACAAACACTCGAAGTGGTCAAACTGCCGGACAGGTATCCTGGCCAGGGTGAGATTGTCTCTATAAATCAAGGCCACTCCGCCCACTCGCCCACTTTCCCTTACCTGCTCAATAACTGAGTACCCGGCTGGGAGAGCCTGATTCCAGGCGATGGCACTGTCTTCCCCCAGCCAGGTCTCTGTGAGGCAAGCCAGGTCAGCTTTTTCATCCTAAATCAGGTCATAGATTATATGTGACATTTTTGACCAACCTGGCATTGCAAAGGAGCAAGGTAAGGTTCTGTGGCATGGTTGATAAGCTCCCCATCTTATTTTGGGTAACAGATCAACCTGAAGGCGGGATCGCTTTCAAACATCAATCCCATTGCCTTTTGTAAAATAATTTCACCCTGTTATTGCCATATCTTCCCTTGCCTCGTACAATCTCAATTTTTGCTCCCACGTTAACCCCGGCCATCTCATTTTCATTATCTCCCCTGAGTCCTATCATGTTGTTAACCAGTGTTCAGGCTGCTGGCTTCCCTTCTGGGCTCCCTCAGGCAGGTGTTGAAAGAGGGTGGGATGGCGGAGTCTTAAGCACATCTGCTAGGCCATGCCCCCTGGCTTGCCTTGCCTTGCCTCCAGTCCCAATAGAGTGGGTAAAGTGCCGGTGTTCAGGCTGCTGGCTGCCCTTCTGGGCTCCCTCAGGGTCAGGCAGGTAAATTACTCCACCTGTGTTAATTCTAAAGAAGAAGGAGCATTTCAGTGTATTTGAAAAGAAAACACCAGTGAGGATGAGGATGTACATAGAAAGAGGAAGTGAAAGAGCCCATGCTGGGATTAAAACAGCTTGTTCTTCAGGAGGAAGCTTAGCTTTACCCTTTTCTCCAACTGTGGGTTGAATAAGCACCCAGGGTTGTGGAGTAAAGTATTGTACCATGCAATTACCTGGTAGGAGAACACTGAAAAATAAACAAGGTGAGAATTGCTCAAAGAATCTCTCTGTGTACCCTCAGGTGCTACTTCTTGTTATCTTGCTAGTGTTAATTAACATGGACATTCTTCAGAAATGTGGCTATCCTGTGATAGAGACTCCTGTCACTGCATTATTTGTTCCTTTAACATTCAACTAATACCTCTACTGAGACGTTTCAGGTTATATCTGTGAAGATCAATTTCCCCATTATATATTGAGCATGCAGGGACCAGGATCCACATGGCTGCTCTTATAACAGTTGCCATTTCAGAACTACTCATTACATTTGCCCACATGGCATTGAACACCAGAGTACAGACACTGTTTAGGAATATGCAGCACTAGTGGGAAAACTGTCTCTGTGCATCATTTGTCAAATGATGTGATCAGAGACTGTAGGCGTTTGGCAGGAGGCAATAGTCATGTAGGTGCCAGTGTGTTTTGAATAGAGGGGGAAAACATGCTGATTGCCCTTATTCCAGCATAATTGTTTTCCCTACTCTGCTTCATGTAAATTTATCAGTGCTGGTTGAGTCTCACATATCCGAAATGCTTTGGAACAGAAATGTTTTAGATTTCAGGGTTTTTTTGGAGGGGGTTGTTTTTTAATGTCTGTATTTGCATATACATAATGAGATATCTTGGAGATTGGGCCCAGGTCTAAATCCAAATTTTTTATGTTTCATATATGCTCTATACACATAGCTAGAAGATAATTGTATACAATATATTAAATAAATTTGTGCATGAAATAAAGTTTGTACATTTCATCATCAGAAAGCAAAGCTGTCACTCTTGAAAAATGACTGGTTTCTGGTATATTTCAGATTTCAGGACTCTAAACAAAGGGAGACTCAACCTGTACCGTTAAGAAGAAGAAAACTAAGGTTATTGTTCACAAACATGTTTACAGTTGCTATCTTTGTAGTGTTCTTAGAACTACATGGAGTATGTAAGTGGGGCACTTTTGTTACTTGTGAAAAGGCTTCCTTTTGATTGCAGTCCTCTCAGTTCATATTTTTGTTCTTAATTGTCCTCAAGTCGATCTCGACCCATGATGACCGTGTGGGAGACATCTCAAAGTCCTCCACTGTTCTGTCCAGCAATGCATACGTGTGATCTCTTTAATAGAGCCCATCTTGCATGTGACCTTCATTGCTTTCTACTTCCCTCCACCTTTCCTAGCATTATTCTTTTTCCAATGATTTTTGCCTTCACATGATGCATCCAAAGTACAATGGCATAAATTTTGTCATCTTGGATTTCCTGGAGATTTCTGGCCTATTCTGCTCTAGGACCCATTTGTTTTACTTTTTGGGCATCTGTGGGGTTCTCAACAGTCTTCTCCAGCACCACATCTCAAATGAATTGATTTTCTTCCTATGTTGTTTCTTAACTGTCCAGGTCATAGTAACAGGGAATATAATGGCCTGTGTAATTCTCACTTGTATTTTAGGATCTTTTCTAGTTCTTTCATAGCCACCCTCCCCATTCTTAATCTTCTTCTGATTTCCTGACTACAGTCCCCGTTCCTATCAATATTTGATCCATGTATGAGAATTATTTTATTCTTTCTATTTCTTCATTGTCTAGGTTAAATTTGTGCAGGTACTCTGTGGTCATTATTTTTGTTTTCTTTATGTTCAACAGTAAGCCTTACTTTGACTTTTTTCCTTGAGCTTTCCTAATAGTTGTTCCAAGTCTCTGAGGATTTCTGCTGGTATTATAATGTTGTCTGTGTATCTTAGATTGTTGATATTCCTTCCTCCTATTTTCACTCCTTCTTCTTCTGTGCCCAAGCCTGCTTTTTCTATAATATGTTCTGAATATCAGTTGAACAAGCAGGGTAATACGATACAGCCTTGTATGACCCCCTTGCCAATTGGGAACCTTCTCCATATTCTGTTCTAACAGTAGCTGTAGTGAACACTTTCTTGTTCACTCCTACATTTTCATGGATGACAGCACCCTGGGCCTTTAGATCCCACCGCTGCCACCAAATATGTCGTGAACACTTTCTTGTTCACTCACCACCCATCTCCACTGAGGCACGGATATCTTTGGTAGCATGTTTCAATGGTTTAACAGAGGCCAAGCAGTACTTCAAAACATGATAATATAATAATAATAAAGTTTATTTATAGCCCGCTCCTCTAATAAAATACTCGGAGCGGGGTACAGCAAAATAAAAAGATACAGAGTAAAAACAACAATCACATCCCACCCCAACCACCCCAACCACATGAATGAAGTTTATTTATAAAATAAAGAAACAAATATTGAAATATACTTAAAGCTTTGTTTGTCTTATTCCTTAGTTACAAAAGTTCCTTAAACAATAATACTACAGCCACTCAGGCAACCTTATCTTCAGTATCACAACTGACTTGCTATGAGTCTCTCTCCTAGACTCTCTCAAGCCTATCTAGTCCCTTGCTGGACTCTTCAGACCCTTCCCTGGTCTATAAACTAACCTATAAATGTTCCCTCAGAAACCCTAAGAGCACACCCTCCCTCTGAGGTGTCCCTTTCCCTCAAAACTCCAACAAAATCAACTCCCTTTTGCTCCCTGTCAAGGCTCTTTTATAGCCCTGCCCAGCCAGCTTCTCATTGGCTGGACTCCTGGAGCTCTGTGATTGTCTGTTTCTATGACCTGCTCACTACAGTAGCCTCTTGTCCTGAGTACAGATTCCTCATCAGGACTATCACATGTGTTGGCACTCCCATGTCTTTAAGAGCATTCCATAGGCTTTCATGATCTAGGCCAGGGGTCCCCGACCTTTTTGACTCACGGAGCCCTTATTTCTATGGCTGAGCCCCTGAACAGGCCTACCCTATGTCTTACAAGTTAATGGTTTAGGAGTATATATAAGAATATATTGTTATTCTTTAATTTCATTCTGTTTTTATTTCTTTCATTTTCCTGGTGCAGCCATGGAGCACCTGGGAAGGGCATGCAGAATCCTAAGGGTTCCTTGGAGTACAAGTTGGGAACCCCTGATCTAGGTTGTCAAAAGCTTTTCTATATTCTTTAAAGCACATTCTGATTTTCTTTTGAAATTCCCTGATGTACTCCATTAGCCATCATATGTTTACAGTGTGGTCCCCAGTGCCTCTTCCTTTCCTGAACCCCATTTGGACCTCTGGGATTTCTCTCTTCCTTTATGGTTAGAGTCTGTGTTGCAGAATTTTGAGCATAATTTTGCTTGCATGGGAGATTAATGCTATGGTCCAATAGTTGCTGCAGGTTTTTTGTGTCTCCTTTTTTGTGAATGGGGATGTATATTAATCATTTCCAATCTGTTGACCATCATTTTGTTTTTCATATCTGTTGATATATGTTGGTTAGCACTAGAGTTGACTCTGTCAATGTGGGCAGCAGTTAAATTGGAATAGTATCTGTTCCTGGTGACTTTTTTTTGTTGCCATTTTTCTTATTGTAGCTTCCACCTGACTTTTTAGAATTTAGGGGTCATCTTCATATGGCTCTTCTTTCCATGTGTCCCTCATTTTGTCATTTTTAAAAACATATAACTTTTCTGTTTATTGCATTCCTTCCTGATCTTGAATTATGTTATTTTTATTGTCATAGAATGTCCCAGTCCTTAGTTTGAACTTTCCTTTGAGTTTTCAAATCGTGTGGAATAGGCCAGTGTATAGACACCAGGGCAAACTGCTGCCCTGCCTCTTTATCAAATAATGGTTAGGCAATTTATTTCAAAAGATCTCTCTTCCAGTTCAGTTTTTGAATTTTTCATAGCTGGAGCCCATAATGGGTCACCTCCTTAAGGTGGATGGCAAATTTCAATTGAGTATATCATTCCTTACTCTAATACATGCCTGAAAAAAAATTCTAAATCTCTAATGGCCATTCATCTGATGTGAAGGTGAGCATTCCTTTTCTAGCCTCCCATGTAGAGCAGAACACTTGATTTTTCAGGTGAATTGAGCTTGCATGTAGGTATCCACTAGCACCATGGCTGTTTCTGTTGTCTCTTGTTCATTAGCTTCAGATCTAGTGTCTGTAAACCAGTCCAATCATTTGGCTAGCAATGTTGCAGCTTAAGCCTGGCTAGCTTATTCTCCTATGAAATGGGTCCAGAGCCATGCTATGCCCAAGTCAGGCAGAGGATGACTAAGTAGTGTACTTTCCTCTGAGCTCCTATAGCTTGAAGACAACCTGGATGCATCCCTGATCCGAACACTGGGACCTCATTGACTATGTTCTAGTGTGCCAGAGAAACATTTGCGATGTCTGTCATACTCGAGTGATGCCCACTGCAGAATGTCAAAAAGATCATCGTCTCGTAAAATGTAAACTAAATCTTCATCTTAAGCCCAAACCAAAGAGGGGTAGCATCTTAAAGAGGAGACCCCAAGTCAACAGTCTTCAACAAGCTGCCATGAGAGACTACTTCCAGGCAAATCTGCAATCAAAACTTGAAGACCATCCTATAGATTCTTCTCCTACAGTGCTTTGGCAACATATCAAAAACAGTATCCTGCAACCTGCGGAAGAATCCCTCAGGTTCTCCCACAAGAAAAACTAAGATTGTTTTGATGAAAACAACCAAGAGATCCTGGAGCTGTTGGCAAAGAAGATTGTTTCTCAGACTGCTCATCAGGCACACCTCACCCAGCCATACTGACTATGTGACAAATGTTGCTGTCCTTGAGCAAGCAGGGATCATCAGTAGTTTTTTGTGGAGCTTTTGGGCTAGAAGAACATGGCCACATAGCCTGAAAGCTCCACAAAAAAACTATGGATGCCAGCCATGAAAGCCTTTGACTCCACAGGGATCACCAGCATTGAGGCCATGCTATTGAGAACACTGCTGCGCTGGGCATGGCATGTTTCTAGGGTGGAGGGCCATAGCCTCCCAAAAATAGTCACCATGGGTCAGCGTGAGAGGGGTGCCCCAAAGAAGAGATACAAGGAGTCCCTGAAACAACACCTCAGGCTTGGCCAAATTGATCACCAGTAATGATCTGCCGGCCTCACATCGGAAAGCATGAAGACACACTATCCATAATGCTGCAGTCTATTTCAAGAACTCACATTGAATGAGTCTTGAAGAGAAACAACACCGCAGAAAGAACCACAACTTGGAAACATCACCCAAGGAGACTTTTTGCTGTCCTCTCTGCAACCAGACTTGTTTATCTTGGATTGGCCTTTTTAGTCATGAACACGCTTGTAGAAAGCATGGAATGAGTCTTTCCTGAATCTTTGTTAGTGAAGAAAATCAAGAGAGAGAGAGAGAGAGAAAGTAGATGTTTGCTTTTTAAACATAGATTGCTTGTAACACAGGTCGATCCACTTAGCTGAAGAAATAAACAGTGGCTTTGCCCTGTGCTGTGTGCTGAAAGGTATTTGCTTCAATGCACTGCTCCTCCAAGCCACTGATAAAGTTATGCCTTGTTCGGGTATCTACCCACCACATTAATTAAATATTGAACTGATGGAGCCATTCAGTCCAATTTTAATTTACCCACAGTGAGTGTGTTTAGTGGCCAATACATTTTTCATTACTTCTATTCAGATACATTTGTACCATTCATTGATTGGCTTATGTTTCCTTGACAACAGCAAAACCCTTCTTGGTGGTTGTCTCCTGGTGGGTGCCATCTTATCCTGTGGCGCTGTGTCACTCTGAGGTTTTGTAGAACAAAATAGTAGCCATCAACTTAACACCCTGAACAAACTCAATCCTGCTTTATTTAGGATGCAGAGCAGGGCCAAAGGTGGTTAGTAGTTGGATGGGAGATGACCAGGCAATATGAGGTATCTCCAGTGGGCTTAGGAAAGACTCTTGCCTGAAACCTTGGGAAACTATTACAGTACTGTCAAACAGAGCTGACAGTGTTGGGCTAGATAGACCAATGGTCTGACTTAGTTACTACCTAGCTTCCTGTGAACCACAAAATGATAGCTGCTTTTTTCCTCCTTTCTTTCCCCTCCCCCCCTTTTTAGTGGCAGATGCCACTTTTCACCATAGTTCTTGGAGAATATTGGAGTTTAATTAGTTTATACAGATGAAATAAAGAAAACAAATTTTCCACACTGTTAGCTTCTTGCTGTTCCCCCCCCCCCCCCCCCCCAGCCTTCTGTCAGTGTTTCTGCCTTTAGCTGATTGCAATAGCTTTTCAAAGTCCAGACTTCAGACAACAATCAAAAAATGTTGGACAAAGCTAAATATTGCAGCCCAGATGCTGTTGGCACCCCTTTTATCAGCTCTGAGAGCAATTTCTCTCCGTTGATGGCACTTTCCCCTGCTAACTGGTGCATGACTGCAAAAGCTTCTAGTTCCTTTTGTAACCTTTGGTAAAGCTGAACTGTTTGTAAAGACTTTCCTCTCTTGTTAATGTTGTTACAGATTCATCCTACCAGTTGCTTTTCTTTCATTTTTCTTTCTTCTTTTTTTCAAAAAATATTTTTTGCAAGGAGGCGATAGGGAAGATTAATGCATCTTTTTCAAGAACATGCTAAAAAGTTTGAACTCTGGTGATGCCTTTTTTCCCCCAGAACTGTTGCCATTTTATTTATTTATTTATTTGATGTGAGTTTAGATGGCTTAATTCTTCATCCAGAGTGATGGGGCTAGGGAGAGTTAAATACCAGAACTCTAGGGCAATGAATCCATATGAACTTTCAGCTTCAGAGGATGCACCTAGCAGACAACCTTGAGTGAATCCAAGGTGGAGGAATCCCTGTTCTTAGCTCACACTCTTTTTATGGAAATCTTTCTGCATTTTGATAAAGGTTCTTCTGTCTTCTCTCAAGCTGCAAAATATCTTCTGGAGAATGTCAGAATTAAAAAGAGTGTTATATTCAGTGGAAATTCTTAGCACAATTCTCCCATCTTTTCAAAACCAGGTGAAGTGTGGCCCATTGGTCACATGGATCCCTTCAAAAGTTGTTTTTGTGATTCCTACAAAATTCTTTTGCCCAAACCTTGGGGATGTTCAGTTGGCCATTTGGGCATATTTTCATGCATGTTAGTCTCTCTCACACTTTTCAGACCTGTAGAGAACTTACTTCCAAAAGACAATGATTGGAGAAGGATATTTGAGGCACTAAAAATAAATGTTGCAAAATTACCAGTAGCATCTCTGGAGATTTGGTGGTGTTTTTGGTGATCTGGAGGCATTTTTTCCAGCCTCCCAACATCCGGGGTGTGTTGGGGTCATGTGTGGCAATAGGGGATCCAAATAGCACCCAAGATTACAAGAGTAATAGTCTCTGACATCCTTTCATTTTATATCCATAGTGATAATAATTCTCACGCCTAGTTACAGGAAAATACAGCTCCATATACCACAGTCTTAACTCCTGCCTGTAAAAGGTGCATGTTCTGAATAATAATATTGCAAAAATATTCAGACTGAGTGATGGATTTAGTAAATACAGCTGTCACCTATTGAAATGCCTTCTGTGGCCTCACACAATCCTGCCCTTCCTTCCCTCATAGTATCCTGCTGACCTCTTTCCATGAATTCTGCTGCTTGTGGACATGGAGCTGGCACGAGGGGCAAGGTGACCTATATACCTAAGGGGAAAGGATGGGGCTATTGCCAAAACACTAGCTCCAGCTTTAGAAGGGTTGAAAATCATACTCCGGAGGTACAAAAATCCCTTTTTGTGTGAGGTCCCAGATGACTACTCGAAGAAGGTAAGCAACCTCTACTTCAATCTGTCTCTCCAGTGAATTTCTCACTAATGTTTCTCAGACTGATACTCTTACCATTAATCACGAGTCTGTCATTTAATTGTCTACTTGCCAGACTTTTTTCAGGGCAATCTTGATAGAATGCCTGCCTCTGCATACATAGACAAAGAAAAATGTCATCAACAACAACTGAAAGAAAATGACAGCATCAGCTTGAGAGTTATTGTTATCTACCTATATGACGACTATAGTACTACTATTCAGTTAAACACCCTGAACTCTTTTAAAGCTTTTTCATGCTAAATTAGTTGCAGCCAAAGTAGTTCCTGAATGGAGTGTTCTTAACATCAGTTGTCTCTGAATAAAGGAAATTATCTTACACCCACAAATTTGTGTCAAGCTATATTGCTTTGTTAATTTTTAAAAAACAACCCAGGATTAGTATAAATAATGGCATAGCTTTAAAAGGATGATAAATGGGCTTGAGGGTTATACACTGTAGGGAAGGGTTAGGAAACTGGCCTTTAAATCCATTAGTAAGGCTAGGATTTGAGAGAGGTCAAAGCTAAATCCTATAAAATGCAAATTGTGAAATGGTACAATGATGATATGAAATTATTCAAGAAAGTAAAGCCTAAAAGCAATGTGAGTGGTAAGGAACATGTTGAGGTCTGACTGCCTGAAAAATATATTTGATGGATATTTCAGTGTCAGGGATGGCATTTTGAAAGGGAATTAAGACATGTAATTTGTTACTGTATTATTATTATTTTCTCTGTGACAAATATTTTTCTGCATTAGTATTATACTGTTTATTTTCAAATACAAACAAAAATCCATCAGTGACACCTTTTATTGGCCAACCGAAATGCACAATATACTTGTTGCAAGCTTTCAAAGCTCCATGGGCTTCTTCATCAGGCAAGATGTTACAAACCCAAAAAAGGAGGAAAAAAACAATTGGCGATGTTAGTCAGATGCCTGCGTGTTGTTTCAGTCCTTAGTAAAGATGTTATGATGTATTTGTTAAATGGCCAACATAGCTACCTCTGAATGTTTTCTGTATTGCGAGATATCACATTGTAGCTGCAACAGGGGAACCATGAAGAGTAGTTTGTGGGCTGGGACTTCAACCAAGGTAAAACAATTTTTTTCTTCTTCTATTTGGACTGAATTCACATGTTTGACCACTACATCACCAAAATGTTCCTGATGCAAAATATGGAGACTTCTTGAGGAATCCATTGCTTTTTGCCTAAAAAGAGGTTGTGACCTCACTAGAATGGAGACATATTGGATTGCAAAAGAGGGATGTTGAGATGCAAATGGACTTTAAATTTCCTGGGCTTTGAAAAGCACCCTATTGCTGCATGGCCAGAAGCAGGAGGAGCCTGCCTGCAAAAAGATATCCTCCCCATCACAACATCTTTACTGAGGACTGAAACAACATGCAGGCATCAGACTAACATCTCCAATTCTTGGTTTTTTCCCCTCCTGTTTGGTTTGTAACAACTTGCCTGATGAAAAAGGCCATGGAGCTTCGAAAACTTGCAACAAATATACTGTGCATTTCAGCGGTCAATAAAAGGTATCACTGATGGATTTTTGTTTGTATTTGTTAAATGGCCAACACAGCTACCCCTAAATGTTTTGTTTTCAAATTATTGTGATAATACTTTCAGTAAATGACGTCATATATCTGTTGCCTACGAGGAAGTACTGACTTCCTTCTTTAACTGGAACATCCTCTATTACCTCTTACCTGATTCTTCCCCAATGTAACAAGGATTGGGGATTTCATGGAACTTGCCACTGTGTGCTAGGCAACAATTTTCCCTATGATAAATAAATAAATAAATACCAGGCCCCAAGTACTCTGGTGTAGTTAAGATAGACATCATATTCAATTTATGTAGTTTATGGGTTAGACCCGCATTTCATATTAATGTATCTTTCTCATTCCCCAAGATTGTTAATAGATAGCTTTCTTTTTTAAAAAATCACTGCTCTCCTAGACTGCCAGTGAAAGCTGTATGTAATATCATGTATTATTGAATGGTTTGGTGTGCTCACTCATTAGGCAATGATTGTAATAATAATGATTTATTTTGCATTTATATTGAAGCATTTCCTGAAGGCTGAAATTAGTTGAGCAAGGCACAGTTTGAATGTATAATAAATGACAGCCCGTGTCCCAGATAGCCAACACAGCAGTACTAACATGAGTATTATTTATTTACATCCAGGTGTATTATAGCTCTTTTCTCAGATCAATAACAGATGCTGGACAATTACCCTTTGTTTGATGTCTATTCTTGTGCATGTTATTTACCATGCAACCCTGTTTCTATAAACAGAAGCTATCGTGTCAGCTTCTTGTTCAAGACGCTTTCCATCCCACAATCAGTTTAGTGCAAGACAGTGTGGCTTTTGGCACCCCCTCCCCACACATTTTTGTGACATTGAACATGTGGGCAAAATTGTAAAAAACAAAAAAAAACAACACTATATAGCATCAGTATTTGACATGAATTAATGAGGCCTAAAGGCTTTTATGAAGAGACAAGTTGGGTCCTAAATGAAATGAGAGTTGGTCCCAATTGGGCCTTGCAAGGAGAGAGCATTCCATGCTTAGGATGCCATGGCTAAGAAAGCCCTCCCCCAAGTTCTCACACACTGTATTGACTTCACTGGTGGCCATAGAAGAAGGTCCCACTAGCAGACTTCAATCTTCAGGTAACTGTTGTCTTGCATGTCCATATTATGTAGTTTTTGTGTTACTTAATACTCTTCAAAGTAAAGTCTCTAGGAACCTTCTGTATGTATACCATAAACCTTACCTCTGAACAATGGTTCCTTCCACTGTCTTCATATTGGAAATTAGTGTTAGGTATATATATCCTTTGGAGTTAGCATGGTTTAGTGGTTTGAGTTTGGGACTGTGACTCTGGAGACCAGGGTTTGAGTCCCAGTTTGGTCATGAAAGCTGCTGGGACAAGTCACAAACCTCCTTGGCAACTCACATACTCTTAGCCTCAGGAGAAGGAAATGGCAAACCTCCTCCAAACAAATCTTGACAAGAAAAACCATGAGTCGGCACACAACAAATACACATACCCCTAAAAGCATAAGATCCTGTCTGATATTGGAAGCTAAGCAGGCTCAGCCCTGGTTAATACTTGGATGCCAACAAATACCAGGTGATTTCAGAGGAAGGAACTAGCAAAACACCTCTGAGTATTCCTTGCCTAAGAAATCCCTGGAAAATTTGTGGAGTTGTCATACATTGAAAGTCAGCTTGAAGGTTGTTTGGAGCCACTCACACATGGAGGCAGAGCCAGAAGGACTACGCTCACTACCTCTTTACCTCTGTGCGGCTTCCTTGTGAAAAGGGAACCACATGTAGGTTAACCCAGGAGGGGCAGACTTATCCCCACTTCACCTCTATGCAGCTTCTGCCTGCAATTTTAGTCTGCATCTTTAGTGTCACACAATCTACTTGTGATGTCCTATAATGCACCCTATGGCCCTTACCCATTCATTCCACCTTATTCTACACAGAATCACCCCACAGTCCCAGTCAAGTCAGCTTTGAGTTGCTCAAATATAAACATAAGGTCAAAACCTAACTTAAAATACCCTGGCATTTACCAATACCCTGCTGAATTCCTTAAGACTGCCTTTGGGTTTCTAAAATTGTGGAGTAAATGAGATGATAACAGTGATATACAGAATGTTTAATCAGAAAACAGATTAAAAGCAGTAATTAATAAAATTATTTTATCTCATCTTCTCTAGACATTCCCACTGTCGCACAGCTTGGGGGGCTATGGGAATGAATATGTAGCACATGTATCTCCTGCTGTGTTACATACAAGTCTTTAAGAAAATATGTCCTTCTTGATAACTGCTCCCAAAGCTTTTTTCTCACAATAAAACCAGTAAATACACAAATCCATTTGTTTTATTGAAATCATGATTTTAGAGGCTTAACCTATCGTTAGTCCTAAATTAGACTTGATATATGGTGATCTTTTCTGGGATTATGGGGAAAAGGTAGCAGGGACCTATATCAAAAGTATGAGCCTCATGCCAGGTTTTGATTTAAGCAAAAGCACATTCTTTGGTCTTTTAAAATAAAGCTAAGAGAATCACAAAAGTCTAAGTTCTTTTTGGGGGGAGGGCACACAATTCCCTTGTAACTTGAGCATTGATTCTGAGATCCCGTCCTCTGATCACTAAGCAGATACTCATATTAATATATGCTTGCTATTCCTTTTATGAGGTTTTTTTTTGGGGGGGGGGGCACTGAAGTGACTTCTGTTCCTCTGGAAGGAAAGATGTAGTGTCAGAAACAATGCCAGAATATATTTGTATGAAGTATGTCTGCTCTCTGCTGAGATCTGTTAAAATTCCCATAGCTCATAACATCGTGGCTCTTCCTTGCTCAGGACAACAGAACAATGGCCATGTTCCCAACTGTGATGAAATATTAAATACTGAGAATCTGCAAGACACAAGTAATGAAACTTCCTATTACAGTAGGTGTAGGAATAGCTGGTTAAGGAAAGATATTCATGGGGTCTGACATGTTTAGCCTAGGATCCTATGTATGGTAATCTGCCAAATTAGATTTTTTGCGGGGGTTTGCTAGTGTGATTCCAAAAGCTCTTTCTATTTTGTCCTATTTCGGGGTGGTGGTGGTAGTGGTCTAGATGTCTAAATACTTATAGAGATGTTAGCTGTATAAAGCTGGATGCTCCATGCCTTGTCTAAGTGCAAAGAATTACACACAAACACTGTAAGAATTTAGCAAACTTCTCCTATCTCCATAAAACTATTTTTCAGTTTCCAGTGTTCATCTCTTGCAGCAGTAACAGGAATCTTACAGCATCTTGAAGACTCGGGATTCATTAGGACGTTTCTGGGCTCCAAAGTACTTCATTAGGTGTGTTAAGTGTTACCTTAGTTGGAAGTTTTATTATACATTTGCTTATGGAAATGAATAGATGGTGGGTTTCAGTTGGTTCAGTCAGAAGGAAATGAAATGTGAAAACTACAAACAATGATAACTACCATCATAGTAGTTACTAACAATTAGTAGTTGGGTGGTAACAGTCAACCTTGTGTTGATTAAATGATGGGCATGTTTAGTATGGTGAAAAGCCTTTGTCCCTATTGAAGTCACAGGGGATTATCCAGCTGAGGCTCTTGATGAATTTTTTATTAGATTACTGTATTTCACTTTTGGAATCTGCCTTAGAAATTCCTTAATTATCTGAAGGCCATTCTGCAGTCAGAGACAGGGAGTCCTGGGAGACAGATTCCCCCTCTGGTTTTTGAATATTGCTGTTTTTAATGTCAGAAATTTGCATCCATGTATTCTTTTGCATATCGGTAGGTGCTGACTCTTTTGTCTTCTGTAGAATGACCATGGTAGAATGACAAAAGTGGTTGGTAGATCCACTGTCATGGTGGTGGAGAATCCACATTTTCTTTTACTGTTGCTCTTACCTCAGTTGCTCTGAGTTGTACAGAAGGCTTTCTTTGGTGCTGGAGCCTGTCTCTTCAGAGGATTGGCGCTGGCAGAGCTGCCATGCAACTGCTGTGTATCACACAACATTTCCTGGTTTTCTCTAGTTTAACTCTCATTTAAATCCTGTTTTCCCCTAGTGTGATAAAGCAGAGAGTAGGGCTGGTAAAACCAAGAGAGAATTCATCTCTGCTCCAGTGGGAGCTCCAGCCAGAGGTCAGAAAAATATGTATTAATTTGCATAGAAGTATAATTTCATAATTTAAAATATATAGAGGTTTTATCAGTGAAAGAAAGGTTACAAAGATACACTGCACATTTCTTGTAGATACCTGAGATAAAACAGGAATTCTATAGAACATTGTTAGAGGTGTCTGTCAATATTGCTCTTGCTAAAAAGGATGTGGAAGCAATCCCTTATTATAAAGCATATTTTTATGCTGGAGTTTCATTTATCACATTTTTTCTCCCTCTCATCTTCCAGTTGCTCAGCTTGGTGTAAAACATGAAATACTGACATATATGTAAACTCTCCCTTATCCAAAATGTATGGGACCAGAAGTGTTTTGGATTTTGGATTATCTTTGATATTGAAATATTACTATATGCATAATGATATGCCTTGGATATGGGAACCAAACTAAACATGAAATGTATTTACATTTCACATATACCTTATAAACATAGCCTGAATGTAATCTTATGCATAATCTTTTAAATAATTTTATGCATGAAACAAAGTTTGTGTACATGGACCCATCAGAAAGCAAATGTGTCACTATATCAACCACCCATGTGGACAATTTTGGATTTTGGAACATTTTGGATTTCTGGATAAGGGATACCCACACTGAATTGTGACAGGCAAAACATCTAATCAAGTTCATGTTTGTTAGCAGAGGGAGTTGATGAAAAATGGTGAAGGATCTGGAAACCATGCCTTATGAGGAGAGGCTTAGGGAGCTGGGTATGTTTAGCCTGGGGAAGAGAAGGTGAAGAGGTGACATGATAGCCATGTTTAAATATTTGAAGGGATGTCATATTGAGGATGGAGCAAGCTCTGCTGTTCTAGAGACTAGCTAGATCACAGTACTACACTCTTAAGTGTTGCTATTCCACTTTAATTTCTCTGGTTGCCTCCTGTTGCATTCTGGGATTTGCATTTCAAAGAGGAGCATTTAGAATTCACAGCCAGAGAGTTCTTAGGCCTCACTGAACTACAAACCCCAGAATGCAACAGAAGGCAGCCAGAGCAGTTAATGTGAAATAGCAGCACTATAAGAACATTGTGCGGTAAAATGGTAGGACATAGAGCAATCGATTCAAACTGGAGGAAAAGAGATTTCATCTAAACATTAGGAAGAACCTTCTGACAGGAAGAGCTGTTTGACAGTGGAATCTGCTGCCTTGGAGTGTGGTGGAGTCTCCTTTTTTAAACAGATGTTGGTTGGTCATCTATCAAGAGTGCTTTCATTTTGTCTTCTTGCATGGCAGTGGATTGGGTTGGATGGCCTTTGTGGTCTTTTCCATCTCTATGATTCTACATTCATCTACCAAAGAGTAGATGCATTGAAATCAGTGGAATTTAAATTCAGCCTGACAAAGCCCCACTCATTTCAGTGGCACTAATCCAGACAGCGTCAACATAATATCAAACTGAGCCCTCTGTGTTGCTGTAATACCAGAGATTTTATATTAACAAATTGACCAGTCATATTCAAGGGTTTGGCTTTCCTGCAGAGCCACAAATGAGAATAGAGTGCTTTATCATTTGCAAAATTTAAATACATGGACAAATGGGATTCAAATATCTTTTCAGACAATGTGCAAATTAAGTTCTCATCATATATTAATGCAACACTAATTGTTCCATAGCCATTAATAATCTGATTTTATTGTTTTCAGCATGCCTGCATAAATACTCGTTGAACATTAACTTAGCTACCCAACTCATCAAGAGTGAAAGCTAAAATATTAATGAAAACATTGCCCTCAGTTACAGTACAGGATTATTTCTTGAAATTAGATCTGAGTGTTAATTAGAAGGATTTTATAACAGACTCTTGTGGTCAGACACTAATCGTTTGCAAGTTTGCTGTCACTTCATTGCATGTCATGGAAGCCACCTGCTTTAGAATTATTGTGTAACTGTTGTAACTGAAAGTTAGTGTCTCTGTAGATCTTTTAACAGAAAACATGAGGCTTTTTTTTTAACCCTTGAGAAAGCTATTTGATGTGGGCTCCTCTTAAGCCCTTGTCCTAATGCTTTAACTAGGGGTGCATTCTTCATTATTATATTAGAGCACCACAAGTCCAGGTTAACAACAACTCCTCTCAGATCATTTACTGCTGCAGCCCCCAAATTATGGAACAGCCTACCAGAAGAGATCCGTCTTGTTACCACCTTAGATACCTTCAAAAAGGCTCTTAAGACGGATTTCTTCTGGCGGGCCTACCCACCTGACCTCTTATAGACTCTATGATAAAATGCTCTTAATCTGTCTTTGGCTGGTTAGATGATGCTTTAGCTAAATTATTATATTTTTGATATTGTTAGTGTCTATTATTGTATTTTTATGCCTGTATTTTATTGCTTTATTGATGGAATCCCACCTCGATCCGAAGGGACAGGCGGGAAATATAAATAAAAATTATTATTATTATTATTATTATTATTATTACATCTTTGTGAATAAAACTGGACTTCATTGAACTAAGGACCTCCTCACATCATTTTCTGATACTCTTACCTTTCTCATGGTGAATTTCAGGCAATTTTACTTATTTATTGCTTTTATAGCCTATCTTTCCTCCAGTGAGCTCAAGGAGGTGTCCCTGGGTCACCCACTTTTTACTCACAACAATGCTGCCAGGTAGGCCAAGCTGGAAGACTTTAAGAGACAGATAAGGAGAAAGCAAGTTAAAATAACATCTATCTATCTATCCATCCATCCATCCACCTAGGCTACATGGCCAGAACAGAAGGTTGGGACATTGAGAGCTTTTCTCTATTTTTGTTTGGCCTTTGCAGCCATTTGGGTAGTGGTTTAAACTTTCCCTTCCTTTTGTTCTCACTGAAAGGAAAATAAACTACATTACCCTAGTTGTTGTTGTGTGCCTTCAGTTCCTTTCTGACTTATGTTGACCCTGAGGCAAACCTGTTATGGGATTTTTTTAGTAAGATTTCTTCAGCAGAGGTTTGCCATTGCCTTCCCCTGAGGCTGAGAGCTTGTGACATGCCCAAGGCCACATTTCTCCCCATTTCTAAAGGTATGTCCAGGGGAATTACTGATCTAAAGCTTCCCTTTGCTGTCTTTCTTGCTGAAGAAGCACTGGCTATGGGTCTTCCTGCAACCTTACAGGGTGCTTATGTAGTGTGATCTCTGTCTCTAATGTGGAGAACTCCACCCATGGAGGCCTATAGCCTCTGGAGTGTCTTTCCAGGGACCACCACATTGTGCTTTTTACTCAGTGAGCATTCCCATTCAGAGCTTGAGTAAGTTCCCTTTTTGCAATACACATCCTAAAATCTGGGTGTGCTGGCTGGAGAATTCTAGGACTTGTAGTTGAAAATAGCTTTTCCGAGCTCTGGCCTTACTGACATAGTGTGCTGTGCCAGTTGGTTGCTTATGGGTCAGTGGGTCAGTGAATCTACTCCAGAATTCAATCTACACTTTAAAAGAGCTATCAGAAGTTCTTAACCCTATTCCCCCAAACAAGTTCAGCACCTTGGAAGGCACGTTGGCAGTTCCAAATAAAGCCTAGGGTGAATTTAACCACCCCACTGACAAAGATGCTGCCAGCCACCACTAGTAATAAATGCAATGCAAGGAGCCAGCTGGAAGAGGCATTGCATAAGAAGGCAGTTTATTTTTTCATATATAAATCAGTTTATAAGCTTGTTTTTCAATTTGGGGGGGGGGGGGAGACATAAGAAAGCTAATTAGTGGTGTAATATATATTCAGACTTAATGGGCAAATAAATAATTAATGGTATTGCCTTTGTAAATTTAACTTCTCAGTTATAAATTAACATAATTAAAAGAGGAGTGTTTCAGTATGCATTATTTTTTATACTAGCCAAATTTAAAACCAACAATTAAACATTAGGTTTCTATATCAGATGTGCTTGGCTCGTAATGGTGCCGACTGTGTAGATGTACATTTATTTTTTATTGTCATTACAAAGGAAGCAAAAAACTACGATATAAATATAATCAAGTAATTTATTCCAGGAATTGATGATATGTGAGTTTTAACTACGTAGCTATTGTATGATTCTATACAGTGGATTAATCCATGGCAAGCTTTTTCTGCATAGTGAGCATAATATTATTAGTTTTTTATTGACAATTTGCATAGCACTTTTGCCAGGAGCTTTATTCCCTTCACATAAAAGATTGCTGCTGCATTTGTACCATGCCTGCAAAACAGACTGGTATCCCCACATTACAGATAGAGGGCTGAGATTAACAGTGGCTTGTCTGAGAACCCCTGTTGAGTTCAAGGCCAAAGTGAAACTTGGATCAGAGATTTTCAAACTCAGGCATAGCAAGCTTTTATACTTGTTTCTCAGAAATACAAACATAGTGTGCATAATTGAGAAAACAGTATTGCTGGACAATTTCTGCTTATTTCGGTGTGCATGCAGAGGCTCTTTGTATCAACTCTGCGCTGAAATAAATACATACATATTTTAGATTGTGTGACATTTACTACTGCAGCAGAACTTTGAAGTGAAATTATGCAGGTGACAATTTTTTAAAAAATGACCTTCAGTGAATAGCCAAAGCCACAGATATATTAATCACCTATACTAATAGTAATTTCAAGTGACTGAATGCTTATCAGTTTGAGAAAATAGGGACCCCAAAAATAAGATAGTGGTATATAAATATTTAGACAACTTCCTAGGCATCCTGAAGTAAATAAGTAAATTAGGGAAGGGGAAAGAGGAAGAGGAGGTGGAGGAGGGGAAATTATGGGGAAGATGAGGGGATGGCAACCAGGAAATGACCATGTAAGGGGAGGAAGAAAAAGGAAAACAAAAGTTGCAAAGGTGGAGGAGGAACTGGATTTCTCAAACCCTTGAAAGCTTATAAGAGTCCTGGAGATGTAATGTTGTTCAATAATATCTTAGAACATAAGAAAGAAGTAGAAACAATACAATTTCCCATTGTCCTACTTTCCATTACTGTCCCCACTTTATATTTCATAGCTATAAAATATTCGGATTCGAAGTCCCAGTCAGACCCAAATGTGTTCAGGGTGGGAAAAACAAGTGTTCTCCCTCTTCTCTGCTCCCAGCTCATCGAAACAATATTTACAACGAACCTCCTATTCCAGATCCAGACAGAACATTGAACAAAAGCAGCCCTCTTCCAGGGAAAGCATACATTGCACCATTTTCTTACAAGCTCCCTTGTTCCAAATGATTATTTACCATTTCCAGAAAGCAGTCAAAAGGTGACAGTGCTGAATTTTCATATTCTCTAGACACATGTATAGATGATCTCATACATAGAGCAGGGGAATTGTCTTTAAAAGACTGTATGTCTGGTATGTGAAGAAACAAAGAAATTAAATTAGCCCATTATCCACACACACAGACTCTCTCTTACACACTTCAAAACTTTATGAGAGTTGAAAATTGTCTTACAACATACTATATGGATCATAGAATAATAGAGTTGGAAGAGACCACAAGGGCCATCAACTCGAACCCCCTGCCATACAGGAACTCTCAATCAATGCATTCCCTACAGATGGCCATCCACCTTCTGCTTAAAGACCTCCAAGGAAGAGAACTCCACCACTCTCCGAGGGAGTGTGTCCCACTCTCAAACAGCCCTTACTGTCAGTAAGTTCCTCCTAATGTTGAGGTGGAATCTCTTTTCCTGTGGCTTGCATCCATTGTTTTACAAGCTTGTTTGCAAGAATGTCATGGGGAACCTTGTCAAAGGCCTTACTGAAATCAAGATATATTATATCCACAGTATTTCCTTCATCTACCAAGCTGGTAATTTTATCAAAGAGAGAGAGAGAGAGAGAGAGATCTGGCATGACTTATTTCTCTGAAACCCCTGTTGACTTTTTGTGATTATGGAATTATTGTGATTATGGAGATTTAGTGTTGGCCAGTATGGCTAGAGGGATTTTAAGACTTCTGTAACAATGTCCTTAATTCTGCTGGATAACTTCAGAAGTTGTATATTCCTCTTCATTTATTTACTTTGATATTTATCTCACTTTTCTCCCAGTAGTAAGATTCAGGAATTTAGTCCTGTTAAAAACATCATTTAAAAAAAAAAACAGCAAAAGACCTTAACCTTTGGGCCCAACAGAACAACAATTTTATGCAGTGACTGAACATGCATTCAGTGACATTTTGCACAAACTGCAGTGACACAGCAATTTGGAAGAACTTTATCCTCATGGGAATTTTCCCCCTAGTAAAAGTCCCTGAAAAGTTGCCTTTCAGATGAATCTAGATCAGTAAACTTTGTTTCAACACTGTTCTGAATAACTGGAGTCATCACAATGTACATACATGGCTGTTCAAGGCTGAATGCCTAGAAGGAATCTAGCCCTTTGAGAAACATTGGTGGCAACTGCTGACACTGAAGCGTGTAATATTTTAAAGCTGTACTGATTTTAAGAATATTTTTTAAATATAAATTTACAGTTTGTGTTTTGGAAGGAATAGGTCAAGGAAAACCTCCAGACATTACCCATTATGTTTTTAGCATGTAAGATTTGAACTTGTGTGGTCGAGACTGCTTTGAGTACCAATAATGTTTCCAGGTTTTCCAAATAGTAATAAGGGACAATCATAATTAATGACATGAAGGTTGACAAACAGTATTCAGTTCTTTAAGGTATTATACAATAGTATTTTATTAAAGTAGCTATTAACAATATAGCTATTTCAAATGCTACTTGAAAACACTGAAATTCTGGACCATGCCAACAACTATTAGGTCAGAATGCAAAGGGAAGCCATTGAAATCCACAAACACCTAGACAACTTCAACAGGAAAAAAGAAACCCTTAGAGAAAACAAAGGTTGGATACCAGTTGTGAAAACCACTAAAATCAAGACCCAGCAAGTGCAAATGAAACCTACCCAGGTTTAGGGGGATTCCCAGTAGACAATGGATCACTAATTAAATAGATATCCTTTACAAAGAAAGAGAAGGGTATGGGGAAAGGGATATTGAGCGAAAGCATATTTTGAAGATCCACAAAGAGATGTATCTTTTTTAATGTAAAATTCTTTTAGACATATTTCTGTTGATTTTGTGTAATATGTGTATATTTGAAAATGAAGACTATTTTAATACTTAAAAAAATAAATAGGCCGAGGCCTTGCTATTCAGTATCAGACCAACACACAGATTAACGTTTAAATCACTTCCTTTCAACCAAGAGTTACACAGTACAGTGTGCCTACGCCGTACGCGAGTGCACTATACGTGGCTTCCAGTTTACATGGAAGCTGCATGGCAATAAAAATAATGGCTTGCACACCCATGGCGCATGTGCTGCCATTCCGCCTCATGCACACCCCATTGTTTTCAATGGGACGCAAGCATACGCGGATTTCCCCTAATGCTGGGATCCGTTCTGGATCTCCCACTTAAGGGGAAGGCCCACTGTATATATACGCCACTCACTTCCATGCCAGCATTCTCTCAAGATGCCAGTCATAGATGCTGGTGAAACATCAGGAATAAACTCTTCCAGAACATGGCTGTATAGCCTAAAAAATCCACAAAAAGTTATGTTTTGAGAGTGCTAGTTCACTCATGAGCAGTTTAGAAATGTATTTGCTATTGCTATATTGATATTGCTATATTTCTACTTTTTATGAAAACCCACTATGACCAATTTTGCCAAGGAAATCCTATGATAGGACTTGCCTTAGGGTCATCATAAGTCAGAAACTACTTGAAGGGCACACAACAACAACAATAACTATATCCCAAAATATGAGATGTATTTTTGGCATCTTGTTCAGGCCATATAAAAGGGGAAACATTCGAACCCTCAAATAGGGAATGCCACTTATAATAAAGGACACTCACCATTCCTATAATAAGGGGCACTTACCAGTTCTATAAAGTACAAGCTTTTAACCTTAAAATAAAGGACATCTCTTATAAAACTGTTGAAGACTAGGAGACTGCATTAGCCCTCCAGGAGATCTTGGAGGGCTCTACCTTCCCACAACCTTTCCTGTAAAAAATACCAATTCTTTTGCACCCTAGAGCTCCCAAACACCCTCTAGGGTAGCCGGGGGCATGTTTTAGGCCTCCTAAGGTGCATTTTAGGGCAATTTTTTTTAAAAAAACAAATGCAAAATATTATTTTGACTGTAGTTGCTTTAAATGTGGTGGAAATGCCTTTCACATCGCCAGAGAACATTTGGGGGCATTGGGGGGGATGCATTTTTAATACCTTGCAGGCATCGGGGTCCACCAAAAATTGTCCCAGAGGTCTGCATATGGTACACAAGTTGTTCTTTGCCCCCTCCTTCCCTATAATAAATAAGGGCCACCTGGCAATCCTACCAATCACTTACTGTTTTTATTTAGTTTTTATCTACAAATAAACTTCTTGAGTGATCCCAATTCTCTCTCATTGTTTATTTGGAAACAAACACTGCAGGGTTAATTAGTCAGATAACATTCTGGACAGTAATGAACGTTGTAGAAGCTGCCTTCCTTACGAAGCTTATCCATTGAAGCAGTTCATTTACAGAAATGTTTTAAGCTACATGTTCTGAAGTTTGAAACAGCATGAAACACCAAGTGTGACAGAGAAGTGGTGGAGGAAGCAATTATGGAAATCCTAATTTTCGTGTCCCACCATTGGTTATCAATTGCAAACATATTGGTATTAATCAGCCATGAAGAGCTGGCTGTGCTTTTCAAAAGAAATATTTTTCTCCTGCAGAAGTTCCAAGTGCTACTGTTTATATGGATTAATGAATGCATTCTGTTTCCTGTTTTCTGTAGCATGCATTATACTCTTGTCAAGAAATCCCTTTAGGTTAGTCTAAGGCTGCATACGCACACCATAAATAATGCAGCTTGACACTGCTTTAACTGCCATTGCTCAATGCTAAAAAATTCTGGGGTTTGTAGTTTTTTGAGATATTTAGCCTTCTCTACCGTAAGAGCTTTGGTGCCATACCCAGGATTCCTAAAATTAAACCAAGATAGTTAAAGTGGTATCAAAGCAGATGCAGCCTAAGGCAGGATTTCCATAGTACGGTTACCTGGTACCTTCAGGTTTTGTAAGAGCTCGTGATTGTGGGGGGCAGGGGGACTAAAAACTTTTTTTTGGAGCAGTAGATATAATATTTTTATGTATGGGTTATCTGAGACCTGAAATTTAGTTCAAGATTCTTCCAGAGTAAATGTTTGAGAGAAGCTAGTTAAGTTTTGAACTTTTAAGTATTTTTCAAAACATCTGGTAATTCTGGAAACCAAACAAAAACATTTTGGGGGACAAAATCCAGGAACAGTCTTAGTACATTGTGATTGAGTTGACAGGAGTCACCCTGGTGTTTTATATTTATGTTTTAAAGGACTGTGAAGCAGTGACAAGGGAAGGCAGACAAGCCCGCCAGCTTCAAGCACCCTTCTTGTCCAGCCTATTTGTTTCATAGCTATTGAAGTACAATTTATTAATGGCAATCTTATACAAGCTTTAGCCATCAAATTACAATCTTACAAACATTACTAAAACCTTTTAAAACTTTTAAAATCACAGTTGGCTCTATACTATATAAAATAATAAACATTTAAATAAAAATTACAAAAATATTTACTATTAAGCACATCACCATGTTACACAATTCATTCAAATTAGTATATTTATCACATACTGGCCATTTTCCTTAAAACCCAACCTAGGTGTAGATTCTTTCACCTCGAACATGGCAGACTTAGCTGTATTAGACAGCCAAAAAAAAACCAAAAAAACAAATGGGTCCTTAAACAAATCATGCCTGAAATAACCCTAGAAGCCAATATGATTCAATTGAGGCTATCCTGAGAAGGAACAAGCCATTAGAAAAGACACCAATGCTGGGAAAGGTTGGGAGTAGAAGAGAGAGAGAAAGACCACACACCAGATGGCCATATTCAATTAGGGAGATCATGGCATGAATTTGTAAAACTTAAGCAGAGCAGTAGAAGACAGGGAGTCTTGGAGATTCTTATCCACAGGGTTGCCATGAGTCGAGATCAACTAAGTGCAATTATCAACAAAAAATGACAGATGATGCTCCAGTACAGACTGACGCTTTGATACTAGGGCTCCGTAGGGCTGGGTGTCCATATGTGCCCAGCCCTAAAATCGGTGCCCCTGCACCATCTTGCCACGGTCCCATCCACACAGGGAGTGTGACGATGATGCATGGTCACTCAAACAGCGCTCGCCAAAAGCAGTGGCATCATGGCGCTTGGGCACCATTATGATTCATCTAAAAAGAAGCCGCTCTAGGCAGCTTCTTTTTTAGGGAGTGTATCGGTGCCATGCTATGCAGCTGGCACAGCACCAATGAGGGGCAAAGACAGGCGTCATGAAACCGCCCAGCTGTATCCACCAATATTCAACATAGTCCTAAGACTGCTGTGAGAGCCAGCGTGCTGTAGAGGTTTGAGTATTGGAGTAGGATTCTGGGAAGTGTGGGTTCAAATGCATACTTGGCCATGGAAATACACTGGGTGATCTTGGGCAGGATATACTCTCAACCTCACAGGAAGGCTATTATGAACCCTCTCTGAGCAAACATTGCTGATAAAACTATGTGACAGGTTCGTCTTAGGGTTGCTGTATGTCAGAAATGACTTATAGGCATATACAGCAGCTTAAGTCTCCTGTATTGTGTTTGGTTGTCTGTCCCACCCTCCTAGTTCCTAGTTCAAATAAGGTTGTGTGGGAGTTCATGATGGCTCTAATATTATCTGTGAGTTGCTGTGTGCCTTCAGGTTGTTTCTGACAAAAGTTGTTTCCAACTAAGGTGAACCTATCACAGGATTTTCTTGGTGAGATTTATTCAGAGGTGGTTTACCTTTGCCTTCTGAATCTCAGAGAGTGGACATGCCCAGTGGGTTTCATGGCTGAGCAGGGATTCTAACCCTGGTAATTAGAGTCATAGTCCAACATTCAGACCATTACACCACACTGGCTTTCAAATGGTAGGTTCTAATATTTTCTCCTGTTATGTGTAGGCTTCTGGATGTCATGAAATGGGATTCCAAGGAACAAATCAAATGCACAGGTAGACAAAGAGGCAATACAGACCGGCACTTTGTCCGCAAACTGCATGCTCTAACCCTGCCCCCAGGGTGCCGTTTTGGTGTGCACCAGCTCACACGGCATGCACCGTGATGATGCCCCTCCAGTGCTGCATCCACATGGTGCACCACTGAAAAGACGTCATAAAGTCACATCGCCACAGCTACGGAGCTATGGAGCCTCTTGGAGGGTGCAACAAGGAGTCTCTTTCGGTGGTTCCTTTTTGTGCTCTGGAGGCCAGATTGGGTCTGTGGCATGGAGTTGCTGCGGCCCCAATCCAGGCAGGAAAGGGGCGGCTGCATGCCTCCCATCTGTACAGCCCCAAAGGAAATGAGGAGATCACTTGTAAGGATGTGTACTGTGAATTATATTGATCAGAGAGAAATGGAAATCCTTACTTGTTCTGTTCTCACATGCAGGAATGAAAATTTGCACAATGAAAAATGAGGGCCCTGCTTGCTCTCTCCCATAAGACAGAGTCCTGCATTAACAGACTGGACTTTTCCTCTCCTTACGGAAATCTTGAATAATGGAGGATGAAGTAATTATTGGCAAATCTGGTGCAAGGTACAACTGGACAAGCCACTGCAGGAAATATTCCATGAGGGAGGAGGCAAAGCTTGGGGATGTGATGAATAAATTAATTAAAGAAACAAAACAAACAATTTCTAACTTATTTGTTCTTCATGAGACAGGGTGTGTTTCACACTTTCTACACTATGCACAAAATGCCTCTACATGAACTCCCTACCCTTTGTGATTTAAAGCACACACAAAGACACAGACACAGACACACAAGCACATTGTCTAATTGATGAAAAAGATGCAGACAACTTGTCCAACACTTCAGTTTTTAAAAAGCCATGCAAGAAGTGACTATATTTGTTTAAATGCACAATTAAAATTATTCTAGATGCGAAAATCCTCATCAGAAAATATCTCATGTCAAAGAAAAGCAGCAGTTCTAAAAACTAGGATTCAGAGTAAAATACAGTTCAAGTTCAAACCTTTTACTCCACTCCCTATTGATTTTGTACATTGCAAGTGAGGGCCTCTTTGTAGTAAGGGAGATGAAACCTTTCAAACTCTGTTTCTTATAATGTCAGTACTTTTCCCCTGTGAACAACTGCTGAGAGGTTCCAACAGACAGATTTAAATAGCCATGTATCTCTGAACTAGCTCATCAAGGCATAATGCCAGAAGACACCAATAAGGATGTTACATGATGTTGGAATGGAGAGCAAGACCTGACATTATGGGGGAAATGCTATTCTTGACCAAATACAAAAATAGGACAAGTATAGAGCAAGATTTTTAAAAGAGCTTGGTGCCCCACAGCTTCTTCATTGTGATACCTTTTGGATAGATCCTTCAAAAAGTTCATCCCAAGCTGAGCCTTTTTTTGGGGTTCTAGCCAATAGCACGAGCTCTGTCAGAAGTATACAACAGAGGAGCTCTCTTTCTTTGTAACATATATGAATGCCAAGAAAGGAAATAGTAGTGTTTTGACTTAGTTTATGTCATGGAATTTAAGCCCTCCAAATTGTTGCTGAGACCATTTTGGCCCATGAAGGATGTGAGTCCAAAAACCTATTGGATCCCTGATGGAGCATCAGCCCTATACTATCATAGCTATACTGCTGATCAGGCGTGCAAAGCCTGCTTCTTTCTTCATTCTCCAAGTATGGAAGGGCAGACTGCAAGCTATGGTGGTCAGGGGCAAAGCTATGTCATCTGGCTTTCCTTACAGTTCCAGCCAAAGAAGATGCAAAAGGATGTACTGGACATCTCTTTCTGCAACATCCAACAAATCACTTTTATATTGGTATAATTAGAAGTACACCAGCATAAGGAGCCCTGGTGGCGCAGTGGTTAAATGCCTATACTGCAGCCATTCACTCACAAATCACAAGGTTGTGAGTTCAATACCAGCAAAAGGGCTCAAGCTCAACTCAGGCTTGCATCTTTCAGAGGTCGCTAAAATGAGTACCCAGATTGTTGGGGGCAATTAGCGTACATTTTGCAAACTGCTTAGGAAGTGCTTAAGTTCACTGATAAGCAGTATAGAAATGTACTTGCTATTGCTTGCTATAAGTTAACAACAGGATTCTGTACTAAGTGTTTTGGACATCGTTTGGTCTGAATGTTCTTTCATGATCAGCAAATAATTCAAAATGCAGAAAACATGTGCTTAACCACTTCTGCCATAATCCCAGGAGCAGACAAAAACAGGCCCTTCTCAACCAGATCCTCTTTATAGTGTATAGGAAGGCCTTTAGACCAGAAAGAAATAGGATACATTGTGAAGCCTTAGATTCACTACACAATATATCACAGCTTGCCTCCAGTATCATGCATCATGGGGGAAAGGGGCTGGGAAGAACTATGCACCTCAAGAAGAACCGCACACAATGAAAGTGATATAGGGAAACACACAGGGGAAGCCTAGGACATTTTGTTGCAACAGGTAATGGCATGTGCCCCTTCCTTGTCAAGGTATACAGGAGGACTTGGAAAATTCCAGAGGTTGGGAGGTTGCAGCAGCATATGTGAAGGGGCACATGGACCTTCCATCTCCTCACTCCTCTCGTATTTCTTTTGGCAAAGAAGTTCCTAATTGCACCACCACAAGCTGTAGGCAGTGTGTCCAATTATTTTGGTTCATTTTGGTTCATTTGGGCACCCTTTTTTAGGTTCAGGGAAGTCCCCCCCCCCGCAAAAAAAAAATAGCTAGAAATGTCTTTCCGGCTCCCAAGACCTAAAGTGTGCCCAGGAACACAACTGGCTAATTGCCTGGGCATAAATAAATAAATAGGACAGGGAGTGGGGGGCCATGGGGAGGACACAAAATAAAATGGCTTTGATGGCTACACGTACCCCATAGGATGCTTTTCCTCACTTGTGCTCTGTAGTATCAAAAACCAGTGAAGCCACTGGATGATTGGACACAAAAGCTGCCACATCCCTCATCCCACAAAGTCTCAGCTATGCCTTTCTTGCTCTTTCTTGGCACTCAAAGTCAGGTGCCTGATCTGCTTGCTTTCACTCTGTCCAGATATACAGATAGTGCTGCAAAAACCTCACTGAAGAAGCTTGCCAAGAAAACCTCATGATAAGGTCATCACAAGTCAGAAATGACCTGAAGGCAGGCAACAGCAACAGAGCTATAGCAGTGTTTTTACATGTGTATGCATGCTTGCATATACATGCATGAAACTTGAGTTCTATGAGTACTTAGGCTTTTAAGATACAAAACCTTTCGCATTACTCAGGAACACAAGTGTACAGTGAGATTTCACAATGCCAAAGTTGGCACACCAAGCATACATTCAAAATGGTGCTGCAGCCAATGTGTACCTGAAACAATGAAGGCATACATCTAAGTGGCCCTATACTGCACTCTTTTTTAAAAACTAATTTGATTGTACCAATTAGAAAGATTTGGTTTCTGAAGCAGTCATGGGACAAGCAGCTCTGCTTTCTTTTCTTTTCTTTTTTTATTTGGTAACAGGGCAATCTGTATTATGTAGAGGCCACTTCTACACATTTCCTTCTCAGGTTTAATATGCAATTAAACACCAGCAAACCTGATCCCCGTTGGTATGGGAGCATTTTCTCTTGGGAAGACATTTCCAGGAAAGTGATGAGAATAAAATCAAATAATGAGCACAGTTAACCTGTGTCTTTATTTTAATTTGTACCCAGACACCCTTGGGGTGCACTTAAATGACATAAAGGAAGGGGGAAAAGTAGAATTGTAGCATCTCATTAGATTCATATCTGTAGATCAGTGCACTTTCCTGTCAGTTTCTCTCAGGGCAAAGACATAATTTAATAATTAATTTAACAGAGGAAGTCTGACCTGTCACTCCATCATAGCCATCAAACCTTTCAATTACTTGTTGCTAACTCTGTGGAGACTTTAATTTTCTGCTCATCAGTGGGTCTAGAAACCCACCATTTCCTGCCATTCATATCAAGGAAGGGAAGGTTTTACCAAATAGCCAAATGACACAGGCTCTTGTCTTATTTATGTATCAAACTGATCCAAGGTCATTAGTAACATATGGCTGTGCAATGTTCCTGATAAAGTGGAATACCTTTCAATGTTACAACTGTGTTTTAATTGCTACCTAGGTGCAGTGAATAGGAGTGTAAGATAATTGAAGAAAAGAAGGAAAGTTTACAGCCCTGCAGCATGCTTCTTATACTCTTAGAAATCCTTTGAGAGGGAGTCAGGACAATGTGGAACCACATTCGGGGCTGCAAGGGAAAAGTTGAGTTGCTTGAAATGGCATGGAGATGTAATTTACATTAATATACTCAAGCAACCATGACTGCTAGCAGCTCACCTGTCACTACTTGCATGTTTTCATCTGTATAATGTGAGATGAGCCTAAGATGATTGGAGTTGTGGATTCTAGACCTTCACAGTAGAAGTCATTTCTACATATTCTCCTTATGCTTCTGTGAAGGATATTTTTTGACGACAACAACAACAATATAATGGGAGTCCAACTCTAGGCATTTTCTAAAAGCCTGATGACACAAAAATATTTTGATCTGCTGTCAGGAGAGCAAGCAATAGGCCATCCTGGCCTTTCTATTGGGGAAATTCCACAGGGTGGGAGCAGCCACCAAGAAGGCCCTCTCCTTTGCTTTCACCAAACAAGCCTGAGAGGTTAGTGAGCCAGAGAGAGGGCCTCTCAAAATTATTTTAGAGCTTTAATGGGCTCATAAAGGGAGACACAGCCCTTCAAATAATCTGGACTCAAGCCATATAGCAATAGTGTCCCCACCCCTGGTGGTGGTGGTGGTGGGGGCTTCCTGGGGCAGGGCTTCTGATACAGGGGTGAGATTCTTAGGTGCAGAGCTTCCTGAGTCAGCACAAGAGACAGCAGCACCAAGGTGCAAAGACTTGGCTTTTGTCAATGCAACCTTGTTGTTCTCCCTATGGAGAGGTTGAATGCCTCTCCCTACACAATCTGCCCTGCACTCTCAGAACATCTGAAAAGAAACTATTAGACTACCTGAAAGTCAGGTTAAGATCGACTTGTGATAGATCATTCACCGCCGCTGCCCCCAGTGTTTGGAATAGCCTGCTGGAAGAGCTCCGTCTTATTAACGCTCTGGATGCCTTCAAGAAGGCACTTAAGACAGACCTCTTCCGGCGGACTTATCCATCTGACCCTCCATAACTGAGTGTGGGAATATCCCTCTATGGCCGTTTCGAACATAGAATGTAAATCATATTGTTGGATGTTTTAAATGATTGATGTTTTAAGATGTTTGGGAGAGGCAGAAGAATTTATTTATTATTATTATGAGAATGAGGCAGAGCACCCGGGGGGGGGGGTGTGTGAGCAGGTGTCACCCCTCTTCTGGGGTGACACCTGGTGTGGGTCACATCCTCTGCAGCTCTACTAGTGATGCCACTGCTTTATAGGACATCACCTGCATTTTGAATTGAGCCTAGAAATGAGCTTTCATAGACTTCAGTCTACATCCACAAAAGAAACCATTTAATTGAATGGTCTCAATGAGATAGCACATTTTGGGCTCCAGTGGACTACATTGTAGTCTTCAAAGGGAACTTTGTGAAGCTCTGATCTTGGACTCTGGTAAAGTACAGGTTCCGGGAGACTGCTTGAAAGTTGGCCCAGTGAGTCTTCGCTTATTTATGATTTAGATCTAAAGGATTCAGTGGTAGGAGATCAGCAACTGAAGTTAAAAGATGAACTTTGTACCAAGACAGAAGAGTAAAGAGAATCTGTTAGAGGTTTGGGAAAGAAGCATTAGGCCTCTGAAGATGGCAAATGTAGTGTGGAGGGAGAAGTGGAAGTAGTGAGATGTAGGCTCAAAGGTGGTGGTTAAAGTGTATGAGAAGAAATGTGAGTTCCAGTTGAAAAGAGGAGGCAGCTAATTCCAGCCCTGCCAGAATGCAGATGAATCTGGGAGGTGGTGGGCAGAGTGCTCTTCTTCACTGATTGAAAAAGGTGGCCAAAGGGAGGGTCCTTCTTCTACACACCTTTTCTCCACATCTATGAGTATTGCTGTTTTAGTAAAGCATGCTCATTATTAGGTACTTCCAGGCTTTCAACTTTGTCATGAAGCAGCACTGCAGTATTAAGTAGGGAGTGTATGTTTAACCAGTGTCTTGTGTTTCATTGGCATCTGTAGATCAATTCAGGCAACATAATTCATTTCTTCTCTTTGGATCATTCACCACTTCACAGTTTATTTGCTTTGATCCCAAACTGGAATTACTTCCATTTATTGTTTCTATAATAATTTATTTTATTAGTACTTGTTTTTCAGTTGTACTGTAAGCTTCCTTGGGCCTCAGTTCTGGGAGAACAAAGACCATTTAATTGCTAGGTCTTATTGATAGTAGGTTTGGGCACGTGAACAATGGGTGGAATTAAGGTGAAATGCCAAAATACCCTTTGTGAAATGATTATCATTGGCAGAGTATTGTTGGCAGAGAGAAGCTTCCAAAAAACAGTCTTTGCCAGACTTATGTATGTTTCCAGCCCTGGCATACAAGAAAAATCTAGACATGTTAGTCTTCTATTTCAGCTACTCTCCTCATCCTTTTGGACTGAGGATTTGTAGCAAGAGTAAATGTACTAGTATTTAATTGTTACAAGGAACCGGGAGTGGAGGATATCGTTTGGCCTTGGACAATACAGTTTTATCCTAATCTTTCTAGCACAATTATCTTGCTATTATGAAATTACTTGTCTACATATTCCCCTTTTGTTCAAACTGGATGACTGCTATGAACAAGTGGTTCATATTGTAAAATAATGGTTCATTTTCTCCATTTTGTTCTGCGGTTGTTGTTTCTTCTTCACCACGTGACAAGGTGTTTCTGGATCCTGCTACTCTGTACTTGCTAGACAAGAAAGAGCTGAGCCCTGGCATCTCTGATGGAAAATAATAATAATAATAATAATAATATCATGCTTTCCCCCAAAATTGAAACAAAAAGTGGCTTACAAATTAAAAGAACAACACAAAAACATGCAAAGGAGAGTATTAAAATAAAATTAAACTAGTACAGTATTCAAACACATCGCTCACTAAAAGAACAACATGCAATTAAAAAGATAAGAGTGTTTAAAAAGAGCACATAATTAAAATACTATAACATATTAAAATAATAAAACTGTATAAAGACTCTTAAAAACTTCAAAAATAATACCACACAGCATTAAAAGCCCGACATCAACCATTTATAAAGGCCTGGTGGCACAAAATGTTTTAGCTTGCCACATAAAGACAGCAAGGATGGGGCCATCCTAGCCTCTTAAGGGACATTTTCCAAAGTCTGGGAGCAGCCACCAAGAAGGGCCTCTCCCTTGTGCTGGTGGAATTAGGACTTTTTATACCCCACCCAGGGCTCTGTGGCATTCAAATTTATTCCAGAGTTTACTAGCCTACTAAAATATGAGTAAAAAAACATCAAGGGGCAGTCATGTTGGCCATATATCAAATCCAATAACATCCAAACAATACCTATATTAGGCCAACCAAAATGCACAATTACATGTTGCAAGCTTTCAAAGGCACACTGGCTTCTTCATCAGGCAAACAGGAGAAAAAAAATGAACATGTTAGTCATAGGCCTGCATTTTCTGTTTTTGGTCTTAGTTCCGATGGTAGGGAGGGCTATCTGCAGGCTGGAATCTCATTTTGACTGCATGGCTTGAAACATGCAATTGTGCATTTTGGTTGATCCAATAAAGTTATCATTGTTTGGATGTTATTGGATAAAATATGAATAGCTACTTAATTTGTTGCATTGTAACAAGATAGACTGGAGAGCTCCTAAGAAGCCAGCCTGAATAGTGTTTTATTCCTGGATTCAAATGGTTGCATAGAAGTCACAAATAGTTTCAAAGGTTTCCTCCATCCCTTGTAAATCATGTCCTGTCCGATTTTTCTTTATATTGCTTTATGACATTCTCCCTCTCACCATTCAATTATGATGTTTTCTTGTTGTCTATTTGTCATTATCCTTGTCTGGGGGAAATGTTACATGTTTTATTTAGAAAGGAACACCATAACCAAAAAAAGTAAACATGGGTTTCTGAAAAACATTCCAGTCTAATCTGATCTCTCTGTCTCTCTCTCTCTAACTCTCTCTCTCTCTCTCTTTAAATAAAATTACCAGCTTGGTAGATGAAGAGAAGGCTGTGGATATTGCATAACTTGATTTCTGTAAGGCCTTTAACAAGTTTCCCCATTACATTCTTGCAAACAAGCTAGTAACATATAAGTTCGACAATGCAACTGTTAAATGGATTTGTAATTGGTTGACCTGCCAAACCCAAAGGGCGCTTACCAATGCCTCCTCTTCATCCTGGAGAGAAGTGACTAGTGGGGTCCCACAGGGTTCTGTCCTGGTCCCAGTGCTATTCAATGTCTTTATCAATGACTTAGATGAAAGAATGCTCATCAAATTGGCAGATGACACCAAATTAGGAGGACTCACTAATACCCCAGAGGACAGGATCAAAATTCACAATGACCTTAATAGATTAGAAAGCTGGGCCAAAGCTAACATTTATCACACTAGAGGGCAAACAGGATTTAAACAGGAATTAAACAGGAAATGCCCTATGTTAAACATAAGGCATATTAAATGCCCTATGTTAAACATAAGGCATTTCGTGTTTAATTCCTGTTTAAATCCTGTTTAAATCCTGTTTGCTCTCTAGTGTGATAAACCCCAAAATGAACTTCAACAGGGAGAAATGTAGGATACTGCACTTAGAAAAAATGAAATGCATAGATATAGGATGGGGGACACCTGGCTGAACGAGACTACTTGTGAAAGGGATCAAGGAGTCCTAGTAGTCTGCAAGTTGAACATAAGTCAACAGAGTGATGCAGCAGCTAAAAAGGCCAATGAAATTCTAGGCTGCATCAATAGAAGTATAGTGTCTAGATCAAGGGAAGTAATTTTACCACTCTATTCTACTTTTGTTCAGGCCTCACCTGGAATACTGTTTCCAGTTCTGGGCACCACAATTCAAAAAGGATGTTGAGAAGCTGAAATGTGTCCAGAGGAGGGTGGCCAGTATGGTGAAGGGTGTGGAAACCATGCCTTATGAGGAAAGACTTAGGGAGCTAGGTATGTTTAGCCTGGAAAAGAGATGATTAAGAAGTTATATGATAGTCCTGTTTAAGTATTTGAAGGGGTGTCACATTGAGGATGGTGCAAGCTTGGATGCAAGCTACAGGAAAAGAGATTCCATGGAGTTTATCACACGGGAGGAATTTTTCTCAATTTCAAAAGAAATGGAAGTGAGGCCAGTTTGGAATTGAGTAAATTCACTAGTTCAGCGAATTTATGTGATTGCGTATTGACACTACATTGCGTTCAGAACTGGCTGAAATTGCCTCCCAGTGCCTGAAATTGCATGTGATAGTTTCTCATGCAATCATGCGAAACCCCATGATTGCGTTCAGAAGGACTTCCCTTTGCCCGAAAATGTGTGTGATCAGCTTTCACGCAATCACGCGAAACCCCATGATTGCATTCAGATTGCCATTGGATTATACTTCCAATTCCCTTCGTGTGATAAACTCCCATGTCAACATTAGGACAAACTTCCTGATGGTAAGAGCTGTTCGACAGTGGAACACACTCCCTCAGAGAGTGGTGGAGTCTCCTTCTTTAGAGATCTTTAAACAGAGGCTGGATGGCCATCTGTCAGAGGTGCTTTGATTGTGAGTTCCTGTATGGCAGGGGGCTGGGCTGGGTGGCTCTTATGGTCTCTTCGAACTATGATTCTATGACTCTGTTTGTATGATTTTTGGGATTAAGGAATGCAGTGATCCATTTTGAAGTGGTTATTTGGTCTGTTTAATTTTTTTTATTAAAACTATAATTTAATCAAAGTATGCCATTTTGCTTTGTTGATTATCTTTAAGCTTATTGCAGCAAAATCAACTTATAGTTAACAGCTCAGATACAATAAATCACGTCTCAGCCTGTGTCCACTGCTTTTTTTTTGTCACAGAAAAAGTTCCATAAAGCATGAATAGTTCTGTACCACAGTTCCTGAATTCAAAGATCATCCTGAAAAGGTGCCATGTATGATGGACTGTTGGCAGCTTTTTGTCCCTGCATGACATTTCATTTCCATTAGAAGTTGTCTTATGTTCTATTTTGAATCAGCCAAACAAGTGACCCTAGAATTTAATGCCACACCTTCTTTCTTTTCTCTCCCTCTCTTTTTTCCCCAATACTATGGCTCTTAAAGAACTGGAGGGCAGTATAGTCATCCTCGGGGAAAGATACATACATACACATTGAAAGCTAAGCCTGTGTGGAACTTGAAACTGACTTCTAATTGGTGGCAACCTGAGGAACTTACCTTCACTACAATGTTGCTCTGAAGAACAGAAAAGGAAAACCTGCATGAGAAACCGAACAATCAAGCTTGCCAAGGCATGTATATCTATTATTGTTAGCCTCCCCCCACCCTTTCCTCATTGTTTAATGATAAGAGTTGTTCTTAGCTATTACACACTTACTGGTGTTGAATCATTTTATAAGTTATTTGTCTTAGTGTCCCATACTTATATTAAATCATTTGCTATTTTGAGTAGTGTACAGTAGCTTACGTGATCAGGCATCTATTAAATGAAAAACAGAATGTCTGGCTTTTGGAGGGGGGATATTTATAAAAGAGAACGTCAGAGAACAGTACCATCACAAACTGTTATCTTAATCTTATTTCCTTCCTGACCTTGAATGAAATATCCTGTACCGTTCCATTACTGCTGTGATTTTAAGTATGAGAGACTTGACTGGTTTTGTGTGGCATATCAGGTATGACATAGAGCTATACCTTTTGACTTGCTGGGCAGAAAGAGATAAGGGAAAAGCACATTGTGTTTAATCGGTTGTTGGGTTTTTTGGTGGGGGGTTGGAGGGTGGAACAGGAAATTGCACAGCCTAACCAAAGCTGCTTACTTTATGAGACACAGAAAAACTTGCATGGTAAGACAATTCCAGACCTTAGGTTTGCCTCAGGTTATTTTGAAGGGATAAATTAGTCACTGGTTAGCTAGAAATCACTCAGTTTTGTTGAAAAATTATTTAGAGGACACCTGGGTGCTATTATCACAAATGTCAGGTTAAAAGAGAGAGATTTGCTACCAATCAAAGTGCTGTGTTGTTCCAGCTTTAAGTTTAAAACCCCCCAAAGTAAGTGTCTTATAAGTCTCCTAAAATAGGAGGTCATTAAGGAGAGAAATACTTAGGCTGCAATCCTGTGGCTCATGGTTCTTCTCCAAAATGGAGGGAAGTGTGGGCTGGGGGCATATCTAGAGTAACCATGGATGTACATAATTCACAGTCCTCTTAGGCACCACATTTCTGTGGAGGAGCTACCCTCCGATTGAAATCAATAGGAACAAACTTATAATTTGTAGTCGGGGAGAGCCATGGGAGAGGAAAATACTCTTTGTTTTCTTTCTCTTCCATCCTTTTGAGATTGCACCAGAAGAGATTTAGGTAAATAATAATAATAATAATAATAATAATAATAATACTTTATTTATACCCCACTGCCAAACAATGAAAGCGGCTTACATCTAAAAATCAGTCCAATATACAATACATTGTACATATAATATCCCCATCCCCCCAAAGGAATTAAACACATTACAATTAAAAATTTATCAATTAAAATAAACTGTTAATCATAAAATAATCCAATGGGTTAATTATAAAATAATGAAATGGCCCTATGAATTTTTTATAGGCTCTGACAATTTACCTTTGAAGATAAATCTACATTTGGAAGTAGGATTGCTATGTTAGTCTTCTATTTTGAATGCCTTTTTAAACAGTCAGAGGTTATAAATTGAGATATCTGTACACATTATTTCAGCAGCACTAAATGAAGGATAATATCATTAAGGAAATGATTGGCTCCATACTCTTAAATGGATCCCCCATGGATACGAAGGTCTGACTGTAAGTCCATTTAAGCAGTTTTTTAAAAATATTAGGAAGTCTGTTTAGGTATTGGAAAAATAAAGTACTTATGTAGATTTGAGTTTAGTGGCATTATACTATCCTCGGTGCCAATTCTGGTGAGATCAACCACAAAGCAACAATTTTCCCAGTTTGGGAGGAGGAATATACTATAGTTTGTATGATATATCATCAACCATTTTTTTAAACTCACATTTAAAATATCCTTATTTCATTAATACATTTATTTATTAATTCATTCACTCTTTCTTTATTATTGTTCACTCTATTTTTATGCTGCTCACACACAATACAATTTCTGAGTGTTAAACAGAATAAAATTATATATATATATATATATATATATATAATGGACATTAAACAACAGCAGCAGCAACAACAATCCCACTTTCTCCCCAAATCTGGGACAAAAAATAAAACCAAACTGAAATTGCATCAAAGCAAAACCCACAATATTTGGTGAAATTCTGTAAAATTATTACTAACAATTTTGATATGACAATTACATCATCACATTTTAGGTCTTTGAAATTTTACTGAGGCTAGGATTGCTCACGTAGGGAAATGGCCCATGTTCCTCCCACCCAGCCTCATGTTGTCTAGTGCAGATCATGCAGATCAAAACCCCTGGAGCAGGATCAGACCCACCTGTGAACACCTGCCTGTTCATGTGCAGATCCAAAGGATCTAGCCTGACCCAGGGGTAAAGAGCTTTTACCCCAGAGTAATTTTGTTCTGGTTTTCTGCAACATTTCTAGGAAACTTTGTTGCAAAACTGGGCTGTGCATATGCCTTTCCTGCATTCCTTACCTTTCCTGAGGTTGATCCATATGAGAATCCTCCTGGTTACCCCAGCTGACATGGAAATGGGGCACCTGGCCATGTGGGTGCAGCCAGGTGCCCTGTTTCCATGCAGACAGGGCAGTGGGGTGGCTTCTCAGATGGATTGACCACCGGAAAGGTAATAAACATCATAACAGTCCCAAGTCCTAGGTCAGTGTGGGGATGGGTGTGTTAATACCCACCTGTGCCTGCACCAACCAGGGACTAATCTGTGAACACTAGGGCCTGGATAGCATGTCTGCTCAGACCACATGTAGCAGTCCCATTTCAAGTAAAACTAATTCAAGGAAGAGTTTCCAAGCAATACCAACATTCCTGCAGTTTGGTGAACTGATGGTGCTAGCTATCACACTATAATTAGCATGTGGATTATCCTAGCATTTTTGTGGAATGAAGACATCAGAAATGTTAAGTCAAATCATTTGACACTCAGTAATCTACATTTGGAAAGACCCCAGGTATTAATGTGTCAGGCTTTGAAGACTGTATCATGATTGTATCAAATATATAATTAGACTATGCCTATCTCTTTTTGTATCTACCCCTGTAAGAAACAAGAAGGGATTGTATAGTAAAGTATTGAACAAGTAACTGAAATAGTGAGCTAGATTTTCTCTCGCCACTGTTCTAACAGATGAGCACAAGATTCATACACAGGGACAGCATTAACAGGTGAGCAAATTCAGCTGTCAGACTCCTTGTTAGCTAGACATCTGTATAATTTCCCATTTCTATATATTAAAGAAGATTTCAGCTTTTGGTAATGACTTTAGAAACTTGTTCAGTTTAGCACCCTGTGTTCCACCAAATGAGGCCCAGTGCAGCAAAACTGTGTTTCAGAAGGTAAATCACTGTGCCCTGTGAGCCAGATACTGGGATGGTTGCACCTATGTTACTACAAATCAGTGATGTTAACAACAGTTGTGAAGCAATTGTGATCAACTGAAAGATGTATCAGAAGATTCCATTCTACTATCTGTTCACACTTACATGAGGTTAAGAGGGAAAGATGTTCTCAATTTATACAGGCATACTGCAGTGAACAGAGAACCAGTATGGTGTGGGGCTTTGAGTGTTGGACTGCAAATCTAGAGATCAGTATTCAATTCTCTGCTCAGCCATGACACCCACCAGATGATCTTGGTCAAGTCACATGCTCTCAGCCTGAGGGGAAGGCCATGGCAAACCTCCTTTGAACAAATATTGCCAAGAAAATTCTATGGTAGAGTCACCATAAGTTGGAAATGACTTGAAGGCACACAGCACGCACGCACGCACACACACACACACACACACCACAATTAACAAAGCTTCTGACAAAGAAAATATTTTTAAAAACATCTTGTTTTTGTTTGCTTATGTAAGGTGTACCTGACCTGGTGGTTTGATTTAATATGTACATATTGTTAGTTTTGTATAAAGTATTTGCTGAAACATATTAACTACTTTTGGGGGAAAAAAATGGTATACGTACCTATCTCTATTCTGTCCATGTTATTTTTATTCTGGTACCAAATTTTCAGTTAAAAAACTATGGGAACACATCTACCTTTGGTTACTGAGGTTTAACTGTATTTCACATTTGGCTGAGTCCTCATTGCTTTAAAGGAAGGTGTGGCAAGACGATTTCTCTGGGACCATGCCAGATCCCATCACCCTAGATAATTATACAGCTAGTTGCCAAACTCCTTTTTCTGAGCAATGTCCTGCAACTCCACATTTTCTAGTATGAAGTGTATTATTTGGATCTTTGTCGGTCTGGATTTAGGCTGTGTTTAGGAAATGGAACAGCCTTGATCTACCATCTAGTTTAGGGGTGGGAAAGTGTCATCTGCAGAACATGTGTAGACTCAGAATCCTACTGTTATGGTTCCTAAAGCTCCTTAATCCCCCCTCCCCCCCCCCCCCCCATTATTATTTTCTGGCAGGTTTTTGGGTGATAATCTAAAAGACTGAGAGGTAGTACAGACAGGCACTTTGTACTGGCCTGACTGCATACTAGGGCTGCAATAGGACTGAGCGTGTTAACACTCTCCAAGCCCACCCACACAGGGCACACCATGATGACACATGGGCGGTGGCACTCCCAAAGAGTACTCCACAGAAGGGGCATCATCATGGTGCACAAGCGCACCTCTGGTGCCTCTTCCAGGATGCAAAAAGAACCCTCTGGGAAGCGGGTTCTTTTTGGTCCTTCTGGAGGCCATGGTGCTCTGCTCCTCTGCAATGCCAGTTGGTTAAGAATAAGACTCATGTCATCCATGACCTTCTCCTGGATGAGGATGCCGACCTGGCTTGCTTTACAGAGACCTGGCTGGGAGAGGATAGCACAGTTACTTGGGTGCAGGCCCTCCCAGCTGGGTACTCTGTTAGTGAGCAGGTGAGGGGAAGTGGGTGGGTGGGTGAGTGGGAGGGTGAAGTGGCTCTGGTTTATAAAAACACCCTGACCTTGACCAGGATACCTGTCCTGAACACAGTTCATTTCGAGTGTATGTACCTTAGCATGAGGACCAGGGATAATTTGGGGATTCTGCTAGTCTACCAACCACCCCATTGTCTAGCAGACTCCCTAACAGCTGGTCTCGGAGTTGCTGTTGGAGTCCCCCAGACTTTTAGTTCTGGGGAACTTCAACATTCCACTCGAGACCAGCTTGGAAACCATGACAAACATGGGCCTATCCCAGTTGGTCACAGGGCCTACACATTGTGTGGTTCATACGCTCAATGCGATCTTTAGTACAGAACAGGAATATCCGTGGGCGGAGTTTATTGCTACCTCCGCTCTGTCATGGACGGATCATCTCCTGGTCAAAACAAAACTGAGAGCCTCTATCCGCCCCACCAGGGGTGGTGGACCGATTAGAATGGTCCACCCTTGGAGGCTAATGGAGCCAATAGGATCCCAGAAAGCCTTGGAGCGTTTAATGGTTGGAAATGCCGTGATCCTGTCAATGTCTTGGTCAATATTTGGAACACCAATCTTACCAAGGCTATCAACACGATCGCTCCCACTTCTAACCACAAGCCATGGTATACACCAGAGCTTAGGAAAATGAAGCGGTTTGGACAACGACTAGAGTGCAAGTGGTGGAAGACTCGACTCTTATCCGACAGAACTTGCCATAGGAACTTTCTTTGGTCCTATCGGGAGGCAATACGTGCAGTGCAGAGATCCTTTTCTCTGCACATATTGCGTCTGCAGAGTCTCGCCCAGCAGAGCTGTTTAGGGTGGTAGGGGAGCTGATACAGGTGCCCCCTTAGCCAAATCCTTTGCTTAACCCGACGACAGCCTGCTGTGATGCATTTAACAATCACTTTGTGGTTAAAATCTCTCAGAAGGAGCCGACTTAGACACCAATACTTCAACAGAAACCACAGCTGAGGTGTCCAGCGACTCCGTTGATGAAGTTATTCTGGATCAGCTACAATCTGTGGGTACTGATGACATGGACAAGCTCCTTGGTAGCATGAGGAAAATGACTTGCCCTCTCGACCCTTGCCCATCATGGCCGGCTGTCCAGGTGGGGGGGGGTGCATTGAGGAGATTCCTTAGGGATATCATCAATGGATCCTTCAGGGAAGGATATGTTCCATCATGTTTAAAGGAGGTGGCCGTCAGATCGCTTCTGAAAAAAATCTTCCCTGGACCCCCTGGTTATGAACAACTATAGGCCATTCTCTTTACTACCTTTCTTGAGCAAGGTGATCGAGAGGGTGGTTGTTCTTCAACTCCAAGCTGCCTTGGATAAAACCGATTATCTAGACCCATTTCAAACTGGCTTCAGGACAGGTTTTGGGGTTGAGACTGTGATGGTTGCCTTGACCGATGATCTGTATCTGAGCATCGACAGGAGTAGTGTGACCCTGCTGGTGCTCTTTGACACAATGGATCACGGCATCCTTTTGGATCGCCTGAGAGGGTTAGGTATCGGAGGCACTGCATTGCAGTGATTCCAGTCCTTCCTCTCGGGCGAGTCCCAGAGGGTGCTGCTTGGGGACAGTTGTTTGAGCAAAATAGAGCTGGGGTCCCACAGGCGGCTATCCTGTCTCCGATGTTATTTCACATCTATATGAAGCCACTGGGTGAGATTATTCGGAGTTATGGAGCTGATGACACCCAAATCTGTTTCTCCATGTCTCGTTTGTCAGCCTCGAATTCTGATGGTGTCTCCTCTCTCAATGAATGCCATCAAGTGGTAATGGGCTAGATGAGGAAAACCAGATTGAAACTGAATCCATACAAGATGGAGGCGCTCACGGTAGCGGCCCCGAAACCAAGAATTGGGCTGCAACCTCCAGTTCTGGATGGGGTCACACTCTCCTCCAGTGACTGCATTCACAGCTTGGGGGTGCTTCTTGACTCGTCGCTCCTGATGACAAATCAGGTAAATGCGACAATCAGGAGCACCTGTTATCAGCTTCGGCTGATATGCCAGCTGTGCCCTTTTCTGGAAGTAAGGGATCTCAAGACTGTTATTCAGGCACTGGTAACCTCTCGTCTAGATTTCTGTAATGCGCTCTACATGGGGTTACCCTCATGCTTGGTTTGGAAACTACAGCTAGTACAGAAAATGCCGGCCAGACTAGTGTCAGGAGCATCTAGAAGAGACCATATTACTCTGGTATTAAGGTCCCTCCATTGGCTGCCTATTAGTTTCCGGGCCCAGTACAAGGTGTTGGTCATCACCTTTAAAGCCCTAAATGGCTTGAGTCCAAGCTATCTCCGGGACCACCTTCTCCCATATAATCCTCCCCGCACACTCCGGTCCTCTGGGAGGAATTTGCTGCAGCCTCAAAAATCTAGGCTTTCAGCTACCTCCCAGAGGGCTTTTTCCGTTGTTGCCCCCAAATTGTGGAACAGCCTGCTGGATGAGATCCGTCAATTAACATCTTTAGACAGCTTTAAAAAGGCTGTCAAGACAGATCTCTTCCAGCAGGCCTTTCCAGGATAGATACCCCGGCCTCAGGGACTCCCTCTTTGGTAGACTCCCCAATGTCTATGTAAAAATCAATTAGGATGTTGCCACATTGTCCTGTTTGTTTTGTAATTTGTATTAATGTTGTTTAAATTTTTGGTTTTAATCTGTAATGGATTTAATATTCTTTTAAGGGGGGAGGGATGTGGCTGTTTTGTTCGATGTACTTGTATTTTAATGTTGTTAGCCGCCCCAATTGATCTCAAAGGGGTGGGGTATAAGATGATGATGATGATGATGATGATGATGATGATGATGGAACTCTGACTTTATTTATTTATTTATTTATTTGATGCTTCAGTAGGCAGGCTACTGAAAATCTTTTAGTCATGATAGCTTCTTCTTGTTTTAAATCAGTGGGCTCTTCATTCTGCTTTTATGGTTCTCTCCTCCTATTATTTGTTGTTGTTATTGTTGTTGTTGTATTTTAAAGTGCTCAGTCTTTTAAAAATACTTTGAAATTGTTTTTAATTTTAAATTATACATCACTTTAAGATCTCTTATTTGTTCAAAAGGAAGCTCAATCGTTTAAAATACATACATGCATGAATGCATGCATGCATGCATAAATAAAGAAATAAATAAATGGGTAAGAATTAGGATCTATTGTCTTACAAGTGTCAGTGCTACAGATGTGTATATTTTTTTTAAATAGTTGATTCTGCAGAATATGTCTATATGAATGTAAAGACTTGCATATATTTCTAGAGTACTGTGTATATTTTGTAGATGATCTTGAAAATACAGGGTTGTTTGGGATTTGAATTTATCTGTTGCCAGACATAGTGGACTCTTACCTAGATTTCATGCAGCTTTGAGCAAATCTATATAGCAAGTAAAGGTGCAGGAGTCAAGAAAGACATTAGCATGTATTGGTTTTCAACTGCTGCTATTAGTTGTACGATATGTAATTTCAGATACTATGGAAACAATTGCAGTATCTCCTTGTCTCATGAAAATTCACTAACGTAACCCAGGCACCTCAATTGGTTCATCATTAGCCTGATAACTGTGTCCTTATTATTGTAAAACTTTACAAAAATAGCCAGAAAAAATAGGTAGTAGCTAACAACAACAACAACAACAACAACAACAACAACAACAGTACATTAAAAGGGAGTGGGATTGCTTTGCTTGTTTCAACAAGCATACAATAGTAAAACTACTTCTATCTTTTCTGTTTCTTTGAGAAATTTAAAAAGTTCAAGCCATGAAGGGCTTGGGCAGCTGGTGAGGTGTATGAATCTGAATGCAATATTAAATATATGTTAAAATGTAAATATGGAAAACATTAAAAATTGGTTTATTCCTGTGGAGTGACAATAGAGCTTTAAGATCAAATAATGCAAGAGCTATTATTTTATTGTATCATAAATGAGACAGTGTAATAAAGATGTACATAATGAGTTCTGTAGGAAATTACATGTATTGATATTTTTTATTAAACTTATTTGTTCTGAAAAAAAGTTCTGTTCATTTATGTGTGCAGATTTGTCTCAGGACACTCTCTCATATATTTTTAATGAGAAGAAAAAAACTTCTTGTATACAGTATTGTTTCCAAATGGATCTGAAGATAATGAGTGTACTTTCTTCATTTCAAATGTGTATTCTTGCTTGCATCAAATTTTGTGTTTTTTTAAAAGAGAGCTCCATTAGTTATGCACACATTTGGACTTTTAAAAAATCATATCCATGAAATACATTTACTTTGTAAGTTTCAGTGAAGAATTATAAGAGTTCATTTGATATGCTTTACAAATTTCATTGTAGTTAATTGTCTTTGAAAGACTGATTCTTGGATATAGCTCATATTTCTCTTTTTGTAAGTTTTTATGTTAGTCATACTTTTAGAAATGGAACAGTATCACAGTTCCTAAAGCTACCTGCTGTATGTAGCATAATTATGTAGTAGCTCTGAAATTGTCATTGTGATTTTTTTAAAAAAATTGCTTGTCATTTGGGAGATAAATGCCTCTTTTCAAACTGCGTTCGTTTTAGATTTAGAATTTGTTCTTACAGTGCCTTGTGAAGGGAAGAATGATGGCTAGAGGAGGCTCAGTGATTCAAGAAATTTGTTGACTGGAACATGATGTGGTTCAAAAGCCACATTCCCTCTGGGGCAATCTGGTGGGGCCCACATTTTACCAATGGATCACACCTTCCTCCTTCATCTTCATTAACATACATCCCCTCGCATGCAAAGATCCTCTTTCTCATTTCTATTTCCATGTAGCCTTCTTCATCCATCCACAAGCATGATGTTTTCTGTTCTTTCATCCCTCGCCACCTTATCTGCAGAATCAGGTCCCCCCCCCCCCACTGCTGATGTATTTTGCCTAATTTTTATTTTGTTAAATGTCTGAACATATCCCAGCCTCAAATCACAATATACTGTTTTCAGCACTAAACCTTACTTGCATTAATCTTGGTTTGCTGTTACACCTGAACCCAGAAACCTGACTTATCCCTGGTTTGTTTTGACACCTACATGTCTGCTGTTCATCAAGTGAAAGAGGAACAAGGCAAGAGCACCTAGACAATGAAATCTTTCCATAGGCTAACGACTCTCAATGGTCCTCCTAATTCATCAGTCTCCATATCAACAGGTTTTTGTGTCTACCTGCTTTCTCCCACACTATCCCTCATTCAAGATTTAAGCTGTGTCTCTTTGCTGCTGCTTATTGAAGGCAGGGAGTTTTAAATTTAAGAGACAGCTGTGTGACACATTGTCTTCTAAGCAGAATGTCAGCTTTAAAGAAGTGAGATAACTTGTTATACTGATGGAAATAAATGCCTTCTAGAATGATGAAAAGAATTATTGTTTTTACCTTTGGTGACTACCAAGCCACCAGTCCTTTAAAAGTCAAATGTACAATCATGGCAACTGCTCCAGGCTGCTGTTCGGGTAGTTTACCTTAACTGCAGGGTTGCTAGTCAAAAGTTCTGAATCTCACTCAGTACTGTCCATGGTCCTGAGCCCACTTAGCTCCAAATAGCTATCTGCCAACTAGTTCCTATTGTGTCCACTTGCCTGAGACCTTACTTTTCAGAGGCAGCAGACTTTCCAGTGGAGCAACATGAACACTTCCATTCTACGACAACCTGGCAACTGTTTTAATGAATAGGAGATATGTGCACAGTAGCCAGGAATTGGGTGTAGATTGTAGGAATCCTTCTATCATTTTCCTAACGAGACAGCTCAGTTGTCACCACTGAGGTCGACCTCATTGCCCTTCTTGGAGCATCTGGTAAAGGGTCTGGAAACCATGCCCTATGAGGAACGCCTTAGGGAACTGGGAATGTTTAGCCTGGAGAAGAGAAGGTTAAGAGGTGATATGATAGCCCTGTTTAAATATTTGAAGGGATGTCATATTGAGGAGGGAGCAAGCTTGTTTTCTGCTGCTGCAGAGACTAGAACGCGGAACAATGGATGCAAACTGCAGGAAAGGAGATTCCACCTCAATATTAGAAGGAACTTCCTAACAGTAAGGGCTATTCGACAGTGGAACACACCCCCTCGGAGTGTGGTGGAGTCTCCTTCCTTAGGGGTCTTTAAGCAGAGGCTGGATGGCCATCTGTCAGGGATGCTTTGATTTGGAGTTCCTGCATGGCAGGCAGTTGGACTGGATGACCCTTGTGGTCTCTTCCAACTCTATGATTCTATTATTCTATGATCTGTCCAGGTTGCTGCATTCCAAAAACCACCTGTACCCACCATACTTAATTCCTAAGCGATACCAGCACCAACAGCAACCTTCTGCAAAGGTTAGCAACAGTGAAGGAGGAGGAGGAGGAGGAGGAGGAGGAGGAGGAGGAGGAGGAGACCACCACCATAATACACTTGTCTTTTGCAAGATAAAGCAGTAGTGTGGATTAGATGGAGAGGCACACATACTACTCTGTGAAGAGCCCTGGCTCACACAAGCAGACCCATGCATGAGCAAAGTGTTCAGCATATTTTAAAATTACTACATGGAGATATGCCACTGCACAGCAGATAATGCCCAGCCATCACTCTGTGAATGGTAAGCCCAAGGAACAACAATCCAGCACTAGCATTGGCTCTTTAATACTCCTGATGCCGCCATGGTAGAATCTCTTGGAATGGGCCTGCTTGGGACACAAACAAATCTGCAGAGTTAGAGTTGGTAGTCCTGGAGCATGTTGAGAGGCAAGAACAAGATATGTTCTACTGGATATTTAAAAAACAACACACAACACACCACCAATGTTATCAGATTACATAACAATGTGAAACTCTTATGCCTGGTTTGTTTCTGGGCACAATTCAAAGTGCTGGTCAGATTCATGGGGCTTAGGTCTAGACTATCTGAAAGACTGTATATTCCCATAAAACACCTGTAAGAACTCTAAGATCTTCAGGAGAAGGCTTCTCTTGGTCCTGCCAACACCACAGGGTCTCTTGGTGAGGACACGAGAGAGAGCTTTCTTAATGGCAGCTCCCACACTCTGGAACTCCTTTCATGGGAGGCTAGACTGACTCCCTCCCTGATTTCCTTTCGCTAGTGGAAAAACTCTTTTTGTTTCAACAGGCTTTAAATATGTAACCATGCCAGGGAGGCTTTTGCTGTTAGGTGCATGATTTTTTTTAACTTTTGTATATTTTTAAGATAATTTTATGTTGTTTTAGTTGTGGCTATTTTGATTGTTTTGAAAAGTGTAGTGTAGATTTTAATTGATTTCCTTCTGTGAGCTGCTTTGGGTTCCACTATCAGATAAAGGCTGCATATAAAAAGAAATAAGTAAATTATCTTGCATAGGAAGAAATCCCAATCAATCCACTGCTGCTGAGAGGAAAGTAAAACAGCTGAATGGTAATAATGAGAGAACTGCAGAACTTTCATTTGAGTGCTGCTTTTTCCTCTTCCTCCCTCCTGAGGATAGATGCAGATCCACCATTTACAAGTTTCTGCAGGGCATTAATGAAAATAATAAGAATGCAATCAGATGTTTCACAGTAAGGGAGCCTTTGCTAAGGACAGTAGTAATAGCAAAGTAGACTACTGCTCAAGAGTACTGCTCAATGCTATCTTCCATTTTCTCCTAAAGATTGATTGATGTTTTATGAGCCCAAGATGAGAAAAGAGCTGGCAATGATGAAAACAAAAGAGAGGGAGAAGGAGTTTGATGCTGTCATCCTCCAACTACATGACTGGAAGAAAAGCTCACCCCTCCCTCTGCATCAGTTAAAGCACACCAGCTTGTGGAATAGAAGAGGGGATGATTGGGTATAGCTTTCGAAGAATTTAATTAAAGCAACTCAGAAGACAGGGAGAGAATATGTTAAAATAAATAAATAAAAATAATAATGGGCTAATGTGTGGGAAACTCAGGCATCTTGACAGTATAGCTCTCCCTTTTGTATCTGTAAACTGGTTCAGGCAGTCTCCCTAATATGTGTATGGCTAAAGGTGGTAATGGGGAAGTCATTGCACACATTATCCCAACTTTCCAATGTTTCCAAGCACCCACATGGCCTTTAGACTTGCATGTGCTGAGTGAAAAGTTCTGAAGTGCTAATGGCTGACAGTGGTTACAAAGCTTCTGTGAACAGGAGTACTGGCAAGGTTGAATTCTTGCTCACAAGAACTTTGTAATCCAGTTCAGCCAGATATGGATTCAGAGCAGATATTCATATTCAAGGCATTAAGACCTAACATATATTTAGATGCTTGGAGATGTTGGTGTGGGGCACGTCAAGGCTTATATGCCATTCACATCCCTGTTCCCAGTTTTAACCTTACACATGCTCTGGTAAATGCCTGAACAGCCAATAGGGGCACACAGTAAAATATGTGTTGGGGGCTCCAGTCAAACCATGGAATTCATACCATGTGCGAGTCTGTTGATGTATTGAAGAGTTGCATGTATGCAAGGATTGTGGGGACATGGAGGCAATCAGGGGTTTTGTAGTGCATTCCTGCAACCATGTCTTTCCCCAAATCCCCTCTCCTACTCATTCATTTCCTCAGCAATGCATATGAATCCCATAGCAGCACCCACAATAGTGTTCCACACTCTCATACTGTTACTGCACAGCAACTCCCTCCAAAGCAAAATCTCCCTCCTTTCTAAATTAGAGCAGAACAATTCCTCTGCTTAAATATCTGCCTGGGATTCTGGAAAAAGCAGCAATGGGGGTGGTGTCAGGGTGGTAGAGAGAACTGGAGAAAACGTGTAGGAGGCACAGTTGTTTGCTGATTGGAATGTTCCTAATTAGCTCTGTTTGTGTGGTTAAAAAGCTGTCTTATTTTTGAGAGTGTTCTTAAAGTTGATATGACAAGAAGGCCCATGCAAATGTTTACAGCCAGGAGCCAGCTCTGCTCCTGTGGAAAGAAAGCAATCAGCAGTTTATTTCTTAAGCCCCACCATTTTCAACTCCAAAAGAAATGTTTACAAGATATGTTAATGATAATAGCTGAACTTAAGGGTGCAGTAAAAATATTTCAGGGCTTCTGTCTGTGCTGCACTAATTAAAAAATGTTTACAATACAAATTGTGAAGTTCTGTCCAGAATCTCATACACCCCTGTGTTCAAAGGCTGAGGCAATTGTAGACCTGTGTCAATGCTTTACCTTTCATATATCTTTGACTCTTAAAGATCCCTCTTATTCATGTTACCATGCACACATACTGAACCATATAATCATCACTATATTTTCTGGGTGTAAAAATAGTTATGTGCTTATTGGATGACTTGATTCTAGAGCAATGTGAAATGTTATGCAGGTTGGATTTGGGGGGATGCTCAGACATTATCTTTTCACTGACAGCAATGAGCTGCAGGTGGATAAACAAGTATACATTTAAAAATTACCACAATATGTCAGAACCTGACAAGAACATACGCTTTTCAGTTATAAACAGCCAGTGACCATTTCTTAAAATGAGGAGCTCAGGGTAAATCTTGGTGCAAAATTTTACACTATCTGAGGGAGGAAGACTTTTCCTCTCCTCTCCCTGGGCTTGACTTTTTATTTTGGCAATGAAATAGTGGCAACACGGGTAATCTCAGCTACCAATGCCATACTCTGGGGAGAGGAACCTTCTTCAGAAGATAAACATATTTTCAGTGTACAGTGTGGCATAATGGTTTGAATGTTGGACTGCAACATATCCTGGAGAGCAGGATTCAATTCTCTGCTCAACCATGAGGCAAGTCACACTCTGTCAGTCTCAGAGGAAGGCAATGATAAATCTCCTCTGAAAAAATCTTGCAAAGAAAACCCCATAATAGGGTCATGTTATGGTCGCTGTAAGTTGGAAATGACTTCAAGGAACAAAACAATAACATCAACAACAAACAGTTTTTATGCTGGCATCTCAGCAAAGTGGTTGGCACAGATGTTTGCTACAGACGCTTTGCCCATGGTCTGTCACTTTCCTCAGAGAGAAGAGACATGCAATCAATGTATTGTAGAGCAGCAGCAAGCAGAAATGTTCTATGGTGTGCAGGGTGAGGAGTAACAGTGTCTGACCACTAATCCATCTCAGGAATCAAAGTGGCTGTAGTGGCAGTAGATTGCAATGAGGTGACCCCAATGATTGTCAGGAGCTGAGTCTTTCAACTTGCCGAGCATGATGGAAAAAGTCTTAAGTTTGCTGTTATTGCTTTGCTTCTTGTGACATCTTATGTGGTATTGATCTGGATTATGGGATATGTAGTCCTAAATTAATTAGTAGAGCTATTGCTCACAATCCTTTGGTAGTTAACAAGCAGATGGGAATAACGCAGGACAGATTGTGCCTGGAGATTCAAGGTCGACCCCATGATAACAGATGGTAAAAGGAGAAAGGAAGGGTGACCATGGGAAAGAGGAGCTAAGAGATCTGTTTGGGGTTATGGGCCAATGGGGTGCTAGCCTGATCAAAATTTGAGTTATGATGTACTTTAACTATACTGTAATAATGGCAGACTCTCAGTCTAGACAACATACATCTATGGAGTACAGTTGGCCCTCCCCATAAGTGGAGATCTGTTCTGGATTCCCCCCACACGTATGGAAAAAAACATGTAAGCTCAAACCCCATTAGTTTCAATGGAGAAGCATTCTTGTGTTTGGAACAGCACATGTGCCACGGGTGTGTGCCATTCTTCTTAGAGTGACTTAACCTTCCGCGTAAGGTATGGTGCACCTGTGTATGGTGCAAGCATGCTGTACATCTATAGTTTCTAAATAAAGCTTCTCTGATTTTACTACTGAACCCTGGATTTCTGAACCAAAGTATTTCTGTACATGGCATGCATAATTCTCTGTGGCTCAGCCATGGCTAGAACATTTTTAAGGACAAGAGGCTTCATGTCAACTCTTTCCATGTAGGTTAGAAAATACTAACTAAATTAAATTTGTAACTGCTTGACAGATCACATTTCAAAGGTTTTGTCGAACACAATGTGGTATAGTTTTCTATGTATTTACATTCCTTTATTTTCTATGTATTTACTTTATAACTAAAGTTATGTGGCTATTTTGACAAGTCGTAATATTGATATGAATTTTCTCAAACCCTTCTCAGAGCTTTGTGACCTGAATGCTGAAGTTATATCTTTCATATTTTCTTTGCCAAGTTGCAAGATCAGCAGACTCATAGAGCTAGCATATCAAATCTTGTGGTGGCACCATATTCGTAACCCGTTTCACCCAACCTGTCCTGATAGAGCTTTCACTGAATTTATCACTTTGACATATACTAAAGTACCATCTCTGATAGCTAATATCTCTGAGGGGGAAAAGAGTATGATGGCATCAGCAGATCACTAGATATTCTTAAAGAGGGGGGAGAATATCCTGAAATATAAAACTAACATAGGCATAAAATAGATCCATCAAGAGGCAAATGACATAATGACAGTCATATGGTCCTTTTAGACAATACCTACAAATTCTTCCTAGGTATATTTGGTTCTTGATGATATACTATAGTGCAATCTTACTACCTCTGAAAACATCCCTTGAAAGGAAAGAATTCCTGCAGAACTTTCCTAGCAGTATCTCATTTTTATGATACCAATTTGACACCTCAGGTAAAATCCACACATACAGTAGTGTGTGTGTTAGGTTGTAAGTATGTATCATGAAAATTGCTGAGGCTGAGCTAAATGTGAATGTGTGTGGCAGATGTTTGTTGCATGCATTATTGAATGGTGACTGGTTGATAGAATGGAGGGTAATTTTGCTCTCTGCTAGTGGGGTATAAAATTCATCCTTCCATAAGCTGATTCCTTATGCCATGTGTTTTTTAATAAATATGTGAAAAATCAGCTGAAAGTGCTTCCTAACTGGGACTACCTTTATAATTAGTAAAAAAAATATGTTAATATTTCCTTTCTGTGAGGTTCACACTTTTTAAAAAAAACTAACATTTCATAATAGGTCAAGCTAGCAGATTTTTTGAAGTTAGTTTTGAAGCAGAAAGAAAACTTTAGGCTAGCATTTCATTTGACCCACAATGAGTCAAGAAGCTAACAACTGATGGCAAAACTTAATTAAAATGTTTGACAGATACTGTGCAGTCTTTAAAATTTAATTACATAAGTGAATGGTTGTATCCCTGAATGAACCTGCTGTTTTAAGGATAACAAAAAAATAATTGCCCAACCAATATTACTCTTAGGACCCTTGCAAGTTGCCTAATTACCTGTATCACCAAGGGAACATTATTAAAACACTAAATATGAGTGGGATGTTAATGGCATAATAGCAAAGGGACTCTTGGTAGTCTGTTGGCATATTGGCCTATAGAGTGTGCTACACTTTACTGGCGGAATTGTCCAAATAAATTGTATAGGGTCTTTTCCCATCCACCCTAAAATGTTAAACTGTACTATGAGTAGGTACATAAATGTTCACATTATATATGTGGCTTCCTGTGGAACAATGTGTCATTACTGTAGCAGGGTTTACTGTCTTTACTTAGTGGATCTCTAAATCAGGGTGGACCCATCAAGATTTTGACCCGCAGACAAGGCAGTGGAAAAAGTACTGTAAAGCACATTAAGAGCAGAAAACAGTAAGTAGACAGACTCTACATGATCTGAGATGGCCAACTGTTTATTCATTTGTTTGCTTTTTTTAAAGCGCAATGTGTTTTGGCCGCAATAAAAAAAGAGAGTAGAGAATTTTAAACTCCGAGGATTTCTATTGAATGGCCTTGAAGAAGAAGTTTTCTTACTGAGGCTAAAATTCTTTAGGTTTCTTTTTTTAAAAAAAAATCTGAGTAAACAGTTGACCATCTCAGAGCATGTGGAGCTTGTCTCCTGGCTGTTTTCTTGACTCCTGATAAAAGCAAACAACAGTTTTACAAAACACATTCTTTCATTTTGGTGCAAACCTGACTATTCGCTGCTGTAAACTTAAGGGTTTCATAAAGATGCTGCTAAGTCTGTCTAAGGACTCATTCACACCACACAGTTATAGCACTATGATTCTTCTTTAACTGCCATAGTAACATTCTATGGGTTTCTGGGATTTATGGTCTGGGGAGGCACTAGAAGAGCTGTCTGGGAGAGAATTCTAAATTCCTCTCTGTTCTGTTGCCAAAACAAATTACAATTCTATATCACTGATCCATTATTCTTAAAGCAGTTTCAAACTGGATTATTTCTGCAGTGCGGATGCAGACACAATGATTCTAGATTCTAGAACATACTGGTATTTTCCCTGTTTCACAGTCTTTCATATGATGTTTGTCAAGCTAACAGAAGTCAGAAGTGAAGAGTAAAAACATTGTTTTTAATAATAGCACATCTGAGATAAATGGCAAAAAGTGACACACAGAAAAATGACTTTTGTTTTCTTTCATATTTGGAGGAGGCAAAGGGTTAAGAAACTACAGTATGTTGGCATTTTTTTGTTTGCAGCAATGCCACTCTTAAACAGCTGGGAAAAGAGCCAGTAGGATCCCATAGACTGCTGCATTATAACAGATGATTCAAGAACTCACTGGATTGTGTTTTGGTAGTAGCTTTGTTCTTTTCTCCTTGGTGGTTAATCTGAGTTCACAGCCAACGTTGTTTGATTGGAAACTTACAAGATCACTATTTCCTTCCAAGCTGAGTATGTACTGTGGAAGTGCCAGAAATCATTGGAAATGTAACAGCCAGTAATAATGTAATAATACTGTTGTGTGTGTGTTTATGTGTGTCTCAGCCTGCAAATTTATGGCATTTTCTTAGACAAGAAATACTTATAGATGAAATATAGCCTACAGCACCTGGTATTTGTTGATATTCTCCCATCCAAGGACTAACTAGGGTTTAGCCTGCTTAGCTTCCAAGATCAGATGGGATCTGATGCCTTTAGGGTATTTAGGCTAATAGTGCCATGTAGCATCAAATCCATTGGACACTTGCCTAGGGATAAGTCCTATTACTATCATGGAAGAATTTATTTGTAAATAAACATGCTTATGAATGCAGTGTCATTTTTTAAAACATGGATGGAAATCATGAGGATATCTTTGTGCTTTAGGGCTGCAACTGCCAGCATTCTTCAATACTGGCTATGCAGGCTCCAGGAAGCTGGAATCTTACAATATCTGGAAGTTGACATTATTCCCACCATTGAGTAAGAAAGCAAGACCTATTCCACTGAAATAAGATTCAGCTGTTGGCTATGCCTACCTCTCTGTCATGTTTCTAACAGTATGGGAACAGAGAAAAGGGCCTTTGAAGTGGAATAATCAAGCAAACAGTTCTTGGTGTATTCTTTTTTCCTGGCCATTTAAAACTCTGAAAATCAAAATGAGCACCATAAATAGAGCCTAGAAGCAAATGGATAACAAAGAAGCATCATTTTGCTTGGTAATGGAATTGTGGCTCATCATTCAATCTGCTGGATCTAGTCAGAACCCTCCAATGGTATTCTGAGCCAAGTGGGACTCCTGGACTATATTTCTGTGAAGTTACTCTTGCATGGTACAATGCAGTAGTATAACTGTAAGAACAGTTGCCAGGTCTTTACCGCCTCTTAGGAATCCAGAAATGTGTGAAGCTACAGAGCCTCTCAACTATTCCTCTGCCAGACCCTTCATAAAACCTCCTTCCTGTTTAATCTGATAAATGTTTAACTGTTTTATTTTAAAATACCAAATGCAAGTGACCAAGGCAATAGTAGAGCTGTGGTGTGCAGGTATAATGACATTTTACACTATAGCTGTCAGAGAAGTGCTAGAAGGAAGGAATTATATCTGGGAAACAACTATACAATTCTGGGTTGTGTGAACAGAAATCAAGTACACAGTAGTCTTTTTCAACCATTGTTGCTGTTGTTAATGTATTTAAAACAAATGTATTGTTCTGTTGCTAATGGCAGACCTCAGGGTGGGAGGATATGCAAACAAGGATTAATGTCTGCTAACTGGTGCTCATTGTCTGCTGGGAATCCCCTGGCCTTAGGATCCTCCTCCCCCCCTGAGGTCTGCCATTAGCAACAGAACAATACATGTGCAAACTACACCTTCCTTCCCAGGGCCACACAGGATATATATATATATCCAATCCTTTTCCAGGTTTTCATTCTCTGAAGATGCCAGCCACAGATGCTGGTGAAACGTCCGAAAGGAACTCTTCTAGAACATGGCCACATAGCCCGAAAGCTCCACAAAAAACTATGGATGCCAGCCATGAAAGCCTTTGACTCCCCATTGTTCATGTCCCGGACTGCAGCCAGCACACACCAACAAAGCTGATAAGGCCGTTTGACAAACCTGAATCTTGTTCCAAAGAATAGTCCAAAAGCCAGAGCAGAGGTCAGGATTGGAGAAAGCAACAAAGTCAGTCCGTTCCGAGGTCAGGGCAAGGAAAAAACAGCAAAGGTCCAAAAACGTTCCGAGGTCAAGGCAATACTAGAAATCCAAATACACAAAGCCAGCACACAGTCACACCAAGAGACTTACAATAAGTTCTGGCAAAGGGATGGCCTCTCACAGGTGTTTAAGTAGCCAACACCCTGCCTGGTATCAGCTGAGCCTTATTAAGAGTTTGTTTCTCAGCCAGCCTGCGAGATTGACGTACGCAAACACTTTCAGCTCTTCGCTCCTTAAAGGAGGGAACCTCCAAGCCTGATTCCTCCCTGGAGCCCACACTCATCTGCTGAGCCCCTGAAGGGATCTCCACAGTGCCAGAGCCTGGCTGTGCTTCCACTCCTGGGGCTGAACTGTCAGGGCCAGGGTCTGACATGGCAGAATTGGGACCTGGCATAGCCTCCAATTCCTCTTGCTCCTGAGGAGCCATGTCCTCCTCCTCATCCTCCAACTCCAACTCTTGGCTGGCCATGACAGTTCACTACTTACGTGCTTCCAGTTTCCACCCAGAACACACTACAAAAATCCATTGATTACTTTTTATCATATTTTAGTTTCTCTTGTGAATTTAAGTTCCTCATCACTTTATGTGTCTGTTTTCTTTTTCCAGTATGACAGCATTAGCTCCCAATCATCCTCTGTGTTTGGGTTATTTTCTTCCTTTATTTTTCTCGATAATCTGTGTCATGTAGCTCTAGTAATTTCTTGAACCAATCTTCTATTTTAGGCGTCAATTGTGATTTCCAGTTTTGTGCATATATTAATAGTTTAATAATTTTTAAAAATAAATAAATAAATAAATCCATTGATTACAGCCAGCCGAGCAATGCAACTGCATCTGCTCAGACCCACAGGACAGTGACCCAAGACTCTAGGATTTGCAGCAGTAATTTGTCAAACTACAATATACACCTAAGGAGTTGAAGAAGCAAATTATAAGGCAATACTAGTACCTAGGAACAATGTACATTGATGAAAAATACAAAATAGTGGTCAGCTACAGTCCCCAACTGAGACCACTCAAAAGCATCCTCAATGAACTACAACTATTTTTGGAGTGTAATATAGCCCTTTCATAAGCTCTGGAAGGCAGGCCTATTTTGGCCTACAGTCATACTCGAAATCTTAAACACTTTTACTCAGTTACAACTGGACACATTACATGGATGGCAATGCAGAGACAAGACCTTGCCACATACCCAAATGCCACATCAGTTCCCACATCTACTCTCAGAGAAATATTACAAGGCCCAGTAATATCACCCACAATGTCAGATGTACATTTACTTGTTCACCCTTCAATGTGATATATGATATTCTATACTAGCAATGCCCCTTTACACTCTACATCAGACAAACAGGACAGTGTCTATGCAAGAGGATAAATGGGCAGAAATCTGACAACAAAAATGGCTGTATCAAAAAAAAAGTGGCAGAACATTTAAGAGTCTTCATGACTGTAACAAAAGGAATAGTCTGAAAGAAGAAACTGACATTTGGTAAGCAAATTTATTGCTTTTACACATCAAAAATAACTGTCCACTGTAAATATCTGAAAGACCTGTATCACATGAGTCATAGCTCAGCACTCCACACTGCTCTAATAGTCCACTCCACCACAGTGGTTGAATATCTTGCTCAAAATTAGTTAGATCTTCAGACTTCAGGGCAACTCAAGATTAGATCATATTGTCACAAATAGGGTCACTGAAGGGTGATAACACTGTGTCAGTTGTGTTGCATGGTGAGGAAAATGATATTCCAGATCAGGAACGAGGGAGCATTTCAAGGAGCTAAGTACAACAACTAAGTGAGTACTACAAGTCATCTGAATGTTTTGACAGAGGCTGTGCCTCATAATTTTGAAGCCAACAGTCTTGGAAGTGACATTTAAATATATTTTATGGAAGCATCTCTTTTTGAAGTTTTCAATTATTACAGTTGCTGTCAATGCCATCATCATTAAAGGTTCAGGTGAAAGCTAAAGTGGGTGTTTGATAGACATACACTCTCACTGCTTTTTCTCTTGGAGGAATTTCTGGCTGCTGACAATTAATTCAAGCATTCCTTGTCACAGGCAAGAAGTTCATGGAGTAATACATCTATAAAAGGTTAAAGGTGATTGTTGCTCAGTGATGACAATTAGTTTGAGCCACAGGATATGCTTTCATTAGAAATTTTACAGCATTAACCTAGACCTTGTGAGCTAAAAATGAGACACTTTTTGGTAAGGAACATCTTATATCAGCAAAAACTGCAACAGAAGTGTTGTTGTTATTGGACGTTATCACACAGGAGGAATTTCTCTCAATTTTGAAAGAAATGAAAGTGGGACCAGTTCGGAATTGAGTGAATTTGCTAGTTCAGCGAATTTACGTGATTGCTTATTGACACCGCATCGTGTTCAGAACTGCCTCCCAGTGCCCAAAATTGCATGTGATTGTTTCTCACGCAATAACGTGAAACCCCAAGATTGTGTTCGGAAGGATTTCCCATTGCCCGAAAATGTGTGTGATAGGCTTTCACACAATAACGTGAAATCCCATGATAGCGTTCAGATTGCCATTAAATTATACTTCCAATTCCCGTTTTGTGATAAACTCCATTGTTTTTGTTGTTCCAGATCTGCTTGGCTATGTAACTCTGACATAATAGATTAACTGTCGGGCTATGTTTTTCGAGCCAATTGTTCTCCTTTTCATGTAGGGAATGAAAGGAATGTTGTCAGTAAACTACTTTTGTCACTCTATCAACACAATTTTAAAAATTTTAGAATTCCCATAATAATGTAATGCTAAAGTGTGTGCATTGTTGCCTTAAATAAGGCAACAACAAATAATATGGATGTGGGTGGTTCTTAGGCATTTTGAGCTGCATTTGTGGAGCAAAAGCAAGATCACAGTTTAATAAATATATGAAGAAATGATGCTTGACTCAGAAATCAGCCAGAAGTTACAAAGTCAGAAATCTTGGTTCTTTCTGCAGAAGTCATACTGTTAACTTCTTTAGATATTAAAATAAAAGTTTTGCTATTGTAATACAGAGGACTGATTTACTAAATCTATGGATGAGAGGTTCTGACCTATAGATGTATTATGTAATGGCACCCTTGGTTTCTTCATCCATACTTTTATTACCTGCTCTGCCCTGAATCTTTGAAAGTGAACCAAACTTTCATAGCAATGTTTCCCTCTTAAAATACTGCTAATAGTTTCCTTTCCTCATATCTGAAACAATGTTTATTGTGATCACTATTACCAGCTGTATTTCTCTGAATATATTTGCCTGAAGAGCACATTTTATCCAAGTACACTCTATAGTGTGTTTCTCTTATATGGCTGTGCATATTTAATATATTGTAGGACCACTAAGCCTGCTGATCTGTGTCAACACACAGTATGCTCCTTAACAGTTGTTGCCATCTTTTAATTACATATTGACCCGGAGGCCACTGATTCAGTTTTCCTTTGCATGTTGTATCTCTGCAACTAGATGAAGTGCCTGTGTTTGTAGCAGCTCATCTTCTTTTCAAAGTCCTTGCCTTCTCCTTTGTGCTGATCCAGCAGAAGAAATTTACCCATTTTGGCAAAAAGCCACACCAGAGTGGTTTTCAGGAAGCTGTCTTCAATAATCCTGAGCTGACTTCTGGAACACAGTTTGCTGATACAGACCTCTTTTCCATTTCCTGCATATCTGAACATTTATACTGGCCTGGAAAAATTAACGCACCTAATATCTTACTCTAAACTGGGTGTATTCATCTCCTAGTTGCTTTGCATTTAAATACAGACATAAAAGTGTACGTCCATGTTTACTTTACATGGATTATTAAAATTATAATTCTCATCTGATTACTTTTTAGTGATATGGAGAAAAATAAGTTTAGCAGTAAAGGACTGGACATAATCATATTGGCCTGATACAGACGAGCACTAAGAGGTGTCTGGGTGGCACCATTAGGTTTCGTGAGCACGCAGCATTCGCACGCTCACAAACCCTAATCTGTAATGGTGCTGCCACCATTATGTAACACCATTTACACAGCATTCATAATGGCAGCACAACAGCTGCGCAGGAGCTAGATGCAGCTGTGCAGTTGTGGCAGCAGATAGGCACCCAATGGTGCCTTTTCCCCCACTTGCACCACAACTGCAGCACAAAAAAAAAGGAGCGGGAAAACTCCACTCCTTTTTTGCTGTGCAGCTTCACCGCAGCATCTAGTAAATAGTGAGCTCGTTCATAGTAAATAGTGAGGACTGTTACAGATCCATACCCTGCCCTTTTGTGTGTGTATTCAAATCCTTTGCTATGTACTATGAATCCAGTGTGGGTTATGGCCCATTATTTAGTTTGCACTGGAAGAAAAGCTTCCATTTGTGCCAATGGAAGCTGTTCTGCTACTCCAGATGGCAAGATGCCTGCTTACTTTTTAAAAGCCGCTGGCACAATTACTTGCATGAATGGAATCTCATTTAGCTTGGGCCTCAGTTACTTCCAAGTACAGACTACAACCTTCATTTCTTTATTAAGTTGAAAACTCTGTCTTGGTTTGTGTGCAGCTTTCATGTGATGATTAGTCTTTATATGACTATATCACCTTCTTTTTGATTCCGTATTGGGTTTCTCCTCGTCTACCTACCTCCTACTGTCTGCTCCTAAAAATAGTCCATTGTTACCATCCCTAAATAGCATAGGGTCCCGATATGTGACAGACCATATCCTTCCATACATACTTTCCCAATGTTTCCCATCTTGGTGTGGTCTTCTGTTGTATATCCCATCACTGAAAGACGTGAGGGTGGTGGTAGTGTGGGATAATATCTTTTCTCAGGCAAAATTCTGCTTGTGAAGTTCATTCCTTAGGGAGGTTTAATTATGCCTTCCTTGCACAGTTTTCAGTGAGCAGTGAAGACATTTCTTCTGCCCGATGTTTTGGTTTTTCCTGATGGCTGCTTTTATTGTTTTGTAGGTTTTATTTTTCTTTGATTGTTTAAACTGCACTTTATGCCCTTGACTGTCAAAAGGCACTGTGAATAGTTAATTAAATAAATAGATTTCAATGTATTTTTTTAGCAGCAAGAAGCTACACTTTCCTCTGCAAATAGATATCTGTCTTGACTGATCAAATAGACCTTTAATTCTGAACCCTGGAATATTACAAACAACATTATAAAGAGCTGTTCTACCTGCACAAGATAAAAACTTGGGGAATTCTATCATCTTAGTGTGATTCTTGTGCAGATAAATATGGTGGGTGCTTTCCTGCTTTTAATGATAAAACTGGAAATGAGTCTAACATCTGTTGGTGATTTTAATATCCAGAGGTGATATCTTGATATAGTTGTTAGATGTTCAGCCTTTTCAGCTTTATTTTTCTGACAGCACAAACATGCCTGGCTTTTCCTATGGCTAGTTTGAGAGAAAGGGTTCTTAAGATCTGGCTATTACTATCAATTTTGGTTATAGGCTAATATCCCCAATCTTAAATTCAGTGTTAACATGCATATGTAAACCACTGTACTAAAAAAATGTCAGGATATTAATTAACATTAATTTCAAGAAATGTGGAAACTATAACAAGAAGTGTGTCCAATTTCAGATGCGGACCTGTTTTAGAAAATGTGTCTTCCATTATGATTGCCACATAAAAATAAACTTCTGGGGTTTTTTTTTCATATTAAATTTTCCCCATGTTATATAGTTCAAGTAGATATAGTATTTGTCATTTTTACTGTCAGGAAATCTATGTTTATTAGAAAAAAGGCATAAAAACATACTTGTGTAAATCAAATGAAAATATTTATTAAATGTAATGTGCTGTGTGTCTGTTTTAGGGATGTAAATCCTTGTTTGACTCATTCTCTTGTGTGAGACTGCAAAATTTTGTTTCATCTCTCATGTTGCAGAGGCTGCTGATTTCTCAGCAGGCTGTCATGATGTGCCAAGATTTCCTCTCCTATCACGTATAAGACATTTTGAAAATATTCTTCATTCATTTGGACCCAGAGTTTCAATTATGCACGTACTTTTTGATCAGTTTCTGCTGGTGGCATGTTGCTGGTGAGAAGGGTTTCTTTGCAAATTGCTCTTCCCCCAGACAATTCGTATGTCCTATCAAAAATCTGGGGAAATGGTTTGGGATTCACTCTAGAACAATATGAGAGGATGATCTGGGGGCTATAGAAAAAAAAGGGAAATCAGCAAAGTTCCCAACCCATTTCCACTGGGTGGATTCTTTTGAGGAGAATATCTCACTCAGTTCTCCTACAGAGGAAGAACTGTTCATACTAAAACAGGCAATAAAACTGGGCAATAAATTATTTTATTTTATTTATTTAAGATATTTCTGTATTGACTCGCAGCCCACAAGGGCACCTGAGGTGATCAACAAATAAAAGCAATGAAGTAGGACAAATATCAAGCACCAGTTTACTAAACTAATATAATTAGCCAAATATTTCTTCCCAGTATGATCTTGCTTTTATCTATTGTTTTGTCTGACAGGTAGGTATCATGCTGCTCTTGTTATTTTTGCCCATGATCTCATTAAGTTTAAATATTTTCACATTACTTTTGTGTGTCTTTTGTTGTTTTATTGACTCTAATAAACTGCTTTGAGAGATCATCTATCCTGACTGAAGATTCAGAAAACCAATCAATCAATTATTTTGGTGTAGAGCTCTTTTTAAGGAAAGTCAATAAAAGCATTTGAACAGTATATAATGTTTATGCAGCAACGTAGCAGAGTTTTTGAGAACTATACACTGATGACTTTAAATCAATGGGATTGTGCTCTGAATATTTTTTTAAGAACATAGGTCTGCATTTTGCAAAGAAGAAATATATGCCTGTCAAATGCAGTAGTAGTCACCTTTGCAATTTGCAGTGATATGTATCATTGTACATATCATAATTATTATGGCAGCTTGCAGCCATTTCCATTTTGTGGACATGTTACTTTTGGAAACATATTTCTGACTGATTTATGAGATGACATGCAGTGGACAATGAATAATATTTGAGATCTGAAGAAGGCTACCACCACTCAGTGGTGTCCCCACAGAAGGTGTCACAGTGCTCCCAGAGACAGGACTTCCAGATGTGGCATGCATTCCCCACCCCCTGTTCTGCCCCATTCTTTTTGTGATAAGGACAAGGACAGGATGGTGCAAGGAGGGAATGCATGCAGGGCTGGCAAAGGGGAGCAGGGAATGGAGCACATGCAAGGATGACATGCGGGGGAACGGCCCAACCAGATGCTACCTTCCTTCTGGGGTGTCACCTGGGCGAGCTGCACCACCGCACCCCCCACTGCCACCACTGTTGACCACCATTCCCAGTGCTGGTAGGAAGTGCCCTGAAACAAGAAGAGCAAATTTTGCTAGCTTCCAGAATTCATAATGAATATTAAATATAAATAAAACATATTTTAATGTTCGCAAAGCGATTACACAATGTCCTAAGGTAAAGAAATCCACCCAAGTTTTGTTTTCTTGATGATGAATTATCATACATTTTCTTAATTTGATGTAATTTTACATTTGAAATGTTAACTGACATTTTAAAAATGATATCTATACCTTTTCCAAGATGGCTCCATATCTGAAACTGTAGTGTAGAAACTCAGAAAAGTAGATGACCTAATCACAATATACAGGAAGGTTCCTCCTGTCAAATATAGAGAAGTTTGTTTGTCCAAAGTATTTTTTGTTTAAGAACTATTGTGATGTAATGGTTTGAGTGTTGGACTAAGATTCTGGAGTGAAGAGTTTGATATCCTGCTCAGCCATAAAAATCCATTGGATTACTTTGGGCAAGTCACATCTTCTCAGTCTGAGAGAAAGGCAATGGCAAACCACCTCTGACCAAATCCTGCCAAGAAAATTCCATGATAGGGTCACCTTAGGGTTTCAATGTTGGAAATGTATTTAAGGCACACAACAACCATCTTTTAGTTTATCACTTATCTGAGGTTTTTAAGAATAACAGGATTTCTGATTGTAAAAAGCCCCATCCCAAACCTGCATGGTGAAGGAATTACTTGAAAATGCCACACCAATTTAGGAGGAGTAGCTAATACCCCAGAGGACAGGATCAAAATTCAAAATGACCTGAATAGACTAGAAAGCTGGGCCAAAGCTAACAAAATGAAATTCAGCATGGAGAAACATAAGGTACTGCACTTAGGGTGGAAAAATGAAATGCACAGATATAGGATGGGGAACAACTGGCTAAATGAAACTACGTGTGAAAGGGATCTGGGAGTCTAAGTAGACCATAAGTTGAACATGTGCGATGCAGCAGCTGAAAGGACCAATGTGATTTTAGGCTGTATCAGTAAAAGCATAGTGTTTATCAAGGGAAGTAATAGTGCCACTCTATTCTGCTTTTGTCAGGCCCCACCTGGAATATTGTGTCCCGTTCTGGGTACCACAAATCAAAAAAGTTGTTTGGAAACTGTAGTGTGTCCAAAGGAGGGTGACTAAAATGGTGAAGGGTCTGGAAACCATGCCCTATGAGGAACGATTTAGGGAGCTTGGGATGTTTAACCTGGAGAAGAGAAGGTTAAGAGGTCATATGATAGCCCTGTTTAAATATTTGAAGGGATGTCACATTGAGGAGGGAGCAAGCTTGTTTTCTGCTGCTCCAGAAACTAGAACATGGAACAGTGGATGCAGCCTACAGGAAAAGAGATTCCACCTCAACATTAGGAGGAACTTCCTGACAGTAAGGGCTATTCAACAGTGCAACACACTTCCTTGGAGTGTAGTGGAGTCTTCTTTCTTGGAGGTCTTTAAACAGAATGGATGGCCATCTGTTGGGGATGCTTTTATTGAGATTTCTTGCATGGCAGGGGGTTGGACTGGATGGCCCTTGTGGTCTCTTTCAACTCTATGATTCTATGATTCTACTAAATGTTTTACCTTCTGGGATATCAGCTTCTATACCATGCATAACTGCCTTGCCTTCTTTGGGTTCTAGTATATTACTTGCCCCTCCACTCTTGAATAGCTTTTTCTTTTCTCTTCTTTTTTGACATGCCAACTGCACCTGCTGCTTCACTGGCCTTCCCCATAGCAGGCAATTTTCTGGCCAAGACGTTTCTTCTAATTCTTTCTTTCCATCAGTTCTCCAAAATTTCAGTGGGCACAAATGACCCATAGGATGCTTTAAAAAGAGAAATTTAGATTTGGAATAAAGAATGCAAATCTGAGCAACATTACTGTATTTGCCTCCTTCTTACTGGTTTACATAATTTATTCTGCATATATTTTCAATAGCACCTATTTTAGATGTATTTTTTCATCTAAAATCCACACTGAACAAAGGGCTGAAGAGAATGCCAAACTAGCATTCAGGAGGTGGAGCAAAGAGTTAAGAAAATGAATAAAATAAAGGTAATCACAATAAGCTGAAGATTCAGTCACATATTTTTACTTAACAGGGTAGATATCCCTCAATGTATGTGCCAAACACTGATAGCTAAATTGTCTTGCAGCTCTCCTCCCATCCCCCTGCAAAAGACATCAAGGTAAATAATGCCTCCCTAAATTCTGTTAATTGCCTAGCAAACAGTTCACTACTAGACTACTAGCTCTTTTGACTGTACTTCTTAAATCCATTTTTAAACCAACATGGTAAAGCTATGTACCACTGTAGTACTTTCAGGCCTGGTTACACATTTTTATATTCCACCTTCCACAACTTCAGGTTCCTGTTCTCCTCACATATACTCATTGAAACCAAACTTTCCTAGTTATTTCATAGTGCTATAGGCCTGAAACAGACAGTCCAAAAGGTCTGTGGCAGGACCTCTGTGGTGCCGTTTGTGCTGGGGCCATAGCAACCACACATGTCTAGCCTCAATCTGGGTTGCTGCCATGATCCTGAAACAGGCTGCCAAAAAGGAGCAGTTGTGTTTTTTTTTGTTTTGTTTTGTTGTTGTTGTTTTTTTTGGGGGGGGGGTCCTTGGCCCATCTGTTTCAGGCCATAATAAATAGGTCTTGTCAAGAAAACACCATGGACTGATACAGATAGGCATATCATAAAATGAGGCGTGGCGGTGGCAATTTTAGGGTTAGGGACTGTGCACCAACCATATGGTCCCTAACCCTAGTTCATGTGGAGGGACCATTGTTACATGGCACCCTCCACATGGTGCGTGTAATGATGATGTCACACACGTGCGTGGAATGATGATGTCATGCATGTGACATCTCCACCTCAGGCTGCTTACAGCAGCCTGGATGCAACGTGGAAAGGAGTTCTGTACTGGACCTCCTTCTGGGGAGATCTCCCTTGGGAGCCCTGTTTCAGAGCTCCTTCTGGGGAGATCTCCTTTGAGGAGCTTCTGAGGAGAAAGGGGCCACCCCTTTCTCCTCATGGCTCCTTGGGTGTCCGGAGGCATGAAGCCCCACGGACACCCCTTTTCCAGCCCAAAGAGAAGCGGCATTTTGCCATTTCTCTTTGCCATTTTTGGGCTGGAAAGAAGACGACTTGGGACCACAGGGGCTGCCAGTGAGGCTGCCCTGGCCCCAATCTGGTGCAGAAAGGAAGGAGCTGATTCTGAGTGCTCCTTTCTTGCTGCGTAGCAGTGCCACATGATTTGGTTGCTGCAGCAATGCTCCGCAGCAAAGAGGGACGGCTCCAGACTACCCTTTTTGGGTGATCTGTTGAGCCCCCATGATAGGTTCACCTTAGGTAGTCATAAGTCAGAAACAAATTGAAGGAAAACAATAAGAAGTTGCATTCTCACTTTTTAATTATAGTTTTCCATAAATATCCACCCACTTTTGCTTTAGAAAATGGACTTTACCAAATGAAATGTTTCAATACAGAAGAGGAGATATATAGTCCAGCCTTCTGTTTCCACAGTATCCAACCAATGCCTCTGGAAAGGCCATGTGCATCACTCTCTCAGTACCCAGGAACTTGCATTCAGATGACATCTCATAGCGATCCTGAATGGTAGCCTTGTTCTCTGTGGCCTTGTTCAGACTCTTAAAAATATCCAAGTTGCTAGCCATCAGTATATCTTCTGACTTTCTGTTTTATCACACTAGTGGGCAAACAGGATTTAAATGACAGTTAAACAAGAGCTAAACAGGAAATGTTTGATGTTTATCATAGACATTTCCTGTTTAACTCTAGTTTAAATCCTGTTTGCCCCCTAGTGTGATAAAGTGGAATGTGTGAAAGGGATCTAGGAGTCCTAACAGATGACAAGTTGAACATGATTCAGCAGTGTGATGCGGCAGCTAAAAAGGCCAATATGATTCTAGACTGCATCAACAAGTATAGTGTCTAGATCAAAGGAAGTAATAGTGCCACTATATTCTGCTTTGGTCAGGCCTCACTTGGAATACTGTGTCCAGTTCTGGGCCTCACAATGCAAAACGGATGTTGAGAAGCTGGAGCGTTTCCAAAGGAGAGTAACAAAAATTATGAAGGGTCTGGAAACCATGCCCTATGAGGAAAGACTGGGAGATGGGTATGATTAGCTTGTAGAAGAGACAGTTAAAAGGTGACATGATAGTCCTGTTTAAATACCTGAAGAATTGTCATATTGAGGATGGCACAAGCTTGTTTTCTGCTGCTGCAGAGAATAGGACTCGGAACAATAGATTCAAACTACAGGATAAGAGATTCTACCTCAACCTTAGGAGGAACTTCCTGACAGTGAGAGCTGTTCAACAGTGGAACATACTCCCTCGGAGTACGGTGGAGTCTCCTTCCTTAGATGGAGGCTGGATGGCCATCTGTTGGGGGCGCTTTGATTGTGAGTTCTTGCATGGCAGAGGGTAGGACAGGATGGCCCTTGTGGTCTCTTCCAACTTTGTGATTCTATGGCAAATAACAGAGGGTTTTTTTTTTAATGGTATATGAAGAAGTGCTTCCTTTTAATTATCCTGTCTCCTGTCTGGGAAAGCTGCCAACACGTGGCTGATAGATAATGAGTCCTTGAGAAAACACAATTATAATAGAAACAAAATACCAGTAATTGCGGGCCGTAGTAGAATACAAAGTCCACAAGGCAAAAGGCAAGTCCAATGGGCGTTTCGAGGTCTAGGGTTTTCACAGACAGAGATTCCAAAGCCGTTCCGAAGGTCGCAGGTAATGAGAAGTCCAAAGTCAAGCTGAGAGTCAAAAGCTTTCGCCGGTAAACCAAGATAAGCTTTGACAAAAAAAATTTCGCAACCCGGGGGACCGCTTTATTTGCCGGACCACGCGGCAAATTTAAAGGGGCCGCTCGGTTTTTCCTTTCGGATCCCGGGGTTTTATTCGCAAGCCGGGGCCGTTTTTGCGGCCCCGGCTCTTTCATACCTCGGGGTTTTCGTACCCCGGGGTATTCGTAACCCGGGGGACCACTGTATAGCCCCCAGCTCCTCCCCTCACAGCTGTTTCAACTTGGCTTTCTCTAGCAATCTCAGAGAGCATCTCAGCCCCGCCCGATCTGCTCTTCTTTGAGCAAAGGAAGGGATTTCTGTCTCTTGCTCCTGTGTCTCTTCCAGGCCTGCAACCTCTGCTGGGGAAAGGCTTTCTTCTGGGGAAACCCTAGGCTGCTGAGGTAGGGGCTGTGCCTCACTGTATCCTATAGAACTAGGTCCAGGTTCACCTAAGTCTCTAGGATCTGGCAGCACTATGCTAGGACCTGACTCAGCATATTCTTCCTCAGAGCCCTCCATGTCCTTCACCTGGCTGTCCCTGACATCTCCCACTATTCATCTTTATTTAATTTATGCTGCTTCTAATACTGTGACAGAGACAGAGGGATAGGAAGATGGCAGGAAAGGTTCTTCTCCTTATCCTTTTCCTGCATACCATGCATATTTATACTTACTTTGAATAAGTAGGGGTTGATGTGGGGGACCTGCATCTTCCAGCAACTTACTTGATTGAAGAAGATGAAACAAGACATTCTTTAGCTTGAAGAAGATGCTGCCACTGTCAGAAACTGGTGCTGAGCACCACCACCTGCCTTTATTTTCAGCTGCAGCATGGGGCATCCAGGAAGTCAGTTGAGCCACAAGCGGCTATGAGTGGGGAGGAGAAGAGGCCAAGGAGAAAAAGGTAGTTGATGGTTAGGACAGAAATGAACACAACTACAGAGGAGATGGAAATATCTCATGAGCCTGGAGTGAGCAAAGCTGTCAAGTGGGTCGACAAAGCCCAAGCTACAGCAAACACAGCCTGCATGGTGGACGAGGGAACTGAAAGCCAACCCATGCCTGAAGGAAAAGGATTTTCCAGGAAAAATCCATACATCACTATCTTAAGATCTGAGGCAGGTACAGATGATTGTACTCAGAAAAGGTATTCCTCCAGGAGCATAGACATTGTCCGAGAAGGCATCCAAATGGCTGATAAGGCCAGCTCAGTTCTCAAACTAACAAACCCCCCGACTGCCAGAGCCAGAGCTAAGTGCAGTATCACAAGAAGTATTGCCAAAGAGTTGTCAAGAAGTTTGAGGTCCAGGATATCAGAGGCAGGTTGAAAAGGCAGTCCAAAGTCAAGGATTCCAGATAATCAAGATGGGTCAGCAGTCCAAGAAGCAAGGATTCAGGAGCTAGAGATGGAGTCTTTCCTCAAGAAGGTCAGATAGTCACTGGCAACTAGACATATGTGCTCCAGCTTCCTAAATAGGCAGGCAGCAGGCGTTTAGGTGTGAATAGGACAGTGTTATAGGGCTGTAACTTACAAAACCGTCTAGCTAGATGGCAGCCACCATTTTAAACTATATATATATATATATATAGAGAGAGAGAGAGAGAGAGAGAGAGATTAAGAAAAAAAATCTTTTTTTTCCTTTGTTTTAAACTTTTGTTCTGGGCTGCAACATTCAGCCATTGTTATTCAAATTAATTTACATGTCAATTCACATGTCAATGATTTAGACCTACAGTCTGTGAACTGCAATCACTATGATCACTAAAAAGATTACATCCATCAATCGGTATGTGATTCTTGGATTTTCAAACACAACAGTCAGCATTAATTAATAAACAAAACAAAGGCGCAAAACAGACAGGCCAAATAAACCAGTTTCTGGCTGCATTTGAGGTGTAATGTTTAAATGACACATACCCCAACATGGCCAGAAACTGCACCAAGGCCACATCTTTTACAAAGAACTGGGCCAGCAAGGAGCAGTAAAATACCGTTCCTTTTGGCAGCCCAGTTCAAACTTCAGCAGCAGCCCGGATCAGGGCCGGGTCCATGCAATTGCTGCAGCCCCAGCATGAATCACGCCAGCACAGCCCTGCCACAGTCCTTTTGGCTTGTCTGTTTTGGGCCACAGTGAAATTGTGAATGCAGAAATAGTACTTGAATAAAAGGCTTCCAAATGCTAAATTTCCCTATTCAAAACTTGCTACTCAAAGCAGATTATTCTCATTCTGATAGTATTTGGTAATCCTTCTGTAATTAAGATTGGAATTTATTGCATGAAATCATGTCAGAAATTGCCCCCCTCTAATTTTGTTGACTGTGTGTCAACAAACAAGCTGCCAATTTTCCTGCAGTTTTCAGAGGACTGTATTTTTCCTTGTTTGTATGTTGTTGTTTTTAAATCATTCCCTAGAGTTTAGTCTTGCTTTTTGCACTGACTGCATAGCCACCTCCAAAAAGCTAGGAGCTAAGATTAGAATTATGTAATTAGTGATGCTTTTGATGCCGCCATATCTTAATGCTTATGATTATATAAATAAAAATATTCATTCCATCTTCCATTGGCATCAGCACTTGATAAAATCTTGTTGCTAGTTTCCAAAGCCATGCCAATAATAAAATAACATATATATTCTCCCCTACTTGGACTTGTAACAACAAGGTTGTTTCCACAACAGTACATGCAGCTTTTCCAACTGTGTAGGGAGAATAGAATCCAGGAGGCAATTTTTCCCATAATAAAGTAGGAGGTGCATTTTATATGTGTGAAAATAGAAATTTGGTCTTCCAGGGGTAACATTTTAAAAATAAAATAAAATAAAGTTTTCCCCCAAATATCCTCTATATGTTCACTGGGGGGGGGGCATATGGGGCATTTTGCCACATTTTTTACTCCCTTGGGGTAATTTAGGTCAAGGAAAGGAAGTCAATTGAAAATCACTTTTCTTCACTTCCTGATTTTAAAAGTATCTCCTAGACCTAAAATGATTGGGGGGGGGGTGAACATGTGAAAAAGGCACCCACGCTCCCAAAGTAACACTGGGGAAAATATTTATTATTTTATTTATTTTGCAGATGGTGCAGTGGGGTGTACAGCCTGCCAAGAACTCCTAGGAGACTAAAGCAGTCCCCTAGTCTAGTCTTCCTCAGTTGTACAACATTTGCTTTAATGTCACATCTAAATGAAGGCAGTATAATTAATAAATGCATTTTATTTCAGTCTGTTATATTGCATAAGAACAATCTGTCATGTTAGGAGGCACTCTGATGATTTCTGACTAAAAATCATTCCTCTAAGAAGCACTTCAGAAGTTTTGTCTTTTTCTTTCTATTATCCTACATATTGCTGGCTGAGTACACCACCATAAGCATCTGTAAATTTAAGATAATTTAAGGAAGAACTTAACAGGTATTTCAATGGCAGCTCAAAGAAAAAGACCTCATAGATGTATATGTAGCATTTATGAAAGGAAATAAAAAATGTCAGTGTTTTAAGAATTCTATGAATAAAACAATGAAATATAATCAGGAAGAGCCTATGACTCTGGTGATTAGAGTTTGAATCCCTGATCATCCAGGGGAACCCACTGGGTGACCTTGGATAAGTCACACTCTCTCTGCCTTAGGAGGAGCAAAGCCCCTCTGAACAAATCTTGTCAAGAAAACCCCATGATTTAAGGTTCTTAAGGTTAAGGCCTTAAGGTTTCCACAAGTCAGAAATGATGTGAAGGCACACAACAAAAGAGGTGGATCCGATAGAAGGAATGTGCAAGTTTAAATTGTAAGAAAAAGGAGTAGTTTAAAGTTAAAAGCACAGAATTTGTGAGGAATGTAGAAGAGACAGAATGACTTATTAGAAAAGACATTCATGCTTGATAAAGTAGAAAACAGTAGGAAAATGCTACGTCGAAGAGAATCATAGAGTTGCAGCATCTCTCCAGTGTTTTAAGGGGGCAACTTTGCTTCAACTTGGGCAACAGACAAAGATCTTCTTATAAATTTTGAAATATCTAGCACAAGGGGGTGAGTACATGCTGGTTTTCAAGAACATGTTTTAAAGAAATGGGAACTCTGCCTGCCTCTGAAGAGTTGGAAGATGTATTGTAGGCCATCTAGTATGGCCTCCAGTTTGAAACAGCAAATCAGATTGAAAAGGGATCAACAAGAGATGTATGTGCAATATCTTTTCAAAAACATATAGTGGGAAAGCAGCCACCATCCCTGAAAAACAGTTGACCTTTGCCACAGATTTCTGATCTAAGGTGTTGGGACTTGTAGTAAGACAAATAAAATGTCATAACATTTGATCCTCAATTTGTCTTTGGACTCCAGCTCCCAGAAGCCCTAAGTAATTTGGCCAACGGTCAGGAATTATGGGAGCTGAAGTCCCAATCATCTGGAGGACCAAATATTGGAAGGCATTTCAAGAAGCTTACTATAGCTAGATAGCTGAACAGGATACAACATCTTTAATGAAGGGTATGTAAGCATGGGACACATTCTTGCAGTGCTGAATGTGGGAAAGCAACTTTATTATTTTCTGACATTTTAAGTTAGTTCATTTTATTTAAAAGTATGAAAATGGCTCTCTATTGATGCAAATACCAATACAACCATAAATATTTTTACAACATAAGCGGAAAGTAGATGATGATTTTGGAGAGTGGGTGGAGGTGGATTTACCTATAGTTTATTTCAGCACAATTCATCTTTTTTCATTTCGGTAAATAGTTACATGTCTCCACCATTTCCCTTCCCCTACTTCCAAAAAAGTAGAGGTGGTCTTGGGAGAAGCAATGGGGACATCACCAACCAATGCAACAGGGTAGGATATAAGCCTGATTGTGTACCATGATGTGGAAATCATTACTATGATTACCCTTAGCTTAATTTGTTTTGTATTGTATTGCTTTGTTTTTTTAATATTTATATTTGGACAACTTGTTTTACAATTATAGTATACTGCTAAATAATCCTTCTTATTTTAAAAAATAGATTATATGCTTTTGGAAGGATTGGCTATCACGTATTGTTTTACTTGTGCCATGTACACTGAAGACATTATATTAAAATGATGCTGCTGGCAGTGTGATGATGATATCTTTTAAATTTCATAAAATATGTAAAATTTTAAAAACGTAAACCATGAAATAAATTAATAAATAATTCAGAGTGAAATCAGGTCAAAAATTGGTGTGGGGATGAAACTCGCTCAACTTCAACAGGCATTTGTTTAATTTATCATTTAAATGAGTGAAAAATGTGTGGGTTAGTACAGCATTTATTGAGAAAAGCCTGATTCTCCTGGGCACAATAGTTTTTAATTGTCTGCCTCCTTTTGAGCTGCTTGCATGAGGCAAGGACACAGCCAGTCAACATTTTGCCCAATAATTTTTCTACCAACCACAGTCATTCATAAAATTCTCTCTCTTGCCCTCTGTGTGTCTCTACCCAACACACATATGCAAATATTAGCCTGCTTTGAAAGTCAAGGTCAAGAGAGCAGTATTCTCTCTTGTTCCAGTTATTTTTTTTTATTTCAACCTATTATTAATCTTGATTATATGAAATTATGCATTGCTTAATTTGTCTAGTGTTCAATGCACTAACTCAATTTCCGTACTGAAGATTAATCCATGCCTTACAGAACAATCCAGTCTACAAATTGCACCTGCTGAATGGGATAAGATCTCCCTATGCAGTGGGTGGGGATCATGCTAACATTGTAATGCTCTTGCATTGACAAGAGACATTTCCTTTCGCTGAAAGTAAAAAGGTCAAAACAATTGGAACCAGAATTAGAGGTGTATGATGGAGGATTTGAAAGATGATTTGGAACCTATGCTTTCCTTTGGATTGATCTCAAGACAGATGACACTATCATATTACACTTGCAAAAGAGGAGCAGTTAGTAAAAACATATCTATCCAAGTCAGTGAAGAACTCCACATTGCTTCCCCCCACTGCCCCACTCTACATCCATATTGGAATCCATGCTCAATTCCAACTTATTTGGGATCAGGTCAAAGCACATAAACAGTTTTTAAAAATACAACAAGTAAACATATCCCACATATCAAGACGTACAGGTCCGTTGTTCTCTGGACACACAACTGTGGATTCTGGTAAAAGGCTGTATGCTCAAAAAATGTGCTATGCATTATTATTATTATTATTATTATTATTATTTCTTACCCGCCCCTCTGAGCGAGCAATCGGGGCGGGGTACAACATGTTAAAAACATATACAGTTAAAATCCTCCAAACATACCCACCTCCCTCCCCTTAAAACAGTATTAAACTAATCATAATTAAAAGAATCAAGATTTAAAATACATATTCATTCAAGTCCCATGTAGGCAGCGGGGGGGGGGGGGAGGAGGTCATTAGATAGTGTTACTATTAGTTACTATTCGGGAAGGTCTTTACAGCCTTCCAAGGTTGTAATTAGACAACAAACACCCAACAGTCAGAGAGAAAGAATGAAATGAACAGCAGATAAATAATCTTTGACATCTCAGAACCCTTACAGGTGCCCTCCTTAAAGACTCCAAACAGAAACACCATCCCAGGGGACCTGAGTGCCACTGTTACAATTGGTGACTCAGGGCACTCCTTACAGCCAAGCAAGGAAGAAGGAAGATAAAACCATGAATTGAAAACAGGATTGTAACTTATCCATACCAGGAGAAGTGATGGATGTGCAATGAACTAAACCCACATAAGCTCAGAATGTTTATCATATAGTTGTGGGATACTAGAAAAATACTCTCCAATAGTCGATAGTTTGGTGTTTTCTTCCTTAAAGAATATAGAGAAGTTCTGCCCTTCCATAAATGAGACTCCTGGTTGTCAGGAAGCCTAAAAGTAAGTGTCTATTGTGCACTTATTATGTTGGTGAGAAGCCCAGCAACATCTGCTGATGAACAGTAGAGGCTCCATGACATAGTTATGATTGTCCAAACAAAATCATACCCTATTTTTTCCATATAAAGCAGCAGGGAAGTGGAGAAAAGTGAATAGCAGGCATCGACGGCATTCCATAGTGATTCCCAACAGTGAAATGGGATCTGAACAGTATAGGATAAATGGCAAGATTATCTGCATCAAAAGATGACTCCTTGATCATATCACCTGTAGGACAGTAGAGAACAGGCTGAGGACTGCAGATTTGGAGAGAACACAAGCATTAAGAAGTTGCTGTGCACATAAGAGAACCCCAAACAAATCCCCTATCACAAAAGGTACCTAAACTGGTACAGCTGCTGCCTAATGCTCTCCACAATCCACATGTGGGCAGTCTGACCTATTTTGCCCTTGAGAAGCTAGCCAGACTCCCAGCAGAAAGCCTCAGCATATTATGAAGGTTTTATGTATAAGGGAAGACAGGATCGATGCTTAATATCTATCCCTTCTTCCAAACCCTCTGCTAACTGGAAGAAGACGAGGGTCGACCCATCCATACCACATTCTCTTACCTTGCTCCTTCTTAATGCTAGGTCAGTGAAGAACAAACCCCATATTTTATACGACCTTTTAGAGGATGATAAACCCGACCTGGCCGCTATCACGGAAACCTGGCTGAGTGAGGATAGTAACATAACTTGGACTAAAGCCCTCCTAACCGGGTATACCGTTCAGGAGCAAATAAGAGAAAGTGGGCGGGGGGAGTGGCCTTGATCCATAAAACTACCATCAAATTGACCAGGAAGCCTATCCGTGCAACTATCCACATCGAGCGTATTTACCTGACCCTGAAGGTCAAGAACAGTTTGGGGATTCTGTTGGTCTACCGTCCACCCCGTGGCCTAACAGACTCCCTGACCGAGCTGACACAGCTGGTCTCGGAGCTGGTGTTGGAGTCCCCCAGGCTTTTAGTCTTGGGAGTCCTCAACATCTCCTTCGAGGCTGACGTAACAAATCTAACAGGTGCAGCTCGGGAGTTCATGGATTCCATAATGGCCATGAACCTGTCCCAGTTGATCTCGGGGCCTACACATTGTGCTGGTAATACACTTGATGTGGTTTTTTGCACGGATCAGGATGTTCCGTGGGCAGAAGTCATTGAAACTACTGCCCTGTCATGGACGGACCACTTCCTGGTCAAGATAGGATTGAAGGCCACGACCAATAACCCCCCCGGGGGTGGAGGACCTATTAAGATGGTCTGCCCTCGACTGGTTCCAAGAAGCCCTAGAGGGTTTTATGGTTGGGAATGACAGCGATTCTGTGGATGCCCTGGTTGATACCTGGAACAACGACCTGACTAGGGCTCTAAACAGCATCGCTCCCGAGCGTCCTCTCCAACTCGCTTCCAATAAACAACCTTGGCATACATCAGATCTCAGGGAAATGAAGCGAGAAATGAGACAACTAGAGCGCCGCTGGCTCCGACACCAACAATTATCTGACAAGACGCTCCTAGAGAACCTATTGGAGGCCTATGGAGCTGCAACCAATGCAGCAAAGAATTCGTTCTATGCTGCTTGTATTGCATCAGCAGAGTCTCGTCCAGCTGAGCTATTCAGGGTGGTTAAAGAATTGACTCGGCCCCCTCCCACCCCGAATTCCTTATTAGAACCAACAACTGCCTGCTGGGACGCTTTTAATGACTTTTATGCTGATAAGATCTCTCAGATAAGAGCCGATCTTGACACCGGCATGAAAGCAGAACAGTTCATAGAGGCGTCCAGTGACTTCGTGGACTGGGTTACACTGGATCACTTTGAGTTTGTGAGTACCGAGGATGTGGACAAGCTCCTTGGAAGTGTTAGGAAGACGACTTGCCCACTTGATCCCTGCCTGTCATGGCTGGCCGTCGCAGGAGGGGACAGAGTGATGACTCTACTCCACCAAATTATTAACACGTCCCTCAGGGAGGTCATATTTCCAACCGCATTGAAGAATGCTGTGGTAAAACCACTACTAAAAAAGCCCTCCCTAGATCCCCTGATTAGACAAAATTATAGGCCTGTCTCTTTACTACCATTTCTGGGCAAGGTGATTGAGAGGGCAGTTGCCTTCCAACTACAAGCTGTCTTGGATGAAGCAGATTATCTAGACCCATTTCAAACCTGCTTCAGGAGGGGATATGGAGTTGAGACGGCCCTGGTCGCCCTGGTTGATGATCTCCGTCTGGGCATTGACAGGGGAAGTGTGACCCTGTTGGTGCTCTTGGACATCTCAGCGGCATTCGATACCGTAGACCACAGTATCCTTCTGGAACGCCTGAAGAGGATGGGAATCGGAGGCACTGTTCTTCAGTGGTTCCGCTCCTACCTCTCGGGCAGATTCCAGATGGTGAAGCTGGGGGACAGTTGCTCTTCTAAAAGAGAGTTGACATCTGGCGTTCCGGAGGGCGCCATTCTGTCCCCCTTGCTATTTAACATTTACATGAAGCCGCTGGGAGAGATCATCCGGAGACATGGGGCGCAGTGCCATCAGTATGCTGATGACACTCAAATATATTTCTCCATGCCTCTGGCTATAGCAGCAACCAAGGATGGCATCTCCCCTCTAAATACCTGCTTGGAGTCGGTTATGGGCTGGATGAGGGAGAACAAACTCAGACTGAATCCAGAGAAAACGGAGGTGCTCGCGATAGGTCCACCCCGCCCAGGGATGGAGATTTGTCAACCTGTCCTGGATGGGGTCACACTTTCCCTAAAGGACAACGTTTGCAGTCTGGGCGTACTTCTGGATTCGTCACTCCAGCTGACTGCTCTGGTGGTAGCGACAGCCAGGGGTGCATGGTATCAGCTTCGGCTGATATGCCAGCTGCGTCCCTACCTGGGCAGAGAGGACCTTGAAACTTTGGTACATGCACTGGTAACCTCTCATCTAGATTTCTGCAATGCGCTTTACATGGGGCTACCTTTGTACCAGGTTCGGAAGCTTCAATTAATCCAGAACACGGCAGCCAGGCTACTCACGAGGGCTTCAAGATCTGAACATATTACCCCCATATTACAATCTTTACACTGGCTGCCAATTAGCTTCCGAGCGCAATACAAAGTGTTGGTTATTACCTTTAAAGCCCTATATGGCTTGGGCCCGAGCTACCTGAAGGAACGCCTTCTCCTGTACAATCCGCCCCGCACCCTCAGAACATCAGGTAAGAATCTTTTGGAAACCAGTCTACATACCAGACTGATGTCAACCTCCAATAGAACTTTCTCAGCTGTGGCTCTGAAATTATGGAACGATCTCTCCGAAGAGATCTGTCTTATTACCACCCTAGACGCTTTCAAAAAAGCACTAAAGACGGATCTCTTCCAGCAAGCTTTTCCATCTAATTTGCTGTGATTATCCCACCGACAAATGGAACCCGACGACGGACAATGGAACAGCGAAGTACGCTGATTAAGTATTAATGAGTTTTAACTGTTTGATTATATGATTATATTGGATTAGTAGTTGCATTTTATGTCTTTCCGGATTGTAGATTTTATTGTTGTTGGAATCCCGCCTCGATCCATGGGGAGAGGCGGGAAATACAAATAAATTTTATTATTATTATTATTATTATTATTATTATTATGTGGAGAGAGGGAAAGTCCAAGATCACCAAGGCATCAGTAGAAAACTATGTATTCCACTCCAATCCAGGTCATTCATGAGACATTGTTCAATCTAGAAAAGCAGTACGAAGGATAATCCAAAAGAATAGTCAGAGTCCAGGTGGAGTTTAAGGCAGCAGACATTCCATCAAAGAACCAGACACCAGTGTGGCTCTCTCCCAAGAAACAGGATGGTTGTCAGCCATATTGAACTGAGGAAGGTGTTGTTTCTTCATAGTCCATCTGGATCTTGCAGTGCTCCCTATTAGCAGTGTGCTTATTTAAGTGTTGAGAGCACCTCCTTCTTTCTCTTTCCCGGCATCTCTCCACGGGGGTGGGTATCAGTAAGTCTGTATCTTCATCTGAAGGTTGTGGCTGCAGGGAACTCTACTGCTGTGGCTGATGTTTCTGTGCTGGCTGCAAGCTGTCTTCTTAGGATTGTGTCCTGCTTACCTCTACTGAGGGCAGCACCGCAGAAGAATATGCAAAGTAATAGTCCAGAGTCCAAAGGTCACAAAATACCAGCCAGTCAGTCACAGCAAAAAGGCAGAAGCAAGAGTGTAGTCACAAGGCAAGTCTAGAGTCATGAATCAAAGAGCATGAAACATGGGAACAACAAGGCTGCAATACTGGTTGTCAGCTGCAAAGAACCTCTGCAGCTGAAGGTCTTTTAAAAGGCCTCTGCTTCTCTCAGTTGAAACCTATTAGTTCTCCCCTTTGCTTCTAGCCTTCTAGCCTGGAAGACTGCCTGAAAGACTCTTTGACCTGTCTTTGCTCCACAGGTCCTAGCACTTTCATCCTAAAGTCCATAGAGCCTGTTTCTCCCTCTGCAGCTTCCTGAGCCTGCTCTGGGACTGCTGATCCAACAACCCCAGATCTGCCCCTGTCTCAGCCTCCTCCATGTCTTCAGAGCCTGAGTTCTCTGACTGTGCCTCTAAGTCAGGCTGAAGGCAGTCTATGACAGGTTGATAGAATTGTGACTGCAGTTCTGGCATGTCACTTGGTATCTCTGCCTATCCATCAGAACCTTCAGACCCAGACATGCCAAAATCCTTGAGGCAGGATGTGACCCAGTCAGGTGGCCATCTAATAGCATAATAATAATAATAAATAATTTTTAAAATTTTTATCTGGCTTTTTGCCAGGCAATCAAAGCAGCGTACAACAGGCTAAAATATATCCATATATACATAATTCCCCCCCCCTTAAAACAAGATTTAACAGTATAAGACTAAAACTAACATTTTAAAATCCAAACAATAACCATGGGCAGAGTCTATAAATGGAGAAGTCTTTTTCGTGACTGAGTATTTTATTCCAGGAAGGCCTGCTGGAAGACATCTGTCTTAATGGCTTTTTTGAAGCTCTCTAGATTAGTGATTTGATTTGACAGATCTCGTCTGGCAGGCCATTCCATAAATTGGGAGCGCCTGCGGAAAATGTCCTCTGAGAGGTCGCCATCAATCTGGTCTTTAAGGGCAGCAGTAAATTCCTCCCAAAGGACCTGAGTGTATGGGGCGGATTATATGGAAGCAGGTGATCCCTTATATAGGTTGGACACAAGCCATGTAGGGCTTTAAAGGTGATAACCAACACCTTGTACTGTGCCTGGAAACTAATAGGCAGTCAGTGGAGTGACTTCAATATTGGTGTTATATGATCACTCCTCGCTGTTCCTGTGATTAACCTGGCTGCCATATTATGTACCAACTGGAGTTTCCAGACTAAGCACAAGGGTAGCTCCATGTAAAGTGCATTGCAAAAATCAAGTCTTCAGGTTACCAGTGCATGTACTGCAGTTTTGAGATCATCCCATTCCAGGAAAGGGCACAGCTGGCATATCAGCTGAAGCTGATAACAGGCGCTCTTGACTATCGCATTCACCTGATTCCTCATCTGAAGCGATGGGTCAAAAAACACCCCCAGACTACAAACACAGTCCTTTGAGGAGAGCGTGAGCCCCTCTAGGACTGGATGTTGTATCCCAATACCTGGTTTGGGGGCCCCTACCGTAAGTACCTCCATTTTGTCTGGATACAACTTGAACTTGTTTTCCCTCATGCAATTCATTACTGCCTGAAAAGATTGGTTGAGGGAAGAAATGTCATCTGTCATTGTTGCTGATGACCAGAACATGGAGAAATATATTTGGGTGTCATCAGCGTACTGATAACACCCGACCCCATATCCATGGATGATTTCTCCCAGCGGCTTCATATAGATGTTAAATAGCATTGGGAACAGGATGGCACCTTGAGGGACACCACAATTAAGCTCTGTTTTTTAAGAGCAACTGTCCCCGAGCATCATCCTCTGGAACCTGCCTGAGAGGAAGGAACGGAACCACTGCAGAGTAGTGCCTCTGATTCCTAGCTCACTCAGACTCTCCAAGAGGATGCCCTGATCTATTGTTTCAAATGCCGCTGAGAGGTCTAGAAGCACCAACAGGGTCACACTCCCTGTGTCAATGCCTAGACGAAAGTCATCAGTTAAAGCGACCATGGCAGTCTCCACCCCATACTCAGTCCTTAAGCCCGTTTGAAATGGATCAAGAAAATCGACTTCATCCAAGACCACTTGGAACTAAAGGACAACCACCCTCTCGATCACCTTGCTCAAAAGTGAGAGATGAGAAACAGGCCTATAACATGCCCAGAGGCAAGGATTTTCCATTGTCTCAGTGCGAGAACACAGAGGGAATCTGCAGCAATAGCTGTGACCAGTGAAGAGGCATCTGCCATTCTGTCAGGTTACCATTTTCTTATTCTAACAGGTCTCATGTTTTTCACCTGAATGCATGGGAAACAGTAATGCAAAAGGTGTGGCAATATCCCGTATGACCAACATAAAAGAAGATAAGGAAATAATTTCCCTTGTTCCTCCTTCATGTGTCTTGCAGATTTCATGTATGAGGCCCAAGTACTTTCTTATGTTGCCAAGATTCAATCCATAACTGTTCCTATTCAGTAGAAGCTATTTCAGCTAGGTCCCTGCTCTTGTAAAACTTAACAAACTCTGAAGTCTTCACACTCCAAACAACACTTTTCACTCATCTGTACATCATTGCACTCCATTTTGGTTCAGCGCCTGCATCATGTTTGCACAAGGGGATAAATAGGGAGGACTCATCAGTTTAATTATCCTGCCCTACATCCCATTTGAATGATGTGCGGCATCATAATAAACTCAACAAATTCAAGCTGCCAGAAAGCAGAGAAGAAAAACCAGGGAAGAAACATTAAGTATGGCAGGAAAATAACCAACATTGAGATAGCACTGAATAGTGATTAGTGGCCAATGGATAAATAGTATAGAAAGAGCAGCAGCAGCAAACAACTTCGTGATTGGTGCTGGTGGGAGTGACTGTCTGTGTTTTTGCATTGCTATTCTGAGGTTGATTTGTTGAAGGGAATACAAAGCTTTGCAACTATATCATGGTTCTATGTAGTCCTGAGTATCACTAAGGAGACATAGGGAGGGGTATTTGCCACAACACCCAGATTACTAGGTACCTTTTTTGGAAAACAACAACAACAACTCTGACTCTTGTAGAATCCATGTTAACCTGCATATTCAGTTAGGGAAAACCCAGACTGCTTTTGCCATTCAGAGTTCTTAGCTAATGCATGAAACTATGGCCAGATCTCCTGCTGTGCCAGCCATCACCAACACCATGGGTTACTCACTCTGAGGTCAGAACAAGATGCCCGGCATTGATCACTTGTCTGGGCACCTTGTTTTGAAGTGAGCAACTCCTGCCAGCAGCAGCAGTAGCAGCACCAGCCAGCACAGCAGGACATGTCATCAAAAGCCTCCTGTGTAACAGTGGAGGTCTCCTTATCTTCTAAGAAGATGCAGAGCAGAAGGTGATTTATTTTAAACTATTTAAAGCAGGGTATACCTTGGGTTTGGTGCTGAAATGACAGATATCCTTTGAACAGTTTGCACGAACACAAGGAATTGTGCTGGGCCCTGCATTGTCCAGAACTGTTCACTGGGAGGATGGGGAGAGGATGCTTTATTCTGACCAGGTGGACACCATCTATAGCAGTGACAGATATATTCACTGTCTAGAGCACTGATTCTTAAACTATTCGATATGGTGGACTAGCAGGTTTCCCCACCCCACCCCCCGCTGCACATCCCAGTGTGCCAGGGGCCAGCACCATATTTGTCCCTATTGGGTAAAAGCGTCTCTTTGGGTTTTAACTGCCATGGCTCCATCTTACAGAATCCTGGGATTTGTAGTTTGTGAGGCACCAGAATTCTTTCACAGAGAAGACTAAAGATCTTGTAAAACTATGAATTTCAGTATTTCATAGGATGGATGTACAACACTTAAAGTCATGTCAAACTACATTATTTCCACAATGTAGATGCATCATTTGTGGGAAACACTGGCAGCAGCCAATGGCTTGCAGACTGGCATTGGTCCACAGACCAACATGTTGAATAATACTGATCTAAAGGAGGAGTATCTAGATTCATTTAGATATCAGGGTGTGCATTTCCAGGAATTCAGTGTAGGTGTGGATGCAGTTGTGTGTGTGTGTGTTGTGTGCCTTCAAGTTGTTTCTGACCTATGACAACCTTAAGGTAACCCGTCACAGAGTTTTCTTGGCAAGTTTCGGCAGAGGGGGTTTGCCATTGCCATCCTCTGAGGCTGAGAGTGTGTGACTTGCCCGAGATCACCCAGTGGGTTTTCATGGCTGTGCTTGGATTTGAATCTCCCTGTTCAAAGTCATAGTCCAATGCTCAAATGTGCCTAGTTCGATAAAACTGTTATTTAACTGTTAATTGTTATTTGAGAAGGTCATCAGATCCTAGCTGTCAAACTGCTTCCCTGGAAACACATTTTGTAGCAGCAGGTAGGAGCTCATAATCTTTATAATTCAGTTTTAATTTTCTTTAAAAATAATTCTTTCTCTGAATTCACACACACACACACACTACTCTGACAGCATACACAGATAAGTTTGCAATTCCTTTAGTTATATTGTCAGAGACAATTGGTACTAGGTTTGTCTCCTGAACAAGAGGACTTCCACATAAGCAATTCTGTTACACTTGAGACAAAATATTTTGGAGTATTCAGTATAAGCAGAAGAATCAGGCAGATGTTATTCCATATTCTAAATGTCTTCTAAATCATGTCATCTTGAGTATGAGGTGTTTTTAATCAGCCTCCCTGTGCTTCATCTTGTATGGAATTATGCATATAGAGCAGTTGGTAAGCTCATTTCTCTAATGTAGCATCTTGTTCCGTTTTCTGTTTTTGCTATGGCCATGCTTTTGCATCCAGTTTTTCAAACATAATAGCAACAAACTGAGTGAAAAACAGGCAAAATACACAGAGAAAAGGTTTGTTTTAAAGACTATGTATTAAATTATTTCTTTGCTATCCACAGATTATAATGTTTCTGAGTCTGCTTCTAAAAGATGTTTGCTTCAGGTTTTTTCTAACAGCTATCTTTCACAGTGTAGGCCATGGCTGGGTGGACTAGACAATGCATTTCCCATGGGATTTCAGCACAGAGAGAGAGAGAGAGAGAGAGAGAGAGAGAGAGAGAGAGAGATACAAAAACCCAATGAAACTGCATAATGCTACTGCATGGGGGTAGCCATCTTAGTGCAAATGGAGGTGGTCCTCTCCAGTGCCAGATTGCTTGCAGTCACCGAGGTTAGCCAATTTCTGCTTCATGTGGCTACCTTGGCTAACCATCCTCCTTGCCATCACTTTCAGAAATGAAGACAAGAAGTATCATTCCTGGACTCTTTTGTGACCCCAGTTTTACCTTACCACTGCTTCTGGCCATTCATCATAGCTCACTTTTTTAATTTGTGCAGGGCTACTTCCAGAAGCTGCCCATGCCCTCTTCTGCCCCAGGTACAGTTTTGCCTTAGGTCCTCCTTCCCATGGACTCAATTAAGGAGTCCCTAACTGACTGGATCCCTTTCTGGACCCTATGACCAGTGATGTTTTCTGGACCCTATGACCAGTGATGTTTTCAAGTCTTTTTTTCCAGGTCTCAACAGAAAGCTCAAGTCTTTACCTTTAAGTCTCAAGTCAAGTTTTAAATCCTTGCAAGATACTATCATGTCAATTCTCAAACTGAGTCTCAAGTCTGGAAGCCAGCTTTTAATACACACACACACACACACACACAAATGTAGGGTGAGGCATTTTTCTTGGAGTGAAACAGCAAGCAATGGGTTTGAGAGGGAGGTTGAGGCCTCCTTGGTAGCATGTCCCCATTGCATATCAGAGGAGCACCCTGAAGCTTTTCAAAATTTTTAGAAGGATCCACCTCCCTCAAACCTATTGCCTAATGCATCTGCTGTTCCCCTTCTAGAAATGCACCCTGCGCTCTGGGGGCAGGTTTTACCTGCTGCTCAAAGTGATTGACACCAGCAAATTGGTTGCCTAAAGTATAGAAGTCATGAGTCAAGTGAAGTAAGTGTATCATTTATTGCTGAACTGAGTCCAAGTTGAGTCACTGAAGCATCTTGAATCTGACTTGAGTCCAAGTTAATCAAGTCAAATCTATATCACTGCCTGTGACCCTGTACTTACTCTGGACTGGCTTCCTTTGAGGATATGCCAGATAGATATTGGAATGGTTATATGTGGATTTGGGGCTGCCATGCAAAAAGAAAGTCTCAGCATAGTATGGGACGCTGCCAACTGGGTGCTGTCTGCTGTGAAGGGCTAATGAATGCTTGTACTCTTCCCCTGTGCTGGGCCTGGGAGTGTGGCCAAGACCAGCAAGCTCCCTCTGTGTAGCCCATCTCTGCCTGATTGGCTGGACAGCAGTACTACTGCTGACTAGTTTATCATCTCCTCTGTATTCTTGCATAAATATTGGCATACACCCATGACTTAGTCACACTTTCCCATCCTGGGCTTCTCTTTCTGCTTTCTCAGGTCTGTGAGTAAAAATATTTTTGTTTATTTAGTGTGTGTATTTTTGTTTGCACATTCATGTATATTCATATTATAACATTTTATATTCCTATAAAATGTTAAAATATGAATATACATGCATGTGCAGATGAAATAATATCATTCAAATTAGAATAGTTTTATTTCAGTAAGTTCAGTATTTAACTCAACACATGTGTACCTTCTAAGCATAAACAAGTTTGGAAAGAGGAGTAAGAAGGCAACTATTGTTCCTTCGGGGGGGGGGGGGGTCCTACTCCATCATTTGAAAACCACTGCGATAGGATGTTGTGATGTCAATTAAATCATAGTCTTATAATTACATTATATGAAAAGGGCCTAGGTTGATGGGAATGATCATGAAGAATTTTAATATTGCTGAACAAACAGGGTTGTCTTTGGAAGAGGTCAGTGTTGTGTGTGCCATATAGCCTGTTATGCACCCCTTTAAAGTAGTTCGCTGTTCTCATGGTTGGTAAAAAATTGTATTCCATTGATGAAGTAAGAGTCAACCATCCATCCAGTTGCCCTTTGTACATCTGGACTGGAATAGGTGCCATTATTTCTCTTGCTTTAAGCACAACAGTCTTGGGATGGTCTCAGCCCTGCCGCTGGATGTATATGTGAAGATAATTCTCTCTTTCATTTGTGTACGCTCTAACTATGTGTGGAACTAGTTATGTACTTTTTCTACATAATACACCATGTGGCAGTAAGGGATGCTGATCTACATGGCAGAGCAGAATTTTCTGACAATGCATTTCACCATGAAATGTTACCCATACCTATTTCATAAATGGTTCTCACTTCTCATTTCATAATTATAGAAGTTACTGGTGCTTACACTAACATGTCATGCAGGCAAGGGATCTCTGCTTATCAGTAACTCTGTTACGAAACCTCCTTTGTCCAATAACTGAACTGAAAATAGTTCATATTATCAAACTCATGTTCAGTTATGTCAAATGTGACCTGAGTGGGCAATACAGTTTACAGGTAAATGACTGCTGAGTGAGTCAGGAGATCTCTTTGTGTTATTTACTAACCTCACAATGTCATCATGCCTATTGGTTGTGTGATTTTGCTCAGTCATAGCTTGTCAAGACTGACTTGACAAAACTTTTTGTTTGATAAAGCATTGTAGCTCAAGGCCAAGTGCATACAACAATTGCATGATCCCTGACTAAAAATGAAGGTATATATATTTTATTCTGTCCTTAAGGCTCTGCAAAGGAAGACTACATGGCTATATAATTATTATCTTCTAATTATGTTCACAATTCCTACTGATTTCTCTCTGTGGTTCTCTTCTTGAATTACAGTATGATGAATGTCCACAGAGAAGAGAAAGGGATTATGGTTGCAGTTTCCATCTTATATCCTTTCTGTTCATTCAGTAAAACTGATATAAAATCCTGCACATGCACACTTTGTTCATAGGCTCTATCTATGCAGTCAGAGCCACAGCTTTTTTTTTGTACAGTCAGTAGCATTTCAGTGCAGTCAAGGAAACAGTGGGAAACCCCAGTGATTACCAGTCCCCAAGAGCTTTTTCCAGAAAGACAGGAGTTACTGTTCTTGCTTACTGCTTTTTGCTACATTCCCTTCAATTCAAAATGTCCAGGCAGGGGGGATTCCAACAACACAGCTGATCAGTTTACAGAAGTGAAAAACACTGTTTAAAACAATGAAAGCAGGATATATAAAAGACATAAAATCACAAGCAAAAAACAAAAACAAACAGTGTGTAGTGGTTAAAGAATACTATTGTAGGTTCAGGGTGAGCCTCCCTGGAGACTGAATTCTACAATGATGAGAATTTCCCTCTCTCTTATAGTCACCCACTTGGCTTCAAATGGAAGGAGACTTCTGTGGGGAGATAGTAGTATATGGGTAGGTTGTGATGGGAGAAAACTTTCAAGTATCTAGATCCCAAGCTATGTAAGTCTCCAAAGGTCAGCACCATCTTTTTGAGGTATTATCAGAAATGGGCCACAATTTAGTGGATTACTTTGACCACTGGCAAAATGTCTGTACAACATCAGTTCCACTCTGTTGCTCAATGATACATTATCTATGTATTTTGAATGAACTGAATTTTCATTACTAAATAAGAAATTCCACAGTGCTTTCATTTTGTTTACCTGTTCTCCATGTCCTTTAGCAATATTGTGTGAATGTCCATAGTATATTTAATTAGATGTCATACAGATTTGTTGAACATCACATATACTAGTATTTTCAGATGAAAAACAGAAACCATCTGTACCGTGAACAGTTCTATGGGGGGGGGGGAAGAAATTCAGTAGGTGGAGCTTGCTTGAGAAACAAGCCTGCTGAAATCCTCTCTTTTACACATCTTCAAAGATGCAGTAGTCCTCTTCTGTTTTTCACCTGGCATCCTTACATGTGCCTATGAGTGTCTGCACTGTGTGGAAAGCAAAACTATGACTCCTAACCTTTCAAACAATTTAAATTCTTATTTAAACTTTGTCTCCACAATACATCCAGGTGAATGATGTGTCAATATTAGTGTTGTCTCCAAACATGACAGGAATGTTGTCTGTGTTCAGCAAGTTGGAGAATGTATCATGGGTTACCAGTTCATATCTATTTCTGTCCATGTTGTGTCAAAAGATAGCTTAAGATTGCTAATAAGTAAAAAAAACCACAATAATTTTCTGGATTGACAAGAATGGGAATAATAATAATATAATAATAATAATTTTTCTTTCTAGCCTGCCCCTCTGAGCAAGCAATTGGGGCGGGTTACAACAGAGGGGATTATACACACAATAACAATATACATGAATTAAAAACAAATGGCAATCTATTAAGCAATAACAATAAAATCAGATAGCAATTAAAAATAACAATAACTAGCAAAATACATAACAATTATAGCAACAAAAATACATAGTAATTTAAGTAACAGTAAAATTAGTAAAGCAAAATACATAACAATTAACAAAGCAAAAATACATAGCAGTTATAGCAACAACAACAAAATACATAATAATTCTAATAAAAAATAACCAAACAAAAAATAAAATTAACAAAGCAAAATACATTACAATCAACATACCAAAACAAGTAAAAAGAAAATAATCTCCATTCTCAACCCCCCATCCCAATCCTAGAAACAATGTGAACTATACACAATCTAAAAAAAAGGGGGGGGGAGGGGGACAAGACTCTTTCAGGAGCCAAGGCATGGGAGGAGCCCAGGTAGGAGGGCAAACAAACACTCTCTCAGCCGGTTTTCACTGGCAGAGTTTGGAAAGGAGGAAAGAGGGCCATTCCTCCTCCTTAAGTCCAGGAGCCCAGGCATGGGAGGAGCCCAGGTAGAAGGAGGCCAAACAAACACTCTCAGCCGGTCTTCACTGGCAGATGTTGGAAAAGAGGGAAAGAGGGCCATTTCTCCTCCTTATGTCCAGGAGCCCAGGCATGGGAGGAGCCCAGGTAGAAGGAGGCCAAACAAACACTCTCAGCCGGTCTTCACTGGCAGATGTTGGAAAGGAGGGAAAGAGGGCCATTCCTCCTCCTTATGTCCAGGAGCCCAGGCATGGGAGGAGCCCAGGTAGAAGGAGGGCAAACAAACACTCTCTCAGCCGGTCTTCACTGGCAGATGTTGGAAAAGAGGGAAAGAGGGCCATTTCTCCTCCTTACGTCCAGTAGCCCAGGCATGGGAGGAGCCCAGGTAGAAGGAGGGCAAACAAACACTCTCTCAGCCAGTCTTCAATGGCAGATGTTGGAAAGGAGGGAAAGAGGGCCATTTCTCCTCCTTACGTCCAGTAGCCCAGGCATGGGAGGAGCCCAGGTAGAAGGAGGGCAAACAAACACTCTCTCAGCCAGTCTTCAATGGCAGATGTTGGAAAGGAGGGAAAGAGGGCCATTTCTCCTCCTTACGTCCAGTAGCCCAGGCATGGGAGGAGCCCAGGTAGAAGGAGGGCAAACAAACACTCTCTCAGCCAGTCTTCAATGGCAGATGTTGGAAAGGAGGGAAAGAGGGCCACTCTTCCTCCTTAAGTCCAGGAGCCAAGGCATGGGAGGAGCCCAGGTGGAGGCAGGGCAAACACTCTCTCAGCTGGTCTTCACTTTTTTTTTTTTTTTTTTTTTTTTTTTTTTTTTAGATTGTGTATAGTTCACATTGTTTCTAGGATTGAGATGGGGGGGGTTGAGAATGGAGATTATTTTCTTTTTACTTGTTTTGGTATGTTGATTGTAATGTATTTTGCTTTGTTAATTCACTGGCAGATGTTGGAAATGATTCAGTACAGTGGGCTTGTCTAAAATTGAGAGCACAAAGGATATAGCATATAAAATAGGGTATAATGAATGCAGCAGCAGGGCAAGAAAACTTATTCAGCATGCAGTCTGGTTGAAGTCAGGATACTTCACTTACTGCAAAGAACATTGAGAGAACAAATATCCATTGAGTATAGGATAAGTCAAATGAGCTTTCTAACAGAGAGCAGCGAAACAAAAGGGGTTTGGGGAGAAGGCTTTTTTTTTTTTTTGTTTGTCAGAAATAAAACATGGCTTGAGAGATGTTTAGGGAAAAATCACATCTCTAGGTGTCTTGTGGACTGATTTATGCCTTGCAGTTTTTATGAGCATACCAGCATCATTTAAATGGATTGACTGTTCACTCACATTATCATACAGTCCTTTGAGCAGGGCATTAGGTAAATCCTTGCTAAACGAGGAAATGACTGTAGGAATCTGAATGTAATTTATGGAAGTCGACCCTCCCAGATGAGATCCTATTTGCTCAGACCATGTTTTACAACAGTTCTGTTCCCATTTAGCTAATTTGAATATTTTGTAACGTGCTGAAGAGGTAGTAAAGGTAAAGGTTTCCCCTTTGACGTGATTGTCTAGTCGTGACTGACTGTAGGGGGCAGTGCTCATTCCCGTTACTAAGCTGAAGAGGCAGCATTATCAAAGATGGCACCATGGTCATGTGGCAAGCATGACTGCATGGAACGCTGTTACCTTCCCACCAAAGTGGTACAAATGTATCTACTTGCACTTCTACATGCTTTTGAACTGCTAGGTTGCCAGAAGCTGGGACTAGTGACAGGAGCTCCCTCCATCCCACAGCACTTGGATCTCAAATTGCTGAGCTGCTGATCTTGCAGTTGTCAGAGTCAGCATCTTAACTGCTGAGCCACTGCAGATGGGAGGTACCATTTTATTATTACTTTTGAAGAAGTAGAAGGTACCATTTTATTATTACCTATGATCCTTACATGAGGGGAGAAATAGAAGAACTGGCATTGGATACTTTACTTGTGTAAAAGCCTTGTACTTAAAAGCCATAGACATCTCTGTCAATTCTTCTGGAAATCTAAGACACATAGATTGTGAGTTTAGATCCATATACTTGGAAGTCTTTCCCCTGATTTGAGTGAAATTAACTCTGAATGCAGATTGTTTTGGTTGGGGCAATAAAGGCACTTCTATAGTGGGATGGGAGAGAGAATGCATGATACAGTAGCATGTTCATTTCTATATTAAATATCAAACTGGGAAAAGAGTATATTTTAAAAATATATACTTTTTGATGCCTTATAAAGGGTTCTTTCAACCTTTGGTGTCTAAGAATGCCTTTATCTAGCTTTGGTTGTTATGACTGTTGACATCAGCTATGACTGTTCATAGAAAGAGATATCTTGACCATAGTATTTCCTCTCACTATGGTATACACCACCCAGAGCTGCTCTTGAGTACATGTAATCTGCAGTTTGTGCAAAATGCAGAAACTATGTTGCTATCAACATTATCTAGAACCCATAGTACAGCAGTTTTTAACAAATTTCACTGGCTGCTGATGTTGTCTGATGTTAGGATGTTCGTGATGATATTTTAAGTCATAAATGGCTTGGGAGCTTGATACTTAAAACTGAGCCTCTCACAGTAGACATCTGCCCTAGTATTAAGATCTGTAAAAAAAATAATCTATTCTGCCTTCCACCGTTGGAAAGGCAAGGCAGGGGCTTCTTGGCTAGGACTCCCCTGGTTATGGAATGCCCTCCAATCCTGGATATATATTTTGGCATCAACTTAAAACCTGGTTATTTGTTCAGACTTTGGGTTTTAGTGGCCACAGATTAGTTCTGAAGTAGCATTGCTGATTTCATACTAGCTTGTTGGGCATAGCTGTGGATTTTATGTCAAAATATTTTTTATTGTTTGTTTTCTGTCCAGAAATCCATTCATGAGGGGATATAAATATTCCAGCAAATAAATACAATAAATAAATAAGTATAATAATGTTTCCAACACATGCTATCAGTTATTTCCTTCCAAGGAATGCATCTTACCAACCCATTTATTTATTTATTTTCATATTGATAGGCAATAAGTAGTATCATATGTGATCAGAAACATGGGGTTTAGGAGGATGATTGCTACTTCTCAACTTCCCCATATGATACTCCTGGGCCCCATTCCCACTACATTTTGATTCGAAGTGTGACGAGGGCTATATGACCTTCGTTCACACTCGAATTGACTTCAGATCCTCATCGGATCGATTAGTGGAGGAAAGGGTCAAGTTAAAAGCAAATAGCCCGGGCTTTCCTGACACTAGTTTTAAAGTGGTCTTTTTTTCGGAAAACACGATTCTGAAGCGTTTCCAGTAAGTGGGAACGCTGGTCAGAATTGTGTTGGTTTTTTTTTTTGTAGGGGGGTATTGTGCATTTGCAATCTTGTGCATTTGCAATCTTGTGCATTTGCGGTCTTGTGCATTTGCAATCAGTATAATGAAGAAAAAGAACACACACACACACACACACACACACACACACTTGCTCCTGGGGGATCCTTCCTTTCTTCCTTCCCCCCTTCCTTCCTTTTTTTCTCTTTTTCTTCATTATACTGATCACAAATGCACAAGATCACAAATGCACAAGATTGATTTTGCGATCAGTACCCTCCCCCCAAAAAAAAAAAAAATCCCCTGGGAGAAGGGGCTGTCACCTTACATGGCAGCTCCAGTGGGAACGGCAAGCATTCCCAGCTAAGAAAGTGGTTCCAAACAAGGTCTCTTTTCATAGTGTGAATGAGGGGCCTTTTGGAATCGTTTTCATAAGCGGAGCACATCCTGGTTCCAATGCGGGTTTTTTTGCAAGTGGGAATGGGCCCCTGGACAATTCATATCATATTTTAACCATTCTGCCCCCCTCACTCAATGTGAGATCTCTTCCCTGCCATATTCAGTATTCATATGAATATTTGTTTCCCAACCAGTTAGAATAAAGAGACAGACACGGAAAATGTTTGGATAAACCTAGGGCCAAATAGAAAGCCAATCATATCCCATCACAAAGGTTGTTCCCTTTCCATAATAAAATACAATTCCCAGGATTCCCTAGCACTGAGCCAGGACAGTTACAGTGGTCTCAAACTGGATTATTTCTGCAATGTGTTTTGGACCCAAGTCTACAAAAGCTTATGCTATAACATATTTTGCTCTGTTATTTTCAAGGGTGCTACAAGATCCCTTTGGATATTCTGGTGAGGCTGTTCATTTCAGACACATCCACAGAGTGAGCTCTTCTTTTAACATTACCATGCAGTTGTAAGAATGTATTTGTGTGTGTGTGTGTGTGTGTGTGTGTGTATCAGGGTGTGGAGATCCTGTTTCTCCAATGGATATCCTTTGCTAGATTCAGAGATACAGTGGTCCCCCGGTTTATGAATTCCCCGGGGAACGAAATCCCCGGGACCCGAAACCGGCGGGACCAAAAAACATCCCCCCCACGGGATGCGAATGAGAAAAACCACGCGGCCTCTTTAAATCGGCCGCGCGGTCCGGCAGAAATAGCGGTCCCCCGGGAAATGAAGACTTCCGGGTTACGAAAGGTAATCCGGAACGGATTACCTTCGTAACCCGGGGGACCACTGTAGTCGATTTCTGATTTTGAATGTGATGGCATTTCTCTCATAAAAGTACAGCTGCTTTGCTTTACAAGCATTTCCATTGAGACAGCCATAGAATCCTTTAATAGCATGTTTCAGGCTGATTAGAAAATCCCTGTTTTCAAAATGCAGCTTTAGTTCCATACTGTAGGCCAAGAAAGAAACAAATACAAAACCACTCAGTATCCAAGGCATCTGTTCAGAAAACTATCCAAACATTGTTGCCCTGGTTGAACCTTTACTTGAAAGCTGTATTCATTCTAATTGTGACTGTTACTATTTTGAAGTTGCAAGCCAGTTGGTTAATATTCTGTTTTGATCTCTTATACTGTTCTTCTAATAAGCGCCAGGTTGCTTGTTCTGCAAACCCATTACCAGTTTCTGTACAGAGGACTGTTCATTAGTGTTAGCACATGCTTCCATATGGTACACATTAATCATTATTTAACTGTGTAAACAAGAGTTTCCATTCTGTTCTTGATACAGTTTCACTGATTCCTGTGAATGAAGGGTTTCATCTTAGTAAGTCGCATCAGCGCACCCAATACTAGGAAAAGTAAGTAGAAAGACACTAATCAAAACCTGATGATCTGTTTATTCTGATTTGAAGTTTTCCTGTTTTCTTTAATGTTGAATGCTTTCTGGTGGTGAATGAAACAAAACAGTGCTATTTCATTGTACTAAGGAATTGTTGTTCATGTAGAATTACTTCTGTCACCATATTCTGGGTTTATTGTTTAAAGAGTATTCGGTTTTAAACAACTTGCATTTGATAGTTATGCACACACACCCCAATTACATGATGGAACCAGCTATTTAAAAAGAGAGATGACTATTGAAGTCTAAAGCAGCATGAGTTGTGACTGTAGATTTTATGTATGGGAAACCTCTGTGAAGAAAACTTTCACTCTCTGCTTTCATCTTTTTTCATTATTTATTTTTTTACTTTTCCAGATTTCTTTTGACTGTGTCAGTTTGCTGCTTATTTACTGCTGGTGCTATAATAGTATATTTGCCTACATATTTATTCATGATTCACAATATTTATGTTTGATTCACACTTGATGAGGAATAATTTAACATTAATTTTTTGCTGGAGAATCTAAGAAAACAGCAGTAAAAAAAGTGGAATGTATCTGTTCCAATGAAGTTCCACTTAAGCAGAAATAAATCTCAGTATATCTGGTAAATCTTACTTCAAAGTGCCAGGAACCTTTGTGTCAGAACTTGCTATACTCTCAACCTTGGAGAGCAGAACTGGTTAGAGTTTGACCCTCCACAGAGTGGTAGGGTTGCCACATCAGGATCATCTCAAGGCCCTGAGTTTTCCAGGCTGAAAGCTCAGTCTTAGGAATGGACCCTAGTGATGTCATGTGGGCAGAGGCTGGTAATGTCATTACGTTTTATGCATTACGCACCTTCAGAGTTGCTCAAGCTTGTCACTTAATATGGATACAGACAGAACATATTTTCCTGCTTGAAAAGTGCATTTACAAATGGCAGCACCTGATTTGCAACATGCAGCAAACTTCACAGCCAGCAAGAAAGCTCTCTGTTAAGAAAGAGGTTTGTAATGCAGCTTTGTCTCTCACCTGGATCAGACCCCATGAAACCTGGATCCCATGAAATTTTCAAATACCTACCTGTCACCCAGATCTGACTTATGAAAACTGGGGGCTCCAAGTGTGCCTTAAGATCTGGTAACCCTAGTCACAGGTGCCATTTTGGTGACTAGACATGGCACACCTTTTGTCCTGTTTAACATTAAATGATATGGCTGTTTCAGGATGGGGAAGTCCCCAAAACAGCACTGGGGAAAAGGTTGAATATATATTAAATAAATAAAAATACAAAATAAATATTTCAACATTTTGAAGGTTTTTCCCCAGCTGAATAGGTGTCCAGGTGTTTATGGCCAAGTCATATGTGAGGGATCCAATGGCACTTACTGCCAGAGTGGAATGGAATCCTTGTGGATCTTGGGAAGTCCATACAGTTTTGGTGGGAGAGCCTTAGATTTGCATAGACTTTGGCGTGTGGTTGACTGAATGAGGAGTTCTTGATCAAGGTATTCATTTTCCTGATGATTTTGTTGGTTGAGTCTTTGTGTCTTATTGTAGTTTTTTTGTATATTGCAAGATCTTGGAGTTCCTTGATTTTTTTTTCTTTGTATTGTTCTGTTTCCATGATTACTGTGGCATTGCCTTTGTCTGCTGGGAGAATGATGATTTCTGGGTCTGAATTGAGATCCTTGATGGCCTTTCTTTCTTTCTTTCTTTCTTATGTTGCTGGATGGTGTTTTTGCCTGGTGCAAAGTGGTCACAGACACAATAGGGAAAATGGTGAGGAAACAAAATCTCCAGATGATCTACAAACCAACCAAGGAGATCCAACAAATGCTGCATTCAGTGAAGGACAAGAGAGACCCTCTCATGGCTGCAGGAGTTTGCTGCATAATGTGCAGCTGCATACAAGTCTATGTAGGGACCACCAAATGCAGCATCCAAACATGAAACAAGGAACACGAGACACTGCAGACTGGGTCAGCCAGAAAAATCAGCAGTAGCAGAACACATTGTAAACCATCTGGGACTTAAAATGCTATTTGAAAACACTGAAATTCTGGACCATGCCAACTACTATCAGGTCAGAATGTACAGCGATGCCATTGAAATCCATAAATACCTGGACAACTTCAACAGGATAGAAGAAACCCTTAAAGTTAACAAAGTTTGGCTACCAGTCCTGAAAAACACCAAAATCAAGACCCAGCCCATGCAAATGAAAACCACCCCAGAGTCAGAGGGATTTCCCAGCAGACAATGGATCATTAATTAAATAGACCCCCTGAGGCCTTGTCATTCAACATCAGATCAGCACACAGATTAACATGTAATTCACATGCTTTCAACCAAGGGTCACACAGTATACAGTGTGCCCAAGTCATATGCAGGAACACCATATGACTGAAGTAAAGCTGGTGTGTGCCGGAAGGGGTAATGGCACGTGCGCCTGTGGTGCATGTGCCACCGCCAGCACAATCCCCATTCCCCTTACATGGGGGGGGGGAGGTCCGGAACAGATCCCCCATGTAAGAGGAGGGCCCACTGTATACATATACCCCACTCACTCCCATTCCAGCATTATCTGAAGATGCCAGCCACAGATGCCAGCAAAATGTCAGGAATAATGTCTTCCAGAACATGGCCACATAGCCCAAAAACCCCACAAAAAACTATGTATTCCAGCCATGAAAGCCTTCAACTTCACACAGGAACTTTGGATGTTTACAACATTTGTTAATCAAGGAGGAAGTCCCCTTTTTATCCTTATGATAAACTGAAAGAAAAGGACAGAGGTGTGAGGGACAAAAGATAATCAATTCCGTTCTTGAGTCTCCCACTTCCAAATGATCGAAATTTCAAGGCTCATAAGATCAGTTCAGGAACAGGAAATTTATAAATGAAGAGTGAGAACTTCCTTTTTTTACTTTTCATCATTGTTGTATCCATTCTTTTTCACATTTTTGCCATGATAACTCCCATGTTTGTGGTGTGGTGAGTCCAATCCAGATTTTAGTCCATATTTTAAATGAGTTGTCTAAGAGGATGAAGCTATTTTGGGAACAGGGTTTAGCACCTTGGATAGCTCAGACTAAAAGCCAGAATGGGTTCAATACCCATGATAGGCAAGCCACTAGCTTCCACTGTTAATAGTTTGTACTCACTCAAGTTTGTGGCCAGAGCTGGGTGTGCATGGTAAAACACTAACATAGTGTTATTTTAGCAGGGTTAACAATACAAAATATCAGGTCATTTCCATGAAAAATGCCTTACTAGTAATGATACAAGCTAATACCTTTTTGAGACATAATTTTTGCAATCTGGAGTTTAGCATGATAAATAATTTATTTAAATTTCTGAAAAGTGCTGTTCAACAAAAAAGCATCTCAACTAAACCACAAGGGACACCAAACTCTAGCAAAAATGTAAAAGAGGGACACATTAACAGTACTACATATTGTGAGAAAGGAGCCCCTATGTAAGCAGTCTGTGGGAAAGCAGAAGGTCCCAGACTCAGTTCCCACTCTCTCCAGTTATGTGATCTCTGGAAGACTGAAAAAGATTCCTTCTTCAAAAATCTGGGAAGGCTGCTGCAAGAGATATAGTATTATGCTAATTTGGCAAGTTGCCCAAGTCCTTCTGATGCAGCTTTATGCCTTTAACTAATCCTTAAAACATTTTCCTGCCTTTGCTCTAAGTTGTTAAGCTGTTAGGACTAATGCACTAATATGTAAATTTATCCATATAAGTGAAACTAAGTAATTCCCCTTTTGGTTGGGATGAGGACTAAATGATTAAAAGATTAGCCTTGAGCTAGAGCATGGGTGGGCAACTGAGCTGTCTTCAGGGACCTGCTTTCTGTCTAGCAGTCCCTCCAGGGGACTCACAGCCTGTCAAAAAATGGCACACACACAACCAAAAGCAAGTTGACTGGAAGTTCACTGAAAAAAACCAACAGTTTTTTTTTAAAAAAAAAGATAACCAAGGTAGGAGACCTTGCATCCTATTTACAAGGCACATTAGTACTCCAATATGTCCTTCCTTCTGCCCAACAAAGGATGGTCCAGGGGTTCTTGAGAGGCCAAGGGCCACAGAAACACCCCTTGGGGTCCACTTTTCCTGCTTCTGAGTTAGGGCAAGGCTGGTGGCAGAGGCTTAAGACAGACTCTCGAGGTTTAGTACTGAGTCTTCTCATGCCCAAGGTGTTCTAACACCAATGTTTCATGCCTAGTCCTCTCATATTGCTATATAGTGCCTAGATTATGCTTTTAATGCATGTAGATTTCGTGTGTGTGTGTGTGTGTGTGTGGGGAGCATGCTAGCTCAACTAGCTACACCACAGTTGTAGTGCTATGTTTCCATTTGAACTGCCGTGGCAACATCTTCTGGAATCTTGGAGTTTGTAGTTGGTGAGGCATTAGAGGAGCAATCTGGCTGAAAATTCCAGATGCACTATATTTGCTCTTTATACATATTCTACATGGATAGCACAAAATCTTGTCACTAGAAGTTAAGTACTTAAGCCAGCTCATTGTACCATTTTACTCTTAAAACCTTACTCTCTATCTCCAGGTTTTGGTTGAGGATGACTGGGGCAATGTGGTTGTACAGATGCTAAGCTAAGTCTTTAGGGAGCACTGAGATATTTTTTATATGAGTTTAGTTTGTGGAATGACTGTGCACTGTGCAGCAGTTCAGGAAATGAGTATCTTCAAGAAGGTTAGGAAATCCATCCAGCTGGCTACTTTTCATCTTTTCCCTTTAGCTCCCGACCCACATGCACCCATATTATTTATATTATCATGACATGTGTGACATCTCTCACACCATAGTTCCATAGAAAATCTTTGCCTTTAAAAGCTTTAATGAGATAGAAGTAGCATTACAATTTGTGTTCTTTGTTACATAGTATTCAGGAAACCAATGATTCAATTTATTGCAAAAAGTTTGATGAAGAAAAAACTGTTACAGCATTGTTGACAAATAGGTTTTCATACCCAAATAGGATGTACCTGCAAATTTTTTCATCCTTGATGAGAAAGATTATCTTAACCCATTGAGACAACCTCTGCAACTGCATATTTTTCATATACTTCTTTTTCATTTTGTCCATTTCATTTATCATACAGCGATCAAGACATATATGGTATGCCTTCCCTTATAGTTCAGCCCCCCCCCCCCCCAAGAAAAAGTCATCTTTCTCTCCCCTTTGTTTCAGTGTCAGGAAGCAAATATTGACTGTTTCTGTTATTCACATGTTCTTTGTTCTTTAGTGCATGTCTCAGTCAGTGAATTTTATGTTGGCACATTGGCTTTGAAAAGCAGCTGCATCCCCTAGCATTGTGGTTTGCCTTGGTGGCTTTGCTAAATAACTTTTAACATAGAAAAGTGCGTGTTTCAATTGTATGCATTAATTATTTGCTGCACAAAACATATTATGGATTTCTGACCATACTTGGTTACATAGATTGTCAACCATGTAAGCTCAAACCAGTTTGTGGACCCTAGATATTTCTCACTCATTCCTGCCTTTTTGGTCAAATTACACAAATTGATTGCATTTCTCAAAGAGGTATCTTTGATCAAGGATGAAGACAGAAAAGGGAAAGCTACTAACAGAATACAGTATCTGGTGCCTTTAGGGTATTTAAACCCTGTTTTAATGCAATAGTGCTTGAAAATTGTGTTGTTTAATTGTGTTTTAACATAGTAACTTCTTGGGATTTTTAACTGTACTTGCTTTAATCTTGTTATAAACTATCTCATCTGAATTTTGGGTGAAAAGCAGAATATAAATCTTAGAGCCCAGAATCTCTATTCCTAGGAGAGGGCTATGCTGCACCCCCTCTGGCTATAGAACTGATTCCCAAGCTCCTATCTAATAAGAACACAATGCCCACCCGCAACCCCATGAGCTTGGGATGTTTCGGAGTTATTATGAAATTTGAAAGAATGTTAAGTTTTTGATCTTGTCAAAACTGAAAGTACTTTATAAATGTCAGAGCTGGGTAGTGAAAATCTGGGACACTGCTTTACTGCTTAGCTTGTGAGAGATCAGTTAATGAGGCCACAGGAGAGCAACTGCTGAGCAAAACAGCGCATTGGGCCTGACTCAGACGAGTGCACACTTTCTAACTCCTTTTATAGACTGACAAAACTTGTCCAAGAAACTGAAAACAAACCGTCACCCATAATTATTCTGTTCCGCTTCTATTGTTAGTTATGTTAGTGTTGTTTACTATACATGGGCTGCTTGCTTAGAGAGACCATTTAAATGACAATTTCAAAGGCATCCTAATCGCCATGCTTAGATCTGAGAATATATACAGAAAGCACTGTTTCTATTAGGATGGCTAATGCTGCTTTAAATGAACATCCTCTGTCAGGGTGGCTTGCTGGTTCAGGATTTCAGGAGGGAGGAAATGGCTTTATATCCTTGCTGCTCTCAACCATGTCCTTCTCTCTCTCCCTCTGATGAATGAACATGTTCAAGCATGACAGGATTGGGAGGAGGGGTATTTGTTTTTAAATGTGCTTCCAAGAGCATACGTGTATTAAAAGTTTTAATTTCTTAAGTGTTGTTTACACAAAGAAGAATATTGGGGATCTCTCACAAACTAGGATTACAGGACTGTTAATGCAACAGAGTACACAGCACTGAAGTGCAACAACCAGCTTAAGACAAAACATTCAGGGCAGGTCAGAGGGGAGAAAAGAGTGTAAATCATCTACTTATCTTGTGATCATATGGAAAGCTGGTAGTCAGCCAAATATGAGAATTCCCGCTGTTCCATAATCAAAGGCCTGAGTTTAGCAGCCAAAATACTTTTACTAGGTATCAGGAAAGTGTCTCTTGCCATAGGAGGAATGACCTTCTCATTCCTCTCAGCAAGCAAGACCTGTTGCCCCTTCTTGTTCCAATGAAGAACAGCCCCAAGTTCTTGTATTTGACCTTAAAGAAATTAAACAGTGCCCACACCTTCCTGTAAATAACAGCTTAAAGTACAGACTGTTCTCTCCCTACCATGTGTTTAACCAGTTCACATGCACTTGGCTTTCGTAAAGATATTTTCCCCCCTGCATCTCAATAGTTTTTTCATAAGCTATATTCCATAGGATACAGAATTGTAAAAATAATTGATTACACTGTGTAATCTTTATGTGACTACCTTGTGACATTTTAGGGAGTGGTACTTTGAGGACTATAGGCACAGCTGATGAAACTAAGGAATTTTCATCAGCAGCTGAGGAATTTTCACACAAACAACTGGCTGACAGACTGCAGGCACAACTCCTCTGGTTGGAATACTCCAGGCTGCCTCTGGAGAATTCTGGCCCCAAAGCTGCCCTGAATTCACCTTGTTAGCACTGCACTCTGGATTGATGCCTGACAGCTGTCTATACATGCATTCTGCTGTGCCACCCATTGCCACTGGTGTGATTCTCTCCCTCTGAGGCCACATATGAGGTACCAAGCATCTGTCACATGGCTGGTCACTTCATTGTGAAGTGTGCCAGCAGTGACGTGTGCCAGCAGTTTTGGTGCCAGGCACTATAGCCAAATGCATGTGTAAGGAATTGGCCAGGGTAGCTCCAGAGTGCTCCCAGTTTTCCTGGAAAATCTGGAGGAAAATATAATCTTTTTAATCCATTTTAAGTCAGGAGTCTGACAGGTTAGGCATGGATCTGGCCTTTCATAGTGAAGATGATCCACACTTGAATTGGGCCCTGAGTTACAAGGACAGGGCACCATGAGGGCCTGGGGTGGGAGGATAAGTTTAAATGGCCTGTGTAGACATGCCCTACAAAGAGTCACTTGGAGGGTGAGTGTTTGTGTATGTGTGTGTGTGTTCCCACCCATATGGTGTTGCTGTTTGTTGTGGTGGTGGTGCTGCTGCTGGTGTACCTTCAAGTTGTTTCCAATTTATGACTATCCTAGGTAACCCTATCACAAGGGTTTCTTGGCATGATTTATTCAGAGGAAATTTGCTTTTGTCTTCCTCTGAGGCTGAGAGAATGTGACGTTCCCAATGTCACTTAATGGTTTCCATGGCTGTGCAGAGATTCAAATCCTAGGCTCCAGAGTCATACTCAAAAGCTCAAACCCCTACGACATGCTGGCTGTCATTCACCCATATATGCTTTCTTTTACTTACCTGTAATTGCTGTCAAAATAAGCAGAAGAACCTCTATGTATCCACGGGCTTTTTCTTTGGCCTTTAAATTTCTGCAGCTTAATAATTTCCCTTTGATGGTGTAACATTATCTGAAAGTCAAATGAGGTTAAACGTTGTTGTTTGAGAATAACAATCACACGGACAAGGAAAGCAGCACTAGGTTATCAAAACCAATCTGATCCAAGAAGTCAGTCAAGAAATGATTGGACTTCTAAAGCAAATTAGCCCATTTCTAATCTTCCTTCCACAAACTCAGAGCAACTCACAGGGGATTTTTCACAGCACTTCACTTCTCTTTTCAAGCATTTTTTCAAAATCAATTCAACAGGACTCAAAAATGCTATTATAGCTAATTTTATCAGCTGTCAGTCACTTGTCCAAATGGCTGATTTTAATATGTATTTGACTTCAGAAGCTTTACTGTGAAGGTGTTTTGCAAGGGTAATGTCTTTCATCTGCATTGGTGGCTCCGTGGATTACAGGCTGGGTTTTGTTAGACTTCTGTAGTACAACTGAAAAGTTATAGTTACAGCTGTACTCCTAAGTTACCTTTTTAAAAATGATGTTCACAGTATAAACAATGCAACATTAGCCTTTATAGTTGACTATAGTGCTGCTGCAATGTAAAGACAATGCCATTTTGGTTTGGCCATGACAGCCAATAAAAGGAAATGTTTGCTTTTTGGGTTTTCTCCCCCCAAGAACAAAATTATGCTATAGGTATGTCCATATGAATATGCTATAGGTACAAGGGGGTATCCAAAAGTTTTAATGATCACGTTTTTTTAAAAAAAATAGCAAAAAGTTTGCTTTGATTTGTAGTTGTTAACTTATTTCTATGTAGTCACTATCTAGATTTATACATTTTTTCCCAGCGTATCTTGACCCTCCGAATACCTGATATTGTAGAAGCCTGAAGATTGCACCTGACAAGGATTTTACACTTTAGTTACTTCTGGCACAGCCAGTCACAAAAATAAAGGACACAATGAGCTGATTTTCTCAGCAACGTGCACTTAGGGACCAATGATGACACTGACAAAATTTCATCAATATGCCATAATAACTTCCGGGTGATAATTATTACTTTACACTACCCCCTCGTAAGGCGCAATCTGCAGGCTTCTACAATATCAGGTATTCGGAGGGTCAAGATATGCTGGCAAAAATGTATAAATCTAGATAGTGACTACATAGAGATAAGTTAACAACTACAAATCAAAACAAAATTTCTGTCATTTTTTTTTAAAAGGTGATCATTAAAACTTGTATGTCCATTTCTGATGTTGTTGCTTGAATCTATGGACTAAAGAGTGAATACTGCACATTTTATCCCAATCCCTAATGTCACCATACAGAGCAACTTTTCCCCTGAATCCCCCCCCCCCCACCGCCGCCGCCAGTTGAGTAGGAAGATTTGATTGGAGATTCTTTGCACACTTGATTGAAGATGTGAAGGATTTTCTCCACAATCAAGAACTCTTCACTATTCAGAGTTCTCAACTTCTCAACAGGAAAACTTCTAACCATGTTGTGATGAATAACCCCCATTTAGGCTTTTCCAGTTAGTACTGGAGGGTCAGGGTGCAGCTATGCATTTTGAATTGTTTGGGGTAACAACAACTTTAATTGTTGGGATACAGGCAATAGCACCCAATGAGAGTTAAACCCTACATTGATAGGAGCCCTGGTGGTGCAGTGGTTAAATGCATGTACTCCAGCCGCTCACTCAAAACCATAAGGTTGCGAGTTCAATACCAGCAAAAGGGCCCAAGCTTGACTCAGGCTTGCATCCTTCTGAGGTACCCAGATTGTTGGGGGCAAGTAGCTTACAGTTGTAAACCACTTTGACACTGATTAGGTGGTATGAAGCAGTATATAAATCAAGCTGTTTGTTTAGTATAACAGGCAGTTTATTTCTGGGAGGTAGCCATGTTAGTTTGCTTCAGCATAGAAAGAAATGGGAGGGAAAGGAATCTAGCAGCAACTTTGAGACTGATATATTTCAGAATAAACTTTGATAGATTTGGTACACTTCATCAGAAACAACCATATCGTATATAAGCTTGAGTGTAAGTTCAAATAATGGAACAGATTATTTATTTAGCCCAAATCCAGTTGCTATACCTAACAATAACAGACTAGTTTGAATTGATCAGTGGAGAAAAAAGGTTAATAGGATTTATGTAAGTGATGATTCACTATTCAAGAAGTGATTAGTGTTATTGTTACTTGAAGACACACAATGACAACAATGTACATTACTTTTGTACAAAGCTATATTTATACACAATGTACCCATGCTCGTACATAAATAATTGATCTTTAGACCCTCCCTATCTCCTTCAGGACTTGGATGGCCAACTAGGTAGCAACTAAGTAGCTCTGTCCAAGGAAGAGGCTGAATTATCAGATACACTGTGAAAATCATACCTCTCTGGCTTTCCCAGAGTGATGTGTTGTCTACAGCAGACAGTTCCCTAATGTTTATGAGATCTGTCTCTTCTCCACAGTCCCCCCCCCCCGTCGGTCTTTTAATGTAGCTGGTGGGGGGAGCAGCATCACAGCCTCCATCCTAGATGGAAAACCTTGGGCTTTATCATGGTGGCTAGAAAAGTGGGATTTTAACATAATGAAAGTATTTGGCCTGTAATTAGCACAAGATATCATGTCTTTCCTGCTGTTGCCTTGCATTTCATTTGTTACTGTAGTGTACCTTTTTACTGATAGGTAAAAGCTGTAGGCTCTCAATCTCACTGTTATCCCTTTACTGCCTTTGTGTTATATGTCCCTTCTGCTGCAGTCCCTCTTCTCAGCCATTCACGTGGTGTGAGTGGGCATAATTCTCCTCCTTTCCCCACTCCCCTTCCGCTCCCAGTGATCACAACCACCACTACCTTGCTCTCTGGATGTGTGTTCGGGGTTGTTGGATTATCAAGATATTTGGCTCTGCATTCCCACCACCCCCAACCCATTTGACCTTAAATAGTTGAAGCTGCCTTTATAAATGAGTTGTTATTTGCCTTAGCAGCAGGTAGCTCCAAGATGATAAAACTGGGGCTATCATACTTCGGACACATCATGGGAAGGCACAACTCGTTGAGGAAAAAAAATGGTAGGAAAGGTGGAGGGAAGCAGAAAGAGAGGAAGGCCACATGCTACGTGGATGGACTGTTAAGGAGGTCACAACTATGAGTTTGCAGGAACTGAATAGTACAGTGGAGGACAGGGAGTCTTGGAGATGTCTTATCCACAGAGTTGCCAAGGATCAAGATTGACTCAAAGGTGGTCAACAACAAAAGCTTAGGAAGAAATTTTCTGGTTGCTAGAGAGCTGTTGATGAGGACAAGGGGAACGTCCAAAGAGAAGTGGGCAAAGATCTGTATCATTACATAGCGAAACTGAAATAAGCCCCATTCACATCAGAGGGACCTATTTGGAAAAATCATATCATCAACTAAGAACTTATTCAGACCTTATTTACACCTGAACCCCAGTTATGTTGGGGATATGGGGCTGTGTAAATCTGCCAAGAACACAACGTTCCTGACTTCACTGTTCTTGGCCAATAGGCATATGATACGTCAATTGGTTGCGGCAGAGGGGGGCAGGGCGTGTGCATGCAGGCCCTGAGCACTGCTGGGAAAGTGAGTCCTGATGGCTGCTGGGGCCGATTACAAGCCCCAGCAGGCCAGTCTCTGATTACAGGCCCGATGCCGGGGGGGGGGATGCCGGTAAGGGAGGGAGGGAGGGAAGGAAGAGAGGGAGGGAGAGAGGGAGTTTCACAAATAATAATAATAACAACAACTTTATTTTTGTATCCCACCTTTCTGTCTAGGCAATCAAGGCAGCTTACAGGGAATAAAACAGATTTAAATAAAACATTATCTAGATAAAATAGTGCCATTGGGGACAATGGGACTTGAATATTAATGAAATTTCATATCTGTGGTGGGGGGGACATATCCCTCGCAAATCCAGAGGGACAAGCATACTATAAAACCTCATCAAGCAGGGTGAAGGTACCTGTCCTCTATCTCTCCTTAAAACCTCCAATTTCAGCCGTGGCTGTTCCTTCTCAACATGGCTATTGCCTCCCTCTGGGAAGTGCAAGAAGAAGCATAGCATAGGAGCACCTAGCACTTTTCTTGTAGTTAGTGTCCCTATATACCCTCCATGCCCATTTTCCACTAGTGAGGAAGGGGAGGCTGCTGCTGCTGATGGTTGGGCTTTGGAAGTTGATGGAGCATAGCTTAATGAATCTTTATGTAACTTCTCCTACTCAGAGATTGGTTAAGCATTAAAGTGAAGCTTTATGATACCTTCTACTTGAGGACTGGTTAAACAATAAAGTTACGATAGCCTGATCTAGAAACCCTGCCCAGTTCAACTTTCCTTCATGTGCAAAAGCTCTCTTGGGGTGGAGAAAGCTTCAAAGTGTTTGTTCTTCCATGTAAGAAGAATGAAATAAACAAAGATTTAAATCCCTGAGTCTGAGCAGGTCTTAAACCTCGGGCTCTTTCGGTACGTTTTTTACCGCTGGCTCTTTTCTCTCCAGCTGATGCATATAGTTCTCAAGGTGATCTACTGACATGAAAGCATAGGCTGTAAACATGAGCAAATGAGGACATGACAAGGCAGGGGAGCGGATAGGAAGGGGATATTATGGGAGACTAAGGAAGCTGAGTGGGAACTAAAGCTGAAACTTTTCAGCATGCCATTGCACTCAGGCAATGGACTTTGCAGCACCTTTAATTCTCCCAAAGTTGTTTCATAGCCTCCCTGATTATTTTGGACAAGTCATTTAGTTTTCTCTGCCTCTGTATAAGCACTTCATTGCTTCAAGGGGATGCAGCGAGGATGCATTAAAGTATTTGTGGCATCAAATACTATGTTAATGGGTCTATATAACTAGGCAAGGGAGGGACAGAGGGCTTGGTGAATGAGTTAGTGGAAGCCCCAGGAAGAATAAAGCATCAGCCTGACACTGTTGGCTCTTCCTGCGTCAAATCTCAATAAAAAGGGAGGCTTATTCTGCTCTCTTTGGAACAAATAAACAAATGTATTCCCGTATCAACAAAAATGTATCAATACAAGAAAAGGCAGTTGGTTAGAATTAAATGAGAAAGGCAGCTATGTGTACCAGGACCAGAGATGGCTGGAGGGAAATGCCACTGCAGTCACAAAGAATATTCTCTGTCTGAATTTACTGTTTCACATGGTAGGTTTTTCTACCTAAGCACTTATTCAAAGGAAGTGTGGACTCCTCATGAGGATGAGAAACATAGAGGGTGAACCAGCCCTAGAGCCTTAGAAAATTACTTTTTTGAGTGACAGCTCCATACTGCTCCTGCCCCATGGCCAGTGGCTGTGTTGGCTCTGGGATTCTAAAACAGGAACATTTCCAATTTCAGTATTGTATGAACCTTGAGAACAATGTTTTTAAGACTGAAAGTGTTTTGGAGACATGTTGTTCAACCAATGAGGAAAATTTAAGGCATTGGTTCAAAGGTGAGGAACTTTTAACCCTCCAAATTTTACCATGCTTGGGAAAATAACATTTTTGGCCTACAATTCCCAGAATTTCTTGGTCTCCACAGCAGAATATTGCACACCCCTGAGTCAATTAATACGGAAGATGTGCAAACCATACTCCTGAACATAATTTTGTTCTTGTTTTCAGCTGTGTAATCCAGTTTGAGACTGTGCTAACTACCCTGGCTCAGTGCTAGGGAAATCAGAGAATTGTAGTTTATTATGATGCCAGAGCTCTCTGAGGGATAACCGTTACATGGATTTGTAACTGGTTGACTGACTGAACTCAAAGGGTGCTCAACAATGGCTTCTTTTCAACCTGGAAAGAAGTGACCAGTGGGGTGATACAGGGCTCTGTCCTGGGCCCATTCTTATTCAACATCTTTGTTAATGACTTGGATGACAGAATTGACGGCATACTTATCAAATTTGCAGATGACACCAAATTAGGAGGAGTAGCTAATACTCCAGAGGACAGGATCAAAATTCAAAGTGACCTGAATAGACTAGAAAGCTGGGCCAACGCTAACAACATGAAATTCAATGCGGAGAAATGTAAGGTACTGCACTTAGGGCGGAAAAATGAAATGCACAGATATAGGATGAGGGACATCTGGCTGAATGAAAGTACATGTGAAAGGAATCTAGGAGTCCAAGTAATAATAATAATAATTTTTATTTATACCCCGCTCTTCAGCCAAGGCTATCAGAGTGGCTTACAATTTGTTAATTAGACATTTCCCTGCCCTCAGGCTTACAATCTAAAAAGACATGACACAAAAGGAGAAGGGAATGGTGGTGGGGAAGGGGGAAAGTCCAGCAGATCTTCTTTCCCTCAGAGGCCTGGACCAAGGCAGATGGACTGGAGGGAGGGCTCTTTTTCCCTTCAGGGAAGCCTGTTGGAGCTCTGGCTTGCCTTTCTCTCCCTCAAGATGGTGGAGGGAGGGAGGGCTCTTCCTCTTTTTAGGCAAGGCCTGTTGGAGCTGGCTTGCCTTTCTCTCCTCCTCAAGATGGTGGATGGAGGGAGGGGTCCTCTTGCTTGCAGGCAAGGCCTGTTGGAGCTTGTTTGCCTTCTCTCCCTGCAGATGGTGGATGGAGGGTTGCCTCTTCTTGCTTGCAGGCAAGGCCTGTTGGAGCTGGCCTGCCTTTCTCTCCTCCTCATGATGGTGGATGGAGGGTGGGCTCTTCTTGCTTGCAGGTAGACCACAAGTTGAACATGAGTCAACAGTGCGATGGCTAATGCTATTTTAGGCTGCATCAATAGAGGTATAGCATCTAGATCAAGGGAAGTAATAGTGACACTCTATTCTGCTTTGGTCAGGCCCCACTTGGAATACTGTGTCCAGTTCTGGGCACCACAATTCAAAAAGGATGTGGAGAAACTGGAGAGTGTCCAAAGGAGGGAAACTTCCTCTCCGGCAGATCCCAAAGGGTGAGGCTTGGGGACAGTTGCTCTTCCAAAATTGAGCTTAATTGTGGCATCCCTCAGGGCGCCATCCTGTCCCCGATGGTATTTAACATTTATATGAAGCCGCTGGGTGAGGTCATTCGGAGGCATGGAGCTCAGTGTCTTCAGTACACTGATGACACTCAGATATATCTCTCCATGACCAGATCATCAGCACAGACTTCAGATGGCGTCTCTTAATGACTGTCTTGCAGCAGTAATGGATTGGATGAGAGAAAACAAATTGAAACTGAATCCAGACAAAACGGAGGTACTAACAGTCACAGGCCCGAAACCAGGCTTGAGAATACAGTCTCCAGTCCTGGACGGAGTCACACTCTCCTTGAAGGACTCTGTTCGCAGCCTGGGGGTACTCCTAGATTCGTCGCTTCACATGACTTGTCAGGTGAATGCGATGGTCAGGAGTGCATGTTATCAGCTTCGGCTGATACGCCAGCTGCGCCCTTTCCTGGACATTAGGGACCTGGAAATTGTGGTACATGCTCTGGTAACTTCATGCCTGGACTTCTGTAATGTGCTCTACATGGGGCTACCTTTGTACTTAACTCGGAAACTTCAACTGGTCCAAAACATGGCAGCCAGGCTTGTAACTGGACCATCAAGGAGAGAGCACACAACACCGGGGCTCAAGGCTCTCCACTGGCTGACGATTAGTTTCCGGGCGCAGTACAAGGTATTGGTCCTAACCTTTAAAGCCCTACATGGCTTGGGTCCATCTTATCTTAGGGACCGCCTCTCCCCTTATGAACCCCCCGCACACTCCGATCCTCTGGGAGGAACCTGCTACAGCCTGTGAAAACTTGGCTGTCGCAGACCTCCCAGAGGACTTTTTCAGCTACCGTACCCAAGCTTTGGAATGGACTGCCGGATGAGATGAGTCTTATAACATCTCTTGACTGCTTTAAAAAAGCTCTGGAGACGCATCTCGTCCAGTAGGCCTTCCCTGAAACCTCCTAGATCCCGGCTCCGAAAGGGGACCTATTTTAACCCCTTGCTTGGTGCTATTTTTACCCTCATCTAAAATCTATGAGGATGTTTTTAATGTCGTTATGGTTTTAAGGTATTGCTAATTTATTTTTAAGGATGGGTGGTTGGGAATGGGTTGATGAAGTATTTTAATCTGTATGTTTTAATTTGCTGTACCACACTCCGATTGTGCTCTACAGAGGAGCGGGCTAGAAATAAAGATTTATTATTATTATTATTATTACTACTACTACTACTACTACTACTACTAAGATGGTGTAGGGCCTGGAAGCTATGCCCTATGAGGAGCGACTTAGGGAGCTGGGGATATTTAGCCTGGAGAAGAGAAGTTTAAGAGGTGATATGATAGCCCTGTTTAAATATTTGAAGGGATATCATATTGAGGAGGGAGCAAGCTTGTTTTCTGTTGCCCCAGAGACTAGAACATGGAACAATGGATGCAAACTGCAGGAAAAGAGATTCCACCTCAACATTAGGAGGAACTTCCTGACAGTAAGGGCTGTTTGACAGTAGAACACACTCCATCAGAGTGTGGTGGAGTCTCCTTCCTTAGACATCTTTAAGCAGAGGCTGGATGGCCATCTGTCGGGGATGCTTCGTTGGGAGTTCCTGCATGGCAGGGGGTTGGACTGGATTGCCCTTGTGGTCTCTTCCAACTCTATAATTATATGATTCTATGATTCTATGACAAGGAGAGCAATTGGAGCTTCTGCCTGAGGGAGGAGGTGCTAGCATATCCAATATCCCCCGTGTTGTATATGAGGTTTCATATTTTTATATCTGGAGCCTTGCATGTTTTAAGAGGTCATAATGATAAATTTGACCAATTGGAAGTTTTCCATGGGAAAGGCACATTGACCCAAAGACATGTGAAATATCAAATAATGTAATACCAAAATACATGTAAAATGAGCTTAACCTCCACCCCCCCCCCCTTTCAGGCTTTCTGCATAGTCTGTTGCACTGGAGACAAAGGCAGTCTCATTGCACTATAGTGAGTAAGACCAAATCTCCTGCCTACCCTTTGCCACGTTCCCAGCCATCTTGGCATTGTCCTACATCCAGTCACTGTTTTTGTTAATCCACAGTTAAATCTATCTGCAAGAAATGTCTCTTTGTCAACTCTATGGAAAGGCAATCAAACTCTTTGTACTTCATATAGAAATGTTAAGTACCTCTTAAGGGCACCAAACAGGATATAAATATCGAAGCCACACATTTTCACTCTGTACCTACTGGAGCTTTGTCCAATCATTTAGTGTTTACTTTTCCTGTATTGCCCTCAGACACTGGACTCTTTCATACAAGGCTAAATTGGAAGTATAATTTAAGGTCAATTCGAATGCAATCATGGGTTTTACGTTATTGCGAATTAACTCTTTGCATGCAAATTCGGGCAAGAGGGAAGCCAATTCGAATGCAATCGTGGGTTTTACGTTATTGCGAATTAAAGCTTCGCATGCAAATTCGGGCAGGAGGGGGTTATTTTCGGGTAATGGGAAGTAATTCCGAACGGAGCAGGGGTTCATGTAAATTCGCTAAACAAGCGAATTTACATGAATCCGCATTGGCTCCATTCGGAGTTGGGAGAAATTCCTCCCCGTTTGAAAGAGTCCACTGTCTGAGTCACACCCTGCTTTCTGTGGATTCATCTACAGGACTAGTAAAAGTCACTCTCTCTACAATCCTAAGTTCCTGCTATCAGCTTTCTATAGCTCCATTTCAATTAGCCTTGTATGGTGTCTCAGACTGAATTGCACTAATCTCCTTGGAGTCCTCCCTCAGTTCTGGTATACATAGGTGATGTACAAAAGTCTTTTACATTACCCAAACTCTCACAGGCCTCCTCTGAGCTAAATAATTCCCACAACATTTAAGGATACACTGACACAGTTGGTGGGGATCCCAAGTGCCCTCAACTCTTTGGATAATAGAGGAGAGCTATTTCCTTATTACAGAGGAGAATTATTTCCTTATAAGATGTTAAAATGTATATGAATGTGTAAACAAAATATGCACACTAAACAAATGAAATAGTTTTATTCATATACTACAGTGAGTGGCAAGGTATGTGACAGTCACATGTAAATGTAAAGGGGGGTTAAGGGTTAAAAGTCTGAGGACCACTGGGCTATATTTCAGAGGAAGGAACTGGCAAAATCACCACTGAATATTTCTCACCTAAGAAAACCCCATGAAATTTATTGAGTCAGCATAAGTTTACAAGTGACTTGAATGCACATACATTCCATAATATACTGTATTTAACGTAATCGAGTTATCTTCTGTTCCCACCTCTGTGTCAACTTCTTTTGCTTGAGTAATCCTATTTTTGTCATTAGTATATTTCTGTGTGGCCTAGGATTAATATGTGAAAAGAAATATAGGCATTTCTGTACAGAAGGCAGGCAACCTTCCCTTTTAGATACTTCAATTCCCCCCCCCCCCCCAAATGATTCACACGTATTCTAACTATCAGTATGATTTAGGAGTTCTGCAAACAGAGTTTCCTTTTTTATTTGTTATTTGCTTAGCAATGCTTTGACTTTATGGATATGTATTTCAGAACTTTTTATCTGCCAAAGAACCATTTTTCTTCAAGATTTCGATCTGTACTTCAGAGATGCAGCAGCACACCTTGGGAGTTTGCCTGCTTCTGTTGTTGTTTTGCCCTTAATCCATTCAGATGGTGATTCTGCAGAGTGCTTTCATGCAGTTAGAGATGATGGGAAAGGTCACAATTCTACATGATTAATATTTGTTAATATTAAAATGACAATTGCAGGGCAACATCCTACTAGTAATCCTTCAGAGAGAAATGATTCTAATACCATAATGATTCAGTTTTGATTTGTTTTTCATCTGTAGACACTCTATACTCTCACTTAAATTGATGGAGTGTGTGAAATGGAGCACTCTTTTCCTTCTAATAAATATTAAAATAACCCTTCCTAGAGGAAACACTTCAAGGAGATTGCTATCTGTTTATTCACTGTGCTTTAATTTGCCATAAGTGTCATGCTAGCATCATATTCAATGAGGATAGGAGTGTTGGAAACCCACGGCCTACTGTCACACCATTGGCACATCCAGCTCCATATTGTTTATAAGCTGACTAGCAGCACCAGGTTATCAGATAGGTGGCTTTACTGTCTTTGTCTGGCAATGTAGAGATCAAACCTGGGACCTTTTCCATGCCAAGTATGTGTTCATTATTTTTCTATTGGTAATCTATGGATTTTATATGCACCATAAATGCATGTAATTCATGGAAAATACACCAAGGGGACTTTAGGCCATAGTAATTCAATGCCACCTGTAAGTGTGGTTGATGAACTGAGTTAAACTGTAAAAGTGGCCTGTCCTACACGTTCATATCCTCCAATATTTCACAGAGACAGATGTATCCAAGCAACATCATACTGTGGTGCAAATGGCAAAAGATATTTATAAGGGAGAACACAAGCTAGAAGATGTTGCAGCATTATAATTTTTCCTGAGTCTAGAGAGAAGGGCAAGATTTGTCCTTTTCCTCTCCAAACCCCAATGCTGAATTAACTGAGTGCAGGCAAGGAACAATAAAACTAAAGCAGAGAAAACTGACATTAGGAAATCAGAAATTTATTTTGTCTCCTCTAATCTTCCATTGTATGAGGGTGAAATAAAGTGTTTATTCCCATCAAATCAACAGAGAAAAGGATTCCAAGACCAGGAATTACAATGATCAGATACTACATAGTGTCTTGCATAAACATTTTCCTGTCATATAGTTTTTAGAACACTTTATCAGAAATATTTCATTCATCATTAAAGGAAAATATCCTAAAATGTTTTTTTTCCAATATTTCCCCATTTTGGTAGCACCCAGCCACACCTAATTTTTTCAGTGCAAAAGATTTATGTTTTTTTTCTCCTGAAATTTTCCATTTCCCTACTCTCCCAGCCTTCTCATCTTTAGAATGGAGGCAAGATGTTGGATCACAGTGCTGTCTCTATGTGTTATATCCTGTCTCAGCTATCAACTGCCTACAATGTAAGAGAAGATATTGTTCAGCCATCTGTGTAGTAGTAAAATTCAGTCTTGTCGACATCTAAGCATGGAATGGGCAGAAACACTATTTTGTTTTTCATCTCGGTGTCAAATATTTTTTACTAGTCCTACATTTATTTATTTATTTTTAAATTGTATTGGGGAACAGAGTACTTTTACACTTTTTTAAAAAATTGGATGTAGTGCAGCATTTTGTGAGAAAGTATATTAGAATGAACTCTGTATCAAGTAATTCAATGACTTATGCAAAGTGTTTGGTTTTTAAATGAAAATATTTATTAACACAGATATTTGTAGGCTATATATGAAGAAATATTTGTGCTTATATTCTTGGGAATAAACTCATTAAACAAGGAGTGTACAGAATTTGACTCGTATAATCTGAGAAAAATGTAATTTATTATCTTCAGGGCTACTCCCATTGGGAAGATGTTAATATTGTCAGCATGATTTGTACAGAAACCACCAGAAGGAAGAAAGGAAGAATTCTAATTAAATTCAGCCTATTGTCATCATAGAGAAGCAAACATTTATAGCTTAACTCCCTATAGTACATTAAAAAGAGCATTTATATTTATCTGGGAAACTGGCAAATGTGTCATAAAGAGTAAGGGTTAATCATACATTGAAACTGTGTTATAATTGCTTTAGTACTGTGCAGAAATTCAACTGTAGAAACTTTTTCTTTCTTCTGGCAGCCCTACTGTGCCATATAAAACCAGCCCTGGGCAACATTTTAAACAGCAAGCTGAACAAAAGAATATACAGAGTCTTATAGCAGTGCAGTTTCCTCAATACTGTATAAAACACAGGGCTTGGAAAGTTACTTTTTAAAAGTAATTTCAAGTATAAGTCCTGACAAAATGCACATCCCTAGTTATCATGGTTGCAATTTTATCAGTCCACTGTGCTACTTTTTGACATCTTGCTTTGGGGAGAGGTGAATTGGTTAAAAAAAAACAAAACAAAACATGATATATATTGGGAGGGGGAATCCTACATTCATATCGTGTTGCTGTTTATTAGGCTATGTAACCCAACAAGAAGCAAATGTCTTGAGTGTAATCTGCATTGTGGAAATAATGCAGGTTGATCCTGCTTTAATTGCCATGGCTCAATTTGATAGAATTCTGGGATTTGTAGTTTCGTGAGATAGGCAGCCTTCTCGGTCAGAGAGCTGTGGTGCCACAATAAGCTACAAATCCCAGGACTCCATATTGTTGAGCCATGGCAGTTAAAGGTGTGCCAAACTGCATTATTTCTACAGTATAGATTAGACCTAGATCTTAAAGTCAAATACCCCGTACATTGTATTAAGATGTTAGGAAAAGAAGTGCTTGTCTAATTAACAAGATTGTATATACAGTGCTGTGTAAATTTACAGCGCTATATAAATAAAGGTTAACAACAACAACAACAAAAACTGACTTCCAAAAAGGAGTAGGAGAATTCACTTTGAATGGCCTTTAGGTTTCCTTGGAATAATAAAAGCACTAAAAGTGCATGTTCACATCAAAAGCAGCATCTGGACGTTTTGCAGAAACAGCTGATCCTGAAAGGCTCTTTGAACACTTCAGTCAGCTTTTTGTAGAGTTTTCACTTCTACCTATAACTAGATCAAAATAAACCAATCTGTTTTTCTATCCCTTCCTTTGGACATGTGGGTCAAACTAACATTCTAAGAAAATCTTTAGAGCAATATTCCCCAAAACTGAGTCCCTAGATGATGTCCTGGAAGTTTTGGAACAAGTACCAGGATGGGCAATAATTAGGATTTCTGGGAGTTGTGGCCCAACCACTTTTATGAACCCAAATTTAGCAACCACAACATTAGAGAGAGAGAAAGAAGATAAAATCAGTTCATGCCTAAACAAGCCTCACATATTAAGTAAAATCTCTACTCTGGTTTCTCTTCAACATGGAGGCTCCATCATTAGCCTTATTCCAATTTGATTAATGTATTTTGGATCATCATGCAAAAGAGGGGAGCATTCTAGCCTTACTGCATCTGTTTCCAGTTTTACTGCTCTTCACATCTGGAGAGCACAAAGTCTGAACAGGGTGGTTTCCACTGTACATAGAGAATCTCTGATTACAAACGCTGATTTAATTGTTCCTAATTGTGTGAAGAATTCTCACAAGCAGGAGAAGTTCTCCTGTTCAAATTTGCTGCAAACAGATTGTTGTTTCTCTCTTCAACAGTCCTGTTCATTCATTTACAAAGAAGGGATTTTGAAAAGAGAAACATGCTATAAGCCTGGCTTTTCAACAGAGGTAGCTGAGATGCTACAGATGGCAATGGGCTGGAAATAGAGGTTCATTAAAAGAATCTGCCATTTTAGGGGTTCTTTTTGCTACTCCTTTAGACAAAATTGTAAAGTTTTTTTTAAATAAAAGCCCAACAGTGTCTTTGATCAAAAATAATAATAAATAAATAATAACGACAGAAATTATACAAGAATTCATACTAGAAAAGAAGAAAAAGTGAAATACTCAAAGTGTCCCCATAGTTGGATCAAACCTTAATCAAAACAGAGATTGCAGTCAAGAAATTAGAAGAGAGCTAGGATTGGGAAAGGCAGTGATGAAAGAACTGGACAAGATCCTAAAGAACAAAGATATAACTCTGAACACTAAAGTGAGGATACATCAAACCATCATATTCCCCTTCAGCATGTATAGATGTGAGTGCTGGACAGAGAAGAAAGCTGACAGAAAGAAACCCAACTCATTTGAGATGTGGTGCTGAAGAAGAGTGCTGAGGATAACATGGACAACCAAGAAGACAAAAAAAGAAACAAAGGAGAAAAGAAAAAAGAAAAAAGGGGGGTTGCCTTGAACAGATCAAACCTGAACTCTCCTTGGAAGCCAGGATGACTAAATAAGCTTGTTGTACTTTGGCCATATCAGAAGAAGGAATGACTTATTAGAAAATACATTTATACTAGGAAATTAGAAGGTAGCAGAAAGAGTGGGAGACCAGATGCCAGGTAGATGGACTTAATCAGAGAGGCCATGGGCCTGAACCTACAGAATTTGAGCAGAACAGTGGAGGACAGAGTTGCCATGGATTGAGGTTGACTTGAGGGCAGTTAACAACACAACAATCTTTGACATAATGTGCTGATATCCTTCCCTCAGGATCAATTTTGTGTTATCTACATATCTGCATATCTACATCCATATGTCACTCTCATTGGTTTTGAGGAATCATGCTTCATTCTCATTTTCAGAAGGGTTTTTAATGAATCAAAACTACAAAGAGTCTTGTGACTCCTTAAAGGCTCATGATTTTTATTATGGCATAAGCTTTCTTGGGCTACATTCTGCTTCATCAGATTCTTGAAGTGTTATCTGGGTTGGCAGATTTTGTACATGACATGCTTAGATGCATGAGCTGGCAGGGAATTATAATCAGTAGAGTGTGGTGGAACTGACATGCCAAAAATATAAACGGTAATCATTACCTTAGCAGCCACTGAAAGGCTGTAGTTGGTTGGAAACAGAGACATTATTGCACAAACAACCTAATAAATTCAGTAAGGGTAATCAAAATCCTTTGTCCCTAAACAAGCCACAGCTGACAAAAGTGAACTTTGTCTTCAAGCATTTCATGTTGGACTCTGACTCCGAAATACTTGCTGCACGCCCACCTCTCCCCAAATGGCCACTATGTAATCAGAAACAGAATGTCCCCATTAGTTTTTGAAACTTGATATTTCTGATGTTGGGTTTATTTATTTATTGAATTATTTATTTATTTATTTATGTCCCATTTCCCCTCAAAGCTCAAGGCAGGGTACCACATAGTAAAGTACAAAACACAATTAAAAACACACAAACCCACAGTTAATATAGATAAAATCTTATTTCAGCCATAAACTTAACTAGATGATGATTTAATGCATACTACTAGGCCTCAGCTTCCTCAACCATCTCTAGTATGTAGGTTAAAATACAGTGATCCCTTCTCATATGCAGGGGATCTGTTCCAGACCCCCCACCCACATACGGGGAAAAACGTGTATGCTCAACCCCCATTTGTTTAATGGGGCAGCACTCCTGCATGTGGTGTGTGTGTGCCATTGCATGTGCCATGGACATGTGTGCCACTATGCCCTCCACAGCTTATACTTCCGCTGCTTATGGTGCACCGGCATATGTTTCAAGTGCACTGTACTGGCAAATCATATGGGATCTTGTTAATGCTTGTTCATTCAATATTTTCATTTATATCCTTCCTTTCCACTGCTCGCACATGTTATACTTCATCATCATATCTAAAATGGGGATTGGTTTAGAGTGAAAGCCTAAAGGTATCCACGATTAACTGGGGAATTAGATATGGCTTTCCCAAATCTCTCAGTAACCATATGCGTGTATAAATGCCAATTGTTAGAAAACAAAAAAGAACATTTTAGAGAGATAATTGTTTTCATGTGAATAGTAACATGTCCATGACATAAAGCAATGTGCCATTGATTTCACTTAGATAAGGGAAATGATAAAAAATTAAATGATGAGAACTAAGATAGTTGGGGGGGACTGAATATTGGAAGGTTTAGCTAACCTTTCTGTTGTAGATGTGCTTTGAAAGGAAAATATCCTGGGGGGGAAATTGCTGTAATGCATTGACACACTTCCCCAACTGAAAAGGGCAGTGCTATCAGATTTATTTTACTTTAGATCTGAGGAATTCATTGCCCCTTTGTAATATTTGTTTTGTTTTGTAGCATTCAGGGAGAGCTTATGAGTAGGTAAACAACACTCTTTCAAGGCTCTTCAGTTCCAGTTACGTTCTGAAGGCACAAACATTTCATTTCAGCCAATTCCAGCTAGAATCTCATAGTACTCTCATGCTTTTGCCTATCCCAACTATACACTGCTCTGGTTAACACAAAGTTTGTCAAATTACCATTTGGGAAATATCTACAGAAAACAAAAAGCCTTATTAAGAATCAGTGGCATCTCTTAGGTTCCATGTCACTGGAGTAATGGATCTGCTTGGAGCTGTCCAGACTAGTGACTCCAAGGCAGTGCAGACCACCCCTAAGGGGCAGCTTGAAGACACCTCCAGCTGCATCAGATCTGGGCCGCAGCAATTGCACACCACACCCCAAAACTGGCCTTTCCAGGGTGCAAAAAGGAGGTGCAAAAAGCAGCTCCTTTTTGCACCCTGGAAAGGGTTTGATAGCTGTAGCATCATGGCTTTAAGACACTCTGCGTCATGTGGACAGAGCGCCAGAGGAGTGCTATGACACTGTGCACCCTGTGGACAGTGCACGGCATCATGCAGAGTCAGGGCATGTGTCATTTGGACACCCCCTCCATCCTCAAAATTGGGTCCGCACCTTCGATAATTCTTTGGTAGTTAAGAGGAAAACACAGAGCAGATTCACAGCCCCAGCTGAATGAAACCATTAGATACCAGTACTTAAGATTCTTTTGAGTCAAATAACTTACACTGTCACTTGGCCTTTAAAAAAAAAAAAAGCAACCAAAACTGTAGTGATATATGCACAAAGTAATCAAAAAACCAAATTTATATCTCCAATATTTGTTGCTGCTGTGTGCCTTCAAGTCCAACACTTAAACCACTGTGCTACATTTCCGTTGTGATTTAAGTATGGATGGTAAGTGTTATCATAAATGGTAACCATAAATGGCATTAGATAATTATGTGGGCGTAATTCATGGATACATTTAGACGTAAAAGGAACCTCTAGAAAACATGTTAAATTATCTCTTTTACTCATTACTTTTGCTTCCATAACACTAGCAAATTGTAGCAAAACAACAGGCAGATCTGCACAAATGAATATAGGCTATGCCCAAAGGCTATAATGCCAGCACATATTTCTGGCTCTGACAGGATGAAGACATACATTTGCACATCTCTGAACAAGCTTCTGCTATCCCAAGAAATGGCAATAAAATGAAGTAATTAAAAGTCAGATTCTCAAAGCTTCCCTCTCTCTCTTTTTAAAACACTGTACAGTAATCAAGCAGCCTATGGAGAACGTATTGCATTTTTCACCTTACCATTCCTCCCTTTTTAAAGAAAGGCATTATTACATTTAGCACTGTCCTGAGCTATAAAGTCTGCAAGAGGCTGGCCTGAAACCTCAGAATTCAGAAATCTCTCTCTTCCAGCTTATCTTTGCATCTTTATTATAAGCCTTTCCACGTTTCTTCCAAACAGCTGGGCTTGTGTGTGTGTGTGCATGTGTGTAAACGTACTGTGTTTCTACAACTAATATAAACTACACAAACCATATGGTCATTTAAAATTAACTATATAAATTAGTTGAGTATTATCCTTCCTCCCTTCCTTCCTTTCTTTAAGCAATAAAAACAATACAAAGATAAAACATTTTTTTAAAACAAACATTCAAATGTTCTCTAAAAAAAATTAAAACAATCTTTTTTTTTTTAAAAAAAAAAAAAGTCCTAAAATACAATTTTAAAACAGTTAAAACAGAGAAATTTGAAGATTGAAGGCCATGAGGCACAGCACTGTTTTGGTGCATACCAGAAGCTCAAAAGTGGTGGAGTGAACCTAATGTCCTTAGGGAGGGAGTTCCATAATAATAAGTTTTATTTCTCACCCGCCCCTCTGAACGGTTAATCGGGGCAGGGTACAAGAAAAGTTAAAACATCACAGTTAAAATATCCAAAGCCATTCCCAACTCCCCCCCCCCCTTAAAAAAAAGATTAAACCAGAAACAAGTTAAAACAATGCAAATAAACAAAATCAACAATATCAAGTTAAAAAAAACTCCCTGAGCTGTTTAGAAGGATGGAGACCAAGAACTGGCAAAAAGTTTGGTTTGGAGTCAGGAAATGTTAGACATTTTCCAGGAAGGCCTGCTGAAAGAGATGCGTCTTCAAGGCTTTCTTGAAGCTGTCAATAGATGGAATAAGACGTATCACGTCTGGCAGGCCATTCCAAAGCTTGGAGGTGACTGCCAAAAAGGCCGTCTGGGAGGTCTGTACCAACCTGGTCTTCCTGGGCTGTAACAGATTCCTCCCAGAGGATCGTAGTGTGCGGGGAGGTTCATACGGGGAGAGGCAGTCCCTTAGATAGGATAGACCCAAGCCATGTAGGGTTTTATAGGTTAAAACCAACACCTTGTACTGTGCCCGGAAACTAATAGATAGCCAGTGGAGAGACTTTAGCACAGGTGTCATGGGCTCTCTCCTAGATGTACCAGTAATAAGTCTGGCTGCCATATTCTGAACCAATTCTGGTTTCCGAGTTAGGCACAAGGGTAGCCCCATGTAGAGTGCATTGCAGAAGTCCAATCATGAGGTTACCAGTGCGTGTATCACAGTTTCCAGATCCCTCATCTCCAGGAAAGGGCGCAGCTGGAGAATCAGCCAAAGCTGGTAATAGGCAGTCATGATCGTCGCATTCACCTGACTAATCATGTGAAGCGACGAGTCAAGGAGGACTCCCAAACTGCGAACACAGTCCTTAGAGGAGAGTGTGACTCCATCAAGAACTGGAGATTGTATTCCCAGGTTTCGGGCCTGTGACTGTGAGTACCTCCGTTTTGTTTGGATTGAGTTTCAATTTGTTTTCCCTCATCCAATCCATTGCCGCCTCAAGGCAGCGGTTGAGAGGAGAGATGCCATCTGAGGTCTGAGTGAATGATCTTGTCATGGAGAGATATATCTGAGTGTCATCAGCGTACTGATGACACTGAGCTCCATGCCCTTGAATGATCTCACCAAGCGGCTTCATGTAGATGTTGAACAGCATCGGGAACAGGATGGCGCCCTGAGGGATGCCACAATTAAGCTCAATTTTAGGGGAGCAACTGTTCCCGAGCCTCACCCTTTGGGAACTGCCGGAGAAAAAGGACCGGAACCACCGGAGCGCGGTGCCACCGATCCCCAACTCTCTCAGACGATCCAAAAAATTGGCATGATCTATGGTGTCAAAGGCCGCAGAGAGATCCAAGAGCACGAGCAGGGTCATACTACCCCTGTCAATGCTCAAGCGGAGGTCATCCATCAGAGCAACCATGGCAGTCTCAACTCCATAACCTGACCTGAAGCCGGTTTGAAATGGATCAAGATAATCGGCTTCCTCCAAGATTGCTTGGAGTTGGAAGGCAACAGCTCTCTCAATGACCTTGCTAAGAAAAGGTAGCATGGACACTGGTCTATAGTTGTTCCTATCCAGGGGATCAAGGGAGGGTTTCTTCAGAAGGGGCTTTACCTCCATGTCCTTTAAGCATGATGGAACAGTGCCCTCCCTGAGGGACGCATTGATCACCTCCCGAAGGAAAGTTCTCAATGCATGCCCTCCCTGGACGACCAGCCAAGATAAAGCCGGATTGAGCGAGCAAGTCGTCTTCCTAGTACTACCAAGGAGCTTGTCCATGTCATCCGTACTCACCAATTGAAACTCATCCAATAAACTAACATCAACGGAGTAACTGGATGCCTCACTTGTGGGCTCTGGACCAATGTTGGTGTCCAAGTTGGCTCTAATCCAAGAGACTTTATCGGCAAAGTGAGTGCTAAATGCCTCACAACAGGCTGTCGTGGGCTCAAGTAGGGGGTTTGGCGCAGGGGGTACCTGCGTCATCTCCCCCACCACCTTGAACAGCTCTGCTGGGCAGGACTTTGCAGACACAATGCGTGCAGAAGAGAAAGATCTCCATGCTGCATGCAAAGCCTCCCGATAGGTGCGAAGATGCAACCTATGGTGAGCTCTGTCGGATGGGAGACGAGTTGTCCGCCATTCGCACTCTAGTCATTGTCCAGTCCGCTTCATTTCCCTGAGCTCTTCCGTATACCAGGGTTTCCAATTAGGAGTGGGCTGGAAAGGACACTCAGGAGCGATTGTGTTGATGGCCCTGGTGACATTGGTGTTCCAAGTGTCAACCAGGGTTGCAACAGAGTCACCGTCATTCCCAATCAGCAAACCCCCTAGGGCCTTCTGGAAACCAATTGGTTCCATGAGCCTTCGAGGGCAGACCATTCTAATGGGTCCACCACCCCCTGGGGGGTGGAGAGTGGCCTTTAGTTCCATCTTGATCAGGAAGTGATCTGTCCATGACAGTGCAGAGGTTTTGGTTACCTTCGCCCACAGATACTCCTGTTCCGTACTGAAAACCCCGTCGAGTGTATGACCTGCACAATGAGTGGGCCCATTGACCAATTAGGAAAGGTTCATGCCTGTCATGGAGTCCATGAATTCCCGAGTTCCTCCTGATAACTCAGACAAGCTGGCTTTGAGAGGAATGTTGAAGTCGCCCAGAACCAAAAGTCTGGGCGACTCCAACATTAACTCCGAAACCAGTTGGGTCAACTTGGTTGGGGAGTCTGCTAGACAACTAGCAGAATCCCCAAACTCTCCCTGGTCTTCAGGCTTAGGTACATGCACTTGACGTGGGCTGTTTTCCAGACGAGTTTCCTGATCAAGGTCAAACTGGTCTTGTGGACTATGGCCACACCACCCCCTCGCCCACTTTCCCTTATCTGCTCGCTAACTGTGTAACCGGCTGGGAGAGCCTGCGCCTACGTAGTAACACTGGCATCCCCCAGCCAGGTCTCCGTAAAGCATGCCAGGTCGGCCTGTTCATCCACCAAAAGATCGTGGATGATGTGTGTTTTCCCCTTGGCTGACCTGACATTGCAAAGGAGCAGATTAAGGGATTATGGTGTGATTGGGATGCTCTCTATCCTATCGGGGGAAACAGAGTGGACTGAAGAAGGGATAGACATCAAATATCAATCCCTACTTCTTTTGTAACATTTCTCCACTCTGTTGCTGCCATAGTTAGGGTGCTACTGCAGAAAAACGCCTTGCTGCTTGTACATACCAAACTAACTTCACAATGTGTTGGGATATGCAACAGTGACTCCTTTAAGGATCTGAAACTTCAGGCAGGCTCATGTGGGAGGAGGTGGTCTTTCAGATATCCTGACCCAGGCCATTACATTGGACCCCAGTTCTCTCCTGTTTCCCTTGCTGGCATCTCTTCTTGGAACTGCTGATGAGAAGATGCCATGACATTAACTATCTCTCATGGGTATTCTGGGAAGAGTGGGGGCACTTCTTGTGGAATATCTGAGACCAGTGTTACATATCCACTGGTCTCACTGGGAGATTAACTAACATCACTATTTAAATTTTTTTGGAACATATTTTGGCTTGCATCTTCTTTATCTACTCAAAATAAAGGTAAGCTGTGACCAAGGTGGCAGTTATGTAGAGAAGGGAGTGTTCCAGAGTGGATTGTGATGCTATGTTTTCCTCTGTATTGAGACTACATGAGGTTAAGGTCTTACATCTGTGAATCAAGAAATTACCCCTTTTTGCCATAGTATTTGTAATCTATGATACTTCACTGCCAAACACTGACAAATCAGAAAGACTGTGGTGCTCCAAATGAAAATGTTTAGCCATTGGTTGTTCCAGCTTCCTGGTCAGGGCTGCAGTTTTGTGGTTCCTGGAACACTTCTGCAGGTTTGTCAAGTCTTTTATTTTACGTAGTGCAGATGGAGCAATGTTTAGTTAGTTCATTTAAATATTTCTGCTGTTTGATTTTTTTTTTAAAAAAGATCAATTGGTTAACATACATACATATACATAACACACACACACACATATTGTCAGTGTTTAACTTCATCCTTCTGGAATACAAAAGATTTGCCAGATATTCTGCTTGATTTTTAATTCTCTCTGTCTCTGTCTCTCTCCCTTACCTCCTACATCTGAATTCATTGGTCCTTTTTCATACAAGTAAATGCATGCAGTGTGGAGGGTGAAAACCTGTCTACTAGCCAGAACAATACTCTCTGTTTGTCTAAAGCCACATTTCAACTGGGTACACATAATGTTCATTTTGCAGGGTGATGATCATGCATGAAATTCAGTGTAAACAAAATTTTGAATGCATGGAATTTGAGCTTTGAGACCTCAGGTACAATCCTAATTCACATATTTGCTTGTACACTTGATGGCTACAGTGCTGGAGAATTTCATTTTCAGACATGTCACATATTATATCAGCATGTATGCTCATTTATTACATACTACATCATATATATATGCAAGTAGAAATTACCTATGGAAAAGCAGTTACAGTGGGCCCTTGCTATACACTGCAGTTTGGTTCCAGGACCCTCCGTGGATAACAAAATCCATGGATGTTCAAGTCCCATTAAATATAATGCCAAAACAAAATGGTGCCCCATATATAAAATGGAAAATCAAGGCTTGCTATTTGGAATTTATATTTTTGGGGAATATTTTCAAACCGTGTATGCTCAAATCCGTGGATAAAAAATCCATGGATAAGGAGGGCCAACTGTAGTATTACTTCACCAACTTTTTTTTAAAAAAATGCTCACACTGATTTAAGAATTGATACAATTCCAAGTTAGCACAAGAGACCTTAAACAAAATTTTCATACAAAATACAAGACTTGCAGTGAAACCCCACTTGATATTTCCTAGAAAGATAAATATTTGATGGTGTTTATGATTCTATGTTTTTTGGGGGTTTTTTGCCTTCAGTTTTTATTTTTGAAGGGCTCTCTAGTCAGATGCAACTGCCTGATGGAAGCACATGTTTCTCTTAGCTTTACAGTAGTATCAGAAGGCCGGGAGATTCTGTGTATCATGAAAAACAGGAACAACAAAGTTCATTTCACTGTTTCAGATAATTATGATCCTCGCAAATGCCCTATCAGGAGGAAGAAAGGAAACTGGATTATTCATTTCATCTGCATAAAGAAAATGCTACATAAGAACAGGTTTTAAGAACAGAGGTGTTAAAGATTACAATGTTAAAATTACTATTTCTTTGTATTGGGGTGTAAAACCAAAATTAATAGCAATAGTAAGTACATTTCTATACTGCTTATTAGTGAACTAAGCACACCCTAAGTAGTTTACAATGTGTAAACTAATTTTCCCCAACAGGCTGGTATTCATTTTAGTGACCTATGGAATGATGCCAGGCTGAGTGGACCTTGGAGTTCCTGGTATCGAACTCACAACCTTGTGGCTTACAGTACAGGCATTTAAACACTGTGCCACCTGGGCTCCCTAATTAATTGGTTAATTAATAAGTCTGATAAGAATTCAACTTGTAGAATAACTAGAGAATAGCAAGATAATTAATTATTTGTATTCCAAGGGCATATATTCTCTATATTTTCATGGCATGCTTATTCTAGACATACTAAGAGAAGTGGTGTACTAATAGAGACACTTTTCTCCTACATTATATAGGGTTTAATGTATTCAGTCTGGCTCACACTGAGATTTTTACCCACAGTCCAGAATGGATTATGTGAAAAAATAATGATGATTTACATACAAATATGAACAATTGTAAATAAAAATGTAATTGTGATAGTTCCATTGTTGTTCCCTAAAAGCATCAGCAAAGTTATTAGTGGTTGCAGATTATTTAATGCCCTGTCCATTTAGCTAAGGTAATGGGTTAGGTTTATCTTCAGTTGCCCATGCTGATGGCTTTGGAAAAGATTTAATATTTTTAATATCATTACACTATTGTATAGAATACAATGTAGTTCAAGCTCAACTATGAACAGTATTTGCAATTCTCCCCCTCCCCCTGATTTTAAGTTCTGGATAAAATCTTGTGTAATAGGTGCACAGACAATTCATGAAGCTGCTTCATATATCTTAATAGTGATCCATCTCAAAAAGAAACATACAATTAATCTTAATAGTTCCATTCAGAAATATTGCTAAGTAACATTTCAACAGCATTCTTAATTAGAAAATACAAGTCTCTCACTATTCAGTTCAACCACTCAACTTCAGTAGGAAGTAATGTGAGTGTCTTTTTTATAAGCACTTAAAGCACTTCATAAATACTTTTAGAGATTGGATAGCATGATGATGATGATGATGATGATGATAACTATCCCTGCTTGTATTACATTTACAGTCTGCTTCCATTTATTAAAAGTTTCTGTTAGTTTAGGAGCTCACATAACATCTAAGCATAATCTACTGGTGCTCTTACCAGTACTTCAAAGGTAGAGAGAAAAGCACTTGCACGCTTAATAATCAATTAAACAACCAAGGATCACCATGTTTTTAGTGATAAATTTTCATTCTTATTTTGCCATTGGAAATTCTGATATCATTTAGGAACTATAACTTGGTTCCCCCCTCCCCAATTAAAGCATTGTGTAAATAATTATAAGGAGTATGTCTGTTGATGAGGATGCTAACGATAATTAACAACTGTCTCTGTTCATTAGAATCTGTTTCTATTATTATTATTATTATTATTATTACTTTATTAACCCCAAACAACTAAAAATACCCTCTTGATAATACTTCAAAGGTATACAGAAAAGCATACAGAGGAAAACACTAATAAATTGGTAAAGTACCTCTTAGAACACTTTGGTGAAGCAATGCAGTATGTTGTTGTGGATACTGGAAATGTACACCATCCCATGATAAGCATCTCAAAAGTGCCTACACAATTTAGGAGCCAATATGTGATTTTCCACTTCATCCACTCAACCTGTTATTGATATCCTGCCTGTATCACAGACTGGGACTCAAGGCAGCTTACAAAAATAGAATAAAAACATGTATAGGTAAAAACATACAAAGCTAAGTTTCAAAGCATCTTAAACAACAACAGAAATAAACTTTTAAAATCTTACTTTAAAACAAAGATAAAAAAAGACTACAGCACCATTTTTTTTTAAAAAAAAAATCCTTCTCATGTTAAAAATCAATTTCCAAAGGCTTGCTGGAAATGAAAGATTTTAAATTGCCCCCAATATAGGTCAACAAGAAAGGACCCATCCTATCTTCCCTAAAGATAAAGTTCCAAAGTGGGGGATCAGCTACAGAGAAGGTGAATTCCTGCATTCCAACGAACCTATGGTGGTGTGACAAAGAGTGCCTCTGATGAAGATCTGAATGCTTGGCCATGCTTATATGGGAGGACAAGGTCTAACTCTATGATTCTATGATTCTATGATTCTACTATTATACCTGTTTGCGGCCTAAAAGCTCAAGGCTGTGGTTTTCAGAATGTTTCAACTGAAGAAACATATATTCCAGAGGTTCTGCAAATCAGAAAGGTAATGCAAGCTACCCACCCATACTGATCTTTCTTTGCCTTGCCACAGACTGAGAATGTGACCCCAGAGGCTGGGATATATAGTGGACCTACTGCTCATGGTTCTACATGGAAGGGACTTTTTTGAGAGTGAAACTATAACATAGGTTATCCTTTCCCCCACTTAATTCTGGTCAAGGAAAGGCTATAACTGAAGCTGTTGTTTATATTGGAAGGAATTCCTTCATTAATTCAAAGAAATCATGGCTGGATAGTTGATTCCCTAGTGTCAGTCAGGTGCTAGATGGTTGATTGGATTGTTTATACCATGCTGCATAGATGGTTGGTCTGATTCAGTTTACAGATAATTTATTTTCTTTTTACTGTCATATGTTTCAGGACTACACAGTGTTGCAAATCATTTGGAAATCCATTCTGGTGTGCTAGGCTACAGAACCTCAGCAATACAATTTCAGCGATGTTTCAGTTTTAAAACCAGCCCACTTCTCATAGCTTTAGATCTCAAAAGCCTCTCTCAACAATTTGGAGAATCACTGAACATTTGTTTGTCTGAAGAAACACCACTTAACAAGGAGAGAGACTTATGCATATGTAACTTTGGCAAAAGCAGATACTCAACAAAGAAGAAATCACCAGCTGGGCTGTTTGTGGTTTTACTTATCTATAATGTAAATATCTTTGGTAGGAGAACTTTCAATACAGCTCCTTGTAGGAACATTTTCCTTGGTTGTGGAGTCTTCCGTTCATAGGACTCAAAGGAAGAGAAAGACAAGTTCCTTTGGACCAAAGTATTTGTTCACGCTGCAGCACTGACCCACTCCCCAAAAGAAGCTGCTCTGAGCAGCTTCCTGGAAGGGGTGTCATAGGCATGCTCTCACACTATGATGACATCCTTTCTGGCCAGTGACATTTGGGTGCTGCATGCCACAGGCATCATTATGGAACAAGCTGTGTGGATGGGTGCACGCCATAATGGCAGTGGTGCAGCGTGGTAAGGGTTTCCAGCGTGTGAACACTGAACCCTAGTCTGCGTCCAGGCTGGTATAGCCCCTTCCTTTCCTGTTTTCATGCAGTCTTTCTACCTTCTGTGTTAAAAATACTCATGTCACAATGTTAAACATTTTCTAGTTTAAAAGGAAAACAATGTTTCCTCTTATTGTTAGATCAGCTTTGCTAGTTATCTTGCAAAACTCATACTCTGCATTTCTGTTAGAATTTTGCAATATGGGAGTTGAGGGTGGCATCAAATTTGCTATAATGTAGTTCATTTATCTCCCATTATTTTGCAGTTACCTGTATTTTAGCCAGGCCCTATCACACAGACAGTGTCAGACCCATTTAAAAATATGTCAACTGAACCATCTGTTCCCTGGAAGTCTGTAGGGTTTTTTCCCAAATTATTTTCAGAACAGTGTATATAAACATGTTAGCTCCATAATAACCAGGGGGCTTGTAAATTATAACTTTATCCTTTTAAAACTTGGATTTAGGAATATTTCCTGAACCAAGATGGAGAGGCCAGACAGCAAATTATGAGGTATATTTGATGACTGCAACTTATTACACAACAAATTAGCATGAATCAAAATGCTTGCCAACCAATGGTACAGAGGGGGCATTACCCACTAGGTAACCCAGCTCAGTAGTATGCAGTCTCTCAAGTGGTTAAGACACTGATTCTGCTGGTTGCAAGATTGGCAGGTTGGCAGTTTGAAGCCCATGTGCTGCATGATGGGGTGAGCTCCTGTCACTAATCCCAGCTTCTGCCAACCTAGCAGTTTGAAAGCATGCAAATGCAAGTAGATAAATAGGTACCACTTCTCAATGGGAAGGTAACAGCGTTTGATGCAGTCATGCTGGCCACATGACCACCAGAACAGTCCTTGGACAATGCTGGCACTTTGGTTTGAGAAATGGAGATGAGTACTTCCCCCCACAGTTGGTTATAACTAAACATTCATGTCAAGGGACTACCTTTGCCTTTAACCCAGCTCAGTGCTGGTCCAAGCAGGCTAGAAAGCATTTGGGGTATCTGATAATTATCTGATCATGCTTGCTAAGATATGTCAAGCTGTAGAGTGATGAGAAAAATCAAACTGAGGTGAGTGAAAACAGAGGGTAGCCCTCCAATCATCTGCCCAGCCCCACTCAGCTTTCCCTTACCAAATCTGAATAGTGCTCAGTGTTCTCCCCACCCTGCTAGTTGTTACATAGCAGCTGCCCAACTACTTCAAGCTACACTACAAAATAAACAAACTGAACATGTGCAGATTCTGTTAAGCCCCCTACCATAAAATGGATAAAACCCCAGGGAATTTGAAAAAATATGCTACAATAACAATTTTTTTAAAAAAAAACCTTCTGAGGAGGGAGGAGCTAGCAATGGCAGTGTGAAGAGGCTCTTTGCATTGCTCTGCAAAGATTCTCTCAAACCTGTGGCTTTTTACAGTCTTGGTGAGACTGAGACTGTAAAGAAACGAGCTCCCAGACATGGGAACTGTGAAGTATCCCCATAAAGATCAAACCCACCCGGAAGCATCCCCAGAAGTGTCGGAGAGACGGAGAAGCAATAACATCAAGGCAGAAGGTAGAACGGGATATCAGGTTTCAGGAAAGAGGAGATCTGGGGTGAGCTGCTGCAGGCACAGGCATCCAAGAGATCGGAATTAACACCCCTGCTAGCATACAAGTTATACAACTGAGATTTGATGACTAGTAAAGCTCTATCTGAAATATAAAAGTTTAGAATCATATCTGGCTGAAAAGAAAAGTCCTCAATTTTTACATCACTTGTATGTGAAACAGCCACCCATTCTATACTTCTCAGTCATAAGGCTGTTAGTGAAAGGAGTGGAAGCAAATTGAAAAGCAGAATTGGAAAAGGGAAAGTGACCAAAAAGGAGGGGGCATCTTTCCTGAAAAAAGTGTTACAAAGTTGAAAAGTTGAAAAGAACTGCCCTAAGAATTAAAAGGAAAGCTTGAGGTCTACTAAGAAACCACTCTTTAAAGGAAATAGCTATTGTCTGACTGCTGAAAGTATAAGGAAAAAGGGGGACTTTATAATTTAAACTTAAAAATACAGCAAATTGGAAAATAAAATGCAATCTGACTGGAAGCAGGGGGGGGGAATAATTAAACAAAAGGAAAGAATTCCAAGGACAATTTATTAAATAATTAGGGGGGGGGGGACCCAAAGATTACCAGACTGGGTACTTATTTATTTATTAAAATATTTATATCCTACTCTTTATCTGAAGACCAAAGGGCAGAGTACAATAAAATCAACTTAAAACAGGAATTAATTACAAAAAATGAAAAAATGAAAACTGTATTAATTTTTATCAGTTTAATACAGATAATTTAAAACCACTTCATATGAAATCATATCAGCTGGTTAGGTATGCTGAAGGTCCAACCAAAAATGGCCAACCAGTAGGCCTATATTTAGGACAGCTGAAATCCTGTTGAGTCTCATGAGACTTGCGCAAGCTCTTGGCCAAGATCACACAATGAAATCTCACAACAGCCATTATTCCCAGCCATCATGAGATTTCTTGCCAGGCCTGCAGGCAAGTAGCCACTCAGCCAGGCTTGGGAGCAGAAATAGTGCTAGTCTTCAATGGCAGCATGACATGACCTCCTCTGAGAGGGTGTTGGGGGTAAGAGTTTTGACTAAAGGTAAACAATAAAACTTTAGGCACAATTTTAAATTATTTTGCACTTTCTTATGGCTGGGCTATACAATGTAGTCATAGAGAAAGATACCAGTGGCCTCTGCACTCTGGGCTCTCCGTGTTTGTTTCACAGATTTAACATAGTATTTTCATGACTTCTATTGGTCTTGAAAAGCTTAACTTGAAAGACAGTTGATCAAAACCCTTGTTTCCTTTGATAATTGACACTCTGCATGGTGCTGTTGACATTCTAGCCATCATCCTATATTTCACCATAAGCTAGGTGATGTAGAGCTCTAGATAGGACTCCTTTATCCCAGAAGCTCTTCCTATATCTATTACTAGCTAGAGAAGTAAGCTGCAGGCATGTTATGCTAACCAATAAACATTTTTGGCCAACATGAGCAGATGAGAGAGAGATGGGAAATTTTAAAAGCAGCTCAAAAGGAGGAATGACAGGAGATTAATTGGAACTGTCCCTGCCAAATCAGGACAGTTGGGGGATATGATGTTGTAATAAGTCCTGGCATTGTTTTGATGGAGCGTGTTATGGAGTACAAAGTATTCAGCCCAGGAGAAAGGTGGGGGGGGATGAGAAAAAGATGAAAAAGTGGTGGAAAGAAAGATGAGAATATTATGTGGTTTTCACCTGGTATTAGTACATTCCAAAGTGTTTCGTGAAATTGTTCTGTGCAGAAAATGTGTGTGTGTGTGTGTGTGTGTGTGAAAATTGTATTGTGGAAAATTGTATCATGGAAGATGAAATATTAGACAAAAATTAGAAGTGGTAAAACTAAATTCCAGTTGTATGAAATAAGTTAATGCAGATAAGGCCTAATGAATTAGCAGCAGTTTTGAACAAAAAAGATGATTATCTGGAAACAATGTTTCCCACAAACCAACGAACCAACCAAAGATTTCATGCAACCCCCCCCCATCACCACCAGTATAAACCTACATGTGTATTTCTATACAGAATATTTCCTTTAAACTCTTCAGCATGTGTGAATACTGGATGACAACTGCACTGACTTATTAGTTTTCTCCGCCAGCAGGAGACAAAACTAGTAATTATTCATCCTTATATACCAGGATAAAATAGCCAAATATTTCCACTCCTATATCTTGGCTATAAAATTCTGACTCTAATGGCTTGAGAAGAAGCCTCTAGTGTTTGTGAGAATTGACTCACAGCATGTCCTTCCTTTAACCACCACAAAAATAAAAAACACACAATCATTTCTTAACAACTCCGTGCCTGTTATGTTATCATTTGTAATATGTTTCCAATTCCTTTTGCATTGTTCGACATCATATATCTTTGATAATTCATCTTTTTTTTCCCTCTCTTAAACTGTGTACAACATCATAGTACAATCCATGGACTATAGCTTGAGGCAATTTATAAATAAGTACATGCTTTTGTTTGTTTGTTAACTGGGTTAATGGATGGAAGTCAACAACTGAGACTTGTACAATTGCACCAGAGGTCTACCCTTGCAAACAAACCAAAACTAACTTCATTAGTGGTTTAGAGTTGTATTTTTTCATGGCCCAAAGGGAAAAGATCTCTCAGTGCTGGCTCCAACAATACAGGGAGAACAGTGACAGAATATAGGAAAAATACTAAACTTTGTCCTTTACATTTGTCTAGGTAAAAAAGTATTGCTTCCTAAATTTTAATTGTATTTTTTCAAAAGAAATATATTGAGAGGGAAGGCAAATATAAAGTGAAAGACCAAAAAGTTCCATATATATATATATATATATATATATATATGAGTTTTGTTATGAGTTGAGGTAGACTGTAGTCCTTCATAAAATAAAGCCTTCCTAAAAAAAAAAAAAAACCTACACTATTAGAGACTTACTGGACTAAAGAACTAGTGTTGATATCAGAAATAAATGGAAAACATCAATCAATATATAATCATGCAACTTAGGTCCAAAGCACACTGCAGAAATAATCCAGTTTGAAACCACTCTAACTGCCCTGGCTTAGTGCTAGGGAATCCAGGGAATTGTACTTTATTCCAGCACCAGAGCTCTCTGACAGAGAAGGCTAAATGTGATGCAAAACTACAGTTCCCAGAATTTCCTAGCATTGAGCAAAGGCAATTAAAGTGCTCTCAAACTGGATTATTTCTGTAGTGTGTTTTGAATCTTAGTCTGTCCTCCAGACCTATGCATTTGTTGTATGTTAAATCTACATACTGTCCCGTACCACCTAATAAGCAAGAGGAGATTATTTAGTTGTTGTAAATTGCCATCAAGCTGATTTTGACTTTTGTAACCCTATCAGTGAGAGACTTCCACTAGCACATTCTCAAAAGCCCAGTTTCGGTCTTGCAAACTCAGTCCTGTGGCTTCCTAGGCTGACCCTATCAACCTATAATGTGGCCATTACTAGCTTGAATCCAGATGTAGGTGTATGATATACAGCTAGGAAAAGCCACCTTACCGTCTCCCATTGCAGCCCCTCGAGGTCCATAAACTCCTATAGGGTAATTAGATGACTCAACTGAGTGAGGATAGGCTACAGCACAGCAGGCTGGGTGGGAAACTGGGTGACGACAGCTTTTGAAACCTTTGGCAAGCAGATATGACTTCAAAACCAATACCAGATCTATTTCCATTACTTTCAAAATGGTGGCGTCCATATGCGCTAGGGTTAGGGAGGGTGTAGATGCTGTGCCCTCCCTAACCCTAATCGTGCCACACATATGGTCCTTTTGGGCCATCTGTATCAGCCCATATTTTACTTGTACTTCACATGTATATTTCTGGTAAATAAAAAACCCCTTTTAAAGTAACAATGTATTGTGTGTGAATTCCACAGGATGGATAAAGATAAAAGGAAGTAACACTGATGTAAATATGTAGAATGACTAGATGTATATGTATTTTATCTATTTTAGTTTTCAATATATATATATACACACACACACACATACATATTGTGTGTGTGTGTGTATGTGTGTGTGTATAAAACCAATACCAGATCTGATTTCAACATTTCAGGAATCAAGCAGTAGATTTAAAAGCAAACCAACCCTGTTGTTGAAGTATGTTGACAAACTCTGACTAGGTAGCCACTGAATGCCTTTGATTTGCTTTCTTATGAAAATAAAGTGAATGGGCTCTCATACTTCTATTGTCGTCCACCTTCTATTGTCTTTTCTAATGAATCATGCCTTCTCATGATATGACCTAACTATGACAGTCACAACTTAGTCATCTTGTCTTCATTCTTGATTTGCTATTCTTTTGTCTTTTTATCAATCCATAGTATCCATAGAATGCTCCTCTACCACCATAATTCAAAGGAGTTATTTTTCTGTCAGTAAATTATTAATTTATTTTTTTTTACTTATAAGCAGTTTCAGAATGTGCTACCAGAATCAAAAAGAAAAAAGTTCAAGTCATTGTAAAGTGAGGGCCAAGACAGATGGTGCAAAAAGTGGTGTGGCAGCAGCGATACTAGGATTAGGGAGCATGCACCAGACACATGCTCCCTAACCCTAGTAAATGTGGGGGCCATAATAATTGTGCAACCCCGCCTACACATTGCACACATTGGTGAAGTCACACGTGTGCTGCGTCCAAATGGCATGGTGCAACTGCAACGTCACCACGCTGTGGCCGAACTCAAAGGGTGCTCAACAATGGCTCCTTTTCATCCTGGAGAGAAGTGACCAGTGGGGTCCCACAGGGCTCTGTCCTGGGCCCAGTGCTATTCAACATCTTTATTAACGATTTGGATGACAGAATTGGGGGCATACTTATCAAATTTGCAGATGACACTAAACTGGGAGGAGTAGCTAATACCCCAGAGGACAGGATCAAAATTCAAAATGACCTGAATAGACTAGAAAGCTGGGCCAGTGCTAACAAAATGAAATTCAATGCGGAGAAATGTAAGGTTCTGCACTTAGGGAGGAAAAATGAAATGCACAGTTATAGGATGGGGGACACCTGGCTGAATGAGACCACATGTGAAAGGGATCTAGGAGTCCAAGTAGACCATAAGCTGAACATGAGTCAACAGTGTGATGCGGCAGCTAAAAAAGCCAATGCAATTTTAGGCTGCATCAATAGAAGTATAGTTTCTAGATCAAAGGAAGTTATAGTGCCACTCTATTCTGCTTTGGTCAGGCCCCACCTGGAATACTGTGTCCAGTTCTGGGCACCACAATTCAAAAAAGATGTGGAGAAACTGGAGCATGTCCAAAGGAGGGCAACTAAGATGGTGAAGGGTCTGGAAACCTTGCCCTATGAAGAACGCCTTAGGGAGCTGGGGATGTTTAGCCTGGAGAAGAGAAGGTTAAGAGGTGATATGATAGCCCTGTTTAAATATTTGAAGGGATGTCATATTGAGGAGGGAGCAAGCTTGTTTTCTGCTGCTGCAGAGACTAGAACGCGGAACAATGGATGCAAACTGCAGGAAAAGAGATTCCACCTCAACATTAGGAGGAACTTCCTGACAGTAAGGGCTGTTCGACAGTAGAACACACTCCCTCGGAGTGTAGTGGAGTCTCCTTCCTTAGGGGTCTTTAAGCAGAGGCTGGATGGCCATCTGTCAGGGATGCTTTGACTTGGAGTTCCTGCATGGCAGGGGGTTGGACTGGATGGCCCTTGTGGTCTCTTCCAACTCTATGATTCTATGATTCTATGATTCTATTCTATAGCACTTGTGGTGTCATAACTGCGACCCAAAAAGGAGATACTTCTGAGTGCTCCTTTTTTGCTGCACAGCGGTACCACGCCATTTGGTTGCTGTGGCAATGCTGCACAGCAAAGAGAATTGGCTCCAGCCCGCTTTTTCCAGGTGGTTTGTATTGGCCCTGAGGTTTTTTTGTTTGTTTCTTTGTTTTTTACCCTCATCAAAATTCCAAGTAAGGATAAACGTAAACCCAGTACTTTAAAAACAACAATTTCACAGTTCTGTCTCATATAATAAGATGACTTTATGACAATGCAACCTAGTACATTTATATTCTCTCCAAGAGAGAGAGAGAGAGAGAGAGAGAGAGAGAGAGATTGAGATTTTATATATGCATGGGGAAATTTTAAGTACTGTCTATAAACTAATTCTTTTGACTGTTCCTACCTCTTATCTAAAATAATGCAAGATGCTCTGTTATTTTAGACATGAAATATTAAAAAATGGTAGGACTAAATTCTAATTGCACAAAGCCACTTAAAGCATATAAGGCCTAACAAATTAAGATGTGAAATAAAGGTGGGAGGTAAACTGTTTTGAGGCAGGAGACCAGTTGTCTCTGAAATTCCCTCACCTCCCACATGGAACACCCTTCCCCAGCATACCTCTGTTTTTGTGGCAGTCTCTCTCAAAATGATGGCCAGAAGTGACATCACTTTATTTCCAGTCTCAGTTTAAAGAAAGACTACAGTGAAAATTGTCTTCTCATGATATGGCCAAAGTATGACCATATTGGCGTATGGTTATAGGTGTAATAGCCAGCCGTGAGGAGGAGGACTCAGAGGATGATGAGGAGGACTTGGACCCTCAGGTGCAGGTGGCACCTAAGGTTGAGACAGGCCCCAGCTCTGCCCTGCCAGGTCCTAGCTCTGCACTGCCAGCTCCTGTAGATGTGGCCCAGCCAGGACCCAGCTCTGCTCTCTCAGCCCCAGGGGAGTCTCAGGCTCAGCAGCCTAATCTGGCCCCAGTAGTAGTGCAGGACTTGGAAGAAATAGAGGAGGGCATTCAGGTCCCTGCCTTTACTCAGAGGAGAGCTGAAAAGCAGAGAACTTGCACAGAAGGGTGCATCAGGCATGCAGCTGTGATCAGGGAGTTATATATAAAACACGTGGCAAATGCCGAGGTCTCTCAACAGAGACTATTAGTTCTCATTAAGAGAAGGCTGCTTTGGTATCTGACTCTTAGACCTTTGACTGCTTTGGATTCCTAGATCTTGTATCGGACCCATTGACTACCCTTCTGGCTTTTCTGACCTCAGACTGGACTGATAGCGTTGCTCTCATTAACCCTGAACCTGAGACTGTTTCTGGCTTACTCTCTTTTGGACTACGTTTGGTTGTGTTTACTGAAACAACTGCCTCGGCATTTGGTGTGTATCTTTTGCCAAGGACTCTCTTATCAGCTGTGTGAGAGGGAGGTGACAGCTTTCCTGGACAATAGGCTAGTAGGGGATTGCAGGGATTGGAGATGTTTTTTGTTTCTTTGTTTGTTTGTTTTGGCAAAGTGAGAAAAAATGAGGGGACTATTGGCAGGGAGATCTGGGAACCATACTTTCCCCAGTGTATATCTGTCTATTGTTGTTGTTAACAGCTGTCAAGTCAGCTTCAGCTTTTGGTGACCTTATGAATGAGATACCTCCAAATCATCCTGTCCTCAACTGCCCAGCTCAGATCTTGCAGACTCAGGGCCATGGCTTCCTTGATTGTGTCTTTCCATCTCAAATTCAGTTTTCCTCTTTACCTACTGACTTATACCTTCCCAAGTATTGTTGCCTGTATTTCTGCATCTGTAGCTGCCTCTCCTTGACATCTTTTCAAATATTTAAACAGGGCTCCCATATCACCTCTTAATGTTCCCTCCTTCAGGATAAATATACTCAGCTCCCTAAGCCATTCCACATAGGGCATGAGTACCAGATTTTTCACCATTTTGGTTGCCCTCCTCTGGACACACTCCAGATTGTCAACATCCTTTTTTAATTGTGGTGTCCAGAATTGAACACATTATTCTAGGTGATGCCTGACCAAAGCAGAATAGTGTTGTACTATTACTTTCATTGTGACTGAAGTCTATGAAAGCTCATGCTGCCAACTTCTTTTTTTCAGTTAGTCTCAAACATGCTACAAGATCTCTCTACATATGATTACTTTTATTATTAATAATTTCCTTTTTATTAACATTTTTGCTTTAGTGAAAAAGAAAGAGTTAATGAGCGCTACTGTTGCTTTTTCTCTTTTCTTCCTACAATAAGTTTTTAATTATTTTTTAAAAAAGAATATAATTGGTTGTTTTAATATGAGAATTCATTTAATTGTATTTTTATAGTACAACTTAAGTTGTTTCTTTCAGTTGCATCTGTTTTTTAATCATGCTGTAAGCCACCTTTGGATTCTGTGTTGAGACATCCAATCTATATTGAATGAAATTTACTTCAGATCGTGCACAAATTTCTGGAAAGGTTTGCACCAAATGTGGAAGATATGTTTGGGAAGGTCTAATTGAAAATACAGAGTGTGAAATAATACATGAAGTTTGTTTTGAAGGACCCTAGGAGGCCCCCTACATTATTTTTTTATTGGAATTTTACCAACCTTGGAAAATATGGCTTTATCTAGGATGGTCTAATTTAAAATATATACCAAGTGATGTGCATGAAATTCATGGGAGAGCACATCCTTTAAAAATTAATGTAAAGTAGTTGTGGCACAACTGAAAAATTTTGACAATTTGAGCTCAAGATATTACTTTACATTTTTTTAAAAAAGTTTTGTCATAACTATATATATAAAACTAAGTTTCTAAGTTTCATGTGTAAACATGTACCCCAAATTTGGAGGAATTGTTCTGGATGTTCTGACAACATTTAGGTTGGGTGGAGTATATGACTTTCACTTTGATGGGCCCTTGGGGATACTTTATGTGCCCCCCCTTTTTTTTTTTCATTTCATGGTAATGTGTTAGGCAGCCAATTTGGATTGGCATGCTGTTTCAGGGGTAACTGAGACTGATGTTCAGTGTGAAGAATGTTTGAGCACACAAAGTGATAGGCACTCATTCTCTGGAGCAACTGAAATTGAATGAAACCATTAACAATGGTTAATTAGTTCTCCCAAATGACACTGGGCACCACAGTTAGTACATGGAGAAATTGGGCACTTATTATGAGTAACTCAAAATTGAATTTCTTGCCTGTTTGTTGCATGGATGCTTATATTCTATCTTGTGCAGCTGTAAAACACACACACAGACCTGGAACTGTTGAATTGTGTGTGATTGGTGGGAGGTTTTTCCCTCCTGTGTAATCTGAAAGACTGGCCTATAATGCTTTCTACTTCTTTGTTTTCAAATAGTTGCTGAGCCAATTCATGTTACTAACTGGAAGAAAGAAGGGTTGGATATTTCTCAGGAGTGATTTGTGTCACAGAGAAAAAATAACTAAAGAAAATGGTAGTTAACTCATTGAAGGACTTAAGGTGAGATAAATGATAGCTTGAAGACTAGATATAGTCACAGAGGATTTGAAGATTCTTGCGAAGTATTGGTTAATACAGTACATATATTTCAACAGAATGGGAGAGCAAGGCTGTGAAAAAATATGATTACAATCTTTAACAGTCAACATATTTATGTAAGACAGGTGTATTCTTACATAGTATATTAATTTCATCTGCTTGGTGTACAAGGTGGGAGATCAACAACTTATAATAGAAAAATAAGGTTAGAATAAAGTGGCACCCAGAACATTTCAGAAATGAAATGGTGTGACATAATAAGGAAACACACTACTCCATCTACCATTATGTTTCCATGGATGGCATTATATCATGTTTCCCCGAATATAAGACAGTGTCCTATATTAATTTTTGCTCCCAAAGATGCGCTAGGTCTTATTTTCAGGGGATATCTTATTTTTTCCATGAAGAAGAATTCACATTTATTGTTGAACAAAAAATGAACATTTATTATATACTGTATATATATTTATATATAAAAACTTTGCTAGGTCTTACTTTCTGGGGAGGCCCTGTATTTAGCAATTCAGCAAAACCTCGACTAGGTCTTATTTTCACAGGATGTCTTATTTTCGGGGAAACAGGGTATGTGTTTGTTTAGTGAATTGAAACTACACATACTATAGTTATTTGTATCTGATGAAGTAGATCAAGCCCATGAAACTTTATGCTGCAACTTCTTTTACAGAAGTAGTCTCAAAGGTGCAAAAAGAACACTTTGCATAATGATATTTTCGAGACTAACATGGTAGCAATGTCTCTGAAATTAATTTTCAAAAGTTAGCACGAACACTGTCTTGTCACCAACTATTTTTTGTGAGGGCCTCTTGTTATGAAAAATTATTCCCACACTGCATCGATAATCTTAATAATGGTCAGAATTTCTATATAGATTAAAATACCCATATATCTTTCATGAGAGCCCATTTTCAGACACAGAGGACAGCTGGCCTCTCTGGGGAGAGAAAGAAGGTGAAAAATATCAGGCTGCTGGAAAGGACATCTAGCTCTTTATAGCCCACAGAGCAACAGGCTTTGAGAAATGGTTGGTGCTGCTGCTGTGCCTTCCCCAAGCCTCATGTAGTTGTGTGAATGTGCACAGAGCAGCGCTGGGCTTGAGGATGGTGGAGCTCTAGGGATTTGGCCACTGCCAAGCGCCTCCTAAAGCAGGCTGTTGTATGTACAGCTGTGATCACTCATCCCCTTCCTCACAAAGTGCAGGACTACTCTTTTAATGCACACATGGTGGCCCCAAGCCTTAGGAGGTGGCAGCAGCTATGGAGCCTGGCCAGAGGTGCACGTTCTTCATACTCCCTCTGCCAGAGAGCCTCCCAGCTGCCCTGAGGATCCTTCCTAGCAGAGAGCCAGCCTTGCTTCTACCTCCACTATATTTGTGGATTTTTCCCCTCTATGTTTATGGCAGTCTTGCACCCCTAATCCCATGAATGTGGAGGTCTGACTGTACTCTCACTCGCTCTAAGTTTCCACAGTTACTTTTTTGCTTAAAGTGTATCAAACACAATTTTTAAAAGTGCTTGCTCCTCTTTTCAATCCTTTATAGGCTTCTAAATTGACCTCTCCAAACCAAAATCTCACCGTCTGTAAGATTTTTTTTCTCCTCACATCTCTGCCCTGGAATAACATGGCTTGCATAACTGCCACACATGGCAGAGCTTTCTCAGTGGCAACCTTGCTGTGGAATTCCCTTATGCTTTATCTCTCTTTCCTTCTCTCTTTCTCTCTCTCTCTTGTCTTCCAACTGCCAGTTAAAACCATATTTCTTTGGCTTTATTTGGAGAAACAAGCAAGCATTTTGTCACTTCCTGTCATTTGTTTAGATTGCTTAGCCTAAATCCAGTGTATTCCTGGAAGTTACATTGGGATTTCCTAGTCCTCCCTTCTGCAGTCTTCTGCAGTGTTGATAACATGCTTTCGAGGGTTTCCTAACCCTCTGGGGATTTTTAAAAAGTTTTTAAGGGCATGTGGAGGGCAAGAGGTATGAGGGATGCTGCCCAGAGAGACCTCAGCCCTAGTCTGAGCTTGACTAGACCCACTGAATCAATTGCTGAACCATGAATCAACACATAGGTAAATCCATTGACACAATGGCAATATGGTAAATCCATTGACACGATGGCAATATGACACAAAGCTGTGATTGCAAGCATGGGACACTGACAATTGTGCTTTGTTATACAGTGGGCCCTTGTTATACACTGGGGTTTGGTTCCAGGACCCCCCGTGGATAACAAAGTCCATGCATGTTCAAGTCCCATTAAATATAATGGCATAGCAAAATGGTGTCTCTTATATAAAATGGCAAAATCAAGGTTTGATATTTGGAATTTATACTTTTTTTGAACATTTTCAAACCATGGATGCTTGAACCTGTGGATAAAAAGATCCGTGTGTAAGAAGAGCTGAATGTATAATTGGAATTTATTAGTTTAGCTATATGTACTTTATAATTTTAGATCTTTGTAACTTGAAATTTTAATGCTATATTTTTGGTAGCTCTCTATGAGAAAGGGCAGAATAATGAATCAAATAAACCAATTCGAATCTACCATAATGTTATCGGAGCTCTGAACACAACAGCCTTTCTCTATGTAATGTATCCCAAAGTCGTTTCTCCTAGGATAGCCTCCTGTGAGGTCTTCTACATAACTTAGGAACAATGAATTACACTTAACAGATTTTTGTATAGTTAGTTGCAAGAATATAACATGGTTATATTCCAAAAGCAGCATAAAGAATGGGGACCCAACTTTGAAAAAATATTTTTTTTTTTTTTTAAAAAAGTTACCTTTTGAAGGCATTTTATAGGCGTGTAAGTACAGTTGGCCCTCCTTATCCACAGATTTTTTAATCTATGGATTCAAACATCCACAGCTTGAAAATACTAAAAAAAAGTATAAATTCCAAATAACAAACTTTGAGTTTCCATTTTATTTAAGGGACACCATTTTACTGTGCCATTATGTTTAAAGGGAGTTCAGAACCCATGGATTTTGTTATCCATGGGGGATCCTGGAACCAAACCCCAGTGGATAACAAGGTCCCACAGTAGTATTTTTCAAGTTTTATACCATTCTCCTATCAACTCATTATCCTTTTTAAAAGGAGGAGGAATGAAAAAGCAGTTGAAAAATAACAAGTACTGCAGTCCCTCAGTATCTGTTGGGGTTTGGTTCCAGGACTAGCAATGCCCATGTATACCAAAATGCATGGATGCTAAAGTCCTGTTATCTACAGTGGCATAGTCAAATGGTGTCCCTAATATAAAATGGCAAAATAAAAGTTTGCCTTTGGGAATCTTTTGGGAGGGGCTGGGGGGGGGCGTATTTGCAATCCATGGTTTATCTTATAGAGAAATCAGAGACTGCTACCATCTGGTATGAACAGTTTAATTGTTCCTGATCAATTAACTGACTCTTGGCCAATTGAAACTGACAATGGAATCAAACGAGTCTCTTTCCTTTATAGGCAGAAAGCAGGTAGTAAGAATATAGTATGGCCGGTTAATCCTCTGACCTTTGGATTAGGGTGCAGGTAAAAGTTAACTTTTGTAATTAACTAGATGAAGGGACAGATTATCTTTTCTTTTTGGTAGCTCATTCATTCATTCATTCATTTTATTGAGTTTCACTGGCTCGATACATATGGGCACTAAAGGGCGCTGTTGCGGTGTGAATAGGGTTAGGGAGGGCGCAGCGTTTGCACCCTCCCTTGCCCTAAAGTGTATGGACACCGCCATTTTAAAATGGTGGCATCCATACGGACATACCATGATGTCATCGTGGTGCGTGCAGCGTTTAAACAACGTTGCTAGCGCCTGACGTAATGGTGCTGTGGGAGAGTGCCAAGGAAGCTCTTTCTGGGGTGACAAAAGGAGCTTGGAAATTGACCTTTTTGGCACCTGGTCCTTGGTGCATCCTTTAGAAGGCTGCGCCAAGGCCCCTTTCTCCCCTCGGTAAAGCCGGGAGTTGCGGGGTACAGCAGGCGCCCAGGGCGCATGCTCCACCCCACTTTGAGGCCACGGAGAAGCGGCAGTTTGCCGCTTCTCCATGGCCTGGGGAAGCAGTGGGATCGGGCCTCTGGGGCTGCCGGTGAGGCAGCCCTGGTCCTATCCCACTGCTTAAGGGGGCAGCTGCAGACCGCCCCAAAAGAATGGTCTGTAAAGCCCCATTGTGAATTATTATTACATGTCTCTAAGCTCTGTTCTTTCATTCAGCCACTGACCAAAACCAAATTAGCCCGTGTTGTTTTATCCCATGTTTTCAGATAGCAGCTCTAGAACAATGAATTCATTTTGTATTGTGGTCAAAATGGCATAAAGCTGTCCCTTGCTCTCATGGACATCTCAATTTTTTCAGGATTCTGTGTCAATTTCATAAGCAGAGAAGGAAGCAATGTCACATGAACAGAGCCACACAGCACACATGTAGGGTTAGCCTATAGACAGTACATTTTAGGGAATGTCCCCCAGATTCAAAACTATTTTGAAATCCTTTCTATTCTATCAACGTGTGTGTGGTTTGTGTGTGTGTGTGTGTGTTTCTCAAGCCCTTAAGAGTTGGCTGGTTATACTGTCATGATTTTTCCCTCTGGAGTGAGGCTTGAGTTGAAAGCCACTGAAGTGGCACACTGATGTTCTCTGAATATTTACTGGGAAAGGAACTGTCATATGTTCACCAGGGGAGAGATCCATTTGACTCACAACTGAGAATCATTGATTCCCTTTAGATTATAAACAGTGGGCATATGTGTTTTTATCATTTTTCACTTGTTATACAGAAGCTGATTTAAATTCACAGTTTTGGCCATGCATGTGTTTGTATGCACACATATTTTGGTGCTTGTTTACATTTTTCCCCCCACCAACTTTAATAAATGTAAATAAATAAACTTGTAGCATATTCTGTCTTGTTATCTGAATCTCACCTAAGAGGTTCTTTAGTCACTGTTTCTGTGTTATAGCTCATATAAAGTGTTCAGATTTTGAAGGTATTCTATACAAATGGAATTATTTTGTAAACTTTTCCTTCTACTATTTCCTTACTAACATGTCTACTACATACCACCCTACCCAACCACAGGCTTGCCATCTGCAAATTTAAGGATCCATGGACAGCAAGCCCCATTGTCCCTAATGGTCATGTGTACATACGGCTGCAGTAGTGTAGTCGCATGCACATGCGCTACCATTGAAAACTGTGGGACTTCAGGTCCCATGGTATTTTCATCCACAGGGGGGGTCCAGAACAGAACCCCCATGGAAACTAATGGTTGACTGTACTGATTGTGCCATATTTTCTGAGTATTAGGCGAAGACTCTGGGAGACGAGAGTTTGAATTCCTGCTGAGGCATCGAAACACACTAGGAAAACCCTTCTGAACAAAGCTTGCCATATATATATATATATATATATATATATCCATGATAGGTTCACTTTAGTGTCACCATATATCAGCAATGATTTAAAGGCACACAGCAGCAACATCTACAACATTATTACTGTTCTAGGTGCTTTCTGAATTGCCTTCCATTTCTTCTGTTGTAACTCAAGTTTTCTCTTCAGAAATATTGTTACATGTTACAACTCACTAAAATCTTTAAAATGCAAAAGGCAAGGAACACATTTCCTTGAGAAGGGGACTGTACAAAAAGTCTCAGGGTGGTGTGGTGGATGAAGCAGAGAAAGAGCAGTCAGGGACAGCTTCTAATTAGAGAGAGAAAGGATATGTTGGGGGCAGCAAGAGTACATCCACAGCTGTCCCTCCTGTGACATTGGAAGGGCCTCCCCATCATCAATATTAGAATAAGACTCAACTGTTAGTCCAGGCAGCATGTATAAGTGAAATGGAGAGCACATGAGGATGGGTTGCTGTCCTGGCTATCACCTCTTAGTGCCAACCCTATGAAAAATGCAAGGAGAAACAGAAAGCACGGATGAAGGGAAAGGAGAGAAATCTTGCTTTCTTATACTGATACCAGTTATATTTTTACATTTTCCAATGAGAAAGAGAACACTGAAAATAATGGTGTCTATGGATACTCAGAAAAGTCATTAGTAAGCTCAGTGTAGCTATGCATATACTGAAATTAATTAAAAGTATAGTCACCTCACTTAAAAATTTTTTACATCAGCTGCATTTTCTCTACTTCATGAAATAGTCTGACAGTTAAGATGACACCTCAAGATGAGATAATTCCATTACCTAAGTATGCTACCAAAACCTTCTCACACTTTCTATTGCAAGATATCTGTCCTTTTCCTTGATCCTCTTTTCAAATAGGTTAAAGCTCATAGCTACTGACCTTTGAAGTTTCCTTAGTCGTCTCTTTTGCAAACAACCTATGAAATTAAATGCATAAAATTATGTTAATATGACATTCTGCCAGCACACAGACTTTGTTTATGTGGAATCAACTTTCCTGGAGGCAAGTTTCCTAATTTTTTCCCCATGAGGAACCACCATAAGGACTTCATTGTTGTGTTTCTTAAAAAAAATAATCAAAATCTGTGTCATCATCAAAAGAAGTTGCCTCTCTATTCAGTATAAACCATGGAATGTCAGAAGCTAAATGAACACTAAAAACAAGAGATGTTGTCTCCTTCTGACCTTCTGACTATGATTCTATGATTCTATGACCCTAAAGGGGCTATTCAGGTTTCTGAACTTCTTTTTTACTTTTAGCTCCTGGAATAGCTCACTTAACATTCATAGTAAAACCCAGAGTAGTTCCCCAGACCACTGGTGTGGAAGTCACAGGCTGACACAACCTCCTGATGAAGTTCTAAATCTCAGCAGTCAAAATGTCCATTCCAGTACCGTTCAGGAAAACTGTGGGGCTTTACAGACTGCCTCGTCAGGGGCGGTCTGCACCCACCCCTGTTTGCTGCACAGCATTGCTGCAGCAATCAAACAGTGCAGCACCGCTGCACAGCATGGAAGGAGTGCACTGAAGCCTCACCAGCAGCCCCTGTGCCAGGGCAGCCTCACTGGCAGCCCCTGTGCCAGGGCAGCCTCACTGGCAGCCCCTGTGGACCCAATCCAGCTTTTTCCAGCCCAAAGAGAAACAGCAAATTGCCACTTCTCTTTGGGTTGGAAAAGGGGTGTCCGTGGGGCTGCATGCCCCACAGACACCCCAGGAGTTCTGAGGGGAAACAAGTCCAAAAGGGAGTTCCAGGGTGGCCTGGGGGAGTCCCCTTTTGGAGCTCCTTGAGGAGATCTGCCCAGAAGAGGCTCCGAAAGGGAACTCTCCCAGGCCTTCCTGTTTTTTTGGCGCCATGGAGAAGTGGCAAAATGCCTTTTCCCCATTGTCTGGGAAAGGGGTGTCCTTGGGGTTGCATGTCCCAAGGACACCCCAACAGGCACAGTGAAGATAAGAAAGGGGTTGTCCAGCCCTCTTCTCCTCCACATCACTGGCACGGCCGTGTAAATGCCACGCCAACAATGTGCACACGAGAAAAGAGCTCCGTTTTAGAGCTGTTTTCCATGGTGCTGAAAGGGCGCCCCAAGTGCCCTGCCGCACCACAGGGAGTCATGTGTGCGCCGGTCCATAGGGCCATGATGTGCATGTGACGACATCACTTTGTGTGCCATGTGTACAGCACTGTGCAGCGATTACACCCTGGCGGTGTGCTAGGGTGGCAGGCTGTGTGGTTGCTCCACCACAGGACAACCCTAGCACACCGCCAGGGTGCCCCTTAGTGCCCATCTGTATCAGGCCTGTGTTTCAACAGCAGCAATAGGAAGGAAGAAATGGTAGGTCATGGTGGGCTGAATGAATGTGTGTGTGTGTGTGTGTGCATGTGTGTGCATGCATGCACACATAAGCATATGAGAAAGAAGATAGAGAAAGGAAAGAAGAACCTGCTGCTTGGAAAAGCAGAAGAAAATATTATACAGTCTACAGCATTTCAAATAAATGGTTTAAAGCCAAATCTAATGTTTGTTAGTATCTTTAGAGGTCTATACTTATAGAAGTATTGCCCACATTTGGTAAAGCCATCAGCTGCCAAATGTATTTATAAGGCTATCTCAATACTGACAACCTTACTAGCAATTGGGGGGAAGAATGACATCTTCTCTGTACCCCTTCCCTCTCTCTTCTTTCTTGAAGGGATTACAGGGTTTCCCACAGTGACCTGGAGAACAATACAGGCTGAGTAACTCTTATCCAGAATTCCCAGATGCTCCAGAATTGTCCACATGGGTGGCTAATTTGATCTGTTTTAATTTAGGGTTTTTTTTTACAATAATATTTTATTTAGAGCCTGTTTTAGTTAAAGGTAGGTGGCTACAATAAAAGAAAAAGAGAAATCAACTTCATGAGTTTCTATTACTCCCTTATCCATCTCTGTTGTGCACTAGGGAAAGAAGGAAACAAGTACAGTAATGTGGACTTTTGTTGAAAATAAATTCTCAGCCCACCAAAAACTCTTGCCCTATTTTCCCTCTCCTTCTCTTTTATAATCTCATCTCCCTTCCCTTTATAGCTTACTGACTCACATATGGATCCTACCAACAGCCCCAAACTCATTTGTTTTATAATTTTCACCACCCACAAAATGACAACTAGGCTTAGGACTTCAGCACATGGGACCTTGTGCCCCCATTCAGAGAGTCCAGTCACTGGGAGTGAGAAGGGAGGACTGAGTCTGCAGCCTCTGCTCCTCCAACTCTGGGTACAGAGACAGGTACAGAGACAGCTGAAACTGCAGTGGATGGAAGGAACTTTACTGTCATCGCCACTTCCGCCTCTCTAAGTCTCCTACTGAAGTTCCTACTTATTTGTAAACTGTTAACATAGCCCAATTGGGTGTACTTCTATAACAATTGTGTGTACTTTTATATGAGCTCATGTCATCATGACCTACTTCCTTTTGATACACCATCTGCTAAAAACCAAACAAACAAGCTTTTTACAGGTGTATAGACTCAATCAAAGTCACATCCCTGATTTTGAAAAACCTGAGCAGGGCAGTTGAAATAAGATCACTTTAAGGGTCTCTCATTCATAAGGTTGAAGTTGACTTGATTACAATTAACAATACATCCATTACGTTTGACTGTCCCGTCCCCCAAAACCAATTAAGTTGGTTAACCTGTTTTGTTTTGTTTTCACTAATTGTTAGCTTCTCACTTCTAGGTTCACCACCCCATCACTCACTGAGTGTTTTTAAACTGTGGATAGGATAATATTTTATACTAAAACTATTAAAACTTCTTTTCCTGAATTAAATTTGTCTTACCAGTGATATAAATAGTCAGTATTATTCATAACTGGATGATGTGGTAATATAATATATAGCTATCTCGACCCAACTTCCCAATGATTTTTATGAGTGCCTTTATGGTGTTGGACTGGCAATTTTGTAACATGAATTGGAACAAGAGTTTAAAAGCCCATTCCCACCCTTATGTGTACTTTTATATCAATTCATCTCATCATGACCCACATGCTTTCAGAGGAAACTGTTGGGTTCACAGTGTAATTAATTTCTACCTATGTTTTAATTAATAGTGCTTTGTATCTCCTTTAAAAAAATTATCCTAGCATGAACTCCCACAGAAACCAAAGTTTAAACAATCTGTCAGATTTTTTTTTTGCCTTACCACTCCTTGTTCTAAAAACAATCTCTTTGTATGAATTATTCCACTGAAGTCATTATAATTGAAAAGTACAAGGATACTAGTTTTAACATACAAGGCATAAAAACCTATGACCAGAAAGATGAACATGATGCAAAGTGAAGGGCAAATGTTTAAAGTTATGACATTTGCCATTCATCTCTGTGTTAGCTGCTAATATATTACCAGGTTTATCAGGCTTTAAAAAAAAGCAAAAGAATCTGGAAATGTCTGATAAAAAGATATTTAAATGAGAGACTGGGTCTCTAGCTTTTTTAAAAAAGTATATTTTATTTCAGGAAATAGCCAAACACATTTCAGCCAAGTAATATTTGAAAATTGAGATTTTATAGCCAAAGACATTTCAGCCAAGTAATTTGAAAATTGGAATTTTAAAAAGACATGCTTCCACTTCTTGCAAATATCAAGTGATAATCACAGTTTTATGGCTAACTTGATGAAATGAACTCTAATATTCATTTTGGCACAATTTAATACAGGTTTGCTGTATTTGGTATAGAGAGATACACAGGCTTGACATATTCATGATCTGTTGTTCATTTAAGAACTCTGAAGCAGGTACTTCAGTAGAATGCATTTCCATGTTCAGTTGCCATAAAGTTACCCACTGAGTCAACTGGCCCAGTACAGCATTTGCCACTATTAATGGAGAGCAGTTCTCCAAGCCCACAAGGAGAGTTCTTTCTGAACCCGATAACTTTAAACACAGGTACTGAGAACTAAACTGAACCTGGGATCAAGGGATATAAATCTTCATACATTTCATTTTTTCAAGACAATAACAAATAATGTTATTATTTTTCTCCTTGCAGCAAGAAACTGTTCAATTTTCAAATATTATTTGCAGGTTGAAACATTCTGTGTGAAAGTCACATTTTTATGCACAAAATTAGCATTTTCTTTGTTGAAAAAATTTCTTTTGCAGAGAATTGTATGGATTCTAATTTTTTGTGCAGAAAATGCTTGGTTTTTTTGTACAAAATAAGAAGTAAATTCAAAACTGAAAATATTCTCCTTCTTCTTCTTCTTCTTCTTCTTATTATTATTATTATTATTATTATCACCTCTTTGTAGTTTGCTTGTTCTTAATCCCATTCAAATCAGCCTTATCTTATAGGTAAATGAGAGATCTCTAAGAGCCCCAGTTATCATTCTCTTAGTTCAGGACTTAGTTGCAAAGTCAGGACTGAGGCTTCTTTGACTGAATCAATGTACCTTCTGTGTAGTCTCACTCTTTCATTTCTGCTTTCCATTTTGATGGACATTATTATTTTTTTCTAATGAGTTGTATCATCTCATTATGTGTCCAAAGTATGATAGCCTCAGTTTAGTTATTTGGGCTTCTAGGAAAACTTCAGGCTTGATTTGGTCTTGGGCCCATTTATTTGTGTTTTTGACAGTCCATTCTATCTGTAAAACTCTTACCCAGCACCACATTTCAAATGGGATAATTTTCCTCTTTATTTATTCTTTGTTTTTCTTTTCTTCTTTCCTCTTTATATCCTACTGGGGTTTTCTGTCTTGACCTATGGAAAGCAATATTACCAGACATGCTGGATAAGGGTTCCTGGAAATTACAACCTCAAAAAATAACAGTCCTATCTCTGCCTTATATATGTAGTGCATACTCTTACCAGTAAGCTGTACTACCCAGCCACACTTGTGGATTTGTTTGCTTCGGTGATCCTAAATGAAAAGAATTTCAGTAGGGAATGGATTTCACTGCCAACTCTGTCAGCAGTCTTTAATAGAAGGAATAATGAATGTGGATGTTTATGTGAGTCATTGGGGAATGGGTGGCAGTGCCACAGGCAGAGTGTCTATATTTGGGAGCTTATCTTCTTTCCTTGGAAATGAGAAAAAGCAAGCTAGTTGGCAAATGGAATGCAGAATGGATAGCATGTAGGATTCTGACATATTCTACTACTCCCTTCATATTCCTAGTCTGAAAAGAAAAGCTGTTTTTTTAAAAAATAAAAATAAACAGAAAGTGACACAGACACAGTATTACAGAGATAAACTGCTTCAGGCTCAAACCCAGAGTATTCATGTTTAGGGACTATTATTAAATTATGGAAAACATTCAGAGGTAGCTATGTTGTCATTTAACAAATACAAAGAAAAATCTATCAGTGATCCCTTTTATTGGCCAACTGAAATGCACAATAGACTTGTTGCAAGCTTTCGAAGCTCCTTGGCCCTCTTCATCAGGCAAAACCAATTGAAGATGTTAGTCAGATGCCTGCATGTTGTTTCAGTCCACCAGGAGGCTCCTCCTTCTTCTGGCCATGTGGCAATAGAGAGCTTTTCAAAGGCCAGGAAATTGAAAGTAAGGACTGAAACAACATGCAGGCATCTGACAAACATCTCCAATTTTTTTCCCTCCTGTTTGGTTTGTAACATCTTGCCTGATAAAGAAGCTCATGCAGCTTCAAAAACTTCTAACAAATGTATTGTGCCAATAAAAGGTATCATTAAATTATGGTTTATGAAAAAAAATGGATCACAATCATAGTACATGACAAAATTGGATAGCATCTTTCAGTCCTCTTGGGTCAAGCCTATGAAGCCACAGAATTCCTGACAATTCTCCCTGTCTCTCTCTTTAGTAATGGTGCAAAAGCCAGTCTTCAGATTTGCTCTGGAAAGTCATTCTATCCCTTTTACCATTTACTGGCTCAATGACTGGAACCCAGAAAAAAATTCTTAGAAACAATGAAGCAGTCATGGTCTAACCTTTTTGTCTATACTATAGAGCAGAATAGGCCCTTTGTTTCAACTCCTCATGCTAGCAGCAAGATTAACTATATTGGTGACATTGTTACATGCATAGAAATCAGGTTAAAAAAGGTTTTAAAAAATCCACTGCAGAAATAATCTACTTTGAGACTGTTTTAACGGGAATCCTGGGAACTGTAGTTTATTGTGGTCTCAGAAGTCTCTTTCAGGTAAGGTTAAATGTCTCACAAAACTGTAGTTCATAGGATTCCCTAGCACTAAACCAGGGCAGTTAAAGCTTTCTCAAACTGGATTATTCCTTCAGTGTATTTTGGTCCCTGGTTAGTGAAATGCAGGCCTTACAGCTTTAGAATCCATCCCATAGCTAAAAACAGTTCCTGACAGATTGTGTGTGTGCATGCACAGATGCATGGACTGAAGTGGAAATAACATAATGAAACCTATATCTTTTCATCATAATGTGGTGCTGCTACATTGGCATTTCTCACCAGTGAGGGCAAGGAAATAAAATACACTGTTTTTCAGCCTTGCTTTCCCTGGCCATATCATTAACCTTCCATATTTGCTGTAAAACAATCATTTTAGAAAAGCTCTTCAGATTACACTCATCCCTCCACATTTGCAGCTTTGACTTTTGTGGATTTGATTATTCACTGGTTCTGTTAATATGTTCTCTCTAGGAATATCTAGGTCCTCCAGCACAACCCTATGGTCAATATTAACCAAAAGTCAAACTGAAGGATCCAGAGATTCCTCGAGAGAACACTCCACTAGGCATTTGTAGCTCCTTCAGTACAATTCTATGGTCAATCTCTATCAGGTTTTGACTACAGAATCACGCCGGATGACCTAGAGATTCTTAAAAAGATGTTATCCTAGGTAAAAAGAATAGTTCTGTTTTTTTTGTTTTGGGTTTGTTTTTTGTTTTTTTGTTATTTGTGGTTTTTCCACATTCACAGGGGCCCTGTGCCCCTAACCCCCGTGAATGTGGAGGGTGGAGTGTATTTATATTTATAGAACTGTCACCTGAGGAGAAAGATGGTTAAAGACTGTACCTAACAAATTGGCCATAACAGTAGGATGAATTAATATCATAAAATCTGGGTAACCTGGAAATCTTCCTAAAAGTACATTGCCAGCCTCAAGCTCAATGCAGTTTCCTTCACATTGAATCAAAAGAGTGCGGCAATTTCTTAATCAGTAGATTATTCAGAGAAGATTTGTCATTTGCAATAAACAGATATATTTCTTTGTGCCTTTAAAATGAATAGATTGTAACACTCTTTACACTTACAGATGGAAATAGATACGGTCACCTGTCTTCACACTGGTTGCTTCTGGCTGCCAGTGATCACAAGAAACAAATGATCTAGATGGGATACATATTTGCAATTGTTTTGCTGTGATATACAAGTTTTATATATAGTTTAACAGATACAAAAAAGAGTTCAACATGGTATCCATTCTGTATTTAGCAAATTTCCTTTATGGAAGTACAGTCAGTCTGTGATGTATTTGGAGTTTGTATCCAAATTGAAAAGTTGAAAAATTAGGCCAAGAGAAGGCACTAAACCTGCCACAACAAGGGACATTAACATTAACAAGGTGTTCAGTCCGCTGTATCCTTGCTCTGGATCTATTAAGATGCACCAATGAGAGACAGGAGAACCAGGAAGAGTGGCCTGTGGACTGGGACCACTCCCACCCACCCCCACCCCCCCCAAAATTGGACTGAATTTGCATGTTTTACCTCTACACCACCAAAATGTTCCTGATGCAAAAACTTGGAAACTTCTGGAGGAATCCATTGTTCTGTGCATACAAAGAGGCCCGAGACCTCACTGGAATGGAGACATACTGGATTGCAAAAAAAAAGGGGGGTCCCTCTTGAGATGCAAATGGACTTCAAATTTACTGGACTTTGAAAAGCTCCCTATTGCCACATGGCCAGAAGGAGGAGAAGCTTGCCTGCACAAAATATATCCTTCCAAGTATACCATCTCTACTAAGGACTGAAACAACATGCAGACATCTAACGTCTCCAATTGTTTGTTTATTTTCTCCTGCCCTGGTGGCACAGTGGTTAAATGCCTGTACTGCAGCCACTCACTCAAAACCATAAGGTGGCGAGTTCAAGACCAACAAAGGGCTGAAGCTCGACTCAGGCTTGCATCCTTCCGAGGTCGCTAAAGTGAGTACCCAGATTGTTGGGGGGCAAATAGCTTACACTTGTAAACCGCTTAGACACTCTTTAAGGGTATGAAGCGGTATATAAATGAAGCTGTTTGTTTGTTTGGTTGGTTGGTTTGTAACATCTTGCCTGATGAAGCTTTGAAAGCTTGCAACAAGTATATTGTTCATTTCGGTCGACCAATAAAGGTATCACTGATGGATATTTGTTTGCATTTGTTAAATGGCCAACACAGCTACCCCTGCATGTTTTCAGTAAGAGGCAGTTCTCTTTTACTATGCATCCTGCTTGCAAATTAATAGGCTCACTTCAGATTGCTTTTCAAAAGAATAGAGCACTTAGAAGCACAAATGGACTGTCAAGGTATCACAGTTTCACCTATTCTCCTGCCACTAGTTGGCTACAGCAACGGAGGGGAACACAAATATTCTCATCCTCAAGAACTATGGCTGTCCTTGAGCAGAGCATAATTCGGGATGGAAAGAGTACAGTGGTTTCCCATATGCAGGGATTTGGTTTTGCTCCCCCTTACAGATGGGAAAAATGTGGGAGAACAAATCCATATTAGTCATTGGGTGGTATATGTGCTTGTCTGTGTCAGCATATTTGTGGGCATCATTGGCTAACATGGGACAGGGCAACCCTTTGGAACTCCAGTCCATAGATGGCTAACCTGTCACACAGTGGGCTAACTTCGATCCTCTGGGAGGAATCTGTTACAGCCCAGGAAGACCAGGTTGGTGCAGACCTCCCAGAGGGCCTTCTCAGCAGTTGCCCCCAAGCTTTGGAATGACCTGCCAGACGAGATGCAACTTATTCCATCTATTGACAGCTTTAAGAAAGCCTTGAAGACGCATCTCTTTTGGCAGGCCTTCCCAGAAAATGTCTAACATTTCGTCTCGATCTCTCGCTAGTTCTTAGTTTCTACCTAGTTAAACAGCTCAGGAAATCTTTTGGTGTGACATTGTGAATTTTGTTTCTTTGTAATTGTTTTAACTTGTCTTTGGTTTAATTCTTTTTTTAAGGGGGGGGGGAGTTGGGAATGGGATTGGATATTTTAATTGTGATGTTTTTTAACTTCTCTTGTAACCCGCCCTGATTGCCCATTCAGAGGGGCGGGCTAGAAATAAAATTTATTATTATTTATTATTATTACTAACTGTATATGGGTATATTTGGAAAATGCATTGCTCAAGTTTCAGGACACCCTGATAAGGAGGATCCTGGACTGATGAGAATCTTTGCAACTTGGAACTTATTTTGTGCAAAATTCACACTTGGAATATTTGCACACACACAAACACACACACACAAATTATATAAAAAATGCTCATTTATGTGCAAAAGAGCACATGCAAATTAAATCCTAAACTGAAAAGACTTTCAAATTCTTTCTAAAAGAGGAAGGAAAAGTGTTTAAAAATGAGCTGTTTTCAAAGATTTTCTGAAAGAAGGAGGAAAAGCAACAGAATTACTTGTTGCTTACTTCAATAAGGAAATGAGAGAATTACATCCCTAGACACAATCCTAAAGCTTTAACCTTTTCTTTTTAAACCCATATCCACACCTGATCAGCAGTCCTTCTTGCTATGGCCACTCTTTCAAAGATTTTTTTCCTGAATACTTCATGGGTGAGCAAGTGCTTGAAATAATGGGGTGGCTGGATTGTTACAGAAACAGAATTTAGCAGCAAAAGAAAAGGTGGTGATACCTGGGTTGGTTTTTAGATCAAGCTGCAATTATATTCCTTCAGCTGTTGGCATTTCCTATAGTGTAATTTTATCATGTGTCCTGTGTTAGATATGAGTAAAAGCATACTTGTCAGCAAGTAGGTAGATTTTTAAGAGTGAGGACAATAGGTCTGCGAACAGGTCAGAGTCTCTTAACTGTGTGATTTTTTTTTTTCATTTTCTAGCTAACCTTCTTTCATATTTCTGTAGTTTGGTGGGTCATGTGGGCAAAGCTACAAAATAAACTAGGAGTCAGCTGGGATAGTAAGTTCAGATATAATTACAGCACATCCATACCATAGGCGGGCTTGCCATATGTGGATTTAAGCTTCCACACAAAACAAGCCCAGGGAATTAAAAAGGCATTTTCATCCACAGCACATGCACCACACAGTGTGCAGGAGTATGCACCCGTAGAACTCGATGGGACTTGTATGTTTTTGCCATATGGGAGGGGGGAGGGTCTGGAGCGGATCCCCTGCGTATACAAAGGCCCACAGTATAAATTAGAATTAACTGCAAGCTCAGCTTCAAAAGGCAGTTTTAAAGTATCTTGTATTGTGGTTTACTGAATACTACAACCATCTAAAAGAGTTGGAAACTTTGTGCTCTCCAGACATTGAGATTATAAATCTCACAGTCACTTACCATTGGCCATGATTACTAAGAACCATCTACTACAAGGGTTGCAATCTGGTACTTTTCAGATGTGTGAGATTATAGCCCTTATAATCACTGACCATCAAGGATTATAGGAGCTGTAATCCAAAACATCTGGAGAGTACCAGGTTTCCTACTCCTGATCAAACAAAAGGTCTTTACTGTTAGTATGCCACTTTTATTGTGCCCAGTTCTTAGGAGAATCTTATCTTTTCTGTGAGTAGTAAAATTTGTCCTCACAACTTAATCAGACTGTTACATTTAGCTACCTATATTCATGGAATAGTATAGCATTGAATGGACTTAATATACGATCAACTATGTAATGGATATGTTTTCCCATAGCGACACACATTTTCTATATAGATGCTTGTCTTGAATCATATCTGTGCTCTTCACCATGCTATTACTTTTGTCTATTCTTTTCCTGTTTTACTGTAGCCTACTGTTATTAATGACAGGCCAACTGCAGTGCAGTTCTATTATTGTTTCTTCCTGGGCCTCTGTCATATTTTATACACTTACTGAGATATTGGTGATTGCATACAGGTATAAAAATAGCACACTTGTAATGTAGATCATTAAAATTCATAAGCTGTAGCAAGATTTGGTTCCTGTGTTTTCTGGACAGCAGTTTCCGTTAACCTTTCAAAGATTTGCAGTAGCATTTCTACAATGAAATAATAAAAATAAGCAAGTGAAGTAAGCTACAGGGCAAGGAGAGCTGGAAAGGATATATGTGTCAGACAACAGACCAGTAAGAAGTTCACTAGAAAATGTTCTGAATTTAAATTCTCTTCTTCATTTCTACTTTTAAAAAAGTTCACTGCTATGTACAGTATTTCTATGGGGAAGTGGAAATTTTTTCACTTCTTTGTCAAAGTAATACTGCTCCAGACTCTCTGGGGTCTTTAATGCTTTTTGACCATTTTAAAATTTATTGTAGTTCCATGATATATTTGTTGGGGAAGTGTATAGCTGGGGAAGCAGTTGAGCAAGAATTTTGTCAATTGTGACACGAGGGGCTGTTTCCAAAAAGTAGTTTCGTTTGTCATTCCTGACAGACAAGCTTCTATGAAATTCTCAACCTCTGGCCTTTACAGTGGCCATATGGAAGGCCACACATCTGCTATTTTGACCATACAGTATATGACAAATCCAGGATCTTTTTTTTTAAAAAAAAAATATTTATATGGCCTATCTGTTTAGTGCAGTACAATACTGTAGGACTATTAAGTCTTTGATGGGATTATATTAATAAGGAATTCTATAATTTATAGATTCCATTTAATTATATCACTTGATAAGAAAGAATAAGGTAGAGCCAAGCTGTGATATTCCTAAATCCTAGAATCAATGAAAACAGAATGTTAATTAGATCAGCAAATACTTCTCTCCTGTGCCAGTACTGGTGCTAGGATGGAAAAGGAGAAAAGAATACAGCCCTGCCTTATCCCTGGCTCTGTTTCATTCCATGAAGCCCATGAACTACAATTTCCCCACACTTGGTATATAAGCTACCAAGATCCTTTCACAGCTCAGGTGAAAAGTATCCTTTTCCCAAACTAAGTTTACTGGAGTAACAAATCTTAGTATTAGAACATTTGGTAGTTTTCTTTGTATGGGAAGTAGAGCCAGAGTGGCACAGTGCTTTGAGGGTTGGATGACTTTGGAGGCCAGGGTGCAATTGCTGCTTGGGCATGAAACCCACTGGGTGACCTTGGGCAAGTCACATGCTCCCAGCCTCAGAGGAAGGCAATGGCAAGCCTCCTCTGAACCAGTCTTGCTAAGAAAACCCCATGATAGGTTTGCCATACTTGAAATTACTTGAAGGCACACAACACACACACACACACACACACACACTTTGTGTGGGAAGGACTACAAGAATACAAACTTCATGCTTGATATAATTTTGTATTGTGTTTCTTTTTTAAGGTGGAGGCCAGTGCTGAGAAACTGCATATGTTAAGGACCATTATTTAAGCTGTATGGCATCCTATATTGTGGTTAACTCCAGACTCCTCACTATCTTGGATCCGAATAGCTGTCAGTCCCAGATTTTTCTGTTCATTGCTGTGCATACATAGAACTGAAGCAGCCATTCTTTCTTACTAGTGTGACAGAACTGGAAGGGACTTTGTAAGTCATCTTGTCCAAACATCTGCCAGAGATTTAGCATTTTAAATCACATTTGCCTTTAGTCTGTGAATGGAGAACCTGGGTACCTGTAACTAATCACGAGAACCTGAAATTGAAAATGAGAAAGTCACTGAAAAAAGAGAAGAAAAAATATCATGAAGAACAACAAAGTCAAAGATCATTTTGAGGAGTAAAGAAGTTACACACAGTATCTATTTGTTTTATATCTATAAAGTGGCTACTTTATTAACTGAGGAGATCTGATTAAGCTGCCAAAGGGAATCCACAAATTATCTGGAAAATGCCCAAATGGCTTCTGCTGTGTTTGAAAAATAGGGAGAGAATAGAAAGTGCAAGACAAAACCCAGAAAACATGTAACCAATTGGGGGGAGGGTATGTGGAGAAAAAACTTTTGTGTAGCAAAAAGAGAAATTTCAGGCTCTTTCACACTACACAATTATAGCATTTTGATACTACTTTAACTGCAATGACAGCATCATATGTGATCTTGGGATTAGTAGTTTGGAGTGGCACTAATGCTCTTGAGCTGAAAATTCTAAATACTTCATAAAATGGTTTGATTTGTTGGGCTCTGAAAGTTACTTTTAAAAGCACTTAGTTAAATTTATACAGTGAGCCCTTGGTACCCACTAGGGTTTGGTTCCAGAATCCCCCTATGGATACCAAAATCTGTGGATGCTCAAGTCCCATTAAATACAAGGGATAGTAATATGGTGTCCCTTCTATAAAATGGCAAAATTTAGGTTTGCTTTCTAGAATTTATATATATATATTTAATATTTTCAAACTGTGGATGCTTGAATCTATGGATGAAGAATCTATGGATAAGGAGGGCTGACTGTCATTCTAAGACACTGCAAAAATTATGAGGTACCATTATAGTTATAATTTTAAAAAGTAACTATTTTGGTTCATTTAAAAAAAATCTATAAGCTGGTGCCCATTGGCAAAAAAATATATACTTCCTTCCATTCATTTCTAACAGAAGATCACAAGACCTAGCACTATCTAGCACTTCCATCCATGTTCCATTCATTGTTCCATGAGGCCATATTCACATAAATATAAAATTAATTAAAACATCAGTAAGAGTAAGCAAACCCTTGTTAAATTACCATCAGAGTGTAAAGTAAGTAGACCTCTGTTAAAGGGTAAGGGAATTAATTACTGGTTACTCATTAGTAATTACAGATTATTGTAGCTATCACTGAGGGCTTTTTCTGAGCATAAGCCATGAAGCGTATTACTTCCTCTTCCTCCCCAAATTTTTGGTTTTAATGTTGAAATATGATTCATCTGGCTCATTCTTAAGAAAGGCTCTTAGTTGTGGCCTTACAATCAATTGAAAACTGTTCTTTCCATGCTATTTTCAGTAGACAAAATTTCATTATCTGTGGTATCTGTGAACTAATGTAACGCCTCCCTGGTTTGTCTGTTCAGTTACTTACTGTGCTTACAAGTACTCTGCTAATTACCATATTAAAATTGCTCTCTGATATGTACATATGGGCTCAGTTAAGATGTTTTTGATGGTATTAATATAAAATTAATTAAAATGTTAGTTACCCTGGGTTGATGTGTTTTAACTGCTGTTTGTTTTAAATCTTGTTGTACGCTGCCCAGATTGCCGAGGGTTAGAAATAAATAATAATAATAATAATAATAATAATTATTATTATTATATCAACTCATTTAAAGCAAAAAGAACATATACCACTAATTGAAAAACACAAATTTCTACCACAAATAGAATTAAATAGGATGACAAGAAACGGTCAGAACTTTATCATTAATTTGGCTTAGGGAAAATGTCACATCTGTTTTCATACTATAACATCAGAGTGCCAAAAGCATGGAAGCTGAACCTTTTACCCCTGACAAGTCATTATTCCAGACTGAGGTGATGATTTCCATTCATCAGGGCCATATATCAGGATGAAGCTTGTAGGACAGCTGCATGCATTTAACCTCCATTGTGAGTGAACAAAAGCAAGGGTTGCTCAGATAAGGGTAACAAATGTAGAGACCATTAAGATATAATGGAGAATTCATTACTGGCCTTGCCAAAGGAATATTGGGTCTCACATCTCTATAATACATAAGCACGTGTTTTATTTCTGTTCCGTTAAGGCAGCCTCCGTGTGAAATAAAAACCTAGACAAAACCACTTAAATTACAAATTATTTCTTTCAGTGCAGACCTGCCATGTTGTATATGACTTTTCTTCCAGAATGGAAGGTAACGGTCATGTGGCTTCAAAAATTACAGCCCATATAGTTTAGAAGTCATTCAAGGCAGTTAACATTAAGCCTGCCAGAGTAATGAAAATGAACAATTTCTTATTTTACCTAATCACAAGCTCAGCTAGCTGAAAGCCTGGAATTAGTTCTGAGAAGAGCCTCCAAATGATAGAAGCCATCAGACTAATTAGATGATAAAGGCTAAGGCCAGCAGGGGTGGAGTACATTTGACTAAAAGGTCAGCTTCCAGCACTGCTTCTGTGGCAAATGTTACAGAGTAGAACTTTTTATAGAAAGAGTTTAGATACATCTTACCTTTGCAAAGAACCCATTTGTGGTGAGTAGAAATTACCCCATGACTGGAGATAAGCAATACGATTTCTTTAAATTATTATGTATCACAACAGGCTAGGCTCTGCTGCTAGTGTAAGCAAGGCACTGTTTTTTGGTAGTAGCATAAACAAAGCTGTGGTCTGAATTTACCACACAGTGACATGGTGGGAATTTCTTTTCATTACTTCATAGAATTGTTTGTTTGTTTGTTTGTTTGGCAGAGTGGTGGTGACAGAGAGGCACTATTAATTTAGCTACAAATAGGAATGGAAAATATATTTGATTTTTTTAAAAATAAAACATTCAAAACATATATTTCAAGTGTTGAGAATCCTTGACCAAAAGAATCTTGGACTGATGAGAATGTTTGCATTTTGGGCCTTATTCTATGCAACATTCTCACATGGTTGTGCATAAGAAATAATATTTCAACACAGAAATATTATTTCCTATGCAGAAAATGCTGTTTTCTGTGCAGAAAATTGTGAAATTGGTGATCTATTTTGCATAAAATGTGCACATAGTAGATTTGCATAGATAACAACATTGCCTATGCAGAAAATACTGTTTTCTGGACAAAACAACCATGTGTATATTTTGCACATAATAAAAGTCCCAAATTAAATAAAACTTTATTATTATTATTATTATTATTATTATTAATTGCAAATAGCATTCTGAGTGCACTGGTTTTTAAACATTTTCTCACAATGGGAAAAAAATTGCTGAAATGACTTGTTGCTACCTTTGAGAAGAAACATAGGGGCAAAATAAATGGGCAGAAAGGCGTCTTGAAGCTGCCTCTTCCAAAGATGGATTGGGGCCATGGCAACCACATGCCACAGCCCCAATCTTGCTTGAATCTTTCCAAAAAAGTAGCAGCAAAGATCCGCTCCTTTTTTTGGTGGCAAAAAGCTGATTTTGGTGCCTGCAACATGGCCAGAAGCCTGGTTCATGATGTGCTGGTCTGCGGCGTGTAAATACTGCACCGCTGGAATGTCATAAAGCCTCCCCCGTGTGATTGGCTGAGCGGCTTCTGGGTGGCTTCCAGGCATATTGGGAACATGCAGCATGTCAATGCCTCACTCCCAAACTGCCTGGAAGGTGGCTTAACTTATCAGTCTGTTCTTGCCCTTAGTGAATCATTATAACCTAGCTGCATCCTGCATCTTAAATTTCAAAAATATTCTGTCTGTGATCCTCTCATTATCAAGTGCTTTTCAGTCAGTGTCAGGAAAAATCCCATCATACACTACAGTTTTAACAAAACTAATTTCATGGGAGCAATGTTAATTCATCATTATTTTCCCTTCTCTGACAGTTTTAATCAGCTGTTACAGAAATGTATCATTTATTCCAATAAGTATTGTTTTTGTCAAAAATATTAATTGGAACAGTTCCTTCTCTCCCAGCATCCTGCTGACCTGCCATTAAAAATAATGAAATCTATCTGACTAATCTGGATCACAAACACGGATATTTTCCCCACAATGCAAACAAGTATTCATAGAAGGATGTTAATGGTCTAACCTACTACTACCAAACTGAAAAGAAACTTAATGGAAGGAAAGAAGTTTGGCTCATTTTCTGTCAGACTTCACAACTGTAGCTAAACTTAATAGAAATGAGCAGGGCTATTGATAACTGCAATTCTTGGAGGTCTCTCATTTATAGGATCACTATATGTCAAAGTCACCTTGAGGATTATTAACAACAACAACATGAATTCATACTGCCTTTGGAAGGTAGAAGAGCATTGGGGGAGGGTCTTACCTATGTTGGTCACATTGAAGCAAATTGGATTGTTGAGAAAAAAATATTGTTATGATGATGATTATTATATAAGTAGTTCAGTGACCATAAATCATGGAAAAGCACTGTTTAATTTGTTGATCAGTTTACCAGGGCCCTAAAAAGCCCATGGTTTTAATCCTAGAAGTGCAAGGACTATACAGACGTGAGTGCATGTGCCCACCGGAATTCCTGGATATAAAATATTGCTGTTAAACATTGTTTAACTGTAAGATTCTGGAGTACCTGCTATGGAAGGTCTAGTTGCATTAATGAAATATTTTAAATATCTTATAATTCCTCTTTCCACTTGTCTGATTCACCATCATAGGTAAATTTGTTATGACCTAATGATGTGATCATAAGCATAAACACATATGTTTAAATGTTACCTTTTTGTTTTTGTTTTTTGAAATGCTCTAGCAAGCAGGCAGAATCCGTAAATATATGCATTAAAATTGTCAGAAACTAACTGCGCTCTTGGTATTTGAAGTTGTGAGTATAAACTACATTGCAGTTTTGTCATTTAACATATATCAGTTCAAAAAAGAGGTCTTTTGAGCTAAGTCATTTTGGCTAAGTTGCTTACTGTCCAAAACACACTGCAGACCGTTTTAACTGCTTTGGCTCAGACCACAAAATGGTGGGATTCATCATCTAACTGCAATCTTTTGATTGGATAAACAAGTCTAGTAAGGCTCGTTATTCAATATTGAGCATTATTAATGATCAATCACTGAGCGTTTATTTGCATGCGGTGGATGAATTATCTTTACTTCTGTAGTTTAAATTATTTTTCACATTCTCTCTTTGTTCACTGATAGCTTGAAATTCAAGAATTTAAATAGCAATTGAATTTGGGCCAAGTTAATCAAAAGGAGAAAAGTGGGGATGAATGGAACAATGGTTTTCAAGGAGGCAGCCAGACTGGGAAGAATCAGAATGGGTGGCATGCAGACTCTTGGACTGTACAACAGACACACACACCAGTCATCAATGGCAGCTGGTGAAAACACAAAAAAGGCAAGGGGGATTCAGAAAGAAAGCAAAAAGTAGCATGCTGTGCATTAAAAAGGTTTAGAAATAAACAAAACATCAAGCAAAAGGGTTGCAATGAGACTATAGTTCTAGAGCAGAGCACATACTTTGCATGTAGAAAGTTCAAATCCCTGAAATTTTCATATGGGGCTAAAAAAGAGATTCCCTCTATACAACTTTGAGGCCAAAGTCTATAAAACTTTAAGGCCAAGTCTCCCAATTGCTATAAACAGAAGTGGGTCAGCTATAACTGTCATTTGACTTGGTGTAAGATAGGTAGGAAGCACCATCATGGGGCCAAAACTAGGGCTCGGTACAGTGCAGCAACCACATGCTCCTGAGCCTGAATATGTGAGGTTGGTGCCATTATTGACCACCACCACCCACATGGGGGCATGTCCATGACATATGGGCATCTCATCACCCAAATGTCTGTGCCAGGAAGCAGCATCAGAAGGCTGCATCGCAGCCCTTATGACAGGGCAACAAAGGAGTCGCCTAGAGCAGCTCCTTTTGTAGGGTGCATCTGTGCTGCAGCATGCAGATGCTGCAACACAATTGCAGGGCAAAAGCAGGCAGCACAGAGCCACCCATATGTACAACCCCTAAGATTGATTCATTCATAGAATAAAGTGGAAAATTCATCAGGATCTCTTCTTGAAGGGAATGAAACAATATTTTACACTAAGGCATTGTCTGTACAGGCCAAATAAAATAGCCTCCTCTCTCCACTAAATGGGGAGACTGGACAACACAAGGCCCAAATCCCAGCTTATCCAGAGCCCTCTGTTCCAATGCCAGGTGGCTATTTGCTCATGTGTCCTGCTGTGCTCCCTGGCACCAATGCTAGTATAGCGGATCACTTATTCTGAGGTCAGATTGAGGCACCCAGCCATGTGATCATTGCTGACCACCTCATACTGATCTCAGAGCAAAGCAGTGCACCACGGTGGCAGATGAGTTGTATGGCACAGTGGGACAGACATATGAAGAGCTGCCCCACATTGGAAAAGAGGCCTGAGGTAATGGGGGAATGTTGAGTGGCTCCAGGCCCAAGATACTCCAGGCTGCCTTTGGAGTATCATGCTAGTGCAGACAGGACTTAAGACTGGAAGACAGAAGTGATACGCTGCTTTGATTGTGTTGACAAAAAGTGGGTTAGAAATAAAAAAGTGAAAGGGTGCACAGGGAGCATGAGTAGAAGTTAGAATGATAAGTGTAGCAGTTTAATATCAAGGAGCAAAAGAAGAAATGAATCCAGGTGAAAGAAATTCTGGCTCTCATGTTTTTCTTAGAATTCCTTAAGTGCAGTGCAGTGAGCTAAGCATGTTGTGTACGTGCCTGTTGGGACAAAATAACTTGCTATATACCAGTTTATATAAGTATGTACACACTTTGGAAGAGCTACCTTTAATCAAGAAGCCAACAGGAGACAGTCTTAATTATGTGTTTTTCCATATTGTTAAAGGAGAGTAAAACGAAAGAGGCTTGGAGGGAATAAAACACACATATACCACATTGTTGGAAGCTAAAGCTGGAAGCAAAGACTTTATTGCACTGCCTTTACTCCCACATTCGGTGCGGGACACAGACTTAAATAGGCGGAGCTTATCACACACCTCTGTGCCCAGGCAGTAGGCATCCTGTACCTGGACCGAACTTCTTCTGTACCTTATAAAGAACAGGAAATCTCATTCTGTAGCAGGTATGGGAGAAGTCCAGCCCGGGTACAGGATGCCTACTGCCTGGATACAGAAGGGGTGTGATAAGATCCACCTGTTTAAATTTATGTCCTAAGCCTAGCAGGGGAGTGAAGATGGAGCAATAAAGTCCTATGTGAAGGCTTCTTCTCACTCCTGAGGTTCTGTGCCATGCCAAGCAGGCATCTGATTAGCTAGCTGGTTCAAAGCCTTTCCTTAAGACCAACTCTGAACCAATCCTGATGCTGAATTTCCTCTGATGCTAAACTGGCACTGACTTTTATTGCACAAACTCCAAACAACTGCTGATTCTAAAACAACACCTAACTCCAAACCAGTATAGGATTACCAAGGGAAAAAAAGAAAAGAGCTCTTCTTCTCTTCCAGGAACACAAAAACAGATCCCAGATAAACTGTGACCTTGCTTAACAAGTTTCCTAAGCTTTCTCAGTAAGGAAAGAAATGGTTAAGAAAAAGACAGATAAAATGTGTTGTATGGTGATTGTTTTGTTTTTTGTTTAGATCTGGGAAAAAACATTTCTTTGAAAGGATTTGTTTTTTTGTGTTGGTACCTTGACAACTCTGATATTGTCCCATGTCCTGAAATTTGGCTGGATTTGGTTGCTTGAGGAGGAAATATGTGAAGTATAGATAGATCTAAATTTTCTATTCCTGCACAAAAGCATCTCACATTTAGGGCATTTTTAGCAGCAAATCCTCCTCCTCCTCCTCCTCCTCCTCCTCATCATCATCATCATCATCATCACCATCATCATCTATTGTTCATCTTGATGCATGGTATCATCCGGAATATACCAAGATCTGAGGTCTATTTTTTTTAAAAAAGAAGCAATATGCACCTTCCCCCCCCCCCCCCCCAGCAATTCCTCCCTTTACTTAGGATAAGGCAGATATTGTCTAGATTTCAAATTCAAAACCTTTTAAAAATACTGACATGATTTTTGTAGGGGACTGCCAGGGTAAGAAGACTGAGAGCATTCAGACATTATTGTAGTATTTTTAGCATCTGCCGCTTACAGTCGTGCTTGTCAAGATTGGAATACAGCAGCAGTGTGCTGAGCAGAGTCTGGAGGTTCTAAAAATAAGCTTCCCCTTTACGCAACTGAAATTAAAATGAGACAGAAGCATAGGTAAACAGAGGGTGGCACTGAATAGAAATTTGAATTCTTATCCTTCTCAAGTCTGGTGAGGCTGAGAAAGGTGACTTAACGGTAGAAGGTAACTTTAGTGCAAGACTAAAGCAAAGACAAGGAATCTACCACACTGAAGAGAACATTTTAATAACTCTTCTTTCAGGAATGATTTGCTTTATTGTACTAAATGCAAAACATACCAAACCCTTGTGCTTGAAGTGGAGGCATGTTTATAAGAGGGGGAAGGGTCCCTCTAATGTAAAACACATATGTTTTCCATTGATATCTGGAGCCAGACCAGTAGCTGTAACTTGGCCTGACAAAGCCTTATTGAAGTAAAGGACAGAGTGTGGTTTGAGAGCAGTTAGAAAAAGAACGGGAATGCTGCTCAGGAAATTCTTCGGGCATGGGCAGGGACTTGGCTGGAGTTCTGATGCTGGAAAATCTGACAGGGTCAGCTTCTAAAGGCAGGGTAGGCCTCGTGCTGCTCTGAAAGCAACACTGTGTCTCCCACACCACACCCCTGTTCGGGCATACTCTGGAACTGTACTTTCATCTGGCTGGGGAAAGAGAGAGGTAAGTGCCTATTGTTCTTTCTCCATGTGGATTTCTTGGCATTGTGCTCCTTTTGTTCTGATGTATGAGTTTGTTTGTATCCAGCTAAATAGTTTAAGGGAAAGAAGAAGTTGGAAATCTGTTGCTGTGCATGTGAAACGATTGCCTTAAGAGTCTGCTGCTTTCCTAATTTTTACTTAAGTTCTGATGTTGCAGGGAAGAGGAGTGTTTTAGCTTTCTTTTCAGAAGCGTACATGAAGTTTGCCAGCTTGTTTCTCTTTACAAGGAAATGGTGAGAACAGGGAAGTAATACTTTTGAAGTTTATCTGTGGCTATATAAGGACAAGGAAGTGAAGGAAAACTCATTGTAATGTTGTGGATATATAGTAAATGGCAAATGGCATCTATATGTATAATTTTTGTAAATGTAAATGGAATTCACAAATAGATATAATGCTATTTTCCTGAGAGAAGACTGGGGCTATTGCTGAATAATTTTGAGACAGCTTTGACTAAGTAACTTGCTATGTAGCTTTGAAAATCATAAGCAGATTTTATTGCTGCAGTATTACACTGCTTCTCTGTAATTTTTTTCTGCCTAATCTGTAGCAAAAAAAACCCTCAGACACACATTGGTAATATTCTTTTGAAAATGCTCTGTGTTAGCTTTTTTGAAAAGCAATACTTGGATCCCACATGCCCCCTCTCTGTTCTGATGAGGTGTTTGTTTTGTTTTTGGCCAAATAAATTACTCTAAGAAAACTTTGCTGAAAACGTTGACTGGGTTGAATTCTCTCTTGGGAGAGACTACTCAATATATATCTTATTACTTTATACTTTAATGTGTGGGATTTCCATTAGCAGTGACCAATTCACCTTACTTGGCAAGCTTGTGCAGTGGCTAAAAGTAACTCCACAGCAGTTTTATTAAGGCATGAAAATAAGCCCAAATTATAGGCCAAGTTCTTAATTCTTTAGATAGTTTCTTATCCCTCTTCTATATACCTTTATTTTTCTCAAATATGTTCAGTGCTGTCCTGACTGAGTGTTCTGGCTCTTCTTATAAATGGAAGGCAATAGTAAATGCAAGAGCTGAGTTAAGAAAACTATGCCTGGGTGGAGGAAGGATCTCATTTCACTGACTAGTAGCAATGTGGTCAAGAAGACAGACTGGGAGTCTGTGGCTTCGCTCCCTTGTCCCATTCAGATGCTGATACTTTCCCTCATGATTCCAAGATTCAGGATAAATTAGGGTGGGAACTTGAAGTCAGTTTCTGTTTCCTATTTTAAAACAGATTATAAAATGTGGATTAATCTGAAGAGTTTATCACACTAACAAATAAATTGGTTTACCTCTTCCAGCTTTAATTCAGAATCCGGGATGCCCCCGGATGTTATCATACCTAAATTGCCACCTATCTAGCCAGGATGCCACGACCCAGATGCATCCCAGGTCAAAGCCTTGCTCAGCCAGCCAATTTTTAAAGTCAGAAGCTCCCTGACTTTGAAAAAGTGCTGGCTGAGCAAGGCTTCAACCTGGAATGCATCTGAGTGGTGGCATACTGAGCTAGGCTAAGTCGGATAGAGAAATAGAATCAGCCACCAGTTAAAACGGAGCAAGCCAAAGAGATGATGAACCACCATCCAGGCTGACTAGTGGCTTTGTTTTGTGTCATCTATCCTGATTTTATTTTAAAAGGGTTGAACTGCAGTAAATGTCTAGAACAACAACAGCAGCAGCAGCAGCAGCAGCAACAGGCTTGCTCTTGTTGCTGTTGATGTTATATGGCGTGGCCCGAATTAACGGGCCGGCGCTGTTGCCACGTGTGGAAAGGCCTCTCCCCTTCCTGCGCATCAGTCTTGGGTGCCCTGGTGGCTGGCATGAGCGCGGGCTCAATGCTGATTGGCTGCCAGGAGGAGCAGGAAAGATACCCACCTGATTGGCCACAGCAGGGTATGGCGTGCCCTCCTATTGGTGGAGGGCTCGGGGAGGGCGGTGCCTCCGTCCTTCCTGAGCTCTCATTGGCTGTTGGGCCTATTTAAGGCCCTGTAAGGCGAGTTCCGCTCTCCTACCCTCCCTCCCTGTCTTGGGAGTTGATTGTCACAACTTCCATTCTGGGTGGCAGCATAGGCCTGGATCTGGGTTAGGGGTTTCCGGGGCCCACTGGCACTGGATCGGGAGTCCTCGTGACCCGGGTAAGGAGCGAATCGCTGTGGCCATTGCGGGGGCCACAGTCTATTAATACCTGGTGACTAGGATGCCTCGCAATTTGATGTGAAGCAGCGCAGTTGCCTAACTGCGCAACAGGGCAGAGCTTGGCACCTGTGTCATCCTGATGTTTGCCCCTGCTACCAAGCATACATCAACCAACCAGGGTGTTGCTGATGTCCAGATCCAGACCTTATGCTTTGGGCCAACCCTATGGTTTTTTGTTGTTCTGGCTATGTGGAACAGTTAATAAAGATGTGGCCTTTTTTCCTCCAACCAGTTTTCTGTGTTTATTGGGGGGGGGGGCTGATCTGCGCGGCAAATGCCTTCAAGTTATTTCCAACTTAATGGCAACCTTATCACAGGGTTGTTCTGAGAATGTGTTACTCACCCAAGTGGGTTTCCATGGCAGAGTGGGGAATCAACCCTGATCTCCAGAGTTGTAACTCTAACCACTGTATCATGCTGGCTACAATGAGAAAATGAGAAATTAGAGTGTAAGAGTTATGACAGAAAAGGCTACATTGTAGTGTACGAGGAAAAGCAGAATATCTGGCAGCTCATGCACAGAATTTCTATGAGAGCATTCCATCTTCACTTTAGACACTTAGGCACATGGTGGCAAGCTTGAGAGCTAGGTCAAGCAATACTTAAAGTGCCAGGAAAGACTAGAAGGGTCCTGACTGGATTGTTGTTGTGATGGCATTAGATGGACAACTCCAACTGTAACTGAAGTGATAACCAGCTATCAAAGAGAAATATATACATGCCTCAGAGTCAGAGTCAAAGACATCCCAGAGTGCTACTCTATGTCTCAACATAACTCGAATATATTCTGCTTCAACCCCCTAACTCAGGTAGTTATTTAGGTAAGATACAGGTTCAGTAGGAGGGAGGATTCTATCCATGACAACAAAGGTGGAGGTGCTAAAGGGCCTCCAGGCCTCTTTTGTCATCCAGTATGCAACTGGGCTTCTTGAGTACTGATTAAGACCTGTCCAGAGCCATGGGAAAGATCCTTGCTCATCACCTATATCCACTGTATATAGAGATTTTCATTTACTGAATTTATTTTGTTTATTTTGTTTTCAGTGAGAAATGCAAAGATGCTACTGTGTAATACTAGATATATTTTCCCCATAATACCATTCCTTCAAGCAGGCACATGTTGATTGCTGTTGTCTTTCCATGCATTGTTACACTACAAAGATGCATTGTGAGTTCCACTTAGCTGTCACTCTTCTTTATTGTTCCACAGAACATCCTTCTTGTCCTCTTTCTCCCACAGTCTCCTTGATCTCTGTCCTTGATGCCTACTCCATCTCCCAAGGTGTCATTGGATTAGATAATCTTGTGTCACAGAAAGATCAATAAATCGTGAACTAGTTAGAAGAGTGCCAAATGTGACTTTAGAGCTTTGAATGTGAATTCCAAGGCCCTTGAACTGTCTTAGTACATCAAATGTCTCCTTTTCTTATAGAGTCATAGAAAAATAGATTTGAAAGGGACTTTGTGGGCCATAGAGTCTGACGTCATGCTCAATGCAAAATCTCTAACTGAAGCATTTCTAGCAGGTCCACCCTCTCTTCAAGAATGCCCAAAGGATACCCTATCTGCTTCTATTGCCAGAACACTTTTACTGTCAAGTTGTTCACTCAAAATGTACTTTTCTGTAAACCAATGGACCTGATCCTACCTTCTGGTACAACAGAGAACAGGCCTGTGCCTTCCTTTCAATGACAACTCATGAAGTATTTAAAAGGTTGAGTCATGTCCCCCTCAGTCTTCTCTTCTGAACATGCCCAGCTCCTCCAACCTCTCCTCATGTTTTGTTCTCTGTACTTATCCTCATTGCCCTTCTCTGAACCTGCTCCAACTTGCCTGTATCATTCTTAAATGAGTGTAAATTAAAAAGGCACCCAAGACTAAATGGAGTACTTCAGGTGAGATCTGTCCAGCACAGAATATAGTGGGACTGTTACTTCCTTTGACTTGGAAATTATGCTTGTATTAATGCAAGCTGAAAGAACTTTTTGTTTTGTTTTTGCTGCAGCATCACTTCTGGCTCATGTTCAACTTATTTTCAACAATAATCCCAGAGTCCTTTTTCACATGTAGTACTGCTGAGCCACATATCCCCCATTCTATACCTGTGCGTTTGGTTTTTGTTGCCTAAATGTAGAACTTTGCATTTGTCTCTATTGAATTTCAATTTATTAATTTCTGCCTAATTTTTTTGTTTCTCTAGATTTTCTTGAATTCTGTTTGTATCTTCTAATATATTAGTTCTCCTCCTAGTTTTGTATCATCTACAAACTTTATAAGGATTTCCTCCACCCTGTCATCTAAGTCATGAATAAAAATGCTGAAGAGTAATTGGTTAGAATCCTAAGGCACTCTACTTGTGATCTTCTTCCAATTTGAGGTGCAAGCCATTGAGGATAAATATTTGAGCATGATTTTTCAATTAATTATGGATCCATCTGATGGTGTTCCCATCTATTCCACATGGCTTGACATCAGTACATGTGAAAGGGATCTAGGTGTCTTAGAAGGTACATACCAGCACTTTGTGCCAGCCTGAATGCAGAATAGGGCTACATTAGGGTTGAGTGTTCACATGCTCAGAACCCTACTGCTGCCTGTGGGCCACCATCTTGGCACATGCCTGTCCAGATGGTGCCATCCGGGCACATGCCTGTCCAGCCCAAATGGCGCTGCACACGAGGGGCATCATAAGGCCATGCCATAGTCCTTATGGCACCCATTCTAAGGCACAAATAGGAGCCACGTTTCCTTGCTTGTATTTGCACCAGGTTGGGGGCAATGGTGTGTGGCTGCCGTGTCCCCAACCCAGTGCTTCCAGGGGTGGCATAGAGCTGCCCCTGAATGGACTGTCTGTTCAGTGCCTTAGTAGACCAGAAGCTGGATATGAGAACAGTGTTATGCAGCATCTTTTTAAAAAGTGATTCTAGGATACATTAATAAGATTTATTGTCTAGACTGAGTGAAGTAATCTATTCTGCTTTGATCTGACATCACCTAGAATGCTGTATCCAGTTCTGGGCACCATGGTTCAAGATTGATATTGACAAGCTGGAGTGTATCCAGAGGAGAGCAACTAAAATAGTGAAAGGTCTGGAAGCCATGCCCTATGAAGGGTGGCTTAGGGAGCTGGGTAGAGAAGGTTAACAGGTGACACAACATTCATGTTTAAATATTTGAAAAGATGGCGTACTGGAGATGAACTAAGTTTCCTGATAGTGAGCGGTGTTTAGCAGTGGAACATGCTGCCTTGGGGGATGGTGGAGTCTCTTTCAATGGACGTTCTTAAACAGAGGCTGGATGTCTATCTGTCAGGAGCGCTTTGATTGTGTATTCTGAGTCTTGGGGGAAGGAAATTGAGGGAGAACCCTGTTGTGAATGTATTTAATGTTTCTGCATCATAAAGCCTCCAATATTGCATTGCAAGAATGTAGAACTGGGGGGGAAAAATCAGCTCTCTGGATGAGGGATTTTGTGTGCTTTTGGGTGTTTTTTGTTTGTTTGTTTGTTTTGTTTTGTTTTGTTTGCATTTTGAGATTTTTTTTCCCTGTATGTCAAGAAAGTGTGAAAATTAGCTTTTCTTTTGTAAAAATTGCATTTGAACAGAAAATAGTGACTTTTTGCACAAAGTATGCTGCATTCCAAAGCATAAAACTGGGGGAGGGGTTATGTCCATTTTTTAAATTAAAAAGTCCTGAAATTTCAAAATTGGTTTTAATTAATGACATTTTTTTCAGTGAGGTGTGTCAGAACACTCTTTCATACTGAAGATGAAAAAATATAAGTGTTCTTTGCATCCAAAATTCTACAAAGATTGCCTCACACAAAGTGTGTTACAGTAGTCTAATTTTCATGTAACCAAGCCATGTGTCACTTTGTCTAGGTTCGACTGACCAAGAAATGAGTGTACCAGCTAGAGCTGAAATTTAGCAAAAGGCTACTCACAGATTAATCTCTTCAGTCATAGCTCCCCAGATAGCCCTGCACAGCACCTACTTTGCTGATTTTTCATGACCAGACCAAGACCTTTTTATAGTGGGTGCATGGTATCTGCAGTGATTTAATTCCATTTGTTATTTTGGATAGCAAAATCCAAAGTGGTGAGCAATCAAAGGTTTGCTTTTTGGATTTGTAAAGAAAATATTTTAAAGCCATGGTAGGTTGATTCAATGTATGCATAACTCGTGGATATGGAGAGCTGACTATATTTCCCAGGGCTTTTCTTTTTAACTTTCTGTAGACATTGCTGCCTATCTTTTTGTACTAATTTCCTTGACTATTTATCTCTTTGCTATTTTAAATTGTGCTTGTGGGTGTCCTTCAGTTTTGAATGTATCTAAGAGTGTTTTGTTGTATTTTATTTTACACAAAGAACCATACATGTGGTGTGACCCCCACCACATCCACTAGGAAGACTGACATGGCTCCCATGCTCCTGAACCTTATATTTCACAGATATTACAGTGTGTTTTTCACCCATTAGAGTTTTACTGCATTCAGATGAAGAAGAGGCACATCCTCCTTTTGAAACCAGTTCATCAATAAACATAGTACTACTACAACAGCATGGACCTGCACTGATCCCCAGGCATTTCAATGAAAACATGAATCAGATGAGAAAGATCTCAGTGCATGGAAAACACTGCAGATGAGGTTGAAAGAAGCAGATTGATATTCAGTTGCTAAGATCTTATAAAGCTCACGAGTCTACTAGTGATTGTAAAGGAAGGAAATGATAAAAAAAACTCTCAGGCAACTACCCACATGTGTGCCCCAGGATTTGGCAAACAGAAGGACATACTTCATGTGGAGTATCTTTCAAGGAATAAATGTCTCATGAAATGTGAATATTTATTCTGTTTCACAGAACAAAACTTCTGTATTACATTTTCTTCATTATATTTTTATGTCACCTTTCTTCCAAATTATATTACATACATGGTTCTTCCTCTAGCCATTTTGTCCTGGTAACAGTCCCATCAGGTAGGTTAAACTGGCTGAGACTGATGGAATTTTGAACTGGGTCTCCCCACTATGACACTTTAACCACTACACCACATTTGTTTTTTTCTTAATGTGTATCACTTACTTAAATCTGGGGTGAGAGGGAGAGAGTCATTTACAGTTTCTCCTCTGTGCACCCCTTCACCTAACTAATTATTTACTCCTCCCACAGATGCAGGTGATTTCTATACTGACCTAAACTGCATTTAAAGCCAACCAGGTTTCTTGCTTAACCAGGACTATTAACTAAAAACTGAAGCTGGTTTACAATTATTACTAGGCTTGAGTACAGAGCTTCATTACGTCTGTGTTTCAGAAGGGAGGGGAACAATTGCTCTTGGAGAACAAAGGGATTAAGGAAGAGGAGTAAATATAATACCGTGGTAACCACTCTTTCTCTTTCAGATATTGTTAAGATATTTTACATGTATCTTAATGCTCTCTATGCATTATGTGTCATCAAACATCTGTTTACTCATGCTTGCACACATTGCAGCCAGCCACAGTCAGTCCTGGGCCACTGACATGATATTTGCAATGCAGAGCAGAATGGCTCAGAGCATTAGTTTCCATGCACACATAGTGTAATTTTAGATGACATACACATGAAACAGTTATATTTACCTATAAAAAGGTAATCCTCCAAGAAGACTCAGCAGCATATCTAATTCAGAAATATATGTTGGAGATATGTATATACACACACAGGCAGACAGACAAAACAGGCACACACATATATATAAACAACTGTCTGTTCCTTAAGGAAAAACAAAACTGAGGATTGGTAATACCCTTTTATTAGGGCAATTAAAATGTTAGAAAAGTGGCATGTAAACTTTCAAATTCTTCAGAAATCCTAATCAGGCATGGTACCATGAGAAAGAGGAAGAATTCTAGAGAACTCAAAAGCTTACACCCTTCAAGCAGCACTTTTGTAACACTTTTTTATGATTCAGCAATTTAAGTAAAAAGTTTCTCTGTAGTTTGTTCTTATTGTGTGCCTTCAAGTTGTTTCTGACTAATGTTGACCCTAAGGCGAACCTATCACAGGATTTTCTGGGGCTGAGACTGTAAACCTTATTGCACACATTTTTTTTAAAATGTTCTGGGTACAGGTAGGGGACACTCAGGGCCGTGCATGACCAAGGGGAAAATGGATTTTATCACACACCCAAGTGTCCTCAACATGGCCCCATTCCATCGCCCGGCACCAGGCTGTTCCCATTCAGTACTGAGTTGCATCCTTTGGCTCTGACAGAAAAGTTCTGGCGGAGCAAAATGGCACATCTCAGCACTGAATGGGAACGGCCTGGCTGCATTCCTGTCATAATGCCTGATAGTGTTAATCAGAATCTGCTGTGTATAATGGAAATACAGGAGCCTTCATTACTTTGTCTCTTTCTTACTCCCTCTCAAAGAGAGATCTTGTTCAGTTGGTTAGATCCAACATGGCACTAGAAAAAACCCAGCAGCATGATGAGGCTTTCCTTTCTCTGCAAGTACAATGACAATTAGAACTGCTTCCGCTGCCATCTCTCCTTTCTGTCTATGGCAGGGAGGATGCAAAGGGTGTGTGTTTGTGCACATGAACACATACATTGTGCAAATGCTGTATCGGTTGCTTTTTAAAAACCTTGTGGGCCCTCCTGGAGCGGCAGCAGTAGATTGCTGGCATTTCTTCCTCTTGCCCCCAAGCTGATCTTCTTCTGCCTTGTTGTGCCAGAAAATCTGTTCCAGGGGATTGCTACACTCTCTGGAACAGACTTTGAGAATAAAGGTTTTCAGTGGGCAGATAAATGTCCCCCTCTCAGTTGCTACATCAGTTGAACAAAACCATTGCTTCCAACACTAATTTAATATTCTTTCTTTTCTTACCTACAAATGTTTGCCTTCTAGATTTCAGTAGGAAATTTGATAATGGCTATATTGCAGGACAATTAATTCCACATCTCTTGTTTCCATTTTGTTGTTGCTATTAACTGAAATACACTTGTTCATAATGATAGTTCAGATACTGCAGTAGCGGCCAAAATCATTTCACTGTCCTGAAACAGGAAATCAAGAAGATGTTATTTCCATGAAAGCAAAAGCTGTTAACAAGAAGAACAGAGAGCTTGAAAGAGAATATACTTTGAAGTTACTAATGGAAAATAGTTGGATTTATGGAATTGTTTTTAATGCAAAAATTATGATATCTTCCAAGTAAATTTAACTTATGGCAGACATGACTGAACACCTTCTTTGCTTCAGTCTTCTCAGAAAAGGCAAAGGGTGCTCAACCTAAGGATAATTGAGCAGAAGGCAGAACAGGGGAATTTCAGCACAGAATAAGTAAAGAGACAGTACAGGAATACCTGGTTAACCTAAATGAGTATAAGTCTTCAGGACCAGATCAACTACATCCAAGGGTATTAAAAGAATTGGCAAATGTAATATCGGAACCACTGGCAATAATCTTTGAGAACTCCTGGAGAACAGGAGAAGTCCCAGCAGACTGGAGGAGGGCAAACGTTGTCCCCATCTTCAAAAAGGGGAAAAAAGAGGATCCCAACAATTATCGTCCAGTTAGTCTGACATCAATACCAGGAAAGATTCTGGATCAGATCATTAAAAGAGAGTCTGTGAACATCTAGAAGATAATTTCATAATCACGAAAAGTCAACACGGGTTTCAGAGAAACAAGTTATGCCAGACAAATCTGATCTCTTTTTTTGATAAAATTACCAGCTTGTAGATGAAGTGAATGCTGTGGATTTAGTATATCTCGATTTCAGTAAAGTCTTTGACAAGGTTGCACTTAGGGCGGAAAAATGAAATGCACAGATATAAATGGGGGACACCTGGCTGAATGAAACTACGTGTGAAAGGGATCTAGGAGTCCAAGTAGACCATAACTTGAACATGAGTCAACAGTGCCATGTGGCAGATAAAAAGGCCAATGCAATTTAGGCTGCATCAATAGAAGTATAGTGTCTAGATCAAGGGAAGTAATAGTGTCACTCTATTCTGCTTTGGTCAGGCCCCACCTGGAATACTGTGTCCAGTTCTGGGCACCACAATTCAAAAAAGATGTGGAGAAACTGAAGTGTGTCCAAAGGAGGGCAACTAAGATGGTGAAGGGTCTGGAAACAATGCCCTATGAGGAATGCCTTAGGGAACTAGGGATGTTTAGCCTGGAGATGAAAAGATTAAGAGGTGATATGATAGCCCTGTTTAAATATTTGAAGGGATGTCATATTGAGGAGGGAGCAAGCTTGTTTTCTGCTGCTCCAGAGACTAGGACACAGAACAATGGATGCAAATTGCAGGAAAAGAGATTCCACCTCAACATTAGGAGGAACTTCCTGACAGTAAGGGCTGTTCAACAGTGGAACACACTCCCTCGGAGGGTGGTGGAGTCTTCTTCCTTAGAGGACTTTAGAGGCTGGATGGCCATCTGTCAGGGATGCTTTGATTGGGAGTTTATGCATGGTATGGGGTTGGACTGGATGACCCATGTGGTCTCTTCCAACTCTATGATTCTATGATTAGGATTTCTGAAGAATTTGACTGAAGAAACAACCTGTCCAGTATTTTACTTACACACACACACATAGTGGTTTGAGTGTTAGACTAAGACTCTAGAGATTAGGATTAGAATCCCCACTGTGGCATGAAACCCACTGGGCAAACTTGGGCAAGTCACACTCTCTCAGACTTAGAGGATGGCAATGGCAACATCTTCAGAATTAATGTTTTGAAAACCCTTTGTTAGGTTCACCTTAGGGTTGCCATAAATTGGGAATGACTTGAAGGCACAAAACAAAAGCAATAACAAATGTGTGTGTGTGTGGATGTGTTTGTACACATACCAGTTAAAAGAGCATACATATGCAGTCTGACCTGCCATACGCACATATACACACACACACACGTAAGTGTACCCTGAATTTTTAGAAATGGTGTGCATGTGTGTACACACACACACACACACACACACACTTAACCTCTAGATGCCAGCCACAGATGCTGGTGAAATGTCAGAAAGGAACTCTTCTAAAACATGGCCACACAGCCTAAAAGCTCCACAAAAAAACTACACTTTCCCATTGTCTTTATTCTTGTCTTACCTTTTGTTGTAGCAGTCACTTTTCAGTGAGTAACATTCTATCAGATCATCATACATTTTTTTTTGTTGGAATAAGAATGGTTCTTTCTCTACTTGTCAGAATTATTGATTATCATTTAAGGAGGAGGGTAGAAATCTAAAAAGAGATACAGTTTAAATAAATTTTCCAGAAAATCTAGTCCCTGAATGCATAGCTTCTTGTTGAAATATGAGGGAAATGCAAAATGTAAACTATAATTTTTCCTTTCCTATTTGGGAGAAATTAGAGATCACAAAAGTGTTGCATTATTACTGCCTAACAGTGTTGCATAGCCTTTGTTTCTTTCAGTGAAAAAACAACCACCATTATTCCTCTTCCTGGGAGACCTGCAGGAGGGAAAGAGAGTGTCTGAGTAGATTAACACATGAGGCTAAAAAGTGGAATTTTTGCAGAATAAAAGCATTTGACTGGTACTTATTGCACGATGTCATGTCCATCCTGCTGCTACCTTGCATTCAGTCAGTTACTATTGTGCATTTTCCATTCAGGGGCAAAACCCATCAATAGGCCCTTAATGTTGCTGCCACTCCATGACTGCCTTGGTGCTCCTTTCCAGGGCAGTTTTGCTTCCCAGGTAGTCATGAGGTGTGAAGGAATGGTGATTCTGCTTCTCTCTCTCCTCCGCCTTGCAACAAGCCTGGCTACCACCACCTTCCGCAAGCCAGCTGCTGTGTGTGAATGTGCTAAGGCAGTGGAGGAGGAGGAACAGCCCCGGCCAGCTTTGGAAGGTGGTGGGCTTCAGGGACCATTTGCCCCTTCCCCATAACAAGCACATTCACATAGAGCAGCCGGCTTTGGGACAGTGTTGTTAGCTGGGATCACTTGCCCCATTGCTTCCTCCTGGAGTAAAGGGCTGGTATGTGAACATGATGGGTGGAAGCAGTCATGGCAGCCATTCACCTCCTGAAGCTGCTAAAGTTGCTACTCCTCCCAGCTCCTGAAGGACATTCACATGCCATCTCTGTGCTCCAAGAAGAAGCTGCTGTGTGTGAATGCCCAGCCTGGCTAAACATTGAGTACATGGCACCCAAAAGGAATACCCCCTCGTCTGGCAGTGCAGAAAACAGAACACACAGTCACAGGTCACCAAAGCATGATCATGGGGAAAAGTGTGATACGAAATGATGCCACGTTGGTATGCTTTCATTGATAAATTAACAGGATTGTGGTGGAACAGCAGGCTGGTGAGATAATCTCCTGAAAGAGAAAACACACACCATTTTAAACCCCACATAGTATTCCATCACTGTAAATTCTAGGCTATGTCCTCATAGATCTGATTCATACCCTATATTAGTTTCCTTGAACATCTTGCAGCTTGCTTTTTCTATGTCTTAGTTCAGAACTGCTGCTTTCATTCTTTGCACTCTTTTGATTACAAATCTTTCTTGTGTTGCAAATTCTTTGCCTAAGTTGGGCATACCATTTGCTTCTAGAGTCTGAGCTGAAGAAGTGAAAGGGGGAGGGCAAAGAAATATTATCCCAGGCACATGCAGATAGTTTTGAACTGAAGCTCTTTAAAATGGTGCATGGCTGGCTGTGATTTTACCATTTGATAAATGATCTGTAAGAGCAATGACTGTGAGCCTTCCAAGGAAAGTGCCTCTGTACAATTCAAGAACTATAATTATATTCTAAAACCAGAATGTGTGTGTATGTGTTCAAGTTGCCTTTCGACTTATGGTGACACTTGAATTTCATAGGGTTTTCTTAGGCAAGGAATACAAAGAGGTTATTTTGCCAGTTCCTTCTTCCAAAATATAGCCTACAACAAGTAGTATTCATTGGCAGTCTCCCATCCAAGTACTAACCAGGGCTGACCTGGCTTAATTTCCAAGTTGCTAATGAATTATGGAGAGCAAGCCAATTGAAATTGGTGTAAAAGTTGAACATCTACAATTTGTAAATTATAACAGCAATTGTAGTGAGATCACAATCTGTTAGAGAAGAGAGAAAGAGAGACTCTGGGTACCAGAATCCTGGAAATTTCACACAGCTATAGCACTATGATTCCACTTAACTGATAATGGTTCCTTTTATGGAAACCTGGGATTTGCAGTTTAAGAAGAGGTCTTCAGAATTTTTGGCCAGGGAACATTGTGCTTCAAGGAAACTTACAAACACCAGAATTCCTTAGGATGAAATCATGGCAGTTAAAGCAGAATCAGAGCACTCTGTTTGCATAATGTGAAATTGTAATTTGTAATTTGGAGAAGTCTAGGGATCATTTGGTTTTTGAGGTGGAAAAATGGAGCAAGGGAGAATCAAGCAAGCTAAAACACACTCTTGGGAGCTGGCAGAGTCCAGTCCATCCTTTTCTCTCATTGCTTGCCACTGTCCTGAAGCTCTTTGATAACTTCTGAGCATATGATCTCATGACTTAACAGTCTCATGGCACCAGCAAAATGTTGCTTGTGTTAAATAGTGTCACAGGGCTTGTAGCATGGGAAACACTGGCCCTTTTATATTTTAAAGGTTTCAAGTCAAGGGTGATATTCTGTACTGGATTGTTGCCTTTTTAAATAAGGTTTTCCCAAAATAATTGAAGTACTCTGCCACCACAACCTATCCACCTTGGATCCTTCATAACAAGAAAGATGGGAAATATATAAATAAATATCCTTGGAACATAGCAGGTATCTTAATGTCTTAGCCATTTTAACACATGAGTAATGTTTTAGTGAAAAATTCCAGAGAAATCACTTAAAAGCAGGAAAGCCAAATGTTTCTGTAAAGAAAGGAATTTGCTTGGAGAAAATGAAGGAAAGAAAAAGGAAATCATGCACATTAGCTTACAAACTAAAAATAAATAAATATTATATAAATATTAAAGTCAACCTAACATAGCTTAATAAATATCTACATATTAAGTAGAGTCTTGGGTTTTAGAGTATGTCGCAGAATTCTTTTAAGAGAGGATGGTTTGAGTAATACAATTATTATTATTATTATTATTATTATTATTTATATAGCACTGTAGATTTACACAATGCTGTACATACAAACAATAAAATAGATAAAAGTAAACCTGCCCATGGCATGAATTCTAAGAAATACAAGCATAATACATTTCTTAGAATAGTAGTAGGACTCTTGATTAGGTGTCTCAAAGAAGCCAGAGTGATGGAAAATGAATACAAATTTTAAAACTATAAAGGAAGAGAAAGCTTGCACATGCCCCTAAAGGATAGTTGTGACAATGTCATGCCCAGCCAGGCTGAGGACTCAGAGGAGGATGAGGAGGATGAGTTTGAACCCTAGGTGGAGGTGGAACCTGAAGTTGAGCCAGGCCCTAGCTCTGCTAGCTCCAGCAGAGCCTGTGACTCAGCATCCCAGCTTCTCACCAGCAGAGATTCCAGGCACAGATGATATGGAAAAGCAGGACAATGAGATACCTACTTTTAGCCAGTGAAGGTCTAAAATGGTGTGCCTTCGTCAGTCCAAGAGGCTCTTTGAGAAATGCTCAGCAATCGGGAAGCAGCTGTGATTAGGAACTGGGTATTATAAACAGGTCCAGGATGCTGAGCTCCTTTGTCAGAGCTTATGTGAGCTTCCTGATGAAAGCATGTTTCTTTGACTCCCTTGGACTTTGTTGTCTGAAACCTTGCCTCTTGGACTGATCTGTAACCCTTAACCTTTGGACTGCCTGGCTGACCTGTCTTTCTGGAACCCTGGACCCTTGCCTGACCTTCCCCTATTGGACACTGATTAGGTACTGGGATACTGTACTATATTTGATTTCTTTCATTTGTAAAGACCTTTGGTTTTGCTAATAAAGTCTCTGTGAAAGTTCAGTTGATCTCTTCTCCCATCTTCTAATACTTAATCCTGGTACAACTAGCTTCCACATTGTTTCCATAACATTTATTTATTCATAGTTTTATTGTCTTTCATAGGGATTTTTAAAAAATGCATTTAAAATCTAGTGTTATTATTTGGCAGTTTTACCATTTGTTTCTTTTCTTTTTCTTTCTTTTTTCTTCTTTTTCTTTTTTGCTGATGACTGTCTTGAAAGTTTTATTTAAAATTGGATACATAAATGGGTGAATGGACAAATATTCTTCCAGAAACTCTCACTAGTCATGGTACGTGGGGAAGAATTACATGGAGAATTAAATCTTGTGCAAGAACAAAAATGAAGACTTGTACAACTGCAGGAGTCTGATAAATGAGCCACTGATAGGGTCCTATAGATTTCAGTTCATGAGCACAGCCTTAAGAAAGGTGAAATATTACAGGTCTGCACTAGATGAGTAGAGGCAGGTGTTTTCTCCCACTCCTTGTATAAGCTGCCAGTATTTGTCTGAGTAAAAGCCTCTCCCTACTTCCCTTATCACAGCCCCTTAAAAATTAATGTCTCCCCTTATTTCCACACTTCACACTTCCAAAGGACAAAATCAATGTCATTTGTTACAGATGTCACAGCTCTAATATAGCCTTTACATTTGAGATGTTGCTCTGAAAACCTCACTGCTACAAAGGGATGGATTTATTATTTCATGATGCTCAGCATGTTCCGTCAGCTCAGGCAACCATATCAGCATGTGTTTAATATGCTGCATAGTAGCAATAGTTCCGTTGGTTGATTTTAGACCCTCACTAGTCTTGTGAGTGGGTGGGCTCTTTAGATTGCAATGTGTGCTACTACAAAAATCATGCATGCCTCTCTTTCATTTTTTTTTTAGATGGTAACATGTTTTGTTTTACTCACAATAAGTAACTAGTTCTACTGTGTGTGGGTCTCTTGCAGCTCATTATGCTGCCTTGAGCCCTGGACTTCTGTCCCAAAGGCCTGATTTTGCACGCTCCCTAACCCTAGGGGCTGTGGCGGTGGCCCCTTTCTCCCATCGGGACCTCTGGGGATGGCAGTATGCAGCGGGCACCCAGAGCACCTGCTGCACCCTGCTTTTAGGCCACGGAGAAGCATGGGCGTCCGGTGAGGCAGCCCTGGCCCCATCCCGGCGCTTCTCTGGGCGCCTACAGACCACTCTTTTTGGGCGGCATGTACAGCCCCATAGTCATATGCAAATGGAACAACTGTACAGTGGTTATTAGCCATGATCTATAAACTAATGTAAAATCAGCCTAGGATGTGTACAAGAACCAGAAAATTGGGGAAATTACCAAAGACGAATTCAAACAAATAGTTTGTGTAAGGAGAAAGCCAGAAAAGCTAAAGCACAAAACCAGATCAGGCTTGCTAGAGAGGTTAATAGAGATTAACAATAGAAAAGGGTTTTTTGGTTAACTATGTAGCAAACAGAAAACTAAGGAAATGGTAGGGCTGCTGAGTGGAGAAGATGGCAAGTTGCTAACAGGTAACAAAAAAAGGGGGCAGACAAAACTACTCAATACCTTCTTTGCCTCAATCTTCCCTGAAAAAGAGACCAGTGCTTAGCATGGGGACAATGGAGTAGATGAAACAGTAAGAAAATGCAGCACAGAAAAGATAAATAAGTAGTACAGGAATACCTGGCTTCTTTAAACAAATTTAAGTCTACAGGACCAGATGAACTACATCTAAAGAACTGGCAGAAGTAATCTCAGAACCACGGTCAATACTCTTTGAGAATTCCTGGAGAAAAGAAGAAGTCCCAGCAGATCGAAGGAGGCAAATATTGTCCCCATTTTAAAAAAAGAGGACCCAAATAATTCACCCAGTCAGCCTAACATCAATACCAGGAAAGATTCTAAAGCAGATCATGAAACAAACGTTTGTAAGCATTTAGAAAGGAATGCCATGATAATTAAAAGTCAGCATGGGTTTCTGAAAAACAAGTCATGCCAGACTAATCTCTCTCTTTTTAATAGAGTTAACAAGTTTGGTGGATGAAGGGAGTGCTATGGATGCAACATTGATTTCAGTAAGGCCTTTGACAAGGTCCCCTATGATATTCTTGCAAAAAAAAAAGGTAGTAGAATGTGGTTAAGACAATGCTGCTATTAGCTGACTTTGTTGAACTACCAAACCCAAAGGTTATTCAACAATGCCCCCTCATCCTGGGGAGAGGTGGCCACTGAGGGCCCACAGGGTTCTTTAATATAAATAAATAAATAAATAAATAAATGTGTTATTTAACATCTTCATCAGTGGCTTACATGATGATACAGAGGGCATGCTTATCAAATTTGCAGAGGTTACTAATATCACAGAGGACAGGATCAAAATTCAAAATGACCTTAACAGATTAGAAAGCTGGGTCAAAACTAGCAAAATGAATTTCAACAGGGAGAAATATAGGATGCAGCCTGCCCACTCCATACATGGGCTTGCCATACTCAGAGTTAAGCTTCCATGCATGGCAAGCTCAGGAACTTAAAATGGCACATGTGCTGTGCCATGTACAGCCATAGAAATCAGTGGGACTTAAGGTTCCACTTTTTGTGCCATACATGGGGGGAGGGGTCCGGAATGGAAATCCCCCCCCCTATACAAAGGGCCACATATACAAAATGGAACCCTCACATATACTACAATTGGGCAGTAAAAGTAAAATACAGAGATACAGTATATGATGGGTGACACCTGGCTTGATTTCAGTATATGTAAAAGGGATTTAAAAGCCTTAGTGGATCAGAGGCTGAACATGAATCAGCAATGTGATGCACCAGGTAAGGAAGCCAATGCAATTCTAGGCTGTATCAATAGGAGTATAGTGTCTGAATTAGTGGTCCCTAAACTTTTTTGATCTACCACCCCCTTTCCTCTTGGGCAACAATCCTAGCACCCCCAATACCAATTTGTTGATATTGGGTCTACTGTTCTACTGCAAATTTAAAAGAGCCAGTATTGGTCACTGCTCCCTTTGCACCTGGTCACTCTGGGAACAGCAACTGATCAGCTGACAAAAAGCTCTTGACCATGCCAGCCTTGTGGTAAAGGCAAAAGGCTTCTCAGTCACCTCTGAACTGGCTCCTTGGTAGCTGCTTCCTTTGTACCCAGCCACCTTCAGAGCAGCAGCTGAGCAGCTAGCTGACCAAGAAGCCTTTCACCCATTCCAGTCTTGTGGCAAAAGCGAGTGTGGGTCATTGCTCAGCCGGCTGCTCAACTGTTGCTCCCAAGGTGACCACGTGCAAAGGGAGAAGCAACTCCCTGATGAAGAAAGACTCTCAATCTTTGTTGGGGTGAAGAGGGTCTCAGCCAGTGTATGTATAGTGGGTTTACAAAAGACTGGCATGGAGAAGGAGAGATATTTTAACTATTGGAGCTACTCTAAGGCTAAGAACTTCTTCCAAGAATCAACCCTGGATATTCCTCCCCCTCCTTCCCTAGAGTCATGTCTCCCCCCCCCCCCGCCCCGCCCCACCCCACCAACATTGCTTCTTCTGCTACCTCTTCTCTCAGCTTGTCTGATGAAGAAAGCCAGCCAAGCCCTGGCAAAACTCAAAAGGCAAAATCTAAAATTTGAAAGCTCAGCAACTTCTTCCCCACTGCCACACATTCTAATTCCTTGCTTCAGTCAGAGTAAACCAAAATGGTGTGACTCCAAGCCACAGAAATAATGCCATTTCTTGTGCACTTTAACTGAAGGGTACCTGCTACCTGTCATGGCCAGCCAAGAGTTGGAGTTGGAGGATGAGGAGGAGGACATGGCTCCTCAGGAGCAAGAGGAATTGGAGGCTAGGCCAGGTCCCAGTTCTGCCATGCCAGACCCTGGCCCTGACAGTTCAGCCCCGGGAGTGGAAGCACAGCCAGGCTCTGGCACTGTAGAGCTCCCTTCAGGGGCTCAGCAGATGAGTGTGGGCTCCAGGGAGGAATCTGGCTTGGAGGTTCCCTCTTTTAAGGAGCGAAGGGCTGAAAGTGCTTGTGTCCATCGATCTCACAGGCTGGCTGAGAAACAAGCTCTTAATAAGGCTCAGCTGATACCAGGCAGGGTGTCGGCTACTTAAACACCTGTGAGAGGCCATCCCTTTGCCAGAACTTATTGTAAGCCTTTTGGTGTGACTGTGTGCTGGCTTTGTGTCTTTGGAACTCTGGTTTGCCTTACCTTGGAACGATTTGGACTTTCGCTGCTTTCCTTGCCCTGACCTCGGACCGGACTGATTTCTGTGATTTCCCCAACCATGACCTTGGCTCTGGCTTTTGGACTATTCTTTGGATCAATGTTTAGGCTTGTGGAACTGACTTATCAGCTATTGTTGGTGAGTGCTGGCCGCAGTCCGGGACACTACCCCCTTTTCCCTGGCCACCCCCTTGCTGCCCCCTTTCCCCCTCAATGCTCCCCTGGATTTTTCTGTTACTCCTGGGGGTGGGGTGGGGTGTGTCAGCCAGTTTGGGAGTCCCTGGTCTAGACTGAGGGAATTAATACATTGGTCCCTTCCCTTACGCAAAGGATCTGTTCTCCCCCCCCCCCCCGCATGAGGGGAATTCTGCATATGCTCAAGCCCCATTAAAAATAATGGGTCTCATACCCGTGGCATGGTTCAGCCAAGGCTTCTTCCAGTGAAAGCCGTGCATGTTGCACCCGCATATGATGAAGACATATTGTACTGCCATTCTATTATGCTTTGGTCAGACTTACCTGGAATACTGTGTGTGATTCTGGTCACCACAATTCAAGAAGGATGTGGACAAGATGAACCATCGCCAGAGTAGGGTGACTAAAATGGGGAAAGGTCTGGAAACCATGTTTTATGAGGAGTGGCTTAGGAGCTGGGTATGTTTAGCCTGGAGAAGAGAAGATAAAGGGAAGATATGATAGCCACGTTTAAATATTTGAAGAGATGTCATGTTGATGTCATATTCTGTTCCAGAGACTAGAAAACAGAGGAATGGATTCAAACTACATGAAAAGAGAATCCACCTCAACATTTGGAAGAACTTCCTGATAGTAAGAGCTGTTCAACAGTAGAGCACACCTCAGAGAGTAATAGAGTCTCTTTCTTTGAAGATTTTTAAACAGAGGCTGGATGACCATCTGTCCAAAGGGTTTTGATAATGTCTTCCTGCTTGGTAGAGAGTTTGACTGGATGGCCTCTTTGGTCTCTTCCAACTCTGTGATTTTAAGCTCATATGTTGGCCTTAGACAGACCACTGTCTCATTGTTTGCATTCAAGTCATTTCTGATTTATGACACCCCTAAGGTCAACCTGTCATGGAGTTTTCTTAGGAAGATTTGTTCAAAGGGGAGGAGGTGTCTTTGCCCTTCTCTGAGGCTGAGTGAGTGTGACTTGGCTGAGTAGGAATTTGCATCCTGGTCTCCAGACTCATAGTCCAACACTTAAATTACTACATGCTGGTTCTACCTCCTTGTTATTGTTGTGTACCTTCAAGTTGTTTTCACCTTATGGCAATCCTATGGCATCCCAATAGTTTGGAGGGCTGAGAGTGTGTGTGACTTGCCCTACGTCACCTAGTGGGTTTCTGTAGCTGATCAGGGAATTGAATCCTGCTCTCCAGAGTTGTAATCCAGTGGGGAAAGTACTACATCCCTCTAGCTATCTCCTAACCTTTTTCTGGATATATGAACACAGGCCAGCTTTATAGACTTACCATATAGGTTTGTTGTAAGGATTACAAATGTAAAGTACATTCAGTATTTTAAGTATTTAGACAAACTGTGTTAATTCTAATACTGTTTTATTCTGAGCTAAGCTTTGAACATCAGTGGTCCACAAATATTGACAAATATGTTTGGCAACCTGTGCAAACATCAACACATCGCAACTCTGTATTCACATAATATTGCATAGTCTCCTGAAATTAATGGTTGGAGGCCAACAGTCTGGTTTACAGCTGGTGAAATAAGAAATCTGTGAGAGTATCTCTCTTGCTCTCCATTTCCATGAAAGGAAAGGTAGAAGAAGAGCCTGGTATGCAAAATGAAAAGCTAAAAATCACATTAAATCTTTTTTTTTTTTTTACAAAAACTGATTAACTTGCCTAGCTTTTCACCAGTGAACGGTGTGAAACTACACCCACACAAAAACCTTCAGAATTTTAAACATGCAGTTTAAGGATTCTAAATAAAGAAAAGACAATAAGAATTACTAAATAAAATAATAAGTTAACATAAAATATTCTGTGATCCCTCCCTATTGCAGGTTCTGGCCCACAATCCAGGCCTATTCCTAGGATTCCCAAAAGTTTAGTAAAGCTGCAGAGGAGAAAGAGTCGGTGTTGTGCACAACAAAATCTGTTGTGCTCACACTGCATTCAATATAAACCATGATGCAATTCCTCATAGTAGCAAATATGGATTACTATTTTTCTTGTATTTCACGTTTGTAAAACATGACTTTTTGTTTTTTGAAAACAAAATCCTTATTTTTGCCATTTGCATTATACTGTAATTAAATGAATCAAATACACCAAATCAAAGAATCAACATTTCCCAGTACTTTAGACATCTTATCCAGCATTAGGAAGATTACTTGTGAGGCAATTCTTCAAACAGATCTTTGCAGGGGGTTGAACCAACTTTGTTTCTGCTTCCAGAAAAATTGCTTGCTTCCAGAGAAATTGTATGAAATTGTTATACACTGATTAGAAGATTGTAGTGCTGTAATCATTCTGTTCAGCAGTCATTCTGATCTTGCGTTAATTAAATTAAAACATGGAATCTATCAAGCAGGCAGCTGTACGTTATTATTGATGCAAAGAAGCAATGATATGCAAATAGCAACACTGCTTCCCCACCCTCTCTTCTGGACTAGGCGGTTATTTCAGAAGATTATCACAATTCACTGATGGTAAGATTTATAATCTTCTCATATTATATTATTCATGGTGCAAAGCACGTACAATGTCCTAACATTCACCAAAGATTATTGAGCATTCTATTTGAAGTGCCAGCTTCATCCCCACTCCTAAGATTTGCTGGTAAGCAAGAATTCTGTTGAAGAAGTATAGGTAAATATTCCTCAAAAATTGAGATAATTCCAATATGTATCTGATTTTTACCCATTTTTATTTCATCCTTACATGATGTCTATGCAAGCACTTCTAACATATTGTGCCAGTATGCTCTTTCCTCATAGAACTGTTGTCTTGGAAATCAACCCAAAGATCATTTAGTCTGATCTCCTCCCTATGAAAGAATCCACATCCCAAACAGGTAGTCACTCAGTTTCAACTTGCCTTTAAAAACATTCATTGAAGTAATGACCTTCATCTTCCAAGGGTCTCCACTCTATTGTCAAACAGCTCTTAATGTCAGGAAATTCTTTCTTATGTTTTGCTGGACTCTCCTTCCTTGTACAGTAATTGGAATCAATCAGCCTAACCTTCTGTAGGAGCAAAAAACAGGCTTGCTTTATTTTTTACATGACAGCCCTTTAAGTATTTTAATATGTCTGTCAATCATCTCTCAGTCTTCTCCATCCTAAACACACCCCTCTATTGTTCATACCCTTTACCTTCTTGGTCATCTTTTTCTGGACACATCCCAGCCTGTCAGTATCCTTCTTGAATTGTGGTGCCCAAAACTCAGCACACATCTCCAGTTTAGGTCTGACTGAAGCACGATAGAGTGGTATTAATAGTTCTGTTGATCTGGATGCTATACTTCTGTTGATGCAAGCTATGTTTGCATTGACATTTGCTTATTTGTTTGTTTGCTTGCTTGCTTGCTTGCTTTTGAAACACCACATTACATTGTTGACTCATGCTTAGCTTGCAATTTACCAAAAACCCAGCTCTTCTTCACACATGCTACCATCCATTCTATTTTTGTACATGTGATTTGTTCAGCCAAAAATAGTGCCTCAAAGTTAGGATTGTCCATAGCATTATATTTTTAGTTTCTATGTATGGTTGTGAAAGGTGGACAGTGAAGAAAGCTGAATAGGATGAAAATCAGCTCATCTGAAATGTGGTGCTGGAGAACAGTTCAGCAGATGCTGTGGATTGTAAAAAAAAAAAAAAAAAGTCAAATAAATGAGTATTAGAACAAATCAAGCTTGAATTGTCCCTAGTAGCCAAGATGACAAGGAAACCATAGCCCTGAATCTGCAAGACCTGAGCCAGGCTGTTGAGGATAGGGTGACTTGGAAATCTCTTTTTCCCAGTGGTGTTATAAATTGAAGGTGATGTGATAGCAGTTAACAATAACTATACATCACTATTTCACATAGTGAATCTACCTAAGAATTACCACTTAATTAGCTTGCTTGGGTGTTTGTTTGTTTGGTTGGTTGGTTGTTGTTGTTTTTCTTCTGTTTTTAACCCATTATTCAATTGTGTATGAGCAGCTGGAGAAACACTGCATATTAAGATTGCTTTGGGGAAAGAATCCCAAGTGCCATTTTTCCTTGGTAACCAGGAATAATTTTATTTGAGATGCTTACTTTTGGTGAGGGGGGTGGGGTGAATTACAGCCTTGGAGAAATAATACTGCATCCTCAAAACTAAGTGCTGAGCACAATTCATTTTGTAAAATGTGTACAAAATGTTACCCTTAGGATCCAGGGGGCCTCAGAGTGCCTGCCTTGCAAAAATCTGGACCTGCTAATAAAGTCATTAGAGATCAGGCTGCTTGGGAAATGTGTACTTGCCAAAATGTATACAATATATCTGCATTATGATTTATTGGTGTGTATAACATAAAAAGAAGATCAAGACAGCAACAAACCAGAGGAAGACTGGTCTAGCGGGTATTTTTTCATAAATGTTCTACATTATGTGAGTGTTGTCTGATTCTGATTGTTTGGTTTTCTCCTGCAGCTTGACTTGTACCTTTTATGTCTGGTTGTGTTTCTTCCAGATGCCTCAGGAACAGTACGCACACAGGAGTGCCATGCAGAGCTCAGAAGGGCCACATGTGTACAAAGTGGGGATTTATGGCTGGCGGAAGAGGTGCCTCTATTTCTTTGTGCTACTCCTAATGATTTTAATCCTGGTGAACCTTGCTATGACCATCTGGATTCTCAAGGTTATGAACTTCACAATTGTAAGTACAGGATACTTAGGTTCCATGTATTCCTCCTTCGGGCAGGAGAGGTCTAGAGTTTGACAGAACTTTCCCGGGCTTTCATGTTAGGACATACAGCTGCAGAGACTAAGGAAGCAAACTGGTCTGCTACCTATGCATATAGCAAGAGCACCTTGTAGACTTCCTGGAAATTTCCTTGCATCTTTTGGAAGGATTTAACAGAAGGGGGAAAATGACAGGTGGAGGTGCAGAATTTTTTCTGGCATGCACAGATTTTCATTTTTCTTTTCATTTAATTCAAATCCCAGTTGTCAACATTTTAAAAGTTAACTTTTACTCATCTTTGTCTGTATGGGGAATTCAGAGTTTGAAAGTAACAGATTACAAGTAACAGGTAACTGCGAGGAGTTACTCTGTGGAATAAAGAGGCTGGAACAAAATAGCATTGCAGTTTTCAGATGCAATGTAACAAATTTCAAGCAAGGTCCTTTACTGGTAATGTTTTTAGTGACTTTAAAAAGTTATTTTTAAAGAGCATTTTAATGTATTTTATCAGCATTTTGACATGAAGTTTTCAAATGTTATCCCAGATTCTGATCAACCCAAATGAAAAGTTATGAGCAGTACAACAAACAATGTAAGTACTGTTTAAACAGCAATAGGTAATGACAGCTGATTCCTTTTCCAAACACTGCAATGAGTAATAAAAATGAATTCTTCATTAAAAACAACTTTCAAGGCTCTGGAAAAATTGCTCTATCTTTTCATAAGACAGAGATCATAACATGGAAGGTAACAAGCATTCTGCAAATGAATGGGGTACAAAAGTACAAAAGTGAGAACAAATTTTATTTTTATTGAAAAAAAGCATACTTTAAGAAATGATTCCTTTCCTTTAAAAATTTGCTTGTGTGTTTGTGTAGTGAAACAGAACAGCTTCCACTGGGGCAGTGAGATTTCCCTTGTAATGTTCTCCAGCTCTAAAAACAGACTACACCCCATTCCCGTGGGGATAAAGCAATAAAATCAGATTGGACTGAGCATGAAGCTTCTCTAAGAAAAAAGAAGTCTGAAAATGTACAGTAGTCTTATGACAAAACTGTAAAGGTAGCTTTCATTGGCTGGTTTATGTGAAGAAACCCATAAACAATTTTGTGTCTTGGTAAAAGACTCTCATGGGAATAGCAATATTATCAGGCAGCCATTCCCTTTCCCTATCTTCTTTTTTGTAAGGTGAGATCAAACACCTGTCTTGTTGTACACACAATCAAGAAATTGTTTAAATTGTAAATTGCACATTATCCTTACTCAAGAGATAAAAACCACTGTGACATTCTGTACTACATAGCGAACATATAAAGCTGGATAGTAAAGTGAATGCAACATACTGCAATTGAATTATTGTTCTAATGTATATTTTGGATCCCATACGAAACAGTTTCCAAGCAGTAAACCATATGCCTCCATATTTTAAAATCACATTCTACTGGTCTTTCCAGATAGTTTTTATTATTTTTAAAACAGTAGTTATACTGTTGCTGTGCAGGTGTCTGTGTATGGCTTCATTTCTGGCACAGAAGATACTATATGTACCCTAACACTCCATTTTTAAAATGTTGTAGTTGGAAAATAATAAATTGATCTCCTTCTTCAAACACATCAGTTGCCAGGAATGAATAGTGTGTGATATGTGGCTGCATGTCTCTGGCATCTGTTAAGCATGTGCCCATGACATCATGATGAGTGTTAGAAAAATACTTAGGCCATCTTGTCAAGTTTCTGAAAAGGTTTAATTTTAACAAAATTGCACAACAGCAACAACTACTTGGATTTTGTTAGGATTAACTACCTTGAATGCACTTTTCTGACAAAAAAAGTGGGATATGTAACAAGCAATGCAACAGTACTCTAAAAATGCTGTGTATGCTGGGATCTGCAAAATATCAGTTCATGTCCTGTAAAAGATTGTGACCTGCACAAGCGTTTGTATCATGAGTGACCTTGGAATGAGTTATTTCAGTCACATGTGCTATCTAAGAAGCAGAGAATTCAAAAGAAAGGTACAAAATGAAAATTATTTGCAGTGTGTACAGGTATATTTCCTGCTGCCATGTGATTTTTGGAGACTTGATTTAGGAATTCTCAGCATATAACCCTGAAGTTATTTAGCACAACAAAGGAAACATCTTCTGCTTTGGAAAATAGCACTTTTTCCAGGCTACCTTTTTTCCTTTTTTTGTTCTGCCTGTTATCTGCTTTTATTACACTCCTGAGTTTTTCCCAGCAGCGTGTTTGTTGTGTTCATTAAAATACAATGAGCACTTACTGGGTATAATGAGCACTCATTGTATTTTAATGAGTGGCACCACTGTCCTGTGGTGCTGAACTCATCTAAGCTTTCTGGGGTAACTTCAGGGATGGGAAAGGAATGCTGGGATGGGTTGACTTAAAAAATTATGTCAAATGTGTTATCCAATTTTTATCACTGTAGTTTTTATTTTATTTTTTTTTAATTTTTCCAAAAAGCCAGTAAGGCTCTCCAGTTTTACTAGTTTCTGGAATGGCTGCCCATCCATTAATCCACTCCACTTTGCAAGAGCATTCTTTAATTTGGAGCTGAGTCTGACCATCTTTCAGTATTCCCCTCCCTGTAGCACCTGAATGTGGCCTTTAGTCCCATAGCATTCCCCTCTTCCTTTTGTGTTGTCTCTTTTAGACTGTAAGCCTGAGGGCAGGGATCCGTCTAATTTACAATTGTGTGTACAGCACTGTGTAAATTTACAGCACTAAATAAATAATAATAATAATAATAATAATAATGGCATGTTCAAACAGACAAAACACCACAACTTGCGAGATACAGCTGCTTACAGTGTAAATTAAAACAGAGCAGTTAAATCAATATGAAGTACAATTTTTTTAAAAAAATTGTTAACTAGTGCATTCAATTAAAACATTATTTTGAAAACATTAAAATTTACAACAATGAGAACATTTAAAATACAGTGGGTCCTTGGTATCTAAAGGGTTTTGTGGATGTTAAAGTCCTATTAAATACAATGGGATAATAGAATGGTGTCCCTTATATAAAATGGCAAAAAGGTTTGCTTTTTGGAATTTATTTTTAATATTTTAATGCTGTGGGTGGTTGAATCCATGGATAAGGTATACAGAGAGCTGACTATACACAATGAATATTAAAACAGTACACCCAGTTATATAACATCACTGTACCCTGGTCAGCCAAGGCTAAAGGCTTGTTTAAACAAAAAGGCCTTTGCCTGCCCTTGAAAAGATAGCAGATCAAACCTCCCGTATATACTTGTTTATAAGATATTTATGCCTAAAAATTGACCCCAAAATCCCAGTTCGATTTTTTTTATGGGTTGGTATGGCAATGTGATAACAGCTCTTTCAATTTCCCCATGCAGTCAGCAGAGCAACTTTCATAAAGCAAGGTTCTTTTCTTTGGGGAAGGGAATACTTGCTGGGAACTGGCAAAGATAGAGAGGCTTGTGGAATGGCTGAACTGAATGTCCATGTTAGCTCTTAAAATCTGATGACGAAAGATTTTTCTGAGGTTAATTTAAATTCATGCTATGATCCTAAAACACCCACCCACCCACCCCACACACACACACACACAAGGAAACATTACAATTTCAACCTCATGTTCCAGTTGAGTCCCTATAGATTTACCCTTACCTCAGGAAAATCAAACTTCAAAGGATTCTACACTGGTCATTAAGTGTCTATCTTACATACTGAAACCATGGTACACACGCTGGTAATCTCCCAGCTTGATTTCTGTAATGGACTCTGCATGGGGCTACCCTCGTACTTGGTCCAGAAACTTCAACTGGTACAGAATATGGCAGGTAGATTGATCTCTGATACACCCAGAAGAGACCATATAACATCGATTTTAATATCACTTCACTGGCTGCCAATCAGTTTCCGGGCCCAGTACAAGGTGTTGGTTATTACCTTTACAGCCCTAAATGGCTTGGGTCCAACCTATCTCTAAGACTGCCTCCTTCTGTACAATCCTCCCTGCACACTCAGGTCCTTTGGGAGGAATTTGCTGCAACCTCTAAAAACTAAGCTGTCTACAACTGCCCAGAGGACCTTTTCGGCTATCGCTCCCAGATTATGGAATGGCCTGATGTCATATTACCACTTTAAACAGCTTCAAAAAAGCTGTTCAGACAGATCTCTTCCCGTTGGCCTTTTCTGAATAGTTGCCCAGCCACCATAAAGAAAGGTTAACATTTTGACCCCTGATTTTGCTATATTCATTGTCTATTTGTTATTGCTATTATGATTTTAAGTGTGTTTTTAAACTGCAAATAGATTAATTGTATTTTAAAGGGTGGGTGGGATTGAGAGTTATACTTACAATATATATTTTAATGCCGTAAGCCACCCCAGTTGCATTGTGCAGAGGGTCAGGATTATTATTATTATTATTATTATTATTATTATTATATTTCAAAAGTCCAAATAATTCTCACAGAGATCTGGAGATGAGACTATTTGGCCTGATAGGTTTCAGTGATAAAATCTAAAATGGTTCACATAAGACTGGATCATTTGTGTTGGCAGGGAAGGACAGAGTAAGCATTTTTTAATCCTACCCAGTTTTGAAACAGTTTGTCAAATTGGAAGGTACTCTCTGATCCATTTTGCAATGCTAAGACTAATTTGCTTTTGTGGTATTAAAACAAATGAATTAATCACCTGCACCTTGAATACACAGAATCGCAGCACTGAAAGACAACAATGGCCATCCAGTCCAACCATCTACCTTGGGGGTTTCATGCAAACTTTAAAATGGAAAGTATTTGGATAGAACCAGGTTGACACAACAATAGAGTTGGAAGAGACCAGAAGGGCCATCCAGTCCAACCTCCTGCCATACAGGAATACATAATCAAAGCACCCTGGACAGCTGGCTATCCAGCTTCTGTTTAAAGACCTCCAAAGAAGGAAACTCCACCACACTCTGAGGGAGTGTGTTCCACTGTTGAACAGCTCTTACCACCGGGAGGTTCCTCCTAATGCCAAGGAGGGATCTCTTTTCCTGTATTTTGCATCCATTGTTCCGGGTCCTAGTGTCCGGAGCTGCAGAAAACAAGCTTGCTCCATCCTCAATTTGACATCCCTTCAAACATTTAAACAGGCTATTGTATCACTTCCTAACTTTTTCATCTCCAGGCTAAACATACCCTGGAAAGCTGGGAGAAGTCCTGCCCCCTGGAAGCCTCCCCCCCCCCAAAAAAATACCAGGTGATACCCAGTGTGAGAACACCACTGAGTTTGGGTACTCGGTCTCTAAAAGATTCACCATCACCGTCATAAGACATGGTTTGCAGACCTTTCACCATTTTGGTCACCCTCTTCTGGACATGCTCCAACTTGTCAACTTCCTTTTTGAATTGTGGTGCCCAAAACTGAATGCAGTATTCCAAGCAAGTCCTGACCGAAGTGGAATAGAGTGGTACTATTACTTCCCTCAGTCTAGACACTATACTTCTATTGATGCAGCCTAAAATTGCATTGGCTTTTTTTAGTTGCCACATCACACTGTTGACTCATGTTCAATTTGTGGTCTCCTAGGTCGCTTTTATATGTACTGTTGTCAAGCCAGGCGCCCCCCCCCCCCATCCTATATCTCTGCATTTCATTTTTTCACCCTAAGTGCAGTACCTTATATTTCTCCCTGCTGAAATTCATTTTGTTAGTTTTGGTCCAGCTTTCTAATCAATTAATGTCATTTTGAATTTTGATCCTGTCCTCTGGGATGTTAGCTATTCCTCCAAATTTGGTATCATCTGCAACTTTGATCAGCATTTCCTCTGTTCCTTCATCCAAGTCACATTCATCCGATACCCTGTGGAACCCCCTCGTCACTTCCCTCCAGGATGAAGAGGAGCCCAAAGGATCTGATGAGCTAACCTAAAAGAAAAAAATAAAAGATAGAAGCTGCAGTCCTATGCACAGCTTGCAGGAGACCTAGGCCCCATTGATTTAATTGGGACTCACTCCAAATAAATACCCATTAGCATAGGGTATAATTTCTACATTACAGTTGAAATGTAGATTTAAACACTCTGAAATAGTGCTGAAAGTGCACTATTTAAATGCCAGCTAGCATTATCTTCTTGCTTTATATCATAGGGCAAAATGAACTTTTAAAAGTTAGGAAATTTTATTTTAATACAATTACTCCCTCTTGTGTGTAAACTACCTGCCACATGTTAATTATGCAAGACAGTGGGTAGATAGCACAGCAGTAAAGATGAATTAGAAATTAAAAACTTCACCCAGCTCATATTCTCTAATTATTTAAAGTAATGGGGTTTGTTTTAATTATTTTTTTCATTAAAATTTCCTTTAGAATAAAATATGATAATAGAGGCATTGCTCCCTTGTTAATTATTCCTCTCAGGCCACCTTAAGCATAAAGAATATTTTTCCTCTGACACCACTAACACAAAGAAAAAGACTTTCAGCCTTTGGTTTAAAGCTTTGTTCTCCTTTATAACAGCTAGCAGGAACTGGCTAAAATGAGTTAGCTGATTATACACACTGAGATTTGAGGTATTGTTTCATCTTAATCGCTACAAGAATCAGATGTGATAGTTTTGTGCAGTAGATCACATTGTCCAAACCTACATTATATAAAATATCTTTAGCCTCATGTTTCTCCAAGCCTCTTCTTCTGTAGACATAAACAAAGCAACTTCTCTCAGTGGTGCTGGGTTCAAGGTTGCTTGGGAATCCCATTCTCTGACTATGTTGCTCTTTTCACCCTATTCAGAAAAAGAAGTATCTACATAATTATTTGTTTGTGTATCTTTCTGAACTATCAGCTTTATTTAAAAATGTTTTCTTAAGGAAACTTGAATGTATTTGGGCCTTGAGTATATTTATTACTCTTTTGGTCCTATGTCACTTGGAGACATACCCCTTACTCTCATCCAGACTGGGAATAGTACAAATGCAGTGCATTAAAGTGGCTTATCCCTTAGCAGTTAAATTGGAGAATCATCTGTTCCTGATGATTTATTCTTCTCAATTTCTATTTTATATAGGTCTTGCATCCAACATCTTTTTATTTCTTCTTGATTTTGTAGTATGTTCCTCTTCTTATCATAAACCATCCCAGCCATTGATTTGAACTTCCCTTTGAGTTCCTGGATCTTATGGAAGAGGTCTCCTGTTCTTCCTTTTTTGTTATTCTCTTCGGTTTCTCTGTATTATACAGTATTATAGTTGTCCTCTTTATCCTTGACAATAGTCATTGAAGAGTTGCATTCATATTTCTGGTTTTGTTCCTATCTCCCTCTTCTTGTGGTTCTCTTATTTCCTTAACTGCTTGAAATGTTTCATCTGTTACTCATTCTTTCTTTTCTTTCTGTGTGGCCACCAACAGTATCTTTCTGCATTCTTGCTTGATTACATACTTGGCTTCTGATGATTTCTTCTGGTTCTCACTCAATAATGCCTAATAGTGCAAATCTCTTTCTTACATTGTCTATAAATTCTATTGAAATATTGTGCAGATCACATTTGGGTGTAATGATTGTTTTTGCTTCAGCTTCATTCTAGTTTCTGAGTATGTTCTGCTACCAGTTATAAATCATAGAATCATAGAGTTGGAAGAGACAACAAGGGCCATCCACGCCAATCCCCTGCCATGCAGGAACTCCCAATCAAAGCATCCCCAACAGATAGCCATCCAGCCTCTGCTTAAAGACCTCCAAGGATGGAGACTCCACTACACTCTGTGGGAGCGTATTCCACTGTCGAACAGCCCTTACTGTCAGGAAGTTCCTCCTAATGTCTTTTCCTGCAGTTTGCATCCATTGTTCCGTGTTCTAGTCTCTGGAGCAGCAGAAAACAAAACAAAACGAAACAAACAAACAGCTTCATTTATATACCGCTTCATACCCTTAAGGAGTGTCTAAGCTGTTTACAATTGCTTGCTCTCTCCTCAGTGTGACATCCCTTTAAATATTTAAACAGTTTAAATATTTAAACTGTTTAAATCAAAATATTTAAACAGAACAGGACCCAGAACAATGGATGCAAGCTCCAGGAAAAGAGATTCCTCCTCAACATTAGGAGGAACTTTCTGACAGTAAGGGCTGCTTGACAGTGGAACACACTCCCTCAGAGAGTGGTGGAGTCTCTTTCCTTGGAGGTCTTTAAGCTGAGGCTGGATGGCCACCTGATGGGTATGCTTTGATTGAGAGTTCCTGTATGGCAGGGGGGGTTGGACTGGATGGCCCTTGTGGTCTCTTCTAACTCTATTTAAATATCAAAAATGTCAAAGCCAAGCCAATTCTGTGATTCTATCACCTCATGAATAATCGAACCTGTGAGTCTCAAGGCTGTGAATATGGAGGGTTGACTATATTTCCTTCTTGTGGGCCAGAGTATAAAGGACCCCTGACCACTCAAGATAGCCCCACTGGACAACTCTGTGCAGACGCAATGGTGGCAAACTAATATAATTTCTTCACTGACACAATTGCCAATGCATAGACCTTCCTATGGGCTCTAGCCTGTGTTTAGTCGGACTCACTCCACATCTTCACTCTAGTCTCTATCCCACTCAGTTAATCTCTGCCAGGTCCCAAATGAAACAGGGAGCTCATTTGGCTTCACTTCATGGGAGGAGACACTTGGGGGCAATCATGTCCACTGCCTTGGCCCTTTCCCTATTCCAAAGACTGGCAGGGCTTCAACAGGATTACCTTCCAAGGCAACAGGAAACTCCCCAAGAGCAATCAGGATCCATAAGCCTCCCAGAGTGGACCATCTTTATTGGTCCCCCATCCCTGCAGAGGCTCTGAGTCCCAGAGAGTCTAACCCTACCAGGTAGTGATGAGTCTGTGACAATGGAACTACCAAAAGTTCCTCCAGACCCAGATCACTATCATCCTGCCCAGAGCAAAAACAAAAAACAGGTCCAGAATGTTGATGCAGCATGGGTGGCCCTAGATATTGTAGGGTAATTTAAGTTTCCTAAGGGTTCAGGCTCTGTGAAGGAAACAAAAATATTTAAATATCAAAAATGTCAAAGCCAAGCCTGTTGGGGTATAGCTTTAAATGACCAGAGTAGCAGAAATGTGATCCTGTCTAACTCTGCTTCCCTAAGAACTGAAACTGACTCCAAACTGAACACAAATAGCTTGTAGTAGAAACAAAAGTTACTAATGACTTTAATTTATATTTACATAGAAGGTATATCCTAATCTAGCTAGTGAATAGTTTGGGTAAAAAGAAATATTTATCTCACCATCTTTCCAAAGAAAGTTAAGAGAAGAGGAAAATGGAAAACATACAATCCATAGAAAATGCTGAGAGAGAAAGAATGTCTGTTAGTCTCAAAGGGGGAGTGACCACCCTGCTGTTTCCCAGTGATCCATCTGAAAAAAAAATCACCCATGAATTACTAAGTCCAGCAGAAAAGGGTGAAAGATCAAGACCAAGATTCTCCTCAAAGGATTTTTATGGAGGAAAAACAATCTATTTGAAAGAGGACCTTTAAAGGAGTGTTTTCGTCTCCAAAGGGTTGGCGCCACTGTGGAATATATAGATCAGCTGTTCAGAGCAAGTAGACTGGAGCGAACAGTAGCTCAAATTTCATTTATAACATTTTGTACATTCTGCTGTGTCACTTCAAGCATTTCCACATCATGTAGCAGGCCTCAAAAACTCCACACAAGAAATCCTGGATTAGATTGTGATAGCTTGGAAATGTAATTTTGAACCTGGAAGGAAATGAATTTTTGAAAAATACCTCAAAATTTATTTTCTTAATTAACTGGATAGGTGAAAAGGAAGCAACATACTCTATCAAGAAAAGAAATGTATTGCAAAATGATCTTTAATTATACACTTACATTGTTTTGGCAGAGTGTGTGTAATAGGGTTGCTAGAGGAAAACTGGAAATGCCTTCTGTACCTTTAATGGTTGTGCAGAGTTCTCTGTTATACACAATTACTGAAGGTACAGTTTTCATTTGGACAACATTGTGTGTGTATGTATATTTGCATGAGTGGGAGTCCAACTGTCATATTAGAATGTTGTAATTTCAATGGGGAAATCTCAGCAGAAAAGTCAAAACATGGGATTTAAATCTTCTCCGAGGAAACAAATGGGTTTTAAAAGAAGTTAATATAGCCAGGCCTGTGTTTGGCAAATTTTCTGTATTTCCCCTGCCTATATTTAAAAACACTCAAACCACTCCTTTAATGTTATATTTTAATTGTTTCTACTTGTCAGTTCCTTGAGATGCATTCATCAGACAATCTAGGAGTCAGGATGGCCTAGATCCTGGATCAGAGGAACTGAAAATAGAGACAAGTCCATATGGTTGTGTGTGGGCATGTGCCCTCTATAATTACCTGGCACACTGCCTCTTTTATTGGCCTCTCTCCCCTGGCATGGTGCACAGTGTGGAGCACTGCTATTTAACATGCAGCCATTCCCTGAACTGGCTTTTTTCTCTCTAATCTGTAGTGATAGCCAAGAGCAAAGCACCACCTGGAAAGCTATCCCTTCTATGCAAGAAGATCAGTCTTTTGATCAGACTTCACTCCCTGCTGCGCTTTTGTACTTTGGGGAAAGACAGAGCTCCAGCAGAAGTGCTGAGGAGCTATAAGCGTGAAAAAAGTGGGGGGGGGGGGGAGGAAAATCACAGAAAAGCCATGGGGGTGGAAGGATGAGAACAATTACCCTTCTTTGTGGTCTCTTTTTACTGTCACAGATTAGGTCTGCATCTGCACACTTACTCTAGGAGTATTCTAGTGCTGCAGCAGAGTTTGATACAATTACAGTTGCCCCTCCGTTTTCGGAGGCATGTGTTCTGGACCCCCCCCCCCCCATGAAAACAAAAATGGCCAATATTCAAGCCTATTGTCTTGAATGGCAGTGCACACACCTGTGCACACCACATTTTATCCATCCCCATTTGCCGTTCACATATAAGAGTCCATGAAAATAGAGGGGCAACTGTATTTTTTTGGACAAAAACTTCCAGAATATCCAAGAGGATTCCGAGAGTTAGAGGCTGAGGTCAGAATCATCTTAGGTTGTTATGCTAGCATGACCGGGGTGTATGTGTTACACTGACATAACTGTTTTACCCCAAATTGAGTAAAGAAGCATCCAGTGCCTCCTAATGCACATTCTGCTCGGCTGTGCAAAAGCAGCTGGGCACATCTCCTGCCACCAAACTCCATGGTCACCGAGGTGCAGTGGAACTACCATACCTCCTGCGGTCATCCAGTTTGCTGTCTTTGCCCTCATTCAAATTACAGGATGGCAGATTTCACTTAAACACTCTGAAGAACTTCTTTAAGAACTGTTTGACAGTGGAATAGATTGCCTTGAAAGGTGATGGGCTCTCTATCTTGGAGGTCTTTAAAAAGAGTTTGGATAGGCAAATTCCAGGAGTCTTTTACTTGTGTATTCCTTCATGGCAAGGAGTTGGAGGAGATGGCCCATGTGGTCTTTTCCAAATCTATGATTCCTGATCTTCATGCTCTGCCAGCTTCAAATAGAATCTAAGCCCCACCCCACCCCACCCCCAGTATCTTTCCCAAGGAGTATGCTATAGCCATACTTTTAACCACTAGGCTGAAAACTTTCTCTACACTTTCCCCCTTTTTAACTGGAACATGGGAGCTGTCATTTTCTTTTATTTGTTAGTACTAAGTCATTGCTTTACATCTTTCTCTGCATTTTGTTCCTATATGCCTCTCTGGTGGCAGCCTCTTAGGAATGCATGGGATAATCTACAGAGCAATCAGTGCTTCAACCACTTTTGCCAAACACACCAGAAATGGCTTGAGATTGCTTTAACAACCTTAAAGAATCCTGGGAATTGTAGTTTATTGTGGCACCAGAGCTCTGACAGAGAAGTCTAAATGTCTCACAAAACAAGAGTTCCCAGAATTCTCTAGCCAGGGCACTTAAAACAGTCTCAAACTGGATTATTTCTGCAGTATGTTTTGGATCATAAGTAATATTTGGGCAGACGCTGCTTTGCAGGGTTGGCTTCTGATGGTCTCAGAGCAGTCCAAAGATCAAGACCATAAAGATCCTTTATTCTATAATTTTATCCAGTCTTAATATTCAGTGCACAGAAGACATCACACAGTTCATTTTAGAATACCCACAACTACTGATCAGTCAGTACACAAAGTATGTGCCCCAGTTGCCCTGTTTTCAGGGTTCTTTTGCTTGAACATATGAGAGTCAAATGACACATTTCTTTAAAGACATGGCTAAGAACAGTTTACTGAAATGTAACTGCAGGAGACCCTGTCTGTATCAGGACATAATATGGGGCATGGTCTTTAATTCTCAATTTCTTTCACTGGATTCTTTCTGGCATGCAGACTGTGGCACATATGGGAATATGGATTAGGACCATTATCACTGTTGGATGCACTGCATTTGCCTTGGAGTTAAAGTAGGGGAATGCAGTGGCTGGCTACATTTTAAACATGTAATTTGGTCCCAAGGAACCGTCAATCTGCAACATAGTGTCCCTACAACAGTACATGCTTCAGTGTACCTTCTGACACCCAAGACATATCCTCAGAGTGAAATTGGGGTCGCACTTCCTTTCTAACCCTTCCTTACTATGACCTCAAGTTCACTTACCTGTGCGTTCCCACAGTTACTGGCCTTTAACTTAAGCATATATATTAGGCACTAAGCATTGCAATCGTAGAATAGACTTTGAGGAAGTATAGTTCTTCTAGGCCTGTACAGATATACCTTTATTTCCACATCATGCATCCTTACCTGTTTATGAATTCAAAGCATTCAGTCTTAACTATGAAGAATACTTTATTTCTTTAACCTTTCAATCTCCCCTTGGGATCTTTATTTTTTAGTGGATCTCAACAATCATATTGTCAACTAGTTATGATTGCCCTTCTCTGTGTAACTATGATGTTTTCAAGCTTACTTTTGTTCCAGTGGTTCAGATTTCTTTGTTATTTCAGCATTCATCCTGTTATTTTTTCCATACAAGAAATGTCCTTTAAAGAAAATAATTATGTAATAATGCTGACATAATATAATATTCATTGACATGATAGGCATTCTGAGTGGCTACTTTACATTTTACTTGTAATTATACCCTAACCTCTAATGATTTTTTTTTTAAGTTTAATACCTCTATACATGATTTTCTGGTATTTGGTTTGTTTGTTATTAGTGTGCTTGTTTTGTGGCAGGGAACATGTGAGCTGTAGGTGACCTAAACCTCTATATATGTTTACCTTGAGTAGCAACCTATTATGCCTATTCTTAATGAAAGAGCTGTTTGTTTGTTTGTTTTTTGCTTTGCTTTGTCATTTTTTTTTTCATTTGAATGTTTTCTTCTTCCTTTTTTGGGAAGAGAGTAAGAGACTTTAAAGGCAATTTCCCCAGTACGTAAAAAAATCTGTATTCCAGCAGAATGGCACAGACTGGAAGAATGTGAAAGAAGTGAGATGGATGTAGGATAAATAAGCCTCTGTAGTTCAATTTGAAGATACAGATCTCAACAGTGCATAAAATGGGTAGAGGATTGATAATGTTCCATGCAGTGTTGTCAGAAACTGGGAGATTAATCCAATTACATGCAAGACAGAAGGGAAGAGACAGGGCAGAATGGGGAGATTTGAGTCCACAGTCTGGTTCCACTTAGAGTGGTTTAAATGGGAATTAATGCCTCAGAATGATGTAAGAAAGAGAAGAGAGATTTGAGTTCCATTCCCTTCTAAATCTATACTACGTTCACTTTAAGAACTATGCACATGCAACTGTACTTGTTCCAGTTCAGAAGCTCAAGTATTCATAGAATCGTGGACACATAGGCCCATTCTAGATGGCCACTTTGCTGGAAAGCCCGCCTTTAGGGTTAGGGAGGGTGAAGCTTTTAAACCCTCCCTAACCCTAAAACGTATGGGCGCTGCCATTTTAAAATGGCGGCATCCATACGGACGCGTTGTCAAAGTGTCATCATGTGCGCAGCTTTTAGATAGGCTGCACACATAATGATGCCTTTGCTCTGCAGGAGGGCACAAATCACGCCCTTTCCGTGGCGCAAAAAAGGAGCTCCAAACAGAGCTCCTTTTTGTGGGCGGGTCTTTGCCGTGGCTTTTACACAGCCACGGCAAAGACCCAGGAAGAAAGGGGCCGCAGCAGTGGCCCCTTCCTCCCTTCAGGCCCACTGAGGGAAGTGGGGTGCAGTGGGCGCCCAGGGCCTTGGAGGCCACAGGGAAGCGGCAGTTTGCCTTGGCCCCATCCCGGCGCTTAAAGGGGCGGTCACAGACCACCCCTTTTGGGCGGTCTAGATCGCCCCATAGAGTTGAAAGGGACCTTGGCTTTTTCAAAATCATTTTCAGCTTGGGGTTAGCAAGACTTAAGAGAGGTGACAGTGAAAGGTCATCTCTTTAAATATGTGTCTTTAAATATGTGCCTGCTTGGAGCCTGAATTGCAAAAGAATAATTGAAGTAGCCTGCTCTAATGTTGTTGTTTATCATTTTCTTTATCCAGAAGAGGTTAGCTCCTATCTGTATCAGAGGTTTAAACAGTAAGCTTGTGGAATCATGGTTTACAGTAGAAATACAAGGGACAAAACGCACAGTAAATTTCATCAATAAAGTGACAGTTAGTTCACATAGGGCCCATTAAGTTCACATAGGGCCCATTCCCACTTGCAGAAAAATCCGCGTTGAAACCTGGCTCTGCTCCGCTAAAGAAAGCGGTTCCAAAAGGCCCCTCGTTCACACTATGAAAAGGGGCCTTGTTTGGAACCGCTTTTTTAGCTGGGAACACTTGTTGTTCCCACTGGAGGAGCCAGGAAAGGTGACAGCCCTTCACCCCCCAACCCCTTCCCACAGGGGAATCTTTGGGGGGGCAGTAAAATTGATCATAAAATCAATCTTTTGCAAAAGCAACAACTTTTGCAATATAGTGCATTTGCGATCAATTGTATTCACACACACACACACACATTTCCTGTGCCCTCCTCCTCCTCCTGGTCCCCCATTGCCAAGACAGCCACAGCCACCACTTCCCAGTGCTGGCAGGGCTTCCTTCCTTCCTTCCTTCCTTCCTTCCTTCCTTCCTTCCCCCCCTTCCCTCCTTCCCTCCCTCCCTCCTCCTTCCTTCCTTCCTTCCTTCCTTCCCAAAGGAGGGCTCGCTGCCTCTGCTCTGGAGGGCTGCCTCGCAGCCTGGCAAGCCCTGGCTGCTGCAGCTAGTATGGGGCTGGGCTGGTGGTCCATTCAGCCACCAGGGCTGGTGGCGTTTGTGCCATGCTGCTGCCACTGCTCCAGGGACTGACGGGCCTTTTGCCAAGGAATGGAAGGCCTGTCAGCTCCAGGAGCAGCGGCAGTGGCGCAGCAAAAAGGCCATCACCTTCGCTAGGCCTGTGCTGCTCCCGGGGCTGACGGGCCTTCCGGTAGTGCTGCTGCACAGCTGCAAGACCCATCAACCCGGGAGTGCCATTGCCAGCTCGGCAGAATCGCCACCACTTGGCCAGTTCCAGCCCCAGGGTTGCTCCTCCCGTGGCTGATAGGCCTTGCGGCAGTGCAGCAGCACCAGTGGAAGGCCTGTCAGCTACAGGTGCAGCGGCAGCAGTGCATCACAAACCACCCCCAGCACCAGCAGCCCCGGTGGCCAGATCACATCCCTTGATGCTTTTAACACTATGCTCTTAGGCAGATTTTTTTTTTGGGGGGGGGGGAGTCAACCCCTATTCCCATGCCATACTCCCTAAATTTGTGTCTATAGATAAATATGGCTAATGCATGGTCATGTTAAGAGATTGTATCAACTTCACATGAGCATGCATGTCTGAAGAGGCAATGTGGATCCAACCACACACATTGATGAAAAATATATTAATAGAAAAATATACACAGCAAGAGTTTTAACTTCACCAAATATTAAGAATGAAAATAATTCACACTCTTTGTAGGTGATAGTTAAATTCAATAGTAATATTAGCGTATGGCTTGTAATCGTTTCATCTACCAGACTTGAAAAAATGGAAGAAGCAGTGGGAAAATCTCAGAATGTTAGAAATGGAAGATAATATTTTCAAGACCTGCTGCAAAATTCTGTGAATAAGGCAGGATGACTGCACAATAAAGTCCTCATCTGGAAGCACTTGTTGAGGCCAGAACATTGTGCATCTCAGTGTGCATATCAGCCAAAAAGAGTGTCAATGTGCAGAGCAGCTGCAGCAATTTAAAGGGATTTCAAGCTTGGAATAATGGCAGTAACAATATACCCAGATGTTTATCAGTACATGTAAGGTCTACTTTATGTTTGTTCAAATGATTTTTCTCTCTGTTAGTAATAAAATAATTACCAAGTTTGAGAACCCTTATTTGAGGAACAATCTTACAGTATGGGGAAAAATGCAAAGGAATTCGATCTCTTTACTGTCACCAGTTATTCCATTAAGTCTTCACATTGGCTGCCTGTTAGCTTCTGGTCACAGTACAAGGTGTTGCTTATTACCTATAAAGCCCTACATGGCTTGGGTCCAACTTCCTTGAAGGAACACCTCCTCCCATATAATCCTTCCCGCACACTCAGTTCCTCTGGGAAGAACTTACTACAGTCAAGGAAAACTAGACTGGTGGTGATTTCCCAGAGGACCTTCTCAGTTCCCGCTTTCCCAGACTAACCTCTGCCCAGAACAGAATTAATTGCCCATTTGGTCTAGCCCACCCCCCCCCCCGGTATTGTCACTTTTATTAACTGTTTTAATTGTTTTGTAGTTATACGGATTTTATTGTTATAATTTTGTATTGAAGGGTGTGTGGGGGGATTATTGTGCTTGTCATTATTTTCTTTATTTGTTTTAGTTCCTGCTGTTACCCACCTTGATCCTCAACAGGGAGAGGCAGGATACAAAATAAATAAATATTGTGATGATGGTTATTAAGTCATCTATTACTTTATATCCTAGAGAAGTGAACACAATATAAGGGATGGAGATCATGTCAGTTATACAGATTGTGTGAGATAGATAGAGAAAGAGAGAGAGAGAGAGGATCACAGCCTAAAACTGAGCTACAAATGCACACTCAGTTAAAAGGTGAAACAATTAAATGGCTTCAGTTTTTTTCCAGATAACTTGTTGCATTTCTAATATATGTTAGGGAATGTGGTAGAAAAGCACTTATCTCCTTTGAGGGGCTTATTATTAACAAATACTCTTCAAGGTTTAACACCTAAAATCTATGACTCGCTGCTCATATTCACCTAAAGTTGAGGATATTCAAATAGTATAATTGATGGTTTTAAACATCAGAAAAACTAAACAAATGTGGAAAAATGTATTGAAAACCCCATGCATTCTGTCTCAGCATATATTAAGGAGCATGTGCTTAAGCTCATTCACAGATGGTATAATACCCCAATGCAGTTAAGTCATGTTTCAAATGATTTAAGCTCAAAATGCTGAAGATTTCAGGAAAACCTGCGTACACGGTGGACTTGTCCTTTGATCCAGCAATTTTGGCAAGCTGTGTTTAAAAAGATATGTACTTTTATTTACCAGAAGACTGAAAGTCACCCAGCAGCAGATGTCTCAGCACTATTCTTGGTATCCAGTGAACCTTCCTACCTATTGGTTTCTTCTGACTAGCATCAACATTAGAAGTAGCATATCATTGGAAAGATTCAGTGGATCTGCCTTTTCATATTTGGAAAAAGGACTCTAGTCTCTGGACCTTATGGAAAAACAGACCATATACCTGCATGAAAAAAGTAAGGAACAACCACATTATCTATTCTATGTAAGACTGTCCCCATTTTAAACTTATCCCAACCATAATAGTGGACACCTATTTCAAATAGTAATGTATAGAAAGATTTACTTATTAATTAAGTTTACTGAAATGAATGTGTACTCCCTATGGATAAGGCTAAGGAACATCTGACTATCTCTCCTGCCACACTGCAGAAATAGTTTGACGCCACCTCCATGGCTCAATGCTATTAAATTCTTGGATTTATCATTTGTTGTAGCAGCAGAGCTCTCTGATAAAGAAGGCAAAATATCTTACAAAACTACAAATCCCATTGAGTCATGGCAATTAAAGTCCTGTCAAACTGCTTTATTTCTGCAGTGTGGTAGCAGCCTATGACATTAGCATCCTCTTTCCATGCTTTTGATTAGCCTGCATGGCTGGAATTGCTATGTTTCAGTAATGTCACTTACAGTTTTTTCTGACTTCTCTAATCTGCTGGAAAAAAAGAAGTCAGTCTAGTGCTGCATCTGCACTTGCAGAAATAAAGCAGCTTGACACCATTTTTACTGTCATTGCTCAGTGCTATAGGGATTTGTGGTTTGTTGTGACATCAGCGCTCTCTGATAGAAAAGGTTAAATAACTCACAAAACTATAAATCCAAGAATTCCATAGCATTGAGCCATGGCAGTTAACACAATGTCAAACTGCATTGTTTCTGTAGTGCAAATACAGTCTGGGTATAGGCCCTTTATACTTTTTTGTATCTTTATTTTGATTTGTTGTTTGTTGTTGTGTGCCTTAACATAATTTACAATTTATTTAAGGTGATCCTATAATCGGGTTTTCTTGGCATGATTTGTTCTGAGGCTGTTTGCATTTGCCTTTCTTTGAGGCTGAGAGATTTTGACTTGACCTAATCCCAATATGTGATAGAAGTGTATTCCTGGAAGGTGTAGTGAATGACTGTAGTGTCTCTCCCAAAAGAAGCACTGGAGGGCTCTATATAAAGTGAGAACTCAACTTCAGGAAAGATGACACAGGAGGTAGGGTGGAGCACACTAGTTGTCACACTATTGAGATCTTCAAGCAAAGACCAAATAAAAGGACAGGTAATTAGGATGGCCCAGTGACAAACATTCTATCTTATTGTGAGATTATTCTTGCCTTGAATTTGTAGTGCAACACGGAAGTCACTAGCTTTGCTAGCTTAATAATACAGCTAACGTATGATACAGCTAACTGGCTCGCCCTAGTTTTCAGATCTTGGCCCCAGCAGAGGAATATTAGGGCTCATGGGGTGTGGTGTAGTGGTCCGAGTATTGGACTACGACTCTGGAAATCAGGATTCAGTTCCCTGTTTGGCTATGGGTGAGTCACACAAACTCAACCCCAGAGGTTTGCCTTAACGTCACAATAAATCAGAAATGACTTCAAAGCAACAACAACATCAAGGGGTGATGAACAGCAAAACTGGGGCTATTTGAATGAAAAGTTGGTTTCTGGACTAGTGCCTCTGATTATATGAGACTGAGGTGCTCCAAAGGGAACAGCTCTTGTGGCTGTCTCCCTTGCTACATCTGCCTTTAAAACTTGGAATTTAAGGAGGATTGAGATGGGGCAGGCAGCAACATCTATCACTGCCAGACTGTGAGCCAGCTCTGTATGTTGATGGGGGTCATGGTGGGCCCCTGGCCTTCACCACCTTTTCCATACTTAGGGAAGCCCCACAGCAGATTACAAGTTTTGTAAATAGTTAAAGTATGGTCATCACATCTTAACTCTATTCTGAGTGGGCATGCAGTAGTATTACCACATGAACCTCTTTTCCATGCATTCCAGTGGTCATTTGAAATATGTGAGCAAGGCAAATTGTACAGGTTCTTATATCAAACTTGTTGTCAAATTCAGGGGCAATACTAACATTTGTATAGTATTGTATAGTAAATACTACCCAAAAGCTATGTCCAGTAAGACCTTAAGAGCTACCATTCCTCTGTGGCTGCAGTGTTGTGTTTAAGATTACTAGGATATTTATCTTGTGTTTTATGGGTTGATATTCATTTTTGTCTAGTAGGATCTGCAGTCTTTAAAATGTGCCTCATAGCAAGTTCTATGCCATATGGACTATGTATTTTTTTAAAGTTCGACAATCATCCAGAATGGGATATTTTTGGCTTATAAATATGAAGTATGATCAAAATAAGTTCATTGTGGACCAAAGATGGAGAAATTTGAAGTATTTGTAAGAGAGCTACTCAAAGATATTGGTGTATGAAGTCTGTAACTTAATGGAGTATTGATTGTGGGCTTATTATATAACCAGGTTTGGTGACACATTGATGAAGCAGAGGATTTGTATTAGCATAACAGATAGATGGACTATTTAAATTGTATTATGGATAGCAAATGGTGAATGATGTTTCTGTTTGACATGATTAAAGGCTTGTCTTGAGTAAATGGGGCATAGGTTATCTCAGTGCCAAACCACTCTCTCTCTGTTGATTGCATGTTATTCAGGCCTCTCCACATCAGCCTAAAACAAAATGACTTTGTATTTGTAAGCTAACTGATGCCCAAAACAGAAGGGCAAAAAGCGCTGCCTTCAGGTAAATCTGGGAGAGTGGTGAGCAGATGGCGCACACCCCTGGATTGGCTGGAAGCTGTGACGAGCCTGGATAATGAAGCCAAACTTGACCACAAAGGAAGTGGGGGGAAAGCCACTCCTTGATGGTGGTCCATGCCAGACTGCTGCAGCAACAGCCGGCCCCAGGACGGCAGTGTCTGGTCATCATGGTCTCATGCTGATCGAGGCTCGCTCGTGGCTGGAGTGGCCAGAGTCTTATTAGGCTAGCATTGTGTATGATGTTTGTATAAGATCTTTCTATATATAATAATATGCTCACTGTTCATTAGTAAGTTGTAACAGTGTAAGCTAAAGAACTTTATCTACACGCTGATAGCTAAAAAAAACTTTATAAAAGTATCTAATCAAATGCCATTGAAAGCATATATTACTTTAATTCCCAAAGTGCTTCACTATAGGTTGTATCTTCCCTTGAACTGACTTGTACTGCTAGTTATTTCAACTGTCTCTCTCTATGAATTTATTAATATTTAAACCAATATGTATCTTTTCATAATATATTTCAACTAAAGTTGAAGCTGTTTCATTTATGAAACCTCCCACAGACTCTCCCAGTCCCATCTACTTCATTATGTATGGGTTGCAGTGGAAGAATTTTTTTTTTACTTATTTTTTTTTATCAGAAGTCTATGCATTAAGCATTTTTTCCTTCATGCTCAAGATGAGACAAACTCTGAAAGTGCTTGACTCACCCACCCATGACAGAGACCAACTGAAGCATTCAGATGTTCACGTAGAACAAGCGTACAGTGCTGTGAAGTTACTTTAAACTCTTTCTCTCTCTCTTATGTATGGGTAGCAGCAGCCTGTCAGCAAATTGATAATTAGTATGGTCAGTTTCCCCACATTTGGCTTTCCCCCATCACCTCTCATAAGTTCTGTCATTTCTTCATTATAATCCCCTCTGTTGGATTAGTTAAGCTTTATTTTAAAAAGAATGTGCTGTTTCCATTCATGGTGCTCAGCTGCAGAGTATGTTTTTCTTCCTAGCTCCACTAGCTGTAAGAAGAGATGGAAGCAGTGATAGTGAGGGGGCACAGAAGGCAAACAATGTTTGGACTCTTTCAAACGGGAGGAATTTCTCCCAATTCCGAATGGAGCCAATGCGGATTCATGTAAATTCGCTTGTTTAGCAAATTTACCTGAACCCCTGCTCCGTTCGGAAGGCATTCGGAATTACTTCCCATTACCCAAAAATAACCCCCCCTTGCCCGAAATCACATGAGAAGCTTAAATTCGCAATAACGTTAAACCCATGATTGCATTCGGAGTGACTTCTCTTTTGCCTGAATTTGCGTGAGAAGAATTAATTCGCAATAACGTGAAACCCCAGGATTGCGTTTGGATTGCCCTTGGATTATACTTCCAGTTTCCCACGTCTGAAAGAGTCCTTTGTCAGAGAGACCACACGCTAAGGCCTTTCTGCCATGTAAAAGCATACAGTACTTAGCAGTTTTCAAACCATGTTGAAAAGGCTTGGTATTGTATGGGAAAGAATGCAGGCCTTTCAGAGGGGGAGTGTTTTGCAGGGATTTCTTTAAAGTAAAATCTATCCCATATCCTCAGATGTGGCAATGAGTTTGCAATTGTGTTTGAGGCTAATCTTCAATTTAAAAAAATCTGGATTCACCCATATCTGTTATTTGAGCGAAGCAGAGACAGGGCAACAGAGTGTCTTGCAGTCATGCTCTTTCTTTTCCAGTTTGGCATTATTATTTTTCCTGTCATCTCTCCCATCACACCTTTTTCTGCTGCTACTATCAAAATATGCTCCTCTTGCTGCTGGCCAAGTCAAAGTCTGAGATTCAGATGGCAGTATCTCTTATTATCTCAGCAAGTAGGAAGAGCTAGGAAGATGACAGCAATGGAACAGTCAACTCAATGGGGATACACACATCCTAGGGCTTTGTTAATGTGCCACAACCACAGGCATGTTAGAAATAGAGCTTAAGGCACCACAAATATTCTTTTAAAGTATATTTGAAAACACTCCACAAGTACCTGTGTAGGAATCCTTAGATATATATTTCTATACAGTGGCAGCTAACAATTTCCATAGATCAGTAAACCCATTCTGGGGTTTAGCCCATACTTTAAAACCACTATCCAATATATAATATCATATGATATTATAGTGAGATTAGAAACAGAGAAAGTCAGCATTGGGGGACTCCCAACAATGTAAGATATGCAGATGGCACTATATTTCTTGCAGAAAATTGCAAAGTCTTGGAATGACTACTACTAGTGAAAAGAATGGAAGAAAGTGCAAAAGCAGGGATAAAGTTGCATGCATGGATATTTTTCTTCACGTTTTCTGTCAACTTATGTGACCTCATGAATTTCATGGGGTTTTTTAAGGCAAGGAAGACTCAGAGGTGGTTTCATCAGTATCTTTTTCTGAACTATAGCCTAAAATACCTGGTCTTCATTGGCAGTCTCTCATCCATGTTCTAGTTAGGGCTGACCTTGCTTAGCTCCCAAGATCAGGTGAGATCTGGTCCTTTAGGTTAGGAAGACAAAAATAATGACCACAGATAATGTACATATCTTTGAAGTAAGTAATGAAACACCAAAATACATTGGCTCAATCATTAACCAAAATGGAGACTGTAGTCAAGAAATCAGAAGACTAAGAATTGGAAAGGCAGCCTTGGAGGAGCTAGATAAAATCCTCAGGTGTAAAGATATTAAATGCCAAAGTCAGAAGCATCCAAGCCATATTATATCAAATTTATATGTATGGTTGTGAAAGCTCTACAATGAAGAAAGTTGATAGGAAGAAAACTAATTCACTTGAAATGTGGTGCTGGAGGAGAGTTCTGCTGCCAAAAAAAGTCAAATGAATTGATCTTAGAGCAATTCAAACTTGAACTCTCACTTTAAGTTAATATGACTAAACTGAGGTTGTCCCACTTAAATAGCATGTTCATTGGAAAAGATGATAATGCTTGGTAAAATGAAAGGCAGTAACATCTGTGTTACACAGATGAATAGACTTGAACAAGGAAGCCATAGCCCTGAGTTTGCAAGTTTGCAGGGCAGCTGCTATCTGGGGCTCCTGGAGAGCTCATATTCATTGGTCCTCCACAAACAAAAATCCACGGGTGCTAAACCTTATGCCACAAATAGCTTTACCACCTTCGATGGCATCCTTAAAAGGGTTCACTGCTTCACTGGCATGGAAGCCACTAGCCACCTGCAAAGTCGCCTCTTGGCTGCTCTTTCCTAAGCACCTAATGGCCAGAATTCCTGTCAGCAGTGAGACAATAGTTCTTTCCTACCTCTCCAGTTTAGCTCTAGTGGAATGCAAATGCTACTGAGCAAAATGCCTAAATTACACCTGCATCAGTGCACTTTTCCCACTGTTATGAATGGGCAGAAATAAAGAAGGGAAAACATTTTGCTGTGCCATGTTCTTACAAGGTTCATTAATGTCCACTATTGTATTTAAAAATAAAACCAACAATAACGTGCTATGGCTGCCAGTCTTATCAGCATGCAGGTAATAATTTTTCACATAAAACCAACCACATGGAATATGTATCAAAGTCATCTGTTAACTGAAGGTGACTCAGACCTGTAAGCCAATAGTGTGAAACTGTGTGTAGAAAGCTATTGGTATTTTTGGCTTCAGCTTTGGGCCATTTAAAAATGATATTACTGAAGATGGAAAGATATCTAAAATGAGCTTATTTCTTTTTATTAGTTCCTATAATTTAAAGAGCAATGCAGCCACAAGTTTTCTTTCTAAAAAAAATCATTTTCTTGTTGAACTTCCTGCTTTATAAATGGACACTGTTATATATCAAGTGGGATGTTGACATTGATACTGTCTTGTTGCAGATGAACTAATTAACTTTGCAAGTTCAGGACAATGTCTGTACACTGTCATCTGTCAATCTGAACAGTGATCTTGCTCAAATGACAGCAGAGTAATTAGCTTTTCCTCCCACAGGTCTATTGTTGTCAGTGAATGGGTGAGAGGCAATGTATCTCTGTGTGGCCCAGTGTGCTGTACTTTCAGCTCCCAGAAATACCAGCCAATAATACTGAGATATTATCGAGGAGGGAAAAACAACTACAAAATCTGTTTCAGCATGTGTTTATCTGTGCTAGTTTAAAATTGTGTGTGTGTGTGTGTGTGCTTTAAAGTAGGGACATGGGGGAACCTAGCTGTCCAAATCTCCCTTCTTTGTTACCTTTCACCATCAAGTCCATGTGTAGAAATGTTTGTAAATAATAATCCCGATGGCAGGTCTACATAGAAACATATACACACAGTACACACAAACAGATATACTTTAAACAGTTATCCTGCACAAGACAGGAGGGGTGAGGAAGGATTTAAACCTTCTTCTCTTCCCCATGAACCCACTGAGAAATACTGCTTTAGTGCTGCCTTTAGAAGTAGCAGTGCTGGCTACTTTGGAGTCATTTCAACTGGGAAAGGCTCCCTCCTGCTCAAATGGCCATGTTCAGTATTCACTATTAACAGATTAATGTTCACACTACAGGCATCTAGGGACTGCATAAATTTTGCAGGTTGAGTACCCTTGTTCTTCAGGATGAGAACATCCACAGCTAAGTCTGAATGAGGGCTTTAACATGGTGAGTTCTGTCATGCCACAACTACATTCCATTTGCTACAGTGGCATAATTTTGTGGAAATGCCTCTTTGTGATACTTGAATTAGACATCTTTAAAATTTCCCATAGGTTAAAATATGGGAGGACTATGAAAACAAGTAAAAGGTATATACATAATGTCAGAGTATAATGAAAACACAGTAAGCATTATTCAAACACTATACTCGATTGAGGTCATTCTCACAGGGTAATTGATGGTACACAGAGATAAGGGAGCCCTGGTGGTGTCGTGTCTAAATGCCGGTCCTGAAGCACAATGTTTTAAGTTTAATCATGGAGGACTCTAAAGTCCACTCAGCTTTCCATCCTTTCGTAGGTCATTAAAATGAGTACCCAGCTTGTTGGGGGCAATTGGCTTACACGTTGTAAATCACTTAGGCAGTGTTAGTTCATTGATAAGTGGTATAGAAATGTACTTGTTATTGCTATTACTATGTTCCATACAGAATAGGCTCAGGTGAAAGGGGTTATTTTTTCTGTTTCTGTCATAGTAGTTGGAATTCATTCTAACACAGCAGTTGGTTGTTACCTCTGTGGTGATTGCAGATATATCCTGCTTTCTATCCAAAGAACTCAGGATGGCATACAATAAAACCAGTTTAAAAATGATTTTGATAAGTTTAAAACATGCTAAACAGTGTGAAAAGCTAAAAAGATGGATAAAAATGGTTTAACACTATGTAAGAACATATACATGTAAGTGTGTGTGTGTGTGTAAAATCAGAGAGCCCCCCAAAGTTTTAGTTATCACTTGGCACTGAAATGACAACCTTAATGCTAATCTGGCTTCCAAACAGCAGGTGTTCCATGTGCCACAAAACCTCAGTTATGGAAGGTGTTGAGAAGCTTCTGCTGATATATATAGAAACTCAGCCTAGAGCCTCCAATCTAGGGTTAGTTCCACCATTACACTCAGTGAGGCAGTTTTAGACAGTGGTAGAATAGAGTGTAGGACCTAAAAAGACAAACCCATGTGTTTGATGTATATTGACCTATATCTCCCTAAGGAAGTGCTCTATCTGAAGTGTGATTTGATTATTGTTTACTCCTGTCACTGTTGAAGTAAGATTCAAGTGCCAACCCGAGGGAGGCACCATCTTACCTTTCACCACAGACAGCAAAATATATTCAACAAACCACACTCCAATATAATTTCTGAACCTGATACCCATGCCTATTTATTGGGCTTGAGTTCATAATTCATTTGTTAGGCTATCCTATCTCTTTCATCCCATTTAGGTTTAAAATTATGGAATCCATGAGTGGTTTTGCTTCACAATATTTTTGTATGAAAGTGGGGATACATCAGCATATTGTTATATATTGATATACAGAGATATACAGTATATGTAGATATATATTGTGTATATATATGTATATTGGCACCATTAAACATGCTGAAAATATAACTGGTTGTAGAGGAGGAAAACTGAGAAGCCAGCAATAGCATTTTTTTTTTCATTTCCTCTCAGAAATGAAAATATAAATTATCTGTGTTTTTAGCTAGTTTATGTTTATTTTAGGAGACTTCAGCTTGCAAGGGTTCGTGCCTTTAAGACAAAGACAGAGGATTTTCTGGAAGGTATCTGTCATTCATAACCTCAGGCTGTTTTGGATGGCTGAAAATGTATTTAAAAAAAAAAAAAAGGACAAGAAGAGCAGAAGCATCTCCTTGCTTTTCAGGTGAATTTCATTTAGAATGATAAATTATGGCTGAATTGAACCCAAATGCTCATAATGACACTAGTCAAAAGGCCTATTAGTTGATGTCTAACTTAGTTGAATTTCTTTCTGCTTTAAATTGTCAATCATTAAGTATTTGATATGCACTTAAAGGACACATTGTTTAAATGTTAGTCAAATGGAGAAAGGAAAAGGACTGGTTTTTATGAATAATCTTTATGCTGGTGAGTTTTTAAAAAATGTGTAGCCCTTTAAGATAAGCACTTAAGTAGACAGTGTAAGTTCAGTTGATAAAAACCTACTAGGCAGATGGTCCTTTAATGGCCTGTGGTAGCATGGGGACCAGTAGTCTGTTTCTGAATTTTTAGAAAGGAGTGCCCTAATGATTTACCAGGGGGTATCCTAAAGTTTTAATTATCATCTTTTAAAAAAATTGACAGAAGATTGGTCTTGATTTGTAGTTGTTAATTTATCTCTATGTAGTCACCATGCAGATTTGCACATTTTTCTCAGCGTTTCTCAACCCTCCGAATACCATTATTGGAGAAGTCTGCAGATTGCGCCTTATGAGGATTTTACACTTTAGTCACTTCTGGCGCAGCCCATCACCAAAATAAAGGATGCAATGAGCTGATTTTTTCAATATCATGCACTTAGAGACTAATTGTGATACTGACAAAATTTCATCAATATACCATAATAACTTCTGGGTGATAATTATTACTTTACAATACTCCCTCATAAGACACAATCTGCACATTTCTACAATATCAGGTATCCAGAGGGACAAGAAATGCTGGGGAAAATGTGCAAATCTGGATGGTGACTACATAGAAATAAATTAACAACTACAAATCAAAACAAACTTTCTATCAAATTTTTTCAAAGGTGATAATTAAAACATTAGGACACCCCCTCGTACATTTAAACCATACTTTTATTGTGAAGCCGGGATAATTTTAAACTAACATTCAACCGGGAAATAGATGTAGCTTCCCTGGAAAAAACATCAGCCAATGGATTGGATCCAAATGGTACAAGCAAAGCTCTGTTCATGAAGAGAGTTTTACCCCTTCCTTCCTTCCTTCCTTCCTTCCCTCCCTCCCTCCCTCCCTCCCTCCCTCTGTTAACCCAATACAGCCACCAAAAAACTCTTCTCAAGGGAGACTTCAACTTCAAGAACAAGGCACCTTGTATCCAATTTCCTCTGCTTTCCTTCAAGCCCCTCTGCCACTCTTCCAGAGGGTCTCCAGTCTTTAGCATTGGGGAGGTGGTGCTTAAGGAATTGTAGTAGGAAGTAGAAGATGGTTTAATCTTGGATTCAGATGTCATGAGTACATGGTTGGTTTCCCCTTTGTGCTGTGCAAGCCCACAAAAGATATGGGGTAATATTGCAGCAGTAAAATAATATGTCTAGTATGTGCACACTGTAGTGCTTGCAGTAGTCTTGTGGAAAAAGACAATCTCTGTATTAAATCTCTGTATTGTTTAGTTGCATATTAATAATTATTTTATATGTTTTACCTCTTTTTTACTGTTTTAAATTCTATTTGTTTAAATGTTAGTAAGGTGCCTTGGGGGAAAGGCAGAATATGAATAAATATTTTTTGATAGCAGCAATAGCAGCAACAATTCCTTTCAGAGTTTCACTGTTTCAGATAACTATTGGGTATTAAATATAAACTGTGGAGAGAAGGGAGAGGGGCACATGGTTATGCTAAACAAATCAGATTTCCCAAGTCAGCCCAGATAGATGACTTTTCCTGAACTTTCCTAGGTACTTCCTTTATAGATATTCCATGCTGTAGACACTCCACATCTTGTGTTTGGGATCTTTCTTTCTTTTTAATGGAATTATATTCCTACACCAACAGTGCTCTTGGTGATACAGACTCCCAGTGGGACATCTGAGTATATTTCATCTCCTGTATATTTGGCATGCTGTCAATATATATATTTGTAGTTTAACATTTTGGAGACATCTGGTTCCTTGACAGAATTCCTAGTGTGCCACTTTTACTTGGATTTCTCATTAATCAGCTTTTTGTTAATTAGCTATACCTCTAACTGGGGAGTGCTGTTTGGTAGAACTTGATTGCTATTAGCTCCTGCATGAAGAAGGCCCAAGTTCAGATTCTTGTGGTGGAAATGTGAAGTCTCCCATGAGTTTATGTTAATTGTGGATTATATATGCAAAGTCTTCCTCAGTGAAGTGAAATGCAGCAGACATGCTTCATCTTTTCTTCTGTAAAATAAGCCCATCATCCGGTTACTTACTGTTAGTGCTCAGAGTTGATACCTGGATGCCCAAGTTTCAGAAATGGCCAGGAATGTGGAATGCGTAGCTAAAACTAGTGTGTCAGCTGAACCTGTTCTTTGAGATGTCAGATCTGGCTATGGTGATACATGTCTTGATTTTATCCTGTCTGCACTACTGTAACACACTCTACAGTACATGGGGCTGCCTTTGGAAATTGTTCAGAAACTTCAGCAGATTCAAAATGCCACAGCTAGAATGCCCAGTTATAGAGGGCATATATCTCTCTGGTTAAAACAGCTTCATTGGCTACTGATTAATTTCTGGGTACAATTCAAAGTGCTGATCATGACCCATAAAGCCCTATACAGCTTAGGTCCAGACTTCTTGAGAGATTGTATCTCCCCATAGGAACCTACCAGATCCCTAGGTTCTTCAGGGAAGGGCTTTCTCTCAGTCCCACCACCATCCCAAGCTCACTTGCTGATCTCATGGGAGAGAGCCTTTTTGCATGATGAGTTTTGTGTATTTTCCTGGCCAATAATGGTGTCACTCTTTTGTGGATTTTGGATTTTGTTTAATTTAGCTGTGTGGACAGTCTGGCTACCCCTGAATATATCTCAAGGATTATTTGCTTTAAGAAAGAGAGAGAGAGAGAGAGAGAGAGAGAGAATGGAAAATGACATGCAAATAGAATTTGACCAGTAGGTTAAAGTGGCTTCCCTAGACTATTATTTGTTTATTATTCTTTTATTTAGACTAAAGAGACAAATACCTTGACCTTTGTTGTGTACTAGGTTACCCCTTCATCATGGTATCAGCGTGTGCTTCCATGACAACAGCAATTCAGTCCCAAAGAAGATGTATATGACACAACACTGTGGCCTTAGAAACAGGGATCTAGGCATTAGGTATTTCAAGAGGGAGACGCAACATTGGCAACAAATGCCACCCACTAGTGCTAAAGAGGTGCAATAAAGCAAACAGCTCACGTTATTTTTGATTTAAAATAAAAAACAAACAAACAAACAGCTTCATTTATATACCGCTTCATACCCTTAAGGAGTCTCTAAGCGGTTTACAATTGTAAGCTATTTGCCCCCCAACAATCTGGGTACTCATTTTAGCGACCTCAGAAGGATGCAAACCTGAGTCGAGCTTCAGCCCTTTCCTGGTCTTGAACTCGCAACCTTATGGTTTTGAGTGAGTGGCTGCAGTACAGGCATTTAACCACTGTGCCTCCAGGGCTGACTGGTGGAATATTCATTCAGTTAGAAGTGTAAATTACATGTATGAAATATTTTTATTTATTAAAAAGATGTGCCTGATTAAATTAAATTAGCTGATTAAAATCAATCCAATTATTCTACTACATTATAAAAGTTGCAGACAGCAATCACGATCTTTAAAAGAGATTTCTTCCCAAATGTGAGACAAGTAGTGTTCTTTCTAACGTGAACAGCTGCTGCTCCACTGCCTTGTGTGGGGAATAACAGAACTACAGTTTCTCTGTGAAGAATTTTCCAACTCTGGACAAACCCAACCTGCCCATGTTGGCAAATGGCAGGAAGGAAATAAAATAGCCTTTGTCTTAGAACGGTGTAATTTCACTAAGTCTGAGCTCTGGCCTCTTGGATGTTTCCTGGTTCTTCCTTCAGTAATGACTCGTTGTTTTTTCTTTGCTTCAGTCTTCTGGTGTATTTGTTAAATCCTGATTGGTCCTTGATCGCAGTGTGTTCACTTTCTTCAACAGTATCTCCAGGGTCCTGCCTCACCTCAGAGCAGGCCTACATCCAACCCTTAATGCGGTTTATTTTCCCCACAAAAACCAAGGAATATGTCTAATAGTAAACATTTAGTAGTTTGAATGATGCACTAGAGGCTAGTCTACACGTAAGAGTATACTGCAAATTGCTTTGGATTTTCACACATTTGCTTCAGTGTTCAACAATCTTCATTTTCCTGCACAAATTTACATCTATTTGCCTTCCCTATGCCAAAAATGTGCAGCCATACAAATCCATGTTAAGTGGATGGGTGGCCACATGTTTAATAATGCACATCCTCATGGATATTCCATTTAAAAAAACCGAATCCTGTTTTAGCTGAGTTTATGGAGCTTTTGCCCCCAGTCCACCAAGCCTGAATTCCTGGCTGGATTGAAGTCTATTCAGTTGGAATGAGAAATATTAAACTTGATTTATTTGTTTTCTGTATATTTGGGATTACTACAGTTATATAAATGTTTTCTACCACCAGTGCCAATTATTTTTAATGTGACCTTTCTGCTATAGAAAGATCACTAGCTATATTACCTTTAATTATCTATGTGCAATAAAGCATTCAAACCATGCTTTAAGCATGACAGTCTGAAATACTGTATATTACTACTCAATATTTTAATATGTTTTTGCTCAGGCAGGGTATCATACAAGAAGTGTTTGTATCATTTTAGGAGGAGGGAACAGTGTGAGATAATTTGAAAATAAGGAGGCAATCTGAAATTAATTGTGTAGATAAAAGGAAATCAAATACAATTGACTATGTATGTGGTACTTACCTAGAAAGTTTATTATTCCAGATCAAATGTATTTGTGGACCATTTGTAAGTGTTAGCTACTCACTACTTCAGTTTTTTTCAGTACAAGTCTCAAGCAGAATCAATGAAGTTGCTGTTTGAAATGCCCTTTAGAGCATTTTAATATTGCTTTTCCTTTGTAACAATAAGGAAGTTAATTCTGTCTTCCAGTATAAAACAAATTCCAGATAAAAGCAATATCTCCGCCCTTTACATTCTCTATGCTTTCCACACTCACAGGCCATTGAAAACATTCTTGGGATTGGCATTTTAGCTAGATTCTCTTTAGCCTGCTTATTTGTTGAATTGTTTGTTTATACTCTTGTTCCCCCAACATCAAGTCTTTTCTTCTGTAATTTGATTAGTCAGTGTTTCTTATTCCCTGTCAAATACAACTCCCATAGTTGGATTAACTGCTCAATGCATGAAGTGTCTGTACAGAGGCTAGCTGTTTTGAAAGTATTTTATTTTTATTAAATTATTTATTTAGTACGATTTTATTAAAACCCTTCTGTTCTGCCTTTTAACAAAGGATCTCAGGGCAGTGGACCATATAAATAATTATTAAATATAGATTAGGAGTACTAATAATTTTAACAAGATAAAAACATGTTAAACATTACAGTTAAAGCCACTCTGAAAGCAACAGTTTAACCCATCTTGTAAACCATGCCAATTTAAAACTGTGTGCACATATAATTTGAAGACTTCAATTTTAAAAATCATGGGGTTTTCTAGATTGGCAGGAAAGTGTGACATGAAGTTGCCTTTTCCTTTATGCTTAGCAGCTGCACCACAGCCTTTAGATGGAGCTGCGCTGTTCTGCAGTTTTTAAAAAAGAAGCTGGGAAAACCAGCACCTTTTTAAAGGTGCTTCTTCTCCCCTAAAACACAAAAAAAGCATTTTCATGGCACACTTTCCCTTTTTCTCATCTAAAGGCTAGACTTTCATGCAGCCATGAACACACTTCTTTTTGCCAATCTAGAAAGCCCCCATGTTTTTGTTTGGCACTGGAAACAAATTAATATTGGCCCCTTCAAGGGCAGGGCTTTTCACAATCAGGGAAAATGTTCCTCCACTTTGTGTTGCCCTCACTGGTGCAGACCTCAGTTCTTAGGAAGGTGTATACATATATAGGGAGAGGTGCCTTCTCCAAATATGAAGACTGCATTTCATTTGGGGCCACAAGGCCAGAGTTATATGCTGTCTGCATGGTGTCCTAGTCTGCAATCTTGTTGCTGCATTTTGGACTAGCTGTAGCTTCTGTGTCGTCATCAAGGCAGGCCCACATAGAGTGTGTTAAAGTAGTCTAATCAGAAAGTTATTGGTGCATGGACTAATGTGGATAAGTTGTCTCTGTCCAGAAATATCCATAGCTGATGCATCAGTCAAATCGGGTGGCAAGCATGCCATAGAGTTCAAGTAGATCTCCAGTGACAAAGAAGGATCTAGCATGCTACACACCTGCTACTTCAGGGGAAGTGCAACCACATCCAGGCTAGGCCATTACCCAATTCCTGGACTTGAGAATCACCAGTCCACAGAGCCTCTGTTTTATCAGGATTCACCTTCAGTTATATTGGCCCTTATCCAGCCATTACAGCATCAAGGCACTGATCCAGAACCTGCAAAGCCTCAGATGTCTCTGATGATAAGGACAAGTAGAAGTTGGGATCAGTGTAGTGATGGCACCCTAATCCAAAACCCCTCATGAGCTTCCCCAGCAGTTTAATATCAATGCTGAAGAGCATGGGGATACCTATGCACCCACAGCTGAACTGCCATAAAGCTAGAACTAATCTTGCAGTAGGAAAGTATCTACGGCAACACAGTGTCTCCTACCCCCCCCCCCCATCTGATAAAGCCAGTCCAGGAAGATGCCATGATCAATGGCATAAAAAGCTATTAAGAGTTTTAGAAAAAACAACAGGGGAGTACTCCCCTCATCTTTCATCCTGACAGGGCAACTAAGGCCAATTTGCTACTATGCTGTAACTAGATTTAAATGGGTTCAGATAATCAATTTTTCCAAGAATATCTTAAATTGCCCAACCACCACATAGTCAAGTACCTTTCCTAAAAGGGGGCAGTGTATTATCAATGGGGCAGTAGTTGTCACATGTATCTGGGAAAAAGAGAGCTCCTCTTCAACAGGGAGTGCATCACTGCTTCCTTCAAAGCAGTGGTCACCTCCCTCCTAACAGCAGGGTATTTACTGCCTACTGGACCCACTCAAACAATCCACAACTGCTACATTTTATTAGCCAAGATGGGAAGGTCCGACTCACATAGAATGGGACAGACTAATTCAAGAGTGTTATACATATCATCAGGCTGCAATAACTGAAACTGATTCCAAGAAATCTGGCCAAATGGAGTACTGGACATTTAATCAGATTCTGCAATAACTGTGGCATCAAGTTCTGAGTGAATATGACCTACTTTCTCCTCAAAGTGCCAGGCAGACATGTCACCATGCATAACTGAGGACTCCACTGCAGGTTTCTCTGAGCCTCATCCTAATAATAATAATAGTAATAATAAGTTTTATTTACATTTTCAGCCTCTCCCTGCGGATTGAGGCAGGATTACATCGCTAAAATAATACAATACAGTACACAAATACAGTCAATAAAATATTAAAAACACTATTAATTCAATAAAACAGCAAATCACCATATAATCATCCAGTAGTCATGCCATGATAGTCAAGAGTGGAGCATTTCAATCCAATGATCCTTATACAGAATCAGGTGGGTATGCCCCCCGGAAGAGATCCGTCTTAAGTGCCTTCTTAAAGGTATCTAAGGTGGTAATAAGACTGATCTCTTCTGGTAGACTGTTCCACAGTTTAGGGGCTGTGGCTGTGAATGCTCTATGGGAAGTTGTTGTCAACCTGGTATTATAGTGTTCCAATAAATTCTTCCCAGATGTTCTGAGTGTGTGGGGCAGGTTATGTAGGGAGAGGCATTCCCCCATGTAACTTGGGCCCAAGCCATGTAGGGCTTTAAAAGTAATAACCAACACCTTGTACTGTGCCCAGAAACTGATTGGCAGCCAGTGAAGAGATTTTAGCACTGGTGTTATATGGTCAGACCTAGGTGTATTGGTGACCAATCTGGCTGCAGCATTTTGAACCAACTGAAGCTTCCAAACTTGGTAGCCCCAAGTAGAGTGCATTACAGAAATCTAAAAGAGAGATTACCAGTGCATGTACCACTTCTTCAAGGTCCTTTTGGTCCAGGTAGGGACGCAGTTGGTGTATCAACCAAAGTTGGTACCAAGCACTCCTGGTGCATCTATTTCAGGTGACAACTGTAGAGATGGATCCAGGAGTACTCCCAAACTGTGGACTTCATCCTTTAGGGGAAATGTGACCCCATCCAGGACTGGTTGACAAATCTCCATCTCTGGACTTGTGGTACCTATCGCTAGTACCTCCGTTTTCTCTGGATTCAACTTGAGTTTGTTTTCCCTCATCTAGCCCATTACTGACCCAAGGCAGGCATCTGGAGGACAGATGCCATACCTACTCACTGTAGCAGTCGGAGACATGGAGAGATAGATTGGGGCATCATCAGTATATTGATAACACTGCGCTCCATGTCTCCGGATGATCTCTCCCAGCGGCTTCATATAAATGTTAAACAGCATGGAGGACAGAATGGCACCCTGAGGGATGCCTGATGTCAGCTCTCTTTCAGAATAGCAGCTGTCCCCCAGCATCACCATTTGGAATCTGCCTGAGAGGTAGGAATGGAACCACTGGAGAGCAGTGCCTCCAGTTCCCAACTCCCTCAGGCATTCCAGAAGGATACCACCCAAGCTGAGGCTGTCCTGATGTTATTAGCTCAGGACTAAATGGCTGCCATGTCAGCAATCACATCATTGGTCTAACACATGTGGCAGGACATAGTCTTGACCTTTTTTCTGTTGTTGTTCAAGAAAACTATAAAGGAAGATTGGAAAGAGAAACAGAAGAATTGGAATGTATCAACAAACTCCAATCCATGGTTTTTTGGTACACTACACACATTATAACACTAATTAACCCCCCCCTCGCCTCCTCATGGGGGTTTCTTGGCCAGTTAATCACATCTCCTTTTTGGTCCCCAATACTCATTCATATGATTATCTACTCACCTTGGCCTTAGGCAACATCCTTCCTCCTACCTTTATTCCTCAGCAACCATTGTTAAAACTGAACTTGTCACCTCATCTCCATACCCACAAAGTTTTGCATTTCTACGGCCATTCTCACACACAGCCTACTATAGGTCTGCCCCTGGACCCTCCACTCCACCCTATGGGTCTAAGGAAGTAGACTCAAGCCTATGAAAACTCATACTACCAGCTTCTTTCTTTCACTTAGTCCCAAAGGTACTATGAGATTTGCTAGACTAATATGGTTATTTCTTTGAATTATTCAGCTTAGTTCCTCTTGATACTTCAGAAAGATTTTTTTAAAAACCCACAATATGTATAGCAGTGTTCTTAAACATATGTCTGTATCTGTGACATCATTAGAATATTTTATTGTAATAAAAGTCATGAGGTTCAGTTTATAGAACTGCTGAAGGCATATTGAGTTGGGCCTGTTTTAGAATGCATTTGAAAGCCTCTCCACCTTGTGAAGAACAAAATCTCAGTTGCACATGTAGTAAAGATATAGGCTATATCCTTTTAATATTATTAATCCTCTTTTCAGAAAGTGACTGACTGTGTTCACCCTTAGAAGACAACAGGAATCTTCTAGCTGAAGTTTGCTGTGGAAGATGTTATTCAAAGAACAGTCAGCAAAGACCTAATTGTAAGGGGAAATTGTAGTTCTGTGATATCTCAATTCAAAGTCCATCTCAGAATGAAAGAATACATATATGAATGAATAAAGAAAAATGCTGAATGGTCTGTCATTAAAAACAAAAATCAGAGATATGTAATATCTTGTATTAAGACCATTAAATTGGAGCATATGTGATTTCAGCTTTAATGTTCTCAGGAACTCTGCCAGGCATTATGGTATTACAGGATAACAGCACCAGTTTCATTCTACTATTATAACAGCAACTCTTTAGATATTCTAAGAAAAGTATCTTTCTCTGAGTTTGTTTCATCTCAGATAGAAATACTGGTGTTACTCTCTGTCAGACTTTCCCAGTTCAATTTTCTGCTTTTAAAATGAAGAATAGCTATTTTATCACATTCATCTGAAGGCTTAGTTATAGCCTACTGGTATTAGGAAATGTATGGCTTTGTTTTATGCTGTTTTGTTTCCTGTGGATCATTCCCTGTGCACAATGTTGAGATCTCACATCCCCTCACTTGGGACTTTGATGCCTGAGGGAGCTCCTCTCCTTGTATGTGCCTGCCCAAGGACTAAGGTCTGCTGGTGGACCCACCAGTGAGCTCAATGCACTTTGGGAAGACATGGGAGAAGGCCTTCTCAGGTGCCAATACTGGTGCCAATACTGGATTCATTTAGGCCCCAGGTATAAACATGGCTGTTTATGAAAGCCTTTGGGTCTCACTGATTTATTTCAAATCCTATAAAACTATTTTCACTTGCTAATGTTTTTAATATGCCTTAGACTATCTGGATTATTTTGTTGTTTTAAATTGTTTCACTCTCTTAATATTGATTTTACCTATATGCTCCCTTGAGATATTTTGATTTTGATTACAGGATGATTTTTAATTGTTTAATTGTATTGTTTTATACATGTTTTTCGCCGCCTATGTTGGGAGAAAGGTGGGATATAGGAAAATAACAACAACAAAAACAACAACAATAATAATATACTAGGTTTCATTGCAGTCATGATATACTGGGTTTCACTGATGTGGGCTCTGACGTATTATTTTATATTGAAATTTCATCCTGATTCTGTTACTGAAGCAGAGTTTTATCATACAGTGTACTAAGAAATGTTCCTGGGGTTGTGTGGGTTGATGATGATTATTTTGCTTATGATAGGAATAAAGCAAATATTTGTTAGTTAGCACATATAATCCTTAAAATTTATTCCACACCAAATTCCATGCAAAATGGATGTCAAAATAGCAGTTTTCTAAAAAGAGAGGGAAAATTTGCTAATTGATCTAATGAAGAAGTTTGAGAGGACAACCTAGGTCAACCTAGGTTGTCCACACTGGCAAAAAGAAGCAGCTTAAACCCAATTTAAGGCCTACCTTTTTATGTGACACATGAGGCCCACATGGGAGGAAATGGGATGAAGGTGTGTTCCAGGGTAAAAACTGGAGCAAAATAATGCCCATTTGTTCTGCTTTAATGTTGAAAGTGTGCATTATTGCACAGGCATATAAACAGCATGATGCAAGTGCAGAAATGTGGGAAGGCCATGTGGCTTATGAAAGCAGTCTGGAGCACGTGCCCTGGGCCTGGTGAAACACAGTCACTGGCACCATAGCTTGCCATACAGGGTTCCCACCCCCCCCCTTTTTTTTTTTGTCAAGCAGACAGGCATATGAGTAGCCAGTTGCACCATTGAGCATCATACACCCTATGATGTGGAATTACAATAAATACAGTAGGTCACCAATAATGCAATGGATATATATATATACACACACACAAATTAGAGAGTCCAACATGGGCCATGGGGTGAAGTGGAAGAAAATGAGCATGTATGGGGCAGCCTCCATGATTGTGCTTTGTATGGGCAGTGTATCACTCATGCAACTGTATGGTCAGTCACATGGTCAGGCAAAGTGCCCAATGGGGTGACAAGGGGGGTAATTGGCAATCATGAGTTTGTGTGGTGGTGCTCATGAGTTGGGGGGGAGGGGGAAATAATAATAATAATAATAATAATAATAATAATAATAATATGGCAGGGCTTGATGCCATGTGGTGTGCACAGGCTGTATAGACATCTGAATTCCAATCGATTTAGGAAAACCCAGGAGTGACCTGAATTTTCCTCTCTTGACTGTTCCATCTCCTAAATGTAGTCAAAATCTGTTCATTACAGAGCAAAACCACAAAACCTAGACATGTTTGTTTGAGACTTACCTGCAATAGTGTGCCAGATCCACAACATTCATACCATCTTCATTTGGGCCCAATCACATTGGTGACAGCATGTGAATTTGGATAGTGTAACAGACAGGCAATTCGTTTTGTGTTCTTTCTGTTATTTTTGGCAATATGCCTTAAACAATGGAATATGAAGCTCCAAACAAGTCTACATTTTGGAGGAAACCCTATTAATTCAGTGTAGTTTATTTTGGAGTGGAGACATGCACAGGATTGCACTATTTATTAAATGAGTAATGGAAAAAAAGTCTCCTCCATAACAGACATTCATTTGCAGATTTTTTAGCTCTTTGTTTCATTGGGGAAGTGCAGATAAAAAAAAAAGTTGGGTCAGAGAGTTCTGTCCATTTGCAAAATGAAAAAGAAAAGAAAATTCATATACATCACAGGAGTGAATTATGTGGGCCTCCAGATGCTGTGGTCCCAGCAGCCATAGCCAGCAAAACATGGTAATTAATTCTGGGAGCTGCAGTCCAACAGCATTTAGGAGCTTGCCTGATTCCTAGTATATGCTTTTGAAATGCAATATACAGTCGGCCTTTGGTATCTGCTGGAAAATCCATTCTAGACCGCCACCACCCCCTGCCTCCCTGCAGACACCAAATTCTGTGATGTTCAAGTCCTGTTGTTCCTAATGGCAACCAGCCATGTGGCCGTGCCACCACTAGGAACAATTGGATTCGAGTCCCCTCCCTCCCTTCTTTCTCCTCCAAGGCTTCTGCCTCAGGGTTGGACTTGGGGCTGGTTCAGAGGCAGAGGCTGGAGCTCTGCAGAGGGAGCCAGAGCCAGCACTACAGCTGGGTCTCAGGTCTCAGAGCCCTCCCCCAGGTCCAACACCTGGAACAGAACCTTAAGGCTCCAAGACCCAAGACCCAGCCCTGGCACTGGCTCCAGCTCCCTCTGGCCAGTGGGGATTCAGCTTCTCCTCCAAACTACCCTTGAATAGCAGCTATCAGTTTCAGTTATATACAGCTTCGTCCCACAGTAAGCAGTCTCTAAGCAGTTTCCAACTGTAAGCTAATTGCCCCCAACAAGTTGGGTACTCCTTTTAGTGACCTCAGAAGGATGACAGGCTGAGTTGATCCTGAGCCCTTGGCTGGGATTGAACTCACAACATTGTGGTTTGTGAGTGAATGGCTGCAGTGCTGGCATTTAAGCACTGTGCTCTGGAGTGGGAGGGAGGGGGAAGAGAGGAAGAAGGGGGCAGGGAGGGAAGGAGGACTTCTGTCTCGCACCGCCATTGGGGACAACACGGGCTTGCCATCCACAGATGCTCAAATCTGCAGATGGTAAGTCCACAGATACCAAGGTCCCACTGCATATAACAACATCAGATTGCCCTGATGTGTAACCTGTACTCAGGACAAGAGGCTGTCATCAAAACAAAATGTGGAGAAACCAAATAGTTCCCAGTCAGCAAAGGGGTCAGGCAAGGCTGCATACAATTCATCCTATGTGCAGAAAACATCATAAGCAGAGGAAGCTTAGACTCAGAGGCAGAAGGAGTGAAGATAGGAGTGAAAGAAGAAGGAACATTAACAACCTAAGATACATTGAAGACCCAATATTAGTAGCAGAAACAAGTAAAGACCAGGGGCAATCACTGAAAAAGCTCAAGGAGGAAAGTGTCAAGGTTGAATTCATGCCAAACATTAAAAAAAACACAAAAATAATGACCACAGCAGTTCTACAAGAATTCATCCTAGGCAATGAGATAACTGAAGTAATCAAAGAGTTCCCATATTTCGGTTCAAATAGATCAGAATAGAGACTACAGCCAAGAAATCAGAAGAAAACTAGGATTGGGAAGGACAGCTATGAAAGAACAGGACAAGATCATAAAGTGTAAAGACATAACTCTAAACACTAAAGTGTTTAGAATACAAGCTATTGTATTCCCCATACTATGTACATATATGAGAGCTGAACAGTTAAAAACAAAAGCCAATAAGAGTAAAATCAACTCATTTGAGATGTGGTGCTGGTATTTGAGGATACCATGGACAACCAAGAAGACAAACAAATGGGTTCTGGAATAGACCAGGCCTGAAAACTCTTTGGAAGTCAAGATGAATAAATTGAAACTGTCCTACTTTGGCCACATCATGAGGAAAAATGACTCATTAGTAAAGACAACAATGCTAGGAAAGGTGGAAAGCAGTAGAAAGAGAACACATGTCATATGTTTCGGTTTGATCAGGGAGGACATGGGCCTAGGCCTGCAAGACTTGAGCAGAGAGGTTGAGGACAGGGGTCTTGGAGCTGTCTCATCCACCGGGTTGTCATGATTCAAAGTTGACTCAAGGGCAGTTAACAAGTAACAACATATATAATATCATAGATACTTTATACATACACATTATTTATTGGATGTGAAAGTTATAAAATTCATTTTAAAAGAGCATCATCAGAAAGCCAAACATTGTCTTATTTTTTTTACTGGATTAGTTACAGTAAATAGTATCAGTAGGAGCTGCATTATGAGTGAAAAGTTTTGTACCTTGGGATATGATGTATCGGAGAAAGCTGACTCATGACACTATTTCTTTGTATTCTTCTGTATCTTTTTGTTTGTTTTTAAAAAGTGTGACACTGCCCTTGTAAAAGCTCACTTTGCTCAGAAGTGTAGCTTTTCATTTAGAGAAGAGAGGAAAGATGATGATATAAAGTATAAGTGAATGAGTTGTATTGTGTTACCTTTGCATTTAAATTTCACAGAGGTCAAATGGAATACATAGCAGTGCATCATCATAGCTTTCCCTTTCAAACTGATAAATGATGCCTTCAGCAAAGCACTCATAAAACCATTTCTTTTCTTATAAGCATGCTGGCCTCAGCACTGATGAATGGGCACTGGGGTTTAATATCTAACCAGACTGAATGGGAAATTTCTGAACAAAAGTAAATGTAATGAAAGTGCACTACATGCAGTGCCTCACTTAGATTAGTTCAGTGAGTCAAATAATTGATGCACAGGTCAAGTTTCTATCCAGTTCCCCAGCTAAACAAAAGTTCTGATTCCTAAAAAGAAAAAAGATAACAACAGTTCCCAATTAGTTCCCTCCAGTTTTTGGTTTGAAAGAGAAAAGAGGACATTTTCAAACATGCTGAGCAAGCAGAATTTGATTTTAAAAAAATGGAATGACTGGACTGTCAAAGTCATGAACAAATATATTATATAATAGATGGCCAGATGAATGACAAATTGAAAAAGTACTTGGTGGAATAATTACTGCCAGTCAATCTGTGCCTGGTTTTGAAATATTAATAGGGTGCTGGATCAGCCTTTATAAAATCCTCATTCATTTGTACAGAGTCTGACAAATCCTGTACTGTATTGCAGTTCTAGCAGTTGAACTTTGCTACTTGCAGCACATCTCTCAGGGAGACCATATGGAATAACCAACACAAATACATCAGGAAAGAGGAAGGGGGGGGGAATTGAGATAGAAAATGACAGGGTAAAGATCAGGGATGGAAAATAGGATCATGGGAGGGGAAATGGAATGTGAAATAAGAAAAGGAGAAAAAAGCAGTGTGGTTGTAGAAAACAGAGTCAGTGCACATCCAGACTAACTGAAATGTTGCAGATTTTGTTCCTGTCCTTTCCAGTTTTATACTGAGGTAAATAACCTGGCCTGGGAACTGGCATAACAAATCTCCTATCTCAATGAGGAATGAAAAGACTGCTGTACTTAACTCAATAGTTGCAAAATGTTATAACAATCATCAGAAGGCAAAGCACTTGAGACTAAGTCCCAAAACAGAGAAGTGAAAAAAGCCTGCTTCCGGGCAGCTTGGGGGCATGGTGATCACATGAAGCATGCTCCCAAGCCAGCTGGAAGCCACTGCCAAGTCACCCCAACCCAGAAAAGCTGCTCCGAAATGGAGTGGTAAAAAACACTCCTTCTTAGAAGCCACTTTAAAACAGTAGCAATGGTCTGGATTAAGACTGCACACATGCAGTTCCCATGGCTCTGGGGTGAAGGGGTCAGGGGCAGCCCCGATCCAACCTTTTTAGACAGTCTGTTTTTCCTCTATCTTGCACTGCAGAAATAATCCAGGTTGACACCACATTAACTGCCAAGGCTTAATGCTATGGAATTATGTGAACTATAGTTTGTTGTGGCACCTGAACTCTCTGACAGAGAAGACTAAATGTCTCAAAAAATTAGAATTCCCAGAATTCGATAGCATTGAGCCAAGTGTGTCAACCTGGACCTTTTTTGCAGTACAGATACAGCCAGAGAGAATGAAGATGCAATATAAAGTTGTGTAAACAGGGGAGTGGAACAGACAAGCAGAAAGAGTTACCTGAATCTGCTCCAGCCAGAAGGGGAGTTGGAACCCAACTGTCCACATGGTCTGCTCCCAAGATGGGCTGTGGCTGCAGGGGCTGACCAGCATTGCCAGGAGTCAGACTATCCTGGTTCCTTTTTGCTCTGGTCCTAAGGACTGGAGTGCAGCTTCAGCGTGTCTTTTGACTGCTTTGAAGGCATGTGTTCTTTAATCAGCATGCCTACAAAGCAGCTGGAAGCTGCTTCATTTGGCTTGTCTGTTCCAGGCTTTAGTCTACTTCCTCAGATCTATCTGCCAGCTAGATCTGAGGAAGTAGCCCAAGTCTATGAATACTTATGCGACAACTCCTTTCTCTCAGTTACTGTCAAAGGTGTTACAAGATTTGTTTGCTTATTTATATCCCATATTTACACAGCTGTGTATTTTAACTATCATCTGAGTGACAACCAGAAAATATGGAGTCGAAGGCTTTCATGGCAAGCATCCATAGTTTTTTGTGGAGCTTTTGGGCTATGTGGCCATGTTCTGTCTGTGACTTCTTTGATATGTGGATGACACTTTCATCATTTGGAGCCATGGAGAAGAAGATCTGGCTGTATTTCTGAACCATTTGAACAACATCCATCCTAACATCCAATTCACAATGGAAAAAGAAAAGGATGGAACACTACCATTCTTGGATGTCCTAGTCATTCGCAAACCAAACCAACGTTTGGGTCATGCAGTATACAGAAAACCTACACATATGGATAGATACCTGCACAAGAACTCCAACCATCACCCAGGACCAAAAAAAAAAAAAAAAAAAAAGCAGTATAAAAACACTAGTAGACTGGGCAAAACGTATCTGTGAACCCCACTTCTTGTAGGATGAACTGAAACACCTGGAAAGGGCTCTACAGGCAAATTGTTACTCCAATGCAGACATAAGAAGGGCTGCCAGGCCCAGAAAAACCCAGAAGACTCAAGACAAGCAACCACCCAAAGGGAAGATATTCTTACCATACATCAAAGGAGTCACAGACAGAATAGGGAAAGTGGTGAAGAAACACAACCTTCAAATGGTTTACAAGCCAACGAAGAAGATCCAGCAAATGTTTCGCTCAGCCAAGGACAAAAGAGACCCTCTCACAGCTGCAGTAATCTACCTCATTCCATGCAGCTGCGGACAGGTCTACATAGGGACCACCAAACTCAGTATGCAAACAAGAATCAAAGGACATGAGAGACACTGCAGACTGGGTCAACTGGAAAAATCAGCAGTAGCAGAACATGCTATAAACCATCCTGAGCATAAAATGCTGTTTGAAAGCACTGAAATTCTGGACCATGCCAACAACTACCATGTCAGAATGCACAGGGAGGCCATTGAAATCCATAAACACCAGGACAATTTTAACAGGAAAGAGGAAACCCTGAGAGTAAACAAGGCTTGGCTCCCAGTCCTGAAGGACAGCAAGGTCAAGACTCAACCTATGCAAATGAGAAACAGCCTAAGACCAGGGGATTCCCAGCAGACAATGACCAGTTAGCAGACATTAATCCTTGTTTGCATATCGTCCCACCCTGAGGACTGCCATTAGCAACAGAACAATACATTTGCAAATTACTCCTTCCTTCCCAGGGTCACACAGGATATATATCTCCAATCCTTTTTCCAAGCTTTCATTCTCTGAAGATGCCAGCCACAGATGCTGGCAAAACGTCAGAAAGGAACTCTTCTAGAACATGGCCACATAGCCCGAAAGTTGCACAAAAAACAACCAGAAAATAGTTTGCACACCTACCTTGGTCCACAGGCTGGTGGTTGAGCAAGACATTGATTTGGGTAAAATAAATTGCAGGCGGATGGGGAAAGGGAAATTATGGTAGGCTCTAATATAGTTCAATTATTTTTCCCTTGGGATAGCATTTTCCAGTTACTAAAGATTTCAAAGCCATTCTGGCTGTTGATTCATTCTTTTTTAATTTGAGAGCAAAATGCAAATGGACATTGCAAACATCTGTTCACTGTCATACAAGGCTTTTACAGCATCAGCATGTGTCAAAGTGAAATGTCACTATGCTTAAGTCAAATTTTCTGCAAATGAAATGGAACTGAGAAACTTAAACTATCCTCTCAAAAATAAAAGTTGTTTTATCTCTTAATAAGAGCAAGGAAAGACACATAAATTATCAATGGTTTATGTTTCTACTGCCGAGCTGAGAAAAGCTAAGACAGAAATCCAGAAGAAATCTAGACACAATGTAGGAATCCCAACTTGCAAAGAATGATTTAGGCAGTATTCAACCATTCTGACAAGAATGGCATTAAATATCAGAATGTGTTTGAAGTGCTCTGATTCTCTTATGGATCTTTTTCTTTTATTTCCTTCCTTTCTCTCTTGTTTTGCATTAACAGGATTAGTATCTTTACATGAAAAGTAAATTGGGGAGAAAAGACAGTTGAGGCATTCACTATTACCAAGCAATGAAAGGGAACGAGGGCCCTTCTATTGATGTATAGCAGATGTGGTGTAATGTTCCTATGAATTGTTACAGTTGAAAACAAAATGAAACTGAGTTTCAGAATACTGAAAAACAAACATGATTCTTCAAAGACCCTCTGAGACTTTTGAGTGGCAACATATGTCAATAGGGATACAATCAAGCCTTTTGTGAAAAGGCACAGTTTACATTATTAAAACACAAACTCTGTGATTCTGACACCAACCTTTAGAACAATTTGTATCCACAGAGCAAATGAGCCATGCATTGTATCATATGAACTGATCCTAGTATACAGTATAGGAAAGTACCTAATTTTGAATCAGACCATTGGTTCACTCTGTGCCATATTGTTTGAATTCAGTGGTTTTCCAACAGAAGTTTTTCCCAGCATCTCCTAGAGAGACAAGGTGTTTAACCTAGAATCATTTGCATGTTAGAGATATGCTCTTCCACTGGGCTTTGACCAAATAATAAATGTTGCTGTCCAAGGGCAGTGAAGAAAACACCCAAATGGGTTGCTTTTATTTGGTTAAAAAAATCTTCAACAAGAAAATAGTTAACAAAGCTAATAACAAACAGTTTGGACTCAGTGGTCATTCCAAGAGTGCTCCATCATGTCTTATCTCAGCCAAATGAGTGTACAGAAGTCAGGGATATGAAGCAGGCCAAAGCAGGATTGGCTAGCCATGGATGTGTTTCACCTGTTACAGTTCAGATATACCCTATTCAGGGGGCTTTTCAGTGGGTGACTGTGAGGTCATCCCTGGATAAACAATTATTTCCTCATTTGATGCCTGCAAGGAGACATCACAGGGTGTGCAAGAAGATGTCCAAAGGTATATAACCCTCCCTGGTCTACAGCATGATGTCTAACATGAAGAAATAAGCCAATTAGTCAAAACCAAACAACAAATTTATCACCCAGATTCATTAAATGCCCACTCAAATTCCAAATAAGTAATTCTGACTGATAAAACTACTCCTTCCAGGTAAAGCTAAAGTGGGGTGGGGGGTGGGGAATGATGTCTTGTCATTTATGATATCCACCATCAAAAATGGTAGCATCACCCTACCACCGCTCAGTTGTGGATGATTTCCTCATATTATTGTATAGTGACTATCTTTCAAGGGTGAGATGGGAATCATTTGCTTCCATTTTAGAATGAAGACAATTTACTGTTACATCCAAACTGTAACTGTGCTGAATCTTAATTGTGGCTTCTTGAAAGTAACAAAGTGATTTAGTTCATAGTAAACATAGAATTGCATTAATACGGTATTCAGTAAGGTGTTTTGTTTTGTTTTGCTTCATGTGCCTTTACAATGTTATATGTACTTAATTTTAGTAAAGAATGTGATAAATTATGAATAAGTATAAGCTTTAATGTAAGGACTGTTCTTCCTTGTCAGATTTTTTACTTCTCTTTCTTTTGTCCAAAAGGAGAAGTAGTTATGAATTATTATTTTTTTAAAAAAGAAAAAGATATGATGTCCACTTCTACAGCACATAGCCAAGACCTACAGGAGCCACATGTCTCACACAGCAGCAATGATTTAGAAGAATTTTATCTTACAGGCTGCTAAGTATACAGTAAGCTCTGTGCCAAACCACAGAAACATTCTTCTATGGTTAGTGTTACTAATTTTCACTCTGTTTCAAAGAAAGCTAGATGATATAAAATTGTTTACAAAGACTCTATATGTAGTTGCCACTTTAATAAACAAAATTTGCTTCACAGAAGAAAACGAATTATTTATATCCAGAGCTTGGTGGAAAATGCCAAAATAACAGTATTTGGACAAGTACCGTTTATCCTAGATTGTAACAATTTCTTTGGATAGTACTGAAGCTCAGAATTCAAGATAAATACCCCATCCATTTACTGGCCCTGATAATACTTACTATGTAGATAGACATTTCTGGTCATCAGTCTTTTGCTATTGTCTCACAAAAAGTTGCATCTCCACAGGACATAGATTCATGGAATCAAAGAGGTGGAAGAAACCACAAGGGCCATCCAATCCAACCCCTTTCTGCCATGCAGGAACTCACAATCAAAGCATCCCTGACAGATGGACATCCAGCCTGTTTAAAAATTTTCAAAAGAGGAGACTTCATCACACTCCAAGGGAATCATAGAATCATAGAGTTGGAAGAGACCACAAGGGCCATCCAATCCAACCCCCTGCCATGCAGGAACTCCCAATCAAAGCATCCCTGACAGATGGCCATCCAGCCTCTGCTTAAAGATGTCCAAGGTCGGAGACTACACTACACTCTGAGGAAGGAGTGTGTTCCACTGTCGAACAGCCCTTACTGTCAGGAAGTTCCTCCTAATCCTAATATTGAGGTGGAATCTCTTTTCCTGTAGCTTACATCCATTGTTCTGCGTTCTAGTCTCTGCAGCAGCAGAAAACAAGCTTGCTCCCTCCTCAATATGACATCCCTTCAAATATTTAAACAGGGCTATCATATCACCTCTTAACCTTCTCTTCTCCAGGCTAAACATCCCCAGCTCCCTAAGTTGTTCCTCATAGGGCATGGTTTCCAGACCCTTCACCATTTTAGTTGCCCTCCTTTGGACCCGCTCCAGTTTCTCCACATCCTTTTTGACTTGTGGTGTCCAGAACTGGACACAGTATTCCAGGTGGGACCTGACCAAAGCAGAATAGAGCAGCGGCACTATTACTTCCCTTGATCTAGACGCTATACTTCTATTGATGCAGCCTAAAATTGCATTGCCTTTTTAGCTGCCGCATCGGACTGTTGACTCATATTCAACTTATGGTCTACTTGGACTCCTAGATCCCTTTCACACATAGTTTCATTCAGCCAGGTGTCCCCCATCCTATATCTGCGCATGTATGTTCCACTATGAAACAGATCTTACTGTCAGGAGGTTCCTCCTAATTGTGAGGTCGAATCTCTTTTCCTGTTGCTTGCATCCATTGTTCCGTATTCTATTCTCTGAAGCAGCAGAAAAGAAAAGCTTGCTCCATCCTCAGTGTGACATCCCTTATAATATTTAAACAGGGCTATATCACCTCTTAACTGTCTCTTCTCCAGGCTAAATCTGGAATATTTTATCACCATAAGCAGGTTTTTAATTCTGACTACTCATGCCCCTTTCCCCCTTTCTCTCTCTCTCTCTCGCTAATGTTTAAGCTGCCGTGTAAGAAAAATGACTGCATGTTCACAAAATTTTGTTTTATTTATTTATTTATTTATTTATTATTTCCAGGATTTATTTCCTGCCTTTTTCCCACAATGGGATTCAAGGTGGGTTTGATGGTCCTATACATGCTTACATGAGAATAAATTTCATTGAAGGAAGTGGAATTTGCCCCCAGGAATGCAATTGTTATTGGTGAACAACTTTTTTCTCCATATATTTTTGTTTTTTTACTATACAAGAGGATTGGTTTCCATAACATAGGTGCAAATAATCCAGTTTGAGACCGTTTTAACTGTCTCCTGGCTCACTGCTAGGGAATCCAATAAACTATAGTTTATTTTGACACCTACAGAGAATGCTAAATGTCTCGCAAAACTACAGTTCCCAGAATACCCTAGCATTGAGCCAAGGCAGTTAAAGTGGTCTCAAACTGTATTATTTCTGTAGCATATTTTGGACTACACTTAAAATATTGAGCACTGTGCCAGCTTATTCCTTTTCTCCCTCAAAGCAACATTTACAGTATTTCCAAAAAAGGGTTGCTTTATAGCACTTTAAAGGAGTCCAAGACTTCTACAACATGGACTTAAACTTTAGATCACTGGTCCCCAGACTATGCTCTTTAAGGAATTTTGGACTTCAGCTCCCAGAATCCCAGACTATTAGCTGAGGCTTCTGGGAGCTGAAGTCCAAAATCTCTTAAAGAGCACAATTTGGGGACCAGTGATCTAAAGTTTAAGTCCATGTTGTAGTAGTCTTGGACTCTTTTAAAGTGCTATAAAGCAACACTTTTTTGGAAATACTGTAAATGTTGCTTTGAAGGAGAAAAATCAAGTGTTGTTTTTATTGTGCAGTTCCATGGCATAAGATTAATACACCTTTAGATTAAACAACTGGGAAGGATAGTGCCTGAGGGAACACTTAACATTTTAATTGCTATATAAATATGTCACTGCCTTCCCAATTTACGTAATGCATGGGAGCTTACATAATGTCGAAGGACTTCTGATCATAATGTTTTACACCTGTTACCAGAGTTGGGCTAATAGAACAGCACAGTGAAAGCTAAAATATACGTTGCTGGTGATATGTTAGTAGCTAGATGTCAAAATTAATCAGATGCACGTTGAAATGCATCATGAAGTTGAGGACCATAAGTAATTTACATATTCAGTATGCAGTTCAAATAATTTCCATATAGTTTTAATAAAAAGTGGCAAGTCTTAATTTAAAGCTGGGGAGTAATATGCATTGGCTAGCTATGCTTAACAGGCCATATTTTGCTGTGCTACTTAACTAAAAACCCAATTGTTCAGTTTGGACAAATATTAATACCAGCATTGACAAAATTTTCTTATTAAAAATGGCTTTGCAGCTTTTTCCAGTGGCCAGGATAAATGTTTTTTGCATTGTCCCTTGAAAGCAGCATGCAGGTCATTACTGGTATCAAACTGCATTATATCTGCAGTGCAGATGGGACCTATATGTAGTTTTCACCAAACTAACTAATTTTAGTACAGCAAATTTATCATTAAACGGTATTTGTCACTGTAGACAAATACCAAATCTGTCTATGTCTGCCTAATTCAATTCAGAGTGCTGCCACACTACAGAAATAAAACTATTTGATACCATTTTAACTTCTATTGATCAATGCTATGGAATTCTGGGATTTATAGTTTGGTGGGACATCAGAGTGATCTATCAGGAAAGGTTAAATATTTCACAGATCCCAGAATTCCATAGCATTAAGTCATGTCAGTCAAAGTAGTATCAAACTGCTTTATTTCTGTAGTGTGACAACAGCCCCAGCAATCATGAAAATTGCAAAAACATTGCACTCAACCTTCTGCTCTGTTTGGCTGACCTTTTTCCCACTTCACTTTTTCTGGGAATTTCCTTAACCCCAAGGTACCTATTCCATAGAGGCACCAGATCCTGTCTGTTTTTGGAAGCTAAGCAGCATTAGCCCTACTTAGATGTGAGACCACCAATGAATACTAGGTGCTATGAAATTCATGAAGTCACCATATGTCAACAGACAACTTGAAGACACACACACACACACACACATCTATTCTATACCACATGGTAGTACAATAATGTTCAGAGTTTCCCTACTGGTGCCCCTTTCCAACTGAACCACGGAGGTGGCTCTCAGAGAGAGAAAAGGGAACTTTTTTATTGGTGGCTTGCTTATGGAACTCCTGAGAGACTCACTGGGCATGATCACTGTTATCTTTCCTATTTTTTTTTTACTTCTTAGATGTTTTAATGTATTATTTTAATGTGCTGGATTTACCTGTGTGTTGACTCACCATTCAACAATTGATTGAATTTCTCTACTCTTAATTGGGAGTTACCAACAGGATTCTAATCCTTACATTCTATTGTGTATCTTATCTTGTTTCTGTAAACCACTGTGGAAGCATATCTCAAAGGTGGCACATAAAACTAAATAAAACTTAAGTAGATAAATACTTGCTGGACATGCAATTAAGTAATAATGAGCTGAGCCTTGAGTATGGAAAATTTTCCACTTCCTGAGATCAGGGGGGCTGGTAATGACTATAAAATATACATTTCCCTGTAAGTTGAGAAGTTTTATTTCAGGGTTACTTGTACTGCTACAAATGATGGCTTTGAATTAAAGCTGAGCTGAAATTTCTTGAGTTCTTCTTGTTCTTTTTAGCCCCTCATTAGAAGCTATTTTGGAGAAAGATCAAATATGTTCTGCTTCTTGGAGAAGAGGAGAGTTTAGTGGATTACATTTCTTCTTCACAATGGTCTTGGGCTCCTGGGATGTTGTGCGGGCACAAAATGATTGTCAAGCTGTGTCCAATGTTTTTGCTGCTGCAGTCTTGTTCACGTGTAGGGAAATTTCTTTCCCTACCAGAGATTATTTGATTATATGATTTCTGCAGGAGTTTACAAGTCAGAAAATGATAGGAAACATTTTTAGATGCTACTACTTTGAGTAATGTTTTACTAGGTTACTTGGTTCATAACTGTATATGACAATAACATGTTAACTGTATTTCGGTATGCAACCATCATAAAAACATAGAATCATAGTGTTGGAAGAGACTACAAGGGCCAGCAAGTCCAACCTCCTAACATGCAGGAATACACAATCAAAGTATCTCCAACAGATGGCCATCCAGCTTCATTTTACAAACCTCCAAAGAAGGAGACTCCACCACTCACTGAGGCTGTATATGCCATCAATTGCTGAGAACATGCCTATCTAAATCAGTTGAAGAAAACAGAGTAGTGATTTCTACATTTAAAATGTAAGTGTGCTTTTGACATTCGTTCTGTTGCAATTCAAGAATTTCACAGACTAGAAGCTCTTATAAGTTCCCAAGCACATAGAATTCAGAAGTTTAAATTGCTTGTTTTTTAAGATAACCTCATGAAGTGGTGCAGTTGAATTAGTTTTTCTGTTTCTCACACTTCCAGATATATTTCATAATAGCCTACAGATGGAGACTTTTACACCACTAAATCTGAAATGCAAGCAGTCCAACAATGGGTTGTTCATGATTACCAAGTAATAAAAGAGAAACCATAAACTTACAGAATGCCAAAACAGGCCATTTATGTGTCATGATACATAGATCTTTCCTGGATAAAGGAGAGATCTTAATTCTTAATTCTGGAAATGGTTATACAAAGAATAGTTGAAAGAGTGCAGTATGTTTAATCTGGAGAACATAAGATTAAAGGGGGGGATGTTACAGCTGTTTTTCAAATATATGAAAGGCCATGACGCAGAACATAAGGATAGTATACTGTATTGTTAGGAAGGAAGAATAAGAACTAATGAGTTGAAATTGCAAGGAAGTAGAGGAGGGAAATATTAATGATATGACATTAAGGTCTTCTGCATTGAGGATATTTAAACAAATACTGATCAGTCATCTCTAAGAGGTAGTGTACTTGCATGCAGCATAATATCTTACATTGAGTGGAGCAAAGCTGAACTAGAAGACCACACACTCTTCCAGCAATTATTGACACTTCTTGACTGCTTTGTTTCCAATGCCTTTGGCTATCTCCCATGACATTCTTGCCAACAAGCCAGTAAAATATAGGCCAGACAATACAGCAGTTAAATAGATATGTAATTGGTTGACCTGCTGAACCCAAAAGGGTGCTCACCAATGGCTCTTCTTCATCTTGGAGAGAAGCGCCTAGCAGAGTGCCACCGGGTTCTGTCCTGGGCCCAGTGGTATTCATCATTTTTATCAATGATCTGGGTGATAGAACGGGGGGGGGGGGGGGGCATGCCTATCAAATTTTCAGATGATCTCAAATTAGGAGGAATAGCTAATACCCTAGAGGGCTGGATCAAAATTCAAAATGACCTTAATAGATTAGAAAGCTGGGCCAAAGGTAACAAGATGAATTTCAACACGGGAAATGTAAAGGCAAAAAAGAAAAAAAGAAGAAGAAAGAAAGGAAGTGAAATGTCTAGATATGGGATAGGGAGCATCTGGCTGAACAAGACTACGTGGGAAAGGCATCTAGGAGTCTTAGTAGACCACAAGTTAAACATGAGTCAACAGTGGGATGCGGCAGCTAAAAAGGCCAATGTGATTCAATAGAAGTACATTGTCTAGATCAAGAGAAGTAATTTTGCCACTCTATTCTGCCTTGGTCAGCCCTCACCTAGAAAACAGTATCCAGTTCTGGGCACCACAATTCAAAAAGGGTAATGAGAAGTTGAAGCATGTCCAGAGGAAGGTGACTAAAATGGTGAAGGGTCTGGAAACCATGCCCTACAAGGAAAGGCTTAGGGAGCTAGGTATGTTTAGCCTGGAGAAGAGACAGTTAAAAGGTGATATGATAGCCATGTTTAAATATTTGAAGGGATGTCATGTTGAGGAGGGAGCAAGCTTGTTTCTGCTGCTCCAGAGACTAGGACCCGGAACAAGGGATACAAGCTACAGGAAAAGAGATTCCACCTCAACATTAGGAGAAACTTCCTGACGGTGAGAGCTGTTCAACAGTAGAACACTCCCTCAGAGAGTGGTGGAGTCTCCTTCCTTGGAGGTCTTGTGGTCTCTTCCAACTCTATGATCTTGTTTTGTTTTTAATATCATACAATTCAACTTCATGCCAGTCTAACCTCAAGGAAAAGAGTCTTAATTCTAATGTTAAAATGAACTACAAGGCTTTTCTGACTCCAAAGGCCTTGTTCTACTTAATTTACAAATTCTGAAAGTGAAACTTGATTTACACCTTATTAAATGCTTGGAACATTGACTTTAAGGATATTCTCCCCCAGAAATTTGTTTTCCATTATGTTTTCCTCCCTCTAGCAGTGTTAGACAAATGTAAAATAAAGGTTTTGGCCCAGAGGGACAGGATGTGAATTTAATATACAGAAGTCATTGAGTGAAATTGTTGCAGGGGAGGGGAAGATTGATATTGGTATTGTAGAACAGCCTAAACTGTATTCATAATCTTTTTTTAAGCATTACATATCTAGTGGCTATTTATTTTATGTACTAAAGAATTTGCTGTGGTAACTTGCTCAGAGCTTCACAGTGATAGTGTTCAGAGAAACCATTTACTGTCTAAACATTGTTTTATTAAAATGGCAAGAACACATTTGCATAATTAGGGCATCTACTACTGTACTGTTACCCTTGAACTATAGAGGAGTTTATCACATGCAATTTTCATGCTGCCTGGGCATGGGGCTGAGTCAGGCTGGAAAGGGTTAAAGCTGATTTTACCAATGCAAAATTGCTGCTGCGTTGCTGCCCAACCATCACCCATCCTCCAGCAGTGGCCTGGTAGCCGATTTTGGTTCTACAGAAAGCAGTTTGTCACTGCTTTAACCGCCATGGCTCTGTCCTAGGGAATCCTGGGATTTGTAATTTATTGAACACCAGGGCTCTCTGACAGAGAAGGATTAATATCTCACAAAACTAAAATTCCCAGAATTCCACAGCATTGAGCCATGGCAATTAAAACTGGGTCAAATTCCATTTTTTCTGCAGCACTGCTATAGCCACACTTTGACATCTATCTGTCTCATCCATCAGCTGAAAAACCCATGGACATAGGGATAATAACCAATGCTGAGAACATATACCTTTATAGTTATGCTTTACTTTACCTCCTATGTATTATCGATTTATTTGGTTGTTTTTTTAAAAAAAAAATGTCCTGCTTTTCAAGCACGTTGTTGGCACAATTACAGTAGAATATATTTTTATAGTGCTGCAAATACACCAGAGCAGGCACCTTGTAAACCTCTCCAGGGAATGTGTGCTGAAGCCTGAGCATGACCACCAAACAGCAGCCTCCCATATACTTCAGGAGTCCATGTTACATTGACAGTTAGTTAACCAGTGTGTGGTACTCAAGTGCTTTTTCCATCTTGGATTTTCTGCTTAAAAGGAATAGCAATGATGGGGTTGGAATTACATGTATGATGATCGAGCATGTGTCCAGGTAAAAAGTTCACCAAGGCTGCATCTGCACTGCAAAAATAATCAGTTTGACACCACTTTAACTTCCATGGCTCAAATGTTATAGAATTCTGGGAATTATAGTTTTTGTCAGTGAACTCAGAGAAAGGGGGGGGGGGGCTGAGCCAGAGTCCCAGTTTGAAACTGAGACTGAAGCTGAGCCAGGCCCTAACTCTGCCCTGCCAGCTCAAACAGAGTCTGCGGCCTCCAAGGGACTCCAGCAGAGTCTGTGGCCTGTTAAGGGTTTGTTTGTTTGTTTGTTTCACAATAGGTATCACTTAATACCATTGCCTTACTCACTGCTACTATGCTTACATAACCAAACTGCATATTTGCAGTGCATTCTCTCAACTCTTCTGGCACACAGTATGAACCCATCACATTGTTACTACTCTCTTGATTAGTAAGCCTTGTACTCACCAAAGAAACATTGTTCCCCTCTAATATAAGTGTCTTTTGAAGCTTCAATAGATTCATATGTCAGGGTGACGTTGCCTATATCCTTTCTGCAGCAGGCAAGATATGATATTTATAATTGATGTGTAAGTGTTCCATTGACTTAAGGGGCTTTGTCTAATTATCTGCACTTTGAATCATGAGAGTTTCTGGTAAGCCTTGTTTTCAGTGGCAGCTGTCTCACCAACTGCATCTGTTCTTTATGTCTAGTTTGATTTCATTGACTGATGTACATTAATGAGGCATTAAGCAACTTATTTTTATGTTGCCAGGCAGGCAGTGGCACAGATTCCTGTTGATTGTACCTATTAAAGCATCAAGTTTAGGTAAACAGATTTTTAGTTATAATTCTGATTAGCCATTGCCTCAAGTATATTAGTAGAAAAGGGGGGGGAAAGTAATAAGGTCTGCTTAATTAGTTCCAGTTTCACATTCCTGTACCAAATAAACTTGGCCAACCATACTGATGAAGGGTAATGCATGCATCTGCATGATTGCAACATCTGTCTCTGTCCTAAAGGGTCAATTCAGAGGCTAGATTGGCATAATGATTGCCAAGGAAAGCCAAATTAACCAAATTTAATATTCTTATCATTAGCCCATTGAGTTGACAACGATGGGTAGCAAGCATGCACCGGTGAACAGTAATGAAGCTGCTCCTGGATCAGCTCAGCATAGGTTTTTTCAGGCTAATTAGGTAGACAAAAATGTTAATTTAATCAGAGGAGCATGTATTCATTAAAGAAGGTGCATAAGAGAGTTGATTGCTGAAGTAGAAAATTAGTTCAGTCAAGAGGTAAAATATAGCCACTGACTAAATTGTCCAGATTTTCAAGACTACATGTTTACGGGATGGATTTTCATCTCTGTCTTGCTCTCATTCTCTCTCTCTACACAGACTGAGAGGAAGAAGGAAGGATACTAAGAAAGACAGCAATGTGGGATGCTAATTAAATTCTGAATTGTTTCATATACAATGTGATTTCACCTGTTAACAAACAATTGCATCATGTATTTTTTCAGTTTTGTTTTCTTTTTGCATATTCATCCAGTAGAAAATCTCTACCAAGGACCAAATATATTTGTTATATAAGCTACATTTGAATATTTTCTTCTGATGGCTGACTGATGCAATTGATATTGATGCTGTACTATAAAACAAACTAGAATCTTTACAGTGCTTTAGACCCAAGAGGGTATGTGCACTTACATTTTCTGGTCCAAACCTTCTTGATGCTCATGCTGGATTGTTTATTTTATTTTATTTTATTTTATTTTATTTCATGAAGGTGGGGTGCGGACAGAGCACAGTGGATTGGAGAAGAGAATGAGAAAGTTCCATCATACTGCCAGACCTCTGCTACCATGATTGTGAATTTAAACCATCATTTGTTTGTTTGTCTGGGGGAGTCTTAGAGGAGGGAACATTGAACTCATCTAAGTTTCCACTTTTAAAGTCAGCTTTGGTAACTTGGGCAAAAATAATTTTATGTGTTTTCTCCTTTTACTTTTCTGATTAGGGAGGGTTTTCAGTTCAGATGCAGTAGCAGTATTTGATTTACTGCAGTGTACTTTGCTATTAATTTTACATTGACTTTTTGCTGCAATGGCCATCTCAAAATTTGACAATCGTTCCTAACCATTGCTTATCAGAATTGCTGAATTTTTGCAGAACACAGATTTTGACCATGTTATCTTTCTCATTCAACCAAGACCCATAAAATGAAAGTTGATTTGAAATGTGAAAGATACCTTATTGATTCTTTAATGAGAATGACTGTGGATAAACAGCAGGAAACATAAGCTTCTACTTTCTTGAAAGAAGCAAGCAGAAATCATCCATATGTAAAATGGTAGCAACATTTTGGGCTTTGTTTCTCTTGTAATCACTGATACAAAGATTTAAAAAGTGCCGAGTTTGCAATTTCCTTGTTATGAATTAAAATATGAACACTTCACAGTAGAAATGAGTTATGGATCAGCAAACATGAGCAAGAAAGGTGCTCAACAACTTTGAAAAGAAATGTTATAATTAGAACTCTATCAAAGCTGTTAACCAATAATTTAAATGAAATGGAAATCATATTTATGCATGGCTGAACTGAAATAAGAGGAGTGAGGGAGTATAGAATATTTTTGTCCAACACCTCTCCACTGGGTGATTTTCAAAGGTGGGGAGCGTTCACTGGATTATATTTTCCAGTCAGTCTGGAAACACTCTGCCAGGTGCTTATGCACATTTCATTACCTTCTTTAAACAGTTTCCAAATGCTTGCCAATTTAAAGGAAGTCATCCACACAACATTATGCAGCTTGATTCCCAATGCCTGGTCAGTTTGCCAAGGGAGGGGAAAAGATTGCATTTCACATAGTGGTGCAAATAATTTCCTCTAAACTGGCAAAGGGCTTGTACAGTGATCTACAGGTTGATTTCCTGTCTTATCAGTCTGCAAGGAGGTGAGAGCCAGAGACTGGTGAAAACAACTTGGGCGAAGGGACCCAGATTGCTTAAAATGATTCATGTGAGTGGACTCATGCTAATTCAAGACCAACTTTTGTCTATATTGGCTCAATATACTGCAGTGAGAAATTATCAGATTAATAAAAGATGCCAAAGCAACAGCAACCCAGGAAAACAATGACATGAATGTATAAACAATGAAGCTCTTGAAAGTACAAGATCCACCTTGAAAATTTTCATGAACATTTGTTGTTATAATTCCTACGTTTATCTAAGTATAGAAATAATTACGGAAAGGCAGCATATTTGAATATCTCTTGGCAGCAAGTACATGTTTCTCACTAAACTACAAAAAGCTGGCCTGATTCCTATCAGTACTCTCAAATATAGTAGGCTCTTTGAGTCAGTGGGATTTACACAAGCACTGACTCACCAATCACAATTTTTTTATATGAATCTACTCTTCCCAAGACTACAGACAGCATTCAGGCCAATGTGTGTAGTCAAGATACCACCATTTGTGAACTTAATCTTACATGCAGACAGACATATTTACACCATAATACTATACATGTTTATGCACAAGGAAGCATGTGGGACACACACTGTTTCATAATAGCGTTGAGACTTGACATTAAGTCAGTTCAATTAGAATGGTTTCTTTCTTCTTCTTTTTTTCTTTTTCTTTTCTTTTTTTGTAGATGTAGTTATTTACAGTGGGTGTCACTTGGAAGCCATACACAGACTGCTAAGCAAGGATAGGATTGCTATATTGTCTGGTTGGTTGAGTTTTACATGGATTAGAGACATGCCACCATGTATCAATTTGCAGATTAAAAAAAAATCATTGTGAAACCATTATAAAATGTTTAGGCACTGTCATTCCCAATCAATATCTGAATAGTCTAGTCCTTACTTTCAGCAAGAGAAAACTATTACTTGGGTACAAATCAGGAATGAACACTGATGCAGTATGAAATGGGCATAATCCAAATTGTTTTGGTATAGAAATCCAGATGTCAAAAATAACTGGGTGAAAAAACAGAGTCTCTCTCCAACATAATCATATAAGAAAAATGCTGCATTTACAAATAAACATACACACTCGACTTGAATGCCCATCTTGACGAGAGGTTTTCATGGAACAACCTTTAGGATTTGACAAGGACAGTGAAAGAAAGGTTTACAGGTTGAAAAAGGTGCTGTATGGTCTGAAACAGAGTGCACATTGCTGGAACCTTTGCATTCATGAAGAGTTGGTCAAATTAGGGTACAAACACAGCAGGTTGGGTGGAGTAGTGAGTGGCTGATTGGAGAGATTTGTCGGAAGAGCGTGTATGTATATTTGAAATACAGCTACTTAAGAATAAAACCTCTGAGGAGAGTTGGCTCCAGTCTGTTTCATCAACTGGGAGGAGGATTCCTGATAAAGCTGAAGCTTCAAGGTTGCCAGTAATTCTGAAGGCATCGGAGATTGCTTGAACTGTGCACTTCTGCTTGTTTACGTCAACATTAAATGTGCCTATTAAGGGTGGAAGGTTGATAATTATCATCTGAATATTTCAGCATGCCTTTTCTCCTTTTTTTTTTTTTTTTTGGGTATTGTCAGATGGCCTAGCTTAATCAGCCTTACTTGATAATTTTTGAATTAGTTTCTGTCAGAGAAATGCCTAAAAATTCCATCCCACACCTGTTGTTCCTGTTTGGTAATGTCTGGTATTCTGGGCAGTCAGTGGCTGCATCCGCATGTCAGAAACAATCCAGTTTGACACCACTGTAACTGCCATGGCTCAAAGCTATGGTGTTCTGGAAACTGCAGTTTCTTGTTGCAACAGAGCTCTCTGAAAAGAGAATGAACATTTTCATACCTGGAAGAATCGCTGATAAAACGTTGCTGGATCATTCAGGAAGCGCACAATGTGTGTAAGCCTGGAGCGCTTCCTGAACATTGGTAAATCATTGGCTCCCACTAGCGCCCCTCTAGAATTACTGAATCATTAAGGGAGAGGGAATTTCCTCTGGATGGCAACTTTCTGTTCAGAGGAAATCTGCTCTCCTTGAACGATTCAGGGATGCTTGAGGGGAGCTGCCAATTCACTGATATTCAGGAAGCACACAAACTGGATTATTTCTGCAGTGCAGAAGCAGCCTGAGACACCAGGCTCAGTCAGAACAATATTTGAGACCACTTTGAGGTGGGAATAGGTCCCTAGGCTTGCTCTCTGCCTTCACTGTAAGGAGCAAATGAGTTGGGATAAAGCATCTTTCATTACTAGTAGTTTGTTCCTACATCTTAAGTTTCGATCAAAACCAAGGTAGTAAAGACATGAAACCCAGGTAGCACAGAACCGTAACAAAGGGTAATGGTAGCAGGAGATTTCAGTATCGCCTCCCCAAGAGGATAAGGCAGGTAATTCAAGAAGAGATGGAGTAGGAGCATGGAGCCTTGATATTACAGTGTCTGGTGCCAACTCAGATTACTAAATGTCTTAAGAGGGAACAGGGGGGTCATTGGAGATAATAATGCTAATAAGCATGGGTGCTTATTAGAAAACTCCATGGAGTTACCTTTCTGTACTTGGACAGGATAAATTTGGGGGGGGGGGGGGAGAGACATTATAGCTTCTATTGGTTTCTCACTGGAAGTTGAGGACAGGTGGGGCAAGTGAAGCAGATTCCCAAATCTTGATTTAGATTTTAGGTCTGGCTTAGAATGGATTGGTTCCCTATCAATAAAGGCCAAATGGGCCCAGATACAAAGTGTTGAATCATGCTCTGAACCAACTTGGGCTTGTACACAGCTCTAATATCATCAATGTTCCCTGCTGAACTACTTCAGTGTTGGCTGGGTCTTCCTGAGACACTTTGGTCTTGACTGATTTACAGTAGTAGAAAATGGCTCTTAAACCCCAAAGAACAAGAATTTTGAGCAAAGATTGCTGGCAGTGAGAGCATAAAAATGTTAAAGTGTAGTAAAAGTTCACTTTTAAAAAATCAATACCATGCATTACATGGGGAGATAATGGTATAAAATAGTCTGATTCAAGTAGAACTAATGGTGTAGGAATGGACTGATTCAATTGGTTTAAACAACTAGATTTGGTGGTAGGCTTGGATGAAGGAAAATGGATACTTGAATGTCAAAGCATTTGGCTAATTTTTTTTTCTTGAAGTTTGTAGTTGCAGGAAATTTAGTAAGCTTTCATTCAGGAGATGAGCAGTTGTCCTTATTCCTGGGATAAGTAGAAAAATGTTCTTAATTCAGCAGAATGTTAGTCATTAAAATGTTATCTGTCATGCATGGATAATGACTGAAGTCAGTAGTATATTCACCTTAAATGGGGCATTGCTACAAAAATCATGTTGGATGTCATTGCATGTTCACCCATGATGTGAACACATATGTTAATCAGTTTTTCCTTGTTGATACATCATGTAACTTTTAGAGACGTTTTACATTACAGAAGATCAAATACGGGTTAGCCCAAACCATCTATTTTCTATGAAGTCTAAGGCTTCTGTGAAGTCAAAAGTCGAAGGCTTTCACAGCTGGTGTCCATAGTTTTCTGTGGGTTTTCTGGGCTATCTGGCCATGTTCTAGAAAAAATTATTTCTGACATTTCACCTGCATCTGTGGCTGGCATCTTCAGAGGGCATCTTCATCTATTTTCTGGGTTTTGTTTTTGTTTTGTTTTTTTGTTTTTGCCCTACTCTACATACAACCTGTCCACATTCTTTCACATACATAAAGATGTAGATGCCAATCTTCCACCATAATCCTCCTCTATATTTGGACAAACATTTCATAAACTATTTTGTTCCTATCCATTTTGTTTCATTCCTATCTATTTACCTAACTGACATAGCGTTCTATAATAAATAAATGTTTTGCGCAAGTGTACAGTAGATGACATGGAGGACAACATGGTTTCATGGAGACCTCTCATTCATAGATTTGCCATGGGTCAAGGCCACTTGATGGAAAATAACAAGGGCAAATCACACATTATAATAAATAAATAAATACTTTTATTTCTATTTTCCTGCCTCTCCCTTCGGATCAAGGCGGGATTCCACAGATTCATAAAAACATTATTCTAGACAGATACTGAATAATGAAATAGTTTGAATTGGCCTGTACCCTCTCTGGGTTGGATTAAATAGGCTTGACTGTGTTCTGGAGGGGAATGGCACAGCCCAAGGTTCTTCAAAGTGTTTTAAGAAATCCATATATTAAAATAAGTAGGAAAAAGGCAGACAGTGCATCTAAATGTGACCAACACGTCTCTAGTATGGCAATGGAAGGAACATGCCAAAGCATTGTGATGCAGATGGGAAGGAGAGTAGTTTAGTTCTGCTCATAGACAACTCTAAAATGCATCCTGGAGCAAGAATCTTGCCAATACTTTCCAATCAGTGTTGGGAGGCATTCCTTAAGATCACTGATTTTATATAATTGTCTCCCCAATATCTCTTTACCCATTTGGTAGTCAAAAAGTTCTGTAGCTCTTTTATATTAACAGATTGTCCTAATTTATGGGATAGTTAGGTTATAAATAAAGGTGGTGGTCGTGATAATGATGTTGATGACCATGACGGCAGTTATGTGTGCTGTGGTGAGAGTAGTTGGTGTCATTTAAGTTGGTCTCTCTTAAAACTTTCTCTTTTTAATTGAATTACCCTTTCTTATTATTTATTAATTTTATGTATGTTTAGATAGCAAAACGTATTGTCTCACCACTCCAACCACACCTATCTATTTTTATTGGGTGTTGCATGAAAGACAGGCAAGTTAGTCATCTGGAAAAAAACTCCAAAGTTGTCTAAGACCACTCTGAGGGAGTAGATTGCCATCATGTTAAGCAGCAAGTGAGAAAGGGATGAATTGTCATGGCATTACAGCACCAGAAGTCTGCTTAAATACAGTCAACACATTAAAGAGACAGCACCAAGTGTTCTTGCTCAGGAGAGAGACAGAAATGTACTGGAAATCAGACATCAAGGGCAGCACTAATTTTGGAAGCAGCTGTCAGTCTCTTCCTTGTTCACAACCTTAACATTTGGGCAGGAGTCTCTGGAAGAGATGTGGTGAAGGGAATACAGGACTATGGGGAGAATAAGAGTTTCCAATACCAATCCAGAACTCTAAATGAAGATGCAGAGGGATTTGGCAAGGGGATCTCACCAGGTAAGCTGCTGGTAAAATGATCCACTTATTGAATCTCATCTGTTGGACTATTTGAAAAATAAAACAAAATTACCTTCTTCTCAAATAAGGTTTTATTTCATTATGAGATTATTTGTTGTATATATTTATTGTATTTTAAACTGTAAGCTGCTTTGATTGCTTTACAGCAGAAAAGTGGAGTATAAATAAAAGTTTTATTTATTTATTTATTTATTTATTATTATTATTATTATTACTTTGTGATTTAATTAAAAATTAACAGACTTAGCTGAATTCTAGGGTAGGGAGTTGTGTGATCCATAGGCTCATGCAGCCTCTTGGGTGCTCCAGTGCAGTGCTTGGGACCCCAGCCTCAAAGCTTGCAGACCCCCCTCCCAATTTTTGGGACACCAAGTTTGGGCTATTAGAATCTATATTTGGTTTTCATTAGAACCTCAAGCTATACCAGCCAAACGTTGGCTATGAAGACAAAATGTAAGAATTTTTTAGATGTAACTTTTTGTCTTCAGGAACCAGTCCAGGAATGTGCTTTGATTAATGGAACTGAAGAGAGTGCCTAACTTTTCTATACAAAAGTCCATTCTTTGTTATTCCAAGCTATCTTACGTTCCACAATAGTAACTGAGGTGGAAGGAATCATTTTGTTGCTGCTATTTCTAAACAAAAGGGACCCAGGAGTTCTTGCCGATCTTGTGAAAATCAAGCAGAGATCTATCAGAAGATTCAGAATTGCTTTCTGTCTCCCTTTAAGAATCATTTGTTTTTGTTTGTTTTAGATTTTTGGGGGGGAGGGGGGTCCTACAAAAGCTAGGTATCACCAAGAAGAAGGAATGGGCAGCTGGGAAACTTCAAAAACCCAGACAGAAATCCCAGGAAACTCGGATTCAATTCCAAGGTCTGGGGCTCCATGTCTTAAAGGGTCTTTGCTTGCTTTTTTACTCAAGAATGTTCATGAAGCTAACATGAAGGTAAGGCTGTACAAATTGTGGACTTGCACTATGAATCTAAGGCTAGATAGAAAGCTGTATCCTTTAAATGAAAAGCCATAAGAAAGAAAGATCCTGAGGGATCTTTCTTTCAGTTATCTCTTCCATTTACAGGTTTTCCATGGTACCCTGTAAAATATAAATATTAGTATCAAATACCTTGAAAGTAGGTCATTCAGGAAAGCTCAATTACATATTTCTACATAAAATGAACCTGAGATCCAGAAGTCTATACTTTCTATATTTTCATCTGAGCCTTTGAACTTTCCTAAGGATAGCCAACTATTTACAGTTATGTAGATGTTGTGTGTCTGAAAGATACAACAAAACCACATTTGGCTGTGAATGCTTTTTGTGGACTTAGGCCCAGTACAGACTTGTGCAAAGCACTGGCCTGGGGCCAATTTAAGGGCTCCAGAGGGCTGGGCATCCATACACGCCCAGCCCTACTAGCGGTGCCCATGGACCATCTTGCCATGGCCCCACCCACACATGGCATGCAACGATGATGCACAGGCATCTGTGTGCACAAATGGCGCTTGCCAGAAGCAGTGGCGTCAGGACATGCGAGTACCATTATGGCACTCCTAAAAAGAAGCTGCTTCTAAGCAGCTTCCTTTTAGGGAGCTAATTGGTGCCACACTGTGCTGTTGGTGCAGCACTGAAGAGGGGTAAAGACGGGAGGCATGGAGCCACCCATCTGTATTCCCCCTTACCACTGATGTCTTCTTCTGCTGTTGGATTTTTTTTAAAAAAAAAACTGCCGATATATTTAACATCTGTACTGATGTTCTTTTTTATTTTATCTAATATTTCTTAAATCAGTAGTATTAGTAGTGGTAGTAGTAGTATAACTCTGTCCCAGCATGCACAGCCCTGAACACACTTACACAGTCCCTGATAAAGTACAGCAGCATTTATAGTACAAAACACACTGCAGAAATTGCTTGAGATTGCTTGAACTGCCTTGGCTCAGTGCTAAGGTATCCTGGGAATTGTAGTTTATTGTGGCACCAGAGCTCTCTGACAGAGAAGGCTAAATGTCTCACAAAAGTAGAGTTCCCAGAATTCTCTAGCCAGGACAATTTAAGCAGTCTCAAACGGGATTATTTCTGCAGTGAGTTTTGGCCCTATAGCAGTAAAGGCACAACAGGATTCTGGCCTATCTCTTATGACAATTCTCTGGTTCAGAGTAAGAGTGGAATTCTCGGGGGGGGGGGGACGGACAAATACATATCTAAGCCTCTGCACATATGTCTAAAGAATACTTGGCTTTTGGTGGGTGGCCTGATGCATGTCAAAAGCACCAGTTAGAATTGTTTTGAATAATCTCACTCAAGAATGGCCAGATGGACAAATTGACATTATTATGAACTTTTATGACTGTATTTAGATATGCGTGTGCACCTCAAAAAGTTAAGTCTTGAATGGGCACACTGTGATGGCTGTGACATCTACTCATTAAAACTGAGTAATCATGTGTGAAGTAGCAGAAAGAACTACTTTCATTTTTAGCGACTTTGAGCTAGCACCATTGGATGGCTTTAGAACTATTGTCCGTATGGATATGAGCCAATTTTTATTCTCTGTGATCAATTTCATTATGAAACTAGGAGATCAGTGTGGCTTTGTGATACAATTTAATTGGCTCTTTCCTACTGTTCATGGTATCTGTGGAGTTTTATCTTAAATGCTGGTTATCAAGAAAACAGAGAAGGCAGAATCTATGTATTTTGTCTTATTTCACTAGATTTTTTAAACCACCTTCTGTGTATAAGAGAGCACATGTACCAAGTGTCCATAAGTACATTTTATTTTACTTTATTTTAATGTGGATGTTGATAATAATTTGAATGGCCTTATCCAAGGGGATTAGGTAAAAGTTCTAGATTTTATCTGTGGCTTGTCATTGGTGATAAAAATCTGTGTACACTTTTTTGCTCTGATTCAACCCAGAGAGCTAAATCTCCTCTAAGTAGCTAGAAAATTCTCAGATTGGTTAGCTCTCTACAATAGTAAATGAAATGAGGAATATAGCTTAAAACCAAATCTGAATGTTATGAAGAAGAAGAAAAAATTCTGATGGACAAGACAATTAATGGTCTTTCTTTCTTTCTTTCTTTCTTTCTTTCTTTCTTTCTTTTGATGACCAATCTAAACAATTGACATGCATCTTTTGTTACATTTAGCACAATGTTTTTACTCATTCATCTTAAGCAGTATTTTAAACTCCCATCCCAAGTAGTATTTCAGCTATTCTACAGTTAATGTTACTTTGAAAAAGTTACCTCTGCAAATGCTAAATCTTAAACTGTGATATTTATTTGGATATGTTAGTAGTGAAGAAGAATTTGCAGTCAAAAAATAAATAAATCTGGTTTTAGCCCTGTACAGCAGGGAAGAACAAATTGCAGCCCTTCAAATGCTAAACTGAAAATCCTATCAATCCTAGCCTTCACAACATGTGAGGAATTCTGGACATTGTAGTCCAACAACATCTGGAGGGCCACACTATGCCAACCACTACTCTACAGCTAAGCATTTCATATGTGAACTGATAAGGCAGGGAAGACATACCTCCCAATATGTCAAAGACATTTGTGGCCAAGCAACATCATAATGTGCTCAAAATGGCAAAAATTAATAATGAAGAAGAATACACAATCTAAGTGAGGCTGCATCATTTTGTTTGCCTGAGCCTTTTGGGACGGATGAGATTCCTCCTTTTCCTCATCCTCATTCCTCCCTGTTGAATTAACTGAGTCAAACTATTTTTGCACTTTAACCTCAGTTTTCAGCAGCTGGAAGTAAGTTCAGGATCAAGAGGGAAATTGGGAGGACAAGAGAGAAACTTGGACATTTTGTTAAAAAAACAAACAAACCAAAGAAAGGTGAAATACTTGGGTCTGTTCCTGCCAGATTCAGACAATTGGAATGTATGTCAAGATGTAATACTAGGTGACTTGCAGTTAGGACAAAGGAATGGGTCATGGAATCCATTTCAGAATAACATAATTGTTAGCACAGATAATAGCACAGTTAGTAAAGCCTATGACAAAAAACAAAAAACAAAACAAAAACAAAACCCCTTTGTGTAAAGTCTTGTTACCCGCATGCAATATACCTTTTCTCCTCATTCTTTGTCTAGCTGGAAGTTTTCTATAAGCATCAGCATTGGGAGAATGGTGAAAGAGAGCTGGAGAAATACAGACTTCCAGAATCAGGTTGCAGCAACATGTCTGCATAAATCTGACATTCTTCCCTGAGGTTCTGAGAGTGGGGGCCGGATTATGTAGGGAGAGGTGTTCCTTCAAGTAACTCGGCCCAAGCCATATAGGGCTTTAAAGGTAACAACCAACACTTTGTATTGCGCCCGGAAGCTAATTGGCAGCCAGTGTAAGGATTTTAGAACAGGGATGATGTGGTCCATTCTTGATGCCCCTGTAAGTAATCTAGCTGCCACATTTTGGATCAGCTGAAACTTCCAGACTTGGTAATAATAATAATAATAATAATAGTACATTTTATTTCTAGCCCGCCCCTCTGAACGAGCAATCAGGGCAGGGTACAAAAAAGAATAACAATTAACAAAGCAAAAATGCAAAACAGTTATAGCAACAACAAAAATACATAGTAATTATAACAAAAAATAAAATTAACAAAGCAAAATACATAACAATTAACATGTCAAAACAAGTAAAAAGAAAATCTTTATTCCCAACCCCCATCCCAATCTTAAAACAATGTGAACTATACACAATCTAAAAAGAAAAGAAAAGAAAAAAGTGGTGGTGGTGGGGGAGACAAGACTCCTCCTTAAGTCCAGAGAGTAGCATGGGAGTAGCCCAGGTGGAGGTAGGGCAAACAAACACTCAGCCATGTCCTCTTCACTGGCAGATGTAGCCCCATGTAGAGCGCGTTGCAGAAATCTAAGCGAGAGGTTACCAGTGCGTGTATCAACGTTTCAAGATCCTCTTTGCCCAGGTAGGGGCGCAGCTGGCGTATCAGCCGAAGTTGATACCACACACTCCTGGCAGTAGCCTCCACCTGTGAAGTCAGCTGGAGGGACAAGTCCAGGAGTATGCCCAGACTGCGAACTTTGTCCTTTAGGGGAAGTGTGACCCTGTCCAGGACAGGTTGACAAATCTCCATCCCTGGGCTAGGGGAACCTATCACAAGTACCTCAGTTTTCTCTGGATTCAACCTTAGTTTGTTTTCCCTCATCCAGCCCATTACCGACTCCAGCCAGGCATTTAGAGGGGAGATACCATCCCTAGTCACTGCATCAGTCAGAGACATAGAGAAGTGTATTTGTGTGTCATCAGCATATTGATAACACTGCACCCCATGTCTCTGGATGATCTCTCCCAGTGGCTTCGTGTAAATGTTGAATAGCATGGGGGACAGAATGGCACCCTGAGGGACGCCAAATGTCAGCTCTCTTTTACGAGAGCAACTGTCCCCCAGCTTCACCATCTGGAATCTGCCTGAGAGGTAGGAACTGAACCACTGAAGAACAGTGGCCCCAATTCCCATCCTCTTCAGGCGTTCCAGAAGGATACCATTGTCAATGGTATCAAATGCTGCTGAGATGTCCAAGAGCACCAATAAGGTCACACTTCCCCTATTGATGCCCAGATGGAGATCATTGACCAAGGCAACCATGGCCGTCTCGACTCCATATCCCCTCCTGAAGCCAGTTTGAAATGGGTCCAGATAATCGGCTTCCTCCAAGACAGCTTGGAGTTGGAAGGCAACCGATCTCTCGATCACCTTGCCCAAAAATGGTAGTAGAGAGACCGGCCTATAGTTATTTCTTACCAAGGGGTCCAAGGAGGGCTTTTTCAAGAGTGGTTTAACCACAGCTTGCTTCAATGCAGTTGGAAATTTGCCCTCGCTGAGTGATGCATTGATGACAAGTTGGAGCAATATCATATTATAGCCATGTGTGCCTGCCTACAACAGGCAACATAAGCAGCAGCTCTGTTCAGAATCCCTTTCTGAGCACACACAAACAAAAAATAGAGCAAAAGGGGCAGAACAGATAGACCTGGCTCAACAGCACCCCACCAAAATGGCAATCATAAGAAAAGTAGATAGAACTGAAAGAAAAATAATCACCCCTAGATGTTTTTTGGAAAAAGCCTTCAAGTGGTCTCAAGAAGATTCAGCATGCTTTTGTCTCCTTATGCAAGGCTTCCCTGGTCTGCTTGTTTTATTTCACATGAACATATTACTAGTTTTAAATTAAAAATGGTTAAAATAAGTTGAAGTGCCCCTCTTTTTTGCAATGTAGGAACCTATTCCTATTCTTTCTGTCTTATTTCTGCCTCTGGTACCAAATTTTCTGTTAATCCCCAGGAACACATCTACTTCGTTAACTGAGGTATACCTATATTGCTTTACAAAACCAGCTTTCAGTTTAACTCTTATTGACAGGCTGACTTTCTACAGCCAGGTGCCTGTTAAAGCTTCTGTGTATCAGACGAGTTGTATGAGTTGCCGTTCACAGTTTAAACCCTGCAGTTTTCCTCTAGTCTCATCTCTCACTTCTCATTTTCCCACCTTTTTAGCTAAGCATGTTGGAAGAAGCAGAACAATTTAGCCTTGTTAACAAACTCTGTAAGGCACACTTCTGGGGGCACTGGATGGCCTTTGTAATCTTGAAAGCAATAATAGAAAGAACATGTGGCATAATATGCTTTCTGTTGTTGTTTATACTTTTCTGTTGGGTCTCATAATATACCTACACTAAAACCACAGATTTCAGTTTAGATAAATATTCTAAGGGGGATTTCATTTTAAATCTGTTTTGAATGACAACACTGAGGTTTCTATGCAAGTAGTGCAACAAATATATATATATATATATATATATAGTAGCATTTTGATTGATAGCAGAAATAATAGTAGTCATGAGATCTGATTTTCTTTAAAGGCCAAAGAATGTGGATCAAAAAACTCAATTTTTTTTTAATTCTAGAAAAGAATTTTACAACTTTTATTTCAATAGTCTTTCTGTTTTCAAAAGCATAGCAGTTCTGGAGAATTTCCTTGTTCGATACGTTTATACAGCCTATTCATTTCCATGCAAACTATGCAAATATTTTCTTGATGTAACAAGATCCCTATCACAGAAGCTCTTTAAATACATTGAATTGAATATGGTTATAGACCCCTATGCTGCCTTTCAGAGTCAGTACACAGAGCACTAGGCATATCAGGATGTTTGGGTGGTGCTGCCATTCAGACCTGCATCCCTACTTTAACTTTACATATTAGCTGATGAACACCTGCAAAGGGCTCCAATGTTTCCTAGTTATGCAGATATTGTTGTTGCTATGTGCCTTCAAGTTAACTCTGACTTACAACAATCCCATTCCTAGGATGTTTTGACAAGATTTATTCTGATGCTGTTTGTCATTGCTTCCCAGCAAGGCTGAGCGAGTATGACTTACACAGAGGGTTTCCATCGCTGAGTAAGGATTTTAACCATGGCTTCCCAAAGTCTAGTCCAATGTTTAAACCACACCATCTTTTTTGTTAGTTGTTTCTGCTATTTTAATTGCTGAATTCTCTGGACCAGAGTCCAGAGAATGTTTGTCCATCCATTTTACTTATCCATTTCCACCTAAATACTCTAAAGTCAATAATAATAATAATAATAATAATAATAGTTTATTTATAGCCCGCTCCTCTATATCTCAGAGAAGCGTTCCCAGGCATTGCATGACTATTATTTGTTATTTGATGTTTTTAATTTGTTGCCTGCCTTACTTTATTGAACCCTTTCCTGTATCACTATGTATTATTTATATGTATTATGCTATTATTGCTTAGAATGTACGCCATAAGCAGGTTTACTTTTATCTATTTTATTGTTTGTATGTACAGTGCTGTGTAAATCTACAGTGATATATAAATAAAGCATGATGATCATGATGATGATGATGCCAACAACCTTGGATGCTAAGTATCTGGTTAGTACTTGGAAGGGAGACTGCCTATGAATACCAAGTGTTATAGGCTGTATTTCAAAGGAAGGAACTGGAAAAAAACACCTCTGAGGATTCCTCAGCTAAGAAAACCCTATATAATTTGTGGGGTCATCATAAGTTGAGAGGCAACTTAAAACATACATACACACAGAGAGAGAAAGCAGCTTGTCTGTACCCCTCTCTTTCCCTCCTTCCCTCCCTTACTTCATTTCTGCCTTCCCATGGTTACTCTGCTCAAAATCTCAAATATCTTGTTGCCTTCTTTTTTAAAAAAAAGTATTTAGGGTACTTCTCTGGGTTTGGAAATTAGGCACTTGACTGCAGTAAATCCTCATGACTTTTTACCTAGCAATTTGCTATCAGTAGTAGGAGTTCATCATAAATTATATGTTTTGGTTTCAATTATAATTCTTTTGGCATTTCTTTATGGAGAAATAGAAAACAATATAGCAACACCTATTTATTTGAGGGCAAGCGTGTATGTGCCTCATTTCTATGCTGTTCCTGGAACCAGCCTGCTAACAACAATGTCATAGACTCACTGTAGATAACTCTGGGAGACAGTTTAAATTATTTTTCAGTATATTCTGATAGCAAAATAACTACATCATATATTTTTGTGACAAATGCTGCTATAAAAATTCCATAGTGGTCCCTTAAAAGAAGAAGACTTGAGTTGCTTCTTGAGACAGGGAAATCTGATTTTAAGGTAAGTTGCTTCCCAAGTGAACTCTTCCAAATCAATAATTTCAAAGGGACCTGCTAGACATCCATAAACATCATGTTCCATTTATTCTCTTTTCCACTGGAGTGTAAAATGCTCAACACCCAGCTGGCACATGAGGAATACAGAGAAAGAGAGAGAGATACATACATCACTGGAATACAACAGGACCATCTCATTTCTTTGTCTCCCTCTCCTCTCAAAGTACAGTAGAGGGCAAATATTTTCAGTTTGCTCTGTGGCTGAAAGCAGTTAAAATAAAGGGATACGTTTCCATCTTAATCCTTGCTATCTTTTAAAATAAATAAGTGACACTCATGTATCCACATGTATCAGTAACTTATACCTGTAATAGTTGTGGAGAACCCCTGCCTTTGTGTTGATATTACTAAACATTATTAATATTTGCCCCATGTGAATGAATAGTGAATAATCAGAGAAAGTGAGGATGTGGCGTGGGGGGGGGGAGGAGGGAAAGAGAATAACACCAGCTTGGTATAACCCTAATTTAGACTGGCACTAATAATTAATTAACTATTAATTTTACTGGCTTGGGACATTTATAATAGCAAAGAGCAATTATTATTATTATTATTATTATTATTATTAACTTTTATTACACAGTGCTGTACATACAATCTTATAAATGAGACGGATTCCTGCCCACAGGCTTACAGTCTAAAAGAGACAACACAAAAGGAAAAGGGGAAGGTGGTGGGAGGGGGATGAGGTCCAGTGGTTCTTCTCTCCCTCTGGGGCCTAGACCAAGGCAGATGGACTGGTGGGAGGGCATCAATATTCTTGGTCTTTTTAAGGTAGTATGTGATGAGATTAAAATAGCTCTGCTAATGCAAATTTCAAGACGAATGGTGTTTATTTTCATATTGCAGGTATCACCTGCTTGTTCTAGCTCAAGTAACACATGCACACAAGGAATATCATATCATTTGTTTCAGGAGCATACTTGTCTCCTCCACAGTTGTCCTGTCTGCAAATGACTATAAAATACTGGGGAGAAATCAGCTCCTTAAGCAACTACACAAATGACAGCTTAATGATAAAACTGTCAAGGCTGTCTGTTGCCATAAACCCATAAATAGCACATACTATGAGCTGGGATTGGCCTAAACTACATCAGCTGTTACGTGTTTATATTTAGCATTTGGAATATCTGTGGTTTTCTGTTGTAACTCTGGGATTTCCAGTGTTATACCTGGAACTTTGTTGCTATGTGGTGTTCCTTAAAGTTGGTATGTAAAATTGGTTATGGTGACCCTAAGCTACTGTACTTTGTCTCTAATGCATCTCAGATGGGGGTGGGGGAGATTATCATTTTAATGACTAGTTGAAAGGCAGCCAATATCTGACCAAAATGTCAAGATAATGTATTAAACATTCCACACTATAGGCAACACAGAATCACAGTATTATCATAAAGCATTATCAAAAGATTGCCACCCAGCCTCTTTTTAAAACTTCCAGAGGAGAACCCACTGACTTATTCAGCACTCTATTCCACAATTTGCCAGCTATTCGTGTCAAGAAGCAGTGGCATTCCCAAGTCTTGGTGGCAAGGGAGGTGGCAGCCCCCCCACCCTTGGCTCAGCTGCCTGCTTGCCCAGGGCTGCTTGGGGTTGGTGAGGCAAGTAAGACAGCAAGAGACTTATTTATTTATTTATTCATATCCCACCTTTCTTCCAAAGTGGGACCCATGATAGCTAACAACACATATAAAACAGATTGAAGCAATAATTAAAATTGTAGAATTAAAATAGAAAAAATATAAAAATTACAAATACAAAATTTAAAACATACAAAGTTCAAAATAGTAATCTAAAACCACCCCCTCATTCCCCAATAAAATCAAGCCTGCCAGATCTTAAACAGATCTGTTTCAATAATAATGTTTTCGCCTACCGGCGAAAGGCCAACAATGAGGGGACCAGCCTAGTCCCTCGTAGAAGAGAGTTCCACAGGGTGGGAGCAGCCACTGTGAAGGCTCTCTCAGATGAAAGGTGCACATCTGCCCCATCTGCTTTACTGTGGTTTCCTCCTGAGTAGGGAAGCTAGTAAGGATAAAGCCAAGAGTGGCACACTTGTCCCGTCTCCTTCACCACTTCTGAGCTTCCTCCAGAGGAAGGATCCAAGTGGCGGTGAAACCTGCCCTGCCTCCCTACCTGCTGCCCAGCCAGACCTTGAAAGGGCTGCTGGATGGTGATGGCCTACCCTGCCCTCCCTCCATCCTCTCCCACTGCTTCACTTGTTCACCTGGCTGCTGCCCACCCAGGGATTGCAGGGGCACTGTGGCAAGTGAGGCAGTGAGAGGCAACACTCTTCTTCTTCCACTACTTTGGCTTCCTCATCATAGAGTGTCATGGCCAGCCAAGAGATGGAGTCAAAGGATGAGGAGGAGGACATGGCTCCTCAGGATTAAGAGGAGCTGGAGGCTAGACCAGGTCCCAGTTATGCCATGCCAGACCCCAGTCCTGACATTTCAGCCCCAGGAGTAGGAGCCCAGTCAGGCTCTAGCACTGTGGAGCTCCCTTCAGAGGCTAAGCAGCTGAGTGCGGTTTCAAATGAAAAATCCAGTTTGGTGGTTCCCTCCTTTAAGAAGAGGAGGGCTGAGAGTGCTTGTGTACGTTGGTCCCGCAGGCTTGCTGAAAAGCAAGCTGGTAATAAAGCACAGCTACCAACAGGGAGGGTGTCTTCTACTTAAGCACCTGTGGGACGCCATCCCTTTGCCTCCACTGTCGAGGCATTCTTCCGAATGTGGAATCTCTTTTCCTGCAATTTGAATCCATTGGTTTATGTCCTAGTTTCTCAAACATGTTACTGCCATAGTATGAGCCTTGACAATTACTCTGCCAAAGTGAGATTTTTTTAATTTTTCCTTGATTGAATAGCTAATTTGTTTGTATACCTCTTCATTTAATTCATGGATGAGAAACTGCCAAAGCTTTGGGGGCCATTGTTCTGCTGCTGGACTTTCCATAAGCTTTACACAATGGCAGATGTCCCACCCAAACCTGAAAGTCCACTTGTGTTTTTGAATAATAAGTACCGGTACATCTTAAACAAGGAGTTTGGAGTGCCCTAGAAACAGCCCTGGGGGCCACATGGAGCCTGATGGCTACTCTTGGGTCACATCAATTTAAACGTGAGAATTTACTCAAGTGTGAAAATTCTGGTAGTTGCAGATACCTTGAAAACATTCTGTAGTAGGAATAAGGCAAATGCGTGCTGGGCTCCCATTTAATGAGATTTTTAATTTGTACATCCTGAATCTTTACAGACACCAGGACGTAACTATTCTTCAGTATCTATGGTTCTCTGTTGTGATGTGGCTCTCTTATCAAAGTGTATACAAAAATGCAAGTAGTAGGAGAAAGTGCACATAAACAAGCATCTATTAATAGAATACCATTAAATATTATGTTATAGAAAGTTGAGTACATAAATATGTATATTAGGCAAAACATAATGTTATTTGCCATCAAGTTGGCTTGGTCTTATGTTGTCAATATGAATGTGAAACCATCAAGAGCCTCAGTCATCACCAGCCCTGCACAGTTCTTGCAAACTAAAGTCTGTGGTTTCCTTCATTGAACTAATTCATCTCTAATGTGGTCATTTAGAATTCACAGAGTTGGAAAGGACCACAGCATCCATCCAGCCCTACCTTCTCCCATGCAGGAATACACAACTAAAGCACTCCTGAAAGGTAGCCACACAATTTATTTTTAAAGAAGGAATGTCCACTACCCTCTGAGACAGTCTATTCCACTGTTGAACAGCTTTCATCCTCAGGAAATTCTTTGTAATGTTTATGTGAAATCTCTTGTTTTCTAAAATTGTTTTTCTGGACCTTACACCTGGTCCTTTGGCTAGCCCCTTGACTTTTTCCAAAGCATTGCCATCTTTTCCAAACTGATATACCCAAAGCATAATAGTCTCAGTTTATTCATTGTGGTCTCAGTGAGAGGCCACACTTGATTTGCTCTGGGAACCATTTATTTGCCTTTTTTCATCTATGGTATCTCTAGAACTTTCCTCCAGCATCACATTTCAAATGAATAGATTTTCTGCCTGTCAGATTGCTTTTCTGTACAGATTTCACATCCATACATAGAAACTAGAAATAATATAGCATGAATGATTCTGAATTATATCTCCTGATAGTCTTATCTAGTTCCTTCACAATTTTTCTGCAAAGTCCTAGGCTCCTTCTGATTTCTTGACTACAGTCTCCACTTTGATTTGTGACACTGCCAATGTATAGAACATCTTTGGATATTGCATTGCCTTTATAATCTACTTTAAACATATGTAAATCATCTATGGTAAGTAGATTTGTCTTCTTAGTATTCAACTGTAACTCTGTTTTTTTACTTTCCCTCTTAATTTTCTGTCTGTAGTAATTCCAAATTGTTACTGTTTTTCTGCTAGTAATATGTCATCAGCATATTTGAAATTTTTGATGGCTCTTTTCCCTATTTTTTTTCACTTCCTTTCTTTGAATCTTATATAGCTTTCCATAAGATTAGTTCTACAGATAAATTGAACAGATGAGATGAAAAAATACAAGCTTGTCTGAACAAGCTCCTGCTCCAATGGAAAACCATGTGGTTTCTCCTTATTATGTCCCAACAGAATACAGGTTGCACACAGTAGCATCACTAGGGGGATGCAGGGTGTGTGGGCTGCACCAGGTGACACCCTAAGTGCGGGGTGACACTAATACTCCCCAAACCCTGTCTTTGGCAGAAATAGCCTGTGCTGCATCTACTCATCCCTGTCCCTTTAAAATGCAGGAGCTCCCACTCAGCAGAAGAGAAAGACCACTCACCCTCAAAAACTCAGAGTCTCTCTGAGGGGCTGTGCTCCTGCTTTCTCTCCCACCATCAATTGCAACGCAGCCTGGTGCAGGGGGATATGCCACTTGCTCTGCCCCCCTTCCACCAAAAGAGGCCGAAACGGAGAAAGGATGGAGGGAGGGTAAAAGGAAAGGGGAGCAAAAGCGGGTTGCCTTCCCTTGCTGCTTTCTGAAGCCCTCCTGCTTTCACACACACACACCTCTCCCAGGTGTGGAGAGGGCAAAAGCTCCCTCTCTGTGTGTGTATTTGAACCTGGGCTGCACAAGGAAGAGCAGGAGAGTTTTAAAACCTATTCTGCTATGTGTGTATGTTTGTTCGTGTGTGTGAGAGAGGGTGAGATTGCCACTGGGTTAACACCCCCGCCCCAAGCAGGAAAGTTTCAGAACCCACCCATTTCCCAGCAAAATGAGTGGTTGCAGGCATTTTGCTCTCTCTCTCTCTCTTTCTCTCTCTCTCTCTCTGTATGAGAGAGAAAGCATATAGAACAGGGTGTTTTTGAATCTATTTTGATCCTAAGAAAATATTTCTTGATACTAATTTTAAATGGGTTGAGAGCCAGCATAGTGCAGTGGTTTGAGTGTTGGACTGGAATGCTGAGAGGCTAGGATTGCTCTGCCCTTGAAATCTGCTAGGTGACCTTGGGTAAGTCACACACTCTCAGCCTCAGAGAAAAGCAAATTCTGAACAAATTCTGTCAGGAAATTGCAGTGGTAGGTTTTGTAATATTCTGTTAATAGTTCCCACTCTTTCTCCATCTGTAGATTTTCCTTTTATTGATGGCGTTATTTTATCCATTTCAATCATGTCCAGCAAGTCTAATAACCATTGACCAATGCTTGGATTGTTTTACCTTTCCACTTTTTTGCAAAGTTTAATTCTAGCAATTGAGATCATACGTAAGATTTGTCTCCATTTCTTTTTTGCTTTACAACTTGTTATTTTATTTGTCAAGTTTAGGTAGGGGTTTTGTGGTTTTCAAAATAAGGATGCGGAGGCTGCATGAGGCCTGCAGGGCATACATTTCCCACCCCTGCTGTAGACATTCAAGAGCATGAAGTTGCCCACGCAAAGAAATATAAAAGTGCTAAGAATGACTTATATCTTTGCCTTGTCTTACACAGGGGATCCGTTCCCGACACCCCCCCTCCCCATGTAAGGCAAGTTCAAAATAATGGGGCTTCTGCATGTGGTGCTGTGCAGCACTTGCACCATGTGCACGGATATCATTTTCTTTATGTTGCATGGCTTTCAGCATAAACCGAAAGCCGCATATAAATCTGATCCAGTATGTTTTCCTGGATATAGATAAATTGATGTCAGTATATGGGAAAAATCTAGATGTGTGCATACAGGTTTAATTCTATATAATAAAACAATATGGCTCTAAACTCATATGTAGATTTTTCACCATATGCATCACTTGCAAAGTGATAGTATAGCAGAGTAGAAATCTGGGGGACCAGAGTTCAAATCCCCACTCAGCCCTGAAAAACCACTGGGTGACCTTGGGCACATGACACTCTCCCAGCCTCAGAGAATGGCAATAGCAAGCCTCTTCTGAATAAATCTTGCCAAGGAAATCTTGCCAAGGAAACACCAAGAAAACACCATGCCCTAAGTAAGAAATGGCTTGAAACACAACAGACCAGTTGGAGTGAGAGAGAGAGAAGAAGGAAGAGCAGCTTTTTGGCAGCCATTTTAAGTGGTAAGTGTGTGGATTTTTAAAATCTCTTGGGGGAGTGTGTCTGTTGCAGAGGAGGAGGAGCTTCTGTGAGTCACATCTGTGAGTCACAAGTGGGAGAAGCTAGGAGACTAGCTATAGAGAACTGCTCAGAGAGCCGCGCGCCGTTAATTCCCCTCCCTCCCCCCCCCCAAAACATGGAAAAGTACAACATTAGGAGCAGAGGAGCTGTAAACTTTGTTTTAGAGGTTCTCCTTTAAATCTCCCCCCCCCTTTTAAAAGTGCTTTTGAGGGGTTCCCCTCCACCTCAGAGGAAGTGAATACAAGTCAGCAAACAGGACATCTGTATAAAATTACATTCCCAGTAGGTTGTGATCACTGACAGAGATTAGTGAAATAGGCCAGGACATCAGGGGCCTTTGACATTGGTGTTCACCGGGGGATATTCTTCGAGGAGGAAGCCCACAGTCCTCTTTTAGTGATTCCTTAATACTTCTCGGTATGGGCACTGAGGGAGCGGCTGCAGTCACCTGCAACACTTGTGGGATGTTTCTCTTCTTGCCTACAGATGTGGGGAACTTCAAATGCCCCAAGTACAAGTTGGTAGCCCTCTTGGAGGAGAAAGTACAGCAGCTGGAATCCAAGGTAGCGACACTTCAGCATGTCAGGGAGCAAGAGGCTGGATGGCCATCTGTCGGAGATGCTTTGATTGGGAGTTCCTGCATGGCAGGGGGTTGGACTGGATGGCCCTTGTGGTCTCTTCCAACTCTAAATTTCTATGATTCTATGATTCTATGATAATGCTGCAGCCTCTTTTGAGAACTCACGCCGAATGAGTCTCGAAGAGAAACGACAACACAGAAAAAACCACAACTTGGTAACACCACCCAAGGGGACTTTCTGCTGTGCTTTCTGTAACTGGACTTGTTTATCTCAGATCAGCCTTTTTAGTCATCAACGCGCTTGTAGAAAGCATGGGATGAGTCCTTCCTGAATCTTCGTTAGGGAAGAAAAGCCAGAGATATATAATAAAAATATTTATGCCAGACTGAGTAAAAATTAAAAGTTCTTCTATTGCACCCATAGGTCTACAGTTTCAAAAAATGTTCTTTAAACCATTGTCTCTTGCTTTTCTAGTTGTTCTTGTTTGTAAATGGAAGATTTAGGGGCTGTGCACACCGGCAGGAAAGGCCGGATTGGGAGTGGAGTCAGAACGTAGCATCCATATGATTTATGCCCCAGCTCCACACTCAGGGTGGTGTGATGTCGCACACCGCACCACACAGCGCATAACATCACAGTGCTCCTCTGGCACTGCGTCTGGATGACAGAGCACCGAAAGAGCACTGCAAATCCATGGCGGCACGGCTATCACACCCTTTTCAGGGTGCAAAAAGGATCTGCAGTCACCGCAGCCCTGATCTGGCTGTAAAAGGGGCAGTTGGAGGCCACCCCTTAGGGGCATTCTGCACAGCCCTTTAATTCAGCATGTGAGGGGGGCTACTAGAGGAGAAGTGACTGCTACCATATTTTTCATTCTTCCCCTTCCTCAGCAGTAAGCTGGGGCAGGGCAGGCAGTGTCTGACATTTCTGATTAACTGGCTGCCTAAGGAGCCTCAAAAGTTTATCATACGACAGAATTTGGGGGTATAATGCAATGGCAATCCGAACGCAATCATGGGGTTTCACATTATTGTGAATGAGTATCTCACGCAATTTCGGGAAATGGGAAGTCATTCTGAATGCAATCATGGGGTTTCACGTAATTGCGTATAAGAGTATCTCACGCAATTTCGGGCAATGGGGGGTCATTTTCAGGAAATGGGAAGTCATTCTGAATGCATTCTGAATGCAATCAGATTTCACATAAATTCGCTAAACTAGTGAATTTATGTGAATTCGAATTGGCTCCATTCGAAATTGGGAGAAATTCCTCCCATGTGATAAACTCCTCAGTCTTTCCCGCCAAGCTTAGTTGTAGCCTAATTCAGATGGATTGGAATTTAAAACAGATCCAGAAAAGGAATGATATAGTAAGCATCTTTATGTTTTGAGACATCTCCTACAGCAGCAATTCTCAAACTTTGGTCCTCCAGTTGTTTGGGACTTCAACTCCAGAAGCCCCAGGCAGCTTGGCTAATACTCAGGAATTCTGAAAACTGAAATTCAAAACATCTGGAGAATCAAAGGTTGCAGCCTCTGTCCTAGAGTATGGAGATATTAACTGATACTGACACTGAAATAACTCTGTTACATGAAATCTGTTTATTGTTGTAGAATTCTACATGGTTTTATCATTCTTGACTATTTTGGGGCAACACCGAATACTTATCAGCTTGATAGTCCTTGTGGTTTCCCTTTCTTCAGACACTCTTCTGTTTTGTTTTGTCAGATTCTGAAAATGAATTATTTTTTTAGACAATGTATTTTGGAAGCTGTGATGTCCAAGGAATAATGTAGTTAAAAGGTACCAGGTTGCTTTTTTTCATGTTTCAGTTTCAGTAAAGATCATGGGGGGGGGGGGGGAGTAAATCTCAACATTAACTTGGTTCTATATATTTGATTTCCAAGGAATTGCATCACAATTACACTTATTCTAACAGATTCCTTTTCCAAAAAAATTTCCCTTCACTTTACCAGTAAGTAATAATTTTTAGATATGTTTTCATTTCTGCATTTTGGAACAGGTTGATTATACTTGAGTATTAAAGCACTTCTCACTAATAAAACTGTGCAAACCTAACAAATAATGGGTTGAATTCCTGTGAACTTATATATGTGTTGACAAAACAGGAAATAAAAGTAAACAGATTGCAAATTGGATGTGCATAATGTGAATTATTTTTATTGAATTTACTGTAGTTGGTACCTGTTGTTGTGAATATGGCAATACTGCAGAAAGTACTTAAGAAAACCCACCATTTTAAAAAGAACAGTTTTCCATAAGAGAATTATAAATTGGTAACTCCTCCTTGGGCTTCTTGATGGAGGTCCAAAACTATGCTGCAGAAATAATCCAGTTTGAGACTGCTTTAACTGACCTGGCTCACTGCTAGGGAATCCTGGGAATTGTAGTTTGTTGTGGTGTTAAGGTAAACAAAGGGTCAATTAACCCATTCACAACCAATTATGCAAATCAGGCATTTGTGAAGATTTCCAATCAGACTCATTTTATTCCAAACAGTCTCAGTCTGCATGCAGAGCTTCAGCCAAAAGTCAATTCCTTGACTGAATCCTCCAAACATGGCGTAAACAGTTTTTATTAACCCACAAAATATTCATTGAGCATGCGTAGTTTAGCATTCATCCATATATATATCTGTATTATTCTAACTGGCAGGCTCTTCTGGCCTGACTTGCAACATCAAGGAATGTCTTTGTAGTAGAAACCTTATCAGCTTGCTAGCTACAGCGACCTTCAGGGAGGCCCGTCTTTCTCTGTGAAGACAAATTCATGCTTAGTTTTCTTCTTCCCTCCTAAGGTGGGGGCTACAAGCCAGATTCAAAAGGACAAGTTTTTCCTTTGGCTCTATTTCTCACTATGGCTGAACTATTCATTATTGATCATTAATAGCAGAGATTATTGGTTATCAGTTGGTTATCAATGGCTTTATTAGTTTTTCACCTTAACAGTGGCACCAGAACTCTCTTACAGTGAATGCTAATAAATGTCTCACAAAACTACAGTTCCCAGAATTCCCTGCACTGAACCAGGGAAAATAAAGCAGTCTCAAACTGGATTATTTCTGCAGTGTGTTTTGAACCATAGTGGAAAGGCAAGATGTATATAAACTATATATAATTTGTACAGTGGTCCCCCGGGTTACGAAAGTAATCCGTTCCGGGATTACTTTCGTAACCCGGAAGTGTTCGTAATCCAGGGGACCGCTTTGTTTGCCGGACCGCGCGGCAAATTTAAAGGGGCCGCGCGGTTTTTTTCTTCATACCCCGGGGTTTTCGTACCCCAGGGGATTCGTAACCCGGGGTACCACTGTATATAAAAGTTGTTACTGTTATTCTAAAGAGGAGATTTGCAGCATATATTTTGGTATTAATTACTTGTTAGCAATTACATATCTTTTTATTAGCAGATCTTCTTGTAAACAGTTTGCAAAATTAAAAAGAATTGAATTGGAATCCGTTTAATTTATTTAAGCATTTTAGAGTTCTTAACTGGTTTTAGAGTATAACAGCAGCTAGTCCTTTTGCCAGGGAACATATGCTTAAAGCGTGAGACATTTTTTAATAGGTCATTACCACATAACTAAATCCAGTTGTTAGTCCCAACAGAATATACATGGGAGTTTAGTCATTCAACATTTATTTAAGATCCATCGATTAATTTGTATCTATTCTGTTTGAAATTAACAATTGGATTTAGACCCATACGTATTATGCAATATATCACATATCTGACTGGGGAATAATTTCTAAAAGAAATTAATAATTGCTTTTACTACCCATAAGAGGACTGTAATATGCACTTTTGTGGGTGGGAGAAGGAGAGCAGAAAAGGTTTTACAGACATAAGAGAAAATGATTTGCTTATTCAGGTGCTGGCTCAGGTTGCCTTCAAAAAATGAATTTGCCAGTGGCAAGTTAATTGAAAAATTAACTGGAAATCACATTTTACACTTACGCTTTCTTTGCTCAAGGAATTATTCCATATTCATTGAATGGCTTGCTACAATTACTAAGGTGAACAGAAGGACTAGCATTGACTCAAACAGATACTGAATCCAGCCATTAGCTGACTGTTACACTAAGGGGGAAAAAAGCCAATTGATTTTACATGAGAACAGCTTGAGCCCCAGGAACAAAATCATGAGAACAGACTGTAAATCAAAATAGAGTTCATCCCCGTCTCTTTGGCGGTCACCCTAATGACTAGAGGAGAAATCTCTGGGTCTCTTAATGCTAGAGACAAAAATATTGACTGGGAATTTTGAAGAATGAATGGATTTTGTTAAACAGGAACCTCTAAGGTGAACACTGTTCTGACCAAATTCAGTTTTCTGTATCTTTCTCTCTGGATCTTCTTCTCTTTTTATCACCTGATATGATATAACTGTCTATGGCAGGATGCATTTTAAAATAATAACTTCAGTTTTGCTTAAGAAAGTGCTTATGAAATTGTTGTTCCTTAATATCAGATATGCAGAATACTCTTGTCTAACAATTCAGCTTTGTAATTAACCTTTAGCATGTGGTGCAGGAAGGTCAACGCAGTAGCAAAACATAAAAATCAAATATTTAAAAGCAAGCACAAGTAGTAACCAGATCAGTTTCTGAGAGACCCAAAAAGAGCAGATACAGCTGATTTGTCCTGTGTTTGGTTATGATTGATTGCTGCACCTACAGCAGTCATTCAGCAATGTCTTCTCAGAGAATATAACTTGTAATGGAGTCGTCTGTTAAGTTTCTTTCACTTGCCTGTTGGCCCTCTGTTACTCCAAATAAATTCTGTTTTTGTTAAAATTAGGTTTGGATGCTAATGCATACATTATTTCAGGCTGAGCTAAAAGAAGTGTTTTTAGTGAATGATTTCCCCCAGTGTGGAATCCACATGATTTTCACTAATTTTTCAAGGGAACAGACTGGCAGGTGAAAGATATTATGTTATGGTCACGGGGTCTTCTTAAAGTTCTGACTCAGGCTGTAGTGATAACTTCTATGCCAACTGAGGGGCTCTGCTAGATGGGAGAGACTGCCCGCATATTGAACTGATCACTTTGCCTAGCAGACCTGTATGTGTAGAGTTGGAGGTAAGAGTGGGTGATGTCAGAGCAATTGGATGAGAAATATGCTCTGTTTGCAAAACAGGTAAAAAACTGGGAATGCCACTAACTCCTTTGCATCTTTGCAAAGCACTAAATATTTTTCAAGTGATCATATACTGCCCTAAAATTATACAGATATTTCATTGTGAATCCATGCATGATGAGAATTGCCAGGAGAAATTCATATCTAGTTATGGTAACATTTGATCAGTTCTCAGTTTTCATCTGTGAAATGTTGGAGAATTGCTCATTTCTTACCCATAGAAAGGTATCGTCTCTTTTTCTTCAGCACAAAGTAAGGTTAATATTAATATTAACTCTTCCTGTTCACTATAATTAGTTCTTAAACTGACCTCCTTCCCAAACAAATAAAAATCCTCTTTCTTTCAGTAACCATCTTACAACAGTTCCATAAATCAAGGATTTATCATTGTAGTCTTCTTTCTTGACACACCACAGTCAGAAGCAGAGTATAAAATTTTATTCCTTCACATTACACAAACCTGTATAAAATGAGAGGTGGCTTGGATGATAAAACCAGTGTGTAAGTTTTCATCTTTATTCAGGAAAGAGCTGAATAATTTAAAGCAAGACAGTGCTATGGAGTTCTTATTACTAATCTTAAAATTTTCAAGGGGGCAGAGTGGTTATATTAAGTTTTAATACATAGCCATTATTCAGTACAAACCTGACCATTGTGCGGATTTAATATTTTCCAGAAAACACTAAAAACACATGGGGATAGAGTCACTAAATCAGATTTTTAAAAAGCCACCACTTTCTGAAGTCTTGATCTTGAAAGTGAGGTTTCTTAGGTGTGTCTGCACAAAATGTCACAGTGAGACGAAGCAGAAATAGATATGCTTTACTTTCTTTCTTGGAAATAAAGAATACTATACAGTTCCTCCAGTGAATGACATATTTTTATTTGTGGGCCATAGTGACCCCTGATGCAAATTATGCACAGAATCCAATGGAGAAATATTTCTTGTGTGGTTTTAGTCAAAAGTGTTTCACTGCATAGAGAACATTTCATATATATTATGAAGTATGCAGTGGCTTTCCCACATATGAATAATGCTGAATAGCATGCTGTGCTAATGAACAGACCTTGGATGCAGATCAGTAGAAATAATTTTTATACTTGTAATTTGTTTCTCCAGAGGAAAGGTGGAGCTACTTTACCTTACAACTGTAATTTAACAAGGGATAACTTCTTTTGTGCTTTTTTTTAAATTACAGGGGTGTGGTCTTACTGAAAGATAAAGAAGAATATCAGCTGTTTCAAAGGCAGGCTACCACTGTGTCTTATGCAGCTATTTGGGGTGTTGAGGTAACAAGGGGGTGGACAGGAGGAGAATGTGTCTTGCACTAAAAGCCAGTGAACTGCAGCATTGAGGATGAGGATGATGACAACAATGATGATGATGATTTAGAAGGGCAACAACTATATTTCCTTTTCAGAAACAGAAAAAAAAAAGATTTTAAAACCTGCAGCTGTAACTGACTGTTCTATAGGAGGAAAGTGTGTCTTGCACTACAGAACAATGGATTATAGAATTCAGTTTTGTTTTTGGTTTTTTAAACAGCAAGTATATCTCCTTTGAAAAACAGGAAATAGGGCAGGTTGGGGGGAAAAAACAAACTGTATCTGTAATAGTAACTATTCATTGGTGCTTTGAAACTATAATTCAGAACTTTAAAAAAGGAACATTTGATGTTCTGCCGGAAGTCCCTAACACTTGAAAATTCTGCTTGAAATGTGCTATGCAGCTTTTTCTTGTTATATTGGTTTACTGTTCTGTGTAGAGATGTGAAGTATTTTTGTGGAGAAGCAATGGAGGGAAGAATATTCCTCTCTCCTCTTGTTTTGAGGATAATCTTCCCCCTTGGCTTTCTCCTCCCATGTATTTACATCTCTAATTGTGTATTCCACCCCCCCCACCCCCCCCACCCCACACACACACTATAGGAGATGCTTTCTAACCATGCTGTCTACAAGTAGCAGCTGCAAGGGATCCATGAGAAAGCTGTCATAGAATATTCCCACTAGTCAAAAGTACTATAAGTCTTTCTGAAGTTTAGCTCATGTCTTTCTTCTGAGCAAACCAGGAAGTGATTGATGAGCCCTAGCTTGATAGCAAAGCCTGTGGTTTGCACACAAACAATATCTATAGTTCCATTCCCTCATTATTCCAGATAAAGTTGGGAAAGATCCCAGTCTCAAATAATGGAGAGTCTCTCTCTCTCCATCAGTGTATATAGTGAATGATCTACCTCAATATGCAGCTTCCTACAGACTAAAGAGAGAAGACAACAGCTATGCCATCCTCTAAAATGATGACCCTATTCCTGGATATACGGAACAAGTTGTAGCTGCCCCATAATCTAAACAAGTCCCAGTCCTGGGAAAAGAGTGGGATACTACTACTACTACTACTACTACTACCAATAATAATAATAATAATAATAATATAAAAAAACATGAGCCCCGAATATGCCACACAGACCCTTATTATAGCAATCAGCAGTGTTTGTTTTTGAAATAGGGTGTCTCTCAACTAGTTGTCTTCAGAGTAGAGTGTATAGACTCCAGTCTTTCTGAGAATGCAATTGTTCCAGCCATGAACATCTCACCATGGCTCAGCAACAGCAACCAAAATTCCAGTCTGCCTGAGAACAGAGAAGCTCCACTGCTATCTACCATCTTACATGTGTCTCTACATGCACATGACTCCCTGTTCTTTAAAATAGTCTTTGTATGATCCTGCTGGTGCTGTTCAGAGATGTGCCAATTATTTGGAGTCATCAGCAACTCCATTTTGTGGGCAGGGAGGAGAGGGAAAGGCAAAAATCAGCAAGGGGAAGGACCTGATACCATTGCCATGCAGCCAAGCAGGGGGAGGGAGTTAGAGAGGGCAGCCTGGCTGGGAAAGAGAGACAAGGCAGCCAGCAGCAATAGGCTTACTTCCGCTGACATCTCATCCTGCTGATGGATAGTTCTATCTAGTTCTGTTAAGACTGTAAATCCTGTTTTGATTTATTCTTAAATAGAAAATGATAAAACTGGAGAAAAAAGTTCTCTCAACACAAGCTGCTACCATATAAAATAGTGGGCTCTTTTGTTGGTTTACACATTTCTATAAAATGTGTATCTTTGGAAACTGCAGTAATTGCTCCCCCAATGTTGAAGTTTCATATGTTTAGGATCAGTCAGCCTGTTGTATTTGCGCCCTCTCTCTGTGTATACCTCCCTTCTGAAAAGGAAAAAAAAATCACTTATCTTATGCAGAGATGAATATCATGCAAAATGTGTGAAACATAATGGGGGGGGGGGGGGGAGAGACCCATTTGGCACCTTGGTCTAATGCTGGAAGCAAAATCTTTCCTGGGGTTGAAGAATCATTAGTAGGCTATCTTGCTATGTCAAGACATGGCCCATCTCAACCCGATTTTTATTTTATTTTATTTTATTTTGCATCCATAAATCCTATAAACCACACTGTGTACTTAATCATGTGGGAGAGTTTGAGTCTGTATTATCTGCAGCCTGTAGAATTTTTGTGGAGAATGGCATTTGTATTGATATAGCACAGGCAGAAGAAAGATGTGGAAGGGGGTTTCTTGCTCTTGTTTTGTTGTTTTCCTATGGTGATGTGATGGGAGGAGATTTTTGAAAAATCTATTTGTTCATGCTGTGTTATTCCTTGCTATGATACTGGGGAGGGGGTACTTTGTTTGATGGAATCCTTGTGGTGATTGTTGTTTTAATTCTTTAATGTTGTCAGCCACTTGGGATTTCATTTAAAAAGGATGACAATATACATATTTCCAAAATAAATGAAAACATTACAAGCTGGCAGTTAAAAAAAACCTCTGCAAATGCAACATAAAAATAATTCTGAGAGCACAGTCTTAATCCCCACAGAGTTCAGTATACTCCACTGAGTTCAGTTGAATTTAGTTCCCAAAATATTTTCATCTAAATATGCTAACAATATCTGAGTGATTAGTAGAGGCAAGCTGACCATAGGCTTTTAACAGTGCTCCTAGGACAAATGCAAAGCTCCTATGCAAGGCAGATAAAGGGGCCACTAGATTCTGCAACTCTCTCTGTTTGTGGGCAGAAAGGAAGAGCCATGGGTGTCACAGTTGCACATGTAGTAATTTGAAAGCAGTGGCATGTTGGGAATATATCACCGGTTATGGGTCTGCATGATGTTGTTGTTGTTGTTTGCATTACAAAGTATGACAACCTAAGTTTTGTCATCTTGGCTTCCAGGGAGATTTCTGGCTTGATCTGCTCTAGAACCCATTTGTCTTTTTGAGTGTCCATAGAATCCTCAGCACTCCTCTCCAGCACCAAATCTCCCTATCTTCTTTCTCAACTGTCCAGCATGCACAACCAAACTTGGTACTAGGCAATACAATGGTTTGTATGATTCTAACTTTGATGCTGCATAATGTTAACCCCCCTCATTCCTTGCAAATATTGTTAGAACAGCTTCATTGGCTACCAGTTCATTTCCAGGCACAATTCATACTACTGGTCGGAACCTATAAACCCTATGCATCTTAGGTTCAGATTATCTGAAAATATCTCCCTCTACAAACTTGCCAGAGTCTTAAGATCTTCAAGAGAGGGCTTTCCCTCAGTCCTGCCACCATCTCAGGTATGTTTGATAAGGACACAAGAGGCAGTCTTCTCAGTGGCTGCTCTCATCCTCTGGAATTCCCTTCAATTGGAGGCTAAATTGGCCTCTCTTCCCTGCTTTCCTTTCCCCAGCAGGGAAATGCCACTTTGTTCAAACAGGCTTTTAATGAGTAACTTCTTGCAGGAAGCCTTTTTATGAGAGATATGCATGTTTTATTTTAACTTTGTATACTTTTCAGTAATTTTATATTGGACATAACCTATTGTTTTCAGGTGATTTTAATTGAAATCATCATCATCATCATCATCATCATCATCATCATCATCATGTTTATTTGTATCCCTCCGTCCTCCCAGTACAGGGACTCAAGGCAGGTACACATTTAAAACAGTCTATGTTAAAACAGTATAATACATTAAAAATACAAAATATAAAAATCAATTAAGCAATTCAAACAATTAAAAATATTACATTATTAAAATGTTAAACTCCTTAAAACAAAAGCAAAACAGGACCCATATCAATATGTGAAGGCCTGGTGGCATAAAAAAGTTTTTATCTGCTGTGGAAAAGATAGCAAAATTGGAGCCATCCTGGCCTCTCTCGGGAGGGAATTCCAGAGCTTGGGAGCTGCCACTGAGAAGGCCCTCTCTCTTGTTCCCACCAAATGTATCTGAGAGGATGGTGGGACAGAGCGAAGGGCCTCTCCAGATAATCTCAATATTTTGAGGGGCTCGTACAGAGAGACACAGTCCTGTAAATAGCCTGGACCAGAGCTGTATAGGGCTTTATAGGTCAAAACCAGCTCTTTCAATTTAAATTTTTATTGTTCCTCTTTTAGCAGATTCTTTTTGTGAGCTGCTTTGATTCCCACTCTGGGAGAAAGGTGGCATATAAATTAACTAGATAGATAGATAGATAGATAGATAGATAGATAATATTTCCCCCATTAGTACCAGAGACCCAAGACTATAATAGTACCAGTGCTAGCATAGATGATTCAGGTGCAAAAGAAGATGAAAATGAAGGAAAAGTAAGGAATGTCATCACCCACCACAGACCTGCTCTCCTGGCCACAGCAAGGTGGAAGGAATCTCAGCACGATCCCACCACCTCCTGAGATTTCTCTTGAAAAGGAAAAGGAATCAAAATATCTATACCACTGGGTTGGTTTCCAAAAATAATTTTTAAAAGGGTGAAAAGATTCCTAGAATGGATGTAAAGTGATGTTTGGACTTAAAATTGCTATTCAGATAAGATTTGAAAAACCCTAGCCCATGTTACTATGCTAATGTAATAGTAAAGAGACTATTGAGAACATATTGAGAGCAGAAAACAATAAGAATAATAAAAACTGGAAACAATGATTGTGTGCAATATAGTTAATTTACTGTTGCCTTGTCTTTTTAATATCTTTAATATGCATTTGTGTTTGTTTTTAGCCCCTGAAGAAGGCCTTTTCTCATACAGGCTGAAACTTTTGGGCTATTCTAAAAGGAATAAATAGTTTACCATCTCAGAGCCTGAGGCCCTTGTCCCCTTACTGTTTTCTGCTAATGTAAACAAATGTCATCAGGATATAGCACGGGTGGGTGCGATTGCAAATTATTGCCTTGAAGATAATGCTCCTTTGGCATTTGAAATTGTTTATAAAAGTTTAGACATTTAGTAACACTTCAAAGAACCAACTGCCCAGTTGAAATAAATGCAATGTTTTGGTAATAAATGTATAGTTTATTGGTAGACATCTATCTGTATTTAACTGTAAATCTAAAAATGCTTAAAACAATGATATGGGCTGTGGTGGGGCAGAGATAAAATTGTCAATTTATTGAAATCTATCTCTCCCAGAACCTAAGAGACACCTCCCAGATGGTAGCATGTCGTCTCTTTGGATTTATATGTGGTCAGTGTTGCAAAACTGTATCCAATAAGTGTTTTCCTATCATAGTTATAAATCTAATATAACACCTGCATACTCAGTAGATTATGGAGTCTTTCAGGGTCTGTTATGCCTGAAATTCAGGCATCATTTTGGATTTTTCTGACTATTCAGTCTCCAGCCTTTTAACATCAAGATATGCTTTCTGACTCCCTCCTCTCTACTAGCAGCAATAAGGCTGGCTTTGGATCATTGATTAAGGTTTTAGATTTGTCATGCATCTCTTAATGGCAAGAGTCATGCTCTTGGAAAATTCTAAGAGTGCATTTTAAAAAAAAAGTTTTAAATTCTTCTGACATACAGTGAATGACCTGGATTTTTAAAAGGTTTTAAAGCCATGTAATTTTTGAATTAACAGCAGATTATGCAGCAGTGACTAATGCCATCCAGGGCAAAAAGGATAGCCTTTTCTTATCACCTTATAAAGAATCTATCCCTGTCATGCAGAATATGCTCAATGCCATTTGTGGTGGCAGTGGACTGCTGCTATGGTTCCTCTTTTCTTTGAATGCCAGAGGCTGAATTTACACTTGCCAGTTGTCATAACAGAGACAGCAGTTGCTTCTGCATGTCTTTGTAGCACTCCCATTCTTCTAAATGCTTCAGAAAGAATGGAATGAAATGTATTTTCTCTGCTTACGTTCAACACAAATACAGCAAATCTGCATTTCAAACAAAGACCCAGTGAAGAAGTTCAGTAGTTGCCTTGTGTTTATGTCATAAATCAGTTTAGCCAGGATCCTCTGGGGAATAGCTTCTTAGGATTTGAGATTATTATTTTTGGAACTACAGTTTCCAGAATCCCCTAGGCTGCATCCTCACCAGAGAAGTTTTTGACTTATAGTTTCCAGAATTCCAAAGCTAACATGTTAATAGTCATGCCCTGCCTCCAAGTGCAGACTTTCACTGAGTGAATACTCAGATAAGACAGGAGAACATGCCAGTGCCTGAAACAGATGTTGAGACTCCCCAGCAGCCACAACCTGACACAGACAGACACACAGATCTGGCAATACTTACCCCAGCAGAGAATTAAGAGAAGAAGAGATGGAGATGCTCTGAGCATTTATATCTAAAATGTTCAGCAATTACACAGCACCTGTGGGAAGCTGCCAGACCATAAATTGCCCAGTACTTCCCTCAGGAAGTGCTTGCTGTCAACTAACCTTGGTGGAAGCAACCTTTGTGCCTCAATTATCTGTTCATGCTGCTTGCCTTAGACCTTACTCTGTTTATTGACTATGAATCTTGAATATCCTTTTGGACTGTTGCCTGGATTTATTGGTGGACCATGCATGACTTGAACTGACCTGATTTATCTGTTTCAAACTCCTTGCTGGTGAGCCACACTTCTTGTGTTTCTCTAAGTCAATGTATCTTCTTACATTCCATTTCTGGAGGTCTCATCCTGTGCTGAGAACAATACAGGACATTCATAGTCAGCCATTAGCCATGTTGATTTTGGATTTTGAGAGCTGTAGATCATTGGGCAGCGTGTTATCAGTATGCTGATAACACCCGGATATATCTCTTCATACCTCGGATGACAGCTCTGATCAAGTATGGCATCTCTCCTCTCAATTAATGCTTTGAAGCAGTAATGAACTGGATGAGGAAAAACAGACTGAAACTGAATCAAGACAAGATGGAGGTACTCACTGCCAGGACCTCTAACCCACGTATAGGGATAGGTCAACCAGTCCTGGCTGGCGTGACACTCCCCTTAAAGGACTCTGTTCATGGCTTGGGAGTGCTCCTAGATTCATTGCTCCTGATGTCAAATCAGGTAAATGCGGTGTTCAGGAGTGCTTGTTATCAGCTTCGGCTGATATGCCAGCTGCATCCCTTCCTGGAACCGGGGGACCTGGAAATGGTTATAAATGTGCTGGCAACCTAACGACTTGACTTCTTTAATGTGTTCTATGTGAGGTTTCCCTTGTACCTAGTATGGAAACTTCAATTGGTTCAAAATATGGCAGCCAGGCTGGTGACCAGGACAGCTAGAGGTGACCACATAACACCTATATTGAAATCTCTTCACTATTAGTTTCTGGGCACAGTACAAGGTGTAGGTAATGACCTAGAAAGCCCTTCATGGCTTGGGTCCAACCTACTTGCAGGATCACTTTCTTCCATACAACCCACCCTGCACACTTAGGTTCTCTGAGAAGAACTTACTGCAGCCAATAAAGGCCAAATTGACTGCAAATACCCAGAGGGACTTCTCATCTGCCTCTCCCAAACTATGGAATGGCTTGTCAGAAGAGATCTGGAACATCACTAATCTTGACAGCTTTAAAATGAAGTGGGCTGGACAACAACTAGAGCGCAAGTGACAAAAGACTCGGTCCTCATCCGACAGAACTCGCCATAGGCAGCACTTTCACACCTATTGGGAGGTATTGCATGCAGTACTAAAATCTTTCTACGCTGCATGCATTGCATCTGCAGAGTCTCATTCAGCAGAGTGTTTAAGGTAGTTGGGGAGTTAACACAGGTTCCCCCTGCGTTTAACCCCCTCCTTGACCCGACGATGACCTGCTGCGATGCATTTAACAACCATTTTGCAGACAAAATCTCTCGGATAAGGGCCGACTTGGATGCCAATATTTCTTCAGTGTCCACAAATGAGGTAACCAGCAACTCCGCCACTGTCATTTTGTTGGATAAGTTTCAATCTATAAGTACTGATGACGTGGACAAGCTCCTTGGAAGTGTGAGGAAGATGACCTGCTCTCTCAATCCATGTCCATCATAGCTGGTTGCCCAGGGAGGGGATACATTGAAGACTTTCCTTCGGGATGTAGTCAATGCATCCCTCAGGGAAGGCACCATTCCACCTTGTCTAAAGGAGGCGTCTGAAGAAACCTTCCCTTGATCCCCTGGACAGAAACAACTACAGACCAGTTTCCTTGCTGCCATTTCTAAGCAAGGTGATCGAGAGAGCAGTCACCTCACAATTCCAAGCTGTCTTGGATGAAGCTGACTTTCTTGATCTATTTCAAACCAGCTTCCGAGCAGGATATGGAGTTGAGACTGCCATGGTTGCTCTGACAGATGACCTCCGCTTGAGTATCGACAGGGTAGTGTGACCCTGCTGGTGCTCTTGGATTTCTCAGCGGCTTTTGATACTATAGATCATGCCATCCTTTTGGACCGGTTTGGGAGGATGGGTATCGGAGGCACTGCTTTGTGGTGGTTCCGTTCCTTCCTCTCTGACAGATCCTGAAGGGTGAGGCTCGAGTACAGCTGCTCCTCTAAATTCGAGGTAAATTGTGGTGTCTCTCAAGGCGCCATCCTGTCTCCGATGCTATTTAATATTTATATGAAGCCGCTGGGTGAGATCATACGGAGGCATGGAGCTCAGTGTCATCAGTACGCTGATGACACTCAGATATACTTCTCCATGACCAGATCATCTGCTCAGACCTCAGATGGCGTCTCCTCTCAATGACTGTCTCGCAGTGGTAATGGATTGGATGAGGGAAAATATATTGAGGCTAAATCCTGACAAAACGGAGGTACTGACAGTCACCGGCCCAAAAACAGGTCTGGGAATACATCTTCCAGTCCTAGATGGAGTCACAGTCTCCTCACAGGACTCTGTTCGCAGTCAGGGGGTACTTCTAGACGCATTGTTTCACATGACGTGTCAGGTGAATGCGGTGGTCAGAAGTGCCTGTTTTCAGCTTCGGCTAATCCGCCAGCTGCACTCTTTCCTGGAGATGAAGGACCTGGAGGCTGTGGTACATGCACTGGTCACCTCACACTTGGATTACTGTAACACACTCTACATGGTGCTACCTTTGTGCCTAACCCGGAAACTTCAACTGGTTCAAATCATGGCAGCCAGGCTAGTCACTGGAATGTCGAGGAGAGAGCATATAACACCTGTGCTTAAATCTCTCCACTGGCTGCCGATCAGTTTCCGGGCGCAGTACAAGGTGTTGACTTTGACTTTTAAAGCCCTGCATGGTTTGGGTCCAACTTACCTTAGAGACCCCCTACTCCCATATGAGCCCCCGCGTACACTTCGGTCCTCTGGGAGGAGTCTGCTTCAACCTATAAAAACTAAGTTGTCCCAGACCTCCCAGAGGGCCTTTTCTGCTATTGCTCCCAGGTTGTGGAATGACCTGCCGGATGAGATGCTTCTTATTACAAACTTGGAAAGCTTTAAAAAAGCGACCAAGACGCATCTCTTCCAGCAGGCCTTCCCGGATAGTAACTAATTTCCCATCGCCTGATGATCCCACCGCACCCCCCACCCCCATCCGGCTGCCTACAGGGGACATTGAATGAATATATTTTAAATCTTGATTCTTTTAATTATGATTAGTTTAATACTGTTTTAAGGGGAGGGAGGTGGGTATGTTTGGAGAATTTTAATTGTATATGTTTTTAATATGTTGTACCCTGTCCCGATTGCTCACTCAGAGGGGCGGGTAAGAAATAATAATAATAATAATAATAATAATTATTATTATTATTATTATTATTAAAAAGGCAGTCAAGATGGATCTCTTCCGACAAGCCTTCCCTGATTAACTCACTTGGCCTCTGTTAATATGGTCCCCATATAGAATAAACTGGCTTCCCATTGTTCTACTGTCATTTTAATCATTTTATTGTTTATTGGGAATTTTAAGTCATTGTATTGGAGGGAGAGATAATGGATTTTATTCTGTATTTTATCTTATTCTTTACTATGTATTTTATTTATATTGTAAGCCACCTCGATCTATCTGGAGAGGCAGGATATAAATAATAATAATAATAATTATTTTTCCAGGCTGTAGCCTGACTTTTGGGGTCTCAGACAATGCTCGTTCCCTGTTATTCTCAGAGATTCTTTGTAAATGCGTGATGGGCCTTCCTATATAGGGCATTTCTTCTCTTTCTACAAGATTTTTTTAAAAGAATTTGCACAATTGAGAGGTCAGTGTGAGTAGAATAAATCATCCAGATGACATAAATGATGCAAAGTTGAAAATAATTCAATTTAATACAGGAAAGATCTCTGTTTATCAGGAAGAAGGTCTATTCTATAACCTCATCAGCCACAAACGGACATACTTATTGGCATAGTTTGTTGTTGTGTGTCTTCAAGTTGCTTCCAATTCATGGCGACCCTAAAGTGAACATATGATTTTTGTGATAACCTTTGTTCAGAAGAAGTTTGCCTTTGCCTTTCTCTTAAGCTGAGAGAGTGACTTGCTCAAGTCACCCAGTGGGTTTCCATGACTGTGTAGTGATTTGAAACCTGGCCTTTAGTGTCATAGTCCAATTCTAAAACCACTGCATAATGTTAGCTCTCGGGGATGCTTTGATTTGGAGTTCCTGCATGGCAGGGGGTTGGACTGGATGGCCCTTGTGGTCTCCTCCAACTCTATGAGTCTATGATTCTATGGTAGCTAACTATATAATTAAATACCAAAGTCAAAATCATCCATGCCATTGTATTTCCATTTTCTATGTAAGGTTGTAGTAACTGGACAGTGAAAAAAGCTGACATGAGGAAAATCAATTCATTTGAAATGTTTTGCTGGAGGAGAGTGGTGCTGAAGAGTGGTGTTTTAAAGTTCATGGACTTCCAAAGACAAATGAATGGTCCTAGAGCAAATTATGCCTGAACTCTCACAAGGAGACACAATGACTGAACTGAAGCTGTCATACTTTGCACATATCATAAATTGACATGATTCATTGGAAATGACAATAATGCTTGTTAAAGTGGAAGGCAGTAGTATAAGGAGACTACTTTACAGATGGACTGATCTCAATCAAGGAAGCCATGCTCTGAGCTTGCAAGATCCAAGTGGGGCTGTTGATGATGAGGGGTCTCGGAGGTCTGTCATTCATAGGGTCACCCTATATTCAAGCTGACTTGATGGCAGTGTTACCCCACTGGCCCTCTTCACCCCTCCTCTTTTTCAATATCAAGTTGATATCAAAAGGGATGTTAGAGGGATGTAGCTGAGAGGGAGCCCCCAGTGCAGGAAACTAGCCATACCTTATTTGGAGATCTGGGAGGCTCAGTATGGGGGAAGCTCAAGAGCACATAGCCAAGGATAGATCAATCAAAATTAGAATCTGCATAATCCCTTCATTGATAGGAGGGATGGTGGGTGATTGACTTCATGTTTACAAGTGAACAAAATTCCATGATGCTCCATTGTCCAGAGACATTTGCACTGATTGGCTGGCTATTCACAAGTTCTCTTCTCATTCTTCTGTCCTGGAAATTTCACTCTAATCCCAAAATCTGCCCCAGGATATGTTTTGCTCTATAAATATGCCTGCTCAGACACCCCCAATCTGGTCTTCCTTGAGTTCAGATAGACTCTTTGTCAGTATTTTCCTTGAATCCTCAGCATTGCTGGCCACTCCATGATTCACCAGCAGCTTGCTGAGCCATTTCACTTTACATTGTTGCCCAACTTGCAGCCCTGCTTCAGGAATTGGTACAGTATCACCTTCTGCAATCCCTTCAATTCCTATCTGCTACACCTTTTATATCTTGCATGTGTGTGTGAGTGAATGTCTTGTGTGGATAGTGATTCCCCTTGATTACAAATAAACATTTGGGCCTTGCATTATGGAGTTCTGTTTCTCACAATCAGTATACACAGGTTCAGTCCCTGCTTTGAGTTGTGCAAGCCCTCTGAGTAAAATTCCCCTGTTAAATATCAATTCTGGGTGCCATCTCAAAACCCTGACATTTTTGGTCACAACAGATTACAACAAAAAGTTAATGTCCATTTGGTACTTCTGACACCAGTTCCAGATCATGGAAGGTAGCTATCAGCAATCCTGATGAGGAGAGATGGAAGAACTGATGGAGCCCACCAACCATCTATTTCAAGGATCCTACCCACTTTCCCCCAAATGAGGTGCTACCATTGGCTGCATCCCTTTAGCCAAGAGGTGAACAGGAGATTGTTCTTCTCGGAGGAGATCTTGAATGGAACTATTTTGCCTGACCAGTAGTTTGACTAGAAAGAAGCATCACAAGGTCACCCTCTCTATCCACAGACTTGCCATGCATGGATTTGAACATCTGCACATGGCAAGCCCAGGAGATGGGGCAGTGGCAGCAGTGGAAGAGGATGAAGAAGGACGAGGAGGAAAAAGAGGAAGAGCCAAGGCAGCAGTAACAGGAATGGGAGAGAAGGGAAGAGGAGGAGGAGGTGGGGAAGAGGAGGAAGAAAAGGTAGCCTCCACTGGCTGCTGTGGTAAGAGGAGCGAGGCTGGCTTTGGGAGGGGGAGCGGGGCAAAATGCCAATGTTCCCAATGGTGGTGTAGCTGCGTGGCCGTGCCACCATTGGACGTGCTCATCTGCTGAGGGCCCACAGGGAGAGAGGGAGGGAAAGAGAGAGAGAGCCCACAACGTCTGTGGACTTGCCGTCAGTGGATTTCAGCATCCGTGGACATCAAGCTCATGCCGGGGGGGGGGCAGCAGAGGAGGCGCAGGAGGAGGGGATTGTCACACTTATATGAAATGTAGTATTACATTTGCAGAAATGCAGAGTCATATGTGAATGTGTATGTGTGACAAAGACTAGAACCCCCTGGGCCACTGATTATGTCCTTGAAGGAGCCATGCTACTGAATGTGTACTGGTACAGCACCTGGACATCTAGTGTAATAAGCATGAGGCAATGCCTAGCAATGCCTAGGCAATGCTGCATGAACCCAGTGTATAAGAAGCACAGCTCAGTGTGAGCATTTGTGGGTCATTGTAGTCAGTCAGTGGTTGGTGCTTGTGAGTGTTGGAGAGTTCTTGTATTGCTGGATTGCTGAGAGCTGGAGAACGCCTGTTTATGCTTTCATCCAAGAGATCTACATCTTCTGTAAATAGTTTTTGCTTCCTATCCTATGCAAATAAATCTTTCAACTGCTGTGTTCTGTTTGGGAGTATCCTAAGGTCCCTGATGAGATACTGAAATTCATTCACAATGCTCCTCAGTGTGACAGGAGCAAGGAAGAGGAGGGAGGAGGAAGAGAAGTAGAAGGAAGGAAGAAGCAGTGACTGCGGGCACAGTGGTGGAAGATGAGAAGGAGGGAGGAGGAGGAGGAGGAGGAGGAGGAGGAGGCAGCTACAGAAATTCGATTCCTCCCAGATCCATTGCCCCCCAGTTGAATCACCTCAGACAAGCAGAGAAAGAATGAGGAAGACCCTCAATGGGATCAGAGAAGAGCATCCTCAGATCTGCCAGAAGGGAACTGCAGAGAAGGAGCAGGGCCTGCACTGCCCCGTCCCAGCTGTACCTTCTTCCCTCCTTCCCTTTTTCCCTTTGAAACCTGATCATCAGTTGTGTTTTTCAGTACTCAAATCACTACACCACACATGTTCCCTTTCTTTCCTTATAATACAGAAAAGACTTTCTTTATGTTTATCTAAACCTATTGATACAATGTCCCCTTTTCATTCTTTACATCATCTATAAAGGTTGTCAGAATTTTAAATAAACCTTTATATAATTTTCTTTTAATAAATTTGTCAACTTATCTAGTTCAGCCAAATCCATTAATTTTTTCATCAATTCTACAATATTTGGAGTCTTAATATTTTTTCCAATATTTCACATACACCAATGTTGCAGTTGTTGACATATAGCATATTAAAATTCCACACTCTCTCAGTCTTGTTTTCCACATCTTTCATAGGAATTTATCACACTGGGGCTAATTTCAGCATTAAAGAGAGATTAAAGTGCATTTAAAGCATCCCACAAATAAAGTGAAAATGGCGAGTAATTGTGCAAATAATTCACATGCAATTGCACAAATAAAGTGATATCGGAAATGCATTGTCGTTGAAATCCCGAAAATAAAAATATATGTGTTAATGCTTCTTTATGCCTATTTTAATGGCAGGTTTTGTGTGACATTGTGTGAAATCCTTTTGCATAATTACACAATTTTTCTGGGATATTCACAGGATAAACTCCCATTCTCCTTCGTGTGATAAACTCCATGCTAAAATGAAACAGCTTAAGTCTAAATATTATTTCAGCATCTCTGCATCTCATGACCTTTCTGACAATTCCAAGACAACCTTTTTCAGTTTTACCTTTTCAAGAGCATTGACAAATGCCTTTTGTATACAAATGTATAAACATCTGAAACAATTATTCATGCCAAAATAGCAAAGGAGACCACTGTGGGAATGTAACCTGAATAGCTTGGTTCGTCCCTAATCACATTTTTATTCCTTTCTCTTTATGTTTCAGTTAAAGCTCAGTACAATGCAACCAGAATATATAAGCCAGTGTTTTTCAGCTGATACCTTAGCAATTTGCTCTTTATTACCCATGTCTTATTGTGCTGTCCTTTCTAACAATCAATATACTTCATGGGATGCATTCACTTGAAAGGTTGCTTATCACCTCTTTTTCAGTATTATATGATAGCATTAATTCTCACATCTCTGAGGTCAGGGCTCATCTTCACTTACACTGTTCTAAAGGATTGGTTATAGCCTTTTCCATTTTCCTTCAGAACCCTAGAAGTGCAGGAAACTCTAATAACTATTAGCCTTCTACAGTCACCTGTGAGTAACAGGAAGGTTAACATCACAATCAGAAAAACTAACATATTTGTAGTGACATCTCATTAGTCCATTCCCAAGATGGGAGTCTCCTTTGAATTGTTTCTAATAATTCATATCCCCTTGAGAGTTTTTTCTCTCTTTCTATCAAAAACTGTAGCTGAATATCCAAACAAGGTGTTTTTGCCAATAGGCAAAAGAAAGGAATTAACTAATTTATAGTTTGGGGATATCTTTGGTTTTAGTCAAAAATATACAATTGATTTGTTTTTCATTATTTCAGTATCTTTGATAATTCATGAAAGGATTCTAGGTTATGTTTAAGAAATAAATTAGGTTAATTTTTAGAATTCCAGAAAAGATCTTGGTCTATTTTTGTGTATAATTTCCCCATTTGTTTTCCATTGCTAGAACTATAGATGACCCCTTCATATCAACCCCAAGCAAGTCTAATCTGCTGTCTCTTACGTTAGTAAGTTCATGGTAGTTGTAATAGCTATCTGATCAAAGGAAGCTGAAAATAGTTAAAGGCAGCAGAAGCCTCCTGTAGATCAAAAAGCAAAATGGGACTATTTTGAGAGAAAAGCTAGGATCCAAGGTATTTCTATTCATAGAAGCAGAGACATTACTATGGGAATGGGACAAGTTCATTGCCTCCCCCTCAGTGTCACTCTGCCACCATTACCTGCTCCAGAGCACTGGAAATCCCTCCAGAGAAGACCAGGTGGCACAGAGAAAGGTGGAGAGAGAGACTGTCCATTAAGGGATTTTTTTTTTTTTTTTTTTTTTTTTTGCTAAGCATTGTCCTGTTTATGCAGTTTATATCATTGCATAGAGGGTTTGGTGGTTGTTGCCATATTTGTTGAGTCTTGGGCAAGCTGCTCTCAGGGGGGGGATCCCCCCTCCACTGTCACCTCTTCCCTCTCCATATTCTCCCCCACGCAGCTACTGCTGGCCTTAGTAAATCAGGAACAGTAGGTATGGAGTAAAAATGTCCCTTTATTTTAACAAAATGTGACCAGTTCACATTCCCTTCCTATGTTTCCTCTAGATTACCAGGTATTGAGAAGCTTTTTTCCATGCTGATTCACCCCAAAGGCCTATTTAGTCCAGTACTCTATTCTCACAACCAGAGGCTTCTCAGACATGTGAGCCCAACAGGACAGGAGGAATGTATCACCATCCCAAAAGAAAAGAAAGGGGGACCAGTTTGGAAATGCATGCAATTACGTACTAACTCATCACACACAAAGAAGAAAATAGCATCCATCCAAATTAATCACATGAGAACAAATTAATCACAAATTAATCACATGAGAACATACCAATTGGCTTTTTATTGTGAATTAACATGTTTGCACCTGCTCAGGGCAGACAGAATCATGTCTGGATGAATTTGCAGTTATGGTCCCAAGGGCACCCCCCCCCCCCCCGTGTTAGAGGCAGACAGAAATGAGGAGGCAGGAGACATGCTCAGTCTCTTCATATTTACCTCCCTCCCCCCTTCTTTAACTCTTCCTAAAAGAGCTGTTTTCCTCTGGGCGACCAGGGAGTAGGAAGGAAAATCTCAGGAGGGAAAATAACAGCAAAGGATCTTGGAAATTATAGTCTGTTTCTAACATACCAAGTCAGAGCATTACACTGAGTTTTTATGTTGTTGCTATATGTCTTCAAGTCTTTGCAGACTTTTGCCAGACCCTATCATGGGGTTTTCTAGGCAAGATTTCTTCAGAGGGGAATTGCCTTCACTTTTTCCCCCTTCAGTCTTTCCTTCGAAACTGGAGGGGCAGCCAGGGAGCACTGGAGGGAATATTGGAACAAAGGATCATGGGAATTGTAGTGTGTTTTGAAGGCAATCCTATGGCCAATCTAGAAATGCATTTCACACTCAGGCACATGCGAATTGGCTGTGAATTTAGAGTGGAACAGGATTTATAAATTTCATGTTTTTCTGAATTTACCTATTTCTGGGATGACTCATGATTGTATTCAGATCATCTTTGGATTGGCTTCGATGTCGTTTTGTTAAATAATGTGAAACCACATGGATAAACCTGGACTGAGGTTAGTTTAGCCTTCCAATTTTCAGCATGTGAAAAAGTCCCTACTCGCATCCCTAGCAAGTGCCATATTCCATAAAGTACAGGCAATTTATAGCTTTATTTTATGTACATACCATATCTCTAATCTTTAGTAACCATAATCTTTAACTCTGTTCAGATACTCTGTATATGTGTAATCCTAGGAGCACAATAATCCCTTTAGTTTTGAGAGCTATAGGATAATAAAACAAGTTTGCTTTTCTTTGATCCTATTAATAGTACAGGAAAACTATTATCCTTTTTGTCCATATTAAGTCAGCAAGATCTATACTTGTACCCAAAACATCTTTCTCTGGGAAAGTAAACAGAAACTGGTATAAGAAAATTATTTATTTAGTTGTCCTTCCAGTTCTTCAGTTCAGAGCCAGTGTTTTGTAGTGATTTGAATGTTGAATGCAGTGGACTTTAAGGGTTTCTTCTTTCCTGTTGAAGTTGTCCAGGTGTTTATGTAATGTCCTCCCTGTGCATTGTGACCTGATAGTTCTTGGCATGGTCCAGAATTTTAGTGTTTTCAGAGAGCATTTTATGCCCAGAATGGTTTATAATGCATTCTGCTACTGCTGATTTTTCTTGCTGACCCAGTTTGCAATGTCTCTAATGTTCCTTGATTTACATTTGGATACTGTGTTTGGTGGTCCCTATATAGACTTGTCCTGCAGCTGCATGGTATGCGATAAACTCCTGCAGCCATGAAACTTCAACAGGAAAGAAGAAACCCTTAAAGTAAACAAAGTTTCGCTACCAGTCCTGAAAAACACCAAAATTAGGACCCAGCAAATCCAAATGAAAACCACCCAAGGTGGGGAGGGTTTCCCAGCAGACAATGGATCATTAATTAAATAGACATGCTGAAGCCTTGCCATTCAATAACAGAACAATACACAATACAGATTAACATGTAAATCTCTTCCTCTCAACCAAGAGTATATATACCCCACTCTCTTTCATGCTAGCATTCTCTGAAGATGCCAGACACAGCTGCTGGCAAAATGTCAGCAGTAAACTCTTCTAGAACACAGCCCCATAGCCTGAAAAACCCTCAAAAAACTATGTATGCCAGCAGTGAAACTTCAACTTCACAAAAAAGGTACTTTTCAGATTGCACATCCCAAGGATGTAGATAAGTGAGAAACACAAACAAAACAAACAAACAAACAGCTTCATTTATATACCGCTTCATACCGCCTAAGGGGTGTCTAAGCAGTTTACAACTGTAAGCTACTTGTCCCCAACAATCTGGGCACTCATTTTAGCGACCTTGGAAGGATGCAAGCCTGAGTTGAGCTTGAGCCCTTTTGCTGGTCTTGAACTCGCAACCTTATGGTTTTGAGTGAGTGGCTGCAGTACAGGCATTTAACCACTGTGCCACATGTGCTGAAGTTCCTGATTATAAAGGCCAGGAGACTGGGGTAAGGGGCAGAGTCTTTCAAAGTGGATAAAAGAATGCCTATGTAAAGTTAAGCAGGGTGCCAACATACCTAAAAGAAGCTGTTGTAAAACCCTTTCTTAAAATCTTTTTGTGTGTGTGTGTTTGTGTGTGTGTGTGTGTGTGAATCCCACTGTACTATATAACCACCAACCAGTTTCTGGGCAAGGTACTGGAGCATATGGTGGCCTCCAAACACAAGGAGATGTTGACTGTTTAGAAACTTCAACTGGTCCAAATAGCTGCAGTACACTTTAACCAGTGTTTATTATACCGGGCACCCAACTTCTTTCTTATAACGACACCACCACCTACCAATCTACTTCTAGGCACAGTTCAAAGTGCTTGTTGTATAAATCCCTATGAGCCTCAGATCCAAGCTTTTAGAAGGACAGTATTCTCCCATATGATCCTATCTGGGTGCTGGAATTTTCAGGGGAGGCATATCTGGTAGGAATATAGGAGAGAGCCTTCACAGTATTGCTTCCAAACTCAGGAGCTCCTATCCTAGGTCTTTTTGTCAGAAGACAAAACATTAAAAGGGATTTAAAAATTGACTACAATAAGTTAAAATACCTGCTTTGTAATGCACTTTATTTAGATAGGTGTGTGTGTGTGTGTGTAATTCCTGCCATGTAATGCATATTTTAAATGACTTTAATTTTATAAATCCTTCAACCACATTTCAACTATTTTTGTATTATTTTATCTGCAAATGTGGTAGAAATAGCAATGCCATTCTAATTCACATTTGCTGAAGTGTGGGAAGAAAACAGATTATGACTCTGGCTACACCTGAAATATACTTAAGATTCATAGATGCAAAATGCCTTGCCTTCAAGAAATATTGGAAATCACATGTTAGAGTTCAGAATCCTCAATATCAAAATCAAACTAAGAAATTTTGCTTACACACTAGCTCTTTTCTCAGGAATTGCCATCTTTGTTTACTCCCTTTTCACAAGGAATCACCCTTAAACCACATTAAAACACAGTGTATTGCTGTATTTTCCTCCCATATTTTTTCCAGACCTGATTTGTGGTGACATACCCAGTGCGGATAGGCAAAGTACTGTTAGGAATTTCAGGGGAAATGTTCTTTTAAATCAAAATCCTCCATTCAGACCTCTTTAACCTGATTATTGTTTGCATGGTCAGCATGGCAGGGGAGAAATACAGCTGAATTTCTTCTTATTTAGTCAGCTTTTGATTCCCCATTCAGTATGTAGCTGGGGGGGGGGGGTATTCCATTATTGAGCTTCTCTCTAGTCCCTCTTTCCATTATGATGAAACAGTACCGTTTTGTAGAATTCTTTCAAAGTGACTATTTTTTTAAAAAAAAGGAAATGGAAATGGATGTATGGCAAGCGAGTGAGCTGAAGATGAAGCAAGGGAAGAGGTCCCAAGAACACCATTCAAAGGCAGGGCTAAATGACAGGAAATAAGCTATCAAAAGGTGGTGCTGTCGTGATTTCAAAAAGGCTGTAGAGGACAAAGGTGCTTCATTTGCCAGTGGGAAGGCAATTGGCTTGATATAATGTCGAAAACTTTTGAGGGGGGCATGATAAGAAAGAGGAAGAAAGATACCAAAGCTTGGAATGCTGATATTAAAAAGTAATGTATTTTCTTACCCACTGGAGGAACATATATTCAATGTATTATCATTAGAGGGGTTCCCTTGAGTAACAACCTTTTAATTATGGTGCACATTAGCTTGCTTGTTATGTTTCCACAGGTGGATTATTGCTGTTTATTTTAAGTGGTGGGTCAGTGGGGTTGTTGCTCCACTTTTTACTTAAAACAAGTAACTTTACTTGTTTTACACCTCTACACTACACCCTTTACTTTACACTCTTTACATAACACATGGCCATGGTTCCTGCTGCAGGTCTACTTAAAAGAAGTTCCTTTACCAGCTCCCTTCGTTCACAGGGTCACAGTAGAATGAGCAACACAAAGCATCCTTCCACGAGAAGTGTGGTTATAAGGCATTTCATGCTTCCTATAGCCCAATGCTTCATAAGTGGGGATATGGTAACATATATGCAAATGTTTCCTAGTTATTTTCATGTCCGCTCCAGTGAGCAGAAAGCTGCATACGTGTCACTCCTATTTCCTACCTTATCTGCACAACAATACTGTAAGGTTGATGTGACTGAATGGCCCAAGGTCACTAGTGAGTTTTATGTATCAGTCTTAGTTTCCCAAGCTTCAGTGTAATACCTTACCGCTACACCACACCTTTAACCACTATACCCTGCATTAAACAGTATACTGCCACTATTGCACATGCAGACTCTTATTAGAGGTAGATACCACAGAGTGCCTTAACATGATCAGCTTTGGGCATTAGCTACTTTAACAGAACTTGGAAAATACAATGCTGAAGTTGCTGTAATGTTGTTAGCTCTAGTTTTTTCTTTATCTTCCACAACCTAATTGTTCTGTCTTTTAGAAATGTCACTTGGCATTGTGCAGTTCCTTGATTTCCTCAATAATAACTTTGCCTTTGAATCCGTACCTCCCACATACATACATACATACTGATGCTAATTGCATCTTCGAATAGACCAGAATGCCCAGTTTAACAAGGTGACATGGTTTTCAAATATTAAATGTGTGATGCAGGTACATTTGGCTTGCCAATTTGGGTTTACATTATTGAAAAGAATCTAGGGGTGGGTGATGTTATAAAAATATTAATTCAGATTCTGGCAAACTGTTCTCAGCAGTAATATAAAAAATCTTTCTCTATTCTTCTATAGAGTTCTGGGATTTTGTGATTCTGTGAACAAACAGAATTTCTGAAGAGTTATTTCTTTTTGGAAAACTGGCATTATTACTGTTCAAAATAAAATGCTGAATTAATTGTGCAGAGAGAATGAAAGAGAGAAGGGGGATAAGCAAAATGCTTAGCTTTTTAGGTACACATGCTGTCCATTTTGAAAACATTATTGCAAAACAGATTCTTTTTATGTGTTCTGAATGAAAACTTTACATAAATGAAGGGACAATATCAATATAGATTTTGAAAGCTGGCCATGTTACAAGTAATGGTTTTATGTTAACATTAAATGCCACCCTATCGTCTTTCTCTTTCTCATGTCCCTCTCGCCTAGATGACAAGCTAAAGGGCATCTTTCACCTGAATAAATTGCTTACCAGGGGGCATTACAGATCATTTGAAATATTTTTTTCTCCACAAAGATAAGGCCAAAAGGATGATTGCATTGTATTCTGCTTCCCAGTGTTTTTTATGGCATTATTTTCCAAGAAATAAATTTCTGACAGTCTAATGTTTATGAAATTATACTTAATGGGGTGCCTCTTCTATGTTTCAGGATGGAATGGGGAACCTAAGAATCACAGAAAAAGGTTTAAAGCTAGAAGGAGATTCAGAATTCTTGAAACCTCTCTACGCCAAAGAAATCCGGTCCAGTACAGTAAGTTACCCAGAAGGCTGTTTTTTGAAATCCTATTTCTGTCTTTCAGTTATTGAAAACATGTCACTACTAGCACAATCAGTTTCTACTATGATTGTATATTAGGTAGGCTGCTCTACAGGAGGATAATTACTGGCTCTGGCTATCTTTCTATGTGGAGCAAAGAGGAATTAGTATCCCTGTAGGTGAATGGACAAGAAGCTTCCAGAGCTTCTCTTTGTTTGTTTTTTATGCCGCCTTTGGTCAGAAAAAAGGTCCTACTAGTCCAGTAGCACTCTGATTTCAGCAAGGACAGTGATATGCTGTACAAAACATCCATTGTATTTGGTTTCCAACCAGCTTCTGTTTGGTATCTGTGCCCTTACCTGCATCTCATTGCAGCCTGGGTCTGCAACTGTTAACAGTAATATTATTTAGTACTTCTAATCCTATGTGTGTATAATAGTGGCTTTTAAATGTGAAAATTCCCTGTTACTGTATTGTTTAACTTTCTTTAGCAGATTGGGCTGAGAAACAGTGTATTGCTTTCCATATGTTTATGTGAGAAATTGTTGCTTCAACCTTGCTAGATCACTGACAAAGACCAATTCACAGTTTCAGTACATTTGGAGTTGTCCTATATTGGGGATTTCACATGTATCTGCTCTCAGAATATATTGAACTGCTCATTTTAAATTTTTATGGCTATACAATTTCCTATATGAATCGTAAAGTGTGAAATGTGTGAGGTTCATTATTTGTATATCGTCCAACTTGGCAGGTGTCTTGATAGATCTTCACATCTTGGAGTATCCACTCCAAGTTTTTAAGTTGTATTGAAGCTGTCCAAAGTACTGAATACTATCCCCCAAATAAGTTCAGTACCTTGGACAGCTCTTTGGAAGTTTAAACTAACCTGCACTGCAGAAATAAAGCAATTTGACACTGTTTTAATGGTCAGGGCTCCATGCTATGGAATCCTGGGATTTGCAGTTTGTTGTGGCATCAGAGGTCTTTGATAGGTAGGGCTAAATATCTCACAAAACTACAAATCTCAGAATTCCATAGTATTGAACCATTGTAGTTAAAGTGGTGTCAAACTACAGTATATTATTTCTGCAGTGCAAATTAGACCTAAATCTCATATTACACTCTGTCACTGCCCAAAGACATGGAAGCCACCAACCACTGCCGGAGTATCCAAATGAACAATTGCCTCTCCAGCCTCTGATTCTTCTAAGCAGTAAAGACTATGAGGTATCTTCCTTGAGATGGAGATGCCAAAAGTAACTCCACTCTCAGTATGCTATCTGGCACATGCAAAAGAGGCTAACAGGAGATTCCTTGGTGGGAAGCAGAAGGGCAAAACTTGGCAACTAAGATTTTTGGCTAAGCCTTTTAGATTTCTTTTTAGGGTTGTTGGAATTCAAAGTAGCAATAAAACCTAGCCCATTCTGAACTGTAGTTTACTGAGTGAATGGTGAATGAAAGGAAATGTAGCAGATAAGCATTGTTAGGAATATACATATTTCATAAAGCTCAGGCATTATTTTTCACTCAAAACCCAACTAGCCTGTTCTGGTTTTCAGTGATAACAGACCACTGTTCAACTCTCTTTTTCGTTTCCTTTTTTATACCTACTATAACTACAGAGTTCAACTCTTTCAATGTAAAGTGTTGAATACAACTCAAAAGAGTTTTAAGTGCTCCTCCCCCATAAGAATATATGTGCCCATTGTAGAAGAACAAGTAAATTAGAGTTGGGCATACTTATAATTCCAGGCCATCTTCCGTTGTAGGTATATGATCATCTACCATTGTGAATTTTTAAAATAATCTGCTGATTTAAAATGATTTGAGGTGTGTCTGTTGAATTTGGATGCTATAATATTTGGAGGATGTTAGAAAGAAAGACTCTCCTCCTAATTAACTGAGTGTCATCAATGTAATCTTCTCTTCTCAGTATTTCACAACTATGGGGCTAAGCAGGTGGGCCAGGAAAGCACAGGCCAAGCCCAATCGAGAATGGATAAAAATGATTACAACTGGCATCTTTTCATATAACTGATTTTTAATCCATTATTTCAAATTAACCATAAAAACCTCTGTCTCCCTCCCTCTCCTCCCTCTCTCTTCTCCTTCTCCCTGTGAGGAAAAGAGAAAGAGAGAGGGAGAGATTTCTATTGATAGTGTCCAGAATGGATTATAGTTCGTATTTCATCTTTATTTCATTTTACTCTCAGAAATATTTATTTTACTCATACATTAACATCTCATTTTGATCTGATAATAGATATCTATCTTTAACTTCCTTTATATTTCATTTGTCTTACTAAAATTAGGTTCTGCAGACTTTTCAATGCAACATCCAATATAAACTTGGATTTCATTATTGGGAGTTATAACCTTTGCTTGCAGATTAATCTGAGCACAAACAAACAATTTTGAAGGACAGTTAATGAGGAAATCTTTACATCTACACATATTCTTATGGGAATATGTGAAGATCTTTTTCCTGTAACACTTCATTCACTTTGAAGTAGTCAACAGAAATGAAAATTTATTTTGACACTTGTGTAAGCTGATCATTACTAAATGGTATGTTCATTTTTATTACAATGGAAAGTGGACTTTTTTCTAAATTATAACTAATACTTAGGTTATTAAAATATTGGATGTGCTTCTTTTTATGGAATAGATTACTGTGAAGACAGTGTGCATGATATGAATAGTCTATCTTGCTCCTTCAATGCTCCTGAAGTCATTAGAATGCTTCAGCTGACATAATGAGGAAAAGATTCCTAACAGATAAATTCTAATAGAATTCAAAGATATAGCTGTGTTAGTCTGTAGAATCAGTATGTAGAGAGCTCTTGTAGCACCTTTGAGATTAACTAAAGAAAGAAGTTGACATGTGTCGTGTCACTAGCTTACCAACCCACCAAATGCATCTGAGAAAGTAGACTTAAGTCCATGAAAGCTCATGCTGCCATCATCTTTCTGTAGTTAGTCTCAAAGGTAAATTCTAAGGTGGTGACAGGAATTCTGTGTCAGAGGAACCTGAGCAGAGGTGTAAGCTTTTCCCCCCACTCTCCCATAACCCACTATGTCCAATGGGAAAAAAATTGCTGCACCAGACATCAGGAAGGCTTGATCTCTGGTTTTCTTTGAGGGGCAATATTAGGGGACCAGAACGACCAGTCTCTGAATTCTTGTCTACTAAGGCAAATCAGAAAGTGCCCTGTGTTCAGCCTCACCACTGGCCATGGGAGCAGAAGGATCTGCTGAGATTTTAAAAGGACAAGATCTCTTCCGTGGCTGACCTGCTTTTGGTAGAAAAGTCTGCCACACGTTAGTTCATCAGTAGGCCTCTCAGAAAAGACTGCTCACTAAATGAATATAAAATATAAAAACAGCCATTCTGTGAAAAGAAAAGAAAATCTGTAAGACTGTTTCTGTAGTGTTGCTTTCCCTCACACCTGCAATCTCCTTGGAAATGTGTAATCCCTGCATATATATCCAGCAAACTCTGTGGCCTGCTATGTAAATGGAGCAGGAACTGTCTAGGTGTCTATAAAAAACGGGCATATTTTCTTCAGAGTTTGTTACATTAATATCCTTAAATGGAGCATTATTTCAGTATATCAAATTTATTATGGGATTGATGGCATTATAATTTCGTAATTCCTATGTATTTATATTTGCACTGAATCTGGACCAGTTCATGAACTGAAGGAATATGGTACCATTTTTTATTAACTTGTTTTAATCTGGAGAAAATATAGCTTTTCACTAATATACCCATATGTAGATTGATGCCAAACCAATAACTACAACACTACGAAATTATAACACACAGCAGAAGTGTGTTAATGTGATGGATTCTGTTGGGCAACAGAGTATTAAACAAGCTAGAAAGTGATATGCATTCTGCTAGCTTTGGTGCTGCTTTGTCACGTGGTAGGACTGCAGATGTTGATTATATTTATAATAGATGAAACACAATAAAACATGGAATTAAGTTTAATTATGTCTTCATCCATTGTAATAAAGTTACACCATGAATTCAGAATTTTCTGTATAATAAGGTTCACAAGGCCTTCTTTGTGGGGAAAAACAAAGAAAGGAAGAAAGGTGTGTACTTTCTGATTTTGAGGAAAACTTGCCAGTATTCCAAATGGCTACACAGGATTAATGCCCATTAGGGCATTCAAATAGATCCCAACCCTGTCTTAAGTTTGAGTGCTGGGTGGATAAGGGAATATAAGCATTAGATTGACTCTTGTACCTGCTCAGATTAATAATTTGTGTGACTAGCAGTGTGTTTGGAAGTGGTTCTGTTTAGCCTTATGGACAACCACATAGCATATCAGTGTCTTAGCAGCCTGAGTGTTCAGAAGGCATCTTTTCAAGTGTGCCTAATGACCATATTTAACCGTTTGGGATGTGCATTGGGTTGGATCCAAGATCTGCCTTCTGGGTACAGAAGGAATTGGCTCATGGAATGTCTCTGTGCTAAATTTGGCGGATTCTCTCTGAGCAGGTGTAGGATTTTCAGGGGATTGGGGAAGCATGCAAAAGAAAAGCAGAGAAGCTATAGAAGTGGTGAATTTCATGTTAGGGATCATTAAGGAAAAACAATCTGTATACCAATTGTTAGCGAACATAAATGGGAGGTTGCTTTCACATTCAGGTCCTGATGGTATGTTACAACTAGGCAGATGATTGTGCAGACTGAATGTTTAGCACTCCCCTATCCCATTTAAAAGCCTTGTCTGTCACAACACACTAAAAAGCAAAAGTTTCCTTAAATAAAAAGAAGTCTTTACTTGTTGGTCCTGTTGTTGTGGGAAGAGGGAATTTTGCAGAAGAAAATTAAGAGAAATAGTCAAAACCTATTTTGAAAGTATTTAACTCCCATTTCACATAGGAAATAGGATTAAATGTGCCTACAGCTGCCCATAGAATCATAGAATCATAGAGTTGGAAGAGACCACAAGGGCCATCCAGTCCAACCCCCTGCCATGCAGGAACTCCAAATCAAAGCATACCCAACAGATGGCCATCCAGCCTCTGCTTAAAGACCTCCAAGGAAAGAGACTCCACTACACTCCGAGGGAGAGTGTTCCACTGTCGAACAGCCCTTACTGTCAGGAAGTTCTTCCTAATGTTGAGGTGGAATCTTTTTTCCTGCAGTTTGCATCCATTGTTCCGCGTTCTAGTCTCTGCAGCAGCAGAAAACAAGCTTGCTCCCTCTTCAATATGACATCCCTTCAAATATTTGAACAGGGCTATCATATCACCTCTTAACCTTCTCTGCTCCAGGCTAAACATCCCCAGCTCCCTAAGTCGTTTCTCATAGGGCATGGTTTCCAGAACCTTCACCATTTTAGTTGCCCTCCTTTGGACCCGCTCCAGTTTCTCCACATCTTTTTTGAATTGTGGTGCCCAGAACTGGACACAGTATTCTAGGTGGGGCCTGACCAAGGCAGAATAGAGTGGCAATATTACTTCCCTTGATCTAGACGCTATACTTCTATTGATGCAGCCTAAAATAGCATTGGCTTTTTTAGCTGCTGCATCGCACTGTTGACTCATGTTCAGCTTATGGTCTACTTGGACTCCTAGATCCCTTTCACACGTAGTTTCATTCAGCCAGATATCCCCCATCCTATATCTGTGCATTTCATTTTTGCGCCCTAAGTGCAGTACCTTACATTTCTCCGCATTGAATTTCATTTTGTTAGCATTGGCCCAGCTTTCTAGTCTATTCAGGTCATTTTGAGTTTTGACCCTGTCTTCTGGAGTATTGGCTACTCCTCCTAGCTTAGTGTCATCTGCAAATTTGATAAGTATGCCCCCAATTCTGTCATCCAAGTCATTAATAAAGATGTTGAATAGGACTGGGCCCAGGACAGTGCCCTGTGGTACCCCACTTGTCACTTCTTTCCAGGTTGAAAAGGAGCCGTTGTTGAGCACCCTTTGAGTCCGGCCAGTCAACCAGTTACAAATCCATGTAACAGTTACCTTGTCTAGCCCACATTTTACAAGCTTGTTTGCAAGAATGTCATGGGGAACCTTGTCAAAGGCCTTGCTTAAATCAAGATATACTATATGCACAGCATTCCCTTCAAAGTGAATGACACTTTTAAAGAGAAGCCTTGAAATTCCCAGAAAGGAATCTCCAGAGCAAATATTTCAAATTAGTCAGTATAGATTCATTTCAATGATTTAGAAGGAAAGGTACTGATTGTTATTTTTTGAAGCACAAATCCTTTACACACCAAGTTATCACACACATCATCCATAAAATTGCTGTAATGCAGCTTTGGTGCTGGGGTTCTTCTGTTGGAAACAGAGAAGACAGTCTTTCACTATATCCTACCCTAAATCCTCTTCTGTTACGATAAGCCACAATTTTCTCCCTTAAATATTAAGACAGTACTTGTGATATAGTCAATTTATCTCTTTGTATGCAGTTTTGCATGTGTCTACTCAACAGGACTTATTCCCAGCCTATATGTATATTAAGAACTGTATAATTCTTATCCAGTTTGACAGCTGTATGGAAGAGCTAAGCAACATTCTTTTAAAAAATGCTGGGCAGTAGAGGACAGCTATCCATATTGGTCTGTTGCAGAGAATCCTTAAAGACTGACAGGTTTTCTTTGGCATAGATTGTGCATTGGAGTCTAGAAATGAGTTAAGAACCACAGTCAAACCTGTCAGAGAAGACTGCCACATGTATTTTGCATTCTGACATTGTCCAGTCATAGAATTTAAAAATAAGAGATTTTCTTGAGATCAAAAGCCCTTTATAGACAGTTGGTCATACTTGGCAGGGTACCGGGGTATTTCAAGCAATTTAATGACAATAAATTAGCTCAGGAGTAGCCAGAAGACTGCTGGCTTCACAATGATTGAATGCATTTTTAGATGTGTTTTAAGGAGAAATGATAGATGCATCAAATTCTCCAGAAGCAGGCAGAGTATCCAAAACTCCCAACTGAACATATTGCACACTAAACATTCTTTTCCATACCACTTGCATGGAACATGAGCATCTTGCTGTCTTTAATTAAGAAGTTAACTGGACCATGAAGTATTGCTTGAATAAATAGAAGTGATTTGTGCTTTGTCAAGAAGGTGCATTAGGCATCTTTGCATTTCTTGCCTGTACATAAATTATGGAGATTATTAAAAACTGGAAGGGTCATCCATAAGCCCATCTGTAGCTCAGATTCTTTGCTGTTCTTGGTACATAACTGTCTTTCTAACTGTTGTAATTTATTGCGGACTATTGCATGAACCATCTGCTTGCTCTTATGAACTGAATGAACAAAGTCTGACTGAAAGTTACACACAACAGCACAATTGTTAATTTTATGTGATAGGAAATGGTTATAACACTTCTGTTGTCTCCAATATATATGCATTGCTAATGCTGCTTAGAATTAAAAGAGCAACTTTATGGCCTGTCACTTTTGTTAAGTCTGTTTTCCTAAATTTTCTTGTGTTTTAAAATATGCTGTGTCAAAAAAAAAAGCTTCATTTATACACCGCTTCATACTGCCTAAGGAGTGTCTAAGCAGTTTACAACTGTAAGCTACTTGCCCCCAACAATCTGGGTACTCATTTTAGTGACCTTGGAAGGATATAAGCCTGAGTCTGTGTGGAGAAAAGATGTGGACAAATTGGAGCATGTCCAAAGGAGGACAACTAAGATGGTGAAGGGTCTGGAAACCATGCCCTATGAGGAATGCCTTAGGGAACTGGGGATGTTTAGCCTGGAGAAGAGAAGGTTAAGAGGTGATATGATAGCCCTGTTCAAATATTTGAAGGGATGTCATATTGAGGAAGGAGCAAGCTTGTTTTCTGCTGCTGCAGAGACTAGAACGCAGAACAATGGATGCAAACTGCAGGAAAAGAGATTCCACCTCAACATTAGGAGGAACTTCCTGACAGTAAGGGCTGTTCGACAGTGGAACACACTCCCTCGGAGTGTAGTGGAGTCTCCGTCCTTGGAGATCTTTAGGCAGAGGCTGGATGGCCATCAGTCAGGGATGCTTTGACTGGGAGTTCCTGCATGGCAGAGGGTTGGACTGGATGGCCCTTGTGGTCTCTTCCAACTCTATGATTCTATGATTCCCTTATTCTAGTATCCCACGGGTTATGTGACAATCTGGAATATACAAGAGGTACAATTATTCAAATATTACTACTGGGACAGAATTCTTGAATAAATCAATATAAACTCTTTATTATTTTTGAAGAGAGAGTGTGTGTATGTATTAGGCATAGAGCTCTGTCTGATGTTACCAAGTTATAAATCAGACAGGCTGAAGTCTTTAACCACCCACTGCCCCAAAAGGATTGTCATATTATCATAATTACATGACCAAAAAGTCAATAACATAAACTTGGTGTGCTGAAAGGTTAGTGGCACAGTTCTGTGCATATTTGAAGTTGCAGTGGTGAATACTGCCATACCAGCAGCAGAAATGAATCTGGCATCATTCTAATCACTTAAATCCATCCATCCGGTGGATTTAAGTCAGGTTTGGTCAGATAATCAGTTAATATATTGCTGTGGGTATGGGGAACTCTCCAAAACTGAGCACAGTGTGTAGAGACAAAAACCTGTTTAATGGTACAGTTCTAACCATATTTATGGAAATAAGTCATGCACTGGGCTCAAAGTAATATCATATTACTATTAATCCAACAGAGACTGAGAGCATCAAACTGATGTTTCTGGCAGTTTTGCTAAATGACAGCACATTATTTGATGAATTATTACTTGGGGGAAGGTCTCTGAATCACTGAACTTGAGTCAGATGTCAGAATTGGGCCAAGAACTGAGCTAGGGAGGCAGAACTAATTGGCCAAGTCAGCAGCTGGTCCTAGTAAGCAAAAAAAAAAAAAAAACAAAAAACAAAAAACAAAAACACCACAGCAGGGGCAGATCAAGATATTTTCTGCCTGTAGAGGAACAGCAAAACAGTGAGAACCACTGTAGTGTAGTGAAGTGTGCTGTGGTGTAACTGAGTGAGGACTACATTCATTGTAGCTAGCATGGTGTAGTGGTTTGAACATTGGGCTATGACTCTAGAGGCTAGAGTATAAATTCCTGCACAGCAATAGAAACCCACCAGTTGACCTTAGGCAAGTTGTATTCTCAGTTTCAGCCCATAAGGAAGGCAAAGACAACCCCTCTCTGAACAAATCTTGCCAAGGAAACCCCATGATAGGTCTGCCTCAGGGTCTCCATTAGTTCGAAATGACACGAAGGCACACAAAAACAAGAACAACGGCAAATAGTGCCCCTTGCTTCAAGGCAAAGTGCATACAACCCAAAGCCAGACAAATTATTTTGACACAAAATAATTATTTTGACACAAACACTTCATCTCCAGGCATGGTAATAAAAATGTAATTAAAAAAGTTCATCAGTACCAGGTTATTGCCCTTTTAGGGTTTCCAGAAGCTGATACTTAAGTTAGCCACCTCTCTTTCTCTAGAGCCCTACGGTCAGCACCATACTTTGTTACTCAGAGAAGCAAATTTCTGTATGCAGGGGGGAAAAAAGGCTAGGAAATTTGGCATTTGATTTAATATGTAAACAGCTTCTTCTCTTTTCATTTTTTCTTGTATGGAACAGCAGGAACCCATATGTCTAGTGTGAAAGGATAAAATCCAGTTTTTGTGACCTTAGGCCGAAATAGGCCTTCTGCTGTGATAATCTATAGAAACAAGAGACTACTCTGCTGGCCCTCAGCTTGTTTGTAGGAAAGCATGAAACAGCCATAAAGCTAAAAAGAGTATCTGTTCAGTTTAATCATAAACAAAGCCACTGTGAAAACAGTTCAGCTTCAAAATTAGTTCCTTGATTAGCAAGTTTGGAGCAACTAAAGTGGACCAATTTCAGTTTCACAATATCTGACATCTTCAACCCAAAATAGGCCTTTTAGATGTGGGAGGGAAGGAACGGAAAGACAATCTCTTTAGTAGGAATTATGTTGAAAGTCATCTTCTTGAGTGCTCCTGCTTGTTTGGTCCTTCAACTGTTTTTGACTTCAAGAAGTCTTAGCCACCACAGTGAATGGTCATAAATTCTGGGAGTTGAAGTTCCAAGCATCTGGAAGACCAGTTGGAGAACCACCAAACTACATGGCAGCAAAGTAATGTCAAGGACAAATAATGGGGAAGTGACTCAGTATGCATCCTTGCAATCAGTGGAAATTTTAATATGCCTTGGCTGGAATCCTGTTGGCTTAGTACATTGGTGTAATTACACCTGTATATGCAATAGTGGCAGGAAGAAAAAAGTCTTGTGTGCAGCTGCTGTAAAGAAAGTAAGATATTAGAGAAACAGGGTGCCTTCCCTGGACTACCACTGTGTGATCCTGGAAAAAAGTGTAATTGTTAGCTACACTGTCCTGCATTTCTGTTTCCATGAAAGTGTCTGCTTTCATTGGTGCACACTCCCTCCTCTAGGCTACCGTTAGCGTGGCATGTGGAGTAAAGGAAGATTATAATGCAGAAAAAAATATCTTGTAAAAGCAATTGTCTCCTGGTATTAAAAAAACTGTCAGAAATTGGTTTCTAGTGTTAATCCTCTGCTCCATAATACAGGTTATTACATTTCTTAATTTGGTCCTGTTTGTGGATTAAACAATGATACACAAATCGACTGTACAGCTCAAATCAGTGTGCGCTTACAATCAATAAAATATGCATATAGAGGTAAGGAAAACTGTTTAGCAATTATCTAATTAGGGAACCCAAATCTGAGTTTGGAGATATATCAACTGGTCCTGGACAGGGTCACACTTCCCTTAAAGGACTGTGTTCGCAATTTGGGGGTGCTCCTGAACCGGTTGCTTCAGATGTCATCTCAGATTGATGTCACGGACAGGAGTGCATGTTATCAACTTCGGCTGCTACACCAGCTGCGACCCTACCTGGAGCCGGGCAACCTAGAAATGGTGATACATGTCCTGGTCACCTCTTGTCTTGATTTCTGTAATGCACTCTCCATGGGGCTACCCTTGTGCCAAACTCAAAAGTTTCAATTAGTTCAAAATACGGCAGTCAGATTGGTCACTGGGAAATCCAGGTCAGACCATATAACACATATCCTAAAAGAGGTTCACTAGCTGTCAATCAGCTTCCAGGCATGATACAAGGTGCTGGCTGTTACCTATAAAGCCTTATATGGCTTGAGTCCAGCGTGTTTGTGAGAGAGTCTCTTCCCATATAATCCACCCCACACTCTTAGGTCTTCTGGGAGGAATCTTCTGCAGCCAAAGAAGACCAGGCTAGCCATGATTCCCAGAGGATCTTTTCATTATCCACTCCTAAACTGTGGAATGGCCTGCTGTATGAGATCTGTCAGATTGACACTTTTGAAGCCTTTAAAAAGGCAGTTAAGACAGATCTTTTCTGGCAGGCCTTCCCCGATTAATTCCAACAACTAATTAGACTGCCCTTCTGTCTGTTTATAGCTGCTACTACTATTTGCCTGTTTTATAATTTTTAATTTAGATTGGAATTTTAATCTGAAGTGTTTTTACACTGAATAATTTGTTGGTTTGTTGGGAATGGGGATTGTGATTTTATGACTTTGTATTTGTAATTGATATCTGGATTTTTGTTGTGTTTTTTTGCTAGGAACCCACCTCAATCCAAAAGGGAGAGATGGACTAAAAATAAATATTATTATTATTATTATTATTATTATTAAAAAAACTTTGATCAAATTCACATATGTTGTAATAATAATAATATCATCATTATCATCATCATTATCCTGCCTTTCCCCCAATCTTGGACTCAAAGTGGTTTACAAAATTTAAAATGGATAAAGGTTAAAAAAGCATCATACAAATGTTAAATTATAATTAATTTCAATAGAATGAAAAGCTGTTTAAAATATGACAAAAAGAAAAAAATGCCTACAAACAATACGACACATTACAAAAAGAGCTTTTCCCCTGAGCAATCATCCCTCAAAGGCCTGCACCAAAGCAAAAGGTCTCCACCTGCCCACCAAAGGGTAGCAAGGAGGGCACCAGTCTAAGCATTTTAGATAGCTTGGGAGTTCCAGCCACTAAGAAGGCCCTGTCCTATGTTCCCACCAGATGTGCTTATCAGGTGGTAAGACAGAGAGAACAGCCTCCTCAGAAGATCTCAAAACATGGGCAGGCTCAGATGCCCTATAGGTAACCTGCTCCTGAGCTGTATAGGGCTTTATAGGTCATAACCAGCACTTTTGAAAGAGCCCTCATATGAATATATGAGTGAGTGAAGAAGGTTCTCCTCTCTTTCCAGGTGTTGGCAAGTCTTGGACTAGGATGAAGGTACATTTCATAATTTGTGTGATGAAGTTCTGTATCTATAGTAAGTCTGATTCAATTAAATAATACTGCAAAATTAAACTTCATCTTCCTCAGCCCTTTCCCCAAAAAATGCATTCCTGAAGTACCATCTTCAGAAACAAGGCAGCTCCTTTCCACTATCTTGTCTGTACTTTAATTACTCAGTAGTGGCATTTTGAATCAAGCTGTATTTGGACAGCAGTGTTTTTACAATTAGACACAGTGATTTTAATCCCAGAGGCCATGGTCAGTCTCCCCTCCAAGTACTATCCAGGACTGACCTGCTTAGCTTCCAGGAACTAGCAGGATCTAGTGCCTTTAGGGTATTTAGGCTCCACTGCAACCACTTAAAAAGAGTGTGGTTTAATCATGCCTGTTATTTACACTAGACCTCCCGAACTTACTGCACTCCAGATGTTTTACAATCTGTCTGTAGCCATGTTGTATGGGATTTATGGGCACTGTAGTTTAAAACATTTGGCAGGCACTAGATTGAAGGAGGCTGTTTGACAGTATGTTTTCTATTGTGAGCTGTTGTATTAGGCAGTAAAGGTCACACTTTGAAGTGTGAAAAAGTTCAGCTGAATTGGACCAAGGTAGTGGTTAACGTATGGAGCTATGTCTGCTTAGTGTTTTCAATTACATTCAAGCAGCAGATGCTGCTAAATATTATTTTAAAATGCTATTTACTCAACAAAACAAGCCACTAATTAGCAGATGCTGACTAATAAGTAAATATTTTGCACAGCTGCATGTAGCCATCCACTCACTGAAGCTTTACAATATCTGATGCTTATGTGCTCCAAATCTGTGCTGTTGGTTCCCTTGTAGCAGAGAATTTGCTTTGTAGGAAATGCTCTTAATGTCTCTTTTGGTTTCATCTCAGGATCTTGCTTTGCCTCTAGCCAAATATAAACAGCAAGGTAAGGAGCAGGCAACCAGAAGAATAAACAAGGCAGATTGAGATCATTAATGTAGCAACAGTTCTAGTTGCAAGAAATGTCAACTAAACGTAAGCATCACAAGTTGATGGGAAATCGTTTTTGGCATTTTGTATGGAGAGGTGGAATTCTTCAAGCAGAAACCAGTGGGATTTTGAGTGCACATGCACGATTCCCAACAAATTTGTTTCTTTTTTTCCCCTCCCTCCCTTTTTTCTTCCCTCCCTCCTTCCTTCCTTCCTTCCTTCCTTCCTAGTGAGGAATCAGTGCACACACCTGATTGAAAGTTGATGAAAGTCAAGTAATTTTTTTTAAAAAAAAAAACATAACTAAATTAGGTTTAAATGCAGTATTAGATTTTCATCCAAGAATGCATGTATCTCGGTTGCTTGAGCTCATAGACATTTCCTATATCCTGGATGAAAGACTTCCATTTAAAGCTTTAGAATAACTTCTTACAACCAGTGGTCTTCATTGGCCAGTGTTTCATATCTAATGAGATTCTCCAAAACTGTATCAAAAGCTTCTCTTCCAGATATTGCTGCCAAATTCAATTTCTCTCAATTCCTCTGTAATATAAACTATATTTTAATTTTGCTTCCTCACAGATATTTTATAGGAAGATATGAAAGAGAAAACATCAACTAGGCTTCCTATTTGAGCTGTAATAATTGTCCCCTTTTGCCTTGTGCTCAGACAAGATAGTGAAAAGAATCCTTGTGCACGTGCACACACAGACAGACAGGCAGACGTATATATTTCCTGTATCCTCAAAATGCCATCATGACAGAATCCTCACTGGCAAAAAGACAAAAGGTCAAAAGAGATTTTTCTGCTAGTTAATTCATTGTTTAAAGTATATCCGGGCCCTCAGGGAGAAGAAGGGAGACATTCTTGCAGTAAACAAACTTTCTGAAGATGATTTCATAAGTAACATTCCAAAATGCAATCTCATTGAAGCTGCCTATAGCATATTGAAAAGAATTTCATTAAATGTTGCTAACATGTCATAAACTCCCTTAAATGGAAGGGTAATGGCTCATAACATTTGTAAGCTTTTTAATTTCATGCAATATGAGCAGCATAATCAGCACCTATTAAAGTCAATCAACTGTGCCAAGTGGGCCTACCTGCCTTGGTTTCTGTCTATATTTTCGTTCTGGGTTCACCTGTAGAGTGTCTCTGAAAACAACATGTTTGCACCTTTGTGTATGGTATCTAGGGCAACTTACCAGATAAGACAATTGCAGAGCTGTCACAGTACAAACACAAGCCTAAACATGTCCGCAGAGTTGTGTTGGAGGACTTTTCTGTTTGTAATAAATGGATTTTCCTTTGAGTCTGTAGATCAAATCCACAATTTCTTGGTGTCCTCAAAAATAAAATATGAGGGGAAAGGAACTTCACCACTAAAGGCTATCAGAGAAGCTTACAATTATTGTTTTAATGAGACGGTTCCCTTCCGTCAGGCTTACAATCTAAGAAGACACAACACAAAAGGAGAAGAGAATGGTGGTGGGGAAGGGGATCAGGTCCAAAAGTTCTTCTCTCCCTCTGATGCCTGGACCAAGGCAGATGGACTGGAGGGAGGGCTCTACTTCATACTCTAGGACAGGCCTGATGGAGTTTGGTCTGTCCTTTCACTCCCTCCTGGGTAAGATGGTATAGCATGGCAAAGGCTGGAAGGAACATTATTTGTGGTCTTCAGGGGTCCTTTCACACCACACAATTATAGCACTGTGATTCTACTTTAACTGTCATGGCCACATCCTATGGAATCCTGGGTTTTGCAGTTTAGAGATAGAATTCTCAGTTAAAGATTTCTATGTTCTCAACAAACTACAAAACCCAGGCACCCACAGTTTGCAGGCATGGCAGTTAAAGTGGAATGATATTGCTGTAATGGCATAGTGTAAAGGGGCCCAAGGAAAAGGCTACATATTTCTCCAGTGCCAGCCTTCATGTGGGGGAAATTTACTTGGGAAAGTCTGTCTTCTAGGTTTGCAGTTTGTACTACTTCTAGCCTCCACTGATAGAACAGGTTTGGTCCTACTGCTGTATAACCCAGCTACATGGTGATCCTTGTCTTCTCTTTACTCCAGATATTATAACTATATGTGATCAAGCAACATCAGACTATGGTCAAGATAATAATTTTCTCTGATGTCACTGTGAGCTGCTTTCAGAATAGTTAGCATGGAAAAGCAGCATACAAATAAATATGATACTAATGCTTTTGATTTAAATAAAGAGACAGTTGGGAAATTTTAAATGCTTTTAGTAAGAAACCACAATTTGTAAAATCCCAAATCCTAGGAATGCTATAGCTGATGAATATCAGTATCTCTTGCAATTCTTAAATGCACAGAAGTTTTGTGAGGAGAAAAGGTGGCAGAAAGGCAAGAAAGGAAGGGAGTTAGGGAGTGCAGCCCCACCTCACCACCAAAAGACACCACCTTTGATTGCAAGCTGTGTACCCTTGCATTGCATTTTATGAGAACATGAGACTGGGAACTGTGATTTTGTAACATATTTAGCCTTCTCTGTCACAAAGTTCTGGTTCCACAACAAACTACAATTCCCAGAATTCCATAGCATTAAACCATGGCAGTTAAAGCAGTGTCAAACATATATATATGCAGTGCAGATGTAGCCCTCTGTCACTTGGAGGAGCTGCTGGCTGTTGAGGTGGGGGCATTTGTGATTGTGACAATAGTGTCACTGCCATAAACAGTTACAAATACGTCTAGTTTACATATTTGTAACTGCTCAACAAAACGTCAGACAGCTTGTCTTCCCACTGAGGATGAGAAAATTTGTGAGGATTCCATACATCCCTATTTGGGACTGAATCCACTCATACATTCTGATTTTATTGACTAGACATTTAACTGTAAAACTATCACTGCTCGATGGGCAGCCCATTAGAGAAAAAAGTCTTACACTGAGCATTTACTGGTCTATCATATTTGAGATCTGGTCTCAAAAAGCAAAGAATCTTGATGTTGTTTATTTCTTATTTGCCTCTCCCCATAGATTAAAGTGGGGAACAGCAACAGATTAAAAGATAATACATAACAGTTTCAAACATCTAACATCAGTTGAAATACATAGCATCAGTTTGAAAGAACATGTAGGACCAATATATATTAAAACAATCAGCCCAATATGCAATTCACAATTTAAAATTCATAAAATGATAATGGGGCTTTTTAGATTGGCAGGAAAGTGTGACATGAAGTTGCACTTTCCTTAATGCTTAGCAGCTAGACTGCAAGCCCCAGGTGTGCATTTAAAAAGTACAGGGCAGCTAGACTGAGGGGTGTGGGAACGACTTATCTGAGGTCTTTTCTGTGGCTCAGCAGCTACATGGGAAGCTGTCAGAACACTACAAACACAGGCGGAGCAGCTACATGGGTGGCAATGAACACGGCTTTTAGCTGCGGTGAACTTTTAATTTTTTTTTTTCCTTGCCGGCTGCGAACTACGCAATTCCTCAATGCCCTGCAGGTGTAAAAGCTGGGGTTTATCCGCGAAGTTTTTTAAAGCTCCCAAACCCTAGCTCCACCCCTAATCCGAACCATAGACATGCACAGTAGGGACTCTGGGATGCCGTTACTGTTATTCTACTGTGGATAACATGTCAATTCATTCACAAAATAAAGGGGTTCATTCATGATGCACCAGTGCAATGGCACAGTTTAAAAAGGAAGAGGAGCCGCAATGATAATTTCACGGATCCTCATAAGTATACATTTGTGCTGCGCAACTGCGCAGGTTTGTGAACTGCGCAAACGCAGTTACACCATACAGTCAAATTATCATTGCCGGCTGGGAACTGCGCAATTGTGCAGTTCGCAGCCGGCAAACCTGCGCAGTTGCGCAGGACAAATGTATACTTATGAGGATCCGTCAAATTATCATTGCGTTTCCTCCGCCTTTTTAAACTGTGCCGTTGCACTGGTGCATCATGAATGAACCCCTTTATTTTGTGAATGAATTGACATATTATCCACAGTAGAATAACAGTAACGGCATCCCAGAGTCCCTACTGCGCATGTCTAGGGTTCGGATTAGGAGTGGAGCTAGGGTTTGGGAGCTTTAAAAAACTTTGCGGATAAACCCCAGCTTTTACACCTGCGGGGCATTGAGTGTTTTAATTAGAAGTGAAGTCCACACCATGCATGCTCCCAATCCATGATCCATTATGATCCACACCTGTATCGCTGCCTTTAAATGGGCGCTTTAAAGAGACAGAGCCCCATTTAACCGTGCAACTACACCTTAGCCTTTAGATGCAATAGCAATGTTGCGCCCTTTTAAAAAAAGTAGTGGGGAAATCAAACTACTTTTTAAAGGCACTTCTTCTCCCTTAAAACTCCAAAATAGTGTTTTCATGGCACACTTTCCCTTTTTCTCATCTAAAGGCTGGGCTTTCATGCAGCCATCAACACACCTCTTTTTGCCAATCTAAAATGGGCCAGCTCCTTTTTAAAGCACTTCTTCTCCCTTAAAATGCCAAAATAGTGTTTTCATGGCACACTTTCCCTTTTTCTCATCTAAAGGCTGGGCTTTCATGCAGCCTTCAACACACCTCTTTTTGCCAATCTAAAATGGGCCAATGTAAGAAAGCAACTTCTAAAAATTATATGACCCTCCATTTTTTTTAGGTGAAAGTCCAAACAGCCCTAGTCAGCACAGCCAGTATTGAGGAATGTTGGGAGCTGCAATCTAACAGCATTGTGACAGCCACATGCTTCTCATCCCTACTCTAAAGTATACTTAGAATTTGACAGCAGGTTTGTAGGCGGAGGAAGGGCAATGCTGAAAAGCATACGAAGAAGTTCATAGAAACAGGCCCAAGCAAGTGTCACCTTGCTGCAGAGGCAACTATGGTTAGGCAGACAGGAGAACATTTACATAGCTTACACAATGCTTGCCAGATCTTGAGTTATAAAATCTATGGCTGTGCCAAGCTTGTTCAACAGTGGAACACACTCCCTCAGAGTGTAGTGGTGTCTCCTTCTTTGAAGGGCTTTAAGCAGAAGCAGGGTGGGCATCTGTCAGGGATGCTTTGATTGTGAGTTCCTGCATGGCAGAAGTTGAAATGGGTGGTCCTTGTGTGGTCTCTTCCAACTCTATGATACTATGAGTCTATAAAGTCTATAAAACAACTGTCTTAAAAAAAAACAGCAAATACCCATTAAGGATAGCTAATAATGAGCTCTTAGAAAACCTGCTCTCTGAAATAATAGTTCTGACTGAGGGCCTTCAATGGCAGTGTTATTACGTTGTTTCCCCAAAAATAAGACATCCCCCAAAAATAAGCCCTAGTTGAAGTTTTGCTGAATTGCTAAATATAAGGCCTCCCCCAAAAGTAAGACCTAGCAAAGTTTTTGGATATAATAAATGTTCATTTTTATTTTTTTATTTTTTTTGGTTCAACAGTAAATGTGAATTCTTCTTCATGAAAAAAATAAGACATTCCCAGAAAATAAGACCTACTGCATCTTTGGGAGAAAAAATTAATATAAGACACTGTCTTATTTTCAGGGAAACACAGTATGTCCATTTTGAATCACATTCACTGTACTTCACTGAGTATGGCTGCTGGGACCTATATCTCTGGTGAAAAGCTTCATTAGAAACTAAGAGGAGCCCCTCCTGGGAAACCTGGCAGAGTTCCATTTGATTGGGAATGGTGAAATCGTTTTGATTTGTTTCTTTTTCCTTCCTCCTAAGCCAGGCTCCTTTTTTGCAGATCTGCTATCTAAATACTAAGCAGGTTGAGTCCTCCTTATTTGATGAGATCTGACAAGATCACAGGCTGAGGTAGTAACAACCAAAGAATGTGATGTGCTTTTGCCTTGTAAAACATCAATACCTCAAAGGAGAGAAATAAATAAAATTACTAACAATCAGGCTGATTGGGGGCTAAGACAGGATCATTTGTCTGATGGAGCCGTTTTGCTTTTCCATCTGCAGCCTCTTGTTCATTCTGCACTTTGATTATGTCTCAGAAAACCATTCACTTATGCATATCTTTGTTGGGATTTCTCCCCCCCCCCCCCCCCCCAGTTTGTGTATATGTATTTTTCTCCCTTTCACAACTTCAAAGCTCTCAGTTCTCCAAAAGTGACAAAAACCATTTTTCTCTTGAGGGCAAACTAGATTTGACATGCTAAATTTGTTTTTGCATTTAATGTACAGGGGGAAGGGATTTGGAGGGCAATGCAGATGCATCCTCTGAGAAGACTGATCATTAATTGGATTAGACGAGATAGAAAAGAAAAATGTAGCTCTTTCCTCTCATGCTGTGGTCCAAGGGAAAATCCATATTCTGAAGTTTAGTATTTGCTTGGAGGGAGGACTGTTGATGCCAGCGTCATTGAACCTCTCTCTGCAGGATTCCATGAGTGTCAACATCTCATTAAGATGCCATATAGAAAGTTCTATGTGGTTTGTTCATCTTGGGAGTCAGGTTTTTTTAGGATTTTTTTCCCAGTTCCATTAAACTCTTTTAATAGAACATATGGGAAATTATAGTTCTACTTTCTACTATGCAGTGTCTGAGATTCAGATGTAAAAAGCAAAATTTAACTATGCAAAGTTTAATGTCCTAACAGGAGAGCTCTCACAGTAAGTTAAGGCAGTATATCCATGTGGCTATGTTAACTAAGAACTATTTCTTTATGTTTCAAATTGTATGACATTCAAGAATCATAGTACTGCCTAAATACCTTAGGGCCTTTACAGACCAGCCTAAAAGGCCAGCCTGGGGGCAGAGTCGGTGCACAGTGTCCTGACAATACAAGCCCAACTCCATTCCCCAGGGCACCCTGATGCTGCGCACTGCTCCAGATGGCACATGGCATCATGGTATGCCTCCAGTGCTTTGTCCAGATGATGAAGCACTGAAAGGGCACCATACAGCTTCACCACCATGGCTATGGCACCCTTTTGAGGGCACAAAAAAGGAGCCACTTTTTGCAACTCCTTATTGCACCCTCAGAAGGCCAAATCGAAGCAGCAGTGTGAAGTTGTTGTAACCCCCCCCCCCTTATCACCAAATCCTGTCTGATCTTGGAAGCTAAGCAGGTTAGTATATAGAGGATAGATTGCCAACAAATTCCAGGTGTGTATAAGCTATACAGTGGTCCCCCGGGGTACGAAAACCCCGGGGTACGAAAGAGCCGGGGCTGGAAAAACGGCCCCGGCTTGCGAAAAAAAACCCGGGTTCCGAAAGGAAAGCGGCGCAAAATTCAAATCATGCCAAGCGCTTTCCTATACTTACAGCGGTCCCCCGGGTTACGAAGGTTTTCAGGTTACTAAAGGGATCCTGGAACGGATTACTTTCGTAACCCGGGGGACCACTGTATTTCAGAGGAGGGAACTGGCAAAAACATTTCTGAGTATTATGCCTATGAAATCATTGGGTTTGCAATAAGTTGACAGGTGACTTAAAGGTGTGTGTGTGTGTGTGTGCGCGTGCGCGCGCGCACCCACCCACCCACACACACACAGAAGTCATAAGCCAGCCACACAATGCTAACAATATTGTAAAGCAGCATACAATAATAATAATAATAAATAAAAGCTTTATTTATATACCCCCCTTCCGAAGATCAGGGCGGTGTACATTATGTTAACAACATTAAAACCAATCTAAATACAAATGTAAATACAGTAAAACAATATCAATGCAAATGTAGGATGGTGATACTCCAAGCGGCTTGTATAACAGGGCAATTATCAGAAGAGAACCCATTCAAGGGTAAGCCTGCTTGAATAGATATGTCTTCAGCTCCTTTTTAAATGAGGCAGCCAAGCAGAGCTCAATGGGCAGGGAGTTCCAGAGGCTTGAGGCCGAGATAGAAAACGCCCTCTTAGCTGTAGTTGATAATCTGGCCTCCGGAACTCTCAATAATTGTTTCCCAGTAGATCTAAATGTGCGAGGCGGATTATGTGGGGAGAGACGGTCCTTCAGGTACTCTGGGCCCAAGCCATTTAGGGCTTTATAGGTAATAACCAGCACTTTGTACTGAGCCCGGAAGCAGATAGGCAGCCAGTGGAGGTCTTTCAGAATCGGTGTTATATGGTGGGTCCTGGGAGCACCAGTGACCAACCATGCTGCCATATTCTGCGCTAGTTGCAGCTTCCGAGTGTGATACAAAGGCTGCCCCATGTAGAGCGCATTGCAGAAATCCAACCGAGAGGTTACCAGAGCATGTACTACAGTTTCAATGTCCCTCCGGTCCAAGTAGGGACGCAGCTGGCGTAACAGCCGAAGCTGATGACAGGTGCTCCTGACCGTCGCATCCACCTGAGAAGTAAGGTGGAGCGACGAGTCAAGGAGCACCCCAGACTGCGTACAGTGTCCTTAACAGGAAGCGTGAGCAGATTAGGACGGGTGGAACTACCTCCATACCTGGGCCGGGGGAACCTATCACGAGTACTTCCGTTTTCTCTGGATTCAGGCTGAATCTGTTTTCCCTCATCCAGTCCATTACCTATTCCAGACAGGTCACGAGAGGAGCGACGCCATCCCTGGTCACTGCATCAGTCGGAGACATAGAGAAGACTATCTGGGTGTCATCAGCGTACTGATAACTCCGCGCCCCATGCCTCCGGATGATCTCTCCCAGCGGTTTCATGTAAATGTTGAAAAGCATGGGGGACAGAATGGCTCTTTGAGGGACCCCAGATTTAAGGGCCCTCTTATCGGAGCACACGTCCCCCAGCTGCACCATCTGGAACCTCCCAGAGAGGTAGGACCGGAACCACTGGAGCGCAGTGCCTCTGATTCCCACCTCCGCCAGGCGTTCCAGAAGGATACCATGGTTGATGGTATCGAAAGCCGCTGAGATGTCCAAGAGCACCAACAGGGACACGCTACCCCTGTCGATACCCAGACGGAGATAATCGACCAGGGCGACCATGGCAGTCTCAACCCCGTAGCCCGCCCGAAAACCGGTTTGAAATGGATCTAGATAATCCGTTTCGTCCAAGATCGATTGAAGTTGGATCGCAACTGCCCTCTCGATCACCTTCCCCAAAAATGGCAGTAGCGAGACTGGCCGATAATTATTATAAACCAGGGGGTCGAGGGAGGGCTTCTTTAATATTGGTTTTACCATGGCCAATTTAAGATGATCAGGAAACTGTCCCTCCCTCAAAGATGTATTGATAATCCAGTGTAATAATGATATTACAACCGGACCCCCCTGTGCCACTAGCCATGATGGACAGGGATCAAGAGAGCAAGTTGTTTTCCTAACACTTCTAAGGATCTTGTCCACATCCTCGGTACTGACAGACTCAAACTGATCCAGTACAACTGAGTCCACGGAAGCTCTGGATGCCTCTATTCTGGATTCTGCTTTAACACTGGCATCCAGACCTTCATTTATCCGAGAGATTTTATCTGTGAAGAAGTTGTTAAATTGGTCACAGCAGGCCTTGGTTGGTTCAAGGATCTGGATCGGAGCAGGAGGGAGCTGAGTTAGCTCCCTCACTACTCTGAACAACTCTGCTGGACGCGACTCCGCGGACGCAACACGAGCAGCATAGAAGGAGTTCTTAGCTGCACGTATCACCTCTCCGTAGTCCTCCAAAAGGTGGTCTAGGAGAGCCTTGTCAGATAAACGCTGGTGTTTCCACCAGGTACGTTCTAGCCCTCACAGAACCCGCTTCCTGGCCCAGAGATCTTCCTTATACCAGGGCTTCTTTTTGGAAGCAGGCCTGAGAGGGCGCTTGGGAGTGATACTGTGTATAGCCCTGGAGAGATCCATATCCCAGATGTTAACTAGGGCATCAACAGTGTCACCGTCACTTCCAGCCATATGACCCTCTAGGGCTTCTTGGAACCTGTCAGGTTCCATCAGCCTTCGAGGGTGGACCATTCTAATAGGTCCGCCACCCCCGGGGGGGGGGATCTGGGTTGATGCCTTGATGCTTGCCTCTACCAAGAAATGATCCGTCCATGACAGGGCGGAAATGTTGGTAATTTCCGCCCACGAATTTTCCAAGTCCGTACAGAAAATCAAATCGAGTGTATTTCCCGCGAAATGCGTTGGACCCGTAATTAGCTGAGACAGGCCCATGGCTGTCATGGTATCCATGAATTCCCGAGCTGCACCAGATGGAACTACGTTGGCCGCGAGGGGGATGTTAAAGTCTCCCAGGACTAATAACCTGGGAGACTCCAACATCAGCTCCAAGACCGTGTCAGCTTGTTAAGGGAATCAGTTAGCGCACGGGGTGGCCGGTAAACCAACAGAATCCCTAGACTGTCTCTAGCCTTTAGGGTCAGATAAATACACTCGATATAGGAAGTCTGACGAACATGGTTCCTGGTTAAAGACAAGATGTTTTTATGCACCAAGGCAACACCCCCCCCCCCGCCCACCTAACCTGTTCTGGTCCTTCATCGAGTACCCAGAAGGGAGGGCCTGAGCCCACACAGCATCTCCTTCAGGCCCAAGCCAGGTCTTGGTTATGCACGCCAGGTCACAGTTACTATCCTCTATCAGATCATATAGGATGTGGGTCTTGTTCTTAATAGACCTGGCGTTGCACAGAAGCAGAGACAGGGTTTGTGGTACGGCTGGAGTGACCCTCAAGTCCCTTTGGATAGGAGTAGGACTGGAAGGAGAGATAGATTTTAAACATCGATCTCGCCTTCCCTTGTAACGCCAGTCCTTTCTCCTACCGTCATACCTCCCCTTGCCCCACACAACTTGGATAGGGGCCCCGCTTGTGTCGAGGGAGTTGCCCTTTCCCTCCCCAGCTAATCCACCTCCTCCTCCCATGTTGGTAATCCCCCCTTCCTTCACAACACAATAGTGATAATAGAGGGAAGTATAAAAAGGAGATAAAAGTTGTTAGAAATAACATCCAAACAAAGACCATTGTTAGCAGAGGGGATAACAATAGCTAAATAAAAATCAATAATTAACACCACTCTCACATGCGTCCCCCGCCGTTGCGCCATCAAAATTCCTGTGCTAGTGTTAATACCGGGCAATTCTATGGTCTAGCGCTCTTGCGCAGTTGCGCAATTGCGCAGTTCTCCCTGGAGCCAGGTTTGAGCGGGGCCCGGGAGGCTGGCTAAATATAGGGCGCCACTCCCACCGGCGTCCCCGCCTCCAAACAAGTCCTCTGCCTCGCGGCTGGTGTTCCTCCGGCGCTGGCGCTTGGTCTGGGGCCCAGCAGGCCGGCTAAAATACAGGGAGCCACTCCCACCGACGTCCCCGCCCCTGGCACAAGTACTCCGCCTCGCGGCTGGTGTTCCTCCGGCACTGGCGCTTGGTCTGGGGCCCGGCAGGTCGGCTAAAATACAGGGAGCCGCTCCCACCGGCGTCCCTGCCCCCGCACAAGTCCTCCACCTCGTGGCTGGTGTTCCTCCGGTACTGGCGCTTGGTCTGGGGCCTGACAGGCCAGCTAAAATACAGGGAGCCGCTCCCACCGGCGTCCCCGGCCCTGCACAAGTCCTCCGCCTCGCGGCTGGTGTTCCTCCGGCGCTAGCGCTTGGTCTGGGGCCCGGCAGGCCGGCTAAGAAGAGGGAGCCACTCCCACCAGCGTCCCTGCCCCTGCGCAAGTCCTCCGCCTCGCGGCTTGTGTTCCTCCGCCACTGGCGCTTGGTCTGGGGCCCAGCAGGCCGGCTAAAATACAGGGAGCGTCCCACCGGCGTCCCCGCCCCCGCAGAAGTCCTCCGCCTCGCGGCTGGTGTTCCTCCAGTGCTGGCACTTGGTCTGGGGCCCGGCAGGCCGGCTAAAATACAGGGAGCCGCTCCCACCGGCGTCCCTGCCCCCGCGCAAGTCCTCCACCTCACGGCTGGTGTTCCTCTGCCACTGGCGCTTGGTCTGGGGCCCGGCAGGCCAGCTAAAATACAGGGAGCCGCTCCCACCGGCGTTCCCGCCCCCGCACACATCCTCTGCCTCGCGGCTGGTGTTCCTCTGGTGCTGGCGCTTGGTCTGGGGCCTGGCAGGCCGGCTAAAATGCAGGGAGCCGCTCCCACCGGCGTCCCCGCCCCCGCACAAGTCCTCCGCCTCGCGGCTGGTGTTCCTCCAGCTCTGGCGCTTGGTCTGGGGCCCGGCAGGCCGGCTAAAATACAGGGAGCTGCTCCCACCGGCGTCCCCGCCCCCGCACAAGTCCTCCGCCTCGCGGCTGGTGTTCCTCCGGCGCTGGCGCTTTTAAAATTGGTCATTTAAACAAACAAAAACAAACAAACAGCTTCATTTATATACCGCTTCATACCCTTAAGGAGTGTCTAAGCGGTTTACAATTGTAAGCTATTTGCCCCCCAACAATCTGGGTACTCATTTTAGCGACCTCGGAAGGATGCAAGCCTGAGTCGAGCTTCAGCCCTTTGCTGGTCTTGAACTCGCCACCTTATGGTTTTGAGTGAGTGGCTGCAGTACAGGCATTTAACCACTGTGCCACCAGGGCTGTTTAAAGTTGGTCAATTGGTTAATCCCTTTATTGATTACCCACTTTTCCCCAAGAGTTGGACTCAAAGGGGCCTGCGGAATAATAAAAAAAGTAAAACCATATACAGCTAAAAACATAGAAAATGTTTGTTGTGTTGTCCAGTTGGTTCACAGCAGTTCACCGAAACCAGTTGTTAATGTCAAAAGATATAGGAGGCTGAAGAGGTTAAAAGGGGAGCCAGGAGTTATGAAGGTGAGGAGGACACAGAAATAAGAGGGACTGAGGAGAGTAAGGCACATAAGCCTCAGAAGGAAGACCATACCATAATATATCTGAACAATTTTATCAAAAAGCAATTAGCATACCTGTCACACCCTTCTATGTGACTTTTCAGATAGTTATTCAATTGTATGTAATTCCATCACCACAAAAAGAAGGCACAAATGGGGGGAAAACCACAATTCAGTGGTAGAGACTGCATGTTTTACATGCAAAAAAGATTAAGGATCAGTCCTTGATCTCTTCAAGTAGGACTGGGAAAGACCCAAACCCTAGAAAGGGTGAAAATTGGGTGATATTACAGATGTGGTTGAACCACAACTCACAGCATGCCTCCCACTTGGCTAAATTGGCTACTGTTTCTGGGAATTAGACTCCAACAACCTTTGAAGGGCTACACAATTCCCATCTATGCCCTAGAGATTTACCACCAGTTACTGTACACTAGGGCCTGGCAACTACCTAGAACTGATGGGAGCAGAATTGGACCAGCAGCCAAGCTTGGAGGCTGCAACCTGCTGTTTTTCTACCCCTGTTTTTCCCCTCTGCCCCTCCAAATCCCCTATATATATTTGCCCTCTCCTGGGCCACGGGAGATGCCTTTTTCTAAGAAGGACCATACTAAAAGTATTTTTAGCAAATTGGTGGCTCTGTGGGTCTCAGCCTCAGGCTGCAGTTTTCCTAGTAGCCTTGTTGAAGGAGATACTGAGCTAGATGAACCAGTGATCTGGCTGGGTATGAGACAGCACCTATGTAAAATGTTACACAGGGAGGCTCCACTTTGTCAAAAAGGGATTGTGGTGGAGGAGTGAATGGTGGAGGAGAAGGCAGTGATAGTAGAGAAGCAATTATTATTATTATTATTATTATTATTATTATTATTATTATTCTGCCTTTTCCCAAAGGAATCAAGGCAGATTACAAAACAAGAATAACAATGAAATACAGGACTAAAAATACAAAGTACAAACAATAATGCATTAGCTATCCCCTTACACCCCCTATTACATAATAGTAAAACACAATACAGTAACAGTTAAAGTAGTTACACAAAAGTTAAAAAATACATAGCATAGCAAACAATCAAAGCATAACATAGCATAATAATTGATAAGACAATCCCCAACTCTCCCCCAACAGCAAAGTAACAGTCAGTACAATTACATATTTAAAATAGTTGTACTAGTTATAAAACAAACAAAAAAAAAAAACCAAAAAAAAAAAACAGGCAATGGAGTAGGACCACCAGGGGCACACGGGCCTAGGTTTTTAAAGCATAGCAGAAGGGCAGGACTGGTGGATGGTGAGTCCTGGTCTCTCAGAGCCTTCAGGCCTCAGCTTCCCTTGCCTCCTTCAGTCTCTTCTGCCTTCAAGGTTTTTATTTGACAGACTTGTTGGTAAACTGAAAGTGGTATGAGTGACTTTCATTCCTTGCAGTTTCTAAGCAGAAGGACGGGCCGGTGGATCGTGAGTGCTGGTCTCTCAGAGCCTTTAGGCCTCAGCTTCCCTTGCCTTGTGAAGTCTTTTTACTAACATCACTGTCATGAAGTGGACCTTTGTCTTTTTTCAGACTAGTGCTTTATCCCAAATGACTTCTGAAGTCAGGTCCTTACTCTCTAACCCCCCCCCTTTTTGGGCTTTAATTTTCTCCTCTCCTTGACCAGGCTGTTAATCTTTTATTTAGGTTATATGTCTCTAGTGGCTTCTACTAACACTTGGAGGATCCTGCACAAAATGCCCTTGAAACCTGAGAGCCTGCTACCTCCACTCCCAGGAAAACATTATTAAAGCACTTATAGGTTGGCTTTATCCTGGATCACCAGTGAACACTGTTATTTGGAAAGACAGTTGGATTGATTATAACAGAAATTATTTTTGAGTAAGGGTTGAACGTGGTGTAGAGACAGATTTGTTGCTGAACTGATCTCTGAACTGAAAGTGGTGTGACTTTCATTCCTTGCAGTTTCTAAGCAGAGGAGACCTTGGTCTTCATAAATCTAACATGGCATTTCATCAGCTCCCTGATATGTGCCTGATCTGATCTCTTGGGGATTGCTCTGATAGCACAGAGGCACAATAAAGTCTCTTGTGTTTCTGCTCCAATCATGGTAGTTATTTGAAATTGCTTGCTGACTCCCATGAAGGCTATCAAGCAAACAGTCTTCATGATCATAATGCCCAAGATTAGGCAGAGGGCTTTCAAAACTGCATCATTCAGACTGTATGCTTCTTGCTCATGTGGTGATTAGATCTTGTGTGGCCGGCCCATCAGAAGAAATTAACCTTCAGGGAGATTTTGGGGTGAATGTCTGTTCTGAATCTGAATTCTTTAAGTCTTCTGCTAGTTATTCTATTTGTCTAGGTCAAAGTTCAAACCTCAGCAAGAAGAGATTCAATTAATGTAATAGAAAAATTTCATGGTGGCACCCTTTAGGTCAAATAGGGTATAATTACTTGGCCAATTTTATGTGAAGTCTTCACAAAGCACTATTTAAAAAGGTAATCGTGCAAAATTGAATACTGAGCTCTAGCCTATAGAATTAGTGCTTTCTGGCAGATCATTCTTGATTCAAATCTCTGCTGAGTAATGGATTAGCGGTTTGTCTGGTCTTAGTAATGGATCAGTGGTTTATTCTTGGCTTCTCGCCGCACAGTTTTTTCTGAGTTCTAACTATGAAATAGTGAAAAACTTGTGTCAGGCTTAAAAACCTTTTTTAAAAAAAATGATAGAAGCAAAATATCAAAACAGAACTTTTAGGAGTAGCAATTCATTTTTTTTTACAAGATAGACATGCAGTCCAGGAAATTGAAGAAATTGGAGAGTGCCTAAAAGCCTTAGGGAGAGGATCCCCTAATGTGTCAGGGCTGCATTTTGCCCACCTTGTTGTATATTTGACAATCCCTGTCTCTTAATTTTCATCTGGCTCTGGTCATTCTTCTGGATTATGTCCCATTAATTCTTTCTATTGTGGCACCAGAGCTAATCCCCCCCCCCTCGTGTAAATAGCTCAGAGTCTTCAGGATAATAAGAACTGGGAGATCCTTATTCTTGCTATGTAATAAGGAGTACACCATGTCTTTCCCCCGAAATCTGGAGCAGCTTTCCAAAAGAGCAGTGAGGGGTACACATTCATATCTCCACATGGTAATCTCTTATTTGGACACAAACCATGTGTTACCCCGAGTTCCTTCTCATTGTATCCTCCCTACATGACACACAGCCAAAATACGGACTGTCTTCACAACACCCAGTCACAATTCAGGGATCTTTCCCCCAACCTTCATTTAAATAACTCACCATTTGCTGCTGGTTTTCAAGGAGGAATTCAGTAATAATGGCAACTACCTTTTCACTTGCAGTCCTTGTTCTTCACCCAGTGCCACCGTTGCATGTATGAGTTGCTCTGAGGTCAGAACAAGGCATCCATCATCAATAGCATGGCCGGCCCTCTCATTCTGACCTTAGCAACAGGACTGGGCAATGAATGGGGACCACGTGGGAGGGTAGCCAACCTTTATCACTGGGGGAGAGAGAGCCAAAAACCTGTAAGGTAAGGGACAAATTTGGGGGGAATTCAGAGCCAGAATATTCCAAGGGCAGCCCATCTACATTCTGGCAAGTGTAGATGACCCCTGAATGTACCTCTAGTTTTTAGTCCACTGCTCAAACTTGGGTTGATTGAAATGTTTTAATCAAACAGTCAATCAATCTTGTAATCGTGTATACTGTCACTATCTGCTTTATCACACTAGGGGGCAAACAGGATTTAAACGAGAGTTAAACGAGAGTTAAACAGGAAATGTTGTATGATAAACATAGGGCATTTCGTGTTTAACTCTTGTTTAACTCTTGTTTTAATCCTGTTTGCCCCCTAGTGTGATAAAGTAGCATGTGTTGACACCATGTTTGCTGTCACTGTGTGCAGCCCCCTTCATGTTTTGCCCTTAGTACAAGCCCAATTCACCCTGGCTAAAATAACACCATCCCTTCAGTTACATAGAAAATCTATTATGCTAGAGGAGAGGTGATCATCTGTGCCCCTCTGGGGTTTTTGATAGCTCCCATGATCCTTCACCTTTTTTTTTAGAGCTAATGTGGTGTCATGGTTTGAGCATTGAAATAGCAATAGCAATAGCAGCTTCATTTATATACTGCTTCATACCAGCTCAGCAGTTTCTACTTTGCAGACTGCCACTCTGGAGACTAGGGTTTGAATCCTGGCTCAGTCATGAAAACCCACTGGTAATCTTGGGCAAGTCACACTCTCTCAGCCTTAGAAGATGACAGTGGCAACCTCTGAAAAACTCAGGGTCACCTGATGGTGCTATAAGTTGGGGGGAAAACTTGAAGGTACACAACAACAGCAGCAGCAGCAGCAGCAATGATCCTTTGCCTTTTTTGGTTTGTTTATATTCTGTTTGTGGTCACAAACTATAAAAACATAGGATATCTATCATATAAAATATAACACAGAAATAAATAGTATAAAACAACAAGAAGAAGTAGGCAATAAACTGTTATTTAAGATCTTAAATCATAGCAAATATAGCTAGTTTTTTTAAAAAAAAACTCAAATAATATTTGTGTGTGTTTTTTATAATAATTGTATGACTCTTTAATCAGCAAAGGAACTTTGTAGCATTCACAAATAAATCAAATACCAGTCAGATGATCTTCCAGGGAATTTGTTAAGAGGGGTGTCATCGCCATCATCATCATCATCATCATCATCATCATCATCATCATCGGAAGCAACTGCACAACATAGCAGAAGGGGCAGCCCTCAGCCAAGTTTTGGTAATTACACAGTATTTAGGGACAGGCAGGTTTTCTAGAGTTTTCACCCCTTTTGGTATTAAATGAAAGGCCTAGATATATTGCAAAGTAGGTGGTATGAGCAGTGGATAAAGAGTACTGAGTGTATCGCTAATCTGGAGAGCAAGCCTAAAATATGTCTCTTCACCTTTTTCTATGCTTGCCAAAACTTCTGGAAGCTTCAGCCTGAGAACATATGGAAGACTGCACTTTGCCTGCCATTTTAAAAAATAGATCATAGAGCTCATTATGTACTGCCAATGGTGGAAGTGGGATACAAAGCCTACTTTGATTTGGACAAAATTTGAAGGGGAATTTGACTGGTGGAGATTGAAGCTATCTTATTAAAACAGAGAGGAATCTGGTTTTCAAGCTTTTTTCTCTTGATGTTTGGCCCACTGGCACCAGTTCTGTACATAGTCTTTTCTACTTTGGACGTTATCACCCAGAAGATACTTAGAAGTTGTGGGGCACCCTTTTATATCACTAGGAGCTCAAATATGAGACATATGGAGATTTTTTTTTAATTCGTGGTAAAATTTATTTGCTTGATTTATTTCCTTTTTTGAAAGCAGTTTGGAAGTTGACAATTTTTAGCATGCTGTTTGAATGCTGTGTTCATCTGCATCTTTGCAAGATGGTATGATCCCATAGCAACACCATCTGCTTGTTCAAAATGTGGATTATCAGAAATGAAAGATGTGAAGTATACATCATCATTAGTCAGGTTGCCTGCTGTGACTTCTGATTGATTCTATTTCATTTGTCATGTACTCTACCTATTGTGTCCCCAAAAGTATTGCTTACATGTCAACATATGGGTGCAGATGAATTTGGACACTAATGAATTTTTTTCTCTCTTCTCATCATATGGAATTTTCTAGTATTATGGTTATTTACAGTATTGGAATGACATACAGAAATCTCAGGCAGCCTGCAAATCTCCCATTGCTACCTGTGAGGAAACACATAAAATAATAACCCAGCTGAGAAAAGATTAAATTGTAATTTAACAAAAACAAACTGCAGCTGGTCTGTTATACATCACATTTGTTTTGTACAGTAGAAGGATTTCCCCCCTACTGGCTTCTGTTAAGGTCAATGCATGTAAGATTTTCTACTACACAACATATTTTTTGGCTTCATAGCCTGACCATGATTGAGGGAGCTCATGATATTATTTAAAGTGCTGTTGAAACCTGATTGAACAGTGGCACTTCTGAGGCTACAGTGGTGCATGCAGCCAACAGGGGCGAAATTCAATATCAAACTGGCAGTACTCCCCCTCCCCACAAAGTCTTGATGCTGCCTGAAAGTTCAGTTCTCCAGAGTAATGACTTCATCACACCAGCCTTCTTTCCCACCAGAGTCATGCTAGAATGGATGCATATTGGTTTGGCATCATATCCTATCACACTTTTCACCACGATTGCACTTTGGTAATCCATGGTTGTGTGATCTGTTTTCTTCACTCATGGATGCCAACTACCTCCCAAAGCTGGCTGCTGCATGGATGTGCTGCTGCTCCTACCTCCCACAAATGTGCGGCTGCTATGTGCACATTTCGGCCTCATGCTTTAGGAGAGGGAGGGGGAAGAGCAGAAGAGGAGCAAAATTATGCACACAGACACCATAGGACTGCCTGAGAAGTGGAACTGAAGCAGAAGCAACCTACTGCATAAAGGCAGTAATGGAATAACAGCGAGACTGCGAGCCCATTGAAGGATTTTGCATGTCATTGAAATGCTGCACTGCAATAATAAATGAAATGCAAGGCGGCGGCACGGCATACATGAGGTCATGTGATAAGTACTGGTCAAAGACATGTTTTATGCCAAACCAAATAGATACAACACATTTTATATTCCTAAAGAAACAAAATGATTTTCCATTTTAAAAGGGTAGTAATATCATTTTCCCTGCTGAAAATGACTTGTTTCTCCTCTCCCTCACAAAAAATACTGGGAAAAGCAAGATCACTCCCCCCCCCCCGACTTAAAAATTTCCATTCCAGACCATTGGTCATCCTCCCCTTCTTGAACTGAGGTGCCCAAAAATAGACAAAGTATTCCAAGTGAACTTCAACCAAATCAGAATAGAGTGGATATACTAACCTTGATCTAGACACTATATTCCTGTTGTTGCAGCCTATCATTGCATTGGCTTTTCTAGCTTCTGCATCACACTGTTGACTCATATTTAGTTTGTGGTCTAGTAAGAAGTCTACAACTTTTCCACATTCACTGTTGTCAAACCAAGTGCCACCCTTCCTATATTTGTGCATCTGATTTTCCCAAAACATGAAAAAATGTATAGCAATTGATCTTCTTGTGAATGGAATTTCTGGATGTGTTGAGACATCCATTGTCCTCAAGGATGAGGAAATATCTCTAATGCTCATAGAATCTCTGGTCTCACAGTAGTGCTCTAGCTTAGAGTTTCCAGTTTCAGTAGAATATCAAGACATACCGTGTTTCCCCGAAAATAAGACAGCGTCTTATATTAATTTTTGCTCCCACAGATGTGCTAGGTCTTATTTTCAGAGGATGTCTTATTGTTCCACGAAGAATTCACATTTATTGTTGAACACACACAGAAAAAGGAAATTTATTATATACTGTATATATATATATTTGCTAGGTCTTACTTTTGGAGAAGGCCTTCAGTAAAACCTCTACTAGGTCTTATTTTCAGGGGATGTCTTATTTTCAGGGAAACAGGGTAGATGGCTTAACTAGGTAAGTGGGAAAGCTAACAGCAAACATGCAAGGGAAGAAGGAAAATAAAGCAGCTTCAGCACAGAAAAGGTACAGTGGCAGAAGATTTGACGCAGAGAAAGCAAGATATTGCTGAAGGTGCAACAGCCTTGAAGCAGACACAACCAGATTGGTTTAGGAAACTGACCAGCTACCAGCAGCTTCTTTTGCAGTAGCTGCAGAAATAGATCTGTGAAGCTCTTCTGAAAAATGTCAAATCAAATTCTCCTTCTAGCTCTTAAATATATTTACTTGGGGACAGGCACATGAAAAAACGATTGCATTGATATTCTGTCTGTGAGCTTTAAGAAACTAGCTGATTCACCACTATGGGAAGCCAGATACCACACTAGAAGGACCTTTGGTGTAACCCAGGAGGGCTGCCAGTTTCTGGAAGTCTATTTTTCTAGTACCTTATTTCCTTGACAGTCACTGAGCCCATGGCCTTTTTCTTCATCTTGCTGCTACTGCCTATGATGGCACAGTTAACATCAGGGTATTGTGGCTTCTATTCCCTGTGTTCTATTTAAATTAAAAGCAGTTCAATAAAAATCCATGGGACATGCATTCAAGCAAATGTATTTTGGATTGGAATCTGCAGTCCTCCTGAAAATGGCAGGTAATAGAGCTGCAGCAGGATGGAGAAAACATACATTTGCACAATCAAATGTAAATTAATCCTATTTCAATCTTGTTTTCTTGATAGTAGTCAGATTGGTCTTTCAGTCTGTCTATTGATCTATATATCTGTTTGTGTGCGAGGGCTATGACAGCTAGCAATGCACCCGTGCAAAATTGTATCTAAAATAAATATATTTATTGTTAACTGCTGTCAGGTCAACTTTATTTATGGTGACCCTATGGGTGAGACCTCCAAGTCATGCTGTCATCAACAGTCCTGCTTAGGTCATGCAGACTCAGGGATGTGCCTTCCCTATTTGAGTCTATCCATCTGGAATGCAGTCTTCCTCTTTTACTACTGCTGTCTACCTTTACCAACATTATTGTCTTTTTTAGTGAGTCTTCACACAATATGTACAAAGTATGATAGTCTGAGTTTAGTAATCTTGGCTTTCAGGAAGAATTCATGCTCTACAACCATTTATTTGTCTTTTAGCAGTCCACAGTATCCACAGAACTCTCCTCCAGCACACTATTTCAGAAGTTTTTATTCTTTTCCTACCAGCTTTTTTCACTGACCAGCTTTCAAAACCATACATGGAAACTGGAGATACAATGGCATGGACAACCCTAACTTTAGTATTCAATGATATATCTTTACACTTCAGGTTCTTGTTCAGATCCTTCATAGCTGCCCTTACAAGTCATAGTCTTCTTCTGATTTATGGACTGCACCCTCAGTTCTGATTAATGACTGAGCCAAGGTATGGAAAAACTTTCACTCTTGCAATATCTTCATCATCTATTTTAAAGTTCATGAAATCATCTGTAGTCTTTATTTTTGTTTTCTGAATGTTCAGTTGTCAACTGTCAGTTTTTTTAAACTGTAAGCGGTGTTGAGTCCCAGTTTTGGGGAAAAGTGGGACAATAATACATATAAAGAAATTGGAAGCAATACACAGAAAAGCTATATAAAAGAGATGGGGGGGGAAATCACATGGGATTAAGAACCATACAAAAATGAACACCAAATTCTGGAAAGCGGAGTAAACGCTGAAATAAGAAAATTGGGAAAGATAAAATTACCAGGAACACTTGATATTCCAATTGAACTACAACAATCCACATAGAAGGAATTAACTCTAGTGTTAACTAAAATATGCCAACAAATATGGAAAACAAAATGGTGGTTAATGGTGTGCACCATGGAATTCCAGAAGAAAATCAGCATGTGCTTTATAGACTATAACAAAGCCTTTGACTGCAGAGATCATGAAAAACTATGGATTGCTCTTAAAACATGGGAGTGTCATTATAGTTGATAGCCCTGATGAGGAAGAAGAAAATCAACTCATTTGTGATGTGGTAGTAAAGAGGAGTGCTGAGGATATTGTGGGCAGCCAAAAAGACAAACAAATGAATTCAAGAGCAAATCACTCCTGAACTCTCTCTGGAAACTCATGATGATGATGATGGTAATGATGATATTTATTGTATCCTGCCTCTCCAAGCACATTGAGGCATATTACAATAATAAAAAACCCTTAAAACATAATAAAATAGTTATCATCATTATATCCCAACTCTCCCAAACCCACCCATCCACAATAAAATACAATTAAATACAAGGGGGTATCCAAAAGTTTTAATGATCACCTTTTTTAAAAATTGACAGAATGTTTGTTTTCATTTGTAGTTGTTAACATAACTCTATATAGTCACTATCTAGATTTATACCTTTTTCCCAGCTTATCTTGACCCTCCGAATACCTGATATTGTAGAAGCCTGCAGATTGCTCCAGATACACTTTGATCCCTTCTGGCACAGCTAGTCACAAAAATAAAGGAAACAATGAGCTGATTTTCTCAGCAACATGCACTTAGGGACCAATGATGACGCTGACAAAATTTCATCAATATGCCATAATAACTTCCGGGTGATAATTATTACTTTGCGATACCACCTCGTAAGGTGCAATCTGCAGACTTCTACAATATCAGGTATTCGGAGGGTCAAGATATGCTGGGAAAAATGTATAAATCTAGATAGTGACTACATAGAAATAAGTTAACAACTACAAATCAAAACAAATTTTCTGTCAGTTTTTTTAAAAAGGTGATCATTAAAACTTTTGGATACCCCCTCATATTAAACAATTGTTAAAACGAAGCAGAGGCAGCACCAGACAGTAATGGATACTTGATGAAATTAACAAAAAAATTACTAGGATATTAATCTGGGAAGGCCTGCCAGAAGAGATAAATTTTCATCACCTTTTTAAAGCATTCAAGAGTGGTTATATGTTGGATCCTCTCCGGCAGGCTGTTCCATAATTTGGGGGTGACAGAAGAGAAGTTCCTCTGGGTAACCACAGCCAGCCTAGTTCTTGCTGGCTGCAGTAAATTTTTACTAGAGGACCTAAGTGTGTGGGGCAGATTATATAGGAGAAGGCGATCCTGTGAGTAAGCTTGACCCAAGCCATGAAGGGCTTTAAAGGTTATAACCAACACCTTGTACTGTGCCCAGAAATTAATAGGCAGCCAGTGAAGGGACTTTAATATAGGTGTTATGTGCTCACTCCTGGATCTTCCAATGACCAATCTGGCTGCCATATTTTGAATTAATTGAAATTTTCTGACTAGGTGCAAGGGTATCTCTATGTAGGGTGCATTGCAGAAGTCAAGTTGTGAGGTTACCAGCACATGCACCATAGTTTTTAGGTCCTCAAGATCCAGGTAGAGGCGCCACTGGCATATCAACTGAAGCTGATAACAGGCTTGATGATGACGAAACTGAGGCTGTCATCTTCTGGACACATCATGAAAAGGCTATAATGGTAGGGAAGGTAGAAGAAAGAGAAGAAGGTTGCATGCCAGGTAGATAGACTCAATCAGGGAGGTCACAGGACTCAACCTACAGGATCTAAACAGAGCAATGGAAGATAGAGTAGTTCAGAGATGTCTCATCCACAGGGTCACTATGAGTCAAGGTTGACTCAAAGGCAGTTAACTACAACAAAACAAATGTAACAACAACAACAACAACAAAAAGCCTTCGCACTGTCTTTCTTAACTTTCTTCAGTAATCGTTCCAAGTCTTTGTTATTTTCTGCTAATAGTATGGTATCACTACACATCTTAAATTGTTGATGTTCCTTCCTCCACTTTTCACACCCTCTGAATCTAATCCTGCATTACATGTGATTTGTTCAACATCCAAGTTGAACAAATAGGTTGATAAAATGTAGCTTTGTCTGACCCTCTTGCCAACTGAAACCATGCTGTTTTTCTGCATTCTGCCCTGATTGTAACCTCTGGTCCTGAGTACAGGTTACAAATCAGAGCTATCAAATGTTGTGGCACACCCATTTCTTCAGGAGCAGTTCATAGTTTTTCATGATCTACACAATCAAAGACTATAATCTATAAAATGTGTGCTGATTTTCCTCTGAAATCCTTTGGTCCACATATTGGAACATACGTTTACAATATGATTTCTAGTGCCTCTTTCTTTCCTGAACCCAGCTTGGTCATCTGGTATTGTTTGCTCCATATATGCTAAAAAATTTTCTTGTAGAATTTTGAACATGGGAGATTAAGGTCCTATGGTTACTGCAATCCTGGGTCTCCCCTTTCTTGGGGACTAGAAAGTATGTTTAGCATTTCCAATCTATGGGCCAGATTTTTTTCATATTTCTTGACAGATTTTAGTTAGAATCAGAGTAGATTCTGTGTCTTTAGACTGATGCAGCTTTATTAATATGCCATCTGTTCTTGGTGATTTATTTGTCCCAAGTGCTTCCACTTCACTTTCTAAACTTGTAGGCTCATCTTCACACATTCCTTCCTTGAATGAATCTATTGTTGTCTTTTAATTTATATTTGTTCATTTAATGTGTTTGCCTGCTAGTCATAGATCAACCTCACTCTTGGTTTAAATTTCCCTTTGATTTCTCAGATCTCATGGAAGATGTCTCTTGCTTTCCCTTTGGTCACTGTTGTCGTCGTCATCTGTTTCTCTGCATTGATTATTATAGTAGTAGAAGAAAAGAGCCCTCACTCTTTGCCATCTTATATCATCTAGCCTCAGAGGGAGAGAAAGGCCAGCCAGCTTCATCAGGCCTGACCTAAAATAAGAAAAAGAGCCCTACCTTTCTGCCATCTGACATCATCTGGCCTCAGAGGGAGTGAAAGGCCAGACAGCTCCATCAGGCCTGGCCTAAAGTAAGAAGAGCCCTCCCTCCAGTCTATCTGCCATGGTCCAGACCTCAGAGGGAGAGAAGAACCACTGAACTTATTCCACTCCCCACTGCCATTTTCTTTTCCTTTTGTGCCATGTCTTTTTTAGATTGTAAGCCTGAGGTCTAATTACCGTAGCTATATGTAAGCCCCTCTTGAGATCCTTTCTGGCTGAAGAGTGGGGTATAAATACAGTAAATAAATAAAATAAATAATAGTTCTCCTTGTCCCTGAGCACAAATCACTGACCTGTTAAATTCAGGGTTCTGACGCTGTTTCTGTTCCCTTTTACTTTTCATTTGTCCTTAACTTCTTGAAGGGTTTAATCTGCAATCCATTGAGGTTTCTCTTTCTTTCGATTATAGATAGTGCCTTTTTGCATTCTTCTCTAACCACCTCCCTTGCTTCAGTCCAGAGTTCATCTCACCCCTAGTCAATTAGGCTAAATTCTGCAATTATACTTTTTACATTATCTTTTAATTCTAAAGGGATGTTCTTCCGCTCGTATTTTAGCACAATTTTAGTGTCCTTCTTTAGTTTTCTCAAAATTTTCATATTAGGAGTTCATGGTCTGTGCCACAATCTGCTCCTGGTCTTGAATTTGCAGAGAATGGAGTTTCTGCTTCTACTGCTTCCAATTATGGAGTCTGGTTGGTTCTATATTGGCTGTCAGGTTATGTCCATGTCTACAGTTTCCTCTTTGGTTGCTTGAAGAATGTGTTTGCAGTGAAGAAACTGTTGGCCTTGCAAAGTTCAGCCAGTAATTTCCCCACTTCATTTCTTTATTCTAGGCCAGATTTTCCTATCAAGTTTTATTCTTTTCTGTTTCCTACTTTTTCATTCCAATTACCTATGATTAACACAGAAGTCTTGCCACCCTTAGATTGTGAAAGGACCTGCTGGAAGAGATTTAACAGCTGAATACGCTGTCTGGATTTAAAACAGCACTGAAAACTCATCTCTTCCAGCTGTCCAATCCAGATGATTTTTAAAACTGTAAATTTTAAATGCTGAATTTTAAACATAGATTGTTTTAATACATATGTGCCTTGTTTGTTCTTTTAAACTGGTATGTGTTTTAACTGATTTTGTGTTCTTAACTGATGTATATTTGTTGTTCTGTTGTTGCCTGCTTTGATCCATGGGGAGAGGTGGGTAATAAATAAATATTCTTGCTGTTATTGTTGTTGTTGTTTTGGTGTGTGATCAATTTCCTTCTGGACTCCAGCACAGAATCTTTCAATTTCTTTCTCTTCTGCCTCTGTAGTTGGAACATAAACTTGGACTGTGGTTATACCAATGGATTTCACTTGAGGTCTTATTGATACTATTCGGTCAGATGTTGCATTATATCCTTTTACAGCTTTTGCTGCATATCTCCTCAGTATTTTATGTCACCCCAAAATGTCCCATTCCAGTGTACTTTAGCTTATTCACTCCAAGTATTGCAACATTTATAAGTTACATTTCTTTTTTAAATATAACTAACTTTCCCTGGATATAACTCACAGAGATTAAAAAGATGTGTTCACAACACTGCTGTTACTGAGCTAGAAATCAAACAGTTGCATAATTTTGGAAGTTATGTTTCTATCAATTTTGTCTTGACATCTGGAGTCTTTTACTAATTATAAACCAATTAAGTAAAGAATATGGCAAAGACGCTGAGCCAGACATAACAGGGTAGCCTTTTAAAAAAAGAGGAAGCTTACAAACATAATGTAATTTAATTTTCAGATGAGCTCAGCTGCAAAGCAGCTGATGAGGCAGCCTGAAGGAAGAGAAACTTCTCTTTACTCTAAGCAATTTGTGATCTAATACTGCAGTTTCTATATTTAACATAAAAATACCCAGGCAGCACAAAATGCCAGTTCTAAGGAGACAAGCCTTTCTGCTAGATTCCCAGTGAACAGCTATTTAGGCCATACATCATGAATCTCTCTCTCTTTCTCTTTCTCTTTTCAAAGAAATCATTATCAAAGAAAATTATAGATTTAGTTTTGTTTATACAGCAGTTAAAATTGTTCACTTATGCACATAATTACTAGGCAAAAAATCAAGAAATGGATAAGGTATTATTAGCAGGCATAACACTATGTATTTAGTACGGGAGTGTTGATATAACATGTGGGCAAGAACATTATTTGATCAGTTTGAACAGAATCTTTCTTCTTAATAGCTGTCTTCCTTTATGTTAATACTTATCAAATTAAAATGCTGGTGGAGATATTTATGTTAGTTTACTAATAAAGGAATTCTGATGATATTTTTCTATATTCCTGGCAAGGAATATAATATAATATAATATAATATAATATAATACTTTCCAGCATAATAAACTACTGTGTATAGTATGCCACAATGATAGATTTTCATTCTCTTTTGTTAGAGATGATTGTAGAGTTTTTTTTCCCCCAGCGGCTTTCATACCACATGGGTACACAGGCATAAGTGTGATCTTGTCTCAAACTATCTCCAGTATATTAAGTGAACTTCATAGTGAACTATGGCAGGATGTGAGTAGGAATTTCATTGGTATGCCAACTAAAGCTGGTCAAAGGCATTCCTAGCTATAGCAGCCACCTTGTCTTCCAAGAGCAACTGTAATTCCAGTTCTAGATTTGTTTACCTACTGACATATAGAGTTTCTTTATGTCTAGATTGTCTAGATGGATCTTCAACTTAACTCCTCACATCCAATTCTCCATTACATCCAGACAACTATTCAAGGTTTTCGCAGACTACTTAGCATAGAAGCAAAAGAGAGATGAAGCTGATTATCATGAACATAGTAGTATATGATTTATTGTAATCTGTAATTTATTGTAATCTGCAACACCTGGTATTCTATGCTGTGCCCCACCGAAAACCAGGCCTGACCCTGCTTAGCTTCCAAGATCAGATATGATCTGGTGTCTTCAGGGTATTCCGTTTTAACTGAGCTATATTTGCTCAACTGAGTTTCTTTTCCAATTCTGTGCACATTCCTATTCCCCAGGTTGTTTCCAGAACCCAGGGGATTTAGATTCATGTTGCTAGAGAAAAGGGCTTGCTGTTTCTGAGACAAAGAATCTGCCTTTGATTTTTTGCCTATGGCCTTTTTATAGTGCATCTCCTTTCCCTATTGCTCCTGATGCTTCCCCTTGACACATTATTGTTTTGAACTACAAAAGAATCTCACAATTCACCAGCCACTATTGCCAGTGGTCATGCTGTCAGGAGGATTTTGTAGTCCAAGATAGTAGTCCAAAACAGTAACTTTCCCAAGTTACCATGAAGCCACCATTCCTCTGAAGATGAGAAATAGACATTTAAAACAGAATTCCCATGATGCATTTCTATGGTACATTTTAACAAGATCTGCAAGATGCAAGGAAGTTGTGAACAGCCTAGGGGTAGCCTGGGTTTTAAACTAGGTTCAAAAGATTCAGCTCAAGACCTAATTTTGCTCATTCTTTCCTACAACTGCACATGCAACCTGTATTTTCTATTGCAAATTTATTTCTACAGGAGCATTTCACCATCTTGCTCTGACTAGTAGGCAATAGCTTGTCTTTCTAGTTGCAAAAAACAACAACAAAGACCTCCATCCCCCCCCCCCCCAAAACCACAACTCACCATCAAAGCAAATAGAGCCATTTGTCTCAAACAGAGTTCTAACAATTTCAAATTCTTCACTTGAAGAGCAAAGAAAGCCAACCTTTTGACAGTATCAGAATGGCAAGCTTACAAAGGCTCCTGTCACAATGAAGCCAAAATGAAGAAGGGATACATTATGCTAACAAAAAAAGGCATTTATAAAATGTGAAAATTACATGATTGTGTGATGCTGTGGGGTGAAATGCTTACATTGAAGAATGGCTATGACAGTGTAACAGCTGATCAAATGGTATTTGAATGGCAATTCCCATGACCTTGAAAATGGGTTGATGTGTGAAATGAGAAAACCCAACATGAAGCTGAGCAGGCTGCTCAGTGTGGCTACTTCAGTGTATACCCAACTCTAGATCTTCTAGTTGGCTGACATGCAAACTTTCTTCTAAAAGTTATTTAAAATGTTATTTATTTTTAAAATGAACCATGCATATACTGTTAATCCCAGGAGAGGCAAGCTATCTGTTCTGTAGTCTATGCTTCTTGTTCTTGAAGAGGCATGGGGATAAAACAGCACTACCTAACTAAAAGGCCTGTAGATTATTGCTAACCCAGTCCCTGGGAAGGATCCTGCTTTAGGTATGCATATTTGAACTGGTGTAACTGGACCCTTACTATACCCCTTACTCTTCACCCCTTACTTCCTGCAGCAGCCTGTCTGTCTCGCTAAAATGCTGAGAGGCAAGTAGAGACAATGCCAAATGGAGTGAGTTAAGATCCTGGGTGACATTCTTGAACACTAAGCACAGGGACCTTTCATGAGCAGAGCCTTTCCATCAAAAAATACTGATGCTTGATCCAACACCATGTTTTTTGTTCTTGTTGTTTCAGTAAGGAAACAAGAGATCACTGGGATGTAGAGATGCAATTCTTCAGTAGTTTTGTTCTTAAAGGATGTGATTTTAGGAATTTTATTCCCTACTGTGCACTTTTTCAAGACTGTTTCCAGTTTGGAATTATTATGTGCTTGCAAATGGTTGTTTTGCACAGAATATAGCATTTCTGTGCAGGTGCAGAAAAATGCTGTTTTCATTTTTAAAAAATAAAAATAAAAATGAATTTATTTCCCCACAGAATAAGTCCCAAACTTTGTAGATTCTCATCAGCCCAGGATTTTTCTTGTATGAATTTTCTGACACTTAAAAATGTGTTTTAAGATCATTTTTGCATGTTTTCAAACATTCTTTCCATTAATAATGAGGAAAATGTGTCATATTGGTATAGGTTTGGATAAATTTAAACAAAAGCAGAAGAACATGAAGAAAAAATTATTATTAATATTATTATTTATATCCCACTCTTTTCTCAAAACTGGGACTCAGCATTGCTTACAACATTAAAAAACAGTACAATTAAAAGCATACAAAAACAGTACATGAAAACAGAATTAAATTACTATAATAATAAAACAGATTACATGTTAAAATATAAAATACAGTTTTAAAAGATTTTAAAACATTTGAAACACTTTAAAACATTCTAAAAGGTTTTTAAAAGGAGATAAAATGCATGTTAAGATTCTATTCTGTTCAATATGAAAAGGGTTATAATATATGAGTATATTGCTGTTTGAACTGCATAATGCAGACACCTCCTACCAAAGTCTACTACCAAAGTTTTGAGAACATGTCCTTCCCCATTAACTTTTCATCAGCAATGAGCTCTCATCTATTCCTGCTCAGTAACTGATGAGTGCCACTTGATCCACAGAACTGAGCAAATGTGAAGCAAGTACCACATCTGAAATCCAGCCTGTGCTGAGATCAGGTGCGTTTCCAGAATTACTGATTTGATAGTTATCTAAAGTAAGAGATAAGTGTGTGTGTTTAAGAGCTTTTAAAAATGGGGATCATTTGAAAAATAGCAATGCATGCAGAAACAGGCACCATGCCTGCAAAAGGTCATAGAGATTTAGAGATGACAACATTGTTTACCAACCAGAGCCAGTATCAAATCCTTACTGATCACTATTGCATTATTTGATTCATTCTTTCTGAAAGTGATTTGTTTACTGAAAGGCAGAGAAAGCGAAAACAACCACCCAGAGGATATTCTACCTGTGTGCTAAAAGTCATTGTGTCCTTCTTAAAGGCAATCATCTTTACAAATGAATATAACATGTACGAGAGAACAGCTCTGTGTTTGTTTTTAATACACCTTCATTATCAATTCCATTCACAGATTGTTCTCATTCTTCTCTGAAAGCTTATATTGTCAGGTTATGTGTCTTCTGAAGAAAGGAGGTTTAGTTACAGGAACACCATGTGTGACTGTTTCAAAGGTCAATGTCAAGAACAGAAGAAAACAAAAAATATGAACAAAAATGTATATCCAGGAAAGAGTATTATCATTCCTTTCCTCCCTGACAGAGCGAAAACTGATTTAGTCACAGCATTCTGTTGTAGCTACTGTATCATTTTATAGGCACAATTATTCTATTCCTGTCTTAGGTTCAAAAGATTAATGCTCGGTATTGGCCTTATATAACAGGAAGAGGTAAAACCAGTCTTCTAGTGATGTAGCCTAGAGTGTCTGGAAGCTGTTTGGAAGGACCAGCTGCACTTTTCAACAGTCATGACCTAAGGTCAAGTTCAGACACCCATCCTTATTAATCACCAGCAAAAAGTCCTACACACTCCCACAAGCCATTCGCCTAGAACACTAGTGACTAATGGTATGAGGGCAACTCTACACACGGTGCAATGAAGCACATGCCATATTTCCCAGCTGTCCCAGTTTGTCAGAACAATCCTGATTAATTTTTTGTCATCTCATTTTTTTCAGCTTCCTTTAAAATGTTCCAGTTTCTTCCATCTCTTTCCACCTTTATCCTCATCTTACTTTAAATGCTGCAAACTGAATTCAGAGCACTAAAGTAGTTCATAATTAAGTCAGCTGGATATGGGGGTGGAGATTGAAGAGAGGGCAAAATATTGCCTGTTCCATTTGCTCGGGCAAATGCAAACTGTTGCAGCCTCTCCTAGGATGTGTGTTCTTCCTAGGGATGAAATGGGAATTCATCAGTTTCCAAAGTGGGGTTAAATTTTGAGTTTTTGACCCCTTGAGAAACTTGTGTTGGAAGAAAAACAGGATTTTTGGTTGCTGTTGTTCCTGACACAACATAAACTGTATAGTTTTTGAAAATTGCACACGAGTTTGAAAAGCTACATTGCTTTGCAGTAAAAACCCATGCTCATAGTATTTTCACTACACAGAGAAAACAGCAGAGCTTTCCTAGATACGCTAACTGCTGCCGCCTACATTTTAGGTGCAAAAAATGCAAAACAAAATTGCACACTGTATGGCTGTATAAACAACATGGTAAAGGGTTCGACCTCACGGCTGTGTCTTTTGCTGATTTGAATGTTGTACAATTCAAATTTTATGCAACAAGAAAAGAAACCCAGCTTGCTCATGTGAATGTTATCATTCTTTCCATGATCAAACTGGCACAATTTTCTGTTCGCATGCTGAACGCTGTGGAGCTTTTAAAAAAACGATGCCATTTTCTAGACTGACTGTACAGCTTCTCTGTAGTTTCCCATCTTAATGGGGGGGGCACTTTTGAGTGTCCTGAAGCTGTGGAACAAAGACGTGTTTCATTGTTTCAACATCTACTGGGAATCAGAAGAATCAAAATGTACCATTGCTAGTTCTTCCTCATCAAAACCTTTTGTCATTTTGACCATAGGCTGATGTTGCTTGGCCACATGTGTCATGTTTTTCATTTCTTGAAATGAACTGCTGGAGGATATGACACAAACGCACATACCATAGGTTGTAAGTAACGGGGGTGGGGATTGTCTAAGTGACTTGTTCTAATTTAATCTGCTCTCTGAATTTGTTCAACTGTTTGATATTCTCTTGAAGCTTCTTCTTTTAGCTCATGTTCCTAAAAGCAATTGCTTTTCTTTATCAGGTTTTAGGAAGTATATCAATTATTTAATGTCACAACAAGCAAACAAGAGACATAAATACATTTCATTTCCTTCCTGTCTATGACATTTGGCATGCTCTAACAAACACAGATACACAAACACACAGAGCGAGAGAGACTACATTGATCCGACTCTGAAATAGAAAAATTTACAGGATGAATGGGTTGACCTTATGGACATGCCCAAACAGAAGTGGAATGTCAGCTAACAGTATGAAAGTGTGCACTTCCAGAGCAGTGATAAGCTAACTTTTGAATTTGGCATTTAAAAACAAGAAAAGTAAGGAAACTTGGGCATTTTGTTGAAAGCAAAATGCTTAGGAGGCACAGTCATAAATGACGATAAACAGCATTCCTAGCCTGAATAAAATGAAGCAATTCCAAGAGAAACATGAAAATACCAGTAACACTATATCAGGCTCTTGACAAAGAAGACTGTTGAGCTAACTACATGTGAAGGCAATAGACCTGTGTGTTATAAGACAGGTCATTGCCAATTTCATACCAAGTAAAAGTAAATTTAAAGTAGAGAAATTGTGAGCTATTGTCTGTGTGGTATAGTATAATTCTGACTACTGGGTTGGAGACAGTCATGCCTCCAGCTATCTTGATTTGTCAGGGAAAGTGCTGTTTAATCCCCTGTCATTTCACTTTTTCAGCTGCTTTTAAAATGTCCCCATTTATCTCTTCTCCTCCCACTTTCCCCCATGGTCCTTTGCTTACTTCAGTTGCTGCAAACTTAGTTCAAAGTGCAGAAGTAGTTTGCACTGAATTGACTCAGCTGGGAGAGAACTCAGAAGGAAGGTGTAGGCTCAGGAAAAAGCAAACTGCTGTGGTATTGCCTAGCAGGTGTGTCCTCCCTCATTAATAACTTTTGCCATCTTGACCACTCTCTGATGTTGCTTGGTCAAGTTTTCATCTGTGAAATTTAGAAGGTATTCAATCTCACCTCCCTTGGAAGAGAGGTTCTTTGGAGGTCTTTAAACAGAGGCTGGATGGCCATCTGTCAGGGGTGCTTTGAATGTGAGTTCCTGCATGGCAGAAGATTGAGCTAGATGGCCCTTGTTGTCTCTCCCAACTCTATGATTCTACTATTCTAGGGCACCCCAAGGCTGACAACCTAAATGAATGGATCCCTGTCTAGAAAATGCTGTAAGCCTAATTCTGGAGAGTCTTTATTAGTGGTTTATACTGATCTTACTGGGTTTGTTACATTGCCATTTACACCCATTTTTGTTACATTATAATGGCAAGGCAGAATATATTATACTCTGCAGAAAAAGTTGGTCCACCCACGCAGTATCATTTACTTGAGTGGCAGCAGTTTTTGGTGGTCTCAGTTCTTTCCAGCTCTGTTGACTTAGATTCTTTTAAGTGAAGCTGTAGCTGAACTGAACCTTTGACCTATGGTTTAGCTTCCTATCCCTCCCCAAAGCAAATATTTACCCCCATCATTTTTTGAAGAAGATGGAGGGCTATTTCTCAAAAGGTGAAAAGACACCACTCCTGGTATTTTTTTAAAATTTTCCCCCCTTTCTTCCTTTCTCTTCTTGTATATATTGATTATGATTGAGATACTATATTATCATTAAATTAACTTAATATTCAAATTACTTAGTGATCTTTCTGTTCTTCTCCCACATCACCTTCCCTAGAATAAGCCAAAGCAATCTATATGAATAGCTAATACATTTAAGAAAGAGTACAGGTTTAGGTTATGTGGCGCTACATCAGAGTCATTGCGGTTACACCAGTGTCAGAAACTTTTATAATTTAATAGGAAATAAAATAGCAGAAGGCACTAAGAGGAGCGGTGGTTCATTTTGCTATGTAATGAGTGAGTTATCTGCCATTGTGTGTATTTGTTTGCAACCCAAACCCCACCCCACATTCTGCTGGGTAGCTTCCTGAGTAGTTAAGAAACAGGCTGTATTGTATTGACAAGTCTGCTGCACCTTTCAAATACTATTTCCTTCAGCATAAATCACATGTTTTAATTAATTCAGTATTTGAGACAAGCAATACAAGTACAAGACCAGGAACATAACATTATTATGAAGCCACAGCAGGAGTTCAAAATGAAGAGGTGAAAGAAGGGATTAAAAGAGTATGTTTTCAGTTCTATTACAACAGCACTTCCCAATTTTTTCCAGTGAAAGAGAAGTCAGTTTTGTATATTGAGAATGGATTTGAATCATGTTTCTGGGCCAACTCTCAGATTAGCCTTTGTTGATACACTCAGTCAGTCTGTGTAAATATTAAACAAAGACACATGTTCAGATTAGAGATCCCCATTCCAACAGAGGTGAAGAAATGTTCTCCGAGAGCCAAACTAGACACAGCACCCTTCATGCCATTAAAGTTTGTGCAGATGGCTTTTCAAAAGTAAATTATGGAAGGCCTGTGCCTACTATTTACACTGGAAGAAAAGTTCCCATTTACTTCAAAGGCAGATTTTCCCCAAGTATAAAAGAAGACACAGGGGGGAGAGGACTGATCCATATCAGGTCCACAACAGAATTCCATTTCAATTCCAAATGCCCATGTATGCAATCACTTCTTTAAAAAAAATTAGTAGCATGGATATCTCTTTATCCAATTACTATATGAATTAGTAAAAAATAAATCAACAGAGTCAGGGAATAAATAAAACTATAAATGAATATATTACAAATACATTGAAAAAGCTTAATTTCCAGTAAATCCACATAAACCGTACAGTTTTATAACAGTGCTTGTACAGTAGCTGTGAAGGTCCTTTGGACATCAGTTTTTTCACTGATAGATAATTAATGACCATTGGTGTAAGCAAAGGAACCTTGGTACAAAGGGCTATTGTTTTTCAGTCTTGCTTTCTTCATCAGTAGCCAGTACCAGAGTCATTTATGTCTACGTATCTTTTAATTCTTTCTACAAGTCATAGAATATCTCACCTAACAGAATATCTCACCTAATAAGAACAGAAGTTTATAATAAGAATAGGAAGCTATGGCTGATGAAAGCAAGAGGCACTTCTGTTTTTGTCAGTACTTCTAGAATCATAAAGGTGGAAGAGGCCTCATGGGCCTTTGTATCCAGCCCCCTGCTCAATGCAGAATCTCCAACTAAAGCAATTTTAACCATTTTTAATGATAATAATATTTATTTATTACCCTCTTCTCCCCATGGATCGAGGCAGGTAAGAGATTTTTGAAGCCTTAAAGCAGCTAAAGCAAAAAGCTTTTATGAGTATTCCTATATTTTCATTTTGTCTCTTATATGTCTAGTATGGCCAAAAAATAGCTCCTTTATCAAAGAGAAAGATTTTCTGTGGTCAAGAGGAGGGTGGTTGGGATGCAGGAGCAATACTAGGTGTGTGTGGGAGGTGCAGACCTCATAGGGGTTGAATATTCAGTAGGGTGCACTGGTCACCTCTGTCAGTCCCAAGATCCCACAGCCATCCCCTTCCAAAGGCCAAGGCATTACTGCCACCCATTGGCTATGGCCACTGGTGGAGTAGAGTGCTGCTGATGGCACAGTGAGCCTTGGTGGTGCGGTGGTTAAATGCCGGTACTGCAGCCACTCACTCATAAACCACAAGGTTGTGAGTTCAATACCAGCCAGGGGCTCCAAGTTGACTCAGCCTGGCATCCTTCCGATGTTGCTAAAATGAGTACCCATCTTATTGGGGGCAATTAGCTTGCATGTTGTAAACCGATTATGGAGCATTTAAGTGCACTGATAAGTGGTATAGAAATGTACTTGCTATTAGTGTTGCTATTGGTGCTATCACTCAGCATCTCTGTCAGGCTCTGTCAAGCCTACTGGTTGAATCAAGGAAAATGCTTCCAGGTGACAGCAGCACTCCACTCCCACCAGTGGCTGATCTGCTGGCAGAGATGGCCTGGCTGGCAGACGCAGGCAGCTAGGGTGTGTGGCAGCATGAGTTACTGCACTGGGGTAATACCAATCCTAATGAAACCACTCACAATAAAGATATTTATTTGCTCACTGTTGTGCTCACTGTCATCCTTCTCTAATTCCACAGATTATTATGCTTCTGTATCTCTCAACAGGTGACACACATTGCTCCCATGATTCACCATACTTTCAAGAAAATGCAGTTTTGGTTGAAGTATCCCATAAAATATATAATTCAAAACTACTTTTTCCAGCCTATGTAACTCTCCAAATGTTTTAGATTGTAGTTCCCATCAATCTCAACCAGCCACGATTATTGGTGATGCAAAAACTGGATGGTCCAGATTGAGATAGTGTGATCTGGAGGCCTTCACTTATGTGTGACACTAGTCTTAAGAAAATAGTAATTTGAGATCATAATATAAGGTCATATAGGGGCTTTCCAGACTGCCCAAAATGGGCGGTCTGTACTTGCCCCTTTAAGCAGCGAGATGGGGCCAAGGTTGCTACACCGGCAGCCTCCGAGGCCCCATCTTGCCGCTTCTGGAGACCGCTGGGAAGCGACAAACTGCTGCTTCCCCACGGCCTCAAAGCGGGGTGCAGCAGGCGCCCTGGACGCCCGCTGCATCCCGCTTCCCTCGGTGCTGGTGAGGGGAGAAAGGGGCCGCTAATGTAGCCCCTTTCTCCCCTGGGTCCTTCGTGCGGCCGTCTAAAGGCTGCGTTAAGGACCCAGCACAAAAAAGGAGTTCTGTTTCGGAGCTTCTTTTTGCGCTGCGGGAAGGGCACGCTTGGTGCCCTCCCACGGTGCCATGCTGTCATGACACACACAGCATTTCTAAATGCTGCGTGCGCCATGACAACATCATGGCACATCTGCATGGATGGCGCCATTATGCTTTAGGGTTAGGGAGGGTGCGAACTCTGTGCCCTCTCTAACCCTAAAGGCGCTTTAACAAACCTTTATCATGCCTCTAAATGCCCATCTAGATCGGGCCATAGGAACTGGTAGGGCAGAAGCAAACCTGGGATTTGTTTTATCTTAATGTTTTCTTTGAAAGGCAATATCTTGTTCCAGGTCTGAGATTGTTGTGCCTGGAGCCACTACAGTACCTGCTGTTATCTCAACTGATAATTGTCAAGAGTCATTGTACTTCCAAATTTAAAAATATGGTTTATTATTTATTTCACTCATATCCTAGCTTAGTCCCAATAGAGAACCAAAGGTAGTTTACAGTAGAAGTTAAAAACCAAATACAATTATGACAGTGTATAATACGAAAGTTTTTAAAATTGAAATAGTTAATATATTAATTCATTAATTGAGAAAATAATGTTAAACTACTTGAAACATGTTAAAACTATTTTAAAACATAAAGATCAGGGCTGTTTTAAATATTACTTTGGGGAGCAAAGTTCTGAAGTGTGTGGTAGCCTCCCAGCTCCAGAGAAATGTATATTTTTAATATGATATGATATGATATATTTCAGACAGCTGGGCATGGTGCAAAAATGTCCCATTCCCTTGTCATCAGCCTTTCACTTTCCCAGAATTCTTTTGGGCCCTTTGTGCTTGCTGCCCATTTAACTGTTCCATCTATTCCACTACTTCCCTTTACCACCAGAATAGCTCTGTTTATGTATGTTTCCACTAGCACAGTGACATGGCAACAGTATACCTGGTGATCTCCCCCTCTTGCTGGGCTTCTGTCAAATCCTATGGTCTCTCACCAGGTGATCTTAAATCATTCTGTAGATTACAGCTGGGCTTTGTGTTATTTCTCATTCCTTTTATCTATACCTATAGTCCAAAAACATTATTATTTCCACAAAAAAGTTTTACAAAAATGGAGAGAGAAAAACATTTCTAATTTAGAAAAAAAATGCCATGGATTATTGTTCTGGATTTAATCAATGAATGTGCTAAATTTTCAGAACCATTAACTTTCAGTTAATCACACTTAATTTTCATCTTATTTTTAACCAACTATTAGTCTTTCTTACCCTCTTTATTGCAAGTTAACATCAGCTATCGAATACTGCTGTTCTTCATATCAGTCCAGTTGACATTTCATTTTGTATAGCAGGAAGAATTGGTGGAAAACAATAGAGTGTTTGTAAACACTCAGATGTTGCTGAGTTGTTACAAAGAAGTGCTAAAGTTTACTGTAGGTGACAATGCTGTGTCAACAATAATATAAGGAGTGGTGCTTTGTTTTTTGCTTCATTTAAGGAAATAGAAAGGCAATAGTAAATATTACAGAGATCAGAATCCTATAAACCTATAGCGGATACACTATGGCATAATGTTGGGGCATAATATTGAGAACACACCCTAGCTTGGGCTCACTGTGATAATCCATGATTATATCAGCCTGTATGATCAAACATTAGTCTTATCTAGCACAGACCCATTAAAATGAGTGGGGTGCACAATGTGATAACAGGCATCTTGAAAAGACAAATCCAAAGGAACTAGAATTTTACATATTGGGAATTTTTGACGATAGACTGGAAAAATAATTTGGATTTACATATGTTCAGAAATGGAAGGGAAGAAATGCCAACATGTGATGATTGGATTATGAAACTTTATGATACAATGGAGATGGACAAAGTAACTCAGCTAATTAGAGATAAAACTTTAGAAAACTTTAGTGGGAAATGTAATCTGATTTCGAAGTTTCTAGAAGGAAAATGGGGAACCATTGCAAATTTGAGAATAAGATTTTAAGATCGATAAGATCCAGAAGAAAAAGAGATGAAAAGGGATTATATCTAGACTATGAGCTGTCCAGGAGCCCTATTCATTCCTACAAGTGTCATTCTTATTGCAATTTGATGAGTGAAAACAATACTCACGAGTTCCTTCAGCACAGTGCCCTACAAATTTGTTTAAAAGACTGAGTCATGAAAGAAGCATCCTTGGGTGCTTTAGCATAAGACAACACTGGATACTAGAGCTGTGCAGTGCCTCGGAGGGAATGATAAATCCTGGTTGTTAGATTCCTTTTAGCCTTTAATGGAATGAGTTATGGGAAATTAAGTGGGCAGTTGCCTAAGTGCTTGAACAATTTTCTCCTAGCAGACTAATACAGCAATCACTCTTCCATCAGGCAAATTTCATTCTGGAAAACCACAAGAATCAGAGGTCTGAATATGTAAATGGAATGAGTGAAAGAGGAGGCAGCAATTATAAATGTTTTTTAAAAGGCAATGTAGCTGTTCTGGAGGTGTATATGCCCCGTTACTTCTCTATTATTATTATTATTATTATTATTATTATTATTAAGAGTAGAGTTTCATTTTATGCAACTCTGTAATACAAACTAGAGCTTAGCTCCATTTCCATCCTCTACACACTGCAGGGAGTAATGGAGTCTGAAAGTCTCCTGACCTTACCAGAAAAGCTCGCCTAATTAAAGAAGACAAGCTGTACCAATCACAAAGCTTAAATGGTTGTGGAGGTTAGAGGACTGTGTGGTTTCTAAAAAGAGATCTGTCTGTGGTGAAAAGTAAGGAGCAAGTCTCCTTTTGTAGACATAAATAATATCAAAGCAGTTATGCCTAGATAATAATATCAGAGCCAGTTATGCTTAAAGTATGCCTAAAATAATGTTTTTCAATGAATGGAGAAGTGTATGACAGACTCCAAGTGACAGCTGCTGCTATACTTTGTTCCAGATTGGTTCCCCTTGTATTATTTGAGGCTGAAAACGTTTGTCGCTTGCTTATTTGTAGCCTGCAATTTCTGGTTAGATTTAAAAGATGCTGATCCACTCAAAATTAATAAGTAGGGTAGGAACCTTTGCACTCTAAAATGGCCTTGGGTCACCCCCATATCACACACTGATTCAACTGACAGACCCTATGGAGTGCCTTATTGAAACATCTAGCCCAAAGCTTGGTGTCAATGCACAGCATTTTAAAGGGGTCCATCCATTGGGAATGTTTTTGCATTAAAACCTAAAAACTAGCTACACTACGCAATTATAGTGACATTCCACTTTAAACACCATGGTTCCCATCCTACGGAATCCTGGGATTTGCAGTTTAGGGATGTAGAATTATCAGCCAGAGCAGTCTAGCATCTAACCATTCAGGATTCCATTGGATGCAACTGTGCAGTGGTAGTGGCATTACAGTGGTATAATTGTACAATGTGAAAGGAACTTAAGTTTTGTCGCACTCCAAAGCAAGCATCCATGCCACCAGCAAACTGACCTATGTGTGTTCATAGCATTACATTAAGAAACCTCTCAAGCCAGTAATCCTAGGTGCACCTCTGCTTTACACTCAGTATACTTGGAAATAAGAACTCAAATGCACAGATGGCAGACTGTGCTTTATAAGGTGCTATATCAGTGCCTCTGATGTAGAACATTCTCCAACGTGGCTGTATAGGAAGGATGGAAATCATGCAACTCTTCAGATGTTGAACTGCAGCTCCCAGCCCTAGGCAACATAACCAATGCTGAGGCATGCTGAATGCCTGGAGGGATCTGGAGGGCTACACATTTCCCACCCTTGTTATAATTTCTGCTGGCCCTGGACTTACTTCAGTAAGAATGACATAGGCCGTACCTGGTTGCACATTGTCAATATAAAACAGTCTACAGTGGGTAAGTGTAATAGTGTTGCTTGAAAGTGTTTTGTACTTTAGGCTAAAATTCTGCTTTGGCACCTTTGGCTAGGGCACAGTATGCTTGTGGCATCAGTGTAGGGTTTGAATTAGCCAGAGGCTTATAGTGAGAGCTAGTGGTGTTGGTATCCTAGTTATTCATTCCAACTGTGTACCTTCATATAAAATAATAACTACAAATTTCAAATTCTTCAGTAGCATTATTATTTTTTTGCTCCTTCATATCAAATGGTCACTACAAACTGCCTATAATCAAGCCTTGTAAACTAAAACAGCATAAATTACCCCAATGGCATGACATCAGGTCAAGTAGTGTCAATGAAAGATTAAATATGGTTTTCAGACTCTGAACATAACATTTGCATCTGAAAAAAAAGGTGCTTTGCTTGGTTTTAGTGCAGACACAATAACACAATAAATGTAAGATATATAACTGTAAGAATCACTTAGGTTCTGTCTGCATTGGCCCAGATACTCCCAAGGGCAGCATGATCCTGGAGCTACCCACACCTCCCCCGTTACCTCAGTCTATGGGTCATTTTGTGTCTCATCCTTTGCTGAACCCTGTTTGAACATCTAGCAATTTATATGTGGTAAGAGTCTTCATTGTTGAATTTTAAGCATCACCTTGCTTGCATGAGAAATTAATGCAATAGTACTGTGACTGCTGCAGTTTCTGGCATCTCCTTTCTTGAGGACTGGAATACTGAGTGTTTTCATTCTGTGGGCCATTGTTTTGTTTTCCAAATTTGATGACATATTTTGGTTAGTAGATCCTGTCTCTGTAGCTTGGAGTAGCTCTATTGGCATGCCACCTGTTCCTTCCAGGTGATATATTTATCTCAAGTGCTATTAGTGCAGCACTCACATCACTTTTTAAAACTTGAGGTTCATCCTCATAGGGTTCGTCTTTAAATGAATCTGTCATGAATTTGTTCTTTGTATATAGTGCTTCTGTGCATTGTTTCAATTGGTTTTTTTTACAGAGTCATTTCTTGGGTTGCTTGAAGAATATGTTTGCAGTGAAGGAATTGTTGGTCTCTCAGAACTCAATCAGTTTATTTCCTGCTTCATTTCCTGAGCACAGGTCAAAGTTTCCTACAATCTTTTGATTCTGCTATGTTTTCTATTTTTGCATACAAATCACCTTTGATTAGCGAGAAGCCCTCTTTTGGTGTGTATTCAATTTCTTCTTGAACTTCTGCATAGAATCTCCCAGTTTCCCCATTTTTTTTGCCTCCGTGGATGGAGCAAACACTTGCATTATGGTTACATAAATGGCTTTTCCCTGAAGTCTTATTGGTATAATTCAATCAGATTTTGCATTATATGTTTTGACTGTTTTTGCTATATATTTCCTCACTATAAATACAATTTGTTTCTTCTTATATTTTCATTTCCTGAGTAGAACCCTGTAAATTTATCTGACTCAAAATGTCCCATTTCTGTCCTCTTTAACTCACTTACTCCTAATATTGCAATGCTTACACATTCTATTTCTTGTTCCACTGTGTCTAGTTTCCCTTGATTCATGCTTCTTGCATTCCATGTTCTATTATGTGGGTTGTACAGCTTCAGAATTTCTTTTCCCTTCTAGGCATCTCAACAGCTACTCTATCCTTTGGCTTGATTTCATGTGTGTCATTTCCCCCTCATTATTCTGAATTGTCCTCTGCTCTGCCCTATTGATTCTCTCTGTGTTTAACATTTTCTTTTTTCCTTATGGACTGTCTCATAGGGGAGAAAGTTTTCCATAGTAGAAAGTTTTCAAAGGACTCTTTGTGCAGCACTAACTATTCCAGACTACTCTAGACTATTTGAAATGGGGACAGCTCAGGAGTAACCAGCACCCTGTGGCTCTCCCTTCTACCAGAGTAATAGGGCTGACTCCCCACACCATATCTCCCTCTGCTCATTACTGTCATAATTGCTGCTCCTTGGACTGCTTCCCATCCCATTCCATCCTTGGAGCACATATTCTACTGCTAGCAGGCCAGTTGTTTCAAGATTACAGCCTGCAGCAGCGCTCCAGGTGAGGCTAACAGCAGCAAGCACCAAACAAGCAGCAAGCAAGCAGACAATGAGATGGTACAGCTCTCTTCCTGGAATGGTGAGGGTAGCCTGTTTATTCCTCCCACATGCTGGCTCCCCTCAGTCCTAGCAGACAGCCAGCTTTATCCCCTTGCCAAGGGGCAGGTGGTCTTACCCGGCTGTTTAACCAGTAATCGGCTGGGTGCTTAGAGCTTGCTTTTGAAGGAAGAAATTCTAAAAGCTAGCACTCCTCCAGGTGAGTCCAGCAGCAGCAAGCAAACAAGCAGACAGTAAGATGGTACAACTCTGTTCTGGTGGGGGTGGCCTGTTTCTTCCTCCCATGTACAGGCTCATTGGTGAATACTTTGTTTGCATTTTCAAAGAGTTAGTCTTTTGAAGCATAAAATGTAGGGGGGGGGAGGGAAAAAAGAAATGTGGCAGCACCTTTAAAACTAATTGGTTTTTATTTTAGCATGAGCTTTCATGGATATAAAGCCATTTCATCAGATATAATACAGAATAATATTAAAACCTCAGGATATAATTCATTTGTTATATGTACAGCAATGAGGATTCCTTTGAAATATTCTGTGTGATTGTGCATGCATATGCACAGAAGGACTAACAATACATACAATAAATATAAATATAAATATAATATTGTCAGACCTGCTTTCAGCACCACAATCACAGCATGAACTGTGGGTTCACACCAACCTCTTCTGCCCATTATAGATGAAGTCAAATGCCAGCTCCTATAGTCTAGTCAATACTCCTGATGTCATCTTAACTTAATTTTAGCTTCTCAGCCAAGCTTACTCCTCAGACTTGTTGTTAAGAGAAGAATGAGGGTTTAGAATAGGGAGTGGATGAAGGTGTGGGGAAATCATGTGCAGTACTTTTAGTTGCAAAAGGCACAGTTGAAATACCACAATTGTCACACAGAAATCCCTGTGTTCCAATGGTTTGTTATAATAAATCAGGCTACAATCCTGTACACATTTATCTTTGAGGAAGTTGCACAGAAATCATTGGGGGGATACTTCTGAGTATATTTGTATATGAATACATTGTTAATGTAAATCCTATTGAAGAGGCGGGATAGAAATAAATTTTGTTGTAATTATTATTATTATTATTATTAAAATGGAATATTGATCTACAGAAAAAGTTTTCTCTCCAAGTTAGTAGACTGCAGTGTGGGAGAACAAGTTACCATTTCTTTCCTATTGCATTTTGTTGGCCTGACATACAGAGGGGATCTCCTCGAGGAAGGCCCTCTTTAACTGGAAGGGTTCTCCCCTTCCCTTGTTTTTTACAAGATGTATTTATTTCTTTTGCTTACCTTAAGAAACCATTTAGAATTACAGAGCATAGGTTCAATTGCAAAAAGAGATACTAAAACAGTTTGTCCTCCCTCGAAGGCTTATGGAACCAATTGGTTTCCAGAAGACTTTAGAGAGTTTGCTGGTTGGGAATGCTAGTGATTCTGTTGAAGCCTTGGTTGACACGTGGAATTCCGATGTCTCCAGGGCTATCAACAGCTATGGAGAGGCTTTACGTGCAGCGCGGAGATCTCTCTGCCCGTATCGTGTCTGCAGAGCCCCGCCCGGCAGAGCTGTTCAGGGTGGTGGGGGAGCTGACGCAGGTGCCCCCTGTGCCAAATCCCTTACTAGAACCTATGACAGCCTGCTGTGAGGCGTTTAACACCTACTTTGCAGGCAAAATCTCTCAGATTAGAGCCGACTTGGACACCAATATTAGCTCAGTGCCCATAGGTGAGGTGTCCAGTAACTCCGTTGTAGTCACTTTACTGGATGAATTTCAATCCGTGAGTACTAATGACGTGGACAAGCTCCTTGGATGTGTGAGGAAGACGACTTGCTCTCTCGATCTGGGACCATCTTGGCTGGTTGTCCAAGGAGGGGACGCATTGAGGACGTTCCTTTGGGAGGTGGTCAGTGCGTCCCTCAGGGAAGGCATTGTTCCATCATGTCTGAAGGAGGCGGCCGTTAAGCCTCTCCTGAAGAAACCTTCCCTTGATCTTCTGGACAGGAACAACTATAGACCAGTGTCCTTGCTACCCTTTCTCAGCAAGGTGTTCGAGAGAGCAGTCGCCTCCCAACTCCAAGCCGTCTTGGATGAAACCGATTATCTAGATCCATTTCAAACCAGCTTCAGGATTTGGAGTGGAGACTGCCATGGTTCCTCTGACTAACGACCTCTGCCTGAGCAGTAACAGGGGTAGTGTGACCCTGCTAGTGCTCCTGGATCTCTCAGCGGCCTTTGACACAGTCGATCATGCCATCCTTTTGAATCAGCTGAGAGAGTTGGGGATTGGTGGCACCGTGCTCCACTGGTTCCAGTCCTTTCTCTCCAGCAGATCCCAAAGGGTGAGGCTCGGGGACAGTTGCTCTTCCAAAACTGAGCTTAATTGTGGTGTCCTTCAGGGCGCCATCCTGTCCCCGATGCTATTTAACATTTACATGAAGCCGCTGGGTGAGGTCATTTGGAGGCAAGGAGCTCAGTGTCTTCAGTACACTGATGACACTCAGATATACGTCTCCATGACAAGATCTTCTGCTCAGACCTCAGATGGAGTCTCTCCTCTCAATGACTGTCTCGCTGCGGTAATGGACTGGATGAGGGAAAACAGACTGAAATTAAATCCAGACAAAACAGAAGTACTCACAGTCACAGGCCCGAAACCAGGCTTGGGAGTACAACTTCCAGTCCTCGATGGAGTCACACTCTCCTCAAAGTACTCTGTTCGCTGTCTGGGGGTACTCCTTGACTCATCGCTTCACATGACTAGTCAGGTGAATGCAACGGTCAGGAATGCCTGTTACCAGCTTTGGCTGATACGCCAGCTGCGCCCTTTCCTGCATATGAGGGGCATGGAAACTGTGGTACATGCGCTGGTAACCTCACAGTTGGACTACTGCATTGCACTCTACATGGGGCTACCTGGAAACTACAACTGGTTCAAAACATGGCAGCCAGGCTAGTCTCTGGAACATTGAGGAGAGACCACATAACACCTGTGCTTAAATGTCTCCACTGGCTGCCAATCAGTTTCCGGACACAATACAAGGTGTTGGTTTTAACTTTTAAAGCCCTACATGGTTTAGGTCCATCCTATCTCAGGGACTGCCTCTTCCCATATGAACCCCCCCCCCCCCCCGCACACTCCGGTCCTCTGGGAGGAATCTGCTACAACCCAAGAAGACCAGGCTGATGCAGACCTCCCAGAGAGCCTTTTCACCTGTCGCCCCCAAATTGTTGAATGACCTGCCGGATGAGATGCAACTTATAGCTTCCATTGATGGCTTTAAAAAAGCCTTAAAGACACATCTCTTCTGGCAGGCCTTCTCAGAAGCAGGCTGATACTCCCGGCTCCAAACCAGAGTTATAAGACCTCCCTCCTTCTACCTAGAGTTAGGAATTTTTGTCCAGGCATCTTTTGTCCTGATTTACTGTACATGTTTTTATTGCATATGTTTTTAATCTATAGCTGATTTAATTCTATTTTAAGGGGAGAGGTGGGGATGGATTGGAATATTTTAACTGTTATGTTTTAACTTTTGTTGTAATCTGCCCCAATTGCTTTGTTCATAGGGGAAGACTAGAAATAAAATTTTATTATGATATTATTATTATGGCATTTCCTGACCTTGTTTAAAATGAGAAGAGACCATCCCTCCTAATTCTCCCTCCTGCTGAATAAACTGTTTTTTGCACTTTGAACTCAGTTTACAGCAATTGAAGCAAGTTGATGACAAATGGTGAAAATGAAAGGAAAAACAGCTGAGGAAGTAGAAAGGCAGAAGATTAATTGATGATGTCCCAGCTGAACTGGGATAGTTGCAGGGTATGGTACCTCTTGAACCATGCCTTCAAAAATTTACCACCTAGAACAAATCCCTGTGATGGGCACTTTTTTTTTTGCTATGTTATCCAGTTATGGTCCAGTTAGAGAAAGATGTCTATGGAAACGTATAAGCAGATTTCTGAAGTTGAAAGTTTTATTTAATGGTCAAAGAGAAGCACCCAAAAATAGATGAAACAATGATGTTGAAATGGGCAGCCGCATCCTGTGAAGGATTGTGAGAGCAGGGTACATTGACTCATGGAAAGTGAAGTGCCCATCTCACTCATTTTCTCTTGTGCTCTTATTGTAGGGCAACCCTCTGTACTTCCAGTCTGCTCGGAATGTTACAGTGAACATTCTCAATGAGGAGAGTAAAGTTCTTACACGTCTGGTAACAGGTAAGGTGAAGGAAACGCTGGAGGAAGGGATAAAAAAGAGCAAAGAGCCACTCTGGTGGGGCATTGTGCAATCATTAGCCCATGGGATAATCATTACTGATTGACCTAGTCCAATATAAGCCATGACCCAGCTTGCCCTCACAGGAATCACAGTGAAGAATGTTACAAACAAATGGAAATTTATTTTTCATTTGAAAGCAAATCCCAAGGCAAAAGGTCACTTGTACAAGCACACGTTCAGGAAGACAACTGGCATTTTGATGTTTCACTTGTAACAGACATAAGAACATCCCTGGACACTTTAAACTTGCCCAAGTCAACCAGCATGGTGTAGATTAATATTCACAGCACAGGAACACTCTTGCCTTTTAAAGATTTCTGTTGTTTGGGGTTTTTTTTAAAAAAAAAACTTTTTAAAATTCCCTTGTGCTGGTAAGTACCATTTATGTTCACGAAATGGTGCACTTTGTGTTTGACAGGGAAAATGGATGCTTTGGAAAATCCCCAGCAGACGGGTTGCCTTTGAGCACCCGTTTGCTTTCTGCAGCAAGAAGGGCCTGGCACAAAAGCATCAAGGCAGGCAGGCAGGCTGGCAAGGGGGACGGCAATGCCTGTGAGGTGGCACCGACAATCCATAAACATGTTGCTCTGTGTGAAATTAGATTGCCTGCCTTGCTTATATAACACCTGGCCTCCAGTCAGCAGGCTAAATAATTAAATAAACAGTTTCAGTCACCAATTATTTTTAGTTGCATGTGTGAAAATTGCCTGGAGGAGAGGAAATAAATTCACCCCCTGAATTGAATACACACATTCAAAAGAAGCTTTTTTCGCAAGCAGATCATTTGCCATTTACAGGCAGAAAACGTAGACTACTCTAATGGCTGTGTTGCAAAATAGGATTTAGAAGCAGAGGCAGCTATTCAGTCACAAAGTTGATGTGGTATGTGTGCAGCTGGTTAGGCTAGAAACTGCTGTGCTGCAAAGATGCTCCCTTGAGATTCAGGTATTGTCTTTTAACAGTGCTACCCAGTTATCCAGACATAAAAATAATAGGTGCAACTTGTTTATTTAGGAGAGATACAAAATAGAAAAGGCCATTAGTATAAGAGCCTGCAATCTTTTCGGCTGCACAGAACTCTTAAACAGAGCTCATTATGAAAGCAACAATGTCTCAAGTGTACAGACACCTTTGATTATTCTAAATGCACATATTTTAGCTACTTGTACAGAATTTATATAATCATATATAAATGGATGTCCTTCCTGTCATCATGTCAGATATTTCTATAATTGTGTATTGTAGAAAGAATGAGGGAAAATATAACTCTTTGTTCTTTTTCCATGGAAAACCATATATACTTTGGTGCTCAGATTGAGAGAGAGCTGTAAAATGTTCAAATCTGGGGACAGATATGAGAGCCCAGTGGACTGAGAGGAACTAGATTTCAGAGGAAATCAATCAATGCTTTAAAAATTCTTTGTGATGAAAAAAAAAATACTGTGATTGTTTACAACTATGTAGGCAGCTCATTTGTAGAATATAGGTTAAAGCAAAACACATTTGAATTCTTTTGAATAGAAGGGCTGAATTCTCTTAGAATCCTTTTGTAGATTCCTGAACAGCTCAATGACAGCTTAAGTAAAACTTAACTGGGCTGAAAATCTGTAGTGTGAGCTTTGCATGTGATGGTGGAGCTATCCTTCCTACAGTACACAACATTTTATTATATCATCTGACTTGGTTGTTGTCAGCCCATACTTCTGTCTGAAGAAAAACATTGACTGAAATCCTGTCAGTTACTCTGACTAGAGTGAGCCCAGTCTATCAATTGTTGAATGCTGAATCAGCACATGGGTAAATCCAGTTGTTTCAATGGTACTATGCTAGTCAGGACTAACAACAGATTTAGCTCAATGAGAGCTGCTGAAAACTATAGATTTTTTTAAAATGATACTGGTCAGAATTAGACTAAAATATTGGCATCAGTCATGAGTAATAATAAATTTGTTGTGTGCTGTCCAGTCATTTTCAAGTTAAGGCAACCCCAAGGTGAACTTATCATGGGGTTTTCTTAGCAAAATTTGTTCAGAGAGGGTTTGCCATTGCCATCTTCTCACCCTATGAGGCTGAGAGATTGTAACTTGCCCAAGGTCACCCAGTGGATTTCCATTGCCGAGTGGGGATTCAAATCCTGGTCTCCAGAATCATTGTCCAATATTCAAACCACTATACAAAACTGACTTTACAATAGTTCGCAGGCAAATTCTATATACTACATTACCAGTAATAATTACTGGTAATAATATTGCATATAGAATTTGCCTATGAATTGCTAAACTATTTCCTTTCCCTAATCTTTGCCTCTAATTGTGAGAACAATACACCCAAGTTGTGTTCTTCAGTTCTGTACAAATAAAAGCAAGCTGCTTTCTCTTATTGCAAATAATCACAATAGTCAATCTCTGTGTGATTTAGATCTGCATGGAATGTTTTGAAGTGGATGTTGGCAAAGGTAAGCCTTCTGCCAAGCAATGGAAGAGACATCTGTTTGTGCTGCTGAGCTACAAATTTCCATAACTGTTGCAATGTGAGCTGTTAACATATGTTAAACTTTGAGGTGAAGAAGCCATTCCCTAAACAGCTCAAAAGAAAAGCATTAGGAAGTATGCATCAAAGAAGATGTCACAGTATTGCTCCTTCCAACAACATAAGAAGGTCCCCTGTGAGATTGGACCAAACACCTATCTAATCTATTTTTTTTTCCTTATCACAATGAGTAACCAGATATTTGTGGGAAGTCCACCAGCAAGTGCAATTGCACCCTCCTGCTTATGTATTCCAACAGCTGGTATTCAGGGGAAGAAATCCACACCTAAAGCATTATTGAGAATCAGCGATCCAATTTCTATTGCAGTTCCATTATTGTACACACACACACACACACACACACAAAGCAACAACAATATATAGAAGAAAATGACAGGTTTTATTTAGACTTGGATATTCTTAAAATATACTGAAAGTTGTGGAGAGAGTGTTTTCTCCTCATGCAGCCTTGTCCACAGGTTGTTTTGCTCTCAAATTAAACTACTTTTAAAAATAAATAAATAAATAAAGCAAGCAAGCAAGCTGTGGTGAGTTCTTCGGATGTTGCTTTGGGATTTAGGAGGTCCGGGTTCATAGAATCATACAGTTGGGAGAGACCTCAAAGGACATCCAGTCCAACACCCTGCCATGTAGGAATACAGAATCAAACACTCCCCATGGATAGCCATAAGGCCTCTGTTTAAACACCTCTAAAAAAGGAAACTCTCATGCGGCATATTCCAGTGTAAAAGCTCTTACTGTCAGGATGTTCTTTTTAATGTTTGAGTGGAATCTCCATTGCTCCATGTCCTAATCTCTGGAGCAGCAGAAAACAAGCTTTCTCCTTCTTGACAGTTTTTAAAACCTTTAAACAAAGCTATCATGTCACCCTATAACCTTCTCTTCTTCAGGCTAAACATATCCAGCTTTCTAAGCTGCACCTCATAAGGTGTGGTTTCTAGACTTTTCTGCATTTGGGTTGTCCTTCTCTGGACATATTCTAGTCAAATGCCTTACAAAAATCAAGATCCACTTCATCTACAGCATTCCCTTCCTCTTCCAAACTTATAACTCTATCAAAATGAGAGATAAGATTAAAGTGGCCTGACTTATTTTTGAGAAACTCATGTTGACTTGTAGTGATCACAGCATTCATTTTCAAGTAGTTATAGACTGTCAGTTTAATGATCTATTCTCCTGATAATGATGTCAGGTTGATTGGGTGGTAATTGTTTGGGTTTTCATTTTTAATTTTTTAATTTTTATTATTTTTATTTTTTGTATTTTTGACGATGAGGATAACATTTGCTCTCCTCAGCCTTCTGAACCTCCCCTGTTCTCCAGGAATTCTGACAGGAGCATGCTGCCATAGAAATCCATAGGATTCTAGCATAGGGGTCCACTGTAGTTCATTTGGAGACCTGAATTTATTTAGAAAAGCCACATATTCCTGTACTACCTCTTCATGTTTTCTGGGCTGTATTTATCCTAGTGCATCATTTACTCCATTTTCCCCAGGTTAAGCTCTTAGTATTTCTCTCTACACTATGGCCTTACCATCTCCTTGTTCTTCCTTTTGTTACAGACTTAAACCCCCTCCCCCCCCAGAAAACACATTTTTATTATGTTTAACCTCGCTAGCAAGCCAGAGCTCATTCTGCACTTTAGCTTTTTTTGACTTTCTCTTTCCATGTGCTAGCTATTTGTCTGAGCTCTTCTTTGGTTATCCACCCCCCCCCCCACACACACACTCTTTTCTGTTTCTTGTACTTGCCCTTTTAAAATCTTATCTCAGTTGAAAGTTCTTTAGACATCCCTCCTGGTTTCTTTAGATACCTCCCATTTTCCCCCTCATGGGAACTGTTTAAAATTGTACTTTTAATATATCACTTTTTATAAACTCCCATCCATCATGAACTCTGAACTCCTTTCTTTTATAGTATTCCTGACCATGGGATCACACCCAGTATTTCCCTAAATGTACTAAAGGCAGCTTTCTTAAAATCTAGAATGAATAACTATGCTTCCCCTTTCATCTGTACAAGAAACTCCAGGAGAACGTGGTCACTCTTACCTAAGGATCGCACCACTTCCACCCAGTTAACTAGGTCACCAGTTTTGGTTTGGATCAAATCTAAAATAGCTGATCCTCTCTTTGTCTCTTCTTTCTTTTGTACAATGGCATTGTCTGCAAGGCAAGTGAGGAATTTGATCAAGTTCCCCCTAAGCCATAAAATTCACCAGGTGAATTTAGGCCAGTCAGTTTCTCAGACTGGCGTAAATCACAGAGTTAAAATCACAGAATCATAGCATCAGAAGTGATCAAAAGGCCATCCAGATAAACTCCCTGCCCTGCAAAAGGTAATCCAACCTATGTTTAAAGCTCTCCAATGATAAAGAGTCTTTTTTCTTCCAAGGGAGCTCACTCCACTGTGGAAAAACTCTTATCTTTCAGAAGTTCTTCCTAATGTTTAAGTGGAATCTCTTTTCTTGCAAGATTAATGCATTGTTTCATTTCAGCAGAGAATAAGTTTTCTCCATCTTTTGCATGGCATCTTTTCATATGTTTAAAGATGGCTGTCATGCCATGTTTCAGTGTTCTCTACTTCAAGCTAAAATACCAAGTTCAACTATGCTTCTCTTCATAAGACTTCATAAGACTTAGGCCTGAAAGAGACAGGCAGATGGAGACAGCTTCTGGCCAGTCTGGGGGCATATTGTTTATACAACACATACCCCTGGAGCTTCTGGAAGCCACCCAGGGCTGTGCAAGGCCGCTTAACCCAGCCCAAAACCAGCCCAAAAGGAGTGAATCTTTTCTGCTGCTATTTATGGCTGCAGTGTATGTCAGCCATGGCCCTGGGGCAACTGAGCTTGGAGCAGCTTCTAGGTGCTTCTTCCTACCTTCTGCTTTGCCCCTTAGTTTCCAGATCTTTTATTATCTTAGTTGCCCTCCTACAGACACATGCCAGGTTGACTTACCTTGCTCGAACTGTGGTGCCCAGAACTGAACAAAGTATTCCACATGAGGTCTAACCAAAGCAGCAAAGTATAGTACCATAATAACTTTATTTTATATATATATATATATCCCGCCTTTCTGTCTAGGCAATCAAGGCAGCTTACATAGAATAAAATAGGTTTAAATAAAACATTGCCTGGATAAAAATAGAAACCACCCCTTTAAAAGAATTAAATAAAATACTATTTAAAATGGGAAACTTACCAATTAAAAACACAACATGATATTAAAACAGCGATTTTCTAGTAATGTTGGATGGAGTGGAGAGAGCTCAGAATAGATTGGATTGCTCTATTCGGGAAAGGCCTGCCAGAAGAGATCCGTCTTGACAGCTTTTTTAAAGCTGTCTAAGTTTGTTATTATCTCATGAAAGAAGAAAAATGGGAAACTTCGGGGGGGGGGGACATTATGGCTGCACAGTAATATCAAGGAGAAAGTGAAAAAAGCATGGAAGGAAGGACAAATTGCCAAGAGGAATACAGATCCATAGGTTTACCAAGAAAGTTAAAGCTCAGAACAAACCAGCTAGGGAAACAAGGGGGGGGGGATGGAATAGAGTTTTTCCAGATATGTTCAAAACAAGAAAATGACCAAGGAGACAGTGGGGCTGCAGTTCAGTAAGAATTGTAAAATGCTAACAGATTACAGCAAAAAGGCAGAACTGCAATCATCTACTTTTGCTTCATTTTCCTTCCTCCAAAGAGAGAGAGAGAGAGAGAGAGAGAGAGAACCATTTACATCCATGCATCAGCAGAGACCTTGGTGAAGGATCCATATGCAAACCAGGATTGAAAACGAGATAGTCTGAAATCACCTATGATTCTGTGATTGTATTATTCTATTTCAACAAGTTCATATCTGCAAGGTCAGGTGAACTGCATCTCAGAGTACTAATGGAACTTTCTGTATTCTCTGAAACATTTGTCCTCATTTCTGAGAAATCTTAACAAACAGGTGAGTTGCCAGAGGACTAGGAAAGAGCAAATATTGTCCCTCTCTTCAAAAAGAGCAAAAAAGATTTGCTTCAGACTGGAGGGAAATCTCAAGCAGAGTGCCCTATGGTTTTGACCTGGTGCTGTCAAAAATGTTGGAAAGTGATAATAAGTCACTGACTTAGGTGATGGAATATAGTGATATTTATCAGGTTTGTGGATGATATAAAACTAATACATTGGAGAAGAGGAACAGAATTCAATGGGACCTTGATATACTAGAAAATGTGACTGAAATCAATAGATTGAAATTAAGTGGAGGTAAATGCAAAATTCTACATTTAGAACAGAAATCCCATAAATATAGGTATAGGGTGAGAGATAACTTGGTTTAGCTGTAGTACATGTGAAAAGGACCTTGGAGGATTATTGTCGATCATAAATTGAATATGAGCCAGCAGTGTGATGCTGCAGCAAAAAAGGTGTTTAATGTTTTAGCCTGCCTTAATAGAATCATAGTTTCCAAGTCAAGAAAAGTAATAATATCACTGTATTCTGCATTAGTCGGGCCTCATTCAGAGTACTACATTCATTTCTAGGTGCCTCATTTTCGGAAGGATACGGACAAGTTGGAGCAGGTTGGTGGCAATAATAACAAGAGGTAGTGAGAATGAAATATATAAGGAAAGGTTGAGGGAGTTGGTCATGTTTAGCCTGGTGAAGAGAAGATTGAGGGTTATATGAAACATAAATGAATTTCATGCTTAGACTTGGGTCCCATCTCCAAGATATCTCATTATGTATATGAAAATATACCAAAATCTGAAAAAAGTATGAAAACCCAAACACTTTTTGGTCCCAAGTATTTTGGTAAGGAAGACTCAACCAGTATTTGTTTTCATATAGAGGTGATGGAACTATTTCTGTATTTCATAGTTGCTAAATGGCACCTTATATTATGTTGGGCCCAGTGTTTTATTATTTTTTAATTTGTTAGTAAAGCATAGCATTTGCTTCACATTTTAACACAATCTGCTTCATATCAGAGTTATTCCTATAATTCAATTCAACATCCCCACAGTGAAGAGTGATGTAAAAAAAAAATCATCCATCAGTTCTGCAATCTCATTATCGTCTTTTACCAAACCTTTAGTCCACTTTACCACGCAATGGTATAGATCAGCGGAGCTCAACCTTGTTGAGTTTCAAGGTTTTGGACTTCACTTTCAAGACTGTAATCATTGCCCATACTGGTGGAGGCTTTTGGGAGCAGTAGTACAAAACAGCTGGAGGATTCAAAGTTGGAAATCTCTAGATAGATAGTTTCCTGGTTCAGAAATAGTTAAATAATTTACTATTTTTGGTCAGTATTTTTAGTGACTTGCTATTTGAATATGTTCAGTAACATCTCAGAAAAATGGTATTAACAATTTGAACAGTCTTCTATCCACCTCACCCTAATCCAAATACTGTATTCTATTCATGGAGCCAGTGACGAGCAAGGTGTGATATTATACTCATTCAATTCAATTTCTGCTCATTTCTTACCAAACTCTACTGCTTTGGAACCCTGTAAGCCTATCTGCTCACCTAGATATTTCTCTGTTGTCTCATTTCTAGTTCTATTCAGTAGAATGGAAAACGTGGTAGTTTACATCCAAGAGAACAGATGAAATGTGTGAAAAGTGTGGTAAACCTATGGGATTGGTTACAAGTATCCCTTAAAATTGCTTTAAAATTGGGACCCATTTGGGGAGCAGTTGATGGCCATAAGGAAGTGCCATCCATGTGAAAACACAGAAGGTATAAGTGGCAGATTTGCTCCCAATTCCTACAAATCTCTCAAATTTAATGTGTAATATAGTTCACTTGTATGTGTCTGACTTCTATAGTTAGGGCTAGAAGTATCCTACCCACCCACCCCAATTGGTCTGTTGGTTATTTATAGTTTAGATTTTCCCTATGGAATAGAATCTGGCTGGAGCAGATTGGATTGATTCACTAAATTGTTTGAACTAGGCAGGCATCTTTGTCTTGGGGTATCTTACTTTTCTTCCATTTTTATGCTTGTATGAGTTTGCTCAGATTGCTAATCTGCAGGAGGTAAAAAAGATTAATGTATGGCATATCACTTGAAGGCAAAGGTTACTTCACATATGTTAATATGGTGTGCATATGCTTAAATATATCAACTTCTGGAAGATGTATTCAAGCGGGGGCATTAAGCATGAGATTAATGACATAGCTTTAAAAAGATTTTGCTGCTAGTTAAATCTACATATGGTAAATTGATAGGTGAATACAGACAGTTGCTAATTTTTTGTTGCAGGTCTTTTAATAGAGCACAGAACTATTTCTTCTTGTCTTCAGTATACTAAAGCCAGGACAACAGACTACTATACTCATAATTTCTTCTTTACAAAATTGCCAAAATCTACCCATTTCTCTTGGCCTCTACCGCCAAGACTCTGGTCCATGCCCTGGTAGTTTTGTGACTAGATTATTGTAACCTTTATCTGGCAGCGCTTTCTCTTTCTCACCTCCGTTCTTTAATCTCTGTCCAGCATTCAGCTGCAAGTATTATTATACTTGCTTGCTGCTTTGACCATGTTTCTCCCCTTTTCTCCTCTCTTCATTGGCTCCCCTGCCGCATCCAGTACAAGCTTTTGTTGTTGACTTTCAAAGCCCACCATGGACTGGCCCCCTCTTATTTTTCTGAACTCCCCCCCCCCACTTCTTCTCGTGCTCTCTGCTCTGGTAGTCAAGGTCTCCTGTCCCAGCCTAAGATCTCCACTGCCCGTCCCAGATTCATCCCTTCTCACTTGCTGCCCCTCACTCCTGGAACCTCCTTCCCCTACAAGCACAGTTCATGACTTCTCTAGCCAGTTTTAAAACTGAGTTGAAGACCACTTTGTTCAGGGAAGCATTCCCAGAACTGGAACTCAGAGCAGCTTCACAACATTAAAATACCTAGCCTAAAGAAGAAGGCCCTCCCTCCATGCCATCTGCCATTGTCTGGCCTCGGAGGGAGTGTAAAGGCAGGCCCAACGCCATCAGGCCTATCCTGTGTAAGCAGCAGGGCCCTCCCTCCAGTCCGTCTGCCATGGTCCAGGCCTCAGAGGGAGAGAAGATCCACTGGATTTGGTCACTTTCCCCACCACCTTTCCCTTCTTCTTCTGTCTCTTGTCTTTTTAGATTGTAAGCCTGGCAGGGAACCATCTATTTCTATTGATTGTATGTACAGCACTATGTAAATTTACAGTACTAAATAAAGCCTAATGATGATGATGATAATAATAATAATGATCACAATATTTTTAAATAGAATTAAAAGCTTGCTAGATGAAGGGAATGCTGTGGTTGTACCATATCTTGATTTCAGTAAGGCCTTTGACAAGGCCCCCCATGACATGGTCTTCCATGATATCCTTTCACAAAAGCTAGTAAAATGTGGGTCAGACAATGAGATTTTTAGGTGGATTTGTAATTGGTTGATCAACCAAACACAAAGGTTACTCCACAATGGCTCCTCATTATGGAAAAAAGTGACTAGCAAAGTGACACAGGATTTTGTCCTGGGCACAGTGCTATTCAACATCTTCATCAATGCTTGGTTAGTGAAACAGAAGAACAGAAGAATGATGTTGACAAGTTGGAGCATATCCAAAGGAGGGTGACCAAAATAGTGAAAGGTCTGAAAACCATACCCTACGAGGAGAGCTGAGTATGTTTAGCCAAGGTAAGAGAAGGTTAAGAGGTGACATGATAACCATTTTTAATATCTGAAGGGATGTCACAGTAATGATGGGGCAAGCTTGCTTTCTCCTGCTTCATATACTAGGACACAGGGCAGTGCCTTCAAACTACAGAAAAAGAGATTCCACCTCAACATTAGGAAGAATTTCTGAATGGTAAGGGCTGTTTGACAGTGGACCATGTTGTTTGAGAAAATGGTGGAATTTCCTTCTTTAGATGTTTTTAAATAGAAACTGTATGACCATCTGTGGAGACACCAAGCAGATTAGAACTGTGGTGCTAGCCAATGGGAGCAAAGCCAGGAAAAGGTGGAGGGTGCTCCCAGGAGTGAGTACATAAGAGGGAGGAGCAGGCTTGAAAATTATTGATGTTTATTGTGCCCTGAGGGGGGAAGAATCTTTGAGGCTAAGTTAGGCTGCTGTGAGGGCAGTTAGAAAGGGTTTTAGGTACCCAAGAAAGGGACAAAGAGTGCCCTTAATTATATTGTTGTAGTGTCCTGTGGGAGACATAGTGTTTAGTGAGTAGTGGAGTCACAGGTAATCAGAAGGGTTATGAGATAGAAAAGTTTAATACATGTTCTGTGATAACTTAGTCTGTAAGGGAGTGTGTGTGTGTGTGTATGTGTGTTTGTAGCTATAAAGAAACAATTACAAAGACAAGCTAAAGCAACTGTTAAACTGTGTAACTAATAAAGTATTTATAAACTATCCATTGTGAGCACCATCCAGTAAAAGAGATACCGTACAGCCTGACTTGCAAATAAATTTCTTACTTTATTTCAAAAAGCAGCTGTTTGAAGTGATTTCAGAAACACATTAAAAACATTACCAACATTGAGAAAAGTATTTTAGGCTTGAGACACATTAGATAGTGAGTGAGTCTCACCTTCACATAATTGGTGGCACCAATTCCTGCCTGGCAGGGGGTTGGACTGGGTCCCCTTGGGGTCTCTTTCAGTTCTGTGATTCTATGATTTAATGCTTTCCACCTTTCCTAGCATTATTGCCTTTTCTAATGAGTCATGCCTTCTCATGATGTACTCATGATGTGCTCAAAGTATGACACCATCCATTTAGTCATTCTGGCTTCCAGGGAGATCTCAGCCTTGATCTGTTCCAGGGCCCATTTGTTTTTTGGTCATCCACAGTATCATTTTCTCCAGAACCAAATCTTAAATCAGTTGATTTTCTTTGTACTGACTGGCTTTCCTCACTGTCCAGGTCTCATATCTGTACATGTGATGGGGAACACAATGGCTTGCACATAAAGCCAGTGTGGAGCAAAGCTTTGTTCAGCCTCTGCACTGCAAACAGGAGCAACTGAGCAGTGCTGCAGCATTTTCTTTGTTTATAACAAGCTAGGTTTTTGTACAGAAATCTGGATGAAAAACATGCCCATTATGTTATATGTTATGTATTATGTTATATACTCTCATTACCATGGTAGAGGTAAAAGTAATATTTGGTTATGGATTTTTAAATGGCTTCAGTGGGACAAAGGTCTAATCAGTGCACTGACCTGGCATGTAAAACATACATGTAGTGGAAGATGAATATGTGCCTTAGCCCCAAACTGCATCCCATAAAATATGCACTTGGGATTATGGTTCCTTTCTACACAACTCCTGAAACAAAAATGTAGCAGTCAAATAGCTATATAAACAATGGAATGTATATATTATTTATTCAAGTCAATTGTTTGAGACAATTTCTGCTACCTTTTTTCAGACAACCTTTACAGACTTAGGGGCAAAACAGACTGCCCCTTTGCACCGCTGTCCAGGTGGCTTCAGAATGCAGTGTTTTGATGCTGCAGGCTCTGAAGCTGCCTGGAAGCTGGCTCCACACTGTCTGGCTGCCCACAAATGGTCCAGCTTCCGGGCACTCTGGTAGCATGGCAGATGCCACATGCCGCCAGGGTGCTTGAAAGTCAGCTTTCATCCATGGCTGGCAAAAAGAAGCAGCTATTTGCTGCTATTTGGGGGCTGGCAGAAAGTTATATTGGGGCTGTGGCCTGCATTTGCTATGGCCCTAATATGGCTTTTTTTTAGGAGAGGCTTCAAACTGCCCCTTTAGGGTGGTCTGTCTTGCCCCCTTAGACCACTTTCATCTCCCTATTTCCCAATCCTGCCCAGTATATTACAGGGGAAAAAAAAGATAAACTCTGAATTCTAAAATATGCAAGTAGACTATACCTCATTTACATAATACAATCACATAACTTGGTCTGATGATGAGGAATATCCAAAATTTGTGCTATTGGAAATACTGTATGGCCAAATTTGGGTAATGGAGTTCATATAAACAAATAAAGTCATTATCACCAAATACTGTGCCTTTTCTTCTCCAAAAGGCTTGTCTGGTATTTGACAAGAAGAAATGCTGAAGAAGAGAAGAGGCATATGTTTTAGCCTCTCAATTGACATGATGTATACAGAATTATTAACAAACTCCTTCCTGCATTTTTGTTTGTCAAGTTCAGTAAAGCTATTGTAATATATGATTTGCAAACCAGTATGATGTAGAGGGAAGAGTGTTGGATTAGGACACTGGGAGACCAGAGTTCAAATCCCTGCTTGGTCACAGAAACCTACTGGGTGACCAGGGGCAAGTCATACACTCTCAGCCTCAGAGGAAGGCAAGGGAAAAGCCCCTCTGATCAAATTCTTCCAAGAAAAACCTGTGATAGGTTCATTTTAGGATCAACATAAATCGGAAATGACTTGATGGCACACAACATTATCATGAAAAACATATGATTTTCAGCAGGTTTTTTTTTTTCCAGTCAAAAAGGCCACTAAATTTCCTTTCTTCTTTTTAGGTCCCAAAGCAGTGGAAGCATACAGCCAAAAATTTCAAGTGCTAACCACCAAGGGGAAACTGTTGTTTTCTGCAGATGACAATGAAGTGGTAGTTGGAGCAGAAAGACTGAAAGTTTCAGGTGAATAAATTCAACAAAGCTTATCTCATTATAAGCATAATTACTTTTTGGAAGTGTTTTAGGTGTCTGATCTCCATTATGTGGAAAGCCTTGTATCTGCTATTCCATTTGACTTCCAAGAAGAATTGGTTGAATGTTTTTGATTATTCATTGGATTTACAGCTTTATGTTCTCATGACCTTCAGAGCTGGCACAAATTTCTAGGAGATGGCACTGGAAGGCACACCATCATAATTTGTTGGATTATTAGAAAGATTGACAGAAGAATGTGAAAAAGGAAGACTTCAAATAAAATGCACTTCCTTGACATGAGATGTAGAGTGACCAGTATCTTGTACATTATTATTTTTTATCAAGATCAAAGTACATGATGCACATAGTTGTGTGCTTGTATTTTGGAGAACAGGTGGGTGTAATGAAAAGAGACAGCTATTTTTTTTCTTTGCTGTCCTTTGTCCACTTAAAATGTGTACCCTCAATTAGCCTCTTTCTCACCTGGGCAGTTGAATATATCTCTCACTGATGCCATGTGTGGTGACTGGGGGGAATGAACACCTTGCATTGTGTCTAAACCTCATTTCAAGCACAGTGGCAGCCAAGCATTTGAGGTTTCACTTTTCTTTTGTATGACAGCCTTCAATTATCAGAGACCTCTAGTACTTCTGACTCGTTAAACAGTACAAATCTACAATCTTAGCATAATTTTTTTTTTTTTTTTTTGCTAAAAGCAATAAGGAATAAAATATCCTTCAATTGGCTCTCACTCATAGTCCACAAGGCAGAAGGAGATGGAGAGTTATATTTAATACCTTTCCTGAAAGTTTGACAAAGGTGTATATTTCAAAGTGTTTCTCTTGGCATTTTTTGGGGGGGGGGTCAATTCGGAAATGGAGTAATCCACAAATTGCAGTTGCTTCGCTTCCAGCCTATGCTGATCACATAGATTTGTCTGTTGTTTAGTTAAATTGCTCTTCTGAAGACAACAGTGTTTTGGAAATATATATTTATATGTTTATTTTATGCCATCTCTTAGTCTATGGAACATAAAGGGATATTTCCTCAGTTCTTGTGCCATTTTTATTCATGCTTGCAGTAGAGTGTCTTTCTCAATGTTTTATGTATCTTAAGCAAATACATCAGAGGAGAAAAGTGACAAAGACATCAGAAGTTACATGGGGGTTTTAATAGCATTGACAGGAGGCATTTGTAGTCTCCTTGATGCATGGTATGTGCCATATTTCTTTAGTCTTGTCTTGGTCTCCACATAGTCCAATTAGTCCAGAAATAATAAATACACAATTCTGCTAATCACTTTGTTTTAGCATTGGCAAAGTCCAGGTGCCACTGTCTGCTTTCTGTGTAAACAATCTTGACCTGTTCTTGTTATTGCCTTAGGTGTCCTTGTTGCAACAGGGGAAGCGTGAGGCTGCAATCTGGCATGAAAGTTCTTTTTGAGAGGTTGGAGCAGCAGTTATTGGGCATGTGGCCACTTTTAATCTTGTTAATGATAATGACTGCCTTCCCTTTGTACTTTTTCAAAGCTTGATCAGAAAGTTTGTTCTCTAAAGCAGCTCTGGTGCCTTAAAGTCGAAAAAAAAGCAGTAAGTCTGGCTCTTTTTCCTTTGAATGCTTAAAGATTTTTCCCAGCACTAACAACAACTTGCAAGGAACATGAAGGAAAACATTGTTTAGAAGATCTGAAAATTAGGGCTTTAAAAACATGAAAAAAATAAGGCATAGTTTTCTCTTCAAGCTGCCATCTGTGCAGGACATTAAAAAAATTAATCCTTTTTTTTTTTTTTTTTTTTTTTGTGGAGGAGGGGGTGCATTTAGGAACAGATTTGGGGTATAAGCCGCATGTTATTGCAGTCAATAGGAAGACACCACACATTTTAAATATGTTTTAAGTATTTCAAAGTCACTTACCCATGTATAGAACTCACAGAATCATAGTATCATAGAACTGAAAGAGACCCCAAAGGCCATCCTGTCTAGCCCCATTTTGCCAGGCAAGAAGACACAATCAAAGCACTCCTGATGAATGGACATCCAGCCTCTGTATAAATATCTTGAAAGAAGGAAATTCCACCACACTCTGAGGCAGCATATTCCACTGTTGACAGCTCAGGATGTTTTTTGTAATGCTTAGATGGAATCTGTTTTCCTTAGCTTGAATCCACTGCTTCTTGTCCGAGTCTCTAGAGCAGGAGAAAACAAGCTTGCTCCATCCTCAGTATGACATTCCTTCAAATATTTAAACGTGGCTATGATGTCACTTCTTCATCTTCTCTTCTCCAAGCTAAACATACCCAGCTCCCTAAGCTGCTCCTCATAGGACATGGTTTCCAGACCTTTCACCATTTTGATTGTCCTCCTCTAGACATCTTTGAGTTTTTCAATATCCTTCTTGAATTGTGGAGCCCAGACCTCGATACAGTGTTCCAGTTTAGGTCTGAGCAAATCAGAATAGAGTGATACTGTTACTTTCCTCTGTCTACATAGTCATCAACCCTCCTCCACAGTTGCTAATTACAGGTAACTACATTGCTTGTAACTCATTATTTCCAAGCTCTTCTGTGGTCCTACAAGTCACATTATCGGTCACTATTGGTGGCACTGGCTAGGGCTAAAGGAAGATGCAGTCCAACAACATCTGCACATTCCAAATCCCTGGTCGACATCAGTGGATGGCATCTTCCTATGGCCTTTGTTAGAGATTTTCCCAAACACTTGGATCATTCCAACTGAAGTTGAAATGGGGCTGATAGTATGACCATATGCACATAAAACATATATTATACCCCAAAGCTAGAGAACCTACCCATCCACTGTTGTCTCAAAAGGAAAGTGGAACGGCCTGCCAGATGAGGTTGTGGAACGGCCTACCAGATGAGATCCATCAATTGACATCTTTAGACAGCTTTAAAAAGGCTGTCAAGATGGATCTCTTTCAGCAGGCCTTTCCAGGATAGATAACTCGGCCTCAGGGACTCCCTCTTCGGTAGACTCCCCAATGTCTATGTAAAAATCAATTAGGATGTTGCCACGTTGTCCTGTTTGTTTTGTAATTTGTATTAATGTTGTTTAAATTTTCAGTTTTAATCTGTAATAGATTTAATATTGTTTTAAGGGGGTGGGATGTAGCTGTTTTATTCTATGTAGTTGTATTTTAATTTTGTTAGCCACCCCAATTGATCTCAAAGGGGCGGGGTATAAATAATTTTTATCATCATCATCATCAAGTAGGTAATTTGTTAATACTCATAGGGCTTGTGTATCAAGACTGTGTGGCTTCAAAAACTTCTTTGCCACTTCTAAGCATCTGAAGCAAAGATAAAACTGCTGAAGTCTTCCTTCAACTTTAATTCATTAGCTACATTTATATAGGTGGTTAATAAATAAAAAAAAAACCTAACAGACACCATGTCTTCACTAGAGCAGGGCAGCTCAGACTATTCTGCCTCTGGAACTGCCCCAAGCCTCCTCTATCATTTCCCCAGTTCTGAAGAAAACCTCTCTCGACCCCTTTTCTTTGTCTAGCTATCATCCGATCTCTCTTCTTCCTTTTCTTTCTAAGGTTCTGGAACGGGTCATTTATTCTTGCTGTCTTGAGTTTCTTGAAGCCAACTCCATCCTGGACCTTTGTCAGTTTGGTTTCTGCCCACAGCACTCTACAGAGACATCCCTTACTAAGATCTCAAATGATCTGTTGTGAACAGCCTCTACTCTACCCTCATTCTTCTTGATCTGTCTGCAGACTTTGACATTGTGGATCACTGTCTCCTGGTTGATTTACTTTCTGACCTTGGGTTCTCCAACTCTGTTCTCGACTGATTTAAATCTTACTTGTCAGAAAAGCTAAAGCGCAGAATGAACTCAGGCTTGCTAGAGAGGTTAAGAACAATAAAAAGGACTTTTTTGGATATGTCTGCAGCAAAAGGAAGAAGAAGGAAATGGTAGGGCCACTGTGTGGAGAAGATGGAAAAATGCTAACAGGGGACAGGGAAAAGGCAGAATTACTCAACATCTTATTTGCTTCAGTCTTCTCAGAAAAGGCAAAGGGTGTTCAACCTGAGGACAATGGAGCAGAGGACAGAATAGGAGAATTTCAGTATAGAATAAGTAAAGAGATAGTACAGAAATACCTGGTTAATGTAAATGAATACAAGACTCCAGGACCAGATGAATTACATCCGAGGGTATTAAAGGAACTGGCAAATGTGGAACCATTGGCAATAATCTTTGAGAACTCCTGGAGAACAGGAGAAGTCCCAGCAGACTGGAGGAGGGCAAATCTTGTCCCCATCTTCAGAAAGGGGAAAAAGAGTATCCCAACAATTATTGTCCAGTTAGTCTGTCATCAATACCAGGAAAGTTTCTGGAGCAGATCATTAAACAGAGAGTCTGTGAATTTCTAGAAAATAATTCCATAATCATAAAAAGTCAACATGGGTTTCAGAGAAACAAGTCATGGCAGACAAATCTGATCTGTTTTTTTTAAAAAATAAAATTACCAGCTTGGTAGATGAAGTAAAAGCTGTGGATATACTATATTTTGATTTCAATAAGGCCTTTGACAAAGGTCTCCATGACATTCTTGCAAACAAGCTTGTAAAATGTGGGCTAGACAAGGTAACCGTTATATGGATTTGTAATTGGTTGACTTGGCCGCACCCAAAGGGTGCTCAACAATGGTTCCTTTTCATCCTGGAAAGAAAAGGCAAGTGGAATACCACAGGGTTCTGTCCTGGGCCCAGTGCTATTCAACATCTTTATTAATGACTTGTGGATATCAAATTTGCAGATGACACCAAATTAGGAGGAGTAGCTAATACCCCAGAGGACAGGATCAAAATTCAAAATGACCTGAATAGACTCGAAAGCTGTGCCAAAGCTAACAAAATGAAATTCAATACAGAGAAATGTAAGGTTCTGCACTTAGGGTGGAAAAATGAAATGCACAGATATAGGATGTGGAACACCTGGCTGAAAGAGACTACATGTGAATGGGATCTAGGAGTCCAAGTAGACCACAAGTTGAACATGAGTCAACAGTGTGATGTGGCAGCTAAAAAGGCCAATGCAATTTTAGGTTGCATCAATAGAAGTATAGTGTCTAGATCAAGGGAAGTAATAGTGCCACTCTATTCTGCTTTGGTCAGGCCCCACCTGGAATACTGTGTCCAGTTCTGGGCACCATAATTCAAAAAAGATGTGGAGAAACTGGAGCATGGCCAAAGGAGGGCAACTAAGATGGTGGAGAGACTGGAGAAGAGCCTGGAGAAGAGAAGGTTAAGAGGTGATATGATAACCCTGTTTAAATATCTGAAGGGATGTCACATTGAGGAGGGAGCAAGGTTGTTTTCTGCTGCTCCAGAGAACAGGACCTGGAACAATGGATGCCAGCTCTAGGAAAAGAGATTCCACCTCAACATTAGGAGGAACTTCTTGACAGTAAGGGCTGTTCGACAGTAGAATACACTCCCTCAGAGAATGGTAGAATCTCCTTCCTTAGAGATCTTTAAGCAGAGGCTAGATGGCCATCTGTCGGGGTGCTTTGATTGTGAGTTCCTGCATGGCAGGCGGTTGGACTGGATAGTGTCTAAGACAGAGCTTCTTGTCTTTCCACCTAAGCCCACCCTTCAATATTCCTTTTCTGTTTCTGTTGACAACACTTCTATTCAACCGTTCAGCAAGCCTGCAGTTTTGATTTCATTTTTTATTCTTCTGTCATTTATTCCCCAGATCCAGACCACTGCCAAGGGCTGTAGATTGGTTCTTTACAACATTGCTAAAATCCGTCCATTCCTCTATTGCCAAGACTCTGGTCCATGCCCTAGTGATATTGTGACTAGATTATTGTAACCTTCTTCTGACAGGGCTTCCTCTCTCTCACCTCCATCCTTTAATCTCTGTCCAGCATTTAGCTGCATGTATGATCACATCCGTTCACCGCTTTGACCATGTTTCTCCTCTTTTCTCCTCCTTTCTTTGGCTCCCCTTCACCTTCCGCATCCAGTACAAGCTTTTGTTGTTCACTTTCAAAGTCCTCCATGGACTGGCCCCTCCTTATTTTTCTGAACTTCTTTCTCCTTACATTCCTACTCTTACCCTCCGTTCTGGTAGTCAAGGTCTCCTGTCCCACCCTAGGATTTCCTGGATTAGCCCCATCCTGGATTAGTCCCTTCTCACTTGTTGCCCCTCACTCCTAGAACCTTCTTCCCTCACGTGTGCACTTCATCACTTCTCTAACAAATTTCAAAATTGAGTTAGAGACTATTTTGTTTAGGGAAGTGTTCCCAAGTATGAGCTCTTCTCTGCCCCAGGATGCCTCATTTTAACTATCCATTAAGTAGCCAAGCCCTCCCTCCAGTCCATCTGCCTTGGTCCAGGCTCAGAGGGAGAGCTGGACCTGATCCCCTTCCCACCACCTTTCTCTTCTCCTTTTGTGTCATGTCTTTTTAGATTGTAAGCCTGAGGGTAGGTAACTTTCTAATTAAAAATTGTATGTTCAGCGCTGTGTAAATTTACAGCACTATATAAGTAAAGGTTAACGATGATGATGATGATGATGATGATGATAATAATAATAATATCACAAAGTCCTCCATTCTGAAGCTGGAGATTGCCACAGATTGCTTTGGTCTGGGGTCAGATCGAGGTGCCCAGTTACTGTTACATGGCTGGACACATTGTTTTGACTTTAGAGTGAATGACCTGCAGCAGCAGTGGACTTGCCAGGCAGCTTAGCCAGACAGGTCTCCGAACAGTGGACTCTGGTTCTTCCCTAAGATCTGGAGAAACTGGAAAATTATTGAAATCTGGGGTAAGGGTTCTGGGCTGGACATCATCCAGTCTGCTTGCACCAGAACCGGGCTTTGTGCTGTGCATTTTCTGGTTTCCCTGTTGGGGAAGGCTGTTGTATTTGACCTGAACAGGGCTGGAGATGGCTAAAGACTCTATATTTCATTTGTAGTTTTGAATTCCTGTATATTTATAGAAAGTTTAACCATATTAAGCAACAGATTAAGAATATTAATTGTTTAATCCATTAAGTATAGATTTTAAAATAGAAAATTTAATTAGTTGTTTGTTTTAATTGTGTAAAGACTTTATCCAGATACAACTGTCGATTCTGACCATCCTGTTGATTCTGACCATTCTGCCTTCCTGTGGTTTTGAGGTCCCATTGATTTGTGTGGGACTCAGATATGCCTGGATGTTCAGTGTTTATGGTTAAAAATTGTTTTTCAAAACAGTTGATTACTTGCCAAAAAAAAAAAAAAAGAGTAAACAACTATCATGTGTGAAGAGGTGTAAATGGTCGGCTTTTTTCATTAGCCCCCAAGCAAAACAGGTGGAAATACAATAGTAAATCCTTCACTATTACAGGTTCCAAAATACGTGAGCATAGATGTTTAAAGACACATGTATTTCGCCTCAGAAGTTTTGGGCCTGTGTTTGTTGCAGAAAACAGCAGTGTGCCCTGTAAACCTCCAATGGCTGTGTGTAGCACTTGTCTAAATTATCCAAGCTTTCGTGAGGAAGGATAGGGCTATATTGAATTAACAAGAGTGACCTCTGGAAGCTGGTGGTGCCCAGGTCAGATGGTCTTTGAATCCATTCTGGGTGCTAGTTCAAATGTTAAAGTAGCTTTACAAAGTGCTGAAAATTTGGGGGGTAGGCTTCAATCTCTGGAGAGACAGCTGGAGGATGGACAGGTCTCGACAGAGGCCCGTTCCACCTTCTTTCTGCTGGGTGCATGGCCAAATAGTGTTGCATGTGTGCCATAGGTTCACCATCACGGCTTTAAGTCAGGAACCACTTGAAGACACACAAAAATACGACAAAAAGAATCAGCATCTTAAATAGCTTCTTTAAATTTAGGATTATAACACAGTCCCAATGGCATAGATGCCATTAGCCATCTACTGAGGTCAACTGCTTCTCCCAATAGAAATGGCACATCAGCAACTCTTAACACTATAGACATCCCAAACTGGCTGTACTGTACTTTTGATGATAGGTTACACCCTCCCCCAATAACCTAGATAAGCATTATTGAGCCACTGCAGCTTGATTTTAGGATGGACAACAGATTTCTGAACTGTAAGGTTCTCTGGATTACATTTCTGAGTCATGTTGTTGATAAAGCGATCTTCTGCTTTTTCTGTTTAAATGCCTTGGAAAGGGAACACATGCAAATCATCTGAAAAGAAAGCTATATCCAAGATATGCTATAATAAAATAAATGGGAGAAATAACTTTGATATACATTAATTACCAACTTCATTTAATGAAACATTATATGTGAACATTATAGCACTTATAAACAAAGTGGAATCATAAAGCATTATTCTAGCTACTAATTAGCTCTATTTATTCTCCAGATTAGTTTTTAAATATGCCCTCTAGATGCCACTTGATAGTAATTACCAGTGTTACATTATTATCACTATACAAAAGCATTTTAATTAAATGTAAAGCAATTTAAATTAGCATGAGTTTCTTGAGAAATTAAACTGTCATCAAATGCTTAATTTAGCCTTTTAAGTTGACTATAGCCAACATGCTACCATTACTACTCCCAAAAGTTGTAACATGATGACCATAAACAAAAGAGGTATTTTGCTTATGAACTATGATAACTCAGCTATAGCATTATCTGTCTTTTCTGGAACAACAGAGCCCACAGCTGAACAGAGAAGCCATGGGAGGAAGGGGCCTCGCGGCCCCTTTTTTTCCATGGTGGCAGCCGTGGGGGTGTCGAGGGGCACGAAGCCCTAAGGACACCCCTTTCCTGGACCAAGGGGAAACAGCATTTTGCCACTTCTACAGTCATACAGCATTTTCCATACAGCATGGTATGGAAAAACCAGAGAGGTCTTGAGGAGCTCTCTTTGGTGAGATTTCCCCATGAAGGTCCAAAATGGAGCTCTCCAAGGAGCTTTGTTTTGGAGCTCCTTCTGGGGAAATCTCCCCAATGAGCTCCAAAAGGGGATCCCCAAGGACTCCCTGGAGCTCTGTTTCTTGCACAAGGAGCTTCGAAACGGAGCTCCAGGGAGGCCTTGGTTTTGGAGCTCCTTGGGGAGATCTCTCCAGAAGGAGCTCAGAAATGGAGCCCCTTCTGGGGAGCGGATCGTTCCCATGGCACCCACAGGGCCACGGGAATGATCGTGAGGAGAAAGGGGCTATCCCTTTCTCCTCAAGGCTCCTGGGGTGTCCAGGGGCATGCAGTCCCATGTACACCCCTTTTCTGGCCCAAAGAGAAGTGGTGTTTTGCTACTTTGGGCTGGAAAAAGCTGGATTGGGGCGGTCAGTGTGGCTGCCCTGGCCCCAATCCAGCACAGAAAGGAAGGAGCGCTTCTGTGCACTCCTTCCTTGCTGTGCAGTGGTGCCATGCAGTTTGGTTGCTTCAGCAATGCTACACAGCAAAGAGGGATGGGTGCAGGCCACCCCTAATGGTGCAGTCTGTAAAACCCCTATATTCTCATTTATTTTAAACCAGTTCATAAAGTGTGCTATCAGTATTTCACCTCTGGTCTTATCTGCATTTTAGAAATAATAGTTTGATACCACTTTAACTATCATGGCTCCATTCTGTGGAATCCTGGGATTTGTAGTTTCTTGTAGCAGCTAAGCTCTCTGAAAGAGAAGGCAGAATATCTCATAAAACTACAAATTCCAGAATTCCATAGCATTGGGCCATGGCCATTAAAGTGGTGTCAAATTGCATTATTTCTGCAGTGCAGATAACACGCCCAATGCTTTATGTGTAAAACAAATTATTACATTCCCTGGAAGCTTTCTCTATTGCACATAAGTAGAATTCTGCATATATATTGCATTAATCTTCTTATCAAATTCTTCATAGCTGTTTATAAGCCCCTCCAAAGTTTTTAAACAGTCTGTATTAAATCAGTCAGCCCTTGTGGAACAGCTCTTAATCTAATCAGTTTTTCCCTTAATTTTAACCCCATTATCATAATTCTGTCCTGTGATTTTCCAAATCCTACCGTACAGTATCCATTCCTCCCAAACTATCATAGATCATCTCTTCACACTTGTATGTAATCGCTATGAGATTCTAAACAGATGCCATGGTCTCTTTCAATTGTTTTTCAGCAAGCTCTTCAAAATGATTTACTTATCCTATACTGTCTATTCTTTATCAATCCAGTTTCTTCTCTAAGTTTCCACTACTTTCTGTTATTTTTTATTCAAATTTAAAATCTGTTTGGACATTTTGGATATTGAAGCTTGAATTTTAATAAGCACAGAATCAGCTTTTTCCGCCCTAGTTCTGGATCATTTCCTGGTGACCATGTTTATGTTTAAATAAGTCTCTGCTTAAATTTTAGCATCAAGAGACAATATTTATCTCTCCCTTTGTGAAACATAGACCTTTTAATTGTTTGAATCTTGGAGATGAAATCATAGAACCATAGAGATGGAAGATACCAAAATGGTCACTCTGTCCAACCTCTTGTCATGCAGAAACTCACAATCAAAGCACCCTGACAGATGGCCATCCAGCCTCTGTTTAAAAACCTCCAAAGAAGGAGACTCCACCACTCTCCGAGGGAGTATTTTCCACTATCAAACAGGTCTTACTGTCATGAAGTTCCTCTTCATGTTGAGGTGGAATCTCTTTTTATATAGTTTGCATCCATTGTTCCAGATCCTTTTCTCTGAAGCAGTAGAAAACAAACTTGCTCCCTCCTCAATGTGACACCCTTCAAATACTTAAACAGGGCTATGATATCACTTCTTAACCTTCTCTTCTCTAGACTAAACATATCCAGCTCCCTAAGTCTCTCCTCATAAGACGTGATTTCCAAATCCTTCACCATGTTGGTTGCTCTCCTCTTTCTTATTTCCAGTCCAAATTGCCACTAAATGTAATCTTCAATTATTTACCAGTTTGGTATCCTTCTTTCTCTTCACACTTTCAATTTTTAAGTATTTACCAGTGGAGACAATAGTTTGAATATTTAGGATGCAAATTATACTCATTGAAGCATAATAAATTGACAATCAAGTGGAAGGATTTTTCTTCCCTGTTCAATATAGGCTATCAAAGCTTCAATAATAATTTAACTATTTATTTGGATAAACTTTTGGCTAGTCAACCTTAATGAATCTTTTTTTATTCTTCAGCTTTTCAGTTGGGAATATTGTAATTTCCAGGGCATTCCTGAACTGGGGGAGGGTATCTGGGAGACTGTGCTTGTGTAGTCCTTCCATATCTTTATGCACTTAAAGAAAATAATAATTACTGCAGAGCTTGGAACAGCAAAAAATCATGCCACTAATGGCCAGCCATTTTGGACAGAGTCCCAGTTTGTGTAGATATGGTGCTTAACTGAGATATTCACTGGGAAAGAGGTGACAACATATCTTCTTTAAACACTGAAATTGTTAACTTCCATCATTCAAAAATGGAGAAGTAGCCCATTATTAGATGTATTCCTTTAGAAAAGAGGGTAACTGCAGATATTTCCCCAAGGGAATGCATGGATGAAGCTTAACTACCAATTTAAAAGTCTTAACAGCCGGAGCTTTGACTGTACAAAGCAGGAGGCTTGTACCAATCTCAAGAAAACATAATGATTAACAGTTAATAGATTTCAAAGAAAATTTCCTGTATATAAATATGTAATCTGTAGATATGTAGTAGATGTTTTTTTTTCTTATTAGCAGGCATTCTGTTGGCTGTTAATGAATCTTTGCAGAATAATTTTCTCGGATTTATTTACTATGCTAACTAGCATAGTTCCATTATGGAAACATATCCCATTCAGATTTCACCTAAATGGATTGTATTTTCCTGAAGCTGGGAAGCAGTAGGGTTCTGTAAATTAGAAAGACTTTGACTTTCAAATAAGCAATCTGTGAAAACAAAGGCATGGTTAAGGCCAAAACCCAGTAGGGGTCAGGAGCAGTCTGTTGCATAGATCTGCCTGCATCATCCTGCCCTTCCCTGCTTGTGGAAAGGTGCCACTTAGCAATTAATTGGTCATATTTCTGGATGATACCAGCACCGTGAAAACACAAGTACGTTGGAAAAAATAAAAAATAAAAATAACTATCCAGGTAGGGTGAATGGGCAAAAAGCTACAAATTATGTTGTGTGTAAGTGCAAATTGAAACTATCTGTCTAACTATCTATCTATCTATATCTTAGTATCAGATTAATTATAATGAAGTCAGATCAAGGGAAAGGGAACCATGGATGAGTGACAAAGGAAAGAAGCCTTGGGGTCACAGTGCATACCTATTTGGTAGGGTTGCCAGGTTGGATATGGGATGGGGCTCTTGTAACCTTAATCCCAAACAGGCTGCGAAGCAGGTTAAGGTGTCTTCCTTTACCTTTGAAACATAAACTTTCAGTTGCAGCTTTCCCCTTCAAATATGACTCTTGCCTTTCCAGTGGAGAACAGGGGAAGAGGAACAGAGAACACCAAATGCTGTTCTTGTTTCTGACTTTTGAAAGGTAATGCAAGGCAGGTGGATGCACTGGGCTTGTCCTGCTTCTCAGTCTGTTTGAGATTAAAGTTACAAGAGCCCATATTCCATATCCAACTGGGCAACCCTACTTATTGGAGAAGAATTAGGAGGAAAGAAAACTCTTTTCTAGTGGAAATGGATTAAAAATAAGGCCCTTAAACATCTCTCTGGTGCAGAATGGTGTGTACAGTTCTGTTCAACCTATCTCAAAAACAGTATCATACAGCAGGATAGAAAGATCAGCCCAAATCATTATGGCTTGGAATGTTTCTACAAAAATGGTGAAAGCATTTGTGCTTCTTAGAACAGATAGATCATAGAATCAGAGAGTTGGAAGAGACCACAAGGGCCATCCAGTCCAACCCCCCTGACATGCAGGAACTCTCCATCAAAGTATCCCCGACAGATTGCCATCCAGCTTTGGCTTAAAGACCTCCAAGGAGGGAGACTCCACCACTTTCCCAGGAAGTGTGTTCTACTGTCAAACAGCTCTTACTGTAAGGAAGTTGCTCCTGATGTTGAGCTGGAATCTCTTTTCCTGCAGTTTGCATCCATTGTTCCGTGTTCTAGTCTCTGGAGCAGCAGAACACAAGCTTACTCCATCCTCAACATGACATCCCTTTAAGTATTTAAACAGGGCTATTTTTGTCGCCCTCTTTTGGACATGCTCCAGTTTCTCAACATTCTTTTTGTTGTGCCCAGAACTGGACACAGTATTCCAGGTGGGGCTTGACCAAAGCAGAATAGAGTGGCACTATTACTTCCCCTGGTCTAGACACAATACTTCTATTGATGCAACCTAAAATTGCATTGGTCTTTTTAGCTGCCACATCGCACTGTATGAATAAGTAGGGTCATGAGAGATGTTTATCAAATTATGTGCTGTAGGAGCAACGTGGAGAAAGGCATCCCCCTTTCTCATAATACCAGAATTTGCAGTCATCCAGTGAAATGAGCTGGCAGGAGATCAAGGATAAGCAGAAAGAATGGCTTTTTATAATGTGACATATAATTCATCAGTAGAATTTGCTGGCATGATGGCTAATAGATTAGATGGTTTTCAGGCAGGATTAGATAAATGGCAGGTATATTGCTAAATAGCTAATAGATATAAGACCTATAAACAACTATAGCTTTTCCAGGCATTTTGCTACTGAATGCTACCTTATACTTTCACACTTTGCTTGTCAGTTTCATAGATGTATCTCATTGGCCACTTGTGAGGCATTCAATCATTGAAGTTTTGTTCTCATCCAGCTCTTAACTATGGCAAAAGAATGAGAAAAGTAGAGGATAACAACAGAACTGAGGAATAAACTGGTTTTGAGCACATGTAGAATCAGAGATCTGTGGAATCAGAGATCATGGCAATATGTCATGATTCTGATTTTTTTAATGAAAAGAAGCAAGGCTGGTGAGGAAGAACACTTTTGTAGAAGAAAAATCTGATACTGCGAGAATTCTTTCACACTGCACAATAACAGAACTGCATACCATTTTAATTGTCATGGCTGCATCCTAGAGAATCTTGGAACCCCAAGATATAGTTTGATCAAAGTCACTAGAGCTCTCTGGCTGAGAATTCTAAATAACTCATGAAATTACAAATCCCAGGGTTCCAAAATATGGAGACATGACATTTAAAGTGATATACTGTTATAATGGTAAATTTCAAAGAGATCTCTGTCTAACAAGAGGGAGCAGACATACGAACAGAAGTGTGAGCTGCTGAATTCTTTTGCAAATAGTTAATGCTGCACTTTCTATTTGTGAAAATCATTTATAAATATATTACGAGGGTTTAGAAAAAGGTAAAAGCCACAAATAGTACAGTATTCCTGTGGGAATGTAAAATCTAGTGGGGCTTACACCCAAGGGAGTGTGAATAGAATAGAATAGAAGAATATTGCTTTAAGCCAATAACATCCATGTGTTCTGTACCCCACCCCACCCCCCATCAGCCCCATCTCTGTTTGTTTTTGCAACCTTGTATTCACAGAAGCTTCATGATCCTTCCTGAGGGAGAAAAATAATTTGCTTTGCCCTTGGTGCTTTTCAGCTTAGTTTGGAAAAGGACATGATTTAATATGAATGTGATGAGCTAATATCTCTGCCTTTGTATAAATCATCCTTGCTGTCTCAGTGCTTTACATCCACAGACATTTTTTGTCCCAGTTTTGTGTTACATTCTTAGGTGAGGAATGAGGGGAAAGACAGATCCCTGCATGCTTATCAACCAGGTTCAGGCATCCAATAAATACTCTCTGTAACTATCATCATAACTTTATGAAATGCAGTATGTACTTTACATGTCTGTTACATCATCAGCTTAATGTGACGCATCAGTGATAGAAACTTAAGCAATGTAGATCAGTTGTGTATTTATGATGCCGCCTATAAATCTGTGTTAAGACAGCTACCAAAAAGGAGGCAAAGGTGAAGAATCTTTGTCCTTCCAGATGTTGGTGAACTACTTACGCCCTCCTTTCTCACCACTGTCCAGGCTGGCTGAGGATGGTGGCAGCTGGAATCCAGCAACATCTGAAGGATCACTCATACCCTGACACTAAATTAAAGGGTGTTTTATTTTTCATCTTGCTTATACTTTTATTAGTCGCATTTCTATTTATAAAAAATACTCAAAGCAATGTATGAGCAAGAGCGTCAAAAAGGAAGGTTTTAATGTGGGATGGGTTGAATTTCATCCTTTGGCAACAAATATGTAAACTGTTGTTTCCCAACTGAAATGGATAAGTGATTTCTGACACGTGAAATAACAAATAATGTCACTATACAAAAATAAGAAAAAAGATGAAACTCAGAAATATTCTTTAAGGCAAAAAAGCCCTCATCTAAAATACCCCATTAGAATTTACTAGCAGGGTGGTTACCTGCTTCACTCAAAATAAGAAAAGCAAGAACATTCGCATCAGGATGGGTATCGTGAGAAAAGTTCATTTACCTGGCAGTGCACTTATTTTTCCCCTGGCTGTGATCACATAAGTGATAAAGATGGATCCAGACTACATTATCCTTGCTTTAACCACATTGAGATCAATGAAACATATTAGTCATGAGTAATTTAAGTCCCTTTGTTTCAATGGGATTAAGAATGACTAATTGAGTCTGAACTCAGCCCTTAGTTTTTAATAAATATTATAAATATATAATAATCAATGTGTGATGAGTGCATGTTTTCCATAGTACCAGTACCATCCAAGCTAGACATCTGAAATTTGGTATGGATATTAAGGAGTTGTGCACATCAAGCTCATTCTGTTTTTTGTCTCTTAAAAAATCAGTTTAGTTAATTTGAATTTATCCAGAGCATGCAGTTCCACCTTCAGTCACTAGATGACAGATCTCTCTAAAAAAGAGGGGAGAAGCTGCCACCAAGCTTGGCACATATATTGTATCAGAGATCTTCTAGAAAGTTCTACATGGGAGAGGGATTAATGTAACCATTTTCAAGGCCTTGAAACTCTTCTGGAAGAGATTAAAAGAGAGTGAAATTCCTGTTGCCCCTTTTTTCTGGTGAGGGGAATAATAGAGAGCAAGTTGAATGAACAAGGGTGAAAGAAGAAAAAAGTAAGAAAGTTTGAATAAGCACTAGAAGTACAAGAGAAAATGATAAAACAGTGGGGATGGAAAGGGAAGAAAGGAGAAAAAAGAGAAAAATGACTAGAACATCAGGTTTGTTAGGTAGGTAGGTTAAGGAGGTAAGTTAAGAAAACCACTTGAACTGTCAGGTGATTGGATGAGGGGAGAGAAAAGGTAGCTAGGTGGTTGGCAGAGGAAGAGCATCAAAGTAGGAGGCACTGAAGAGTTTTTCATGTGTGTGAAGCTGTATATTTCTGCTGGTAAATAAATTATCACTTGTTCTTGTGGGGGTTTTATTTTAGAATTGCAAACAAACATGAGGTGTAACCTAGAAAACATCTCCAAAGTTAATGAGAGGTGGGGTGGATAAGTTTGAACATTCAGTTTTTGTTTCCTGTTTATTACCATGACCTTACATTTTCTACTTCAATGAAAAGAAAGATGGCCCTTGTGATAAACATCTCATTAATGAATAAGCTTGAATGAAGCCTGGAAAAAATAGGGTGCAATAACGGGCAAAAGAGACTGAAACAAACAGAAGTTCTCTCTTTATGACCCACATCAAGCACTTGCCCATGTACATTTGCAATATGGATGGACCTTTCTTTGTTATCCTTCTGCCGGCAGGCTAAGACCTACTTATTTTGACAGGCTTTTAAAGCAGAATTTTTTTTAAGGCAGATGACGGGATACTGTTATATTGTTTTAATGTATTTTAAGCATTTTAATCTTTAAATTGGATTTTAGTCTTGAATTTGTTTTAATTATTGTAGCAATTTAATTCAATTTTAATTTACTATTTTTGTATGTTTGTAACTGTATGGTGTTTCTTATGGCTGTTGTAAGCCACCCTGAGTCCCAGCCTTGGGAAAAGGGCGGAATAATAATAATAATAATTAATACAAACAACTTGTAGCAATAAACATAAACATAACTTTACATAGAGCTTAGTAATAGGTAACAGACAATGTGATCTTTGCCCTGACCTGCATCATTCTTATTAGCCTTCTGATGAATGTGTATCAACAAAAGAAGGACACTCAATGTCCTAGTGATAATTAAATGGGCATACTGAAGAAGGGAACATTCAGAATACTGAAGCTTTGCAGTACTGGTGTCTGCTATCACCCATTTTGACTCTTCTAAAAACATGTTTAGTGTGACTGAACTTTACATCAAAGGAGGAGAAACTGTCATTACTGTCCTCTCACACCATCAGCCATTTCTATCTGAATAAGATTAGTCCAGTCATAGCAAAACTGCCATATTACTTTGGTTTATGCTGTTAAATGTGAGGCTTCCATTATGCACAAAATATACATCACAGTACTCAGGCTGATGCCCTCTGGTTGCGCCAAGACAAAGGGGGCAGATATTGGCTCAGCAAGATGGACACAACTTTAATGCAAAATTCAGGAGTCTTAAATCAATCATACATCAATCATAAATCAATCATAAATCAGTCACTATGAGTGATAAAATAATTCACAGGTTTCAAGGTGCATGTATATTACAATTGAGGGGCATGAGGTTTGATGGCTCTATGATTAGAGCTGCTAGCCACTCCTGTCAGTTAAATCCCCTTGGAGGTCTTTTACCCCAGGCAATTAGTGTGTTTTAGCCTGAATGGGCAAATGGAAGGATATCCTGCATTCCTCCCAACTCCCACCCCCATTGTGGATATCATGCAAGGATACTATGGGAGACCTTGTCAGAGGCTTTACTGAAATCAAGATACACTACAGCCACAGCATTCTGTTTATGATGGGAGGTAGGATAGTAGAGTGTTGTGCTATGTATGATGGTATGTCATTCCTGTTAAGCCATCAGAAATCATAATGCGGAATGAAAGGAGAAGGAAAGAAAGAAGGATTGAATGAATCAAAAACTGAAAATGGACGGGAGTTGAGGAAGGATGAACTAGAAGAGAGACCCTCACAATCACCTTGACATCGAATACATCCCCCCCCCCCATGAAAACAATACTTGTCCTCTGGAGAAAATACATGGGTAAACAGCAGTGCATCTAAATGTATTGTTTTCAGTTCTTCGGTTTATTGCAATATGAGAAAATACAGTTGATCCAAAAAAAAAATTGAGTCTGAATACAACAGGATGACAAGTATATCATTTGGGTTGCCTGTAAGAATGTTCATTGCCCTGTGTTGTTACAAGCCTTCAGAGTATGACAATACTCCCATCTGATTTCCCCCATGGACAATGCAGAATTAGTCATCAGTAATGCCCCTATTACCATATATGGATGTTAGAGCTAGACAGTTAGGAAAGAAGATAGATAGAGAACCAATTCATCCAAGACATGGTGCTGGAGAGGAGTGCTGAGGATTCTGTGGACAGCCCAAAAGACAAACAAATGGGTCCTAGAGCAGATCAAGCCAGCATGACAAATCTGAGGCCGTCATACTTTGGACACATCATGATAAGGCATGACTCCTTGGGGAAATACCACAATAATGCTAGGAATGGTGGAGGAAAGTAGAAAGAGAGGAAGGCCACATGCTATATGTATGGACTCTATTAAGGAGGTCTCAGTATGATTTTAAAGGAACTAAGCAGAGTAGTGGGCAGGGAGTCTTGGAGATGTCTCATCCATGATGCTGCCATGGGAGGAGATAATCTTAAGGGCAGTTAACAACAACAACGACAACAACAACAACAAAAACAACAACAACACATCATTAAATGTTGTATTGCTAACTACTATATTAAAATTAAAGCTATATCACTTTGTCTTGGGATAGCCAGTTTTTGTTAACAGACATTTTCGAAAGGGTCTCAAATTGTCTACTGCCAGAAGTATCACAACCACAATAATGGTTTTCCCCTACAAACAGGTTCCAGGGAAAGAAATTCACTATGGCTTCCCTCTCACCACACCCCAAATTCCCATCTTCTCTGTGATGGACCCTCACCCATCTCCATTTAGTGGCTGGTAGAGAACAAGTGGCAATTTGGTGGCATCACTCGCTAATATCTACGGGAGTCTTCTGGAGGTCTCAGCAGATGGTGTCATCATTCTGCATCTGGCTATGGGGACATAGCCTGACACTTTTCTGACCCCCACCCACCTCATTTTACCTCGGCCACTGAACAGCTGTAGAGCTAAAAGTGAGTTCAGGGAGTGGGTTCATTTATTGTGGAGGGAGGGAAATAATATCAACCTCCATAATGATCCGCAGAAAAGTGAGAAAAATACAAAGACATCACACTGTTCCCAATCTTCCTTGTGAGTTTTAAAAAGAGTTTACTCCTGGCAACTGCCACTTAAAAATAGAAGGGTTTAATATATGTTGGACTTGTGCTCGCATGTATCACTAACAAGATGCTGTTAACCACTCTTCTCTTTGGTTTAAGTGACAGTGGAAATCTTATGTGGTTCTCGCTTTGCTATTTTCATGGGGAAAACATTAATTAACTTCTCTCTCTCTCTCTCTCTCTCTCTCTCTCTCTCTGTCTTTGCTTTTGAAGCTATAAACTCTGTGATTTCAGTGCTACTTTAGTGATTAGGAATCGTTTCCCTCCTTCCTGTTAGTGATTTAGCTTGCTGTATCTTTAGGTACTGAGCCCTTTTTTTATTTTCTTGGAAACTGTTGTATTTAGCAATGAAACTTATTTTTAAATTAAGGCAGTTTAATTATTGAATTTGAGCCATGGGAATTAAAGGCCAAGTCTGATACGGAGTGTGGGGAGGGAGGTGTGCATGTCTAGAGGTTAGACTGCATGAACCTTAACCCCTTTTGAGAAAGAGAAAGAATCTATCAGGATCAGATTAATAATGATTTAGGGCCATAAGGATTAGCAAAAGAACATACAGTACAGTTTCCAAAATGAAATGGAAGTCAGATTCATTCTGTATTCCTTTGCCTTTCATTGAATGTCTTCATTCCAGCTCCTCTGAAACATAATCTGTTTTCAGGGAGCAGTATGTTCTACTTGGTAACTTTTTCTGTGGGGACTATTTATGGTTTTGTGAACACGCATGCTACTTTTTCATGCAAAACTGGCAGCAGGAACAAATATAGCTATGAGGAAGTGGCAGTTAGTGGAAACCCAACAGTAACAGCTGGTCTGGAAAATGATGCTCAGGTAGACTGGAATCAGAATAAATGGAGACTTGCCACCACTTTGGGGAGGTGGTGTAGGTGGTACCCTGGCATAGAACTTTTTTTTTCAGCATCACTGTTCTTATATTTCATGCGGATAGTTAAATCATGAGACATGATGTTGAAACTGTGCCTGCACGTTCATGAATTCAGTCTCCATTCATTCTCTTTGTAGTCCATCATTCTGCAGCCTTATTATTTTTAATGAGGTGAACCATAAGTACCCCTGGGTGCCCCCTTCCCTGCAAAGCCAATAAAGCTGAAGTTGGCAGAAATGCTGGTTATTACTAATAGTTTCTGTTGACTGTTTTAGTGCACTCAGTGTGTGTGTGCTTGTCCATTTTATTGATGTGAGTTGCCCCCAACAGAATAGGGAGATAAGTCTAAAGACTGTTCCCCATTTTCCTTGTGACTTTCAAAAAGAGTTTACTCTGGTAACTGCCACTAGAAAGGGAAACAGGGTTAGTTTCTAGAGGTCTATGTTACAGTGATCTCCAACATGCACAGCTCAGGATTGTTTATGGATTAAATTTATGAATAACTTCTAACTTTTTGTGTGTTTGTGTACACACACACAAGCTTTCTGTCAATAACCAATCAATGTGGTGTCTCCCACACAATCCGCCATATCTTAAGTGCTAGATAACTGCAGCTGACTGACCCTTTGGAAACTCAGCTCTCTGTGTTTTGCATTTTTAAAACACATTTGGGGGTTTGTTCTAAGGTGATCCTCAATTGCAGGTATGCAGTATATGGTTTTGTAATTGCACTGAAATAACTTCTGATAGTGAGCATCAAGACATGAAAAAGAAAATAATGAAAAGGGTAACTTAAATTGATAGTGAAGTGTTAATACGGTTTCGAAACAATAGCACTGATATTCCTGTTGCTTCATCCTCTCTGCAGTAGAAATCACATACATTTTGATGCAATATAATTGCTATAATTCCCATTTTAAAAAAGCAGAGCAGAAGCAGTGATTATAAGTTTACCCAAGGTTACTGAATTTGTGGTGGGCATGGTAGTAATAGCATTTGAATCTGAGATACTGGAGTTAGAAATATCTGTTTATGACTTTGTTGCTGATCATCTATTTATGGATCTTTACTACATGCTTTGACAATTTATCACATAAATAGTTCTAGGCACAGGCAGGCTTAGAACTTGCAGCTTACCTGAAATTTTTGTGACTGCTGATCATTCATTCTTAGCCCTTGCTGGGCTCCTAGGATTGCAGGGTGGCTGTTTGTGCTTCCATTACAGAAATTTATATTGGCTAGTCTGGGACTATTTATGGGCTCATTTCCATTTTTGTCAATTACCTTGCTGTTGACAGTGTCTACTCCTTCATGTTTTTAGGTCCTATTCTTTCCCATCCTGACTGGTTTATATACAGGAGTCTGCTTGATGACAATGCAATGATTAGTAGAAGCCAGCATGGGTTTGTCAAGAGCAAATCCTGCCAAACTAACCTCATAACCTTTATTAAAATCAGGTCACTAGATTAGCAGATGGTGGGAAGGCTGTGGGTGTTATTTATCTGGGTTCCAGTAAAGTATTTGATAAGGTCCCCTATGTTATTTTGATTAAGATACTGACTAACTGTGGAATTGGAATAAATGGAAACACCATCAGATGGATCCATAATTGGTTCAAAAACCATGCTCAAAAAGTTGTCATCAGTGACTGTACTTCAAACTGGAAGGAGTACCAGAGGGTTCTATCCAAGGGCCAGTGCTCTTCAGCATTTTTTAGTAGTGATTTTGATGATTTGATGAGCGAAATCTAGATTAAATTTGTGGATGATCCAAAACTGAGAGGAAAGGCAATTCATTAGAAGTTAGGAACAGAATTCAAAGTGACCTTTAATCAACTAGAAAACTAGTCTGAAATTAATAAAATGAAATTGAACAAAGACAAATGCAAAATTGTACATTTAGCCTACAAAAACCAAATGCACGTGTATAGGATGGGGGATAATTGGCTCAGTGGTACTACATGTGAAAAGGACCTTGGGATCATTGTTGAAAATAAATTGAACATGAACTTGTGGTGTGATATTGTAGCAAAGAACGTAAATGCTATCTTAGACTGCATTAATAGAACCATAGGTTTTAAGTCAAAGGAAGTAATATAGTCTGTGCTGGTCAGACCTCTTCTGGTGTACTACATTCAATTCTGGGTTTCTCAATTTAGGATAGATATAGACAAGTTGGAGCAGGTTCAGGGAAGGGCAACAAGAATGATAAGAAGTCTGGAGAACAAAATGTATGAGAAGAAGTTTAAGGAGCAAGCATGTACAGCTTGGCTAAGAGAAGGCTTAGGGGTGATATTAATGCATTCTTTAAGAGATGCCACAAAGAGCAGGATGCAGACTTTTGCCCCAGAGGGTAGTACCATATCTCATGGTTTTAAGTTACAGGATGGTAGATTTTGATTGAACATTAGAAGGAACTTCTTGATAATAAAGCTATATCTGCACTGCAGAAATAATCCAGTTTGACACCTCTTTAACTGCCATGGCTCACTGCTACACAATTCTGGGAATTGTGGTTTGTTGTATCACCAGGGCTCCCTGACAGAGAAGGCTAAATGTCTCACAAAATTACAATTCCCACAAAACCATAGCATTGAGCCATGGCAGTTAAAGTGGTGTTGACCTGGATTGTTTTTGCATTGCAGATGCAACCTAAAGGCAGTTCAGCAATGGAGGCAATTGCCTAGAGAGATGGTGGGGTCTCCTTCTCTACATGTTTTCAAAAAGAGGCTGGATGGCTACCTGCTAGAGATCCCGCATTAAGTTGGGTGTTGGACCTGATGGCTCATAAGTCCCCTTCAAACTCTATGATCTATGATTGAGGATGGAGCAAGCTTTGTTTTCTGTTGCTCCAGAGAATAGGACCCAGAACAATGGATGCAACCTAGAGGAAAAGATATTCTACCTAAACATTAGGAGGCACTTCCTGACAGTGAGAGCTGTTCAACTGTAGAACACACTCCCTCAGAGTGTGGTGGGGTCTCCTTCTTTGGAGATTTTTATACAGAGTCTGGATGGCCATCTGTTGGGAGTCCTTTGATTATGAGTTGCTGCATGGAAGGGGGTTGGACTGGATGGCCCTTGTAGTCTCATCCAGGTCTATGATTGTATGATCTTATAATCTCTTCACTCTTCCATGATTCCTATTTTCATGTGCAAGCACAGTGGCTCAGACTCACAACCGTGAATGAAGTGTTCCAGGTACTCTGTTCTTTCTGTGACCTCTTGCTTATTGCTTAAGTCCTGCAATGAGCAGAATGTTAAACAAATTATTATAGTTAAGAATTATTATCGTGGCCCAGTTCTGCAAGAACAGGTGTTTTATAACTTCTTGGATGCTTAGAATTAGAAGTTTAGATGTTTCACTGTTTAGGATATGCTACAGTTGCAAGTGTGCAGTGTTTTAAGAAAATAAATTGAATAGGGCTTTGCAAGCATGTAATTAGCAGAAGAAATCACAGATGGCTAGTGGTGTTATCAATTAGATTAACTAGACACACCAGCCATTGTCTTCTAAACACTTTCTAAAGACTCACTGGTAGTAACTGAGGAGTATAACCTATTCAAAAGCAGTAGACTACACAGGAAAAGATAAGGAGAAGCATTCTCTGTAAAAAGTGTGTAAACCTGTAAAAGGTTCACCAACTTGGAAAATGGAATGCAATTTGAGAGAATTTGAGTAGAAATTATAGGAGAGGGAAACAACAAACTTTCTAGGAGCCTGATGTAGACCTCCAGGTCAATTGAAGATTTGGATGATCAGATTACCAAACACTCAATATTATTATTATTGCTGTTGTCATCAACAAGATGAACATCATCATCATCCTGCTTTTCCTCGAAGTGGCTCACAATTAAAAACATACAAAAAAGTGAGCATTAAACTAGAATTAATTGATTTACATTAGTGAAACAATTCATCCTCAAAAGTATAAAATGCATTTTTAAAAACTTTTAAAACTGTTTAGTGAAATCAGTTCTTGCCTGTTCTTTTAAAACTTTCTGTTTTAAAAAGCCTGTCTGAATAAAAAAGTTTTAGGCTGCCCTTGGAAGGACAACAAGGTGGGGGGACACCCTAGCCTCCTTGGAAAGGGAGTTCCAGAGTCTAGGAGCAGCCACCGGGAAGGCCCTCACTTATATCCCCAACAGTTGTGCTTGCGATGGTAGTGGGATTGAGAGAAGGGCCTCTCCTGATGACCTCCAGAGCCCAGGCCAGATCATATAGAGAGATAGTCTGGACCTAAGCCATATAAAACAGGGAGAAAGGAATAGACTTCAACTATCTTGACATCTTTGCCAAGAATATAAGGGCCACCTTACTTTTCTCTTCTCCTGCCAAAAATTTCATTTAAGGTTGGGGGTCTAAATGTTGGATCAGGGTTATATGCATGTTGCTCAACTCTCCACTAGGCTGTGCAATGCAGTTAAACCTGTGCCTGGAAGACATAAATGAACTTGCTCATCCAAAAAGACATATGACAGTGGCAGATAGCTTTTTTTAAAAAAAAATTGTTTAAAAGGTGCATACCGAAACTGTTCAGTCACTGTTTCCCTACTAGACTCCTAATGGAACCAAAAGATTTAAAAATCCCCACCATGTAACAATGCATATAAGAAATTAGCCAATGGAGTGGATTAAATGAATGGTTATTACCTTTATGTAGATTAGTATCAAGGTCTTTGCTCTCACCAAATGTATCTGAGAAAGTGTGCAGTACGTACTTCTTTCATATGAAAGCTTTTCTTGTCATTACTGCCATAAATGAATACACATGAGGGATTTTTGACAAATTTATTTTGCCAGTATTCACCACCATAGGAAAATGGGGAGGGGGAATAAAAGAACTGAGCAAATCATTACAGTAATTCAAATCACTTTAGATAGATCCTGTCACATGCTTTATAAATTCCTGATTGATTGTATGGAATTAAGTTATTGGGCAGAAAGCCAGTAAATGGAACACACATTGATGAAATCATTTTTGAGGGGCATTAAATGGAACTTAAAATAAAGCTGGAATAGCTTTATGGATTTTCCACTCAAAGTGTTTATGAACATTTATTGCTGGCAAATTATATAGTGTCACATGAAAGATTTGGTAGGCTTGGGTTTTAATCAAACTTTTTTTTACAAATAATAAACGAGAATAATAATTTATTCCCATGGAATGTACAGTAGGTCTAGATACACATAACATCCTAGTTGTCCTCTATCCTTATCTAGTGCATTGTAGATGTGAATAAATACATCTCCAAAATCAATTGCCTCACTGAAGGCAATACTTCCTGGACTTTCTAAAGAAACAGGTGTTCCCTTTTCAGCTTGTTCACAACAGATGGAGAAATGTTTTCAACACTAAAAGAGATAACAGTTGTTGATTTACCAAGTGAGTTTACTTTTCTGCCTGAAGATGGAAGAGTGACAATAAAATGATTTATTTGTTTCTTCGCTCACTGCCAGACAAAAAATATTTCCATATTGAATATCTTATGGTCTGATGTGACAGTCAGTCTTGAATATTTTACAGTCTGCATAACAATAGCAGAACACATTATCTGCAAGTGATGCAACAGTGAACTTTTTGTATAGTCTGTCTGGCCCACCCAAGTGAGCAATGGGAATATCAAGGCTTCTAAAAGGCAAGTAGGATTCATTTTTGTGGTTTTGCAAAGTGAGACAATATATTTTGGGCCCCCAATAAGAGTAAACCAAAAGCACTGAAAACCAACACCTAGGGAAAGAACTATATGTTGGGGTTTGCTAAAGCATCAGGGAGAGGCCTACAAAAAAGCAAAAGGAAGAAGAAGGAAACAGTAGGACCATTGCATTGCAGAAGATGGCAAAATGCTCACAGGGGAGAGAGAAAAGGCAGATTTACTCAACACTTTCTTTGCTTCAGTCTTCTCAGAAAAGGCAAAGGGTACTCAACCTAAGGATAATGGGGAAGAATACAGAATAGTGGAATTTCAGCACAGAATAAGTAAAGAGATAGTACAGGAATACTTGGTTAACCTAAATGAATATAAGTCTCCAGGACCAGATGAACTACATCCAAGGGTATTAAAAGAACTGGCAAATGTAATATTGGAGCCATTGGCAATAATCTTTGAGAACTCCTGGAGAACAGGTGAAGTCCCAGCAGACTGGAGAAGGGCAAACGTTGTCCTCATCTTCAAAAAGGGAAAAAAAGAGGATCCCAACAATTATCGTCCAGTTAGTCTGACATCAATTCCAGGAAAGATTCTAGAGCAGATCATTAAGCAGAGAGTCTGTGAACATTTAGAAGGGAATGCCATAATCACAAAAAGCCAATATGGGTTTCAGAGAAACAAGTCATACCAGACAAATCTGATCTCTTTTTTTGATAAAATTACCAGTTTGGTAGATGAAGGGAATGCTGTGGATATAGTATATCTTGATTTCAGTAAGGCCTTTGACAAGGTTCACCATGACATTCTTGCAAACAAGCTTGTAAAATGTGGGCTAGACAAGGTAACTGTTACATGGATTTGTAATTGATTGACTGGCCGAACTCAAAGGGTGCTCAACAATGGCTCCTTTTCAACCTGGAAAGAAGTGACCAGTGGGGTCCTACAGGGTTCTGTCCTGGGCCCAGTGCTATTCAGCATCTTTATTAATGACTTGGATGACAGAATTGAGGGCATACTTATCAAATTTGCATATGACACCAAACTAGGAGGAGTAGCTAATACTCCAGAAGACAGGATCAAAATTCAAAATGACTTGAAAAGCTGGGCCAACGCTAACAAAATGAAATTCAATGTGGAGAAATGTAAGGTACTGCACTTTGGGCGCAAAAATGAAATGCACAGATATAGGATGGGGGAAATCTTGCTGAATGAAACTATGTGTAAAAGGGATCAAGGAATCCAAGTAGACCATGAATTGAACATGAGTCAACAGTGTGATGTGGCAGCTAAAAAGGCCAATGCTATTTTAGACTGCATCAATAGAAGTATAGCGTCTAGATGAAGGGAAGTTATAGTGCCACTCTATTCTGCTTTGGTCAGGCCCCACCTGGAATACTGTGTCCAGTTCTGGCCACCACAATTCAAAAAAGATGTGGAGAAACTGGAATATGTCCAAAGGAGGGCAACTAAGATGGTGAAGGGTCTGGAAACCATGCCCTATGAGGAACGATTTAGGGAGCTGGGGATGTTTAGCCTGGAGAAGAGAAGGTTAAGAGGTGATATGATAGCCCTGTTTAAATATTTGAAGGGATGTCATATTGAGGAGGGAGCAAGCTTGTTTTCTGCTGCTGCAGAGACAAGAACATGGAACAATGGATGCAAGCTGCAGGAAAAGAGATTCCACCTCAACGTTAGGAGGAACTTCCTGACAGTAAGGGCTGTTCGACAGTGGAACACACTCCCTTGGAGTGTAGTGGAATCTCCGTCCTTGGAGGTCTTTAAGCAGAGGCTGGATGGCCTTCTGTCGGGGATGCTTTGACTGGGAGTTCCTGCATGGCAGGGGGTTGGACTGGATGGCCCTTGTGGTCTCTTCCAACTCTATGATTCTATGATTCTACAATTGGGAGGAATGAGGCAATTTCTTCAGGCAGCAGAAGTGTCACAAAATGGCATCAAATGGTTAACTGTCAAATGGGTCATCATTATCATATGGGTGGAGTCCCATTGACAATTTGTACTAACATACCTGACAGTTATGTCTGTGGATCTGCTTTTTATCAGAGCCTTGGAATCATTACAACATTATTTCAGACACTATTTAGTGCCTTTTCACACAAGAAGTTTACTCAGTAGCACCCCACCTGCTACATGGTACCCAAACATAGCTCTATGCACCCCCATTCAAAAAAGGGCAGTTTTGCCCATGTTGGGGCATCACGAGAGTTTTCTGATTTGCTGCCACATTGGGTCCCTTCATTCTCCTTCCTTATGCAGACTCTGCTTGAGTGCAATGACTGACCTTTACTCTCCACCAGGTTTATACAGGATCATAGCCAAAATATTTTATAGACAGGAAAAGTGGAAACGGTGCTGGTGGAATTATTTGCCTCAGATACTAAAATAATTTGGATGAGTGTAGTACTATATACTTCATTTGATGGTGGTGGGGGGGGGGGGGAGAATACCATTTGCTGCTTAGTGTCAGATAAAAATTGCCTCAGGTTGGCATTCAAAGTGGTTATTGGGACAGAGGAGCAGAGAGATGCTGAGAAAGGGAACAATGCCAATGAGTCGGAGCTGTGTATGACATCTTGCACGGCCTGCCTGGGCCCAGGGAGTTAGGCTGCTGCCAGCAGATGTAGTGGAGGATGGAATCCCATTGCCAGTGCTTATAACATTGAGTTGTTAATCCAGTGGGCTGCTGTCTCTGGAATAGTGGGAGGCACCGTCTTTTCATTTTCCTCAAGCAACAAAATATCTGTATTTTGCCATCTGTAGCAAGCTTCTCAGCACCTGTTTGATGGCAGAGAAGTTGTGAATGGATGAAAGGCTACCTTTGAGGGATACTGCAGGGTGAAATCCTGATATGTGTGGCCAATGTCTAGAGTTGTTAAAGTCATAAAATATCACATGCGAGGCTTACCGTGTGTAAATTGTCAGGACACCCATGATCTGCTTTCACGCCTCCACATGCTTCTCCTGTGTGTGAATTGTCATGAAGGCTGTCAGGGTGAGTTCCACTCACCCAGCTATTTTCCTATTGTGGCAGCCCCATGGGTTTTGTCATCCCACCACTGCCACCAAATTAGGTGATGAGAACCACCAAAACTGCTTATTATCTAGTAGCTTGGCTACGTATTTCAGACCCAGACAATCTTGTAAGCAATTAATAAAACTTTATTTGAAAAACAGATGAACAATGCTTCACTTGTTCAGTTGGTACATTCACTTGTTATTGCTTCACTTTGTTTCACTTAGTTACACTTTGTTCCTTCTCTCTCTCTCTCTCTTTCTAGAGAACTTCAGTTACCCTCACACTGTCCGCATTTACTGTTATCCTTGTGACCTTATTTCTATACTAGCCCTCAGGCTAACCCTATCCCTCAGAATATCAGACCAGCAACTCCTGCACTTGGAGTGCTGTATTAGAACCAGGTCTCTCACTTCTGAACTTTTTTCCCTATCAGACATTGTCAAAGAGCTAAATCGTTCCCTTCCAAACTTTAGCTCTCACAGTTCCTAACCTCTGGACTTTCACACAACCCAGACCCTAAAAAACCAAAACCCTATCTAACTCCAACTGTCACTAACCGACTATTTATCCTCTCCAGCTGTCAATTTGATTAGTTGTCACCAGCTGACTCCTGTTTAGCTGTAGCTAATGTTTTCCTGATTGGCTGTTGCTAGCCTGGCATAATTCTGCCTAATGTTCACAGAGGCATTGGCACTAACTCGTCCCATCAGTAAAACATTCTTGGGTCTGCCATTTGACAATAACAGGATCTTCCATTATTGCCAAATGGCAGCTTCAAGAATGCTTTACTGATGGGACGAGCAAGCGCTAATGGCTCCATAACAATTCACTCATGGGAGAAGCTCACAGGGATGTGAAAGCAGACCACAGGTTTCCCATGATTTACGACAATTTCCTGACGATTTACACATGGTAAGTCTCCCATGTGATATTCTCTATAGTCATTTGCCCAAGGAATTTACTTGCTTTACAACCAATCTTCCATATCCACAGTTTCAACCCTCCATGGCTTGAAAATATATATTTTTTAAAAAACCAAACAAACTCAATTTTATTACCATTGTATGTAAAAGGGCTTTAGCATCTATAGATTTTGGTATCCATGGTGTGTGTGTGTGTGTGTGTGTGTGTGTGTTCTGGAACCAAATCCTAACTGTTACCAAGGGCCACTTGATTGGTTGGATATATTGGGATTAAACCATGTAATGTCCCTGCCAATGCAAAATTGCTACAGTTTTCTAGTTCCACATTCCAAAAGAGAAAGTCCCAAGAGGGTTATCAGAATAGAGCCATTAATTTCTCTTTGCCTCTTTGCAAAATAAAACAAATCCAAAACCCCATCATAATGTGAATATTCAAATTTCTCCACATAAACTAGATGAAAGCTGTTTAGAGGGAGTCAAAAGGTGTCCTGAACCTGGCTTGTTCTTCTCAAATAAATTTTTAAAAATTCAGTTGTTGTGGCACTGAATCCACAATGAAATTATGAACAAGAGCAATATAAAAGAGCCAAATTAAAAACAAGAATACACATTTTGTTCTGATATAATGGAATACATCATATCATTTAGGAAATTGCTGTTCTCCAAGAAAAATGAATGCATGCTAGTGCGTCCCATACTTCTTTTTCATTAATTTCCTGTGAACCTTCCCATGTCCTATTTAGGCCTGAAGCAACCCATATGGTTCAAGGTAGGCCAGATGGTGTGCCATCAAGGAGAATGTCAAGTGACCTTGCTTTAAGAAGCAGATTGAAAGCTTTAATGTGTCAGTCCTGTAGCTACATCTCAAATTCCCTTTCTTAATGATCACATTAGATATGAGAATGGAATCTATGCCCTCCTCTCCATACCCTTTTAATGACAATCTAAAAATCCCCTTTGGAACAAGGCACAGGATAATAACGTGGAATCATATTGATAAGAGAACAAGTGAACATGTCAAGCCTACACATCACCACCACTACTTTTCTCCTCGAGATTTCTCCCCTTCAGCAGCTTTTTAATAAAAAAATTAAATACTGGCATACATCTGTTATGTGTGTGTGTAGTGGCTAGGTAGTCCCCTAGTCAGCAGATCAGTTCCCAGCCATGCTTCTGATCTACCTCCAAAAACAATTCTCAGAGCTGTAAATCATTTGATACAACATTTCTGCTAATATCTGCAGGGTCAGTTTCAGAAAGTAGTACTGAAGAGGATTTCTGCTCAAACTTTTGGCCTTTGCAGATCCAGTAGGCTTTAATCTTATCCTCCCTTTATTCCTGTTTATTACCAGAGTCAGGTAACACCATGTAAATGGTGAAATATTGTATAGATGTAGTAATGAATTATTAGGCTTGAATCTTGACAAGATGGAATGATTGTAGATAAATGATGCTCAGGTCTGGGAGGTTAATAGGTTTGCATTCCACTTCAATTTAGGATACGTTTGCACTGGACCTGAAAGAACAACATGGAGTGTCTTTTACCAACTCTGACATGGAGTGTCCTTTATCAACTCTTCACTAATTATAGCCATTCTTCCATGAAGTTAGTCTGACCACTGTTCTGTGCACTGATATCCTCCTGGTCAGGTTGTTGTAATATGTTAGGTGTGGGACTGCCCTTGAAGATGAATTCTGACATGGAGCCATAGTGCACCAATGCTTAATGAACAGCATTGGATTTCTATTCACTTTAACTCCCAATTCAAGATGCTGGTGTTTGCTTTTAAAGCCTACACAGCTTGGGATCACCTGATTCCATACAATTCTACATGGCTTTAAGAATGTCAGATGAAGTATTTTTTTTGAATATTCTCAGTTGCTGAGGACTGGGATACATGGTACATACAACAGGTGAGGGACTTTTTTGTAATGGCATCTTGACTTTGGAAAACCCTCTGAGAGAAGGTTGGACTGGCACTGACACTACAGTATTCTCAGCCCCAAATCAAAATTTATCTATTTTCCCAAAACCTTTTAAATTTGTTGTAGTAGTTATGCCTGCTTTTTTAAATGCTTTGCTGTATTTTTGTCTTACAGTTGTTTGATATATTGTATAGTTTAATTATATTCTATTGTTATTGTGCACCCCCCCCCCCCCCCAGAATCTGTTAGGTTGCAAGTAAAAAAATATGAATCTACACACACACACACACACACACACACTTAAAAAAATAGACATGTGCACAAAATAATAGATTTTCTGATACTACTTTATTTCAACTTCACAAATGGTTACTTCATATTTTGGGCATTATTCCAAACTCTTTCATTTGCAATTGATTTCCTAGTTATTGGAAAACCTAGTAATATAATGAAAAATACTTGCTAGAGATATAAAGAATATCAACAATATTTCTTATCATTGAGAAGATGTTTCAACAGACCAAGATAACTCATTGAGAAAATGTTCAGTCATCTAATTTCAATATTTCTTTGCAAAAATTAGTTTGTGCGAAGTTTTATGCAAAAGAAACTGTGTTCTGTGCACTATGTTTTGTGCAATAGTGAGATATTTGGAACAGACCAAAAAAAAATCAAAAAATTCCTGAAATGCAAAATTACAAAATATGAAAAAAAGTTTTATTAGTTTTATACGTTTCCTAAATCCATAGAAACTCCCAATGTCAGGGCAGACCCCTTCAAGGAACTAAGGTAAACTTTGAAATTTAAGGAGAAAACACCTGAAATTATTCATTCTTATGTACAAGATTAAAATAATTATGCATCCATAATTCCAGATATAGGTCCTAATAATGGCTACAGGCTCTTTTAAAGCTTAGTAAATAAGAAGATATGTTTTTTGTGTATGTTCCTCAATATTCATGTTCCCAGAACCAGGGCATTATATATCTCCCCATGAAAAAAATACTTTTTTGTTGCTGTTGTTCTGGGTACAAAATTGTATTGTATATTGTACTCGTTCCTTTTATCTTTATCAAAGTAGCTATAGTTTAGTGTTCTTTTTTAATTTTTTAATTAAATTTTTATTAAACATATATTAAAAGAGAAACAGTATATAAATACAAATACATAACATCAAAAAAAAGGAAAAAGGAAAAACAAAGACAAAAAATAGAAACTTACACTTAATTACACTAAGACATACAATTAGTTTAAAAGTGAACTTCTGAAGATTCCTACTCATTGATTCATAAATTTGTCTATTTTTCTGCATATCACATTAAATACAAGATTTGTCATTGCTAACACTCCTTGTTAGTCCAACTTAATGTGCTTCGTGGTATACAAATCAATTTCGTCATATATACATATGTATTGTGCCACAGATGTTACTTTACCTCCACAAGTATCGTTATATTCTAAATTGTGTACTGTTCCTTGATATAAATCAAAGATCTCATTTTATCAAGTATTAATTAGATTAATACCACAAAGTTATATAAATCTCTTTGTTCTTAATTTGTTATTATTTTAGTTATATTGTAAGCTCTACAGGCATATCACATCTCCATTTTTCCTTTAAATGATAGTTTAGTGTTCTAACCAAATAATCATCCAGGCCAATTGATGTGGTATCAGTAAAGATGACACAAAAGAGTATGAGTCAGATGGAGCGGCTGGCTGAAGGTGGATTTACACCCACTAAGCTGGATACAGTGACAGTCTCATCCTTAGCCTCTTTTCTCATAGCTGAAAGGAAACAATAAATCCTTTATGAGCTCATATATTAAAGTGAAGAGGCATAGTGTAAATGTGGGAAATCCAGAATGGATTTGAGTGAGTAAGTGAAAATAAATATTCTACTTGGTTCCACATTTCTGATGTAGCAGAATAATAATAAATAATAATAAAGACTGACTGGAAGGATACCCTGTTATAACTTAGTTCTACTGTTCACAAGCTCACACACAGGTGCATATACACAGTGTGGGTATGTGGTAGAAAGGCTATTTTCATATGAAAAGGTGGCATCATAAGGAATTTTCCCCTATTCCTTTTGGGAGAGTCACTCTACTGGAGGAACAGGGTAAGACCCACTCCGTAACAACTTCCCTGGAATGGTTTTCTGTTCTGTTGGAATAATCATTGGGGTCAGATTGCATTGAGGGTATTCTTTTTGGAGTACTGTCACTTAGAGAGCCTGCAAATGTTGCCTTTTTGGACGGCAATTCCTAGGATGCCCCAGACAGCATGGTTTTACACACCACGCAAGCAAAACACTGTTACTGCACTGAAAAGTTGGATAACTATATTGAGAATTATGGGGCTCACTAGTCTTACGCAGGAATATATTATGTGTTCAGGGTTGCATTCAGATTAATGGTAAAATATGTCACATTGTAATTTGAGCATCATTCCCCTACTAACAGCTTATAACATCTACACTTTGTGTTTCTGTTTTGTGATTCCAGGAGCAGAAGGCACAGTGTTCCCTAAATCCATAGAAACTCCCAATGTCAGGGCAGACCCCTTCAAGGAACTAAGGTAAACTTTGAAATTTAATTTTCTCAAAGGTAGCTTTCTTGCATTCTGCATTCTGACTGGTGGCATTTCAGCTGGTGCAAGGGACAGATTATCTTGTGTCTAAGCATAGATGCCAAGGAATGGCAACAAGGCAGGTATGCTTCCACTACCCTTACACAACTGAATCTTTTAGAAAGGAAATTTTAAGAGAGAAATTGAAAATTCTGGCATGGGCTGTATGATAGAAGGTTCTAGGGGACCATGCTGAATGACAGAGTGACAGAAGTTACAGGAATGATACAGTGGTCAAATTACATTTTGTATAGATTTAATAACATGGTTCATGTATTTATATGTCCAAAGTTGGTTCATAAATCACTGACAGCACAGCTTTTTCATAGTGGTGGAAACACACACAGCCACATGGACATTCTGTGTGTGTCCCTTTTGGACAATTTCCTCTTCCTTTTCCAAAGAAAACAGGTCACATGAGGAGAGGATCCTCTGTGCATTTGGGTATCTGTGTAGCCTCTACATTAGCGATTAGGTCTGTGCCGTTCCCAAACTGCCTTTGGGTTTCATTGGCCTTTCTGGAAACCTTTTAAATAGGGTGCAGAGGAAGGGGAACTTTACTGTTTATTCTTTTTCTTCAAAACAAGCATTTTTAAAAGCATTTTCAAATGTCTGGAGTGATCCAGGACGGAAAATTGGGCCTCAGACCCACTTACCCTTGCTCTGGATCAGTCTTAGCTGAGTGTTTGTGATGGAGGTTTCTTCCGTGTTAAAGGTTGCCAGTTTGCTACACTTGAACTGTGCACTGAAAGCAACTTTCTTAACACTCTTCATAGCACAGTGCTTTCGACAGTGGAGGGCCATTTCTTCTTGACAATTGTGAGCAACTGTGTGTTCATTTTAGTAAAAATGTCCCCAAAATATGTTCCCCAAGAGCAAGTCTTTGCTTTGAATATTTAGTCAAAGAGGGTACTTTGCAAAGTCTTTTCTAAATGTACTCATTTGCTCTCCCCTCTGCATGTGATTTTTAAATAGGCAAAAGATTACTAGGTGGAAAATTTGGGTAAGCATTCACATATTGTAAGATAGATTTGAAATAACTTCCATGTCATTAGTATGGTGATGATAATGGCTGGCATCTTGTTACTTACTCTCCATAGGGGTAAGTTAACCTTGTGCCTACATATTTTACAGTCTGCTCTCCATATCCATGGATTTGCCATCCATGGATTTGAGCTAACGTGGATGGCAAGCCCACTGGGGGGTGGCATTAGCAGAGGAGGAGGAAGAGGTGGCAGGGCTGAGGAGGAGGAAGGAGAAGAAGAATGAGGAAGAGCGGAGAGGAGGAGGAGGAGGAGGAGGAAAAAGAAGAAAAGGAGGACAACCAGTGGCAAGGTAACAGAGGGGGGTAAGGGGAGGAGGAAAAAGTGGAGGATGTGGAGGAGGAAGGTAAAGAAGGACAAAAAGCAAATAGAAGGAGGAGAAGGAAGAAAGAAGAGAAGAGGAAGAGGAAGGAGGAGGAGAAGGAAAGCAGAGAAGACCAGGTAAGAGGAGGAGGAAGAGAGGGGGAGGAGGATGAGGAACTGCAGCAGTGGTGATGGGGAAGAAGTGGAGGAGGAGAAGAGGAGGAGGAGGAGGACAGAAGAGGAAGAGGAGGAAGGAGACAGGAAAGAGAAGGAGGAGGAGGAGGAGAAAGAGCAGCAGCAGTGGCAATGGGAGAAGAAGAGGAGGGGGAGGGGGAGGGAGGAGGAAGGAGGCAGGGAAGAGGAGGAAGAAGAGGCACCCCACTGCTCGTAGTGAGAACACCGAGGCTGGCATCAGGGAGGGGGAGGGGCAAAGTGCCATTGTCCTCAATGTTGGTGCAGCCACGTGGCCATGCCACCATTGATTACTATGGTACTTGAGCATCCATGGATTTTGGTATCAGCGAAGGGGTCTGGAACGGATCCCCCATGGATACTCAGGGCCCACTGTATTTGTGGTTCCCTTCCTCCTCCCACAGCAATCAGTGCCCCTACTCCCATCATAGATTTTTTGAAGCCCCTGTGCAGAGCTGGGGGGGGGGGGAATGCCGAATCATCTGTATATATCCCTGTAGCCAGATGTGCTGCTGAGAGTTCTGGTGGACTCCAGCATACCTCAGTGGATAATGTAAATGTCTTACATCGGGCTAGAAGGACATAACAAGTTTCTTCTGTGATCCTCCCTTGCTCTCCTCCTGGCACAGAATGGCTGTAAGGGCTTTAGTAGCTATATGGTAGGAGCAGGGCGTTGGTAAATGGCTCCACATTGCTGAGAACATACAGTACTATACTGTATAGAGCAATTTGACACATGGATTACTCTGCTTTACAGAAAGGATCTGTAACAAAAGCATATTTGTTCCTGGACTGGAAACATTTCTTGGAGTAGATGTGGACAACTATACATGTTATAATCTTTTGTATATTGTTTGAATTATCCGGAATTTTGCCCTTTCCTATCATTTTCACTAACTGGTGATGATCACTAACGTCCATTTGTCTAAGTTTCAATCTAACAATTTATGTTTAATCAAACACTCAGTCTCTCTTTGCACCATAATCTCATACTTTGTATCATAGTCTCATGTGCACATGTACCAGAATCCCCGAAGTTGGTTTGTTTTTCCTTCTACTTCTTCCTCTGTTACCTTCACCAATGTCTCGTCTGTTATCAATAATGATGAGTTCCAAATGATTACACAGCCATCACACTCAACACTCTTCCTATCATTCTCTTTATGACAAATGGTTTTGGATCACTGGCTGGGATCACCTTTTCTGAAATCAGACATTGTATTGTATTGTCCTTGCTAGAATGACATTCCCTCTTGTCTGTCATTTGTCGTGTCATCTCCTTATATGTCTTTGCCTTGTGGTGGCGGCTTGGTAAATTAGTGTAAAGGTGGAGTACCATTTGTAATAATCCATCTGAGATATCAAACCCATGGATGTCACATTTCATAAAAAGAAGAAGTAGGACATCTAATAGCAGCTTTCATTTTGTTTGATCTTGTTTGATTTTTATACCAATAGGCTTATGAATTTCTTACTGTCATAAAATAAAATGAATTAATAAAAAGTTGTTTGGTCTTTCTAGAGAGAGAATAGAAGGGTCATGAATACAACTAAATCAGTAGTACTCAAGCATTTTACCCTTGGGACCCTGCTTTACATCTGCATGTGGACATTGCCTCCCTCCTCTTGATGTAGTGTATGAATTCATACATTTAATGTAATGTATGGATAAACATATCTTGTTTATTTAGTGTGTGTATTTTCATTTGCACATTCATGTATATTTATATTTTAACATTTTATAAGGAAATAACATCTTTCAAATTAGAACAGTTTTATTTAAGTAAATTTAATATTTAATTCAATGCAAGTGTAAATTGATCCCACACCATGAAATAAAGAGACCAGAAACATAAACTGGATGTAATAAATGGGCCTTTATTAGACCTTAAACCTATTTAAACCCCAACTGATAACTGTAAACTTTCAAGACTTCAACTGAGGGTGAAATCCTGATGTGGGTTCAGCTGAAGCCTGGTGTCTTTACCTAGACTACCTCTTCAGCCTTCACATAGGGTGAAAACACCAGACTCTGAGGGCAACCGAATCCGATAGGGAGGTAGATATGAGGCACACCCTCACAAACTCCCTTGAGTTTGTAAGAGAGGTCAAAACCCTATATCTTCCCCAAAGGTTGTTTCACAAGCAGCCTCCATGGTCCTTGACATGTAAAGGCTGCCCCGATCCAGACCTTTCACCTTAATGGGATGCCAGGGTGCACACCGATTGTTTTCCCACCCCTATTAAGGCCAGGGGAAACCTAGCTAACATCCAGCCCTAAGCCAATTACCCGTCCCTAGAGACAGTATGAGGTAGGCAAAAAACCCCGGGAAAAGGGGAGAAAATTCCTACCTGGCCCCAAAGTGACCAAACATGTCCATACTGCCCTGAGGGTGGGATGTAATCTCACAAAAGAGGCCAGTGAGGGGGCAAGATAGCGTAGGTCTTTTCCCTGTTGGCAGGTCGGGCCCATGAAGCTGTTTATAAGGTCTCACCTTCTTTATAACCTCTGGTCTCAATTTGTGGGCCGTCTCAAATATTACACCCAAGCCTGTAGTCATGAGCCACTGTTTCAGTGTCCATTTTACATATTAAAAAAAATTGGGAAGAGGAGAAGAAGGAGGGATCAGAATCTCCAAGTCTCATGCCCTCCTTGAGCAACCTTCATGCCACCCTTGTGGGTTCCACCCCACAATTTGAAAACCATTGCACTAAATAGCAGCAGCAGCAATTCAACATAGGTCACAGTATGACAATATGTAGTCTACTATAAATTTTCTGCAGACTGGCTCATTACTGTAGCATGCCAGTGGTCACAGTGTCCTTGTCTTTACGCATAGCATTGGAGTTCACATTTATGAGAATTCCCATCATCTCTTCAGATAGAAAACACTAAGAATTCTAATCACTATTATTGTTGGGAAGGAGAAATAAGATTCAGTCTGCATACGCTGAAGTAAATGCATATTCCTTAACTGCAGATTAAGCAGTGGCAGAGATCATTGTGCTTGTCATTTTTTATGAGACACTTGTGTGGACTCAGTTTTGTCAGCTTGTGGGATTTTATTTAATTATTTAGTTTATAGCCCGGCACAGGATTCAACTGTGTTAGGCAGCAGTGGCTGGAGTTCTTCAAGTTCCATCTGCCAGAAGTAGAAATCAAAAATTCAGTCCCAAGTTGTGTTAAGTTAAAAAAAAAAAAAAAGAAATGAAAGGGACAAGGAGTCTTGATGGAGTTTGCAGTGCTCAGAGTCACCGCTTGATTGATATGCTCACAACCATAGATTTTACAACTACTTTTGATAGCTTCTCATCTGAACCCTGAATAGCCTGATATGGTCATGGTGCTCTTAAATCTGTAACTGCTACAGAAGAAAACCAAACTCCTGCAAATCCCCTATATGATATCTATAAAGGCATAGTAATAGCGACTAGTTTATATTAGCAATGATCTCAATTTATCTAGAAGAAATTATTGTTGAAACTGCTGCTACTGCTGTCATTTTCATTTATATTCTAAATTATAAGGTATATGAGCTATCTCTCACTTAACGAAGAAAGATAAATTCTAGGTGGAAGAGCTAGAGACCTGCAAAGTCTTTATTTGTTAAATAGAAATAGGAGAAAAATGCTAAAGTCAGAATGGTAAGGTGATTTAAAAACAGATACAGGTAAAGAAAAGAGTGTCTTCAACTGGCTGTAGGATTCTGGGAGTTGCAGTCCAAACAAGTTTCTTCCCCACCCTCCCAAAAACCCCTCTGATATGAACAGTTTTGACTGTTACTGGTGCTTTAGGCTCAAGAGGACAAAAGAGGAAACAATGCTGAGAGAGGAATCCTGTGAATATTTACTAATAGTTAAACCCCACTGGATAAAGTCAAATACATTGATTTGTAAGTAAGTTCCTTTCAACACAGTGGGCCTTTTCAATAAACTTGTATAGGATAGTCCTTTAAGTGAATGAAGTTTACATTTTAACTCTCTAAGTCACAGTGTTTTGGAACAGAAGTTCCATTTTTGGTATAGTGTGTCATTAAATGGTGAGCAAAGAGAAAAGTGTGGTCAAGTTTAACATACTTACCATAATAATCTTAGCCTTGTTTTAATTGTTCATGCCAACGAAACTGGCACCATAATGTCATTGCAGTATTGCTGTATTGCTCTCTCTTGTACAATTAGCTGTTGGAAATTTCTAAGCAAGGAAAGTAGATGTAAAGATTAACCTCTAAAATGTTTTATTTCGGCAAGCAAGGGAAATAAATTGTGACAGAATGATTTGTGAAGCAAATAATATTACAGGAATCAATTATGCTATGTATCATACATATTCCTACCATCAGCCATGGCAAAACTACCAAATGGGGAAAAGCCTTAGAAGAAATATAGTAAAGTGGGATGTATAAAATGAATGTAGAATAAAGTAGAATGTAGTAAACTAGAGAGCAGAAGTAATACACACAAAGAAAACTAAGGAAAATGCTACAAGGGAAGCTGTAGTGTGCACATTTGCCTAACTAAGTATGTAAAGCTTGCAAGATTGTTATAGTTTGAAACTTGCATGTCCAGAGGGCAGCCAAAATGGTAAAAGGTCTGGAAGGCGTGCCCAATGAGGTGCAGCTTAGGGAGCTGCTAGGGAAGAAAAAATGCACAGGGAAGAAAATGTTAAGAGGTGACATGCTAGCCATTTTTAAATATTTAAAGGGATGTCATATGGAAAAAGGAGCAAGCTTTTCTGCTGCTCTAGAGACTAGGAGACAGGGCAATAGATTCAAACTACAAGAAAAGGGATTCCATCTAAACAGAAGAACTTCCTGATGGTAGGAACTGTTTGGCAGTGGAACACACTGCCTCAGAGAGTGGTGGAGTCCCCTTTTTCTGAGAATTTTAAACATAGACTGACTGGCCATCTGTCAGGAGTGCTTTGATTCTGTATTCCTTCATGGTAGGGGGTTGAACTGGATGGACCTTGTGGTCTCTTCCAACTCTATGATTCTATTATCCTACAGGAAAGTGATAATTACCTATGGCTGCTTGATTTTTGTTCTTAGCATCTCATCAGACAATAAGTAAGATCTCTCAGTGATGCTGTTACTATTGATGACCACAGATCAGAAATCCAAGATCCCACAGTCTAGAAGCCCATCAAATGATGATGCCAAAGACACAGTGGCACGTCCTCAGTGACAGTAATCTGACATACATTGTGAAAGGCCCACATTCTCAATGTTTTTGTATGGAAAGAAATTTAATTGGACCCAATAACCTCAACGCAAGTAAGCACATGTGGACATAACATACACATGACACACACTCCAACTCCACCATGACACCACCTGGAAGCCATCCGCCTGCCCACATGTGGGCTGGCTTTACAGCATTCTGGTGGCACAGTGTTTAGATGCTGCACGCTGCCCAAGGGCTGTAGAGCTGTGATGGCAGCAGCAGAAAGGGCGCTCTTTAGCTGGCTCAAAAAGAACCTGCATTTTGGCACCTCTTTTTGAGCCGCAAATAGTCAGATCAGGGTCATTGTATGTGGTTGCTATGGCCCTGATTTGGCTCTCTCAAGGGCAGCATCACATCGTCCATTCATGACTATCTGTTTTACTCCAAAGTTGTTTTTTTAAAAAAACAAACACCCAAAACTTGTTATTAGAACATTTTCACCTTGCATTGAACATTAGCACATGTATGAAATTTGCAGGATATTTCAGAGACATCTCTCTCTCTCTCTCTGGCTTTTCTTCGCTAACGAAGATTCAGGAAGGACTTATCCCACGCTTACTACAAGCGCATTGATGACTAAAAAGGCTGATCAGAGATAAACAAGTCCGGTTACAGAAAGCACAGCAGAAAGTCTCCTTGGGTGATGTTTCCAAGTTGTAGCTCTTTCTGCGTTGTCGTTTCTTTTCGAGACTCATTCAGCATGAGTTCTCAAAAGAGGCTGCAGCATTGTGGATAGTGCGTCTCCATGCCTCCCGATGTGAGGCCAGGGCAGACCATTGTTGGTGATCAATTTGGCCAAGCTTGAGATGTTGTTTCAGGGAATCCTTGTATCTCTTCTTTGGGGCGCCCCTCTTTCGCTGACCCGTGGCGAGTTCACCGTAGAGTACTATTTTGGGGAGGCGGTGGTCCTCCATCCTAGAAACATGACCTGCCCAGTGCAGCTGCGTTTTCAATAGCATGGCCTCAATGCTGGTGATCCCTGCTTGCTCCAGGATAGCAACATTCGTCATATAGTCAGTCCAGTGTATGTTTAGGATTGTGCGTAGACAGCGCTGATGGAGTGTGGGTAAATTGTGTCCAAATACATTTCATTCAAGGGGTATAGTGAACAAATTAGGTGAATAGGGTATGTAAATATTCAAATGAGGAAAAATGTATAATAAGACAGCACAAATTGTCTTCAGTGCCTGAACAAAACAGGACAGGAAGAAAATGCATGTAGGATTGGGGGGGGGAGGGGGATAGAAACTGCAGTCTCCTATCACTCAACCGGGCACAGAACTACTATGCCTTAATTCCAGTAGTTTGGGAAAGGCAGTCTCTCCAACTGCAATTGCTCTGGCCTCTGAGGAAAAAAACAGCCAAGATGATGATGATGGTGGTGGTGGTGGTGATGTTGTTTATTATTAGTAGCAGTATTTACTGGACTTAATCCCCTCCCAACTGGAGTATAAATGCTCTAAACAAACAAACCAGTGCTGTTGCTGGTGGCATCTGTTTGGTGTAGTTTCCTTCCATTCTATCAGATCGGGCTACTGGTTGAAACATGGGATGTGACTTGTTTACCTTTAATGGTTGTGAAGAACAGGAAATTTCAGCAGATTTTGCCTGGCAGCCCTACTTCCAAACTTGGAGAATTATTTCAGATTGAAATGGTACATAGCTTCAGCCTTGATCTGGATGTGAGCACTTTACTTGGCAGTACACATCAGATGCCAGGTTAAAGAGCAATACAGCAAGGAGGGCAATGTGGAGGACAAGAAGGGAGAAGGATGGGAGAGAAAGAAAGAACAGTGGCAGGAGGAAAGGCACAAATAGCATGTTAGGAGATTTTTGTTTAGAATGGCAGGATCAAAGGGGTTCAAATTCCCCATTCCTCCTCACTTCTCAGTTTCAGGCATGCTTGGCCTCACTGTGGCAGCTATTTTGATTTCTACACAGATTCATGCAGTTTTTAAAAAAAATATAGCTTAAAAGCCACCCATGGTTTATCCCTTGTTTTTATGTGGTGAAGTGTTTGTCTGAAGCAGCTCTGTATGGAAGAATCGTTACCATATCACAGAATAAGTTTGTTTACTTCCCCTCTTCCGTCAGATGATTTCACACCAAATTAAGATAAGGGGTTAAAAAGAATTGTGTTGCCTCCAGGCAGTAAAGACTAAAACTTAGCAGATGGTTTTTCTTCCCTCTTCCCTACTCTCTTCCAAATTATTCTTGCTTTCTATGCAAGATCTGTTAAAGAAAGGGGAAAAAAAGCCTTCTAGAATTCAGAAAAAAAGGAAGCCAATATGATTATGAGTAGAAAGTACCAAGTGGCAGATGAAATTTGCTTACACTGTGAGTTCAGCAGAAAAGTATTCTCCTGTACCATGTAGAGCATTAGGCTGTCTAAATAGTCCAAGTGAGACCTATTCTTCCAGGCAATGATTTCAAGGCCATGTTCGGCTAATACAGGAAGCTCATTTTGCAAAAATAATAATTCTGAGGCAAGCAGTACTTTTTGTCATTATGTGCTGCAAAGGTTTTTTGTTTTTGTTTTTTTAAATAGGAAAACCCAAAGACAAATAACAGCTCAATGTACTCATAAGGATTAACATGGAAAAATAGATCTTATTTTAAAAAAAATGAATGGTACAGAAAGAAGAAAAAATGGTCAGAAAATTAAAATTATTTATCAGTCTAAGGTCAGAAATACTTTTAGGTGGTGTACTGTGTGTATGTGTGTTAAAGGATTATGCATCTGAAAGATTGAAACTGGGTTTATGTTTAGTTATATCCCCATGTCTTCCCCACATCTTGCTCCCCATGGCAACCCTCTCCCCCACCAAGGCTGAAAGACCCAGCTGAAATACAAAACAAACAAAACAAGCAGCTTAATTTATATACCACTTCATACCACCTAAGGAGTGTCTAAGCGGTTTACAACTGTAAGCTACTTGCCCCCAACAATCTGGGTACTCATTTTAGCAACCTCGGAAGGATGCAAGCCTGGGTCGAGCTTGAGCCCTTTTGCTGGTCTTGAACTCGCCACCTTATGGTTTTGAGTGGCTGCAGTACAGGCATTTAACCACTGTGCCACCAAGCTCTATTGCTTCAGACAAAAAAAGGAAATCTCCAAAAACCAGGTACAGGCTTACAGCCTACTCATCCACCTTGACCATGGGAGGCATTTTTGAGGAACAGGAGGGACAGCTATGGGGATAATGAGACTGGGAAGTCTGCTTGGGTTATCCCTATTACATGAACCAAAATCCAAATCCAGTGTATTGGAGACAACAGAGCCTGTTGGTTGATGACCATGTCAGTTGGGATAGAAATGTGAAGCTTCTTACTCAAAAAAGAGGGGGGGGGGGGAGGGCAGAAAAACCAGTTTTTCCCTAGTTATTTTAGAAGTCTTTCTGGGAAAGAAAGAAAATTTGAAAAGATCATGGAATATTTTCTTTTTAAATGATTAATATAATCTTTAGAACAAGGTGTTAGTTTATTTACTCCCACAAAAAGTTTTGTGTGTGTGTGTGTGTGTACACACACATACACAGTTATAATTATGTGATTGTATAATTATATACACAGAGACGATACTTTAATATCCTAAAGTAATAAAATAAGTCGCAATCTGTAAATGATGATAATACCACATTTTTTCATTTCCAATTACCGCTCCCCAATTATTTTTTCTCCTTCACTTTAAATTTTCAAGAATTTTTGCATTTCTAAGCTAGAAGCATCTGAGAGCTGCAGCCCAAAGAGGTAACTTTTCCAAGCTCTGGAAAAAGCAGCCAGTATTAGGTAACTTGGTTGCAGGAGATTGCTGTTAATTCCATGGGATTCTTTCATCTTTAATCCTCATCTGTATATTTCTGTAACTTTTCTGAAATGAGAAGTTGCTTAGCTAATGTAAAATGACAGGAAATTGCATGGTAAAGGCAGATGACATGATAATGATAAGTGATCATCAAAGTATTATTCATACCTGTGTGCCTTAAGTATGGATTCTCTTGCTTCTATTTCTAAATTTGGGTGTTCACTGGTTAAAAAAAATCTCTGCCTTCTGTCCACTGACTCTAAATCAAGGTTTCTTTCCTGCTGATATTTTTTAAAAAATGCACACAGAAAAAAGACTGGAATCTCCTTTCGAAACATAGGGGAGTTAGGCACTCTGCAAGGAAGGATTTTTAAAGTAAAAATAACTTAAGTACAGACTGTTTGGAGGGTGGAGGAATTATAAGCATAAGGTAAGGGGAGCAAAAATGCTCAGATAATAAAAGGATTTAAGTTGCTTAATTCTAGGTAAATGGGCAATTCAGAAATCTCAAACTTCTGGAATCACAAATCTAACACTGGAGAAGAACTAGCTGCAAAATCTAGATCTTGCAGTAATGCTAAATCTACAGCAATTGTAGAAAAGAACTGGAAAGGAGTCCTGTATAAAGAGAAGCTAAAACTTCTACAAAGATGCATCATCGCTAATCTCCAGTTCTGAAGTCTCCGTTCACAATGTAATTAGATGGGCATTTATGTGTTTTCTTTTGGGGTGTTAGAATGTCCCTCCTCCTCCTCCTCCTCCTCCTTGGAAATATTTGTTAAGTTTAATGACTTCATTGCAATCTTTACTATCCCAAATAGAAATTTCATTAGAATCAGGATATCGACCACCACTTTTCATGCGTTTGATGGCATGAGTCTTTTGCAAAGCGTATGTAGTTGATCCATTTTACTCCATCATGTAAAGAATCTACATTAATTCCAGTTTTAAAAGCTCCTTTTGTTCCTCAGTTATAGTTAAATTCCTGTTCTTCTTGTCTTTTTTTATACCAGGAATTTTGATTTTATGTGCTCTTTAGTTATACTTGATTCTTTCAGTTGACATAAGTGGTCCATCCATTTCACCAGCTGCTCTATACATAAAAGGGCATGGTTATATATGGAAGAGTAACAGTTTTAATATGTTTTATCACCACTAGCATCAATTGCAGCACCTTCTCTCCTATATCTCATTATACTTATAATTAAAAAAATAAAATAAAACCCTAAATAGCTTAAGAGCTTAATATTTGAAGGAGCACCTTTTCCTATATGAACCTGTTTAACAATGGGGTCTGGTGGATGGGCTCTCTTTTGTGTCTTACCAGTGCAGGCAACACTGGGAACTTGAGAAAGGACCTTCTCTGCTATAGCACCCCAGTTATGGAATGTCCTTTCCTTAGAGGCCTGATTGGTGCCAATACTGTTTTAATTTTGATCCCATGTTAAAGCAGAGCTTTTAATCAAAACCTTTGGGGGTTTAATTATTTTATCCCATTTTTATTGGTACAGTTTTAACTTGATTTAATTTGTGAGAGAGTTTAATATGTTTTAGACTGTAAATTTTATTTTTGTTTTATGTTTCTTAGATTGATTTTTTTGTATATTTTTGGTTATCATATGGGATGGAAATTTGCTTGTTTGTTTTATTGTTTGGGGCATTTGTGTACTACTTTTATGCCCACCAGGACCTCCAAGGGATAAAAACATTTCAAACAATACATAGATGAAAACTTTTAAAAACAAACTAAGAATGATCCTTTAAAATAATGTAATGAAGATGCCAGCCACAGATGCTGGCAAAATGTCAGGAATAAATTCTTCTAGAACAAGGCCCCATAGCCCAAAAACTCCACAAAAAACTAAAACTAGATAGTTAAAAACAGGTAAAGATGTTTCAGTGCCAAATACCACAAGGAATAAACACCATGTTAGCAACCTGCCAGAAGCTCAGAAGAGATGTAGCTAGCCTAACTTCCCTTGGCAAGGAGTTCCACAGTCACAATGTGGCTACAGAGAAAGCCCTGCCACCAGTCTATCCTCACAGTGTGTTGCCACATGTAACAAGGCCTCCGTCACTATTTATTTCAATAAAAAAAGAAAGAAATTAATTTCATAATATAACTGGACAGGGAAAATAAGGATTTCTTATAAACTGTTCTATCTGTACTCTATTCACCTCAAGTAGAAAATAGATGCTAATAAATTCAGTACTTTGAAAATATTAATAATAGCCATTTCAGATTCTGTGGCAGATTCATATAGTGAAAAGGCTTAATGCTTAATTACAGTGCTCATCCTTCCCTCAAGTGCACATGTCGTGTTGCAGACAAATTTTTACAATGACATATGTGGGAGAATGAGTGGCAAAGTTAGTTATTCATCAGAGAATCTGGTTTGCCAACCAAGTGCTGATTAAGAGGAAGCTGTGATGCTTTATCCCTGGCAGACCATATTGGTCTAAGGCATGCTTTCTGAGGCAATCGGGGGTGGAAATCTTTTGGGGAATGATTAAAAATTCCCTTTTGCTTCAATAGCATATACATAATGACAATATTCATTCAAATATTTATTTCCAATCATTTTATGCTGAGGTTGGTCACAGCAAATAACAGTAAATCTTCAGTATGGATTCTGACTCTTACAAGATTTTAGCATAGTTTCTGTTGTGTTGCTATTTAAAAGGTTATGCAGATTAATCAGAGGTAAAAGAGGGGAATGGAAGTCACTGTTATAATGAGAAGTTGACTAAAAGTGATTGATTTGTTACATTTCAAAATTGCCCCACTCTAGGACATTAACTCAGACATACTTAAGTAATCTATAACAACATATTCAATACACTTATTCACATAACAACAAAAAAAAATCACCTCCCTTTTTCAGTTTAACAAATGTGAAGGGCTTTCCATATCCACTTAAGCTCAAAAAATGCTTGTAAAGTGCAAGTTTTAAGGGCCATGGCATTAAGGGGGACATTATTTAGGCATTATGGACATGGTTGTCGTTGTTGTATGCCTCAATTTGTTTCGAACTTATTGCAATCCTAAGGTTTGCAGATATCATGGGGTTTTCTTGGCAAGATTTCTTCAGGGAAAGTTTGCCCTTGCCTTCTTCTGAGATTGAGAGAATGTCGCATGCCCAAGATCACCCAGTGGGTTTCCATGGCTAAGTGGGGATTCAAACCTGATCTCCAGAGCCGTAACCCAACACTCAAACCACTACACCACAATGGCTGTCCTATGGAAATACTATCGGGTTACCACATTGTGATTAATTCCAGCTTCACCACTACTTTGGAGTGGAATGACTGTCAGTAGAAGAGCTTACTATAAGTGAGAGGTGGGCCTACATCCCATTTCTATGCAAGTGAAGCTGGCATGGTTCTGTCCTTATTTATCACTATTTAAGTTAAAATATGGCAACACGTGAAGCACTAATTTAATAGCAGAAGAAACGAGCATACACACACACCATTATTAAGAATATAATGATATTTAAAAAGCACCAAATGTAAATACCAGTTAAAAATAGTTTGATATAAGTACATCCTCAGTTACTAATTAAGAGACACCAGTATTGGGTCCACAGATACTGTACTTCTCTAGTGAGGAAATTCCAAAGGCATGGGACCACCATAGAAAAGACTCTGTTTCTAGTGCCCATAACCTAATGGTTCTCAACCTTTTGTCTTCCAGATGTTGCAGACTTCAACTCCCAAAATTCCTGAACATTTATCTTATTGGCTAGGACTTGTGGGAGCTGAAGTCCAAACCATCTGGAGGAGCAAAGATTGAGAACCACTGGTCTAGAACTTCTTGATGGCAGGTCAACAGTCAGAGGGAAATCTGAGAGCCTAAATAATACTCCTAAATAATTTAGGACATTTTGATATGTTTAAATATATTTTTAAACTGGTATTAACTTCTTTTTAAAAAGCAAAATGGTTGTTTAATTTTTCTTTTCTTTTTACCTTTGTATTAATAGTTTTTTTTTTATTGCTGTGGCAAGAGAAAGACAGGATATAAATTAAATAGTTAATAGACATCTGTCCCGAAAGGAGGACTGGGAAGCAGCTTCTCTTTGAGTGCAACTCTCTGTGTATTTGCTCCTTTTCTTTTTTGCAGTAAAGCATTTCTAGACAGGAATTCATGTGAGTCTCGCTAAGACATAATGTGCTGTAAATCAATCCTGATACCACTATGCTGTGTGACATTTTTAATAAACTCTGTGATTCCTGATCACCGGTGTTATCATAACCACATTTTGGTTTGAAATACAGCCCGAATAGTGGCCATAGCACTTGAAAGAAAATTGCAAGAAAAATTATGACTCTTGCCTAGTTTAAATATACAGTTACAGACTATACATTCATTACAGAGATGTTGTTATGTGTAACTGCTTTCAAGTTGGCTTTAACTTATGGCAACCCTTTGAAATACCTCCAAGACACCAGCTTATTAACAGTCTGTTGTGGTCTTACAAACCCATAGCCGTGGCTTCCTTGACTGAGTCTTTCCATCCTTAATGGTGGCTTCCACTTTTCATACTGTACTCCACTTTACCAGTCATTGTTGTCTTTTCTAATGTTGTCTCCATTTAGTCATTCGGGCTTCTAGGGATACATCAGGCTTGATCTGAAAATTTCTGCACAGAAATACAGTCTCCTGCACAGAAAATGTAGTTTCCATTGCATAAAATACTGTTTTCTGTACATATTTTGCACAAAATAAGTCTTCAATTACAGCCATTTATGTGCAGAAAACATCGTCTTCTGCATGCAAAATAATATTTCTGTGTTGAAATACTATTTTATGCTTAGAAAATGATGTTTCCTGTGCAAAATAACCACATACACATTTTGCACAGAAGTCATCCTGAACTGTGAAGACTCTTGTCCATTCAAGATCCTTCTCATCAGGATTTCTTGTACCCTGCCCAGAGATTTTTGAATATAGAGTGGAATATAAATATTTTAATTAATAAATAAATGAAGTATTAGCAAAAGGATATTAGTTACAGCCTGGTTGGATTACTGTAACATGCTGTATGTGGGGTTGACTTTGAAGAATGTTCAGAGACTTCAACTGGACCAAAGAGCTGCAGCCATATTTCTAACTGGGGCTGGCTACAGGGCTCACACAACTTCCATGTTGCAACACTGGCTCCCCGTCCATTCCCAAGCTCAATTCAAAGTGCTAGTTATGGCCTTTAAATCCCTACGCAGCTCAGATCCAGGTTATTAAAAGGACCATATTCTTCCTTAAGAAACAGCCCATGCTTTGAGATCTGCTGGAAGGAACTTCTCTCTGTCCCACTTCCCTCACAGATATATCTGATGGGAACATGGGAGAATGCCTTTTCAGTGCCTGCCCCCAGGCCCTGCACTCCTTTCCCAGAGACATTACACTGGCACCCTCCCAACTTTCTTCCTGAAAACAAGTGCACTCTTTTCTATTCCAACAAGCATTTGATGAGTGGCTATGTGTGGTCCATGTTACTCAATGCAATTAAGAGTGCTAATTGTTATCCTAGTGTATGAGTGTGTTTGATAATATATGTTTAATTTGGTTTTCATTTTTTATTGTTTAATCTTCTTTTTTATTTTTTATATAAAATATTTTATTGAATTAAAAACTTTACATTGTATATTGAAAGCAAAACTACATCATATGGACAATAGAAAAAATGTTGAAAATTCAGTATGCAAACTCTTAAATACAAATTTCCTGCTTGGTCATATCCTTGTGTCTTATTAAATTATATTTTTTCTCCTCTTTTATAAAATAAAACTGTTATCTGCACCTTTTAAATCTTAAACCTTTCTGCAATATTCGTACAACAAATTTTAACTCTATTTCTGTTAATACCATCAAAAGAAAAATTATATATAGTCTTTTGCCTTTGATACACTTCTTTCCCTCCTTGTTTCATACTATCTGGTGGCTTTTTAATGATGTCTTTTTAATTGCTGAAAGCTGATTTGATATAGATCTGGAGAAAATATGAGATAAAAATAAATGTGATGATGATGATGATGATGATGATGATGATGATGATGAGTTTCTGATTACAGATTTGAGCATGCATTACCTTTACAATCTCTAAGAAACAATCTAACAGTGTAGTACTCTGTACTGCATCCAAAGAAGTGGGTTTACACTCATGAAAGTTCATGCAAAAATAAAAACCAATTAAAGGTGCTACTGTATTCCTTCTCCCCTTCTGCTCCCTTCCTATTCTTATGTCTAATGAATGTAAGTTGGAAGCAACTGTATTTAGTGTATAGTCATAATTTAATCAGCACACTTCAGCAATGGGAGAGAGTATATTTTTATTCTTATTTGACTAAGAAGCTGGCCTGTCTTCATTTGTCTACACATGGCTACATTTGCTTTCTTCAGCACTAAGTTTAAGCTTGACCATTTAGCTATGGCTGAAGGCATACGTTTGGGCTTATGTTGGGTATAAGAGTGGTGTCTAGATCCATGGTTGCCCAGAATCTGCTGCCCTAATGATCCACTTACAGATGTCTTCCTGTATGATCACCCACACATTTTATTTCCTACATTTCCCTACTTCCACAATAATTAGTTAGCTTTGGTTGGTCCTCTTCCCATGTAAGTAAATGTTGTGTAAGTAAATGTATTAAAGATGGAGAATAGGGGAACTTCATCCCCTCAAAATGATGATTCCCTTGGAAATACCAGACTGCTTAATAGTTCCATCCCAATCCACATCAGCTAAAATTGCATTTCTCTTTGCTATCGCATTTCCCCTGGCTACAATGATCCCTGCTAAGTTCTTAAGCTCCACCTACCATCTCCTCAGAATCACCAGCCATGCACTTTTCAGGCCAAGCAACAATTTCAAAATGTTGAGAGGCCAGGTTTCGACTTGGATAGAAATACTAGGTATCTCCAGGCCAAAGCTAAGGAGAAGTTTCCCATGAAACCCTGGATAGCTATTGCTCCCAATCAGAGTTGACAAAACTGAGTTAGATGAACATATAGCATAAGCCAATACTGTATAAACTATCTTCTAATGTTCCTGTATAATTTTCTTGCTTCTCCAAGGGGAGTTGTAATCCCACAGTCTTGACTGCTGGTGTTTCTTCGAAGAGCAGACACCACATAAGAGCCTCCTAGATCTGGCTGCTATTTACTTACTGCCTATTTGCCTGTTGTGGAGGGAACATAACATCCCAAACATAACATCAGAGCTTTTTCTGCCTGTTTTATGCCCCACCAGATATACCAGTTTAGAGCAATATTCCTCTGATTTGTTCACCATACAGAAGCCATGGTGTTCTCGGGTATGAATGCGAGGCTCCCCTTGTGTTGATATTTTACCAAGACAGGTATCTTCAAGCATTACTTCTGAAATATTACACCCTTAATGTGTGTCGCACTAGTCAGTTATCCCAGGTGCCCTTGACCATGGTCAATATAAAATATTATACGTTTTTAGACATGTTCAGTAGCTAACACCATCCAGTATAAAGTAGACTAGAGTTATCACTACCTCTTCCCACCCCATAAACCCCATAGGCATAGCAATTCAATAGGACCCTTTTTGGGAGATGAAAAGGGAATGAGAGTGGGTGGGTAGAATCCTGAGGAACAACCTAAAACATCTTACTTCAGCAGGAAATTTACTATACAGAAACTTGATCAGAGATTTAGATTTCTTTTACACTACACAGATGCAGCACCTAGATATCCTTTTAACTGCTGTATCTCCATTATCCCTACAGAATCCTGGGATTTGTCATTTGGTGGAGCACTACAGCTTTCTGACAAAAAAAAAAAAAAAATCTCCTGAAATTATAAATCTCTGAATTTACCATGGAATGAAAGTGTCTAACTGTGTAGTGTTAAAAAGACCCTATTTTTCATAGTATAATACTTCTTGCCTGGATTTAAAGGTATGGTGAAAAACATCCCAGTGAGGAAAAGGTTCACTGTTATTCCATACAATTGTTGCTTTCTCAGGGCTTGCCCACTTGGCCATTTATTTCTAGATAGTGGGGCATTGTTGGTTAAGGGAAGATGGTATAATTAGAGCTTCTCTGCATGCTCATGTCCTGATTTACAAAGCTGTTTCAGAACCTTGAAAGTTGGACTGAATGATGAAGAACTGGGATTGAACAGTAACCTAATCACCTTCTCTTTTTCACTGCTTCCTCACCATGTAGCTTTAAGAAGAGCTAGTAAAAAAGCTTAGTTCATCCATTTAAACCATGTTCAGTTGTGCTAGCCTATACTATAAGCTTTCATCAGCAAGGAAATATGCAAAGATTGAAGCAGTTTGAAAAATTATTTTTGAACTTTTCCCAGAAAGAACCAATCCCAATCTTTTTTTTCTTTTCTTTTTTTCTTTTTTTGGTAAAGTTGAGGCTTCACAAACTACAGAATCCTCAGTTCCTGTTCTTTGCTTGGCTGTTAATAGCAGGACTAACCTTCTGCATCCAGCATATACATATACTTAAAGCTATCTGCATGGGGGGAGGGGGGAGAGAATTGTCTATAAACATGAAATATAGAATTGAAAGTTAAATTATCCAAACATTCCTGGAGATTGTCCAAAATGCTTAAATAATTAGAAATTTGGCAACAGGGGAATATTATTTACTGTGATTCAAGTCTGCATATACTGCACTGTGAGCATTATAATTGGTTGGTTCAAATAATTGAGGGTTGCATAATGGATGGGGGGTTGCTTTCTCATTTAAATTAAGCTCTTTGGCTGTTGGTCCACTATTATAACAATGAACACTCTGTTCCAGACATTCCATCTGTTGACTGCAGTTGGAAATCAATAGCTATTTCATAACAATGTAAAAGCCAGAAGAAATAGGTATTCTTTTGAAGTATAATGAGATTTTTTTTACCGTTTCAAAATACAATATTTTGTAAACTTATGTTGAGAGCTCATAAATATGTGTGTGTGTTTGTGAAGTCTTTACCCTCAGTTAAATTATACAGTACATAGTATGAATTATAGCTGTTTTCCTCTAAGATCAAACAGAAGTAGCTACATTCCCCCTCAATGGCTTAGAGTGATTTTATCTTTTAATGACAGGTTGCTGCCACTGAGCTGTTCTTCATGTATATAATTCTCTGCTGATTTAACCCAAAGGACATTGTGGCTGACTGAGTTTCTTTTTTTAAAAAAAAGAACATTATATTCAGTGGTATCCATAATATGTCACAGCTACCAATGATTTAGTGAAAGTGATCTAATTCCATCTCTTTTAAGAGGACTGCCATCTATTACCTAACAAACACAGAGTCCAAAGAGCTAATGGGGACTGATTTCTAAATAGGAATCTGATTTAAAATTGATGGCCGCAGAACTTTGGGAAAATAAAGTCCATTTTTGTTTTCTTTTGTATTCAGTTTCAGAAGTGAGTGCTTTGTTGCCAGTAGTCTTGGATGAAGCATGTTAAATGTGAAGCTGTCACATCAGTTTATAAATAGAATATTCTGTTTTATAAAAATCACAATAGTGAATTCCTTGAAGCTTGAACCATAAGTTGATGGGACATGGTTAGGAATGATGGATTTTTTTAAATTTTCCCCCCTCATGGTTAGATTTTGAAGATGATTTAATAAAACAAGCTTCTGAAATGCCAAAATTTTGGCAGTGATATTGCCTTATTTCTGTTGTCATTTTGATTTTTGCAAACACAAGACCCCCCCCCCAAAAAAAAAAACCTTCAATAAAATTCAGTTCTGAGCTTCTTTTTTCCTTTGCAGGATTGAAATTGTGCCTTTAGGTATCAATTGAAAAGGATTGGCTCTTATCAACAGCAGATATCATGTCAGTAAAATTGTAGTCACATATACCTAAGCCCAAGTCAAACATCTTCTCAGATGTTATTGTTTCTCATAGGCATTTGCTAAACAAGGCAAGTAATAAATTGGGGTTTATTCTACTAATAAACAAAAAGTAGAAGTTAAATGAACAACTAGAATAAATGTGTATTGTTTACTGTTCCTCAAATATGACAAAATCATGAACAACCATTGTCATTTCCCCATATTTTGCATTAAGAATATCTTTGGGATTCATTGTTCCATTCTAGTGTTGTTAGAATCATCTCCAGTTGCTCAGCTGACCTAAAAAAATAAAAATAAATCTCCCTGTCTTATTTGTCCACAGCATACTTAATGTTGCACTTTGCTGTCATGTTTCCTCTTACTTATCTTTTTAAAGCCACCCCAAATGTTGCAACCTTTACTCTTAGAGGTGTCTGCATGAGCCAAAAGACCCATGTTCCCTCTCTTCAGCCTTCCCTGCCTTCCTTCAGTTTAGCGGTTTCAGATCATGTGCATGTGCCAGCAAAAGAAAAGAAAAACTTCATTCTTTAAGACTTAGAGGAACCTGCAAGAGGAGGAAAGAGAACAACAGCAGCATACACACATCCAGGCACGAAGATCAAGCAGACCTAACATGAGAAAGAGATAAAGGAGAGAGGCTCAGAAGAGCCTAGATCAGTGATACCCTTGCCCCCACTTGACATCATGCACCTCCATTCAGTGCAGTATATGAATATAAATATTTTAATGTGCATATTTTCATTCACATGTTCATGTATATTCATATTTTAATATTTTATAAATAACATCATTCAAATTAGAACAGCTTTAAGTAAATTCAATATTTAACCCAACACACATGAATTTTACGCATAAAACATTTGAGAAGAGGAAAAGGAGGAGGAATCATGGCCTCCAAGTTTTGTCCCCCCCCCCCCCTTGAGTAACCACTTCCTCTCGGAGGCCTGACTGACCATTTGAGAGCCACTGGCATAAATAAATTCTTCACATCTGGTCACCTGGATATGAAAAAATCCTTTGTCCTGTGGACAAAGCACCCTTTGTGCCCATAAATCAGTGGCAACTGCTGAAATTCATATCAGCAGGGCAAGCCCAGGAGGAAGGAAGAGGACAGCACATCAACAAGAGAGGCAGTGGTGGTTCTGATGTCATTGGGGCAGTGGATTCACTCTCAGTTTTAGTCTGAACTTTGAAGGAGTTATCCATGGTGCTGAACTTGTTTGGCTTGTATTACCTTAGGTACCTTCTTTAAAAGACTAAACCCCAGAATGGATTTATTGACCCACTGACATCAAAACCACCAGTCCACCAGTTGGCACTACCAGAGACATACTGCCCTTTTGCTGCAGTCTGGGCATGAAATCAGCAACCTCCCTTCCAACACACTTCTGTCATTACCACACCTATTGAAATGCATAGGGTATATGTGTTTTGAGGCCAAGCCAATTTCTTTTTTTGAAAATGCTGTGCCACACATAGAATTTTAAAAAATAGCCATGTTAGTCTGGAAAATAAGTATGCAAAAGGATCTTGTAGCACCTTTGAGACCAACTGAAAAAAGGAGCTGGTAGCATGAGTTTTTGTAGACTTGAGCCTACTTCCTCAGATGTATGAGGTGGAGTTGAGAGTCCAGGGACCTGTATAAGCTGGTTAAATGTGAGGATAGCAACAGAAATGCAAAACTTGTGGTTATGGAGATATACTCATAGAATCATAGAGCTGGAAGAGACCCCAAGGGTCATCCAGTCCAACCCCCTGCCATGCAGGAACACACAATCAAAGCACCCCCAACAGTTGGCCATTCAGCCTCTGTTTAAAAACCTCCAAAGAAGGAGAGGTGACAAGTTCAGTGTTATTGGGGGACAAAGGCAGAATGTTGCCAAAGCCAAAGTGTAACCATATGAATGAGTATTAATATTATTACATTTTATTTATAATGTGGTTTAAACTTGTATTGGAATGTAGTGTGGGAACCAGAAAGGAGATATGGTGAACTGGCCAATGGATATACAGCCGTCTTTTTGTCTCTGTGGGAGATCTGTTCCAAACACACCTCAAGTCCTGTTGTTTACTATGGTTGTGCAACATGTGCACGGCGACTTCTGCAGCTGCATGCACACCTCACCATTAAAGACAATAGGGTTTGTTGTCTGTGAAAGTTCAAATTCACAGACAGCAAGCCTGCGGTCGCGGATAACAAGAACCCACTTGTGTCTATGTATTCAATCATATCATTGACTGAGCACAGCATTGGTAAATATAGGCTATGTGAGTACAGCTCCACCACCATTCCTACTCTGGACTTCTGTGTATGTCTTCCAGCCCGAAGCAGCTTAATGCAGTGGAAGCACACTCCCATAGCCCATCTGTTGCTGGGGGAGAGGAGGGGATTCCCAGGCATTTTCCAGTTGCAATTGTGTTGACAGCAGATGGGAATAATTATCATCCTACAGACCCCACACTATCCTGACCTCAAACTGGCAAGACCATCAATATGTGGTTGGACTGGGGAGCACTGAACAAGGGGGCACTGGATCCTTCTCAAAAGTATCCCCAAAAGTAATGTGCCTCCAGTTATGCTAGGCATTGTCACCTACACATTTCTGGCCATTCTGACTCAAAAGCACAAGTAAAAAGTACAGATATATATACTTTTATTAAGGCAGTAAGAACAACTTCCCACTATTAGCATGTAGAAGTACTTGTTATGCAAAGGCCAGGAAAACCCATTTTGGTTAACTGTTTAAAAGCAGCTGTTAACCGCTGAACTTTATTCATCTCCAAAGAAGACGTGGCATTGGCTGAAGTAGCTGTTAGAAATGCATGCATAAATATGGACTTGAGAGGTCTTGTTGGCAAGTAAAATAATGCAGTCATTTTCATTTCAGCGACATGAGGACAATGTGTCCTTGGACAGAGTGAGGCAAGCAACAATTATAAGAATGTATTTCAGACAGTGTCACGTGACTTGTGGTTGAAGTAGAATATGCGGAGGCAGAAATTTGATTACTACAGAAGTATGATAAAAGCAACTGAATGGTTCCAAGAAAACTTAACAAATGCATACTGAAGGAGAACTAAGTCTTCTGAGGACATGGGGCAAGGATTCTTTTGTTGTTGTTGTTGGTAGTTCGGCATAATGTGGGTGCATGAACCACTAAAGGAAAAAGAGGCCAAAAACAGTGGAACCAGCAGGTCTTTTCCTAGCTAAGATCTCTTAGTCAGATCCTTTTTTATTTGTTGATGAAGGGAACCCAGTTCTCTTCACTGTCAAAATTAAAATGTCAAGGAAGGGGCTACATCCAAACCTTCTCCCTGAGAAGCTCCCAGATGTGTATGCACAGGACTTTTTCTGAATCAAACATTCAGTTCTCTTCCCATAGTTTGAAGTGATTCTGCTCATGCAAGACTGTTGATTGTATTACTGCACTACACTCTTATAGTGCTGCTATTCCACTTTAACTGTTCTGGCTGACTCCTGTTGCATTCTGGGGTTTGCAGTTTAGGGAGGGGCATTTAGAATCCTCAGCCAGAGAGCTCTTAGGCCTCACTGAACTACAAACCCCAGAATGCAACAGGGAGCAGCCAGAGCAGTTAAAGTGGAATAGCAGCACTATAAAAGTGTAATATAGTCATGTGGTGAGTCTTGGGCCGATCTACAAAATTACTGCAGTTTAACACTGCTTTAACTGCCATATCTCAATACTATGGAATTCTGGGATTTGTAATTTTGTGAGATACTTACCCATCTCTGTCAGAGAACTCTAGTGCCAGAAAAAAAGAGAGTGAAGCAACAGAGAGGAAGTGAGTCGCTTCACCTTTATGAAAATCTTGTTGGTGGTGTTCAGCAGGGGCCGTGATGGCTGAGACTGCCTCCTTATCTTCTACTTGTGGGATGTGGAGCAAAGCTGGCACTAGTTACTAGCAGCCCCCATTACAGCCCCCTTGGCTCAGTGCTAGTTCCATGTTGGGGGCAGTAGTTGTGGAAGTGAGGCTGAGCCAAGGGGACCAAGGTGGTAGTAGCTAGAGATGGGAACACCTGGGGGAAGATGGAAAAATTCAGGGGGGAAAAAATTTCCCCCTGTGGCTTCAAAATTTCCAGAAATTTTATCTCTCTCTGGCAGTAGCAGTGGTGTCTGCCTTGGCCTAGGACACCAGGGCCCAGGACACCCCCTCCTTGCCTCACACCCAAGGAAGAGGAGGACAACAATGAAGTGGCACCTTCCGTCATCACAGTTTCTTCATGTTGCTAAGGACCAGGTCACTCCCTTTCCTCATCTACCAGGCAAGGTTCATAAAGGCTTAGTCACTGCCCTCCTCTTTTTCTTTGCTTCCATTTCCTCCTTCCATATGGCCCTGCCAAGTATCAGTGCTTCACCTTCACCTTAGGAGCTGTTGTCTGAGCTGATGGTGCGGTGGGCAGTTTATCTTGTAACTATGCTAGTTGCTAGTTAAGTAAGCATGACTGACCCATGTAAAGGAGGATAGTTGCAGAGTTATAGTCTTATCATGCAGTTTGAACCTGCCCAGAGGAAAGTCCTCTTTGACTCATAAGGCATTATCTTTCTCATCTTAGCAGGTAGGAAGGGGGAGTAAACACTGGGATGTTTTGAAATCATGCATCTAAGTATTTAAAATCTTTCTGTATTCTGTAAAACCTTCCTTTCAAATTTTCCAGGGTAGTGTTGGGGAAAATGTGAGGGAAAGACAGCACTGAAACTACAGTGTGTATATTGTCCTGAGATCAATAATGTTGTGATTCTGAATTGTTCATTTCTTGGCTGAGTCAAAAGACAAATGCCTCCTGAGACAGTACTTTGGAGAGTGCTGAGTATGCACTAAGAAATCTGTGCCAATACTCATGGAAGCCATAGCAGAAAGATGAACCAGTTCAACACACTACAGGCAAGAGGCCCCAAGTGAACAACACATAGAAACAGACCAGTCCACTTGCATTCTTCCTACTGTCAAATAAATATATATGTTTCTTTTACTTCCTTTAAGTATTGAAAGTATCCATCATTTAAGTACCGTATATACTCAACAATAAGTTGAGAAATTTATGTCCAAAATTGACCCTAAAATCATGGCTCCTCCCCTAAGTTTTACCCTCCACTTATCAATAAGTTACATCAAAATCCATGATTTTGACCCTAAAACCTTCCGTTGACATACACAAGGTTGACTTGTACATGAGTATATACAGTATTCATGTTTCATGGGAGGCGGGGGGGGGGGAGCCAGTTGTTTGATCATTGTAAAACATGTTGCTTTTAGGTAGGTTTGCCAAATGTTTTTGAAAAGTTAAGATAGAATTCACTTGACTAACCCAATGTACCACCTTCTTTAAAAAGGTCATTGCTTTTCACCTTGGGTTACCTTACACATTTTCTCCTGAAAGAGCCTCTCTGATTCACTAAAAATAATAATAAAATAAAATAAGGTGAGCCTTTTACTTCTAAAGAAAATTGTGGACAGTCACATTTCACCAGGTCATAAAAGGGGCTCCAGGAATTGAGTTAAGAAAGTAAACAAAGCAAAAAATATCTGAACTGATCAGGTTCAGTATCAAATGAGGTCATAAAGAAAGAAAAAGGAAACGGCTTCCCTGCAGGTTTTAGTACAGCAGGAAAGTCAGGGCAGTGAAGAGGACACTGCAGCTAAAGTGTAATGTTCCCTTCCAGTGAGCTTAATGAAAATCTGCTTACATTTGATATAATAAGGGTGAAAAGTAAGAGGCTACATTTTATGCCTGTGGTGTTGAAATCTGCCTGTGGTGGAGGATAAACTGTAGCATGTCTTAGCTCTTTAGGTATTAGCATTTTAAGAGACAAGAAATGAAACGGCGTATAATGAAAATTATCTTCTTTTTTATTATTAAGGATTTGGTGTTCTACCTTTAATGAAAGAGTAATAAATATAAATGGTTATTAATGGTGGGTTATTAAAATTGTTCCTTTTGACAGATAAAATACAGTATCTTCTTGTAATATGTCAGAGGTTAAAGATTATTGCTGCTTCATAAGGCTCTCGGAATGAAATTCTCTATATTATGACCACTGAAGTATTATGGAAGAGTATGTCCTCTAAATGGCTTGTAATATATTCAAATTGCAATCCGTGTGGTCTTTTAAAGTAACTAGATTACTTGCACAAGCAATCAAGGCTATATCATGTGGCCAGTGTTATCAAGTAAGAATATGTCCCATGGAATATTCACATTTGTTGGCTTAGCGGGCATACATATACCCCAAATGAAATGAGAAGGGTTAAAAGACATAATCCTGATTCAGGATAGACAGATTGCAGAACTAGGCCAAAATTCACAAAATGGATTTTACTAAAATATAAACACTGTATAAGTACTTACATGTACATTAGAAAAATCATATGCACAGTATAGGATGGATTTCTTCAAGCTCGACAGCAGTATGTTCAAAAAGAGTCTAGTGGGTCTTAGCAGACCACATGCCAAACATGAGTCAACAGTATGACAGAGCAACAAAAAAGAAAAAAGCTAATGCTGTTCTAGGCCACATATACAGAAATTTAGTGTCCAGATCAAGGGAAGTAATAGTGGCACCCTATTCTGCTTTGATCAGACCTCACCTGGATACTGTGTCCAGCTGTTAGCTAGGGAGGGAAAGAATATTTAAAAATATTTAAGAAATGCTTTTTTAAAAACATGTTTTTCAAGCCCCGAGTGAGAAGACTCCTTGCATCTTGCAAGGAAAGTAATATTTCTACTCAGAAATATGTGCTATTTTCTGTGCAGAAAAAGTTGTTTCTTGCACATGCTGTAATTGGGGAATTATTCTGTGCAAAATTTGTACATGGTTGATTTGAACAGAAAACAGCATTTTTCTTTGAAGGAAACAGATTTTTTCTGCACTGAAAATAATATTTCTGCACAAAATGTTACATGAACAGAATAAGCTATTTTCTGCACAAAAATGCTGTTTTCTGTGCAAAACAACTACATGTGAATTTTGCACAAAATTATTTCAAATTGGAAATAGGTTTTGAAAATGGAATGGTTTTAACGACTTTCTTGTAAAGAAAAAAAAATGGTAAATTTAAAAACTGCTTAAAATTTCCCCCCTCCCTTATTATTTCTAAGCTCTATGCCAATTTTTTTTCCCATACTGCAAATGGAGTACTGAAGCTGAGATTTGGACAAGGACATAGGATCACAATTCAAGGTTGGGTTTTCTTGCTTTTTAAATTAAATTGTAGCTTTAAGAAACACCTCTGTGATCAAGTGTTTGTTCACAGGTGTTCAGAATAAGAAAGAGTAAAAGGCATGCCCACCATGAAGTAGTCTAGTGGCTCATTTCGTCTAGTATAGGTCACTGAGCAACAGCTGATAGCGGGAATGATTTCCAGTCTCTGGCTACCTTCCTGATTTGGATTCATACCAGCACTCACCTAGTGATGAAAGGCCTGTGTCACTCAAGAATGGATTCTGTGAGCATGTTTTATCCCATAACTACTCTCCTTACTCATCATATATATACTCCATATGTGGAATCAAAGACTCAGGGTACAGAAATAGCATTCAGACTCTTTCAGCTCCCACTCACATCTTGAATCCAGTCTACTTGGGCAGTCATCAAAACTCCAAATGCCATTGATTTCTAAAGGTCCAGATCCAGGTGGGCAGATACCTGTTTCTAACATCACCTTTTTCAAACAGCAGGAATACATATTTTAATTTGAAAGCTAAATAATAATGGAAGGGTAAAAATGAAAGGTGTACTCCTAGAAGTTTTATGTTCTTTTCTAAACACTAGGGAAACGTTCAAATGCAGGGTTCTTCACTGGTCTGGCCCTTAATGAGGAACACTTTAAACACGTTATCCTAATAAATTTACTCCAGTAGCTCCAGGCATTTTAAAATGATTCCAGTTTTACAAATGCTTAGCTAAGATCAGCTAGAATTTATTGTCAGGACTAGGTAGAAGGAATTTCTGAGGCAAGAGGTTACAACATTTGGAAAAGTCTGGTTGCAAAGTGCTAAGGGTGATTTCCTCTTTCCTTTTGTAAATGAAGGTCTGTCATATATTAAGAAATGGGACAGTAATTTACTGACATATTCTGTCTGTTCTATTTATGTTCCTCATTTTCCAGAGGAATGTATTTTGAATAGCGCCTAGTGCATGGACTGTCCCTTAGACATACCTGGTAGCAAATTTTTTATCAGCTTGTCAGAAAATGTCACAAACAGAAGAGTTGTGGCATTTGTTTTTGTTTTAAAAAAGAATTTTAAAGAAACATATATCAACACTATATCACTCTTTTCACAGGTTTTACTATAGTGGTGTTCAGGGAAAATGTATTTGATTCAGTTAGGACTAGAATAAGCAACTACCTGTGTTCTGGGACCCCACAAATTTTCACAAGATCTCAGAGAGCAGCAGCATGCCATTTGTTACCCCACTTTTTAATTTTATTTTCTTTTAAAGAATTTTATTTAAAATGCAATGCTCTATCAGGAGCAATTTTGGCAGAGAGTTCTTATGCTATTTTAGGCCTGATTTAAACCAAAAAGTAAACTCTCTTTGTGAGATCTGTGGTGGTCCTAAGGCTAATTACTGTTTGGACCGGAATGGTGAGCACAAAAAATAGTGATGGAGATCCCAACAAGAAGTAGCTTTCTAGTGTATGTTTTCTGCTCTTTGAAGTATTTCAGTTCTGCTTCTTCCTTTTTTGAGCAGACAAGAAGTCAGATGATCTACAGTGGTCAAAGAATAGGCACAAACAAGCAGAATAGAAGAGTAAGCAATCTAAGAGCAGGCACTCTTAGATATTAACTCACTAGGTATATATCATTGTAGTGATGGTGGTGGTGGTAGTGGTTATGTGCCATCAGGCTGACTCTGATTTATGGTGGCCCTATCCTATGGCTTTCTTGGCAAGATTGGAAAGGTTTGGCAGTTCTTTTCTTTAAGGTTGAGGGAGTAGGACTTGTTTGAGGTCACCCAGTGGGTTTCCGTGGCTAATTAGGGATTCAGTCTATGTCTCTCAGTTTCTAGGGTATGTATACACTGTACAAATAATGCAAATTGACACCTCATCAGTGTCATCGCTAGGGGGTGCAGTGGTGCAGCAGATGCTTGGTGACACCAAAAGAGGGGTGACACACCCAATCAGGCTGTCCTCCCATTGGGGGGAGCTCTCCTGGCCTTTCTTCTCTCAGTGGAGGTGGTTCCTTGCAAGGAGCCACTGCCACCATGGAGAAGGACAAGGCCAAGGGAGCGAGGGCAAAGGGCCCCTGGCCTTATTTCTCCACAGTGGCAGTGGTCACCTTGTGAGAAGGCCAAGGGTCTCAGCCCATGCTTCCCTGTAGTGGCATCGGTCTCCTCATGAGGAGGTTACCACCACTGCCTAATAATAATAATAATAATAGTAATAATAATAATAATAATAATAATAATAATTTATTTATTTATTTATGTCCTGCCCCTCTGTCTGAGACAACCGGGGCCCTCAGCAGCCATGCCGCCCTGCACCAGGTGACACCAGACAATGCCACTGCACCACATTAAGTCCTGTAGCTCAATCCTATGGAATCCTAATTCCACCCCTCTGAACAAGCAATCGGGGCGGAGTATAGCAGAGGTTAAAACAATATCAAGTTAAAATACCCCTTCCTTACCCTTACCACCCTCCCTTAAAAAAGAATTAAATTGCAATAGAGTTAAAAAAAACATAATAGATTAAAATAGCAATGCACAATAGTAGGGAGCGGACCCAGCTTAGGTTGTATGGAGAAAAATGCAGGAAAAGATTTAAAAAGTCCTTAAAACCTAGGTATGGAGCTGGGGATATTCACATTCTCTGGGAAGGCTTGCCGGAAGAGATGCGTCTTTAGGGCTCTTTTAAAGCCTTCTAAAGATGGAATGAGACGCATCTCGTCCGGCAGGTCGTTCCACAACTTGGGGGCGACAGCCGAAAAAGCCCTCTGGGAGGTCTGTACCAGCTTGGTCTTCATAGGTTGAAGCAGGTTCCTCCCAGAGGACCAAAGTGTGCGGGGGGGGGGGGGTTCATATGGAAGGAGGCGGTCCCTTAGATAAGATGGGCCCAAGCCATGACGGGCTTTAAAGGTTAAAACCAACACCTTGTACTGTGCCTGGAAACTGATCGGCAGCCAGTGGAGGGCTTTTAGCACAGGAGTGATATGCTCTCTCCTGGATGTTCCAGCCAGAAGCCTGGCTGCCATATTTTGGATCATTTGTAGTTTCCGGGTTAGGCACAAGGGTAGCCCCATGTAGAGTGCATTACAGTAGTCCAAACGTGAGGTTACCAGCGTGTGTATCACAGTTTCCAGATCCCTCATCTCCAGGAAAGGGCGCAGCTGGCGTATCAGCCGAAGTTGGTAACAAGCACTCCTGACCGTCGCATTCACCTGACTTGTCATGTGAAGCGACGGATCAAGGAGTACCCCCTAGACTGCAAACAGAGTCCTTCGAGGAGAGTGTGACTCCATCGAGGACTGGAAGTTGTATTCCCAAACCTGGTTTCGGGCCTGTGACTGTGAGCACCTCCGTTTTGTCTGGATTAAGCTTCAGTCGGTTTTTCCTCATCCAATCCATTACCGCCGCAAGGCAGTCATTGAGAGGGGAGACGCCATCTGAGGTCTGAGCAGACGATCTGGTCAAGGAAAAATAGATCTGAGTGTCATCAGCGTACTGATGACATTGAGCTCCGTGCCTCCGAATGATCTCACCCAATGGCTTCATATAAATATTTAATAACATCGGGGACAGAATCACACCCTGTGGAACGCCACAGCTAAGCTCGATTTTAGAAGAGCAGCTGTTCCCGAGTCTCACCCTTTGAGATCTGCAGGAGAGGAAGGAACGGAACCACCGGAGCGCAGTGCCTCCGATCCTCAACTCTCTCAGCCGATCTAAAAGGATGGAATGATCGATTGTATCAAAAGCCGCGGAGAGATCCAAGAGCACTAACAGGGTCACACTACCCCTGTTGATGCTCAGGCAGAGGACGTCAGTCAGAGCAACCATGGCTGTCTCCACTCCATAACCTGCCCTGAAGCCGGTTTGAAATGGATCGAGATAATCGGTTTCATCCAAGACAGCTTGGAGTTGGGAGGCAACCGCTTTCTCGACCACCTTGCTTAGGAAAGGCAGCAAGGAAACTGGTCTGCAGTTGTTCCTGTCCAGGGGATCAAGGGAAGGCTTCTTCAGGAGGGGCTTAACAGCCGCCTCCTTCAGATTAGATGGAACATTGCCTTCCCTGAGAGACACATTGATCACATCCCGAAGGAATGTTCTCAATGCATCCCCTCCCTGGACGACCAGCCAGGATGGACCTGGGTCGAGAGAGCAGGTTGTCTTCCTCACGCTTCCAAGGAGCTTGTCCACGGGATTTGTCATTTTACAAGATCTTTAGCCTTCTCTGCCAAAGAGTGCTGGTGCATCACAAAATCTGTAAATCTCAGGATTCTGCAGGATGGAGCCATGGCAGTTAAACTGCATTATTTGTATAGTGCATATGCACCCCTAGACTAACATTCAAATCACTATACTGTGCTGGCTCTGAATAAATCTGAGTAAATCTCCCCTAAGAGCATTTTGAAATGGAAAATGTAATCATCAGGGACTCACAAACTACACAGGTATTGATTACATTATCACTCTAACTGCTTTTTCACACTAGGGGGCAAACAGGATTTAAACAATAGTTAAATGAGAGTTAAACAGGAAATGCCCTATGTTTATCATAGGACATTTCCTGTTTAACTCTTTTTTTAAATCCTGTTTTCCCCTAGTGTGAAAAAGCAGTATGTCAGTAGTGGACATTGTGTAGCCTCCAGACTGCATGTAACCCATGGAGGGGTCAGGTGTGGCTCTTTAGGCCCTCATCAGTCTTCTACATAAAGTCTCCAGGTTGTTGCTGTTTTCATGTGCCTTCAACTTGTTTCTGACTTAGGGCAGACCTATCATTTCTTGTCAAAATTTGTTTAGAGGAGGTTGGCCATTACTGTACCTTTCTCTGAGGCTGAGAGAATGTGACTTGCCTAAGGATACATTGTGGGGTTCATGGCACCCCTAAGAAAATGTGGGTCCCATCCCAACACAGCAAGACCCTTCCATGAAAGAAAAAAAGCAAAAACTCCTCAACATGCCCACCCCTGCTCCAAATGATTATCAGTGCTAGTGCAGATGGATCAGACTAAACCACAAACTGTACGATGAAGTTTCCACTTTTGCTATTTCTTTGAGACGTAGTTCTTTCCACCTCTGGGCAATTGTTGGTCTTAACAGCAATTGGACTGTACACAGGCACAAGCTTCTGTTGTCTCTGTTTTTAGGAAGTTTCAGTAAAAGTTTCAGTCCCAGCTCTGTCTGCCTAGTCACACTGTAGGGTTTTGCCTTCTCCTATCCATAGTCTGAAAAAAAATTATTTTTTGGACTACCAGTCCCAGAAAACATAGTCAGTAGAGGGATTTGAATTTTCCTAAATGAGTTTGGCATTTTAAAGAATAAAAGAGGTACTTTGAGAGTCGTGTATCTCTCCTAGTTTTTGCTTGCTACATTTCAAGTGCCCACCCCTGCCTTTTTAGATCCATCCATTGCAGAGACATTCGCGGGGAGGGGGGTGTCCAAATTTTAATAAGCACAAAGCAGTCAATGCAAAATGAAGGGGTGGGGGAGTCACAAGCATCTGCATAAGAGACTTGAGGAATGTTACAATTTAGTCCACTCAACACACAACCCTCTTCCCAACCGTAGCAATAAAAAGTTTCAGTTAACAAGCAAGGGTAGTTTGCAGGAAGAATTAATGCCAGGGTTGTCACCAACAAAAGTCATCTTAGGAAGCCTGTGTGATGATGTACCAAGCTTCAGTCCAGTCAGAGTTGGAATCACGTCTTCCAAGAGTGCTGATAATGATCAGGTTATAAATATCCTCAATCAATTTCAGGTGTCCAAATAATCCTGTTTTCAAAAGTGTCTGCCAGAGTGGCTCATCATTATATAATGGCAGCTGTATAGACCACTTCACTTTTTACCTTTAATTAAAAGTGGAATGAAGAAGCAAATGGATTCAGAATGTATCACCATGAAATAAAATAATACCATCCATCCTGGCAACCAATTTCTACTTATTTATTTTGTCTAAGACATTATGCAGAAGTGAAAAGAAGAATAATGTGTTGCTCTGGCTGCTACATGGCTTTGGGCGGAAATATTTTAGTATGGAAGCTGAATGGCAGTACTGGGAGATATTTTAAGGGGACATCTTTTTAATAAATATATGGGTGCCAACTAAACCCTCATATGATTCTCCTATTCATTTATAAATTCAGCCCTTTCAAACAAAATATGAACCAAGTATATTGGCCCTTGTAATGATCAAACTTAATGTGGCATCAGCAAAGGATTGAGACAACTAGAATTACTGGGCAGATGTTTGTCAGCAGAAGCAAAGAGATCAAAGAATCTACAGCTATATTTTATATTTTGCTATATGTTATTGTTTTGAATTTTATATGTATTAATATTATTAACTTCTAATTGTTTTACCTAGAATGTATGCCACTGGCAGGTTTATTTTATTTTATTCATTTTAATTTTATTTAATTTTATTCATTCATTTTAATTTATTGTATGTACAGCACTGTGTAAATTTACAGCACTTTATTAATAAAGCTTAATAATTATAATAATAATAGCTAGTAAATCTATATGTCAGTAGAAGTGTACTTTAAGAAGCTGAAATGTTGTTAGTGTGGCATAACACATAACTGTAAACTACACATATAGTATTTCATACAGATTGGTAGTTTAAAATGACAACAACGTCTGTGGCCTCCACTAACAATACATTATTATTTTTCCATACCTGTTTATTTTATTATCACAGTGAGGCAGACTTATCAATTTCACACAATAACAAATGTCCTGTGAAGGTCAGTTTTGAAAATGCATAACTTTTGTAGGCATGGAAGTTGTCTTTTCCCTCCTGTAATTCAGCTTTACATTGCAATCAGAAAGGTCCAAAAGGGACTGTATTAAAAATATTAGTATAGTGTTACAATTTCAGAACAAGCAGGCATCTTGCTAGATGTTTGTTGTTGTGTGCCATCTATTCATTTCTGACTTACAGCGTCCCTAAGGTGAACCTATCTCATTTTTTTCAATATTTGCTCAGACAGGGTTTGCTCTTGTCTTCCTCTGAGAGTGAGTGTGACTTGCCCAGGGTCTTCCACTGGGTGTCCACAGCCAAGTGACAATTTGAACCATGATCTCCAGAGTCATGATCCAATACTCAAACCATTACATCATGTTGGTTCTCTCTTGCTAGATGTAGCAACATTTATTTATTTATTTATTTATTCATACCGTTTAGATACTGTATTTTTGAAAGTAGCCAGGCTGATACATTATCAAATCAAAAATTAAAATAGTTGTTAAATACCACATAGTTAAACACTAAATGCCAAATTAAAAACAGTAACATTAATTTCAAAAGCTGAGTTTAAAAGATGCATATTGACATAATATTTATTAGTTAGTTGATCTCTTCCAAGCCAGGCACCCTCCTGATGTCTTGTACAACCACCTCCATCAATATCCTTTCTTGGGACAACTGTTACAAACAAATCATAACCACCAAGAGGTTAACCTATATAATGCAAAGAGACAAGAGTGAATATTGAGTATGGTCCATACATTAAAAAAATAATAGCTCATGTTTCAGAAGAAGAAAACACTAGATTTCTCATTAAGCAAATGAAAGGATAATCCCTTGGATTCAATATGAACATTTGTAACTCAAATAGGAAGTGAAACCCACTGCTGGAATTTGAGAGAAACCAAAGAACATTTTCTTAGCTACACAAGCGTGTTCCGCAACTCTCAAATGTTGTACAACTGTTCATGCATCAAAGAATGAGAGTCCATCTCAGCGGATCTCCTGGTAGGTACTGATGATGATGCATTCAACTTTAAAAGAGAACTTAGTTTCAAATATTCAGGAAACGGCATATGGCATACATTTCCCTAAAAAAAAAAAGGTTGTCCTATCCAGAATTGTAATGAGAGGGGAGATGTTTATTTTTAAACATTCTTTAATGCTTATGTTTATCTTTAATGCTTATTTTTGCTTCTGTAACAATGCTTTAGCAAATAGAATCAAGTGAAGACATAAAAGAGCTTGGCGGGTGAAAGAAGCTATGTAACTAGTTAAAGAATGCATGATTAGCAAGAAGGGAGTTCTGGCCTTGCTAATCAGAAACTGCAGATGTGCCTTATCTATAGTGGAATGTATAAAGTGTGTGAACAACAAGGCAGGGGGCGGCAGTCTTGGTATCACCACCTTGTTGGTGTACTGCCGCCTTCGGCCGTAATAAAGTGCGTTTTTGCTTTGGACCAAACCTCGGACTCTGAGTTTCCCTTCAAATGTCTGGGCCTCCAAGAACCAGCAAACAGGGTATAAGCTGATTCCCTAACAGTATCTTTCTTGTTCATGAGAGAAGCTAGATCCAGGAGTCCTTCCAGAACTGTTCTGTGCGACATATTTTCTCAGTCATCTAGAAACACCTCTTTTAAAAGCGTAACCCTTGCCAAATCTTATTGTTTACTTTTTTTTTCTTTGCAAGAATGCTGATGATGCTAACAGGAGCAAATGAATAGTAGATTCTCTGCCAAAAAGAGCTGCTGGCTTACAAAACTACAAATCCTAGGATTTTGTAGGATGGAGCCATGGTAGTTAAAGTGGCATTTAACTGCATTGTTTCTAAAGTGTAGGTGCATCCCATGTTTCCAATAAATCTATCTTCCTTTTCAGTGTTTGCTCTGTTTTTAGAGCTTACTCTAGATTTTGAAATTGGGGTGACTGGGCAGTGTTAGTAAAAGGTCTGTGAATGTCTGTCAGAATGCATGTTTGCCTGTTTTCAGCTGAAATAGCTCTGTGTGCTGAAATATTTTTAGAGTATCAACTCTTATTATGCATTATACTCAATTTATAAGATTTTTACCTCTAAGAAAAATCAATACACTGTGCATGAGGGACCATAATATTTTAAAATGAGAAATATTTTGGAATGATTACTGTTTTCTGTGCTGTGTATTTTCAATGCATTCATAACAACCACAAGAGGCATCGTGTTAACAAATGGACTCATTTAATGATTTCTGACTAGCAGGTCATGCATTTAATCCCTGCTATCCTCTGCTTCCCATTAAACACAGGGCTACTGTCTAAGAAGTGACCAAAATCTTTTGAGGAGAGGGGAGGTTTCTGTATTTGGAAACAAAAAGGGAATTGACCTACATTTTATTTTCTTAAAGTAGTGGAAATAACTAAACATGCATGGCTATCAGGACTGTATGTACTGTACAAACTGAAATAGGGTGGGTATGACAGGGTTGCAGAGAAATAATGCTAATCTGAATCTGCTTCAGTTCCTGAAGTCTACACAGATCCTTTATAAGCCTGGTAGAGTGAATCATGTCCAACTGGACTGGACTTACTGGAGGTCCATAGGGCTACCCAATGCAGAGGGCTAGCATCTAATCTGCACTACAGATGTAATGTAGTTTGATACCACTTTATCTGTCATTGCTCAATGCTATGGATATCTGGAATTCTATTTTGTGAGCTATGTAGCCTTTTTTGGAGATTATTGCACAGGAAAACAGATGTGAGTTACAAGCGGTTTGTATCCCTCTCTAATGGATCTTATCACACTGTCCCACACCAGGCAGTGGGTAGCCCATATGCAACCTGTGCTTCTCCTACAGCTTTTCAAGAATGGGATTTTCCATTCTGGAGAAACAAAGTTTGGGAAGCACTAGGGTAGAGAGTAAAATGTACTTCAATTCACTTCCACAACCCCAGGTATTAGTAAAAAAAAAAAAAGAAAGAAAAAAAGGAGGAAACAAGCAGATATTACTGAACAGAAACTTATTCATCTTACAGTGGCCATGATGTATTTCAATTTCTAATCTGCACTGCAGAAATAATGCAATCTGAACTGTTTTAACTGTCATATATCAGTGCTATGGAACTGTGGGATTTGTAATTTGTTGTGGCTAGAGCTCTCTGACAGAGAAGCCTAAATATCTCACAAAACTGCACATCCCAGAATTCCATAGCATTGAGCCATGGTTGTTAAAGCGGTGTCAAACTGCATTATTTCTACAGTTTAGACATTTGAGGTGCTACACTACTCTTAGTTGTTGTGGACATGTGAACAATCCAGTTAAAATGTGACTATTGTATTTCTCCATTTAAGAGCCTCATTATAGAGACAGAGCATGGCAATAAGAAGAACAGCAACTTGGTGCCCCAAGTCAAAGCCTTGCTTCCCTTTGCTTTGTTGCCTGTTCTAAAATAGAAGTAAATTAAAACCACTGTACAGGAGAAAAATGCTAATAATACCATCCAGAGAGAAATGGTTCAGGCACTGTATGAGCTGCTAAGAATTACCAATTTTTTATTTACTGTATTTCACCTCACTGTGACCCTGTCCGGCAGGAGCTCTAATTGCATCACTTCACCGCCTACTGGGTAACTACTGAATAGTTTACAGAGAAAAAGCAAAATTCTAGCTTTCCATGAGAAAGCAGGCATACCTGGTAATAGCAGTGAGAGGAATTGATCAGTGAGCACTGTGCAAGAAGGGATTCTGCTGCAAAACAATTCATAAGGGCCTAGCTTGCGCTGTCTCTCATGATTTAAAATTATACTTTACTGAAATATGCCCCCATTTAGAATAAGAATGAGGGCAATTGTTTTGCCAGAAAGTGCTGTGCTTGCAGTAGTAATCAGTTTGTCACCATGCAGATTCTTGCTGTTCACAATGGTAGTCTCATGTCCCCTTCTGAATTATAAATAGGGTGAGCCAGTGCCTGGGGCATGGTACACCTGGTATGTTCTCTCAGGTCACAGTCTTGTCACTGAGACCACCATGACTTAGCATAAGCAGACAGAAGAAGAGAAACCAAAGCCAGACACAGGGTCACTTCAGTTTGGGGGGCTGTACAAGGATCTATCAATGACCACAAAACTCCTGTTTTGCAATGGGGGGGGAGGGAACTGACAATATGTGTCATGTGCTTGAAATCACTCATCAAAAGGTATTCTCCTGTAAATGGTGCATTTCTTACCTCAGTACCTCAATTCACAATAACCCATCCTCTGACCTATGTCTTGGGTACTGCAAATCTCAGATCTAAGTTTTGGGGAGTAGATATAAGTCATAGCACCTACTGGCCCTGAATTTCTGGTTGCAATATGATTCTTTTAGTTCACCCCTTAATATTTGGCCAAAATTGTGGTTCTGTAATAGATTGCACATTCATCTCTTTCTGATATAATTTCTTCTCTTTTAAGAATCATAAAAGCAGTATACATTTCTGATTAGAAAAACAGTCATGCCAGTCCTTAAGACTTTTTTACTGACAGCTATAAAAAGGGTTTAGCATAATGTTAAAGAAATGACAGCCCTTCCACTCTTCATCTTCCCCAGAATGCAGCATGAAGTAATCTGTGGGTCTCAAACAAAAATGTTTGGTCACTTGAAATATTGAATGTTTCTTGTCTCATCACGGAAGTTAATTAAAGGAGGAGCAACAAGCAAAAGCCCAAGTAAATAGGATAGTTAATGAAGGCTTAATTTAGTTGAATTATTACCAATTGGCTTTGCATGAATGAGTATGCCATAGGTGTTTCACCATGTCAGAAAGTCTTTAAAGTGTTCTTCAAATATCTGGGCAATTTATCATGCTAGAAGAGCTTTTCAAAATGAGTTAACATGATTGCTGAGTTTCCGTGTTTAATTTGAATTCACATTACACTTTCTCTTTCTTGCCCACCCTCTATATATGTGTGTGACAGTGTGTGCATGCATGTGTGCACAGGACAGACAAAAAGAGATCTATATTATATGATTTATATTGGTTGGATCCATATTCAGATACACTATGAGTCAGTGTGGCAGCCAGTGTTGCAGCCAGAAAGCCCCAGTGAGACCAAATTACAAACACGTATTCGAACATGTATTTCCAGTATCATGCTGGGCAAGTCACTGGTTCACATTTTCAGATTCTTAATATGTATAACTGAAATAATTACAGCAGGGAGAAATGGAACTCACATGACACTTTGAACAAATCAATTGCAATATAAATGACTTGAGTGGTGAATGGTCCCTGTAGTAAGAACACTGGTTTGCCTTGCACCATTTCACTTCACTGCCACATCCTTTTGAGAAACAATGAAATGACAGACTTCCAGAGCTGCTACAGTATCTTGTTCATCTGTAGATTTCCATAGCTTTCATCATATGTGTGCATTCAGGCCTGAACAGTTGTCCAGAGGCTGGTTTTTGGTGGCTGTCATCTTCATTCTTTTTATCAGTTTCAATGTTAAGAGTAAATATGAAATCTCACTATTTAACTGCAGTACAAGGTTATATTCAATTCTACTGCGCTTTCAATGGTATTTCTTTCTGAGAATGAATAGGCTACCAGTATTGAGTATAGAGTATAGTACACCCATTTATTGTTTCTCCTTCTTAGCACAGTTTCAGGAAAGCAAAGCACTGGCTGAGTATGCCAAACATTTTCTTGTTGTAGGTTGACATCATTTATTTTATTTTATTTTTCCTCCTGAGCCTTCTTACATTGAGAATTTAAACAAGTTGTCCTGTGTTTCTGGCAGGACATTTGCTATTAAGATAATTGCCTGAAATAAAATTAAAAAGCTTAACATGGAGATTTGATCCACTTTCCAAATTGCTAAAAAGAAAGATTGAAAGACAAATAAAGAACCTTGTGTCAACCCATAACTAATTTACACCATTATTAATAATTCAGAAATGGAATAATAATCTCAATCAATTATTGTTGATATCTGGATCCAGAAATGTGACTTCAGTCTCACCATCATGAAAATATACCTTTTTCAGGGTTTTTTTTTTTCAAACATTCCAACCAAAGCTTCTCCCTTAAAAAAGGGGGGGGGGGGGTCCCTGTTAAAACTGTGGTAACCAATGGCTTCATATTTTGAGGCTTTAGAAATATTTATTTATTTATTTATTTATATGATGACAAATAACAGCCTAGCATTCACTGAGTACTTACGAAGTTTGTAGCAATCCAACTTCTCGGTTTCATTGCATGTACAGTCAATGGATTCGTCCCCCAACCCCTTTAAGTATGGCTGATGATAGCAGTCTACCCAGATTATTCAGCTATCTTTCATAATTTAAACTGTCCACACCAGTCTTTACCTTTAACCATTATTACATCTATCATTCTTACAAGTTTAAAAACAAAAACAAAAAACACTTGCAGAACTTGCACTTCTTCCTCAAATCCCACCATCCAGCACCAGGAATTAGCTATACATCTGAGTCTTCAGAATTCTGTGCAGAATGTCATTGAGATATACATGTTGTGAGGAATTGTGGATTTGTGGATTTCAGCACTAATTCCACACTGGTATAAGAAGAGAAAAAGAATAGGAAAAGAACCTAAACTGCTTCAAAATGCTGTGGCATGGCCCCTTTTCTATTCCACTGTCAGGTCTAACTTTTCCACCCCCTGCCAACTGTCAGCATTCTGTGTCTCCTGAATATGTTCAGTCCTGAGCTAGGCTAGTTATCCTCCCCCCCCCCCCAACAGCATTTTAGAATGATATTGCAAAAAAAGGACTGAATATTTGGAAGAATTAAGTTTTTTAATGTGCTGTGTTTTGCATAGAAAAGAGCAATCTGGCACACAAAAATAGGCATGGCTATCTGGAAACAGTGTTTTTCTGCATAAACACCGACAATTATTATTGGGGGGATCATGAATTTCTGCACGCCCTGAAACTCTTTATGTGAATTCCAGGCAAGCTGCACATAATTCTCACTGCTGTTTTATTCTTATCAACTCAACTTTCAAAGTTTCAGGGAATCCGTTTATTTTGGCCAGAAAATGAATAACAGCAAATATTCTTTCCATCCCTAAGTCCCAGATCTATCTCCTTCCTTAAGTGAAACACACAGGTTCCTTGGTAAGTATAAGAAAAAAGTAGAGTGAAATGTACAGTTTATATTAACAAAGCTTGAATTTATTTTAGCTAGTATACTAAATTTCAAAAGTCAATAAGATGCAATTTGGGTAGATTTTAATTGTCATGCTCTTAAAGAACAAAGTCCCAACTTCAGCTGACACAAAATGCTTTTCTCCCTGGCAGGATCCTCTTACATTAACGCAGTTTGAGATTATTATAGCTAGTGTACTAAATATAAAAAGCCAAGAGAAGGCAATTTTGGTAGATATAAATTGCTATGGTCTCATAGAGCAAAGTCCCAAATTCAGCAGGTATAAAATGTTTTTCTGCCCGGTAGGATTCTGCTGTTGCATGGCTAAACTCCTCACATAAAGCAAAAGGAACCCTTCCACACAAAAAAATCCACACTTGCACAAGAGACCCAAGGAACATCTGTATTTATTTTTCCGTAAATGGGAAAGGCAATCACTATGTGTTTGTTCATCTCTGCAGCCCTAAGGGACACTCCTTCGAAGCAATCAAAAAATGTCACAGCACCTGGCAGAGCCTTGTCTGAATGTTTGCAGATTCCTTTCACATCCTTCTTTACTTTTAAAACTGCCTTTCAGGAGAGATTGTCCTTCTAAAACCATTTTTAGTCATCAGTAGCACAACATAATATGATTATATAAAAATATTAAATATTTAAAAGGATGAGATGCTTAAGATCTTAAGAATATGACTAATTGCAGACTCTATGGTTTAGGTGTCAACCAGATTTTTTTTTCTTTTGAAGCTTCCCCCATTACCATCTAGACTATTTTGTACCATTTCCTTGGGCTCTACAAACCAATTATAAACGTACACTGCAAACACAGTCACAATGGTTCAAACAGCCTGCATATCTAATTCAAAATTTAAATTTAACATTCCCTACATTGAAATCAGGACACACGGTATCCCAGAAATGACCTTAATAGATTAGAAAGCAGGGTCAAAACTAAACAAAATGAATTTCAACATGGAGAAGTGTATGGTACTACACTTAGGCAGAAAAAATGAAATGCATAAATATAGTATGGCGAAAACCTGGCTTGACAAAAGTACATGCAAAAGGGATCTAGGAGTTCTAGTAGACCACAAATTGAACATGAGTCAACAGTGTGATGCAGCAGTTTAAAAAGCCAATGCAATTCTAGGCTGCATTAATAGAAGTATAGTGCCTAAATTGAGGGAAGTAATAGTGCCACTCTATTCAGCTTTGATCAGGCTTCACTTGAAGTACTGTGTCCAGTTCTGGCAACCACAATTCAAAAAGGATGTTGAAAAGCTGGAACGTATCCAGAGAAGGGCAACCAAAATGGTGAAAGTGACTTCGGGAGCTGGGTATGTTTAGCCTGGAGAAAATAAGGTTACAAGGTGGTAGGATAGCTATGTTTAAATATTTGAAGGGGTGTTATGCTGAAGCTGGAGCAAGCTTGTTTTCTGCTGCTCCAGATAATAGGACACAGAAAATGGCTGCAAGCTACACAAAAAGAGATTCCACTTAAACATTAAGAGGAATTTCCTGATAATAAGAGCTGTTTCAAACTGGGACACACTCCTTCATAGGGTGATGGCGTCTACTTCTTTGGAGGTTTTTAAGCAGAGGCTGGATAGATATCAGTTGGAACTGCTTTGATATTTTATTCCTGCATGGCAGGAGGTTGGGCTTAATGGCCCTTGTGTTCCTTTCCAACTCTATGATTCTATGAAATCGGATGATGCCTGTAAAGTGCCATGCACTATAATAATTATAATTATCCTCCTCCTCCTCCTCCTCCTCCTCCTCCTCCTCCTCCATTATTGTAGGCTACTTCAGAGCTATGTGAAAATACAAATGGATAAAAACAAATAATACAAAGTGGAGTCAAAGGCTTTCATGGCCGGCATCCATAGTTTTTTGTGGAGCTTTCGGGCTATGTGGCCATGTTCTAGAAGCATTCCTTTCTGACGTTTCGCCAGCATCTGTGGCTGGTATCTTCAGAGAATGATAGCCTGGAAAAGGATCCCTGGGTCACACAGGATATATATCTCCAATCCTTTTCCAGGCTATCATTCTCTGAAGATGCCAGACCCAGATGCTGGCGAAACGTCAGAAAGGAACTCTTCTAGAACATGGCCACATAGCCTAAAAGCTCCACAAAAAAAACTATAAAAAATAATCTATCAAGGATGCAGCAGTAATGCATTTTCTTAACTGGAAGGGCTTTGACCAAATGGCTCTTGAATCCCCTTCCAGCCCTAAATTCTATCATGCTATGAAGAAGAGCAGAGAGGACAAGTGCGGTGTTAATCAGAGTGGTGTGACGATTTTCTACCCTTCAAGCAGGAAGCAGTACCATTCCCTGCTTCATCTTCCACTATTGTTTTCCTACTAAAACAGTCACTACATCAATACCTTAAACATGAGCCTGAAATTTAATTTATTAAGAGATCTTGTCTATATACAAGAATCCTTTAAGACCAGGCCAATGGAACACTTTCTGGTTCAAAGTCATAGACTCCTAATTCATCAAGAACCTACCCACGTCTTTTACAACACTTTCCAACCTTACTGCTTATATTTTAATTATGACACCCTAATATTTATTTATTTCATTTATACACTGCTTTTCTCCCAGAGTGGAACCCAAGGTGGCTCCTAGACAGAATCAATTGAAATACTTTCACAATAAAATTTAAAGCCAATTAAAAATCACCACATAAAATAATATAAAATCAGTTGAAAAAATACATTTTTTAAAAAAATATGTAAGCTCTCCTGCTTACATGTTTAAAGTCTGTTTAAACCAAAAATGTTTTTAGATGCTGGTGAAACAAAATCAGGGTGTAGGTGAGGCTAACCTCCCATGAAAGGCACTAAACAGTGATACATTTATTGGTCAACAGAAATGCACAATATACTGTACTTTTTCCAAGCTTTCAAAGCTCCAATGGCTTCTTCATCAGGAAAGATGTTACATAACAAACAGGAGAAAAATTAGAGATGTTAGTAAGATGCCTGCATTTTGTTGCTTCTGTGCTTAGTTAAGATGGTATGGGGAGGGTATCTTTAGCAGTCTGGCCCCTCCTCCTCTGGCCATGCGGCAATTGGGCAAAGTCCAAAAGCAAATCTAAAGTCTATTTTCATATCACCAAGGACTCTTCCATGCAAGGGAGTACATTAACCTTTTCAATAAATGTCACAGGTAGATTTGACTCCATTGTATGCAAGAAGACTAAAACCTGGAAGTATTAGCAGGATTTAAAAGGAAAGAGACAGGCAGTTATTATCTCACACCTAGGAAAGGAGGTTGAAAATATTCTTTTACTAAAGGTAAAGGTTTTCCTTTGACATAAATGCCTAGTTGTATCCAACAGTAGGGGGCGGTGCTCATCTCCTTTACTAAGCCAAAGAGCTAGTGTAGTCCAAAGACAACTCCATGGTCATGTGGCTAGCATGATTGCATGGAATGCTGCTGCTGTCTCACCAAAGCAATACCTATTTATCTACTTGCATTTGCATGCTTTCGAACTGCTAGATTGGCAGAAGGTGGGACTGGTGACAAGAACACAGCCCATCATGCAGCACTTGGGCCTTACAACAGTCAGAACTGGCATGTTAACCACTAAGACATCATGTCTTTTACTACTATCACTTAAAAGTAGTTTTTCTACTACTTGCACTTAAAAGAGAATGGTACATAATTCAGATACCAAGCACAGTAACTGCATTTGGAAATTAGCTGCCCCTATGTCCTCAATTTTGTTATGGATCTGCAGCATAATTGTTGGAAACGGCATGGTGATTAAGACTATCAAACAGAAGAGCATATTACACTAAGCCCCAGGATTTATCACTAGAGATCAAGATAATAATGTGTCTTTATTTACATCTACAATTAATGGTGTTGAAGAAAGTATGCTGAAAAACTTGTATAAGCAAGATTTATCTCTGTTGAATGAGATTACCATTTCATGTCACTGTTCAAACAGTAATTGGTGCATTTCATTAGAACATAATTGAAAACAAGATTGATGTTAATGTCATGCAATAAATAATCCTGATAAATATTTTTATTGTGAGCCGTGATACTGAGGGAATGTTTACCAAGTACCAGGTTGTATTCGTATTTTTGTAGTACAGTGTGTAGCTCTTGCTCTGTAATGATTAAGAAAGGGTTTTCTTAATTATTATCATCTCTTTCCTTTTATGACAGACACATACACTCACAGTTGAAAGGCAAGTTCTATTGTAGATAGGCCTGAACTTCTTGAACAATTTTTGAAATAAGTGAAGACTAAAAGATGGTTTCTTTACAATAGCATCAGGTTCTATGCTTTCTTTGACCAAGAAATCATTGAGGAATGCCCACATGTTTGCCATGCAGGTAGCAAGAGTTTCTTAGTCTGGACTAGGGATGTAAATCTTTGACTGTTTCTCCCCACTATGAAAGAAAATGAATACATTTGCTTGCAGTTTTTACTTGCTATTCACATGTGGCCAAGTGTTTCATAAAATATTTCTGTACAGAAATACTCCAGAGTTTTGTGGAAAGAAATGTGGACCTTTTTCAAAAACACGTTCCAGGAAATGCACATGGGCTTGGGATTTTTTGAAGGGGTTGCAAAAATTGTGGAATCTTTGGAGTCCCTTGTTAAAATTGGGTCCCATCATCATCCAATAACTGATACAAATATCTGCTCTGCGTGTAGCCTAGCTCTGTGAGTATTTGCTCAGAAGCCATTATCCACCACTTTAGTGGCATCTCATTTCCCAAAAGATTTCAGCCTGTGCAAATGACAAATAAAAATTGTACAGAATTCTGGCCACTGTATTATTCTTCCCAACCAGGCTTCCCAAATGTCAAGAACCCATTCTTCAGCCAAGAAACAAATAATGGTCAATATTCTTTCCATCTCATATATCTATCACCATTCTTAGGTGAAACACACAAGTTCCTTGGTATGTATAAAAGTAGTGCATGTTAACAAATTTTGAGATTATTCTGAGCAAGGTACAATGTATTGGTTGTTACTTTTAAAGCCCTACATGGTTTGGATCCAGGTTACCTAAGGGATTACATTCTCCCATATATCCATCCTGTACACTCAGGTTTTCTGTGGGGCATTTACTTCAGTTGCAATGACTAGGCTGGCACATATATTACCCAGAGGACTTTTTTTTAAAAGACGCTCCCCAGATTGTGGAATAATTTGCTGGTGGAAATTCAACAGCTGGATATACTGTCTGAATGTAAAACAGAACTAAAGATCAATCTCTTCCAGAAGGCCTATCTAGATTATTTTAAAATTATAATTCTTTAAATTATGAATTTTCTGTTTTAATATATATGTTCCTTTAACCAATATTATGGTCTATTAACTGAGTATATATTTTTAATTTGTGTTAGTTGTTTTTAAATGACATGTGTCCAACTGTTTTGTATTTTACTCTGTTATTACCCACTTCAATACATAGAGAGAGGTGGGTAATTAATAATAATAAGTGCACTAAATGTTGAAAGCCAATAGAAGGCCATTTTAATGAGATTTAATCCCAGGTGAGAACATGTCTTACACCTGATGGCACACATTTTTCCTAATGTTGTCTTAAAGTATTTACTATCCCTAGTGCAAAAGGATGGAACCATGTATAAATTAAGTCACTAGTGTTTTGATCTGATTTTCAACTATTCATGAATAATGGGCAATTTTAGGACCATGCAGCCACCACACTTACAGAAGATACAGAAAGGCCTGCTGTATTAAAAACTACTACCGGGTTTTTGCAGATTGTATGCATGATTTGGAGACTTCTTACTGATCAGTGGTAACAAAGGTCAGTTTCTGCTCATATGCAAATTCACAGAAAAGATACTTGGATTGGAATTACACAGTGCTGCTGCAGAGACAGACAGCTCATGGACACAAATTGACCTTAAAATTAATGGATACTTTTATTGGATAGTATAAACTCCCCACAAGAAGATTATCAGAATGAATGCCCCTTCTCTGTGTTTCATGCTGTCAGCTGTTTGGCATTGCTGATTTGCTGCCCCAACTCTTTTCCATTTCTATGGCTTTTTGAAGCATATGATTTTATGAATACACTGTATGGGTACTCTAGCAAAGAAATGCAGGCCAAACTACAAGTACTACTTCAAGCAATATTCTGACAGTTCTGTTCTCTTCTAACATGTCATTCTATTCTTCCTGAGGCCACTGCTGTATTTGATTTTTGTCTTATTTCAAAGCATGAGATGGAACAGAGCTTTTGAAATTTCATTTGAATCAATCTCATTTGAATCAATAGACTTTGACAGTCTTCTGCTTAAATGCAGTGGATGACATTGGACCCACTACTCTGTCTGCAATTTTGGCTAGTGAATGGCTTATAAAGTATCAGTGGTGAGGATCTTGTAGTCCTCCAGTCATTGTTGTATCACAATTTTCATCATTTCCCAGGTGTGGAAATGAAGGCTTATGAAGATTGGTTGAAGGAGCTGAATATGGATTCAAGTCACAAGATATTTTATTCTGACCAAAATTTAGGAAGAACATACTCATAGTACAAGATGTTTTACTGCCTTGAAAGAATAGAAGAATAGAATAGCCTTTCTTGGAAGGTGAACTCTCCATCTCTTGAGGTTTTTAAACAGAAGTTAGGTGGACATTTCTTGAGGGTATTTCATTCCTGCATAGGCAGGGAGGGGGCTGAACTAGATAGCCCTTCGGTTAATTTCCAACTCTGTGACTCTGAACTTGACCATTGGCTTGATGATACTTGCAGTCCAACATCTAGAAGACCATATGACCCACAGCATTGGATGCTAGAACTAAGGGCTAGACTACACAATAAAAATTATCCTGATAAAATGCATGTAGAATGTGATCCACCCATATGCAATTTGAACACATCCATCCTTTTTTTGGCGGGGACAGAGGAGTGAAAAGTCAAACTTTCCTTCAATTTTAGAACTGTTTTCCTATGTTATGCTTAATGGTGATATGCTGCTTTTGTTTTACTCATATGTTTTAACTGTTTTATTTTCCTTTTATTATTCTCTTCATAAAAGAAATAACTATTATTTTACAATCTGCACTGTAAATCTAGGAATAAACCATGATAATTTTTTAAGCATTAAAAAAGCATACTGTGAAAGAGAGGCTAACCAAATCTCAGATATTTTAATGGTCTTAGTGAACCATCATAGACAGTGTGTTATTGTTTATAGTGTTTTCAGTTTCCCATCCAAGTCTGTATTATTTAGCATATGGATCTACTTTGGTTCACTGCACCAACAGAGGATTATTTCCCTCTAAACTGCTCATCAGTTTACAGTGATATGCCTGCAGGGGTTTATTTACTGTCTTGTCAGACCCTGTGCTTTAAACGTGCACAGTGTGCTGCTGCAACTGTGGGCCATTATTTCTTATAGCCCTCATTATTTCCTATGGCATTCTTTTCAACTCACTAAAACAGTTCATCTTGGGTATGCAATTAGGCATCATTATCACCTGTGTTTCACCTTAATTGGTAAATAACCATGTCAAACAATCTCAGAGGCAAATCCATTCTCCACCAACCAACGACTGTCTTAGAAAAGTGATCTTTCTTTTGTTAAAATCAATGGGCTTCTTGTTCAGACTGATGTTATTCTGATATTTATGTGTCCTCTTCCAAAGAACCAATTATTTCTTCCAGCCTTACTCAAAGAAAATGCAATGATTTTATCCATTGACCAAAAGTTAATTAACCAACTGTGCCTTTGGTTTGAAGAAATTATAGCCATAAATGCATTTTCATTCTCATATTTGGGCCTCCCTGTTTGATTATCTTAGAGTAATAAATTTCCCTAATAGGAAATGAATGTATATCCTGTCTGGAAAGTGTATTGGTTTTAACACAGACGTTTCACAAAGGGCTGGTCTACAGATAGGTGTGCTGTGCAAACTGGTGTGGATTTTTGCATCTTCTGATGGGCACTGAATTACCTACACTTCTCTGAGAGCATTCCTGCCTTTTCACATGTATGCGTATTCTGCTGGCCACATGCAGCTGTCAGGCAAAGAAAAAGACGTATACTCTTCTGCTTGCATTGTCACCTATTCTTGCTGGTATCATATGAGCTCAGGTTTAGCCCAAGTACAAACCCCAAGATTCCATAGGAGGGAGATACAGCACTTAAAGTGGTATCAAACAGCATTATTTCTACAGCGCAGCTGCACTGTAGTTTGATGTGGTTTAAACTTCAGGCTAAGGCAGCTTGTCATCCATCCATCTGCAATGTGGCTTTCTTTTTCCTACTACTTTCCGCTTTACCTGGCATTATCATCTTTTCCAGTGAGTCATGGCATATCATGTTGTAGCCAAAGTAAAATAGCTTCACTTTAGTCATTTTTATTTATTATTTACTTAAAATATTTTTATATCACCTCCCAGCTCACAAGGGCTCCTAAGTCTTCAAGTTTAGCTAACCCTCATTTGTACTGTACAAAAGGAAGCACTGCTAAACCACTTCTGAATTTTACATTCCTATGTTGGGGCAATCCAAACTAATAATATCTATGTAGAATTCCATATTAGCCCCTTGGAAAGTTTTGGGTGGGGATAGTTTGGCCTCATGTCTCCTTGTGTTGTTTCTCCATTTTCTAATCACTATTTCCCTTTCAGTCTTAACCAAATCTCCACAGAAAACGAAGGAAATATTGGGATTTTGCTGATTCACTTTCTTTCCCTAGAATTAACCATTCCTATCTTCCCCTCTGGAAGGCAATAGCAATCTCCCTCTGAACCAACTTTGCCAAGAAAACCCCATGATAGGTTAGCCTTAAGGTCACTATAAGTTTGAAGTGACCTGAAGGCACGCAACAGCAATCTTCCCCTCTAGGGTTCATCTCTGCTTGAAGATACTGAACATGGGTTTGCGTGGGTCTTAATGTCAATTCAAAATGTGTTTTTCATGCTGCTTTGCCACAGAGCTGATAATCTGGTTCTGGATGAAGCATGGACCTTGTCATCATCCACCATATTATGGTAGGGTATGATCTGAAACTATAATAATACTGTTTGAAAACTACATGGTGATATTTTAGCACCTGATAGAAAATATACAATGGGAATTAACATTTGAAGGTTAAGAGCATATAAAAGTGCATATTGAAACCTAGCAAATTAAACACAACAATGACAAACAATGATTGTTTAGATCCACAAGTCTAGAGTGTTGTTGTTGTTGTTTTTAATTTTACACGGTCAAAGTGCAATTTCAAAATCTTTTCCTTAGAAAATGTGCTTGAGCAAACTGAAAAGTTTGGTAAGCATTGAATATTTGTGAATGTTCATTTCAGCCCTACTCAAAAAGCAAAAAAGACACCAGAGTCTGTGCCATTGGAGGCTGCAGGAAAATATGATCTCAGCGGCTGTCCTCATTTTGGAGTGATTAATGAGGCAGGAAATGAAAACGAAAAATCTGGATAAGTTATATCTGCTCCAAGAGAATGAATTCCTCTGAAACTACAGAACAAACTGATATGCTGACCTCCAATAAATTACTCTGGGAGTTTTCAAACAAACTGGGGAAAATAAAGTTTTGCTCTTTCCTTGATGCATGCTTCTGCAGTGTTTCAGTGACACTGTGAAGGCACCTAATTGGGAAGTGCATCGTTGCTGTTTTGATTGAGGGCTGAAATGTCCTCAAGATGGATTTGAAAAAAAGATACAGGGAAACTAAGCAGTACTTTTAGCACTGGTCATAAGAATGGTCAAGAAAGAGTAAGACAAGCAGGCAAACCATTTATATGTTCTAGTCCACTAATCTTCATTTCAAAGAAGATACATGAATCCAATCAAGATCATCAAACCATGCTGGGTCCTCATTAGCCATATCACTGCATTTCCCCCTTTCCTTTCCTTTCCTTTCCTTTCCTTTCCTGAGATGGAATTCTTTATTATGTTTCTTCTTATTTCAAAAGCTTGTCGCAATTCTAAACCCCTGTGTAAAATTCTCATGTGGCTGTTTCCCTTAGAAAATAGCATCATCTGCACAGAAAATAATATTGCAGCACAGAAATATTAATTCCTCTACAAAAAAATGCTATTTTCTGCACAGAAGAACAATCATGTGCATAATTTTGCAAAGATTCCTCTCAATCCAGCATTTATACTGTTTTAACTGGATTATTTTAATTGTTTATAATTTTTTTGTTGTAAAGATTTAAAGTGTTATCTTGTGAGCCATGTTAGATCCATTTCTGAGAGAAAGGCAGAAAATAAACAAATAACTAAAATATTTCATAGGACTCAAAAAACTTTTTTTTTACCATTCCTTTCCTTCATACTTTTCTTAAGGGGAGAACAGGTGGGAGAAATAACTAGAGATGGTGGGGGAAAGTCTCTATAAAGAGGTGCAAAATAAAAGACCTTTTAACAGGTTGGGTTAAACATCTGATTTAGGCAGCGATCACTGGTGACGCAGTAAATCCACTATTAGATTTTAGCCTCCACTTTAAAGGGGCTATCAAGTTACTGAGCTTGTTAGGGGCATAAGAATTCAGCAATTTGATTAACTTGTTTAAAGTAAGGATTAAACCATTATCTGATTTTGCAGCCACCAACTCACCTTGGATTTAGAGCAAGGGTGGTCAGCTATGGTGGGGGTTGGAGGTCTATTTTCAGGTTGTTCCTGTGCTTGAGCACTACATTTTGAGGGAGGGAAAGAGGAGTCTTTTTTGTCTTTTCATTATCATTTTTTTCTTGTTATAATATATAAAACGTAAATGCATACATGAAAAATGGGTTAAAATTAGCTGACATTAATTAGCTGACATTAAATTCACTGAATATTTCTAAGTTTATTAAAATTACCAGAGCTCATTATGAACAGATAAAATCACCCATATCTACTTGACTACCCTTTGTTAGCTCCAAGGTGGAGCTACACACATATGTTTGCACTTTGGTTAACATTAAAAAGTGCATCACTGATATGATAGTGATGATTATATATGATATTGATTATTAATTGTAGAATTTATAATTTCCATGGTTACAGTGGAAAATTTTTCAATCTGAAATAGTTGCTTGAATTACAGTAGACCCAGAATGATAAACAAGGGCTTCTGAGTCACAAGTTGAGGTCTTCAGGGCAAGTTAAAATGATTACAAGGTAATTAAAACACACAAGAAGTCAACATTAAAAGAGAATTAAAAGACCTCCAGTATTAGCCATGGCAGCATGAAGAGGGACTTTGTCAAGGTCCGCAAAGTTTCTCACGCTACATTGCAAGAGCAGCCTTTGGAAGATTTTTGCTGCCTAGAAAGGAGGTCCAGGTACAGATCACTCAAAGGGCTCCACAAAGATTGGATCCCTCCATGAGTTCTGCAGAAATTTGTGGAAGAACGGAGATACAGAGGATGGAAGGGATGAAGGAGATCAAGAGCATTAGCTGCTGTGTATATGCAGTCAGAATATCTGGCGCAAACACCACCGCTAACCCATTTTAATTGTGAGTGAAATCTTGGCAAAAGGATTGGAAAGTTTGACTAGTTTCATGACCAAACTATTGAAACAATAGTAGAAATATTTACTTATGGACAATAATTTAGAATATCCATCCCGTAGGAATTAATTCAAGACAACTTTCACTAGTAAAAAGGGGGGAAATGGTGCTGCAGGAGAGCAGATTTTGAGATCAGAGGGGCAGTACAGACCACCCAAAAGGAGCGGTCTGTAACCACCCAAAGAAGTGGCGAGATGGGGCCAGGGCTGCCACACCGGCAGCCCCAGAGGCCCCATCCCGGTGCTTCTGCATGCTGCGGAGAAGCAGTGAACTGCTGCTTCTCCGTGGCCTGAAAGCGGGGTTCAGCGGGCACCCTGGGCGCCCGCTGTACCCCGCAATCCCCAGCGCCACCGAGGGGAGAAAAGTACATGCTGCAAAGTATATGCTGTATGCAGCTCTTTGAAGCAACCGAAGTCTTCAAAGGCAGCCTCACACAGAGCACATTACTCTGCTCTTAGCAATGGGTTGGACTTGATGGCCCATGGGGGCCCCTTTCAACTCTCTGATTCTGTCATTCATTTCTATAAGGCATATGTTGCCATGGTGAGATCAGGCATCTCTAGGATAAAGAAGAGCCAGTTCACTAGCTTTAAGTGTGCAAAAGCACTCCTGACTACCACAGAAACCTGGGCCCCCAAATTCAAGGCTGAGTCCAGGAATACACACATAGTGCAAAACTGCATCTTCAAGGGGAGTGAAACCCTGTCCAGCACAGGCTGTATCTCTTTTCTTGTCTTGATTGACCTTCAATTTGTTCACCTTCATCCAATCCGTTACTGATGGCAGACCCTGGTTTAGAACTACAAGAGCTTCCTTGGAGTTTAGTGGAAAGCAGAAATAGAGGCAATTTAGTAATGGACAAGGACAAGGACTGAACAGCTTGATTCAAAGTGTGCTGAGCTGATTGAATTTTTTACCAGTCTGGACATTTTCCCACCACACCATCAAAGTACATTTCTCTTTATGTCTACTCAGGAGTAAACTCCAGTTGAATCACTGTCTTACCTGCAAATAACAGCTCACTTCCACACAACAGTTTTCCTGTTTGCAAAGGACAATTATCTGAAATGTATGTTATGACTTACATTTTGACAAGTATGTTGTAAACTGTCTGGGCTCATTTTTAGAAAGAAGACTCAAAACATTACATTTTAAAAATGAAGTAGAATATTCTTTCTTATAACTTGAATGCCTGAGTAATTTGGTAATTTTTCTGTTGCATGCTCATAGTCTTGAGTGTGTTGTCTTATTTTTTTTCCTCTTAGGGTAGGAACCTATTTGATTAGAAACCAGGAACTGGCTGATGCTATTTCAAACTGACTCTGTCCAGTCTCTTTTGTTCATGTCTTATCTTATATTCATGATTTATGTAGAAGAGACGCAAGACTAGCAAATTCATGAATTGATTGAGACAGTCAAGGCATCAGAGAAAATTAACATGAGTGTCTTGTGGGACCTTAACAAATTTACAATTATTATGGTGTAAGCTTTCACAGACTGAGGTCCATCTCATCAGATGTATGAAGTATTAGATGTTGACTTGCCATGCATCTGTTGCTCATGAGACTACTTTCCCCACCCAGCAGTAGCCCATCAGCCTAGTGAAGCAAAAGGGAAAGTCTGAATGTGCTTCCAAAGACTTTGGAAATAAATACATGCTCTAAATGTAAAGGTTGCATTTCAAAGTCACAGGAGGATATTGCCATGATTTGGATGCAAATTATCTCTGTGTGCAGTACTCTCTAGTACCCTGAAGCAATAATTTCATGCAAACTAGACACTTTCCTTGGAGTGACTGAAAACCTCTGCCCTGGAGTACCTACAGCAAAACTGGTGCTTCAGACACAGGGAAACCTCCTTCTGTAGCATTCCAATAAAATATTACTTATTTGTACTCAAAATCTATCAGCTGAGTAGGCATTTTAAGTATATTATTTATATTCAGCTGCAGTGTGAGAGAAATCAAGCTACATAAGTCAGAAGAGCCTCCTTTTTTGAAAGAGAAACTGAAAAATAACTTGGGACTTAATTTCTCACCTCCTGACATATTATGGGCTTTGTACCTCTTCATCATCTCTAAAAGGAAGCTTTGTTGTTGTTGTTCATGATGATGATGATGATGATGATGATGATTATTATTATTATTATTATTATTATGTTCATTTATATCCCGCCTTCCTCCCAGTACAGGAACTCAAGTTGGCTAAAAAATTTAAAACAGTCAAACATTAAAAATACAAAGTTTAAAAAAAAATTAAACAATTCAAGCAACTAAAAACATTACATTATTAAAATTTAAAAATTTAAAACTCTTTAAAACAAATATACAAAATTGCATCCATATCAATATGTGAAGGCCTGGCAGCATAAAAACATTTTTATCTGCTATTGAAACGAAAGCAAAGTTGAAGCCATCCTGGCCTCTCTAAGGAGGGGGTTCTAGACCTTGGGAGCAACCACTGAGAAGGCCCTCTCTCTTGTTCCCATGAAATGCGCCTGAGAGGGTAGTTGGAAAGAGAGAAGGGCCTCTTGTGATGACTTCAATATTCTTGGGGGCTCATACAGGGAGATACGGTCCTTCAAATAGCCTGGACCCTAGCTGCATAGGCCTTTATAGGTCAAAACCAGCACTTTGAATTGTGCCTGGAGATGGACTGGCAGCCAATAGAGCTGTTGCAACAAGGGAGTTGTATGTTCCCTGTAGCCAGCTCCAGTTAACAGTCTGGCTGCAGCTGTTTGGACCAACTGAAGTTTCTAAGCACTTTTCAAAGGCATCCCCACTTAGAGTGCATTACAGTAATCCAGGCAGGATGTAACCAAGGCATGTACCACCATGGCCAGATCTGACTTCTCTAGGAATGGGCACATTTGGCACATGAGTTTTAGCTGTGCAAAAACACTCCTGGTTACCACTGATACCTGAGCTTCCAGACTCAGAACTGAATCCAGAAGTACCCACAAACTATGAACCTGAATTTTCATGGGGAGTGTAACCCCATCTAACACAGGCTGAATTCCTATGCCAGGATCTGTCTTTTAACTGACCAGGAGAACCCCTGTCTTGTCTGGATTAAGCTTCAATTTGTTTGCTTTCATCAAGTCCATTACATTGGCCAGACACCAGTTCAGCTTCCTTGGAAATAACTAGAAAGGAGTGATAGAGCTGGGTATCATCAGTGTATAGGTGACACCTTACTCCAAAACTCTGGACGACCTCTCCCAGCAGTTTCATTTAGATGTTAAAAAGCAAAGGGGACAAGACTGAACCCTGAGGGACTCCACAGGCCAATGGCCAAGGAGTCAAACAGGTATCCCCCAGCACCACCTTCTGAGAGCCCCCCTTCAGGAAAGAACAGAGCCATTGTAGAACAAGCCCCATCCCAGAGAGGTGACTCAGAAGGATACCATGGTCAATGGTATTGAAAGCCACTGAGAGGTTCAGTAAAAGCAACAGGGACACACTCACCCTGTCCAGTTCTCTGAGTAGGTCATCCGCCAAGGAAACCAATGCTGTTTCTGTCCCATAACCAGGCCTAAAACCAGACTGACAGGGATCTAGATAATCCGTGACATCCAGGAACGCCTGTGTGCCTTCAAGTGACGCTTCCATGGGGTTTTCATGGCAAGTTTCTTCAGAGGGGATTCGCCATTGCTATCATCTGAGGCTAAGAGAGTGTGACATGCCCAAGATTACCCAGTAGGTTTATATAGCTAAGATGGAATTCTAGGAACTCTAATTTATAAGTATTCCTTTTACTCTAAAGGCATTTGCCAGGACTGCTTCCTCGTAGCTATACTGCTATCTTTACCTACTGAAGATATGCTTGAGATTAGAGAGAAAAGAGTATGTTGTAATTAGCCAGGAAAATACCCATGTACAGAGGCATCTGTAATATTGGAAGTCTGAGCATGGTCTGCTGTGAATACTCTGAAATGGGAGACCAGGAGAAATCTGGAAACTGTAGTCCACATTTTTAAAAAAATCCAATTGAGAAATTAGTAACTTGGTATATTTCTGAGTACATTAGAGAAGCTTCATTCCCTCACTTAGCGCCATATTCGTGAGCTCCCAGACATGTATATTTTCAGATCTTGGTTCTTTGTTCGGGCACATTTCTTCCTCTGTAGAAAGTAGAACTGGACTTCAGATCTAATTTGCCCCTGGGCAAGAACAGTTCACCTCCATGAAATCTTGGTGCCAGTAATGCATATTATGGGTGCACAGATTGGGCCAGCTGCCTTTTGCAAAACAGATGGCTCAAAACCAGCCAGATTTTTTTTTTAAAGCCTTATATTGACATATGCACACATCTTCTAAAATGTTTATTATGGGGATTGGGGTGGTGGTGGTGGTGGTATGGTTTTCAGTAGACCTGCTCCTTCCTCCATGAACTTTCCCATGTAAATGAGGAAGTCTGAAAGAGAGTTCCTTGCATCTGCAGGTCCAAATTGCTCTACCCAATGGATACAGCAATTCCAATTCAGAACTTCCTCATGAACACGTAACAGTCAAGAGTAGAGACAATACTATGGCACACAGGCCTGTCACTTTCCACATTTACCCTTGAAAAACCCCTGAAAGAGACCCTATAAAAGGGAGTGGCTTTGTCTGATATTATTATGAATAATTACATGTCACTATGTCAGAATGACAGTTTTTCCAGGCACTTCAGAAGACATGGCCCCAAACTAATATACCCAAATGAGGTATATTAAATTCAGGGTAATACATTTTTCCCTAAATTACAAACAAGTTCTATCCCCAGCATTGTTCTCTCCAACCATCACTTTACATCTGCAAGTGACCTGAGCTTGTTTTACTGTTACAGACTTGAATCACCCACACGCTCTTTGGTGATGGAAGCTCCCAAGGGAGTTATCATTGATGCTGAGGCTGGCAACCTGGAAGCCACATGTAGGACAGAACTCAAGCTGGAATCCAAAGATGGAGAGGTGAGTACAATGTGAAGTCAGCAGCAAAGCTAAGATTAAAAACAGTTAAGATCTGGGCCCTTCAGAAAAGTCCATACAGTTTTGATTTATTGTCCTACAGTGTCTATTATCTTTTAAGAATTTGAAGATTAAAATACAGGATGATTAACTGAACTGAACTGAACTGAACAATTCAATTTAGTGTTGCAGCTTTAAAAATAGAATAAAAAGTTTAGCCCATATGTTAGAGTTCCTTGTAGGGAAGATGGAATTCATTGTATGCAAACTACACTTCTTCCATACAAAAAGGCAAAATGATTCATTAGTTTTAAAGTGCTGGGATAATAGCATTGGTTGTGTGAAACAGATTTATGCAGCTGTAAAAATGTGCTGTACCACTAAATTCTCTTTTCTCTTGTCACTTTAAACTGAGATTTACTTGACTAGCATAATTAAATCTTATATCATCCATTTTTGCAATGAGGAGAGCTTAACTCACCTGTATTGATCTGTAAAGCTAGGCATCACTTCTCTATCTGGAGAGAAGGAATGTGTTCAAAGAAATCTTTTCTGCTTTTGAAGATGTTTAGGAGTCTGAGATGATAGTCCGGCCATTGTCCCTGAGTTGAATATCTCACTCACTCAGCATCTTACAGTCTTTTGTAAACCCATTACTTAATAAATAGTTACACTGTAAATCCAGTAATAGCTGTGATCCTGTTGGCTAGTTCCCCACTACCGTAGACCTATTGAACAAATTGTTGAATGGTGATTCAGGATGTAGGTAAATCCTATGGATTAAATGGACCTACTACAGTCAGGAGTAACAGAGGGCTAATATTTTATTATTTAGTATTCATAGTTAATCTACCTGCTATCTGATCTCATTTTATAGTTAGAGAGACTTTCGCTTCTCTAAGCCAACACAAAGCAGAAAGAACATATCTCAATATTTATGAAGAGGTTTGTTCTGAGAATCAGAACACCCTTCTTACCCTTTCTGTTTTGTGTTTTCTCCCTTCTGTGCATTCTCCCCCCTGGTATTTTGCTAGGCACACAATACCACCTGCTGTCTACTAAATGGAGCATCCCCTCTCCCTCCCCCCCCCTCACTTCACATTTAGGAAAAGCTTGAATTGTAAAGTCAAAACAAATGTGCAAAGAACTTCATTGCATTTTCTGGCCTGTAATACTGTGTCCCCTAATTGCATGATTGGAATAATGTTGTTGACATAAGCAGTCGTAAATCCATCGTAGTATTTTTCATTGGATGGTGCAATTCATCTCCATTGTTCATAGTGACCCCCTGCACCTACCCCAACACACACATCCATTCAATTGAAAGAGGCCACAGTCAGACAAGAGCAGATTGTGCCTCGGCTGCTGGCCACGAGATAACCAAGGCATCCTTTTTGCCACCAATGTCCATTGTGCAAGACTATCCCAGTATCAGCAAAGTCACCAGCAGTCACAGGATGGGCACTTATTTACATTTAGTAAAGCTTTTCATTCCACTAGTGTGAAGCAGGATCTCAGCCCAGGTGGGTGAGAGCTGTCTGTAAGTATTCAGTGGCCAGTGTTTTCCTTACACTATTCTTCTGCCAGACATAAATAATTTTAAATAACAGCTCAGTGTGCAGGCTGTGATTGTGTATGCACACACGGAGTGAAGAATACAGGATTTGTGTCTAGCCTCAATACCTAGCAACAGACTAGTTCTGCATGTAATGCAGAAGTACCCAGATGAACGATGATAACACAGACCTTACTATTTCTGAGGAGAAATAAGTATAAACAGCAGTTTCTTCTTGGCTCAGAGCATCTGCTTATCACCTGAATTTCACAGTGAATTTCCATTAAAGGTGTTAAAATCTACCTAAACAAATAAATAACACACCTCACTGTGCACTCATTCTTATTTATTTATCCCCCCCCCTTCTCTCTTCCCCTTCAGATAACGTTGGAGGCCGCAAATATCAAACTACCTAGATTGCCTCAGGGATCCTACTCCCCTTCCGGACCTGGGCAAAAAGCCTATGAGCTGTGTGTGTGTCCCAATGGGCGGTTGTTCCTGACTCAGGCGGGATCTAGTTCCACCTGCCAGATAAAGACAAGTGTCTGCCTTTGAGAGAGACTCTTTGCAGCAGGCGCAGCATGGGGCAGCATGGCCCCTGCCTGGGCTCCCCAACTATTTTTACTAGAACACAGAAAGCCTATCAAAGACTTTTGTGTGTGGGTGTGTGCGGGTGTGAGTGTGTGAGTGTGAATATATAAATATACAGATATATATAGATATAAATAGATATATATATATATCCTTTGTGTAAAATGAAGTTTCAGTACAAGAGATCCCAGGGTGACCCTCTTTGTGTAGCATTCATTGCATAAAAATTTGTAAGCTGTGCACAAATTAGATCCAGAACCTTCCAGACAGTGGCAGTGAGTGGATCCCATGTTTGTGAATCTGTTCTGGTTTTTAATCTGAACATTAAAGGTGCTATCTACAGTGCTGAAACCTATCCCCCAGATACATTCAGCACCTTGTGTGGCTCCTTTGAAGTTTAAACAAAAATATAGAATGGATTCCACACCCCCACCCACCCCCACTGACAATGGAGAGAGCTCTGCTTCCAAGAGGATTCAAATTGTGTCAAAGTTTCCATAGATAAAGAGAGTGCTTTCAAGCCTTTCTAAATCTGGTTAAAATCCCTGTCAGACTTGACACTTTGCCACATGGGTGTGAGGAGAAACAATGCCATGTGGTGAGGTTGCACCCTGTTTTATGTGCCACATGTACAGAAAACAAGATCTGTTCATGTGGCCTCCCAGTGTGTCCATCTCAGATAGATGTAAACATCTTCATATGAGATGGTATGCACATGGTCCCACATGGTTTAGTTTTCTCTGTCTTTGTGTACCCGAGTAGGCATAATGCCATGTGTGAAGTATCTCTTAAGATGTAGCCATCACAGACAATAAAGGGCAACACAACTTGTAGCAAATCCTTCTCAGCTCATTCTGAAGGTAGAGGAAACAAAAGAAAGGAAGGTTATCAGGACTATATGGACAGTCTTCCATTGAATGGAGTTTTCATAAACAAACAGTAATCAGCATTGTTAATTGCTTCAACAATTGGATTAATTGGGAAGAGCCACATTTTCACTGGTATGTCACCTGCTAGCTCACGGCCTTAAACATGTTCAACTGATAGTTGTTTTAATGGCAGCCTTTCCCATCTTGGGTTCACTTGCCTTACATTTTGAGAACCATGCTTAAGATGTAAATGTGATTCCATGGTTATTTGCTAGCTCATCAAAGCAAAAGTGTAAACTGTCTGGTGAAAGGCAACATAATGAGACAAGTACCTCTGATTCTTATTATAACGTGAAAACCTATCAGGTGAAATGATCAGACTTTCTACTGCTTAGGGTGATCCAAGACACCTGTGGTTAAACTACATGTAGCTCACTTCTAATTAGAAATACATATTTTGTGTGCTGCTATCCATAATCCTGGGCCTAATCGGGCTACCTGATGTCACTAAGAAGTGACATAAAGGGCCTCATCAAAGTGTTATCTGCTGAAAAGAGCTCAAGCTAAAAGGGGAGTGGTGGCACAAAACTGGACCTTCCCCTGGCATCATATCTGGACACTGGAGGACACTGATTTTACTCGAGGATTTTTCACTCAATTGGGGCATCTAATCACACAGAGGAGCCCCCTTCCCATTGCACATCTTCCACATCCCAACTCTCCTCCTCCTCTATTTATATAGTGACATCACTGTATGTGGCACTTTACTAAGTAAAAGAACAACAAAACAGCTACCCTTAAGCTTACAATCTAAGCCTTAAATGGCATGAAGCACTAAAGACTAGATCAATATAAGTGAAAGATGAAGGTTCCCCCCGCCCTTTTTTTCTTTTTTCTTTTTTTTGAATGACCTATAAAATCCATACAAAACATCATACATGGTACACTGGACCAAATAGGCAAACATATGGAGATAAGTATGAAAGACCAAGATCTATGCTCACACATTTGCTGAGATTTACTTTTGGTTTCCTGCCTGGTTAGTGTAACAGCATAATGCAGCTCCTTGATATCTCTTTGAAAGAAAGAAAAAAAAAACAGTGGTTCTCCCTCTTGGTCACAAGTAGCAAAAAAATCTTATAAGAGAAAGAAAGCAATGCAGAGAGGGAGAACTTTGGGTTAATTGTCCTGTTCATGTCAAGTGTGCCAAACATACTTTTTTGGCATCGTTACTGTCTTTAGTACAGATGGTTATGGAAGCAGCATAGACTGTGCAAATTGCTTACAGTACAATGCACATCTAACCTCACCAAAAACTACAAAAGTGAGGAGAAGGCAATCTGGTTTTCACTGCAAGGTAAAATGCTTGCTGTACATACAAAAATGTAGGAAGTTTACAACCATAGGTGTTTGGGTTACCCTTTGCTGTCAAGATTTGAGGCTTTCAGTTTCTTAAAAAACATATTCCAACATGTGAGAAAACATTTGCTGGCTCTTGGCATGAGGACATAAAATATAAAGGGCAGTAATGTGTCTGCCATAATAGTCTACTTGGACTAGAAGGACATGGGGAGGGGGCAAGTATCCTCCCTATCTAGAATGTTTCAGGGAGAACTGAGAACAGCTGATGCCACAAATTGTGGATAATTCAAATCTCAGAGATGCTTATTTTGAAGCAGGAGATAGTTATGGTTTGCATTTATTGTGACAGAACTAGTTCATTAGAAAGTAATGCAAGGGTTTCTTTTACAACTGAGGTCAAGATAATCTTCCCTGCAGGAATGATAAAATGGGTGGCCATGTTATTCTGTTGTAGCCAAAGCAACACAGAATCTTGGAACACTTAAAGGCTGCAAGTACCCTAAAATACATGTCCCCATAGAACATTTTGTTGTGTTTCCCTACAGGAATCATCTATGAGATGGAAGTAATAACATCCCAGATCTGATGGATCTGAGAAGGGCACAGCACTTTTAAAATTGGTTCCATAAATGACTGCCAGATGCATTTCTGTAATCCATGAAAAACATGACAAATATTGTGGAATCCATTCATACCCCCCAAGCTTTAGTGAAAATAGACTTGGTAGTTCTACTTTTAGCAACTTCAAGACAGAATCTGATGTATTCTTTTCAAGCCATTTTGTTTGATTTCTTGTGCCTAGAGAGCACCAAGAACTTGATTGACAAGATTGTCAGTGCCAATTTGGAAAGCACCCTCACTGATTTCAATGGAGCTTGGATTAAGCCATTTTTAAATATTGTACTCTGGTGCTTCAGCTTGATAGTAAAGAAGGCTTGAAGACACCAGTGAAGTGCACTTTTGGTGGACAGTAAATAAGCAGATCCACATTATATTTTATAGTGCATATTTACTCAGAAGTGAGTCTTAGTGTGTTCAGTGGAGCATACATCCGGGTAAATATGTTTAAGATTGCAGCCTTAGTGACACTGTTAAAACTTTAAAGCATTTGCAAATTGAATGGGTCCTGTCATCACTTATTTTTCAAGCTGACACTTCAATGCAAGGGGGTCACCCAGGATAACAATTGTATTGGGACACAAGACTATACACCATCTCTGTTCAAAGAGGGAGACGTGCCTATGCCTTAAGTCAATGCACTCAGCAAGGAGAAGCACATCATATTTATCTTATTATTAAGCTCATTTATTTGGCGTGTTGGTCTGACAGTTGGAGAGAATGGTGATTGCTTTGTTTGAGAGTTGAAGGCTTATGAAGCAGACTCGCTAGAAATTCACGAAGACTGTGGGACAGCTGAAACAAGTGAAAATCTCTGACATGTTTTGGCCTGAGCATTGAACTTCTGAGTTCATCCCAGAGATCCAGCTTCAGATCTTCAGAAATGTTTGTATACTGTGGTAATGTTTTATTTCTTTTTCATTTCATATTGAACATTGATCACATGTAAGGGCCATTTCATTAAGGAATACTTGTCAGCCTGCACAAGATGATAAATGAGCTGGACACTGCAAAGAAAATACACATATTACAATGTAACAGAGTGGTTTGATCTTTTCTTCCCTTTTTAATTTTACTGATAATGAAAGAGGACCTGAAAATGAGTTTCCTTTAGAGGAACAACGGGGGTACATACTGTGGGTGTGTGCTTGTGTTTGTAGCAGAATTGTTTCCCTTTCTGTTAGCTCAGCTTTTATGTTAATTTGATCTTGAAAGATACATATCTACATTGTCTGAAATCAAAAGATTATTATGCTTGGAGAGGAAATGGAGTGTTGGAAATGGTGCTACCACAACAATCTCCAAATAATCTTTAGTGAACTTGCTTAGCTATTTTTCCAAATTTACCTTCTAGCAAACAAGATCATTGCAGCCTATCAATTCCAAATGTCATTCTTCCTACCAGAAAAAGGTTACTGTTAGTTGTTTAAGCTCTTCTTTGCTGCATGTGCCAGATGCACACTTGCTTTACACATTGCCCAAGCCTCATATAGAAAAGGCAACTTCTAAAAGTACATATTGTTGAAGAACTTTCCTCTTCTTGTTCTCCACCAAGATTTTTTTTTTCCTCTGGCAAATGTAAAGCATTAAAGTTACAGGCTACCAAAAGTTTTTGTTTAGGGCTTAGGTAATATGTAAGCCTATGTTGACTATGGTAATTTTATTGGTAGTTTTCCCAGTATTGTTAAGAGCAACAGTTTAGTGTGGCAAAAAGCCATACCTTTCAGAACTGAGCAACATACATGTGCATTTTAGGCACTTTAAGGCATGGTGTAATCCTAAACTTCTTGGAAAATCCTGCTTTGACTTCACAAGCAATCTAAAAGGATTCCTCTTCCCTTTCAAAAAGATCTCCATCTTTCATCACTCCAGTGTCACAGTTTCAGCACTGAGGGTGGAGGAGAGATCAGAGACCTAGGAGATTATTGCATGGCTTTTCTCCTGAGCCAGGCATGGGCTGAAACCACTTAAAAATGGATGCCCAGGTTGGCCCTGATCCATACTTTGCATAGAATGGGACTTTTCTGTGCTTTGCAAGATATGGCAGAAGTCCATATCAGGTCTGACCTGGGCACAGAGGTGTACAATAAAATCAGTTTTTAAACAATTTCAGCCCATGCCCAGCTTGGGAGAAAAAGCCGTGCAATAATCTCCCCAGTGTAGGCAAAGCAGGAGAAACTGTGGATCTGCAGAATTCAAAGCATTCCATCCCTTAGTCTTCAATCATATCTTCAGCACAAAGGAATATGTAAATTAACTCTGGATCTGGGCTATATTATGTCTCTCGAACATCAACAGCCCAGAGCATTGTAACACAACAATAAGATTGCATGGTCAGCCATTTTTTCAATGGAAATTATTTAAAGAACTTCCATGACATCCCCAAAATTGTACCTCTACATTTTCTTGGAAATGTAAAGTCTAACATTTCCCATCATAATTTGCATTGCCTTTGTTTATTTTTTTAGAAAAACCCTAACAAAAATATGACCTACCATTTTCAGATTGTTAGGTTAAACAGGCCAGAATTCCAGAAGGGATTTCTGCAGATAGAACAATAGATTCCAATAGAACTGGGAGGGTTGAACACCTCCCTTCCACGAATATAGAGAGCCAGTGTGGTACAGTGGTTTGAGTGTTAGATTAGGATACTTGGAGACCAGGATTTGGATCCCTGTTCAGCCATGGTAACCCACTGGGTGAGCTTGAGCAAGTCACATTCTCTCAGATTCAAAGGAAGGCAAGGGCAAACCCCCTCTGAACACATTCTGCCAAGAAAATCCCATGATAGGTTCACTTTAGGATTGCCATAAGTCAGAAATGACTTTGAAGCACACCACAACAACAACCACAAATATTCCTCCTTGCTTGTCTCCAGAATGAATCTGTAAGATGCAAGGAGGAGATAAGGGGAGGCACGTTCCAAAAATTCTGCCAAGAGAACCTTGGAATTATCCCACAGTATCAAAATAACAAGTCACTGCTTAGTCTAATGTTGCCAGCATTCATAAAACAGATAAGGATGAATTCTTAGTATATAACTTGATTTGCTTAATTCTTTGTTTTTAAAAGGGTCACAAGTATGTTACCAGTATCTATCATTTTGCACATCCTAGATTTTGATCAGTGACACATGTATTCCTGTATAAAGACTGGGAGATATTTTTTAACAGTCTATGGATTGTAAAAAAAAAGTGTTATATACCAGCAACTGAAACCTGTATGTTTTATGAATACATTTAAAAATGGGGTGTTATTCTGATAACAATAATGATTTCATGCTCTGTCCTTTTCCCACTTATAAGAAACAGTTTCATGAATAATCTTCATTTAAAAGGATGTGCTTGGGCTATGAAGGAACTGCACATTTCCCCCCCCCCCCCATTTTATTATGAATATGCACACTTTTTTCCCATTGTTCAGGTTCCTTTTTTCATTTAATGAACCCCACACATTGTATGCTCTAGTCTAGAGTGATCTTGCTTTACATTTTTCTTTGGCTTCATGATTATTTTCACTGCATATGTTGTCTGTACACTCTCTTCACTTAAATCCAGTAACATCTATTGTTCAGATTTGCTCCACACTGGGATTTCTCCCAGATGTCAATTTATCTCTAGTTGCCAAGGAGAAAGAAAGGTGGATGCTGAGCCTGCTCACACTGAAGTCAATGTAAGAAAAGCCAGGAGCTTAAATGTTTCCGGTAGACCTCCTAGTGATTTTTCCATCAAAATGTAGGACCTATTCTTGGCGTGCGATTAACCAATTCATGTCAATGAAAATTTTGTCAGTGACTTCAAGTGGCTGAAGCATCACACCTCTTGAAATACAACTGCTTCTTTCTGAAATACTTAGCAGGATATTCAGAAAAAAATGAAGTCTCCCTGAATGCAATGGCTCAACAGAAATATTTCTACTTACTGTGACAATTAGCATTGTAGGTCTTTCAGAACATGCTAGAATTGTTTTTACGTCTAGGATATATTGTGGAAAGCTGTTGTTAACAGTTGTCTGTATATCAGCAACATATGGAAAATGGTTGAAAGCAGGTTGCATCAAAATGCTTTTGGCTTGGTTTGATTCAGCAGTCAGCATAATAATTAGGCCAACCATTTAGATAAGAGGTTGCCATGGATGAAAAATTCATAAAAGACACAATAGGCCAAGATCCTGCATCAAGAGACATAACTATGACAATGAAGAGCCTGTTGTAACTGTATATTTTGATGAGACCTCCCAAACCTCACTTTAGAAACTAGTTAGCACTGCCAGCATAGGGCTGGTACCTATCCTTCTCCTGACAGTGAGGTGCTTTCTGTAGGATCCTGTCTCAGCTGCTTGTTGGAAAGCACTTCATTGCTAGGAGAGGAGTGGAGATTTCGTCACTCACCATCCCATTCCCCAGCACCTCAGAAATCCCTACATTGATGGTGCTTCCTGGGTTGTAAGATGGGTTTGGGAGGGATACATTGCCCAGACACAATTACTATAAACATGAATTCAAAAAGTTAAAATGTCATAACTCTGGTAATAACATTTAAATACTCAACAGGACGCCAGCCATCAGTCTTTTAATGGTGCCAGAATGTCGTGCAAGTAATAGTTGTATAGGGGTTAGGCTTGTGTGCATTTGATGTAGCAATGGGTTGTTTTTATCACTTAAAATTAGTTGACTGAATGGAATATGCTGGGTACAGCTCTGAGAAAGCTAGGTCTATCTAAGCCTGCAGTCTTATATATACCTATTTTGACCACTAATCTTTGTCTGGAATACTTCTGAATAGACATGTAAATTACTGTATTGTAAATCTCACTAATTTCAAAAAGGTTACTCCACTTTTCTTTGGATTGTGTTAAAGATAAGCCTTTTTATTTGTCCCCATGCTGTGGATGGCAATATGTATTAAAATCAGTTCCCATACACAAGCTTATCAACTTGTGGTTTGGTAGAATGAAAATGGTTGTTTGGCATACCACCCTTACTGTAGTGCCCTCATGGGAAATAAGCATGCCACCTGATCATCACAGTCACCACTGTTTGTGTAAACTGACCCTCAAATACATAATGTTTTGTTTAGTTTCAGATTTGTCTTCTACTTGACATATTAGTCACCCTATGTGTAGCAATGGCTGGAGTCTATGAAGATTATCACACTAAGTCTTACCATCAGTGAATCATGCCTGGATCGCTGGGAAAGCGGACATATATGAATGCCTGGCATGCTTCCTCGGCGTTATGGAATTATTTCGGTAGAGTGAATTTCCTCTTAACACAAAGTTTCTGTTAAGAGGAAATTCCCTGAACGATTCAATGAAAGGAGCTATCTAAATTGCTGAATCTCAAAAACATATACAACATCTTGGATTGCTCCTTTAAAGTTCACACTAAAGCCTGGAGCAAATTTATCTTTCCACCAACATGGTAGCCACCAGCATCCGTGGATAGGAAAAGAGAAGTTTGAAAAATCATTAATATTTGTTGTCAGCTCCATGATTATTATATATTTTGATGATAAGAGGGCATACTACAGTAAGAATAACGTCTGCTAAACACAAATCCATGCTTCTGTTCTTGCCAAACACAGAACAAAATACTTCTATCAATATAAGTATTGTGTCTAGATCAAGGGAAGTAATAGTGTCTATTCTCCTTTGATTAGGCCTCACCTATAATACTGTGTCCAGTTGTAGTCACTACAATTCAAATAGGATTTTGACAAGCTGAAGTGTGTCCAGATAAGGGTGACCAAAATGATGAAGACTCTGGAAATCATGTCTTACAAGGAGAGACTTGGGGATCTCTATATGTTTAACTTGGAGAAGAGAAGGTTAAGAAATGATATGATAGCCCCTTTAAATATTGGAAGGGGTTTCATATTGAGCATAGATCAAGCTTGTTTTCTGCAGCTCCAGAGGATAGGATCCAGAGCAAAGAATTCAAACTCAAGGAAAAAGGTTTCCACCTCAACACTAGGAGGAACTTCCTGACAGTAAGAGAATATGTTGTCTTGAAGTGTGGTAGTCTCCTTCTTTGGAGGTTTTTTAAACAGAGGCTGGATTGCAATCTGTTGGGGGTGCTTTGATTGTGTGTTCCTGCATGGACTGGATGGCACTTGGGGTCTCTTCCAATTCTATGACTCTATGATTCTAAGATATACTGTTGCTCTGAATTGATACATATGTGGTTATACTGTTAATGTCTCCATTATGCCAGGTTAATTCCATGCACCATCATTAAATAGGTATAATTTGCCATGGGACAGTTCACTTTAATCTATGCCCATATCTACAAGAGACCAGAACAAGTGGCTCTCAACCATTGGTCCTCCAAATGATTTGAACTTCAGATCCCATGCTTCCTTATTGTTGGCCAAGTTGCCTGGGGCTTCTGGGAGCTGAAGTCCAAAGCAAATGGAATACCAAAGGTTGGGAACCACTGGCCTAGAACAAATAATTAATGGATCCAAATCCAGTAGTTTCAGGGAACATTGACCCATTGAATCTATGGAACTTACAAAAGTGTTGGGTTACTAAATGTCCATTGATTCAATGTGTATAATCTGGTTTTGACTAACTATTGGATTTTGGTTTTTCGGGCTATCTGGCCATGTTCTAGAAGAGTTTATTTCTGATTTGTCAGCATCTGTGGCTGGCATCTTCAAAGAAGCCAGCCACAGATGCTGGCGAAACGTCAGAAATAAAGTCTTCTAGAACATGTCCATATAGCCCAAAAAAAACCACAAAAAATGGATGCCAGCCATGAAAGCCTTCATATTGGATTTAGTTTTGTGTGTCCTCATGCACTTGTCCAGTGTAAGTTATTGTTTTTGCTCTCTTTGACTCTGGTTATGATAAAACTCCATGCCCCCATAAACATTCCTCCAGTAATTCTTCCCTCCTTGAGTGTCAGAGCTTGTAAGTGAAACTGTTTGTGTGTCTGTTAACTGTTTGTGGATTTAAGTTTCTCTTGAAAAAATAACAGTGGGGGGAGTCTCAAGCCAGTGCACTAATTTAACATATTTAGCTTCAGCATGAGCTGGCAGTTCAGTCACAGAGTTCATGGCATTAAAGTATGTTGGAAAAAAGCCTGTAACTTGTCTTCCTAATGAAGAAAAGAATAGTGTCATGCATTTAAGGGTGTATAAAAGACAGGCGGAAAAGCCTTGAAAATTTGAAAGAAGAAATGTAGCCCTCATGAGACTTGTTAAAACATTTCTGAGAGAAAAAGAATTCAATGTTGTCATCAAGTTCACAGTTTTCTCTCATATGGGTGGAACTCCATGACTCTGTTGCCAGGCGAGGACCACCAAAGCCATTTTCATCATCTGTCTAAGGCAGAGACACTTTGTAGTTCTTGCATTAGAGTGGAAGAACACTTCAGATTCCTGCATCATTTGCTAACATGCAGTGTGCCATGGTCTTTAAACATAATATAAGATGCAACTCTAAAAGGCAGATTTAAGGTACAGACCTATGAGAATCTGGTAGATATCAAAGGGACTTACCTCTTGGAAATCCTTTACATTCTTAATTCTTCTACACTTTACTCTAAGTCCCGAGTCTTCTTGGCTGGTACTAGAGTGGGTAGTCTTGTAAATCATATTGTTTAAATGAATCTTCTCTAAATAGGGCTAAAAAGCTTGTATAGAGACATTTTTATTGCATTAAGCTAGAATGTGTCCATGGCATCATAAATTCTGAAATGTATACTATATACATTCAGCCCTCCAGATCCATGGATTATTTATCCATGGATTCAACCATCCACAATTTGAAAATATTAAAAACATATAAATTTCAAAAAGCAAACCTTGATTTTGCCGTTTCACAATTTTGCTACACCAATGGATTTTGGTATCCATGCAGGATCCTGGAACCAAACCCCAGCAGTTACCAAAGGCCCACTCTAGAAATAAATGAATCACGTCAAATATTTCAGACCCCAAAATGCTGCCAAATATTTTTTTTTCTGAAGTACAAAGGGTGGTCAAGGTAGTTGCTTCTGTTTTTGCAGCAGACTACAATATCCCACCTATGTTTAACTGTATTTCTTCTCATTCTGCTGTGTAACCTAACAAGAACCACAGATTGTGAAGATATATGCACTGGGAGAAAATGAAAGATATTTGCTAACATGTGTTATTGCATTCATCTGATTGTACTTCCAGCCTGATCCACAACCCAATTTTGCAGAAGTGTTTAGATGTTAGCCTGTTCAGATTGACAGAACTCAGTGGGCTGGCATCCTCAGAGCCCTTCTGTTGAATGGATTGTGGAAGTGGGTTATTTATAAAATGAAGTGTAAACAATTATGTGCATGGGCAGGTAAAGATAATTTTTATTCTTTGTATGTTGGTACTCAGAATTAGAAAATGACAGCAGTTGCACTTGAACAAGATTCCTTGTACTTGTTATATAAAAGCAAGAAACTTTTTATTTTCAGATTCCATCTTGAAAATCTCACTCAGGTTTTGTGGAGCTTTCTTTCAAAAGCTTTCATTGTGGTTTTCTTCAGCTGTGCAGTGCCATCCTATGCAGGTCTGTTCACCAGAAACTTCCATTGAATCGGGCTAGCATTGTAGTTTTACCCTGTTTTGGAAGTTCTTACCTTTACAGCTTCCTGAATTTCTTGCAGGTAGCCCAGTTTCACAAAAATTATTGATGGTTGTTGATTTTACTGGAAGAGGTGGCTACTGTAATGCAGCAGGCAAGGATATCCAAATTAAGGCACACCAACATCCTGAAATCTCTCCTGCAAATCTGGTAAAGCCACAGGGATGAGAAAGTCCTCGGAAATTAATTTGACTAGTACAGATGGCAGAAAGCTAGGAAAGCCCAGCAGCATTGCCATTTGTTGGAAAGGTTTCATTTTCTTTTATCAGAACCTCCTGCCTTCCTTTGCCTCACATTTTCCTGGCTGGTGCAAGTGTTTCACAGCAGCATGTCACCTATGAAGATGAGAGACCAAGCATCTCGTAAGCTCTCTTTGACAAAGGTGGATTGTTGATCATTTGGTGACCAATTTGGGGGGCGGCAGCGGCAGCTTTTTGGCTGTGAAAGGTCCACCACAGAAGAATTGCAATTATTTGTCTTTCTATTATATCTGCTGTCTCCCTGCCAGAGGTTGTAGGCAGCAGGTGGAAAGATTTGTACAGAGATGTTACATTTGCATAGCTCCTTCCACCAAAAAAAAAAAAAAAAAAAAACTGAAATAAAGACATGCCACTTTAGAAAATAGGCCTTTTTCTCAGCAATCTTTTCTCTTTTTAAAGGATTCTTTGAGACCTTTCCCCTCAGGAAGAACCATTTCTAAATCTCATAGAACAGTAAGCTTGCTTTGCAGTGGGTGTCAGGTGAATATTTGTGTTGTATAAATTTATTCTGTATTTTAAGTGGGTTTTGTTTTCTTTCCCTTTTCTAAAGCTATACTCACTGATAAGAAATAAAACAGTCTGCTGCTTGAATGCATCATTCTTTTCTAAAGTAATGTTATTTTTTGGGCTTTTAGAATTTATACCACAGAAATCTCTGTAACACCTTTGAGCAATTTTGATTTAAAAAAAAAATAACAAGAATGCATCTCAGAAATAACTACCAGTATGTGGGATTCTGTTTTCCAAACAGGTTGGTTAACAAGGCCAGGGTTGTGTTGATGACTTTCTCTGGTCCACACCCCACGTATATCAGCCTAAGCTTTGTTTATATTTTATTCTATTTTGGTATGGTCAAAAGAAGTCTCCAGTACCTCCTTACACAGCTTTTGCTTTGGTTCAAAAGGATGGCTAGATGGTTCCTGGTTTCAGCTCTACTCCCAACCACTAGCTGTGTCTGTGCACCCAGGTAAAAGCAGTAACCATCACTCATGGACCACTGACTGAGCTATGCTGGCAGAGATGTACACCTTACAAGTAGACAGACAGATAAATAGACAGACAGTGCAAGTTCTTCATTTTTCTTTGCAAAAGATTCATTACCTGGGTCCTCCTCTGAGTTTGCCATCACCAGCCACAGCTAATTATAGTCATTATAGAGGCAAAAGATAATTGATGCTTTTGCTGTGTATTAATAATGCCCTGATTATAAGCATAAGCAGCTCTAATGATATGAAAAGCCAAGACTGTTGCTGTTCAGTGTTCTCTGCTGTCTTGCACCCATCAAGCAAGTATGATGGTCAAGGCAGGTGAGTTATTGTAGTCTGTTATTGTAGTCTGCATTCACATAAACAAAAAGATGTTGGCTTTTCAACAAGGAGACAAGTAGGCTCAACTATGGCTGCACCCTATGATGGAGAGGCTGGGACCATAATTTTTTTAAGAACAAGGAGAGGGTTCTTCTCTGTGTGTGTGTGTGTGTTATTGATTAGTTTTACAATGGTTAAAGTACTGTTTGAAAGTGTGGGGAACTAATAGCAGCAGTGAGAAATTCTCCACTCCCTCCTTTATCCTTTTAAACCATGACAAGTTGACATCTGTTAGGACCAAAACACATGATAAAGATCTGTGATCAGTTCTCCCATTACTTTCTTTTCTCTACTTCTATCTCTTTACTACTACTGCTATGACAGCTATTATTACTGCTATTACTACTCATTAAATTACAGAGGTGAGACTTCTGATTTTGTTAATAGTAATGGCTACCTTTGCCCTGGTCTAATTCTATCCATCATCCACCATCATCCACCAGTGACCCAGTGACCTTTGTCCCATACTTACTGAAGTACAATTTATCCCTCTTACCCCAACAAAATTTTCTCAGTTGAAATACACACACACACACACCAGACCACCACTGGTGCAACAAGATGAAGGAATGGAATTCAGGCATGATGGCAGGGCTAATTTATACCAAAGCAATAGCCTAGTGGATAGATGAAAGACCAACCCCTCCAGTACTTCTGCACCAGTTAAAACTGGACCCATCTCCAATGATTAATGTTTAAACTTGTAAGAAAAACCCAGACCTCTCATCACATCTGTTTCATTTCCTAAATCTGTGTATTTCATGTACTTTCCAAAAACTAAGACAAATGACGGTCCTAGCCCCAGGTTTTGAACTGCCTTTATTTACCAAAATAGCTCCTAGTACTTTGTATTGTTCCAGATGTGTATGTGCAAATGGCTTCTCTCACCTATTCCCATTGTATTCCATAGTGGCAGTGAAAGCCATTGGCTGGAATTCTGTTATTGTCATACACACATATAACCTGGGATTACACATGCACATCTCTCTTTTGAATGTTGTGGGAATGTTGTTCAGTATTCTATGTATATTGCCACTGCAGGCACCTTCAAAGTACCTAGAGTGCCCTACCACGGGCATTTACCAGCTGTGAGGCCAGGATACACCTAGACACACCTAACTGCAATTCTGCAGCTGGTAGAAGGGAGCTGGCATCATTCAGCCACAAACTCAATGGATATCTGGAACTGTGATGTTAGCTGCCTTCTCCTTGCTGCAGAACTGAAAAATTCCATTTTTACAATACACTTCATCTCATTTTAATAAAAACATTAAAATCTTAATGAAATTTCATTATGATGACTTCATAGGGCTAAATGTTTTTAAGACCCTTCAGCCAAACTGAAGTTTTAGGGCTTAATCTGACATCTTGTGCAACTTCACTGGGTTGTAAGTAGCATTTGTTTGGCATTGTTGTAATGGCATCTGTTCTTGTTGCTGTTTTGCATATCAGATCTGTAATGACAGTGTAAATCCCCTGTTGACCAAAATGAACAGTTAATTTTTTTAAATGATTTGGCTTAAAAACTGTGCACTGATAACTTTCACAGCTGCACACAAATACCATGGGAAAGGTGTACATATGCTTTCAGAGGTACATGTGAAAATGTTCTCAGGCTCTTAGCTGACATTGTGAAATAGAAAGTTCATAAGTGGTTGACACTGAGCCCTGCTGAATCAAACCAAAGGTCCATCTTATCAAGTGTTCATTGTTCAATAGCAGCCACTCACATCTTTTTTTTTTCCCAAGCAGTGTTGCTTAATCACGAAGCCCCCTCTCTCATGTTCTAAATTCCCAGCATGTCACAATCAGGGGACTGCTTTGAACTGAGCTTGCTAAAGCTTGGAGCCACAAATGGGTTGGATCCAGACTTAGTCATGTTTAAAGTAAATCCACTGGATCTGGATTGTGGGGCAACCCACAATGCTGCAGGAACTGGATTTTCCAAACTCCTCTTGCCCATGGGAGCTCCAAATGTTATATTGGTAGGTAGGATACTGATGAATGGGATAAGCAGTAGCTGAAATGAAAAGAAGAGGTTCCCCCCCCCCCCAAAAAAGAAACCTGGGCAGAGGTACCTTCTGAAGTGGAGTTCCTCCATCCATTAAAGAAAGGCCTTGGACCATGCCATAGAAGTCCATGGGATTTTAGATGCAATTCCTTTCTCCAGCTGATATCAGTGGATCTACTCTAAGCATGACTAAATCAGGATATAAACTGTCTAAGTAAGGATGATTTTAGGACTCACAGTCCCAAGCAAGTAAGCCTACTGTGTTTAATAGGATTTACTTTCAGGTAAGTTTGCTTGGAGTTCATAGTATTAATGTCAGTTTCCTGATCACAGCTGTCACTTATTTTAATACCTTACCTTGCCTTGTCTGCCTTGTCTGGACACTGCTGCTTGACACATCAGATAATTTCCAGTGTTGATACACTAAAATACTGTGCAGACAAAACACTGAAAGCAGAAGACATTTTCTGCTGTTATAAAGCAATGAAACAGAGAACTGTCAGACTCCTCTCTCTCTTGGAATGTAGCATAAAAGCAAAGCTTGTATGCCATCCCAGTTTTGCATCTATGTGAGAACTTAGTCTTGACACCAAGGTGTTTATCATGTAAACAGGACAAATATTAGATAATGTTTTCTCATGAAGAGGTTCACAATTTATTTTTCTCCTTTATTTTATTTTGTTTTATTTTTAATTTATGTATGTGTGTGATTGTGTGAGACAAAAACAAAGCTTTTTTATCAAGTAACATCAATCCTTGCACATTCTATGCAAAATTTTGTAAGCATTGCAATAATGCTATGAATTACACAAGGAACTATTTTAACTTTATTACACTTTCTGTATAAAAAGATTTGTATTTAAAATTATTTCAATTGCAATCTTGTAAAATATATTAATAAAATAATGATTGTTAAGAAAGGAAGTGTGGCTCCTTTTTTTAACCCAGTTGACTTACGACTCTGGAGACTAGAGGAATCAGCCATGGAAACCCACTGGGTTACCTTGATGTGATGTGGATGAGAATTCCAATGAACACATACACACAGAGACTGAAATATTGAAAGATTGTAGTAACTGCTATACATATTCAAATCACGCAGAGGTATTCATTTTGACCCTCTTTTCATCCATGTACAAGCAAATGTGACCACACATCCAGAGAATCTGTTTATTTCAGGGAAAGGAAATGTCTACACGTGTAAGGAAAAGTGTGGATGATTCTCTTCACTGAAATGAATGGGGAAAAGACCCCATAGGTCAGTCTCTCTGTGTGTGTTCATTGGAGTTCTCGTCCACATTTCTAGATCAGGGTATGGAGAACAGGTAGATGTCTAGAAGATGTGGTCCCTGTGGTGTATATAAAACTGTCATGTGTCTCTTCCTATCTGGCTACCAATGATGTACAAATCACTTTGGGCTCAAGTAAATCAGGATGCAAGTGGTCATTGATAGGCATCCCATACCCATGGGTCAACCAAAAAATGTGTATAAAGACATTAGCACCAGCAGCATCACAAGTGTATCTAAATTACCATTTTCAAATGGTTTCATAATTGCCATATTCTTTGTGATCTCATTCTCAGTACAGCAGCCCTTAATGAAGTGGTGCTTTATTGTTCACACTACTGTATTGTGTTTTGAAACTGTTGCAATATTTCATGTGACAGCCTGCATGGTGTAGTGGTTTACGTGTTAGACTCGGACTCCAGGAGGCCAGAGTTTGATATCTGCTCAACCATAGAAACCTATTGGGTGTCTTTAAGCAAATCACATTCTCTCAGAATCTTCAGAGAAAAGCAATGGCAAGCCTCTTCAGAATACATCTTGGCAAGAAAACCCTATGACAGGGTCACCATAAGTTGGAATCACCTTAAAGTCACACACCAAGAACAGCAGCAGCAAAAATAACTACAGTTTGATGCACAACAGTATGTACATATTTTTCAAATAAAATAAGGATATGATATTATTGTACTAATGTTTCCAAAGTCAGAAGGTAGAATGCAATCATTTGGTTGGGTATAGAAGAAAAAATATTTTAATTTTAAATTCAGCTAGCAAACCTTTTTTGCCACCTCAGCAAACTTCCACAGCATTTTGATTAGCCACAACTGGAGTAGACACACTGAACCAAGAGCTCCCTCTGATTCAATGGCTCTGCTCTAGTTGGGACTAACAATAGGATTCATTTTAGTAGTTACTCCCACAGTACACCATAGTTAAAATGATACTGTACAGTTAGCAAGAATCAAATAGCAATGTGATTGTTCTTTCCTGCATGGTTCTAACACCTGAAAAATGTCAGATACATCAAATAACTGTGCCAGATTGTCTTTGAAGTTGGACTCTAGCCTGAACTTTCAACAGGAAAGAGACTGGCTGCAACTCTGAATGGCTCAGAATAGCAAAATCATTTTGCATGTAGACCTGTCCTAAGCTGAGCCATATACCGTCTTCCCAGTTCTACCAGCAAGCTCTCAATCCCCCACCCTGGCAAGGTGATTCTTTACCTTGTGGGCATTGGGCAAGTATCCAGCAAGGCTGTATGGAGGCTGTATGACAACTTCAATGGGGAGGGTTTTCAACACGAGGAGAAAGAAAGGGGAGAATCAACTTCCATAGTCATCAAGGTCAAATGCCCAAGAACAGATGCACACAGAAGAGAAGCATCCATGTGTATATGCCATTAACAAGATGCCAGCCACTGAAAATGATAGCTGGAATCCTGTCCAGTATTTACAAGACTGTAAATGAGATTTACAATCTCATAACTTTGGGGACTAATGGGTTTAATGACTGAACATGACTTCCAAACATCCCTCTTAAACCCAACTTCAACCAAAGGGTTTCCAAGACACTGCAAACTGAGTCACTGGGAAATTATGACCACAGTAGTCTTCCCAGTCATGGGATGCACTGAGAGAATCAGCTCCAGCAGGGCCCCAAAAGGTACCTGACTACCTGTCTCCACATGCCCTGCAGTGGGGAGAGCAGTGCAGTCAACATTTCCAGTGCCCTGATCTGCAGTGCTGGAAACCCATTGTTTTGAGCACTGCTTGGCTTAAGATGTAGATTTGGCAAAGGTTGTGTGTAGCATAATCAGAACTAGATACAATGACAGATGTGCCATTATTGTAGCTGCATACAATTATAATCGGTCACTGGTTCTCAAATGTAGCTAAATAAAGACTGAGATCCTTCACTGCAGTGCTGGATTTTAAAGTTCCACAGAGTAATGAAGTCTCATTTCCCTTACTGGCATGCTTACCCTACATATTTTCTGGCTGGGTGCCCCCTCCATGACCATTCACTGGGCAGGGGAACATGGAGGAGAACAAAGAAGTACCAGGCAGGCAGCCAAAACATTTCATCCTCCTGGACAGGCCTGCTGAATTCCTCTATCCACTTTGGCCACAAACGTTACATACACAGGTGTAACTTTCAGTTATGGTAGAGTATGTTACTAACAAGATGCCAGCTACAGTTGGATTTAATGTAAAGTAGAGGAAAGGAAAGGTGAAAAATTATCATGTGGCAATTATCTATTTTTGTATTTATTGCAAATAAATGCTGGCGTAAAATAAAACTGAGTTTGCAAGCCTACATTAAAATATGTAGATCTTTTAGTCCCTTTTCTTCTTATTTAAATATATATCTATTAATAAATTGCATTAGGATATTAAGAGGGTCATATGAGGTTGTTATGTATAAGTATCAACATCTTTTTAAAACTTCAAGCTTCAGTGCTACTGATAATATTTTGTTGGCTGTTGCATGTTTCTGTCCACCCACAGAAATGCTTGTTTTCCCTGCAAGGCCTTTATTTTCATCTCACAAGAAAACACACTAGTGTACTCAGAAAATGTCAACTGTCATACTAGGATGGAATATGTTGGCACCATCTGCTCTTCTTTATTAAGCAAGGATGATGGGTGTGGACATAATGAGAATGCATCAGATATTTAATTTTGAAAACATCATTGAAGGGAGTGAGTTTTGATGGCAACAGCAGAAGCTTGTCAAAGCTAAACAGAACAAATACCAAGACTTAACAAAAGCTGTAGATGCTTTCAAAGGCTGTTGCTAGGTATCAAAGCACTAAAGTGACTGAAATGTGATTTCAAAGTGTCAGTCACATCCAAACCACACAGATTACTAGGATTTCATATGTATAGGTACTACTAACTTGCCTAAAGATAGACAATCATGAAAAATTATTTAATAAGGAGGGAAGGGAACATAACTCAGTGAGAGAGTGCATACTTTGCAAGAAAGTTTTACCCTTTATAAAAGGATGAGGTAACAAGGGAATCTGTCATGAATCCCTGTGGATTTTATGCCACTTAAGCAATTTGAGATGCCCCTCCACTCAAAAAAGAACTTTCAACTTTGAAAATTCACAAATTCTTTTCCAGCTCTAACAGCAAGCAATTCTACACACACGCGTGCACACACACTTCAATTCACATATCTCATACTCATCCATCCCACCAGGCTAACTGTTCAGTTATATCTGTGGTTACTGGAAGTCATAGACTGCATCCTACATATATTTAAGTGCATCTTATGTGTACTTAAGTACATTTTAGACAGAGTACGGAGGTCTATTCTTTTGTCCTGATGCTTCATCCAAAACCCTTCCATCACATTCCAGCAACTGCGTCTTTTTATCAGAGAGAATGGGAGAGGAAATTTAGACCATGAAAATCCAACTGTTCTAAGCTGCTCTATTTCTTCCTCTCTCCTGCTAAGATGAAACCGGGATCTTCTCTGTAGTCTTAATTGCCGCCCGCTCTTTCCATTCTCCACTAGTAACAATGCTAGTGAACAGTAGGAAGACATGGAATGGTTCATGCAGACCTACCAACATATAGGATTTCAGCCATTGTGCACAACTGATGAGGCAGACGAGATGATCTACAATATTAGGGATTATCACACCACTGGAAAAAGTGTCTTACTGCTGCCGAATTCAAGATTCATTCGGTCTGTACCCTGGTGTTATCACATAGCATTTCTCCCCAAAACTGCCATCCAGGTACAGCCCAGCTCCAATGTAGGTCCCTGAACTCACTTCAGCGGCCATTTTTCAAAGTGGAGAACTTTCCGACTTTGAAAAATGACCACTGAGGCATGTTCAGGGACCTGCATTGGAGCCAGGCTGTAACCAGATGGTAATTTTGAGGAGAAAAGTTGTGTTATAACACCAGGGTATAGCCCAAATGAAGCTTGAATTCGGCAGCAGTAAGATGCTTTTTTTTCAGTAGTGAGATAATCTTGATTGATATGAATGGCTAAGAAAGTCTCTCATCTAAAGTGACTATCCTAAAGAAAAGGAATATCACCTCAAGAACTACTCAATGTATTAGTACAATTTATAATACAGTAATAAACATTCCATGTATGTATCAGAAGCATATATCATACAAGTAAACCACTTGCTAATAACAATTAATATACTAGAAACTATAAATAATAAATCAACACTGTGATAAACAGTTCACAGATTAAATATCACTTGTAACAAAGAATGGTAACAATTGTAACACAGACAAGTGGCATATATGATTTTCAACAAATTAAATGTCTAAATAGAACATGCCCAATAGTAAAGAGCATGGAAAATAAATAGGAATTAAAAAAAATAGAACTGATATGATCAGTCCAGCAAATATGCAGTCATGTCAACAGAATCTTCTTCAGTCACTTCTCACATGTAAATCCAATCAAAATTGCAATGTACAGTCTTATTTTCAAGATTCTTCCAGCATTCTATCAATAAAAAGTAATAATAAAAATTTTTTAAAGAGTATAGAGCACCTAAAACTGCAAAGGAAAAACTAGATAGCATATATGCATACCATGGAAACCTCAATGAGATATGTGATACAAAGAATTGTATCCATCGAACAAGCATTTCTCACAATGAAAAGAGGCCTAACAGAAGGTATCTCTCCCCCCCCCCCACACACACACTCTTACACTCACACCCCTCATAAAATGTACAGAAGGGCAATTCAGTGCAATCCATTAACAGTATCCGATGCTGTACAAACAGTATAAACTCTGCAAACACAATGAACTGTCATTCCAAGAGGAGGAAACCAATGGTGAACTTTCTGTGCATGGCTATGGTATACATTTAAAGGTGTTTGGAGACATAAAATATTGTAGTAAAAAAAGGCTCAGGACTTGTTTTATTTATTTTGTTTTAAACAAACATAAAAGGGTTACTTAAAGTTTCAAGGCCCCCAGAAGCTTCTCATTTATGGTTCAAATGTGCCCATTAATAGAATAACCTCAGACCTTGCCATGGCTCCATTGGTTGGTTCCCACTCTGCTCTCAAGTTAGTAATGGGGGGAAAAATACTGGATGCTAAGCAGGGCACCAATTAGAGGAAACAAAGGTGGTGGTACGATTATATACTTTATGAAATCATTCTAATTTAATGTAGGGATTCAGGGATTATTTGAGTTTTATATAATAATAGAAAACACTTATGTAAATCTCAAATGCTAAAATGACTGGAATTTTACACTAACCTAGACTGTTCCACTGAGCCACCAGATACCTTGAAAAACACATAACAAATACAAAATAATGAGTTTTATTCCATGATCTAGTATCTAGTTATCCCGCAGATTTAAACCAGATTGTTGGCAGGCAATTGTGTTCCCTCGTTCACTGATTTTGATGGAGAGGAGGAGATAATATTATCTTACATTAATAAGCAGTGGCTGGCATCCTGTTAGGTAGTTATGAATACATACGCTTGACTTACGCATCTGTAACTGTGCAGTATTCAGGTTTACGATTATGGTAGCACTGTTGCCATAATCACATGTGCCCTCAAAAACCTATCTTAACAGCCAGCAGCCTCAGCATGTGATAGAGGACTGTTCTGCTAGTGATTGAAGTGCTGGTTCATGATTTTTCCGCCATCTTCACCACCAGTGAGCTGCGGTGCAACAATCAGAAGCATGAACCTTGTTACAGCTCTTTGTCCTGCCATAGATTGCTCATGAGAGGATGGCTTCCTAGTGGGATTGCTAGTGCTGCTCCCCAATCACCAGCAGAACAGACCTCCATTTCTCAGCCTGGCAGTTAGGTGTTACGGTAGGTTTGGTGGTCAGGTCAGGGGACAACATGTAGTTAGGTATTCTTAACTTTGTCTGTAATGTAGGATCTTGGCCAGTATTTTCTAAACACCCTCCCCCCACATACACACACATACAAATCTACTGTAGAACGAAACATGGAAGGGCTGCAGAGTGCCTTTTAACCAGTAGCATTATGAGATTCATGTCTGAGCAACCAAAAAAAAAAAAAGACTCAAGACTAGAATGGTGTAGTTTATTACTTCTGGGGTGGGTCTTAGAATAATTAACCCAAATTACACAACAGAGTCCTGTTTAAGCCATATAGCTTCCAGTTTACACGAAGAACCTACTAGTTTCCAAGTCGAAGGATTTCGTTTCTTCTTATGGGAGAGAGGGTCCCCCCTCCTGATGGTTTCATTAGCCCCATAAAATAACATTGGCATGCCAGATATGTGTACCTCTTGTATCTGAGGGGAAGGTGAAAATGATTTTAAAACAGGAAAGAGAACCTTGAGGAACATTACTCTCAGTCTCAGCCACTAGAACGCAATGTTAAAATATGGGACAAGGCAACCCAGTTTCAGCTATGATTAATGAGCTTCTCTAAGGCTGCCTATTCCTTCCAAAATGTCCTCATGACATCTAACCAGTCTGCGAACTCCATCTGTGAACTCTTCATTCCATCTGTGAACTCTTCAAGTTGGTTAAAACGAAGATGCCCAGTTTAGGGTGGGACATTAGGGGAAGGTGCTGCCCCTCAGGTGAACATCCTGGAGCTTGAAAAAAAAAATCAGACTAGGGGAGTTAGGAGAAAGAGACCCCAAAGAGAGAGGAGCCATTGATAGACTGGTAGGAAAGCTAGAAGCAATATACAAGGAAGGTTGTGAAGTAACAATGAGACCGAATGGCTCATGGACATTTATTAAAATAAAGAGTACTGTTTAAGCATCACTATCCATCTGCGAGGATTTTTGGTATGGGGGAAGAAATGGACACCTCTAGAAGTCCCAACTCTCTGGGAGTGGCCTGTAGCCCCACAACAGCCATACAGCAAAGTAAACACTGGAAGATGATTCAGGCTGCTCCCATTTAGCAAATTCAGCCCGTAACTGTCACTGGTGAATTGTCTGCTCTTACACCTTGAGGGGAAATTTTGAGATTCTTGTTCTGTGTGTACCCTTAACATGCACTAAAATTATCTTTATTCAGGCATGTTTCTGTCCCCATTCACACACACACAAGGTAAAATTTTAGCATCAAAACAGAAGCATTGTGGCATTATTCTATTTACAGAGGTGTGTGAGGAACAAGAAATGAAGAGAGGTGCAACGGCAAGGTTATTACACAACCCAATAGTTCAGATATCCAAACCAAAAAGGAGTGACAAGGAGTCATTAAATGGAGCTAGTCCAGAGGTCAAGAATGCCATGAAACACAACTGGGCAGCAGGGACTTTAAAGCTGTTGAAATATTTATTGGTTCTGCTTATAATAATGAGTGAAGGATGCATTCAATCCTCTGAGCCTAAGAAAGCATTGTTGTATATTTGCACACATACACAATCCAATTTCCTGAACAAACCCTCAGAGCACATGAGACATGTTCCTTCTCCCCCCCCCCCCCCCCAATGCTTCCATTTCTCTACAAAAGTACAGTCTGAGAAATAAGATGAGGACTAACATTCAACCATCAACACACTGACAGGTTTTGATTTCTCACTAAGTTTCTGGGGCTTTTTAGATTGGCAGGAAAGTGTGACATGAAGTTGCCTTTACCTTAATGCTCAGCAGCTAGACTGCAAGCCCCAGGTGTGTATTTAAAAGGTACAGGGCAGCTAGACTGAGGGGTGTGGGAACGACTTATCTGAAGTCTTTTCTGTGGCTCAGCAGCTACATGGGAAGCTGTCAAAACGCTACAAACACAGGCGGAACAGCTACATGGGCGGCAATGAACGCGGCTTTTAGCCGTGGTGAACCTTTAAATATTTTTTTCCTTGCCGGCTGCGAACTGCACAATTCCTCAATGCCCTGCAGGTGTAAAAGCTGGGGTTTAACCGCGAAGTTTTTTAAAGCTTCCAAACCCTAGCTCCACCCCTAATCTGAATCCTAGACATGCGCAGTAGGGCACAGTATTCTACTGTGGGTAACATGTCAATTCATTCACAAAATAAAGGGGTTCATTCATGATGCACCAGTGCAACGGCACAGTTTAAAAAGGCAGAGGAAACGCAATGATAATTTGACGGATCCTCATAAGTATACATTTGTCCTGCGCAACTGCACAGGTTTGCGAACTGCGCAAACGCAGTTACACCATACAGTCAAATTATCATTGCCGGCTGCAAACTGCTCAATTGTGCAGTTCGCAGCCCACAGCTGGCAAACCTGTGCAGTTGCGCAGGACAAATGTATACTTATGAGGATCTGTCAAATTATCATTGCGTTTCCTCCGCCTTTTTAAACTGTGCCGTTGCACTAGTGAATCATGAATGAGCCCCTTTATTTTGTGAATGAATTGACATGTTATCCACAGTAGAATAATAGCAACGGCATCCCAGAGTCCCTACTGCGCATGTCTAGGGTTCGGATTAGGAGTGGAGCTAGGGTTTGGGAGCTTTAAAAAACTTCGCGGTTAAACCCCAGCTTTTACACCTGCAGGGCATTGAGCTTTTTAATTAGAAGTGAAGTCCACACCACGCATGCTCCCAACCCACGATCCATTATGATCCGCACCTGTATCGCTGCCTTTAAATGGGTGCTTTAAAGAGACAGAGCCCCATTTAACCGTGCAACTACAACTTAGCCTTTAGATGCAATAGCAATGTTGCGCCCTTTTCAAAAAAGTAGTGGGGAAATCAAGCTACTTTTTAAAGGTGCTTCTTCTCCCTTAAAACTCCAAAATAGTGTTTTCATGGCACACTTTCCCTTTTTCTCATCTAAAGGCTGGGCTTTCATGCAGCCATCAACACATCTCTTTTTGCCAATCTAAAATGGGCCAGCTCCTTTTTAAAGGCACTTCTTCTCCCTTAAAACTCCAAAATAGTGTTTTCCAGGCACACTTTCCCTTTTTCTCATCTAAAGGCTGGGCTTTCATGCAGCCATCAACACATCTCTTTTTGCCAATCTAAAATGGGCCAGCTCCTTTTTAAAGGCACTTCTTCTCCCTTAAAACTCCAAAATAGTGTTTTCATGGCACACTTTCCCTTTTTCTCATCTAAAGGCTGGGCTTTCATGCAGCCATCAACACACCTCTTTTTGCCAATCTAAAATGGGCCTCTGTAATGCAGATCGAATCTCCCTTATCCAGAATTCTGAAATCCAAAGCATTCCAAAAACCAAAACTTTTTCTGTGGGTGGCTAAGATAGTATCACTGTTGCTATCTGATAATTCAGTGTACACAAACTTTGTTTCATGCACAAAAATATTTATATATTTAAAATATTATATAAAATTACCTTCAAGCTATGTATACGAAACATAAATGAATTTTGTGCTTAGTCTTGGCTCCTATCTCCAAGTTCTCTCATTATGTCCACATATGCAAATACAGGTATTCTGAAATCCAAAATAATTAAATCTGAAATCTAAAACAAGCATTTTGGATAAGGGAGACTCAACCTATTGCTTAACAAAAATACAAAAGCCAGAATCCACTCCACTGTGTATCTGCCAATGAGTGTAAGGGCTAACCCCCAGACATTCTTTTTATATTAGCAACTAGAAATTCACGATTTGTCTGTTTATTAGTACATAGAAGTAATTGACACAATACAGTGATATATGTGTATGTGTTGATTCAGTTTTTTACTGGGGTTTAGCCCTTATACTAACTGTCAGATTAACAATAAATTGGCCAGGTCTCATTTGTTCAGCAGGCCCAGGATGAACCATATCAATCAGCTGACTCTTCTGTTATCAAAACCATAGACTGGCCAGACTGAAAGAAGTCTTCAAGGCATATTCTAGATTATGTTTAAACAAGTATGGCCCTCCAGATATTTTTGGACTGCAACTCTGGCAATCCCATATGATTGGCTATGCTGGTTTGGGGTTGATGGCAGTTGTAGGCCAAAAACATGAAGATCCACAGAAGTTTATTTTTGCTGAAGACTAAGTCCAAATCTCATTATAGTAAATGAAATTTAGGATTCTCCTCCTTCTTCACTGTCAGGTCAATACCAGCAAGATGACAAAATAACACTTGAATCACTAGCATTATACCAATATACTCCAGACATCTTAATCTCTCCTTCCTACACACAGTGGGGGGGGGGGGGAGATACAAATACAGAATTTTCAACCCCTATGAGCAGGTAATCAATAACCCACAGGTAGGATTAACTTATCTCAAACATACTTTTGCCATAATATTGTCTACACTGTGATTAAGACGGTGAATTCACTATCATTAAAACGGATGACTTCACTATCATTCCTGCTTTGGAAGGAAAGCAGGATATTAATCCAATCTAGTAAATGTATGGAAATATAGTGATTTCTGTTCCACATTTTTTTAAAGGTAAAGGTAGTTCCCTGACATGAACATCTAAATGTAACTAACTAAAGGGGGTGGTGCTCATCTCCGTTACTAAGCCAAAGAGCCAGTGTTGTCCGAGGACTGCTCTGGTGGTCATGTGGCCAGCATGACTGCACTGAAATGCTGTTACCTTCCCACTAGAGTGGTGCCTATTTATCTACTTGCATGGGCATGCTTTTGAACTGCTAGGCTGGCAGAAGCTGGAACTGATGACAGGAACTCACCCCATCATGTAGCACTTGGGCCTCAAACTGCCAACATTCTGATCTTCCAATCATCAGAACTGGCATCTTAAGCACTAAGCCACTGCATCCCACACATACAGTCACCCCTCCAAGTCTGCAGACTTGAGATCCGCAGACTTGAAAATCCATGGAGGAATGATTGCCATTAATGTCAATGGGGGGCATGCTCATTGTGTGCGCCCTGCATGCACATGTCCCATTGAAGCCTATGGGGCTTGAATATGCATCGAGTTTTGGAAGTCATGGGGGGGGTGTCTGGAACAGATCCCCTGCGAGTTCCAAAGGCCAACTGTATTTTTTTTTAAACTCAAGTTTTTAAAAAAATAGTATGGCCTTGTATATAAGGCATCTCAGTTACAAAACCATTGTATTTCAGGACTATGAAGCATTTCTCTTTGAATATTGTTAATTCAGGGATAGCAGATGCTTATAAAGACACCTCCAGGAGAGGTCAATAATGGTTGCATATTAGAATAGAGGTAGTTCCCTTTCCCTTTCCACTTGGCATTGTTTTCAGCTTCTTCAAAATTAGCACAAGAGGCCTTCAATGTGTACAGGCTTTCCAATTTAACACATTAGCAGCTCACACTCATGAGTAGAAACAACATCACTAGACTCAGCAGGGAGAACATCTTATTCCCAATAGGGTTAGAAATATTACCACGAACACCAGCATAGATTCACAGGGTGCTCTTGCACTTGAACGAAGGGGGGGGGGAGGAAAACCCATATTTCCTCTGTGAGCAAAAGCAAAGAGGACTTTGATATAAGCACTCAAAAGGAGCCTCAACGGCTAAGGAAAAGACAAGCCTGGAATTTTAAATGGCTTCCACATAAGTTACAGTGAATTATTTGCAATTAAATAACATTTATGATCTGTTAAATGCAGTTAACGTTGCAGAGCCTTATAAAGTGAGCCCCAATTGCATATTAAAGGACTGCCTTGCTATTTTTTCCACAGCATAAAAACTAATTAGCTGAAGAGCTCGTTGCTCGAACTGGACAGCCATTTGGGCTCCAGGCAGTGAGCTGAAAACTATTATAGGCACATTATGTTGCCTTTGGCTTCCACTGTTGTGGTAGCCAGTCCTGCTTTTTCCATCAGCTGGTTTTCTTTTTTAAAAAATTCAAACTTTGCTTTCATTTTCATATTACCATAAGATTTTCTCATACCTGAAACCACTTTATTGAAGAATTGAAGAATCACAGTACTGAAATCCTATTTGAAGGTCAACCTCCTGCTCAGCACAGAAGAGAAAGCAAAGACGAGGAAGCATCCCTGGCATGTGGCCATTCTATCTTCCAGCAATGACCAGTGGCAGAAAAACCTGCCAGGAGAAACCTGATGAAAACTGTGCAAATAAAATATCTAGTGTAAGTTGTCAAGTGCCGGCAAAATTTGCAACCTGTTTTTTTAAAGGCTTTATTGGGATTTTTTGTTTTCTTGTAAAATAATATAGAAAAAACAGGGTGCTCATTCAGGCAGAGAATATCCACCTGTTGAAAAGTTTTTCCTCCTCAGATTGCAGCTCTCCAGATGTTGAGAGTGACAATGGGGCAGGGCTAGCATGCTCCTTTCCACCCTAACTCCATTTCTAATGTTCTAACAGGGCATCTTACTTCCCATTACACAGACACTGTGTTTCTGTTACTATTTTATTAACTTGTCTTAGTAGTTTCATTACATTACTTGGTCCAATTGAATGAAATGCAATTGCTACTCCCAACTTGAATGAACCCATTAAATCCATAAAACTTCACTTAAGTGTTGACTTACCAAGTTCTCATTGACTCAGTGGATTTACTGTAGTTGGGAATAGCAACTGGGTTTATGCTTTTAGCTTGTGATCAACTAGGAGACCTAAATCCTTTCCCCCATGTACTTCTGCCAAGCCAAATCCCTCCTGTCTTTGAGCCCCTCATTCCCTCAGTTTCCCTCAGCCTTCCACTCTGACCCAATCTCTTAATGTAGTATTAAACAGCTGGAATGCAGTCTCTGAAGATGTCAGCCACAGATGCTGGCAAAATGTAAAAAACAAACTCTTCTAGAACATGGCCACAAAGCCCGAAAAACCTACAAAAAAACTATGGATGAGGACCATGAAAGCCTTTGACTTCACAGCTGGAATTCTTTTAGGGACATCCACATGTCATGGAATCATAAAACTGGAACAGACAACAAAGGCCACTCAGTCCAACCCCATGACATGCAGGAATACACAAAGCACTCTCAACAGGGCCTTATCGGTACGCTTGGGGGGGGGGGCAGGGTATATGGCTCACCATAGCATAGATACACATGCAGGTATTTATACTACACTGAGGAGATGTAGGATTAGAGGGGTCATTTCCACTATAAAAAGAATCAAATTGCTGATCGAATTAAATGACCCTCATTCCCATTTGAAACTGGTTCCTGTCACGATGTGATGGAATCTGTCGTGTTGAAGCGAGGCAAAGGCAGCACAGCCAGTCTCCCTCAGTCAATCAGCAGCACTCAGCAGCAGCACAAGCCAGAGAGCATCCCTAGTTACTTGTAGCCCTAGCCCCCCTCACCTGCACCCCTGGATCCTCCAAGAGGCCTGAGGCAAAGGCTGGCCTTGCAGCAGGGTACCAAGCAGAGCACCATGATGAGCCCAAGGGGACTGCCAGCAGCAAAGGCAAAAGAACCAGTTTTTCCAGACATTAGCTTAAAAGAGGTTCTTTTGAAAGAATGTAATTCCAAAGAGTGTTGAGCAAGTGGAAATGACAGATTGGAATCACAGCATTCTGGAGGGGAGGAACTAATGGTGAGTGTTTACCATTCCTCCCCATTTGGGGGGGGGGGGCGTTGTCATTCCCCACCCCCCACCCCGTGCTGTGTTGTCATTTATTGGTGTAACTTTTGGTTCCTTTTTTTATTTAATTAAATTAATTGATGAAGCGGCATAATGGTTTAGCAACTACTTGCAACGGTGCTAAAGCTCTCAATGGCTTCATTGATTAATTTTATTTAGAAAATAAAAGAAAAGATGCCCTGTCCTCCTTCCTACAAGCCTCCCTGGGTGCTGGTGCCTTCCCTTTCCAAGGCTCCCCGGGTCCTTCCTCCTCCTCTTCGTGCCTTCTTCCTCCTTCTCCTCACATCAGGCCCCAGGCCCCCACCTTTTCCTTCCCCAGCCAGAGCCTTCCTCCTCCTTCCTCCTCCTCCTTCCTCCTCCTCCTTCTCCCACTTCCTCCCCCTCTGACCGACCTTTCAGCATCTTCATTTCTCTTGAACATCACACTCTCTCAGCCTCAGGACACACTCTCTCAGCCTCCACCCCCTCCCAGTTTCCAAGGTAGGCAGCTGCTTACGTCATGGACTATTGACATGGGATTCTGAAGCAGGGATGACAAGCAGGGCAAATTAAATCACTTGGACTGGGGTAAGGAAATGATCTCCTTTCGTAGTGGGGACTGGGGTTTTTTTTTTAGAATCGCTTTCAAATCCAGGGCAGAAGTGAATCATTTTTGTTTCAGTCCACAGTTCTCATGTCTTAAGATCATTTTAATTTGAATTGCTTTCTACAGTGTTCATATTATGTGATCATGTGGATTTGATAAGCATCCTCTCTGCATCATCATCCAGCTCCTACATAAAAATGTTGAACTACATAGTTCCTGTAACATAACCTGGTAACACAGTTCTCAAGATTTCTCTTGAGTCTAAAAGCCTTTAATGAGACTCACTGGGGGAATGGAAGAATTGCCCATTCCAGGTATTTCCTAGCCATTAAAAAAGACATAAGAAGATCTTCTAGCATTTGTTTCCATGGAAACACATCACACACTATCCACTTTCTTTTATCAAGTCCAAGGCTTGATAAAGACATCCCACACTGATGACACTACTAATAGAAATCTGATAGAAAACTCCCAACAATGACTATATTGACACTGTAGGATTAATATAATTTGACACCATTTTAACTGCCATGGTTCTTGGATGTGAGATATTTAGCCTTCTCTGTCAGAGAGTTCTGGTGTCACAACAAACTGCGAATCCCAGGGTTCTATCAGATGGAGTTATGACACATAAAGTGATGTAAAACTGTATTAATTTTGCAGTGTGGAAGCAGACAATATCATTTTCTCAACCATACTTATTGTAACCATCTGCTTGCCCAATAGAGTACTTTGACCAAAAAATGGTCTACTCCATTTATCTGGGGTAGTCATTATCATAAGTGATCCTTGGGTTCTGGGATGTGTTTTATTTCAGTTTACAAAGTATAAAGTTTGCTGTCAGGAAATTTCAGAATCTTGAGGATGGAAATATTATTGTATGGACAGAAACATGATTTTTTAATACTTGGATAGTCTATCAATGTGGAAGCATTACAGCTTAAAGACTAAAACTGCAGTGTCTATTTACACAAATGTATGCCCCACTGAACACAGCAGGACTTCATTCTAGACAAACATGGACAGAACTGAACATTGACATTTATGAATTCAGACCAGCACTTGGAAAAGCTAATTTTTGGACTACAGTGATCACAATCCCCCATCCAGTACAGTTTACCATAAACAAAATGTACATATTGCTACACATCATCTGACACACAAATCTGGGAGGGAGCTCTATTTCCTTTTTAGTTTTATAAACAAAAGAAATCAACTTCTGAAAGAAAAAAACAAAAGCAAAATGTTTTTTTAAATGATAAAGAAACAAAAACTATGTCCCAAACATCATCATTAAATTTGTCCTTTCAAAAATGAACACATGCAATGCTTTGCTCAAGTGCAGGACTTTTTAATAAAATCACATCACACATTCAGCTGCGAATAATCCTGCCATGTGTAAGCCAGCCCTTTCTCCTCAAGTGTTAGGTTCTTCATTTACACATTTCCAACACAACACATATCTACCTAGAGTCACAGGGAGCTTTCCATATGCCAGAAAGCAAGATGCAAAGGTAATAAGTAAAAAATAAAAGTTAGTTTACAACTAGTGCCTACCAACAGCCAACCTGACTCTTTGAAGGTACCAAGGGTACCATGTCAAAGCCACCACTTTGCTAGAGTAAGTGAGAATGAATCTATGTCGGACTGATGCTCTGGATCAGCAGGCATCAGACTAAGGAAACAGCAGCAACATGAAAAGTGAAAAAAGCCCAGTCCCAAATGTCAAAATATATTTGGGAAACCAGTAAGAAAGAAGGAAGCATCGTTAAAATAAGAACAGGAGAGGCAGTGGTGGGGAGAGAATTTTTCAGTGCCTGCTTGAACACTGTATGCCTAGCCATCACTTTAAAAAATACTCTTTATCATCCAAGATTTATACATAGCTTCCATTTTTCTTTTCTTACAGCCTGTACAACTTCCCTTTTCACTCCAAAGAGCTTTATGTCTGGATTAAGGGTCCTCATACCCCATTCCCCATAAGAATATAAGGGCGGTATATAATCCTGGTGGTAACATAGTCCTTTATTACATTAGTGAATATATTTTGTGTATGTGTTACAGAAAGAGGTATCCACTATCTTTTTGTGCAGCATCACTTGCTCCAAACATGCAACACAATCCAAGGGCTCCGGGGTCCAATTATGTCGTCCCAGTTACTTATTGGCCACAGGAAGGATGTGCATGGAAACTGTTCCTTCTTTCTGTGATGCTTAATGGCAGCTGAAAATCGCACAAAAACAACCCTATAGCAGACCAGGGGCTGGAAGTAGAGCTATGCCCTGCAACCAACCCATCCCCAATAGCCTTTGCCCATTCCGATCATAACTCATCCCCTGGATGATTCAAAAAGGAGGAGGAGGAGGCAGCTTGCCAAGAACCTGCTGCTATTGATAATGAAGATGGCATTGCATCTCAGGAGCCAGAGCAGGAGGTGACAGAGGCTGAAGAAGCTGATGACATGCCTCAATCCTTTGCTGAGTGATGAAAAGATAAATGAGGATCCCAGAGGCTGTTAAGTTGGTATTGCTGTTAAATTAGACACCTGGTGCTGTTGAGAGAACTTCTCAGAGATCTCCCATCAGCTCCCGGAGTCTTTGTTGTTCACTACTGTTTTATCTGAGTGATTCTAATCTGGCATTCATGTTTCACTGATCTTCGACTGGCTTCGCTTTGACAGCTTTGTTTACACCTTGATGGCTTCTGGAATCTTGACTGCTGACTTATTATAATGAGTCTTGGAGTGGCCAAGAACTATTTTGTCCCCCATTTTGTTGGATAAACTGTGACTGACCTGAATTGAATTGACTGCTTCTTGCATTATAACCCTTGGCTTTCAAGGATGTTTGCTGCTGACAGGAGCATAGAAAAATTTCAGGATAAAAATGGGGAACAGAGAGCAGCTTCTATGACTGGATGATGACATAAACAAACTGGTGGAGACTGACACTCCACTAGCTGGGGCTTAATGACACTCCATCAAGAAAAACATTGCTCAATCAGAAGAAAGGCTTATCTATTCCGGCTTTCTAATACTGCAGTGCAACCAGAGTCCTATGGGAAATCTACACTGTAAATTTACACAGTGCTGTACATACAAACAGTTAAAATAGATGGTTTCCTGCCCTCAGGCTCACAATCTAAAAAGACACGACACAGAAGGAGAAGGGAATGGTGGTGGGAAAAGGGATCAAGTCTGGTGGTTATTTACTCCTTTTTAATCAGATGGACTGGAGGGAGGGCCCTTCTTCTTGCTCTGGCTAAGCCTGATGGCATTGGGCCTGCCTTTTCACTCCCTCCAAAGCCGGACAGAGGGAGATGGCATGGAGGGAGGGCCATCAGCTTTAGGCTAGGTTTTTTTTAATTTATTTTTTAATAATATTTCCATATACAAATATCTCCTACTTTCTATTACACTCTATTATATTATGATCCTATTTCTTGGCATCCTCTCCAACAATTTTTTGAGTTATTCTTATTAATATTATGCATTCTCACTGGTGTCATGTACCATTTCCAAATCAACTTATAATGATTTTCTTTTCTTTCTTTCCTTAATACTACTACTAAGTTCTTATCTTCCATTTCCTTTAAATCCTTCATTATATTTATTCCTAAATATTTTATATTACTTCTTAATCTTATCTCTAAACTTTTTTGTTTTATGAATTCAGATTCCTCTTTTTTGTATAATTAAATATTATTTCTGATTTATTCCAATTAATCTGTACCCCTGTCATTTCTCCAAATGCCTTTAGATGTTCTTTTATTTTTTAAGTCCTATTCCTTCTAAGCTATTGTCATTTCTTATAATGTTCGCTAACAGCTCTGTAACCATTGCAAATAGTATTGGTGATAGTGGGCACCCTTGTTTTGTACCTCTTGTTACTTTCATTTCACCTGTTATCCCATCGTTTACCATTACTTTTACAGAGTTGTCAAGATATAGTTGGTCTATTAATCCTCTTATTCTATTCCCCATTCCAAATCTTTTCATAATTATTTTTAATGTTGGCGATTCCACGCAATCAAATGCTTTAAATATATCTACAGCTAAAATCCCTGCCTTAATTTTTTCCTGCCCTATTACATATATCTTGTTCAACACTCTACCTACTTAATTGGACATCTGTCTTCCTTTCAGAAATCCACACTGATCCTTTCCTATACAGTGGTCCCCCACCTTACGAATCCCCCGGGTTGCGAAAACCCCGGGATCCAAAAGGCGGCGGACCGGCTTCCTATCCCCCGGGATACGAAATATCCCCCGGGATACGAAGCGAAAAAAGCCGTGCGGCCCCTTTAAATGGCCACGCGGTCCATTGATTTTAGCGGTCCCCCGGGAAACAAAAGCTTCCGGGTTACAAAAAGTAATCCGGAACGGATTACCTTCGTAACCTGGGGGACCACTGTATACATACATTTATTCAATCTATTTGCTATTATTGCTGATAATTTTTTTGCATCCTGATTTATTAATGATATAGGTCTATATGATCCTGGGCCCATTAAATCTTTATCTACCTTTGGTATTAAAATTATTAATGATTGGTGCCATGATACTGGTATCTTTTCCCCATTCATTATTCCATTATATAATTCTAACAATTTTGGGATTAATATCCTTTGAAACACTTAATAATATTCTGGTCCCAAACCATCCATCTCTGAAGCCACTCTGAGTCCCAGTTCTGGGAACACACCCCTGAACAACATTGTTTTTAACTGAGTTTTAAAACTTGGTAGAGAAGTAATCAGCCATGCTCAGAGGAGAAGGAAGTTCCAGGAGTGAGGGGCAGCAAGTGAGAAGGGATGAATCTGGGACAGGGCAGTGGAGATCCTAGGCTCACAGGTGACCTTGACTACCAGAGCAGAGGGCACGATAAGGAGCGAGGGGAGAAAGAAGTTCAGATAAGTAAGGAGGCACCAGCCCATACAGGGCTTTAAAAGTCAATAACAAAAGCTTGTACTGAATGCGGAAGGGGAAATCCACATTCAGGGGAAGGGGTGGATCAGGAAGAACTGTGAATGAGACAGATAATACTGACTTGTACTTACCAGCAAATGCAGATGAAAAGCACCCAGGGTAAGGGGGGTTTCCCAGCAGACAATGGGTCACTAATTGAATAGACACCCTGAGGCCTTGTCATTCAACCACAGAACAATACACAGATTAACATGTAAATTGCTTCCTCTCAGCTAACAGAATATATATATATCCCACTCTCTTCCATGCTAGCATTCTCTGAAGATAGTAGCCACAGCTGCTGGTGAAACCTCTGGAATAAACTCTTCTAGAACACAGCCTCATAGCCTGAAAAACCCACAAAAAAATGTGGATGCTGGCCGTGAAAGCCTTTGACTTCACAAATACTGACTTATTTCTTAGGCTTGGCATATGTCCTGCTTTACAGTGGACCACTATCTGTTTGAAGCTCTCTCTCTGTTTGGGAGGGAGAGCAGGGGCTACAAAGATGTCCACCTCTACAACAAACTGAGTGGACACCTGTCTTTCACACCACACAATTATAGCAGTTCAGTACCACTTTATCTCCCATGGCTCTACCCTATGAAACCCTGGGAACTGTAGTTTAGGGAGGACTATTTAGAATTTTCAGGCAGAGAGTTTTAGTATTTCACCAAACTACAAATCCCAGAATCTCATAGGCTGAAGCTGTGGCCATCCAAATGGTATCAAATGGCTAGAACTGTGTAATGTGAAAGAGATCCTCCTAGCCACAGTTTTTAGCACTCTGATGCAGACCTATTAAGTTAATGGGTGGAGCCCAGTATTGTCACCATGGATTTCCACCAGCAAAATGGGACTTTCCTGTTGTGTTCCATTTGCCTCCCTCCCCATCACCACTCAGAGTAAACAGAAGAGGGAACAAGGGAAGGGGACTCCCCTTCACCACGTTCTGCTAATAAGAGCTTGTCTATCAGCAGGCAGGAATAATCACCAAATGTAATTATCTCTAGATGGGTATTTCTAGATATATATAGTAGTGTATGCACATTTTAAACAAATCTGCATTTCTGGCAATGCTGAAGTGGTCACCCTATTTGTCAATCATGTGAAGGGCTGACAGTGAATTTATTTGGATCCTAAGGGCCATCATCTATAATTGCAGCATGGCAATATTTGAAAACACAGTGCTAGAATTACAGGCACTCTGGAAAATGGGATGGCTCTTATTCCAGTCTATAAGTCCCAGAGCTAGTATTTAGCCATTAACAGTATGAGAGGTTGGCACAGGCAGTGTCTGAAATGTGGATGCTTATTTGCAAGCAGTTCTCTCTGTGGAGGGTCTGGAAGGAGAGCTGCTGAAGTCACATTCTTCTTTCATTGGTAGAATTCAAAAACGTGTCAGAAGCAGCTCTTCATTTGTACATCTGAGGCCTGCAAGCAATTGTCAGTGAGAAGAGAAATTTCTAACAGGGTTTAAACAACTCTCCTAAATACAGATTCTACAATATTTTTGCAAAGTCTAGTCATTTTAGGATGACTTGCCTTAGGATTCCTGAACATATTCCCCTTCTCCATTTAATTGGATTTATATTACATCCTTTTCACAAAGGTCCATAGACTATTTTTTTTTGAAAGTTCAGACTGATTTCTAGGCATTTCTCCCACTTTCCAACCACCCAAGATGTTTCATAGCCACAACAGTTTGCTTCCTTTGACTCCCTTAGGTCTCCCAAGCCTCACCAAAAGACAAAATAAATCTAAAAATTCAAACAAAAATGGGACAAAATGGCAGCCGGAAATGACATTGCTTCAGTTTGGGCATGCTGAAACACACTGGTGCAAACTGCCTGGTCGGCTCAGGGTGGAACCCTCCGCCCCCCCCCCACACACACACACACTCCCTAAGCAGTTTTCCACCTCTGTTTTGAATAAAGAAATATTTACGTCTTTAATCTGTATATCTGGGAAACATCCAATATGAACATGCTCAACACTTTTTAAACTGCATTGAATTTATGCTCTATCACACAAGTCTAGTTAATTATCCATATTTTATATTAATTTTATACCACAAACTTTATTCCAATTTTTTTGCATCCAGGAGAACCAAAGAGCTGAGCAAATTAAAATCCCAATGTCTCTATCTTAAAGTTCTTAATTTAGACTGGACAGTATTCTCTTAATACATTATACAATCAGGTATTTCCATTGTGTAGACTGTGTTTTTAATACTAATGTAACATGTTGCTATTCAGTTAAAAGGTCTGCTGCCAAGCACATATTGAAGGTACTTTTGACAAATGTGACAAAGGACTGATATAGCCTAGTTTCCATCAGTTGCTACGGAGTATAACAGTCATTACCTGCTCTTTTGGTTTTTTGTTGTTGTTTTTTAGTCTTAAACTACACTAGAAACTACTTTCACCATTCCTATCTGTCCATACACCCAATTCAAAATATGGAGAATGAGTACAGTCCAATTTTCATCATTCTGACAGTTACTACTCAGCTCCCTCTGTGGTTGTTGCAAAGTGGTAACATACTTCATAGTAACAAGGGGTAACATACTACATAGCTAACAAAATGAAAATGTTTTCTGCTGCTCCAGAGACCAGGACCTGGAACAATGGATGCAAGCTACAGGAAAAGAGATTCCACCTCAACATTAGAAGGAACTTCCTGGCAGTAAGGGCTGTTCAACAGTGGAACACACTCCCTTGGAGTGTAGTGGAGTCTCCTTCCTTGGAGGTCTTTAAGCAGAGGCTGGGTGATCATCTGTTGGGGATACTTTGATTCCTGCATGGCAGGGGGTTAGATTGGATGGACCTTGGGTTCTCTTCCAACTCTATGATTCTATAGTAAATCAGCCAGCTCCATGGATCAGTGCCATAAAGATATCTCAAAAAAGGGACATTTTAATTAAGAATCTCATTTTATTCTTTGTCCATCCACATACCTCAATATGTTTATACACAAACCCTCATTGATTCAGTATGAATGACAGGGCTGTGCATAGATAAGAGATGCATTGAACACTCAGCAATGATAAATATTTTTCAAGCTCTCTGTTTCTAGCAAATATTTATTTAGCAAATAACATATGGGAGAAAGAAAGCAGGATTTGTCTTCATTCTTCAGACAAATGTATTTTAAAATAGCCAGGGCCAGGGTATTGTGATCCAACTCTTCTCTCCAACTCCATCCACCCCAAAAGTAGCTGTGGTCACCACGTGTTTATTTATTTAATTTATTTACAGTATTTCTAACCCACTCTTCTCAACCCCCAAGGGGGGACTCAGAGCGGCTTACAAGGCAATCATTAGATGCTGGCAGTATACAAGTTAAAACAAGCACAATGTTTCCATTTACAACCTCAGAGTCAGTAACACAACAGCTGCTGAGTGCCCTAATACTTGCCGTAAGTGGATGTATACAATCTGAATATATGGTGTGGATTTAATTTTGATTATTGAAAATGGTGGCTCTCTCTTGCCTCTAACATTCTTCAGTAGGTATGACTTATGAAGTTGCATACACTCCCTATCTCCACCTTGCTACTCTGCCTATTTATCATGAGCAAAGCATCTATTAAATTCCAGTAACAATTAATGACATCCTTGTTTGGTCTCCTGGTAGACCACCCACTTCACATTAAATATTAGTTTACAATATACAGGAAATAATTATATCCTTGCTAATGACTCTTTCATTTTTGCCCCAACAATTATTTGCATGAAAGGTTAAAATATTCTGTTATAAAGAATAGGAGAAAAAATGTGCTTTTAAATGTTAGACTTTAAAGCATTGCTGGGTTATATAAACTACTTGGGTATCCAACACATCAGGATACATACTAACATACATCTCATTAGCGCTTTAGTCTAGCAAAATTGCTATGCCTGTATTAAGTACTGAAGCAGCGAACTTATTACAGTGTGGCCTATGAACCAGTTAACTGCCTATTATTATTGCTTCCATTATTACTGCATCTAACATTTATGTATAGGAGGTAGAAGTAATAAATTATCCTTCATAAGAGTTATAAAGTAAAACAACTGCAAAGGAGATTAATTAAATAGGAGGAATGGACATGTTCTAAAGGTAAGGAACCTTTGATCTCTAGATATTTCAGACTTCAGTTCCATAGTCCCAAGCCAATATGGCCAATGATAGGGTGTTGTGGGTAAAACATCTGGAAAATCAAAGACTGCCCTTTCCATCCCTGCTTTAGGCTATATAAAATAATCAAGACTATGATGTGAAATCCTTCTTATTAAGGGCTGATCTCCACATATATACAAGCCTCATTTGAGCTGTCAGCACTTGAGTACTTACCACTGAGCCAGATGTGTGAGCTGTTGCCAGTGGAACCCCACTGTATTTTAGGCAATATGAAGTCACAAGAAAAGTGCTCCAGTTGTGGCTCAAGCTCTGTGGGGGTGTCATTTTGCTCCCACAGAGCATCTACCACATGTTTTTGTTAGCCATAGTGCATTTTTTTCTGAATTGTGTGTGTGTGGTATCCCACATGACCTCCAGATGGACCTTGCTTTGCAGCCTGCCATAATCCCCAAAGCAGTGGGACATGTACACACTACACCTTGGTGAGATCAGCCTCATGAGACCTTGAAAACAATACCCCTTGGACTCACCTAACAGGCAGTTTGGGAGTCGTTAATGGAATCTGGTAAGTTTATCGCACAGGCCCCTGGAAAAGGCCTGGTGTGTTACAAAAGGGGCTGGGATGGGAACAGAACGAGTGAGGGACACATTTTACTGCACATAGGAAGTCCCCATTCTGTTCCGTTCTGTTTCCCATCAGTCCCAGAGGAGTAGAGTTCTGAACAGTTCTCAAATGTCTCCTCCTCTGGGATGGATGGGAAATGGAACGGGGACTTCCGGCAGTGGCGTTCTGTGTGCAGTAAAATGCATCCTTCGCTCATTCCCCACTCATTCCTGCCCCCTTTTGTTCCGTTCTCATTCCAATCCATGGAGCCCTGTGTGATAAACTTAATTATCTCCTCCAATAATCAGAAGAATGGGCGACGATTGTCTAGATGTTTCACCTGATGAGCCAGCTATTAATTTAACTCCCCTCCCATTTCCCTTGATTATTGACAGACCACATTACCTCATCCTATACAATTCAACACCTTTGCCCAGCAGCTAGTTTTAGCCCCCTCCCCCCAAACACAAACCCTGGAAATCTCCCCTCAGTGTACTCGTTTAGATTTCATGGAGACTCTACGTCACTGTGATCTCTAGTCTATCTCTTCCGTTCAACCAACACTCTCCAAACGGCTCTGTCTCAGTCTCCTTCACCCAATTTGATTCTGGAAGCAAGCCTCATCTGTTGTAAGTATCACCCGTACTTCTGCCTCAAACCTCTTCCAAGCTAACCCCTGATTTCCTGAGTGTGCGATAGTGAATTGCTGTGTGTTTTCCCCTTTTAAATAAAGAAATAGTTTAATTGGAGACTTCTGCCTCTGCATCATTTCTTAAGATCCACTGGTCTCTTGGTATACAGGTGAGAGATGATTGTAACCGACCCCCTCTCAATTTGAGTTAAGTAAAATTCCCCTACATAGATTTTTGCTACACTGTTATGGTCATGAATGATAAACATGTGCAAGTAAATCTGATTCTTTCTAATTTGGTATCTGTGTTGTTTGGAACAATATTTTATTGCCCATGAACTCCCATAATACTACAGAAAGCTCTCTGGGCATCTCTGCCTTTCCCACTGTTAGCCTGGAATTAGGTACATAGGTAGCCGAGATGCCTTAAACTATGCCAGACCATTGGTCTTGTTAACTCAGTACTATCTACAGAGATCCAAAGCACACTGCAGAAATAATCCAGTTTGAGACAGCTTTAACTGCCCTGGCTAAATGCTAGGGAAATCTGGAAAGCGTAGTTTTGTGAAACATTTAGTCTTCCTTGTCAGAGAGCTCTGAGGTCATAAAAAACTACAATTCCCAGGATTCCCTAGCACTGAGCCAGGGCAGTTAAAGCGGTCTCAGACTGGATTATTTCTGCAGTGTATTTGGGACCAAAGTCTCCAGTGGTTCACACAGTCAAAGTCACAGTGAAACCACCACCAGTGCTGGCTGATGTGAGCCAGCAGGTCTGAGATGAAATGGTAGTATCACTTTTTTTAACTGACCTCATCCGCCTCATTAAATATTATTCTCAATATGCATTGGATGTTCTTGCTGGTGTCCACTATTCAATATTTCAGTAAAGAGGTTTCTTATGGTAGCACCAGTGCTATGCAGCTAGGCATATGTAAAGTTACTTAAATGTCAGTTACCTATAAATGCAGCCCCTGTGAGTGGGAAAAAAAAGGCTACCACAATATTGAATAAAACAAAAGAAGAAAGAAAAGAAGCCCAAACAGGTTGAAATAGCTAGTTCAAGATCCCAGGAATGGACCTCCAGTTATCATCTGGTCTGAGCTGCTTATATTAATCATGGATTATTATTTCTGATCTTTCTTAACATCACTTCTGGACTCTGTGTATAAGTACATTTAGTGATTGTGCTGTCAATTGTCCCATGCTTGCAATTACATACCATACTGGGTACTGCATGTCTTTTTTGTGACACCAACAACATGTCATTTTTGAAGGTTTTATTAATAGTTTTGATTATTGTACAGTCACATTTTATGGTATACTTTACAAACAATATATTTATTTATAGAATATAAATGATCAATACTGGAGGTTATAGTCTTTTTTTCTGTTAATGTGGTAGGTGCTCTGGTTCCCCCTGTATGTTCTTCCCTTGGGAAAAGAAGTACTATGATGGCATACAGAGAGGCATGGAAAAAGCTGCTACTCTCTCACTCCATTTCAGCTTTCTTTTCTCATGTGATAAAGCTCATAGTGATGATTCCAAATTCCAGCTTGATAAGCATTCACCAAAATATTCTGCCTAATAGAACTTTCAGTACCTAGAGCATTCTCCCTCCTCTGAAACAAATACAAATTACTTTTGGAAGCATTTCACAGGGTGGCTGGCATCATGTTAGTAAGATGTGTGTGTTTATGTGCATTTGAGAGGTGGTTTTGCCAGTTCTTTCCCCTGAAATATAGCCTACAGCACAAGGAATTCACTGGCAGTTACAGTGTCATAAATCTGTCTTATGACATTACAACTCCCCTTTTTATTCATTGCATTAAGTTGGGATTCTGTTCCACCTGTGCAATGACCAAAAGCCTCTCCAAACCCCATGCTTCTAAGCCACATCACTCCCTCAACATGGCCATTTCCAGGTTGACAGAGAGTGAGTTGATCGGATGCATCCAACTATTTTCTTTTAGTTGGATACATTGCAATTACACCATTGAAAGGGACATCTCAGAGCCTTGGTGGTCCCTGTCACAGCACACATCACCACTGATCTCTTCTCTTTATGACAACCTGGAATCGGCCACAGCTTACAAACAGTGGGGGGGGGGGGGGTTGGAAGAAAAACATCAGGAGATGTTACTACAGAGATATAGATAGCAGAGGCATGTACTGTATATCTTCCAGTGCAGGATCATAGCTAACATTTTTGATCTCATAACAGTTTCCAGATCATACAGCAAGGAAGTTGGAGATCTAGATGGGACATGGTAAAATCTGCTTAGAATTTAAAGCCTAAGTCCAATTGTTAGTCCCAGTTAGGACAAAATCAATGGGAAGTTGGTAATCCTACACTTATGTAAGCTCCATTGATTCAGTGAGTTTATTCAGGCTAGAAAAAACTAAATTTAGTCCTATGATTGCATTCATATATGTCCTTATCTGGCAATTAGTTTTCATGAATTGTATGTACTGGGTTTACATTTAAGGCCTGCATTTCTGTGGTTATGTATCCTTGTTCTCTTATTATTTTCATGTACGAGGGAGTATCCAAAAGTTTTAATTATCACCTTTAAAAAAATTTGACAGAAAGTTTGTTTTGATTTGTAATTGTTAACTTATCTCTATGTAGTCACCATCCAAATTTCCATATATTCCCCAGCGTTTCTTGACCCTCCAAATACCATTATTGTAGAGGTCTGCAGATTGCATCTGACAAGGATTTTACACTTTAGTCACTTCTGGCAGAGCCAGTCAGAAAAATAAAGGACGCAATGAGTTGATTTTCTCAGCAATGTGCACTTAGGGACCAATGATGACACCGACAAAATTTCATTAATATGCCATAATAACTTCCGGGTGATAATTATTACTTTATGATACCCCCTTGTAAGGCGCAAACTGAAGACTTCTACAATATCAGGTATTCGGAGGGTCAAGATACCCTGGAGAAAATGTGTAAATCTAGATAGTGATTACATAGAGATAAATTAACAACTACAAATCAAAACAAACTTTTTGTCATTTTTTTAACAAGGTGATAATTATAACTTTTGGATAACCCCCTTGTACTCTTGATACTTACTTTTCAAGTTTTATTTTTAATGGCAACAGGTTTTTTTTTAAAGCGAAATGAAAAAAGGAACACTCATAAGGTAAAACTACATTTCCATTTAAGTATCTGGTAGCAACAAAAATACATGAAATATAGGGATACCCAAGAATGCAGTCATTTTTCACTCTATTTAAATCTCTTTATATTAACTTTTGTACGATATCCTGTTTTTTAAAAAAATAACAAATTTTAATAAAATTTTAAAAAGAAAACACTCTTTTGAGCCTGAATCCTAAACAAAGCATTCGATGAAATTAGGACAAAGGAGTTTACATAAGCAAAACACTAGCCCTATAAAACTGTAGTTGTGTTCTACAAAATTCATCCTGCCCATATCAACATGGAGGATTGTTAACAGAAAAAGGCAGGAAGAGGGAAGGTTTACCGAGAAAATATCAAATAATTACCATTTTTATTATTATAGCAAAGCCCAGAAGTTTAATGGAAACTACTGATGAATACTAAAAGGAGGTTTTAACATTTTCATAATCATTTGTTTTGTTTTGTTTTTCATAGAATCATAGAATCATAGAGTTGGAAGAGACCACAAGGGCCATCCAGTCCAACCCCCTGCCATGCAGGAACTCCAAGTCAAAGCATCCCTGACAGATGGCCATCCAGCCTCTGCTTAAAGACCCCTAAGGAAGGAGACTCCACTACACTCCGAGGGAGTGTGTTCCACTGTCGAACAGCCCTTACTGTCAGGAAGTTCCTCCTAATGTTGAGGTGGAATCTCTTTTCCTGCAGTTTGCATCCATTGTTCCGCGTTCTAGTCTCTGCAGCAGCAGAAAACAAGCTTGCTCCCTCCTCAATATGACATCCCTTCAAATATTTAAACAGGGCTATCATATCACCTCTTAACCTTCTCTTCTCCAGGCTAAACATCCCCAGCTCCCTAAGGCGTTCTTCATAGGGCAAGGTTTCCAGACCCTTCACCATCTTAGTTGCCCTCCTTTGGACATGCTCCAGTTTCTCCACATCTTTTTTGAAATGTGGTGCCCAGAACTGGACACAGTATTCCAGGTGGGGCCTGACCAAAGCAGAATAGAGTGGCACTATAATTTTAAAGCCTCCCTTTTCCCTTTCCTCATGTAAAATAATACTGATTAAAATCAACAGCAAAACATTGTATTCATCATGCACCTACAGTTTTAACAAATGAAGAAATTCATCCATAAAGGAGAAGCCAGGCATAGTCAGACACACATTCTAGACTGCTGATTTTAGTAAGCTTAGAGAAATACTGGGGGTGATCTCATGGTCAGGAATACTAAAAGAGAAGGGAGTTCAAGTCAGATGGGAATTCCTCGAAACAGAGATACTAAAGGGACAGTTTCAAACAGTTCCAATGAGGAAGAAAAATGGGAGATGTCTCAAGAAACCAGGATGGGTGACTAAGGAACTTTCAACTGAACTAAGTTTTAAACAGAACATGTATAAGAAATGGAAAAATGGGATAATCACCATAGAGGAATTCAAACAAATAGCAAGCACCTGTAGGGATAAAGTCAGAAAAGCTAAAGTGCAGAATGAACTCAGGATTGCTAGAGAGGTTTAGAACAATAAAAAGGGATTTATGGGTATGTCCGCAGCAAAAGGAAGAAGAAGGAAATGATATGGCCGCTGTGTGGAGAAGATGGCAAAATGCTAACAGGAGACAGAGAAAAGGCAGAATTCCTCAACACCTTCTTTGCTTCAGTCTTTTCATAAAAGGCAAAGGGTGTTCAACCTGAGTACAGTGGAGCAGTGGATAGAATAGGAGAATTTCAGCACAGAATAAGTAAAGAGATAGTACAGGAATACCTGGTTAATCTATATGAATATAATTTCTAGGACCAGATGAACTACATCCAAGGGTACTAAAAGAACTGGCAAATGTAATATCAGAACCACTGGCAATAATCTTTGAGAATTCTTGGAGAACAGGAGAAGTCCCAGCAGACTGGAAGAGGGCAAATGTTGTGCCCATATTCAAAAAGGGGAAAAAAGAGGATCCCAACAATTATCGTCTAGTTAGTCTGACATCAATACCAGGAAAGATTCTGGAGCAGATCATTAAGCAGAGAGTCTGTGAACATTTATTAGCCAATGCCATAATCACAAAAAGTCAACATGGGATTCAGAGAAACAAGTCATGTCAGACAAATCTGATCTCTTTTTTTGATAAAATTACCAGCTTGGTAGATGAAGGGAATGCTGTGGGTATAGTACATCTTGATTTCAGTAAGGCCTTTGACAAGGTTCCCCATGACATTCTTGCAAACAAGCTTGTAAAATGCGGGCTGGACAAGGTAACCATAACATGGATTTGTAACTGGTTGACTGGCCGCACCCAAAGGGTGCTCAACAATTGTAACTTTTCAACCTGGAGAGAAGTGACCAGTGGGGTCCCACAGGGTTCTGTCCTGGGCCCAGTGCTATTCAATATCTTTATTAATGACTTGGATGACAGTATTGGGGCCTACTTATCAAGTTTGCAGATGACACCAAATTAGGAGGAGTAGCTACTACCCCAGAGGACAGGATCAAAATTCAAAATGACTTGAATAGACTAGAAAGCTGGGCCAAAGCTAACAAAATGAAATTCAATGCAGGGAAATGTAAGGTACTGCACTTAGGACAGAAAAATGAAATGCACAGATATAAGATGGGGGACACCTGGCTGAATGAGACCACATGAGAAAGGGATCTAGGAGTCTTAGTAGACCACAAGTTGAACATGAGTCAACAGTGCAATGCAGCAGCTAAAAAGGAAAATGCAATTTTAGGCTGAATCAATAGAAATATAGTGTCTAGATCATGGGAAGTAATAGTGGCACTCTATACTGCTTTGCTCAGGCTCCATCTGGAATACTGTGTCCAGTTCTGGGCACCACAATTCAAAAAGATGCGGAGAAACTGGAGCGTGTCCAAAGGAGGGCAACTAAGATGGTGAAGGGTCTGGAAACTGAGCCCTATGAGGAGCGCCTTAGGGAACTGGGGATGTTTAGCCTGGAGAAGAGAAGGTTAAGAGGTGATATGATAGCCCTGTTTAAATATTGGAAGGGATGTCATATTGAGGAGGGAACAAACTTGTTATCTGCTGCTCCAGAGACTAGGACCCAGAACAATGGATGCAAGCTCCAGGAAAAGAGATTCCACGTCAACATTAGGAGAAATTTCCTGACAGTAAGGGCTGTTCGTCAGTGGAACACACTCCCTCCAAATGTGGTGGAGTCTCCTTCTTTGGAGGTCTTTAAGCAGAGGCAGGATGACCATCTGTCGGGGATGCTTTGATAGAGAGTTCCTGCATGGCAGGGGGTTAGACTGAATGGCCCTTATGGTCTCTTCCAACTCTATGATTCTATGAACATTTTCATATCTGGCTGAAAGGTTCCTGAAAGGTGCCTGAAATGACCTTAAGAGGTTGAGGCAGGGGGAGTGTCTGAAACTCCGGAGCGCTTCTCCCAATTGCTCTGCTATCGTCATAGAAACAGAAAATGCCTCTTTGCAAGGCTGAATCGTTTGAAGGAAGTTGATTCCCTCTTGATGCGGAACCTTTCAGCCAGGTATGAAAATCTTCAACAATTCTATGAAAGAGGTAGATTTAAAAAAGGAAAAAAAAAACCCAGAAAACAAATGCACCATTCTGTTTTTAGGTCCTACAGTTTTTAATTTATTGCTGATTTAATTTATTTTTAATGGATGGGAGGTTGGAATGTGGGTTATGGGACTGTTTTAATTTTAACTTTGTTTTAATTCATGTTTTTTAATATGCTGTATTCCGCTCCGAGTGTTCTTACAGAGGAGCTGATTATAAATAAACCATTATTACATTATTATTATTATTATTATTATTATTATTATTATTAGTTGACACTTTTATTCAGTAGATTTCCTCCCTTTGGTTCCCCCCCCCCAATTTTTTAATATCAGACAGGGCAAAGAGTGATTACTAAATGATTATTAAAACATTTTGCTCTTTGCAACACAGACCCCTTCGACCACTGACCCATTTCATGTGCTTTTCACCCCCCTTTATTTATTATGGATTTTTGTTGTTGCCAGATACTTAAATGAAAATTTAGTTTTACCTTATGAGTGTTCCTTTTTTCATTTGGATTTTTTTAAAAAAAAAACTATTGTCTTGGTAGTTACACATTTTATACTTGTTTGTATTATTATATATTAGTTTTGTCATGTAAGATTGTTCAATTATCTGTTATGATCTTATTTGATGTAAGTTTACTTTTAAGTAAACATGTTTAGATTCACACTATAATTTAGGGTTTGCTTGTTTGTTTCCCATTTAAAAACAAAGCACATACCCCAAATAAGCACTTCTAATAATGTCTCATTCTGCTTTGCCCACACTTGGTCATGACTGTTGTAGAATACTAAATGAAATGAATGCACAATCTTCCTGGGAGAAGTTTTCTATTTGCATCACCAGCTAATTTAACTTAATTGCCACCTGTGACAGTAGCCCAGAAGCCAAAAGGTTTCTTGCTGGTGGATAAAGAGAAAGGTTGAGAGATCTTTCTGTCCAAACTTTATAGCCTACTTGTGAAGCAATTACAGAACCATACACTTGCTCTGATAGTTCTGATTCTCCTCCACATTAGGATTCAACAGTAGATTAATTCACATCAGGTCTTGGCAGCCACAGAAAAGAGCTCCATGGAGGAAAAACCATCAGAAGATGGAACTGGAATATTTCCCAACTCCTAGAGACAGTTTTATTATATAGTCCAGGGTGCAAGCCCACCTGGTCATGAGTTCCTCTACATGCCCGGCTGCCTAGATTATCCAGCTTGAGGAGGCCCTGCAGCCGCAAGGCAAATCATTAGGCCAGGTCTTCATGTCAAGAGGATATGGCTTGATGAAAGAAACCAGCAGCTCATTCCCAGGCCTGAGAACGAGTGGGTGACATCCATCTATTTCTTGCTGTTCTATGCACATGCAGTGAGCAAGGCAAGAAGGAGCCATGGCCAAGAACATTGTGTTTCAAGCCTATAGACTGTGCACATATGTTTTCTCCATAATAAATCCTGTACAACTTCTGTTTTCTAAGGTTCTATGGGGCAACTGTTAAAATAAGTGTAGTGAAATTTTCTTTCAGTCATCAAATTTCCAACATTTCAGAGAGTCAGACATTGAAAATCGTTCACACCTAAAAATCAGTAAGCTTGTTTGGCCTCTTCTTTGGATGATGAACTATTTTTAAATGCTTAATTGAAGTTTTGAGTTGTTAACAGTACTTGGAACTGGGGGACTGGAGGCAAAATCCATATATCAAAGGAGTCATACAAAGAATGGGGAAACTGGTGAGGAAAGACAACCTCCAAAAAATCTACTAACCGACCAAGAAAATCCAGCAAATGCTGTGCTCAGCAAAGGACAGGCGAGGCCCTCTCATGGCCACAGAAGTTTACCGCATACTGTGCAGCTGTAGACAAGTCAACATAGGGACCACCAAACACAGCATCCAGACACAAATCAAGGAACATAAGAGACACTGCAGACTGAGTCAGACAGAAAAATCATCGGTAACAGAACACATTATAAACCACCCTGGGTATAAAATGCTATTTGAAAACACTTAAATTCTGGACCATGCTAACATCTATCAGGTCAGAATGCACAGGGAAGCCACTGAAATCCACAAACACCTGGGCAACATCAACAGGAAAAAAAGAAACCCTTATATTAAACAAAGGTTGGCTACCAGTCCTGAAAATCACCAAAACCAAGACTCAGCAAATGCAAATGAAAACCACCCAGGATCAGTGGGTTTCCCAACAGACAGTGGACAATTAATTGCCATTCAACAACAGACCAACACTAAATCTAACCTTATCACACAGCACTTGGAGGAAAGGGAACAGAACAGAACAGAAGGATAACATGTGTCACCACACAGGAGAATGCCACCAATGCCACAGGGAGTCCCCAAGCCATTCCCCAGCCATTCCCCCAACCGTTCCTGGCAGACAATTTTGAAGAATGGTTCAAAAGCATCCTTCAAAATCAACTGCTATGGGAACAACTTGGGGACTCTCAGCAACATCCCCCCCCCCCCGTTCTGTTCCAGTTCCTCCAAGTGTTGTGAAATAAGCTTAAGAGATTAACATGCAAATTGCTTCCTCTCAATCAGAGTCACAAAGTACATATATCTAGATAGATAGATAGACAGACACCCTACTAACTCCCATGCCAGTATTCTCTGAAGATGCCAGACACAGATGCTGGTGAAATGGCAGGAATAAACTCTTCCAGAACACAGCCACATAGCCCCCCCTCCAAAAAAAAAAACTAGAGCCTTACTTGCAGTTTCCTAGGAATAAAATATTGTAAATATTTACCCCCTGGGAAATCCCAGTTGTGCTTTCATGGCTATTGTTGATTCCTGTATGGAATGATGGACTCTGTTAATAAGACAAGTAGACTTTTCTGGCACAAAAAGATTAATTTTGCTGGAAACTGCAATGACAAGGCTCAACAAGTGGGAAGCATGTTAGAAATGAAGAGTGGCAAACAACTCCCATATATGTTGTTTCTCTTGGTCCCATGGATTGTAAGCTTTTCTAAACACGAGCTGATTGTGTTTAATGAAATGTTTTCCCAATCTTGAGTGCTCCTTTCATCACAAACATAAGATGAGTGTGTATGCACTTTCTTATTTTGTATTAGAGAAGCATTGATTTGCGGGGGGGAAAACCCTGGCCCAAAAATTTCTAACTCTGAAAGCTCACACAGGTGTCAGTTTCCTGCTGTGATTTGCCATGCAGCTGTGCAGTGTCATCTCATTACCCACAAAACAGCTGTAGATCATTACGTTTTCCAGAGACCCATAAAAGAAGCTAAGCATCTAATTGAGGGGCAAAACTAAAATGCAAAATAAAAATTGACAAGGGAAAGATGATTAGCTTTGTCTTCTCCCCCCAGCCCCATTGAGGGAGAAAAAAACCTTTAAAATCTCTTCTTACAGAAAAGAGATAATGACTTACATCTACATCACACATGCACTTTGCAACCCCTTTGAAGTGTGATTCTAAATGCACTTTGTCTTGGCTTGCTCTGTTCTTCAGTTACTATAACTTGAAGATAAAGGCAATTTCTGTCTAGCAGAACAATAAGGCAGCATTGGTCAAAGGATGTTGGAATATCAAGGTTTTCAAAGTAGGAAGAACTGCCATAACATGATGGTGTGGCTGTCAGGTAGAAGAGAATGTATGGCAGAGTGTGGCATTAAAATGGCTTTTAATCCACTGAGCATAGTTTCTGATTAAAATTACTGCTCTCCTCCATTCAAGCTGTAGTTTTCATCTGATAATGCCAACCTGCAATATGGTTCCTGGTTTTCAGTTGTTTACCATCCCCATCCCCATCTTTCTTTCTATTGTTTCTGTTGTTTTTTTCTTTTTTAAAAAAACCCTGAAAACATAATGGCTTTGTATTTATCTATCAAAGAGACTGGAATTTGGCTGAAAAGTCACTGAAGATCAATCAGTTAATAGCATCAAATCCAAACAGTTTAACAGGTATAAAAAAAATTAGGCTGAGCCTTGTTTCTAGAACTGATGAGAATCCAGGATGGCACTAACATTATGCTTTGAAGCTATACTAGGAATGCTTGGTGAGTGTCCAGTATTTCTGAACTAAAACAGAGTGTTGTGTTCAGTGTAACATGTAAGGGTTCTGTCAATCTACTTCTGCTTTCCATCTTTGCTCTATGACCATCTGTCATCATGTCCCTGGTTCATCTTTGTTCTCTCTGTGCCGCAGTTCTAGGGTTGACAGGTTTTTTCTTTCCCTCTCAGTCTGTCGATGAACAAAGAGACAAGCAGTCCCTGTGGCTTCTTCTTCCAGATGGACAAGCTATGGCTCTATACATTTTTTGATGGACTGGAAATCCAGTCTTCCCTTTCCACTGGCTATGCTGGCTGGGTCTGATGGGAGTGGTGGTAGTTAAGCAACCTCTAGAGGGCTCATCATCATTAAATGTGTTGTGCAACATATCTGGCCAAGGTGGTACATCACATTCCTGAGTATAAAGCTCACTGAGAATGTGGCAAAAGAATATCAGTAAAAGTTTTTTTTTGAAAAACACTGGAATTTCTTTAAAAGGAAGAGGCACATGTAAAATGTTTCCTTAGAGTCAAGTAAATGTCATCTTTATTGCAAGGATCTCCTACCATCAAAACAGTTAGGAGCTTGAGTTTCCCAGTGAAATTTACAGCTGCATGGAGATTTGAGCCTAGGTCTCGAGGTCCCAGGATCTAATGAACAGTCTAAGCCTCTATATACTGTCATCATAACCCTATGCAATTCAGTTGTTGTTGCTGTTGTTCCTGCTGCTGCTGCTGTTATGTGCCATCAAGCTGACTCCAATTGAAGAGTTTTGTCATTGTCTTTCTCTGAGGCTGAGAGAATATGACTTGCCCAAGGTAACCCAATGAGTTTCCATGACTGAGAAGGGATTCAAACCTCCCAGAGTCCTAGTTCAACACTTGAGTCTCTACACCATGCTCAGTCTCATACCTGAGCTTTTAAGACATGGAAATCCTGGCGAGCATACAATAGCTTGCTGCCTCTTCTTGCCTCACAGGTTTCATATACAGTCAGCTCTCCATATCCATGGATTCTAAACCCCATAATGGGTTCCCTGCCTCACTGACATAGAAAGCATCAGCTTTGATTGATACTTAATACCTGAATAGGGCTATGTATTAATTGCATCAACATGCATTTTTGGAGAAGATGAGGAATTGTTTACATTCTGCTGAGAAGCCTCTTGTTGCATGAATGTACATGTTATTTTTCCTACTACTCTCTGCCTCCCATCATACCAACAAATGAAAGTCATTGGAAATTAACTCCTAGACAGGTACCCCCATAAACTGACATAGGTGGCTTCTGCCACACTGTAGAATTAATGCAGTTTGACACTACTTTAACTGTCAAGGGTCCATCCTATGGAATTCTGGGATTTTTAGTTTGTTATGGCACCAGAGCTCTCTGACAGAGAAGGCTAAATATCTCACAAAACAACAAATCCCAGAATTCTACAAATCCCAGTTAAAGCTGCGTCAAACTGCATTAATTCTGCAGTGCAGGTGCAGCCCCAGGCTCATGACAGTGCCGACTTCATCTGTTTTCCCAGCTCTGTGTTCTTAAGCATTTCAAAGGTCCAGCTGTAACCAATATGACAATGTAATCATCTGAAGAGTTTCCTACTGTATAATATGCAGGAAGCAAGTTCATTAATTAGGATAATGAGACTTGGTTTCTAAGATGAAAAAACACAACTGGAAGTTTTGTTAAGTCAATTTAAGAAACATGTCTCTTAATGGGCCAGCATTGGGAGTAGCTGCAGCAGGGCAAATCTGCAGCTGTTCATAATGTAGTTAGCAAAAGTTTATTCTTCTTTATCTCATCAGAGACAGGGAAACTCATGCCAGTTTGCATCTAAAATGATGTGGGCTTTTTGCAGTTATTTGCAGTTACAATGGAGGTTTTGATACTGACAGAGAATGCTTGCAGATCCTACACATAGATAGACCTCTGTAAAATGGAAGCTCTCAAGCTTTGGTTCTCCAGATGTTTTAGAGTACAGCTCCCAAGATCCCTGACCAGCACTGCCAATGACATGGGAATGTGGAAGCTGAAGTCCCAAACATCGAGCAAACATCTGGCCTAGGAGGGAGTGAAAGGACAGGCTGGCCTGGCCTCCAGTAGAAGTTCCCTAGTCCCTCCATGACATCACCATCTGGCCTAGGAGGGAGTGAAAGGACAGTCCTAGTAACACCATCAGGCCTGGCCTCAAGTAGAAGAGCCCTCCCTCCATGACAACACCATCTGGCCTAGGAGGGAGTGAAAGGACAGGCCAAACTCAATCGCGATCTGTATCATTCAATCCTAAACTTGTTTGGAGGTGCTTTTCCTGCTTATCTGCCTCCAGCATCTTTATACTCCTGTTCTCCTTTTTTTCTGGAGTACAGAGACATACTTCTTCAAAGAAAAGAGGAGGATGTCAAAGAGCGAGATGGCTGTGCCTCCCAGGGTTACCAATGCTGTACTCATAACAGCAAGCCCATTCCTATAGGCCCTCTGCTTCTTATTTCTGGGCCTGATCTAGAAAAAAACCAAGAATAAATTTGTGGCCATTTGCCAATAAGAGTCGCATCTTAGGTTATCAGTTGCTTAGGGGCAGTACAGACCGCCCAAAGGGGGCAGTCTGTAGCCACCCCAGAAAGTGGCGAGATGGGTCTAAGGCTGCCACACCGGCAGCCTCGTAGGCCTCATCCCGCCACTTCTGGAGGCCGCGGGGAAGCAGCAAATTTCTGCTTCCCCACGGCCTCAAAGCAGGGTGCAGCAGGCACCCTGGGCACTCGCTGCATCCTGCTTCCTTTGGTGGTGCTGATGGGAGAAAGGGGCCACCACCACGGCCCCTTTCTCCCTGGGTGTTTGGCATGGCCATTTGAAGGCCACGCCAAACACCCGGCGCAAAAAAGGAGCTCAGTTTTTGAGCTTTTTTTTGCCTCGGGAAAGGCACACTTGGCACCCTCCTGTGGTGCGAAGTTGTCATGGCGGCATCCAGATGGTGTAGGGTTTCGGAGGGTGTAAACGCTGCACCCTCCCGAACCCTAAAGGCACTCCTTCTAGCCCTTATCATGCCTCTAAATGCCCATCTAGATCGGGCCTTAGTTCTCAGGCTCAAGGAGCCATAAACAACACTCACATTTGAGTGTCTTCAGTGATTTAAAAAAAAAAAACTTTATTGATGTAAATGAGAGAACATGAGCAGAATATACAGAATTCTGTAATGGGAAACAATGGACCCAATTAGACATTCACCACTGAGTCTTAATAGTATACAAAGGGCCATGCTGAGAGATTATTTCCAAGGCTTGTTCTTAGCATTCATCTTTTATATCTTTCCCTTCTCATTCTCTTGCACCTAGGATGTTGAACACTGAAACTTGGCTGCCTTCCATCTGGATTATGGATTGAAGCGGCATCTGCTTGGGATACTTGGTTAAAATGAAGTACTTCATGTACTATATCTGCATGAAACAAAATCTGTTCTTCTTGATAGAAGTTCCCATACCTGAAAACCAGGACACATGTGGCCAAGGAACATCAGAGTGTGGTTTAAATGGCAAAAGGCATTGATGAGAAGGAACAGATCAACTAGGAGAGATTGGAGCATATTGCTTTTGTCTGAGCCTACTGGGAAGATAATGATTCATTGCCTCTTCCTCTCCTCCCTTTCCTGTTAACTGAGTGGAAACTAATTTGTGTATTTATTTATTTATTTATTTATTGTATTTATACACTGTTCTTTAGAAATGCTATCAGAATAAAATTTTGCCTCCCACAGCTTCCTTGATACTTGTTGGCATCTATTAAGCATTGACTTTTACTGAGCAGGCAAAATTCAAGTCTTAGTTTTTCCTTTCTTAGTTGCTGTGATGATGACAAGAAAATTACAGTTAAGCACTCCCACCAAAAGGTTTTCAATAATTTTAATTCTATGTACTCCCCCCCATTTGCTTTATGCTAGAAATAGTCATTCTTTCTGCACTGGTCACATTCTCATTGCTAATGTTATTGTACTTGCTGAGACGAATAAAGAAAGAATAAAAGAGTACATCTGTTTGCTTTGATTTTGAGATTCCCATCGCTGCAAGAATCTCCACGTTTTATACAGTCACACCTCTGTATTCACAGATTCTTTATTCATGGATTCAATCATCCATGGCTTGAAAATATTCAAAATAATACGAATGCCAAAAAGAAAACCTTGATTATGCCATTTTATATAAGGGTCGCCATTTTACTACACCACTGTATTTAATGGAACTTGAACATCCATGAATTTTGGTATCCGGAGGAGTATTCTGCAACCAAATCCCAGCCCACTGTAGTTGAGCCGACTGTAGTCTCATCGTCACAAAAAGAAACATTATTTGCTAAAAGGAATGCTATGCAAGAATGTTATTACACACAGCTTTTAAACTGCAATTAAAGCAGAAAAAAGCACCTTTGGTGATACTGATCACATGACATCTCCTCCAAAGTATAGTTGCAGTGGTTAGGGCATCCTTCATTCATGGGGAAGTCCTGTAAATAGGTTCCCAGCTGTGCATGTATTCCATTAGTCCTTCCATGCGATAACATCTCAATCTACAGACTGGGCATTGGACAGGGTCTCAATGTCCTCCTCCTCTCCCCCTTTTCCCCCTAGTCCCAAACAGTTTTCTGTTTTTGTTTTCCACTTTCTGTTCACCCCTCCTCCCCCAATTATAGTACCATTATGGCTAAATTCAGTTAGAAGAGAAATAAATGGCATGCTGGGTAAAGCATAACTATGCAGAGAGGCAGGGTTAAGGAGGAGTCTGGGAAAGACAGTCCATGCTGTAGACAGCCTTGATAGTATTACTGAAGGGATGGTGTTACCACACCCAAGACCCCCGTGCTATATATGGGTTTCATATTTTCATATCTACAGCCAGGAATGTTTTAAAAGGTCATGCTGACCTTTGAAACACTAGGAAGTTTCCCGTGGGAAAGACACGTTGACCCAAAGACATGTGAAAGATCTAAGTAATGTCAACATAAAGGTTAAATGGGTTTGCTGATTGTTCCAGCCTCCTCCCAAGCTTTCCACATATCCTTCTTGCACTGGAGACAAAGAAGATCCCATTGCTATAAGACGAGAAAGGGGCTGTGTAGACCGGCCATTAAAGAAACAAAGAAGATCCCATTGCACTGGAGACAAAGAAGATCCCATTGCACTAAGGCGAGAAAGGGGCTGTCCAGACCTCATGGGTGCAAAGATGTTCTTCTTCATTCACTGAGTTGCCCTCAGATGCCATCTGAGCCACTTCCTGCTTCCCATGGATTCTTCTACAGGACTGGAAAATATCACCCTCTTTACAACCCTAAGCTTCTGCTATCCAATTTTCATCTCTCTGTTTTGGTTAGTCTTGTATGATTGAATTGCTTAGATTGAATTGCTACTATGTGTTTGTGTGCCCTGTTGCATATTCCTAAATAAAAACTTCTTTATTCATTAAACCTGGAGTCCTCCTGCAGTTAGTACTGGTACGTACAGGTGAAAACAATCCTCAAGTTTGCCCACCCTCTCACAGGCTGAGCTAATAAATTTCCCCAAATATGCTATCACTGTTAGTGGCCACCCCAGGTCCCCCACCTTTTGGTAACAATGGTGTAATAATGAAAGCTAGTATGTATCTGATTTCTTTCTCTAATGTGACTAAGGTGGGAACAGGGCTCATGTAAGAAACTCCCAAGAGTGATGCCTTATCTTTGTTCCCTTACAAAGCCAGGGATAAAAACAGAGAGAAAACAAGGAAGGAAAGCAGGGACGAATACTATACCCAAGTTCAATGGACTACTCAAGAGAAACCTGAACAGTGATGATCAGAAAAGATTACATAAACTATCCCTTCTGGCAACAAAATTCCATGACATCATGTTTTGAGCATCTAAGGAGCAATGGTGGGGAAGAAAACTTTAAAAATCTTTAAGTTGCAGATTCTTCATGAGAACAGCAATGTTGACTCTATTGATGAAATGGATTGCCCCCTCCTGTTGCCCCTTCCTTCTTCCTCTGCCTCCCAGAGAAAACATGTTTTGAAGGACTAGGAAGTCATCAGAGCCAACTTTTGGGCAACAGGGAGTGTTGCAGGTGGGATGGGATGGGAAGATAGTTCCATCTTGCTAGTGGTCCGGTACTAGTATGATTTTGTATTTAAGTCTTTGAATGTCTTTTCTTCATAGAGCTGTTAAAACAAAGATGAGACTCATGTGGTCCTCCAGTTGGTGTATAATTTCAGTAGCCCCAAGACAGCATAGTCAGTGGCAAGGAATGTTGTTGTTGTTGTTGTTGTTGTCGTTGTTATATTTATTTGTATCCCTATCTTTCCCCAGAACTGGGACTCAGAGCAGCTTCACAACATTAAAAAAACAGTACAGTAAAAATATAGAAAAAAGTACATAAAAAAGGAATTAAATTATTACAATATTAAAACAGATAGTCATTAATAAGAAAAAAAACACATTTTAAAAAGATAAATCTATACATATAAAAAAAAACTATCAATTTTTTTGAAATGGTACAACATCCCAGCCTGTCCTGAGAGTGACAGTTCAAGAACATCTTGAGGGCCAGACAATTCCCAGCCTGTGTTAATAACAAAGTCCTGTCATAGAAAAAGGTATCCTTCTAGTTAAAATGTTGTCACCTTCATGGTGTCTCCAGATATACAATGGGCCCTGCCCATTCATAGGGGCTTTGTTCCAGGGCCCCTATTGATAGGAAAAACTGCTGGAACTTAGGCCAATGTTAGTCAATGGGCAGTGATGTGCATAGGCTTGTGTTAGCATACCCATGGGCATATGCTGCCATTGGCTATTATGGGGCAGGGTGAACTGTGGAATCTCCGGTCTGTGGGTAGCTGGCTCATTGATACAGCCAGCTCACTGTACATCTCTGTGTGCACCAGTATGAAATATATGCATGTGCATGCATAAGACACAAGACACAAAACTATTACTCCACCTCTGCCTTTCCACTTTATTAAGATTTGTCCAAATGTACTGGAAAGTTCCCTATTTGGCCATCTATTAATCTTACTTCTGCCTTTGTTATCTTGTAGGGTGCTGAGACAGCAATGAAAAAGGTCACCTTAAGAAATGGATCAAGGTTAATCACCATTTAGCCAGGACCTACACCTACCAGGTGCTTCATCACCTCCCTGGCTTCCTGAGAAGAACTTCAAACAGGAAGAGCCAGTCATTGACATTCAAGGAGGAAAAATTGATCATTACCTGGGAGCTCATTTAGAAAGAAAAGGCAGAAATGAGGGGTTCCCCCCTCCTTCCCAGCTAATATATATTGGATGTCCCCCCATTAAAATTCAGAAGTAGGGCACAGTCTGACAAATAATAAATGTTTTTGGCCTCTCAACATATTGGATGGCTTTTGGTCAGAGGGCATTATATTATTCAATATAATTAACTATTTGCACATTTATTATAATTCCAGCTGATGCTTAGGAAACTGTTAAAAGACAGTAAGGAGCAGAATCAGATTGAAACATATTACCAAGTGAGTTGTAAAAAACAAAGTTGTGCTGTTTTGGGGCTGAGATGGGGAACATGTCCCCTCAGCTGTTACTGGACTGCAGTTCTCATTATTCCTCACTATTGGCTTTGCTGACTAAGGCTGATGGGTGTTGTAGGCTATCATTTGAAGACTGTACATAGCTAATCCTGGTTTAGAGTGTGTTGCAATCCAAAATAAAACACAAAAAATAGCTAATCACTAAATATGATACCCTACGTTTCCACACACCTTTTTTCACACACCCCAACATTGCCAGGTGCAGTAATGTGCTGTCAATTTCCAACAGAAATGTTCCCATTCTGAACCAGTCTTTGAGCTCTGCTTTCAGAAATGAACTAATGGAAAAATCAAGCCTTATGAGGCATGATTTAGGGAACAGCATGTATTTAGCTGAGATAAAAGAAGACTGAGACACAACAGCTATCTTTAAATATCTGAAGGGATGCTCAGAATAAGATGGACTGGGCTTGTTTTCTGTTGCTTCAGAAATTAGAACATGCACCAATGGATTTGAATTACAAGAAAAGAGATATTAGGAATAAATTTACATAAAGCTGTGGAATGACTCAGAGAGAGGCTAACTCTCCTCCTCCTGTGTTAAACAGAGACTGGATGGGCATATTTCAGGAATGGTTTAGCTATGTATTCCTGCATGGCAAGTGATTAGGGTGGATAGCTATTGTGGTCCCTTCCAGCTATAAGATTCTATGATTCTATGAACTCACTTTTAAACCCAGCAGCTACAGTTTTCATTGCCAAATGCAAATTCAATGGTTACAAAACAACTTTTTCCTAGTTGTGCAAATAAGCCTGTATTGTGCAGGCCATGGAAACTGCCAATCACAGAGCTCCAGGAGTTCAGCCAATGAGAAACTGGCTGGGTAGGACTATAAAAGAGCCTCAACAGAGTGCGAAAAGGGGTTTATTTTGTTGAAGTTTTGAGGGAAGAGACATCTTCGGAGGGAGGGTGTGCTCTTGGGTTCCTGTGGGAACATTTACAGGATAGTTATAGGCCATGGAAGGGTCTGAGAAGTCCAGTAGGGACTTGAGAGGCTTGAGGGAGTCTGAGAAAGCGAGGCTCAGAATAAGCCTGGAGGTTAAAGAAGCTTTTGGCTTTAATATTGGAGAAGGTTGCCTCAGTGGCTGTAGTATTATTGTTAAGGAACTTTTGTAACTAAGGAATAAGATAAACAAAGCTTTAAGTATATTTCAATATTTGTTTCTTTATTTTATAAATAAACTTCATTCATGTTTTGAAGTACTGCTTGGCCTCTGTTAAACTATTGAAACATGCTAACAAAGATAACAGTGCCTCAGTAGGAGATAAGTGGTGAGTGAACAAGAAAGTGTTTACCACAAAGCCAACAACTGTATCATTTAAAGGTTTGAAACTCGCAAAACACCTGAGGAGCTGGTGAAAATGAATATGCTACATTTGAAAAACACATTACGAGAGTGGTGCAAAAGTACAAAAACACAGCAAAGATATAGACAGAACTAATGTTACTAATGTCTATATTTTACTTATGATCTCGTAGATCCTGAGTTCATGAAGATTTTCATACCTGACAGAATCACTGGTAAAACGTTACTGGATCTTTCAAAAAGTGCATGTGTCTCTAATCCTGGTGCGCTTCCTGAATGTCAGTGAATTGTTGGCTCTCCTCTAACGTCCCTCTAGTGTCCCTGAATTGTTCAGGGAGGGCAGATTTCCTCTGAATGCAAAGTTTCGGTTCAGAGGAAATCCATTCTCGCTGATTGATTTGGGGACAACTATAGGGAAGCTACAGGGGAGCTGATGATTCACTGACATTCAGGAAGCACACCAGGCTTACAGACACACACACTTCCTGAATGATCCAGCAACATTTTACCAGTAATTCTGCCAGGTATTAAGAAGTTAAGTCCTCCCTCCAGTCCATCTGCCTTGGTCCAGGCCCCAAAGGGAGAGAAGAACAACTGGACCTCATCCCCTTTCCCACCACCTCTCCCTTCTCCTTTTGTGTTGTCTCTTTTAGCCTGTAAGCCTGAGGGCAGGGAACCATCTAAATATAAGATTGTGTGTACAGCATTGTGCAAATTTATAGCTCTATATAAATAGAGGAGGAGGAGGAGGAGGAGGAGGAGGAGGAGGAGGAGGAGGAGGAGGAAAATCTTCCACATTTGTCAAGAATAAAGGATTTTGCAACTTATCCTTATGTCCCCATAAACTAAAGGGCTTGACAGACCACCCCTAAGGGGCCTGCAGCTGCCCCTTATAGTGCCAGATCAGGGCTGTGGCAACTACATACTGCGGCCCCGATCTCTACTTTCCACAGTGCAAAAAGGAGCCACAAAAAGCAGCTCCTTTTTGTGCCCCAGAAAGGACACTATAGACACCAGCATGCAGCTTTTTATGCTCCTTTGCCACTGCATCATGTAGATGCAGTGTGAGAGGAGTGCCATGATGCCATGCACAGTGTGGTACGGCCATGGAGGCGGAGTCAGGGCATGCACCATGTGGACACCATGCACCAACTCTGCCTCCAGGCTGGCCTTAATGGCCAGTCTGCATAGGCTTTAAGTCCAGAATCCTCTTAGTGACTAACACTGGTATAAATTTACATGCACTATTTTACTTTTCAGGACTTTGAATAAGGGTGGTATTCCAATCTAGGTTGAATCAGCAGTGTTGTGCTAACATAAGCTTTGTGCAGGTGGTTGCATTTTCTAGATGCCATTTTCCTTCATTCCATTAGGTGGCTGGGAAATATTTAACAATAGGCAAGTGTGAGCCCTTGTTGCCCATTAAGTAATCAGTTGCATTAACAGTGCACTGTCTACTTTTGACCTCAGCATAGGACAACACTGGCATAGCTACACCAACATAAAATTACACTATCAAGACACTGAATACGGTCTCTGTATCATGTGCCCTATATTCTCTCTCATTTGCGCACAAACTCTATGTTGGTTGATAATTAGAAAAGAAAACACCAAAAAAAATTCAAAACAACATGTGCCTCAGCAATGCATCATGGAACATTAGGTTTTAAATCCTACTGTTAGTCCCAACTACAGAAGACCCATTAAATTAATGGGATTCATCAATGTGTCAATGTATCATTCAACAATTGTTTCATTGGTTTGATTCTACCTGGGCTGAACTAATAGGATTTTAGCATAGAAGTTCAACCTAAAGAGAAATGTGTCTCCCTCTACTCTTCCATTGTCTGTACTTGGATTATGGATCTTTTATGCTTATTATATCTGTATGGTGATTTATTTTGATAAACCCAAATATTTTGCATGATTACAGGCTGTTAACACACACTGTGCCTATGGCAACACTTCGAATTTAGCACAATGAGTTCATTTCTTCTAATAAGTCATCAATGTGCTGTATATCAAGTAGAATGCTTCTACTCAAGTTGCCTAGCTGTCATCCCTTTACTAACACATTAGGCATTCAAAATGTGCTCTTCCTTAAATTGTTACTCTAGCGGAAGAAAAATCCAGCTTTTAAAAAATAATTAGGCAAATATCCATGTTCTCACTTTTGAGGCACATTCCAGCTGTTCACAAGACAAGCTGAGAGCATTTCTTTAAAAAAAAAACTTTTCAAATTCTCTCAGAGAAAATGGCTTTAGTGTTTAAAATGCAGAATCTGTAATTGCCAGTTTGATGAGATTTAATAAGGCAGTAAACTTTTGTTAACGAGATACCTGGTTCATTGCTAAAATACTAATTTGCTGCATGGTATTATGACTTTTTCTGTTGACTAGCACAAGATATAGTAGAAATCTTTGGGGTAGCACTATTTCCTTCTCAAAATAGATGAAATTTGGACATCAGTATCACCAACTTCATGCAGAGAGTGGACACACCAGCATCAAAGAACTGGGCACTGTTTTGAAGATTTTCAAAATAAAATTTCCATTTTCAAACCACTGCTGGTAGTTTTTCTGAATGAATGCACTATGGATCAACATATAAATCAACAGGTAATTTTTACTCCGTGTTTCATTTAAAAATCATCTTCCCTGTAATATGTATGTCAAAGAACCCATGCAGGTTAGCATTAAATGAACTGAAGATTAAACACACACACATATACACACACAGTATTTTTAAGGCTATGATTCCATTACTCAGTCAAAGGTTGTTATGGCATTGCATACACATCAAGATTGCTTACCCAGAAGGGGCGGGATATAATTATTATTATTATTATTATTATTATCTAAGTAGGTGTTAAAATTGCATTTACAAACTTGCACAAAATATACAATTAAAGACACAATGCAACAATGTCAACAGGAAAATATAATGGCAGCAGCAGTGATAACTCATGCAATCAAATGCAACTTAAAGAAAGAAGGGTGTAATCAGCTTTTCTTTAAAAAAAAACAACAACCTGATTTTCCTAGGCAAATAGTTGTTGTTTTTAAGGAGACATTCCACAAACAGGGTGCCACAACAGAAATGGTCCTGATATTCTCATATCTAACATCTAAAAATTATGGCATGCGTAATCCTTAGCATATTGCTTTAGTGTGAGTGTGGAATGTGAGGGAAAAGATGGACATTCTTCAGAACAATAACAAAACATTAAATTTTCTCTCTCATTTGCACAAACACCCTACATCAGTTGATCATCAGAAAAAGAAACACAAAGAAATTCAAATTCAAAACAATAGCCAGCAAGTATAAACTAAAGGTTTGACATGTGATATTTGCCTCAAAGGCTGCCATATTTTTTGATAAATATTAAAAAAAAATCTACAAGACAGCAATACCATTATTGGCCAACCAAATTGCACAAAATACATCATGAATGCTTTCAAAACTCCACTGGTTTCTTCACCAGACAAAAGATGTTAAGCATACAGAAGAGGAAAAGTGACAGAAAGTGGTGGAATCTCAGGCCTATATTTTATATCAGATGTTTCTGTTATGGTTCAGAGGTTCTGGAGGAATCTCAGTGCAGGCAAAGGCTACTCCCTTTCATATGTGGGAACCATAGACAAAGTTGCAAGAAAGAATTAAACCCTGGAACCCACCTCAAAAATACCAGAAAACAAGAACAAAACTTGAACTAAAGAGCTACTGAGTATTTGGTGTAGCTATGTTTGAATCTAAATGGAGTAAATAAATGGATGATTATTATTATTATTTAACACAAGAAAGACCTAGCAACAATTTCTGTACCTGTTATATTTTTGTCCTCACCACTAGAAATTACATACACATATTTTAACTCCAATCAACAAAAGCATACATTGAAAAACTGTAAACTAAAAGAACCATCAATCTGAATTCTTAATAGGCAAGATTAGTGAAAGAAAAAGAAATGTAACTTCTGTTGTATGATGTATTTCATGCACTTTCGTTAGCCAATAAAGGTATTGCTCTTTTGTGGATGTTGGATTTTGTAATATTTTTCTGCATGGCCAACACAGTTACCCTTCAAAATGTTTCCATACTATTTGTTGTCTTTCTCTGTGAATCAGACTTAACACCTCTGCTTGAGATGCAGTCATAGCAGAATGGTTAGCTGATAATGGTGCAACATGATGACAATGAGTTACTGAAACAATATTAACAGTATCAACATTCGCTAAGATCAGGAAAACACAGGAGAGAGAATCAGAATATTCTCTTTCTCTAAACATAAGGGCACGTGTGGTGAATGGAGCCCAATGGGATGGAGCACAGACATTTACTAATTTAAGAGCCGATACTGGAATCCTAGATTGACTATTTACTTATACCTGCATTAAGCAACATCACCTCAGCTCGCCTTAAGAGACATTTGCAGGATCAGATAAAGTAGGACTGTTCAGCTTCTGATCAGACACAAGGAAGACAATGTGTTGACCCTTCTTTTGTCAGCCAGTGAGGTCTGGACAAGGACTTGCAACAGAGATCCAGCTTCTGATTGTTGCACTCTCACTCACTGGCAGGATGGGGTGGAAATACCATTTTCCTTGAGCCCTGACTGGAAGGTGAACTGACCTCCTTCACCCAATCCAGTGGATGGCTCTTAAGGTGGACTGGGCTGGCATTTATGTAGGTCTCCAGGAAGACTACCTAGTCTAACTGAATACAGATCAGTTACAGATCCATAACGCTAGGTTATGTATCAGTAACTGTAATACTGAATACCAAGCATGTTTTTTAAAAATTGAAAGAAGACTATATAAAAAGAATAAAATAAATGATGTGACTGTCAAGTCATGCCCAACTGTAGGGGGTGGCCCTCATCATGACTAAGCCAAGGGAGTCAAAGACGACTCCATGGTCATGGTTTACAGAATATTGTTACCTTCCCACCAAAGTAGTACCTATTTATCTACTTGCACTTTTACGTGATTTTGAACTGCTAGGTTGGCAGAGTAGGGAGTAGCTGGGAGTAGCTATAAAAAGAATACACACACACACACACACACACATATACAAATAATATACAATAATGTTTAAATAATAGCATATGCTTAATAGATGCTTGTTCGTACACTCAAGATTTAGGAGTGCCATATTGAAACTTCAAAGGGAAGTTTAGCAGCCCACTTCTATTTATTTCTTATAGTAGGAACTGTTTGATTGCTTCCCTTTTTTGTTTTTGTTTTTTGGTGTGTTTTTTTATCTTCTAATAAAGAAGGGTTTTTGATGCTGCTAGTCTGGATGTTGTTGTTGTCATATCTCACCATTTCCCCAGTCTCAAGGTAGCTCTGCTGTGTAATAATATTCAGCGCCCCCACACCATACGCAGGCTTGCCATACAAAGATTTGAATTATGCATACGGCAAGCCCAGGAAGACATCATGGCACATGTGCTGCTAGCAGGAGCACTCCATCATAGAAACCAATGGGATTTGTCATATGAGTTTTTTCCCATACAGGAGGGGGGTCCAGAAAAGATCCCCCACATAGAAGTAGGGCCCACTGTAACAGCAGACCTCTACTGGATATGGATGCATACATAAATCCAGTTACGAAGACATAACTTCCATCCAGGATTGCAGCCATAATGAAACTATTACCAAAATAGTATGCAAACGGATACTGTTCTGACAGTATAAAAACATACTAAGTTGCTAGTCTCAAAGGTGTTAGTTTCAAAGATGCTACAAGCACTAACATAGGTACAGTTCTGAATTCTATCAGCAGAATAGAGCATTTAAAAGAAACACATGCTGTACAGCATATTGTTTCCTGCCCTCCCCCCCCCCCAAAAAAAACAATCTCTTTCCTTTGGGAGAATTTCCCATGAAAAAAGTAACACATTGTCCTGACAGCATAACAACACACAGATTTATCATTCTTACCCCTGGTGAGACCTTATCACATTCTTGATAGTTGCATATTACATGCACACACATATAAACAGAGAGAGCATATCTCCAAAGTCAGTCAAGGGTTACATGGTTTCTCCTTTTGAAACTCACAATTAAAGTTTGAAGATCTTTACTGCATCCTCCTACACTCCTCACATGTTTTATGTGTGCCTTGCTTTTGTTCTAATTATTGAGAATGGGCAGGAGGGGTGAGAAAGCCACTCGCATATATCACATTTTGCTCACAATCTTTTTTCATGCCCGTCTGATTTAGTTACATTTGGTCAAGCTTTTCGGCTGCCCTTTGAACCACTGCAAATAACTCACAGCCTTGGGCTAGGCAAGGTTTGGAATCAAAGGAACTGTGGTGCCACCTTCAGGTTGCAAAATGGATATTGTAAATATCTATTTAGGCTTTCTTTGCTAGATTATACTTCAATGCACATTGATACCTTGTGTGCACTGAGCCAATGGCTTCAAGCAGAGACTAGGAAAGAATCCTGACCTTTTAAAAGACTAAAGATCAAAAGGCATTATTTGCCTATACAATAGCAAGGGAGGGGGGTGTGACAGCTGCAGTTCACCTGGTCAACCAACTGATATTCCTGACACAAACTGGCTCCATTAAATACTCTTAGTCTGTATTTTTTAAAAAATACACATAGAAGCAGCCCAAAGAAGCAAGAGAAATCTTAGAAGGCATTCCACATTTTCCTTGCTGCTTATCATTCCCACTCAGAATCTTTCTTCCCAAGATACAAGGAAGATGCAAATGCAAGGAAGATACAAGGAAGGCGTAGAAATGCAGGGACCACATTTCTGTCCTTATGTATGAAAATTCAATTTAGAGAAAGCTGAAAAATTGATGGTCTGTGTAGATACACTGTAGAATTAAAGCAGTTTGATACCACTTTAACTGCCTCTATCCTACAGAATCCTGAGTTTGGTGAAGCACCAGAGCTCTCTTGCAGAACACTCTGAATAGTTCACCAAGCTACAGATCCTAGGATTCTGTAGGATAGAATCATGGCAGTTAAAGTGGTGTCAAACTACTTTAATTCTGCAGTGCAGCTACACCCTAGTGAGAGACAGACTGCACTAGGATGCTCTGTGCTATGAAGCAAATATAAAAGAAACAATTTTGGGGGATAAAATCACATAATATTGCTTACCACATAATTCGAGCCCTGGGTGAAACAGAGGAAGTTTTTCTGCCAGTTAAGCCACAGGAGTGTATATAATTCCATAAACACAATAGTGATCACTAGCACAATGGGTCAGTAGTATGAGTCACATGGTGCTGCTTGGCATGGTCTGTTCTTGAAAACCAAGTTCCAGTTCTCCATACTGCATCAAAGACTCAACTGCTTTACAGCAGAGGTGCAAGACTTCTTCAGCCTAAAGGGCTGAGTCAATTACAAGATAGAAGCTGCACACACTTTTCCACTCCATACACATCCTCCCTTCTGCCTCACCCACACAAGTCCATGTCACACTAGACAGAGTGTGATTAAGCTTTCCTTCCCTATCCAGCAAGAATTAGGGGTGGCTGGTATAATGATGGTGGCAGTGAAAGCCTCCCCCATTCCCAAGTAATTGCCACTGAGAGTGGTTGTTCTCCATCACTGGTAGCATCCAGAAAACAGCTATCCTGGACGCCAGTGAACAGTGCCCCAACAATCCAGCTAGGTAGCAGGGGATGGGCAGGGTCTCATTGACTTCAGGTACCACACTAGGAATGGCTGGGGGCTACAGGCTCGTCAATCCTACTCAAAGGGGTTGTCTACACATGGGGGAAAAGTCTGATTAGACCCCATATCTGTTCTGTCCTCTTTCAGTTCCGGAGCCAGGACAGATTACTGCCTAGCAGGCACCTCTATTTACCAACATCTGGGCCAGTTCTATTAAAGAAGGTTTTTTTCCTGCTTGTGACATTCCTGACTCCTCATTCTAACTAGCAGCAGTGGCACCGTTGAGGGAAAAACCTTTTTGTAAACATTATTCCAGGCAGGAAACTGGAATTTTCCTCCTAAGCACTGTTACTGGTGCCATTCTCCAAGATCAGAAGGGACCCCCCTGGACATCTCACAAATAGGGAAATGCTTTCTTTAAATGCCTTTCTAGGCAGAGAACTGGTCCAGACATTGCCAGTGCCCAGGCAGCGATCTGTCAGAGGTGGGAGCTGATGGAGCAATTTGGGAGCGTTTTGAGGCAAAGAATTTGATCCCTTCAGGGACCCTGGTGGCTGGCTGTTGCCTGTGGGCTGCACTTTGCCCACTCCTAGTTTAATCTCTAACATGATTCTTTAGTCAACACACTATTCACTATGAAAAATTACTAAAATTTAGAGCTGCCCACAATACCTTTCCTTGGACCAGGGCTGAGGAACTTTAGCCCTCCAGATTTTATTGGGCTGCAATTTATATGTGTCCCACATTGAAAAAGTTTGGACTCCTACAACATATGCACCTCGTAGTGCTGAATTCAAGGGGGTTTAAATTATAGAACTGTACTGAGACTTTGAAGGATATCATACCATCCAGTAATCCTTCAATCTTTTCTTGCAAAGATTTTTTCATTCACTTGAACAGAGGATGCAACATTCAGTGTCTACATAGGTGAAGTAACTGATATTTCCTGCTCTATCCATTCCTCAATGGAGCATTCTGAAGAGGCTTTTTATGCAGAAACTGTAAAAGTAAAGGCATTCACAGCAACTTTCTCAGGAAAAGCAATTTTCAGCCGAAGAGAGTCGACAAGGAAAGGGTTAAGCTGCCGGTATCTCATCCCCCACTAAGCCCTTGCATCCAGACCAGATATAAGAAATAAGCAGCTATAGGTATAGTAAGAATGTACTCACAATAATGTATGTCCCTTTCTAAATTCCGGCCAATTGTTCCTGAATATGTTAGTAACTGGGTACCACCCAGTAATATTTTACTCTCAGTCTTGGTAATGAGAGGGTTTTTTGTATTGGTATATCATTTTCCAAATGGTATAAAACTCTTTTCCCCCCTTTTAATGATGTTTTCTTTCTCAGCAACAGAAAGAAGTGGAAAAGGGGGAAATGCTTCAGAAAGAGATCTCTGAGCCCAAAGAAGAGGTGGGTGAACAAAAATATACATAAATATATATCCCACAACAGGTCATACAGAGGTGACGCCTAACTGTGGGTAGCTTTGCATACCATTGTGTTTATCCTTGTTCATAAGGCTGCCATGCTGAGAAAAAAACAACAATACATCAAATAGACAGGAGCTTTATGGGTGGCTTATGAGATTCCTCAAAACACTCTCTTATGGATGGAATGCATTTAAACATCCTGCCTTTATTCGTGTATTTGTTTATTATGGAGGCCACCTTTGCTCCTGAATAATATGCAAACACTCTTGGGCCCTGGAACCCTTTTTTTAATTAGTTTGGAAAGCAGCCGGTGTTCAGTGCTTTAATCAATTGCAAACTGCTGAAGTGTGGAACTCTGAGCAGCGTACCATGAGTCAGGGGTCCAGCATGTGGGATAACATTATTGTTCTTCCTGTAATTTGCACTCAGCAAGACGTGAACAATGGCTAAACTAGCAATAGGCTCCCAATAGAGAGCTGTCGATCCCATCCCATTGGGGTTTTATTTTAAATAGAATCAAGATAATTAAACCTGACAGAGGTGAGGGATATAAATTAGATTTCTGCTGGGATAGTTTATTTAGGATGGTGTTTCTTATTTCTTTAGAGCTAGAAGTTGCCTGCTATCATTGTTTTACCACTTTGCTGTCACCCTTGTTCAGTTAACTTCTGCTATTAAAATTACTTATACTGTACTTTTATTGCACTCTAATTTAACAGCAACCCACAACTAGTTACAGGTAATGACATTGCTTGTAGGCCTCCCTCCCCTCTCTATATTATACTCTTTTTTGCTCTTCTTTACATATTAACAAGTGGATGGCTTTTATGTGGATTTTAAGTGGATTGGTTTTATGCAGCTAGCTTTACCAATAAAGCCATATATTTTGAGGGGATGGTTGCATTTCTCTTGTTCTGACTGTCCTCTGTTAGATCTTGAACTTTCCCTCTCATCTCAGTACCCTACACAATCTGTAGGAGAAAAAAACAAGTCTCCCCTCTCTTCTCTAAATATTATCCAAATTGTTGGGGGTCCTGAAACAGCGCCCATTTATTGACTTGGGGAAATTAATTTAGCTCAAAAGGAAGCAGCAAAAGGGCTTTGGGCACACAAAGCCAGGACTTTTAACCTATGCATATCAGTTCCAAACCTAGAACTCCAGGGGCAGGTTCCAAATCAGTTAGTTTTATTTATAACACTAAGGAAATCAACGTTCACTCAAAGGCACTCACTCACACATGTATACAAAAGCTAATGATGGAAAAGGTGGTAGCAGATAGAAATACTGAGGGAGGGATGATACATTACTGGGTTCAGGCATGAGATTCTGATCAGAGGGGCTACAGCAGAAGATTCTGGTTCAGCACACAGCTAGGGCTTTGTGTCAAGGAGAAATGGACTGTGTCCTGCCAAGACTGAACTGGAGCTGCCCTAAACAGGCATTTTATAGTGAGAAACAGGTCCTGAGAAAGTTCTCAAGAGCTGAAAGGGAAAGTGGCAGATGTCTCACACAAAAAGGTCTCATCTCAGATGGAAGTGCCCTTTGATTCCCAGCCTTTTAGCAAATATCTGATGCACAGTCCTCCATCAGACAGCTGTGAAGGGATTATGCAGATTCCATCCTCAAAAAGACCTGTCTAGTGCTCCCAAGCCAAGTTTGTCAGATCTCCATTTTGGGGCAGGGTATTGTGACCAAATCTCTCTTTTAATATCAAGCTGATATCAAAAGTTGACTAGGAATGATGGAGGGATCAACCATGGGTTTACAGTGTAAATATACCAATGGCACCATTGGTTCTGAGGGTGAGATTTATCTGGAGATGTTTAAATGTACTGATTTCAGTGGTACCAATTCTGGATTGGTCTGCCTATCTGTCTGTTTATCTGTCTGTCTTTCTTTGTATTTATCTCTCTACCATCCATCTCACACCATATATATTATATCTTCTTTTCTGAGAGGGTGATGTGCCCAACAATGCTAAGATTTGAAAGAGAGCAACTAAGCATGGTATATGCCAGAGCACTGGACTATTACTCTGTAACTCAAGGTTTGAATGTCCACTTAGCCATGGAAATCCACTGAATGACCTTAGGCAAATCATATATTCTCATCATGAGAGGGAGGTAAAAACAAACCACCTCCAAACAAATCTTGCCAACAAAATCCTATGACAGGTTCACCTAAATGTTGGCATAAGTCAGAAACTACATGACACACGACAACAACAACAACAACAAGAACAGCTAATGACTGATTTGTCCTGGTAAATTAGATCCAGCTATACTTTTACATACGAAAAGAACTACCCATAACTGTAGGTGTACAATAACATAAAAAGTTGTCATATCTGAATCAGCCCATCTTTCTCAGTACACTGACTGGCAGCAAAACTTCAAGATTCAGACAGGTAGGTTTTTTCAGCCAAACCTGTAATGTGGTTCTTTGTATTTTCACCAAGGTTGAAATGAGCAGAATGGGGTGGGGATGCAATCCAGTCAACCCTGAGCAAGCTTTTCCTCTTTTAAACAAGAAAACTGTTATAACTGTTGTTATACTTATTAATATTGCGATGAGCATGTCCATGTGCTATTATTTATGTTGTCACTTATGTGACAAGTGGCAACAAGCAAAACAATAAACTGACATGCTGCTTTTTGATCTGAATGGAATTATAGGAAAATGGGAAAATAGTGGCACCCACTGGCCAGATGATATGCTGATGTTCAAAATGGTTTCTTGATATGCATGAGTCTTCAAAGAGGCTCAAGCAGTCTATTCTTTTGATATCACAAAACCACGCAGCTTAGAACATGTTTAAGGAAGTCTACAGTCTGGGTCTGAGTTATTTGAAGGACAGTATCTCTCTTTATGAACCCTTTAGAGCACTAAAATTCACATGGATAGGCCCTTCTCTCTGTCCTACCGCCCCCCCCCCCCTCAGGCAGAGATATCAATGTATATGTTTGGAGCAAAAACCAAAATATGAAACAAGTCAAAGCCAAAGCAGTTTTAGTTCACTCTCCCTATCTAGAATGGGCTTTTTCAAGACACTTTTTTGCAGTCTAAAAGAAGGGGGGGAAACCACCAAAATTTTTCTTAAAACATGGCCAGCAATGTCATAACTCCACCCCATGAAATTCTGGGATCTATAGTTTGTTGTGGCATCAGAGCTCTCTGGAAGAGAAGGCTAAATATCTCACAAAACTACAAATCCCAGAATTCCATAGCATTGAGCCATGACAGTTAAAGCAGTGTCAAACTGCATTAATTCTGCAGTGTAGATGCTGTGCATCTCAACAAATAGCATGCATAAGAAACTGTTTAAGAAAAGGAACATGAATTTGGAGGCCAGTGACTCCATGTTGCATTTACCTGGCTCACACCAGATCTTTCTATTCTGACTACCACAGAAGTTTAAGCATTACTTAATCTCTCCAGCAGATAGAATCATAGAATCATAGAGTTGGAAAAGACCACAAGGACCATCCAGTCCAACCCCCTGCCATGCAGGAACTCTCCGTCAAAGCATCCCCGACAAATGGCCATCCAGCCTCTGCTAAGGAAGGAGGCTCCACCACTTTTGGAGGCAGTGTATTCCACTGTTGAAGAGCCCTTACTGTCAGGAAGTTCCTCCTAATCTTGGGGTGGAATCTCTTTTCCTGCAATTTGTATCCATTGTTCCGCGTCCTAGTCTCTGGAGCAGCAGAAAACAAGCTTGCTCCTTCCTCAATATGACATCCTTTCAAATATTTAAACAGGGCTATCATATCACCTCTTAACCTTCTCTTCTCTAGGCTAAACATCCCCAGCTCCCTAAGGTGTTCCTCATGAGGCATGGTTTCCAGACCCTTCACCATCTTAGTTGCCCTCCTTTGAACATGCTCCAGTTTCTCCACATCTTTTTGAATTGTGGTGCCCAGAACTGGACACAGTATTCCAGGTGGGGCCTGACCAAAGCAGAATAGAGTGGAACTATTACTTCCCTTGATCTAGACACTATACTTCTATTGATGCAGCCTAAAATTGCATTGGCTGCCGCATCGCACTGTTGACTCATGTTCAGCTTATGGTCTGGTTGGACTCCTAGACCCCTTTCACATGTAGTTTCATTCAGCCAGGTGTCCCCCATTTTGTATCTGTGCATTTCATTTTTCCGCCCTAAGTGCAGAACCTTACATTTCTCTGTGTTGAATTTCATTTTGCCAACTGGCCTGAGATGCAGCCCATCCCTTGCCAGAATGGAACCGCAGCCAATGATCCAAGAATCCAAATCGTTCTTGGTGGCACCATCTACAGAGCCAGTTATTCACCTCTGCTATTTTCCTCTCCCTTCCTGGACCATGCCCTTCTACTAGGAGAAGAGATGTGATGACAACCTGTGCTCTCTTTCCATCTCTTTCAGCTTCCTTCCCAGAGCTTCATAATCACTTATGATATTCTGAAGGCTGTGCCTTGCAGTATCATTGGTTCCCACATGAACCAAAAGAAAGGGGTATTGATTGGTAGTCTTGACAAATCTTGTCAGCCTCTCCGTCACATCACGGATCTTTGCCCCAGGGAGACAACACACCTCCCGAGACATCTTGTTGGGCCCACAAACCACTGCTTCGGTACCCCTCAGCAAGGAGTCCCCCACTACCACCATGCGCCTCCTCTGAGGCTTAGCAGTGGCTGTTCCCTTTCGTGATACTCTCAGGCTCCCCTCTTCTGTCCCTGACATCTGTCCCTGCTGCTTTTCCTCATCATCCCTGATAACAGAGAGAGATTCAAAGTGATTCTGTAGCTGCAAGCTGCTCACAGAACCTTCCCTGGTTTCCTTACTTGTGTGTGACCTTCCTCCAAGCATTACCTCTGTTGTATGTGGAGTGTCCTCCTCCACCCCAGCAACTTCCTTTGTCTGTTTCCCATCCAAGACATTTTGTTCTGCTCTGTTCAGGAGATTCTCCTGCTCTCCTTGAGGCTGAAGTGCAGATACCTGGGCCTCCAGCTGCTGTACTTTCTCTTCTAAGAGGGCGACCAACTTGCACTTGGGGCAGGCATTTAGTTCCCCACATCTGTAGGCAAGAAGACAAACATCCCACAAGTGTTGCAGGTGACTGTAGCAGGGCCTTCAGCATCCATACTGAGAAGTCTTAAGGAGGCACTGAAACAAGACAGTGGGCTTCCCTTGCTAAACTTGGCCTTTGTCCCCAAACTCTGACACTGAGTTCAAGTCATGGGGCCTATAGTTATGTAGAGAGCTCCTGGCTACTAACTCCCTCCAAAGGCAAGTCTCTGACTTGCTTCCTCTGATGCTTCAGGCCAGCTTCTCCTCTATTCTCCAAAAACCTCTTTGACTAGATAAGAAAAATTAAAATTCACGCGCAGTTAGGTGCGCGCCTCTGCAAGCCTTGTGTAGACTTAAGAGGTCTGGCTTCTCCCAGCAGTGACTCCCAGAATGCAATGAGCTCAAGTGTAATTTAGATTAGATCTCACCCAAACACATGGACTAGAGCCTCCTCCTCCTCCTCCTCCTTCTCCTTCTCCTTTCTTAAAGGAAATGACCAAAAAAAGAGTTCCTCAGCCAACTCCATGGCTTCATTTCTGTAACTTTACTTCACTTAGCATGGATCTCCATTTCTCCACCTTTAATTTCACACCCAACAAACTTGTGATAACCACACGCAATATAAGAAAGTAGCTTATGTGGCCACCTTTAAGGTGATACACCACAGAAAGTGGGAAATGTATCAACAGTCCATATGCCAATCAAACTGGTTCCTGATCACTAATTCAATTTTATCCTCACCCCAGCATGTGCCCTAGGGTAACCCTGTAAGCCAAAAGTGGGTGGAGTTGTCAAGGTTGCATTATAGAGTTGTAAGCCTGGCCTGAACTGGTCTATCCAAATTGCATGTCATGATATTTTGATATATCTGGGTTTAGTTTCCTTCAGAAGGAATGATTATAAATATGTATATGGTATTTCTGTAATATAATGTTTGGGTTTAATTACAAATCTGTCTGTCAGTGCAGGGCCCCTGCAAGCAACAAATCTACTGCCTCTTCCATCACATTCCCAGACAGAGTGTCCAGAAGCCCCAAGTGCCTCTCCCTTAACCATTTATTTCTCACCCAACTCTCTTTTGCTTGCCTTTCTCTACCTTCTCTGTTCTAGTTTTTTATAAGACTTTTAAAGAAACTGTCAATGGGTCTGAACATTTTTTTTTTCAAATGAATTCAGCATCTTAGATAATTTTTTTTAAATGGATTAAAATCCAGAGGATATTCATTTCTTCACTGGCAGCGTAACTATCAGCCATCCCTTTTTCAGGACAAACCCACAACATTACCCTGTTGTTGTTGTTGTTGTTGTTGTTGTTGTTGTTGTGTGCTTTCAAGTTGCTTCCAACTTGTGGCAACCATAAGGCAACTCTATTACAGGGTTTTCTTGGCAATATTTTTTTAGAGAAGGCTTGCCTTTGCCTTCTTCTGAGACTAAGAGAGTGAGACATGCCGAAGGTCACCCAGGCAGTTTCTATGGCTGAGTAGGGATTTGAATTCTGGTCGCCAGAGTCGTAGTGCAGTGTTCAACCACTATATCATGCTGCTGTCAACTTTGGCCAAATGGTATCTTGAGTAAAGTTCTATCTTTATCCACATAAATTAGATAATATCCCTTTAACAATTTTTAGTTTATAACCATGACAGCCAGAAACTTGGCATTTATTATAGAAATGAAATGCAAACACTTGGAAAGATATAAAATATCTGGTGATCTCAGCCAGATCTCCTGTCATGGTAGCATGATTTCCTATTTCTATAGATGAAATTTCTATAGATGAAAAACTACTGAAACAATCCCAATTCTGTTCTGCTCAGCTATTGACAGCAAAATGCAACACAATTTCTTTAGGGTCTGTGAAATGCCACACTTACTTTAAGGCTGATTTCAGGTCATTCTTCCTTCACTTGGGCCTCAGATCACCTTGTCAACATCTCCTATGATCAAGTTGGGGAGAACAGGAGAAGTTGGTAGAGAATGATTACATTTCTTCCCATGTGGAATTCTTGATAACAGTCACCTTTTCCTTACAGCCATCCATAAGGAATATCCATCCAAAAATAGATATTCATTGTGAACTAGTTTTAGGCATATAAATCACATGAACAATCTTCAAAAGGCCAACACAATGCCTCTGTGTCAGAAAAGTAAATGCCCAACTCTAGTAGACCTTTTTAGAAAGCTATCTCTCAGATGAAAAGTAAGGAGCTTTTTTGTTATTATTCAGACATTCATAAGAAAACCAGGTCCCAAAAGTCTGCATACAACTATTGAAATCTAAAAAGAGTTTGCTTAGACCAGGGTTATTGAAGTCACTGGTTTGGCTCCTGTGAATCAGTATTAACCAAATCAAACCTAATTTGCTTCTTCAGGTCCTAGTTTCTTAATGGTGACATTTCAACCACTCCAACTGACTTAAAGAAAAGGTCTCAGAAATAAACTTCCCATTCAATGGAGCCCCATTTCTCATCCTAAACCTCTGAATCCTTGGAAAATTCTCCTGGACTACACTCAGAGCTACTTTAAGAAAACAGTCTATGACCATTATGAATCATTGTGAGATAATGACTCAAAAATAAATTTGAATTGAAGTATTCATGGATTTTGAGAGCACTTATTCAATAGACACAATACCTATTTTCTCATTATCACCCATTTGGCTAATCCAGGGGGACATCAGACCTCATGCTTGTAGAATCTACTTATTTTTTAAAATCCTAAATCACAAGATCTACCAACTGGAGCCAGAATCATACTGGTAGTTCAAGGGGGCAAAGTCAGCAACCTTCTGCATCCCATGAGATTTACTAAGGATGACCTTCATAAAGACAAATCTACATCTGAGTTTTGTACAGATCAGGGCCTCTAACATTATAATTTAGAAGAAACACATGCTGTTGCTAAATTGAGAGTTGAAGGTATTTGCTTGTCAGCCAGAGATCTGCCAGTAGATCCTGAAATCCTGATCAATTTTCTATCCATGTCTGAGCAAATGGTCTTTATTTGTTTGGCATACAATTGTCTGTAACTCTACTGGAGGCTTTTACAGCACTACTTACAAAGGAAATGGGCTGTGCCACTGAGCTACAAGCTTCTCCCTCCCAAAGGAATTTATTGCACATACCCAATTCTGTTCTTGCATTGTCTCTTCCCAAGGCAAATCTGGCACGTTCAACAGAGATTACTATATTCAGAGCATTCCAGTGGAAACTGTGGCACATGTAAGTGGAAAGGAAAGTCAATCTAGCCCTATAGATGTGGGAAACAGGCCTTCTGTGTTCTAAGCACCCACACATGTGATGTATGTGAAAGACACTTTCTCATTTGCTACTGTAGATGTATTCATGTACACACCTTCTCAAAGGCATCTGGCTGGCCAGGAGTGGAAGCAAAATACTGGAGTAGACAGGTCCTTAGGCCTCAACTAAGAACTATCGAGGATGAAACATGCTTTTAATGTTGTTATGGTTTTAAATTATTGCTAATTTAATCTATTTTTAAGGGGTGGGTGGCTGGGAATGGGTCGATGAAGTGTTTTAATCTGTATGTTTTAATCTTGCTGTACCCCGCTCTGATTGTGCTTCACAGAGGAGCGGGCTAGAAATGATAATGATGATGATGATGATGATGATGATGATGATGATGATTAATGAACTTCCCAGAGCTCATAAATCAGCTCATCTGACTGTTCTTGGACCTGATATTGTTCAAGCAGATGGGGTGGGAGATATTGTTGGATTACACATTCCGTCAGCTGGCATCACTGACAGATAGTGATGATGGGGGTTGTAATCCACAGCTGAAAGGCCAGAGCTTTCTCACCCCTAAACTAGACAAACTCCTATTCTGCTCTACTAAGGCCCAGTCTTCCATGCACTTAAAAATGGAAGAGGCAGTCTTAGTATAAAACCTAGAGAAATAATAAGTAGCAATGATAGAAAGAAAAATAAGAATAATAGCCCTTTTCCCGTCCTGCAAATCCCTGTTCTATAATATCCCTTAAAAGCCCTGCCTGGTTATTATTCACAGCAGTATCTCTTTCTCAGATGTCCAAGTGCCACAGCTCAAGAATGTTTTATTTAGTCTTTGCTCTTGAGACACATCTCCCAGCTCATTTATCATTTCATTAATGTGTCATGCATTTGAGATGGTGTATATAAAATTAATCCCATTAGGCTACGGGAGGGAGAATTCAAGTGTTCGCTTTCCTCACAGCCTTTAGAGCACGTAACCAACAGAACTTCCCTTTATAAATTAAAATAATATGCTGTTCTAAAACCTTAATTAACTATATTTGTACAGCATCTCAGTTTCATCATAAAATTTAATGTGTAATGTTCACCTGCCTTTCCATGAATGAGATGGATGAAATAGTTTCTGATTAATTTTTCCATTAGTTCTCAGTTAATTTGAATCATGAAGACAAGTGAGAGAGGAAAAGTACTTGATGACCCTACCTGAGAAGATGAATTGCTTTCTAGATCCCTTTCATAGCTAGTCACCCTTTTGCCCACTAAAATGTATTTTTTTGCTACCAGAAAATGGGTCAGATTGTAAACACTGTTGGCTCTCTATGGATCATATGCAGTCACAGGTATACAACCAAATGTTTCCTAGTAAGACAGAAAATCCATGTTTTTTGCACCTGATAAAACTAATAGCAGTCCTGAATATCCTAAAGCAGTGATGGCGAACCTTTCAGAGACCGAGTGCCCAAACTCAGTGGCATTCCTGCACCGTTGCCAGGGTGGGGGGGATTTCTGGGGGGCGGGACTTCTTTCTTCTGAGGGTAAAATTTCCTCCTTCTGGAGGCGGGACTTCCAGGGGAAACCCTAAGACACAATCTCTCAGCTTCAGACTAACAATAGCAAACTCCTTGTGATGAAACTTGCCAAACTCCATAATAGTTTCACCTTAGAGTAGCCATAAGTTGGAAATTACTTGAAGGCACCACACACACAAGTCACGGTCTCTCAGCCTCAGAGGATGGCAATAGAAATTGCCCTCTGATTAAGCTTGGCCTATGATAGTTTCACTTTAGGATCACCAAGAACTGATTCTCAAAAGGGAGGGAGTGTGCTCTGGGCCCATAAGTTGAAAATGACTTCAACTGTTTTATCACACTAGGGGGCAAACAGGATTCAAATGAGAGTTAAACAAGAGTTAAACAGGAAATGTTTGATGATGATGATGATGATGATGATGATGATGATGATGATGATTTCTATTCCTTCTTAATCTCGAGGAATCCAAGTGGATTACAACAGTAAAAACAGGATACAGATTTAAAAAGAATTGCATTAAAATTCCAAAATCCTCAACATACTGGAGATAAACATATTGGAGACACACAACAATAAAATGTCCTATGATAAACATATTGGAGGCACACAACAACAACAACAACAACAACAACAACAACAAAGCACAAAAGGCACAGAACAAGAACAAAGAGAGCCAGTGAATTGAATAGAGACCAGGGCTCAGCCATGAAACCAACTGGGAGACCTTAAGTTGGGCAAGTCACACTCTCTGCTTCAGAGGAAAGCAATGGCAGACCTCCTCTGATGAAATTTTGCCAAGAAACCCCCATGGATGGCCTCATTACACCTCACTGAGCTAAGTTCCTAAAATCCCATAGCACAGCAAGATGCTGAGCTTCTGGCTGAATGGGGTAGGGCTTCTGCCTAGAAGGGCCACACATGCTCTTCCTTGTCATGACTCGGTTTTCTCAAGGCATAGCCATGACAAGGAGCTGGGCCAAGTGCACATGCCATGCGCCCTGACCCCTACTTGCTGTGGCTGCCACTTGCACTCAGAGATGGCTTCACATGCCAGAAAGGGCACGTGTGCTACAGGTTCACCACCACAGCCCTAAAGGCACCATATCCTGTCTGATCTTAGAAGCTAAGCAGGCTCAGCCTTGGTTAGTACTTGGATGGGAGACCCACAACAAATACCAAGTGCTGTAGGCTAAATTTCAGAAGAAGGAACTGCCAAAACCATTTCCAAGTATTCATTGCGTAGGAAAGTCCTATGGAATTTATGGGATCACCGGAAGTTGATAGGCAATTTGAAGGCATGTGCACACATATCATAGACAGAGAGAGAGAAAGAGAGAGAGAGAAGCAACAGCAAAGCTTTTGTAATCTCTCCCAGACTTGAAAATTAATTGTCTTGTGTGGTTCTTTGTCCCAATGGTGGGAATAACACAAAAACCACAGAGAGTAACATATTGCAAATTTGGTGTTTTATCAAGTAAACTGTTATACTCCGTTTAGTTCTATTTATATCCCATCACTTAGGGAACTCCCAGGACAGGTAATCACAATTTTAAAACAACATACACATGGTGTTTTATTATACAGAGAATAAGTGTCTAATAAAAGTAACTGAGAGAAGAAACAGACAACAGTTGATCCAGTCATGTGCATTACAGGGGCAGCTAACTTTTCATGAATGCTCAGGTAGATAAACAGGATTTAGCCTCACACCAGAATGTCAATAAAGTTGTTCAAAGTTTACCTCTTGGAGGAAGACTTCCAAACACATTTATTTCTAGCACATACAGGCACGAAACACAAGACCAGACATCCTTAAATATATAGGGTTCCCACATCTTATCTCCTGGCCTTAAATCTCCATGCTTGACCTTTTTCTCAGGTCATCAGAGCAAAGGAGAGGAATCTCGGGTTAAGAGCATTGCCTTGAAAGGTAGGTGTAGGTGTGTGTGTGTGTGTGTGTGTGTGTGTGGTTTCCTCACTTGTTAAAAATGAGTAAGTAGATTTTTGTATTTATTTGAAGTGCATATTTTGTTCATATTCTGTTCAGAGTTAAACATGTCTTAGAGAATCATAGAATTAGAGCTGGAGGGCGCTTCAGGAGCCATATAGTCCAACCCCTTACCATGCAGGAATGTACAGTGGTCCCCCGGTTTACGAAATTAATTCGTTCCAGCACCCCTTTCTTAAACCGAAAAGTTTGTAAACCGGGGCCCCTTAAGCCAGCCCCCGCACCATTTGAATTTCCCACCGCTTTCTTTTCTTAAACCGGGTTTTTTTCTGTAAACCGGGGCCGTTTTTCCGGCCCCGGCTCTTTCTTAGGCCGGGGTTTTCGTAGGCCGGGGTATTCGTAAACCAGGGGACCACTGTACAGCTAAATTACTGCTGAAATGCCTGTCCAACCTCTGTTTAAAGACCACTACCCTAAGGCTATCTATTCCATTATCAAACAGGTCTTGCAGTTAAAAAAGTTCTTCCTAATGTTGAGGTGGATACCCTTTTCTTTTAAATTGAATTATTGAACACTAGAATTTGTGTTCTAGTCTCAGGAGCTTCAGAAAACAAGTTGGCTTCATCTTCTACATGATATCCCCTCAGATACTTAAAGGTGGCTATCATGTCACCTCTCTGCCTTCTCTACTCCAGAGTAAACATACCCAGCTCCGTAAGCCACTTCTCATAGGGTATGTTTTCCAGACCTTTGATCATTTTGGTCATACTCCTCTGGACACACTTCAGCTTGCCAACATCCTTCTTCAGTTTTGGTGCCCATAACTGGACACAGCATTTCAGGTGAGGTCTGACCAAAGCAGAATAGAGTAGCACTACTATTTCCCTCAGTATGGATTTTGTACTCCCATTGTTGCAGCCCATTGACTCTTTTGACTGTGGCATAACACTTTTGACTCATGTGTTAACGAAATTGCTAGGCTTCTGGGAAGGCACCCACAAATTAATATATAATAGGGGAATTTTAATTTAGCTCTATTAAAATATACCTGCGGCATCCCTGCCCCGTACTGTCCCTGCACTCCCCACACACCCTCCCACCCTCCCGTGCTATCCCCATACTCCCCTGTGCACTCATCCCCACACCATCCCTGTGCTCCCCGTATGCCATCTGTGCACTCCTGCTGTCATGCGCTGTCCAGTCCTTTTTCTCATCTTGAAAAGGATGGGGTGGTACGGGGGTAGGAGCTTGCACTCTCCCCAGAATCCCCACCTCTCAGAAGCCCCCAAGGATGCACACACATACACTGGGTGATGCCCGGTGTGAGGACACCACTCTGTGTGACCACTCATGAGAAATTCACTTAAAGGTCATCATGGCCTGTCCAGGGTCATGCTCCTTGGCCTCTCTGTAACTGTTATTACAATAAGACAAAATATTTGTACCCCAAAATAATTCAGGGCATAGTAACACATGTTTAGCTTGTGATCTTCTCATATAGACTACTTTAGATGGTTTTCATATAGACTACTTTCAAGCCAGGTGTGTGGCTACATGTGTGTGCTTTATTTTTCCTGCCTAGCTAGAGTACCTTAGATTTATCCTGGAACAGCAGTGGTGGTATTAAATAGATTCCAGTCCCCCAAAATCTGCTCATTATTATCCACCTTTCCCAGTATCTCAGATGTAAACTCTTTCTGCCTCTTTTCTTCCCATCCCCTATTCTCTTCTGTCCCCTATAGTGAAACCAGCTTTGTTCAGTATTGGCTTAGCAACCTTAAAGATATAGCCTACAGACTTATTTTATTGTATTTACAAAGGATTTATAAATAGATTCTTATTTTGTTTCATTGGTGTCTTTGCTCCTCGGTCAGAATTGCTAGCCACTGCACATATGCACTCTCCCTCAAAAAACACATACTTTACAAATGGTGGAAGCATATACTACAGATTGCAAACAAACCTAGCATGCAGTTTTATGTTGGAATAAGATGATTAAGATGATGTTGTTTGGGATGCTTGCCGTCACCTCCAGGAGGGCTGCTGCATCCTACTCTGCGTCAAGTCACTCTGAGCTCTTGGAGTACAGGGACTGTGAATCAGATGAGGAAAAGATGCAAAAAACAAGCAAACAAACTATGGCCTACACAGAACAGAATGAAGAGATTGAACTATTCTCGTGCACTTGCTATTGCGATCCTATGCTGAATAACTATGGGCTAGAAATCACAAATGGGTTAGCTCATTCTCCCTGGCTAAGATTGCTGCTAAATTGTGGGTTAGTCATTTCTATTGACTTGGAGAGTAGAAACTGTAAGGAGTTCTAGAAGGACTCATGTTGCTTACTGCCAATCAGAATACTTATTGTAATACATCCCATCTGCTCTCATTCCCTGCTAGAGCAAAATAGTACAATGCTATCAGATCCTATATCTACTTCTACCTTTGTCTTCTGCTGGCTGGTGTTCTTATTGCAATGGACCCATTTGCTATTCCTAGACCTATTGCATGCTCTTTAATTGCAGCCTTTTGAAAATGCATGTGGGCCCCATGTGCATCATATAGCTGGGCAAGCTCAAAGGGCATATCTAGACCTGGGGAAAGGGTGGGAAGTATATATCTAAAATATAGTGGCCAGGGAGTTAGAAATAATAATAATAATAATAATAATAATAATAATAAATTTTATTTATACCCCGCTCTTCAGCCAAAGCTATCAGAGCGGCTTACAAGCACATAGTTATATGCACAAGCACATAGTTATGGTGCTACACCGTGACTCCCATCCCAATCCTACCAATCCCCACTTTTTAGGCAGCAGCTACTGCAATTGATAGCAGTCTGTTCCCCTGCCTATCAGGAAGCATCCAACTGATGTTTCCACCCACTCCTGTGAGCAATTTTCATTGCAACAGGCAGATTTTTAGCTTGTCCTCCAGGAGTGGGCCAGGCAAGGAAGCCAGACTCCTCAGGAATTACTTCTGCAGCCACCAAGTGAAGCATCTAAACCATGTGAGTATAGGAAGAAAGTTCTCCACCTCCAGCCAATCCAGACTCCAGGAGAGCACCAGATACCCTCCTGTGTTCTCCTCTACCCATCGCATCAAAAGGCCATCCCATTTGCCCCTTGCTTTGTCCTCCTTGCTGCTGAGAATGCTGCTGTTGTGCCTGCTATGAGGTTGCTATGACTGCCTCCTGTGAGATCTGCAGTTTAGTGAGGCTTAAAAGCTCTCTGGCTGAGAAATTTAAATGCCCTTCCCTAAACTGCAAATCCCAGGATGCCACAGCCGTAGTAGTTAAAGTGGAAAAATAGTGCTATAACAGTGTAGTGTGATATTGGTTTATAAAACTGTAACTGCAAATGTAAGATGGTAGCCAACAATAATAATTTTAAATGATAATTAAAAATAATATATTACTAGATCCTGTTCACTCATCTATAAGTTACTGGAAGAACAGGTTACACATTGCAATAAGTATGATAGCACTTAGGTCATTAGTAGGGAAAAAGCAATATAGAAGACAGGAAGAAGTTTTAGCAAAATTAAGCTAAAACTAAGAGAAGTGGCAGCAGAGTTCTTCATAGCAGCAAACTATTTTAGAACACAGTGACCTCATTTTCATTCTGATTAGGGATAATATAACCAAAGAGAATATACTTGATGAGCTGGAAAATAGAGGGAAATTAAATAACTTGAGGATCCATGCTGCTCTTGAAGACTGCAGTAGATTATCTTACAGGATTTTCATTTGTAATTAAAAGTAGAAAGAGCATGGAGGTATCTATGATGAACAGACATTTTAGAGGTAGCAAATGCCTTTTGTGGAACTGCTTTGCAATACTCAGATTTTCCCACAACTTGATGTCCTGTGCCTGTTAAAAAGGTATTCCCTCTTGCTGTCATTCTCCATTTATTTCTGCATAGTAAAAACAAAGAATTATTCCCAAGTACTACACTCTTCGCTGAAAATTAAGACTTGTCATCGGTTATAAACATTTCTATACTTCATACAATTGGAGCATTGTAACTCACTAAGATAGGAGAATGGAGATAGCTAATGGCCATCATATATTGTTTCAGCAAAAGAGAAAATATGGTAGCCCAGCCTTCTCCTCACATTGTCTCCCAGTGTATTTGTTGTTGTTGTTATTATTATTTAACCTTTATTTATATAGCGCTGTACATTTACACAGTGCTGTACATACAATCTTATATTTAGACAGTTCCCTGCCCTCAGGCTTACAGTCTAAAAGAGACAACACAGAAGGAGAAGGGGAAGGTGGTGGGAAAGGGGATGAGGTCCAGCAGTTCTTCTCTCCCTCTGAGGCCTGGACCAAGGCTGATGGACTGGGGGGAGGGCTTGGCTTCTTAATACATAGTTAAAAGAAGGCATCCTGGGGCAGACGGCACAATCCTGGGATGCTTCCCTAAACAATATAGTCTTTAACTTTCAGCCTGGACATCCATCTGGCTTGATTAGGGTTGCCAGCATGAAAACTAGAGATGGTTCCTTTACCTTAAGTGGTTGTGTAGAAAAGGGAATTTGCTTGTTATCTGGTGGGGTGACAATTTGCTCAAATTCCTGCTTCTGCACAACTATTAAGGGTACAGGATAAATTATATATATATATATATATATATATATTTAAAAGGGAACAGGAGCCATCTCCAGTTTTCACTCTGGCAGCCCCAGGCTGGATTCTTTTCCCTGAAAACTTTCTTTTAGTCATTGTAGGTGATGTTTTTCTGAACATTTTCTTAAGTACTGGAAGAAATGTATGATGCACTTAGCAACAATCTATACACCAGTTGGATGGTCTGGGAGAGAAACTAAAGTTTGTCCCATAACCAAGTGAAGTTCTAGCATGCAGTATGCATCAGTCTGTGATGGTCAGCTACCAAGACTACATCAAGGTATTAAGACAAGCAATCAAATCAAGGCATTTTGACCAAAATTATGCTTCATCAGGAGATAAAATCTTCTAAAGGTCATCCTTGAAGTGGGAACAAATAGATAGCCTCTTCTTACAAGGTTTTAGCCCCTGATGAGATGTGATTTTAGACCTACAGTTTACCTTTGATTGCATGCACTAAAGCACCGATGTAGTAAAGTCACCATCTCAGATGGGGTGGGCATTTTTTCAGCAAGATCCAGTGGTTTACTGTTGAATACCTTTAGTGTTGCAGAAAATAATCATTTTTAAGCATTGCTTTTGAGCTGTTGGTTAACCACACTGATAACGTGTACTTTCTCCTCTTACATGAATTTGGTCCAGAAAGGGTAATACATGCATATTTGACTAAATGACAAAAAATAAACAAAGTGTGTCAAAGAAATCAGTTCACAAATTCATGAAATTTAAGAAAGAAGGGCTGCTGCTGCACTGCAGAATTAAGGCAGCTTGACACCACTTTAACTGCCATGGCTCCATCCTATGGAATTCTAAACTACAAACTACAAATCCCAAACCAGAGCAAAATATCTCCCAAAACTACAAATTCCAAAATTCCATATCATTGAACATGGAAGTTAAAGCAATGTCAAACTGCATTTATTCTGCTGTGTAGATGTAGTCAAGGTTTAGAGAACTCAAATGGCAGTTATAAATGGCCTAAATCTAAATCTAATTGTTAGTCCCAATGAGAATAGATCCACATAGATGTTGAATGTTGGCTTGCCAAGTCCTCACTGATTGTATGGGTTTACTCTAGTTGGGAGTAACAGATGGATTTAGGCCATCTATGAACTGATCATCTTCATCCACAGGGTCACCATAACTTAGGACTGACTTAAGGGCAGTTAACAACACCAAGATCTGGCTGGTGATGCCAAACAGATCTGGCTGGTGATGCTTCAACACCAGGGAAAAAAAGTCTGTGCTTGTGAAGCACTCCAGAAGTTATTGGACTGCAGCTCTCAAGACTCTTCACCATTAGCTATGCTAGCTACAGGTTGTTGGGATTTGAAGTCCATCAACATCTAGCAGGCTGCATGACTCTTACCCCTGCTCTAAGAGATATTGTTTCCCATTAATGGGAAGGCAGCAGATAGCAGCATTTGCCAGTGACATTTACTGATGGCATGAAATGCACAAGAAAGCCTGCTTTGGATTCAGACAGAATGTGACTGCTTAATGGATGACTGGTATGTAAGTGCCGTTAAGGGAAAATAAAGATGTCATTAAATAAGTAGACAGAAGGGAGTCAACTGTGCTAATGGATGGTCACAGAATACCAAAGGGAAACAAGAGACAACCAAATAACATATTGTGAAAGAAGAAATGCAGGGGAAACCCAAAGCTCCAGCAGTATAAAATGAAGAGGAATTGATAGGGTGTAATGGGAAAGATTTATATGTGAATCGGAGAAGTTGCTGGTGGTGCTTTTGGATTCCAGCTGCTTTCCCCCAAAGACTACTGTAGCTCCCCAAGAAGTATAAATCTTTTATCAGCTTTTCAAAGTGTTCTTCCACTCTTGCCACAACTTCTCTGACTCCCACTATTTCTTAGTTTATGGATTTTCTTTTGCTCTTGTTAAAAGAAAACAAGCTTATCAGAGAACAATCAATACAGTATCAGTGGCAGCAGTTTTTTTGAAAAAAAAATGCTTCACCATACCTATTCCCTCAGACTCAAAAGATTCATGCTCTTGTCAATGGATTATAATATTTCGTGGTGGCCTACATGACTCTGGAGGTGGTGGAAAGGAAATGATGGCCAGTGTAGAAAAATGAAATGAGACAAACATACAGTAAACATTTCTTTAAATGCTAAAAAACTTCAGTATGGACATCACAGCTCTATTATATAACCAGTGGTGAACAAGGCTTTGCTGACATTTTAAAGAGGTAGCAATGCTCAAAGGTGTGTCATGAAAACTGAAGCTTTTCACAACACATATCTATGGAAGAAAACTGCTCTCAAAAGTGACCATGGAGAACAGGCAGAACTTTAATCTGCCCCCTGGCAGTGGATTCCATATTGGAGTACAAATCTTTGATATACCTCAGCGATGGAGACTATCACATGGGGAGGGGGAAAGCTGGGAGTAAAAGGTATATTACCAGCAAAGTTACACAACTGCAGAGAAGATTTTAACACACAATGCAATCTGAGAGGACTGACCCCAGGAAGAACCAGGAGTGCTCCAGCAACAAACCATTCACGGGGAGGTCCCGTACGTGGTTTGTTGCTGGAGCATTCCTGGTTCTTCCCAGGATAAGCCCTCTCAGATCCTGATGTCATCTGAAAATCTTCACTGCAATCATGTGACTTTGCCAGGAAAATGTCTTTTAAATCCCTGATTTTCCCCTGCGTGATAGTCTGCAATGTCCCAAGGGACAAACATGTCCTTCTGTCCCACATAAGACTTCCAATAATTTTCATGGGACGTGGTAAGCATGGGCTACTTCACACAAGACAATTATAACCTTATGATTCCACTTTAATTGACATGGCAACATTCTATGGAATCCTGGGATGTTATAGGTTTGGGAGGCACTACAGCTTCTTCCTGAGAATTCAACATGCCCCTCCCTAAGCTGTAAATACGGCCAGTGTGGTGTAATAGTTTGAGTGCTGGACTGGCACTATGGGAGACCAGGGTTCAAATCCCAGTTTGGCCATGGAAACTCGCTGGGTGTCCTTGGGCATGCCGTACACTCTCAGCCTCAGAGAAAGGCAATGGCAAACTCCCTCTGAACAAATCATGCCAAGAAACCCAGAAGAAAATTTTGCCTGAGGGTCACTATAAATCAGAAATGACTAGAAGGTATACAACAACAATAACAAACCACAAATCCCAGAATTCCATAGGGTGGAACTATGACAGTTAAAGTGGAATCATAGCATTAGGACTGTGTAGGGTCAGGGGGGGCCAAGTTGGAGTTTTGGCCATAACTGAAAAAACAGAGAAAAATGTTTCCCCTTGCTGGGGCTTATCTATGCCAAAGAGAGGAACAACTCTTTTAAAGTTGCTGAAAAACAATGCCCATCTGCCAGCAAAGCCAGTGGTGAGAGATCCCTTGTTGCACTCCAACAAAGTAAGTCCTATAGAACCTATGTATAAATGAAATTCTGCCTTCCCAGAACCCAAGTGTCTGAAGACTGAGCATGCCTCTCCCATCATTCTGCCTCAACCTGTTTAAGTGCATGTCTGGCCTCTGGCCCCAAATGCTGAATAGGTAGATTCCAAGCAAGGAATCACAGATTTGGAAGAGACACCAAGGGCCATCTGGCTGAACGCCCTGCTGTACCCAACTAATGAACTCCTTTCTTTAAACACTTCCAAAGGAGGATAGTCCATCAGTCTCTGACCTTGGGCCAAATCTCACTGCAGTAATAATCCAGTTTGAGGCTGCTTGAACTGCCCTGGCTCAGTGCTAGGGAATCCTGGGAATTATAGTTTATTGGTGGCACCAGAGCTCTCTGACAGAGAAGGCTAAATATGTCACAAAACTACAGTTCCCAGAATTTCATAGCATTGAATTTCTCCGGTGTGTTTTGGACCATAGTCTATCCCTGATCTTTGGAAGGGCGGTATATAAATAAATATTATTATTATTATTATTATTATTCCACAGTTGAACAGCTCTTCTGAATGTTTAGGGGTGCATCTACACTGTAGAAATAATGCAGTTTGATGCCACTTTAAGTGCCATGGCACCATCCTATAGAATGTTGTATTTTTGTATAGTTGTAGTTGTATTTTTGTGAAGTACTGGCACTGTTTGGCAGAGAAGACTAAAGACCTCCTAAAACTACAGATCCCTGGATTCCATAAAATGGAACTATAGGCCTGATCTAGATGCGCCTGAAGAGGCGTGAATAGAGCTCGAAAAGGCACGTTTAGGGTTAGGTAGGGCGCAGTGTCCACACCCTCCCTAACCCTAAACCATATGAACACTGCCATTTTAAAATGGTGGCATCCATACGGGCATGCCATCATAGCGTCATGGCATGCACAGCATTTAGATAAACTGTATGTGTCATGACACAATGGCACTGTGGGAAGGCGCCAAGTGCAACCTTTCTGCAGTGCAAAAAAAGAGCTCCTTCAAGGAGCTCCTTTTTGCTTCCGGGTGTTTGGCGCAGCCTTCAAATGGCCGCACCAAAGACCCGGGCAGAAAAGGGCAGCGGCAGTGGCCCCTTTCTCCCCTCGGCACCGTGGAAGGAAGCGGGGTGCAGTTTGCCGCTTCTCCGTGGCCTCCGGAAATGGCGAGATGGGGCCTCTGGAGCTGCCGGTGTGGCAGCCTTTGCCCCATCTCACCAATTCTTGGGGCGAGAACAGACAGCCCCCTTTGGGGGGGGGTCTAGAAAGCCCCATAGCATTTAATGTGATGTCAAACTGCATTATTTTTACAGTGTAGATACTCTTTGGGTGGAAAATGTTGTGGTGTTACTGTTTAGCAGAGAAGAGCCAATGTCTGTCACTCCCTGGTGAGTATCATAATGGACATTTTTACCAGTTTGACTTTGAATGTTAAAACTGAACCTCAAACTACTAAAGAAGCATGTTTAGGGACATTGCAGGGATGGGATGACACAGCTGCATGAACAAGGTGCAGACTGTTAAATGGAAATGCTGAAGCTATTTCCTTGAGAGTAGCTCTGCTTGTTGTGAAACAGTGTTTATGAGACTTTGGTTTGAGAATCAATACAGAACTCTGTGGGATTTCTTGGGCCTGCTAATCTAGTCCAGGCTCCTACAAATTGAGTGATACCTGCGGAGCAATTGATTTCAGATGCAGTGGTACGTATCAGTAAAGGGGAAAAACATCAACAAAAAGAAATGAGAAATAAGTTCCACACTCAAAACATGAACAATACGGCAGCCCAATGGTGTGTGAGGGTTATTGACTCAGGACCAAGCCAAACAAACAAAACCTAAGTTGATGTAATGTAGAGATGCAGCTGCTCACAAAGTTCAAAAATGAACAAAAGGATATGGATGGTTGAGTTATAGCCTTCAGGAACCTTCCTCCAGAGTTTTAGCCATCTCTAGCTATATTAGAGAGGAAATTGTGTATAGCTGTGATTATTATTGTGACACATAGCATGTGTTCACTTTCTTCCCCACTGATGAACGTAACGTATTTCTATACTTTTGTAATTATTAGTTGTTTTGAGTTGGTTTTATTGAAAGCAGCCCTGAGATCTTCAGATACAAGGTGGGATATAAATATTTAAACAAACAAACAAACAAACAAGTGCCGAAATAATAGAATCATAAAGCTGGAAGAGACCAGAAGGGTCATCTAGTCCAACTTCCTGCCATGCAGAATACACAGTCAAATGTGACAGAGGAAATTACACTGGGGCCACCAAATTCACTGAATGCAGGATTCCTGTTAAGAATGCAGGATTTCTGTGAAACTGGAAAAAATGCAAATAAACTACTGTTAAAATGGAGACAACACTTATTTAGGACTCTCTCAGTCCTCCAGCACAACCCTGTGGTCAACATCTGCCACAGAATTGTGTTGGAGGTTCTCTCATGTAATGTCTAAGTTGAAATGTTCTCTGCAGTAATGTCTAGGTCCTCCAGTGTAACATCTGATGAAAGTCATGCTAGAGGACCTAGAGATTCCTAGAATGAATACATTAATTAAATCCACAAATGTGGAGGGTTGACTTTATATCACAGTGATGGCAAACCTTGCAAGGACCGCATGCCAAAAATATTTTTTTCCGGCACCGGGTAGTACTCAGAGGTGGTGTCAGGACTTCTGCCTTCCGGGGCAGGGCTTCTGCTTTCCGGGGCAGGGCAGGGCTTCTGGTTTTCACCAGCCTGCAGCTGTCTCTGAGAAACAGCTAGAAGCCAGGGAATTCCCAGGAGGGGTGGTGCCAGGCGCACACTGGTTGCTTCTCCTCCCCTTGCCCTTCTCCCTGCCCCCAGCTGTCCGGAAGCAGCTGGAAGCCAGGAAAAGTCCTTGGAGAGGAGGAAGAAAAGGCATTTGTTGTTCTTCCTCCTCCCAGACCTTTCCTAACCCTCTGGAGGCAGCTAGGGGCTAGAAAAGGTCCCTGGGGAGGAGCAATTAGCATGCACCAGTCACTCCTTCTACACCCCCCCCCCCACTCTTTCCCTAGCTTCCAGCTACCTCTCTGAGACAAGTGAAGGCCAGGAGAAAGCAGGAGGAAGGAGCCAGTGGCATGCGCTGATAGCTCCTGCTCTCCAGTTGTCTCTGAGCTGAAGGCCAGGAGAAGGCAGGAAAGAGGAGCCAGCAGCATGCTGAGAGATAGTTGAAGGCTTGGAGAAGGCAAGGGGGAGAAGCCAGAGGTGTGCACCTGTGGCTCCATTTCCCCACCACCGTTTTCTGGTTTTCCAGCTGTCTCAGGGAAGAGGGGCAATGAGCACGCTTCTTGCCTGGTCCCCCTTCTCCCTGACCCGTGCCGGGTGAAATGGTATTACGTGCCATAGGTTCGCTATCACATATATATCATATCGGTGCAACAATGATCATATGAGAAAGAGACATTAATGAATGTTTCCTAGTAATTTGGTTTTAAATTAAATTAGTTTCTGAGCCACCTTAGGTACCACACCATTAGAAAGGTAGAATATCAAATTAATACATTGATAAATAACAGTGTAACGTGGGTGCTCAGAGTGAAAGAAAAGTCCAAAGCTTCACAGCACATATAGGGACATGGAATGTGAGAAGCATGAATCACAGAAAGCTAGAGACAGCAAAGCAAGAAATAGAATGTATAAACATTGCAATACCCAGGGTGAACAAGTTAGAGTGGACAGGAATCAGACAATCACTACAGTAGGCCCTTGGTATCTGCTATGGTTTGGTTCCAGGATCCTCAGTGGATACCAAAATCTGTGAATACTAGAGGTCCCATTAAATACAGTGGTGTATTAAATGCTATTTGAAAATTGAAATTCGGGATTATGCCAACAACTATCTGGTCAGAGTGCACAGGGAGGCCATTGAAATCCACAAACACCTGGACAACTTCAAAAGGAAAGACAAAACCCTGAAAGTAAACAGTTTGGCTACCAGTCCTGAAAAACCAAAATCAAGACTCAACATATGTAAATGAACATCACCCAGGGGTTTTTTTCCCACAGACAATGGATTGCTAATCAAATAGACACACATATACTCCTGCATATCCTCCCACCCTGAGGTTTTGCCATTCAACAACAGACCAACAACACACACAGATTAACATGGAAATCATTTCCTCCCAACCAAGGGTCACACAGTATATATACCCCACTCATTTCCATGCCAGCATTCTCTGAAGATGCCAGCCTCAAATGCTGGTGAAACATCAGAGATAAACTCTTCCAGAGCATGGCCACATAACCTGAAAAAAACCCACAAAAACTATAAATAAGGGGACATTCACAATCTTTGCCTGAACATTAAGTCTTGGAGAGCTGCTGCCAGTCACATATTCAAAATTTACAAAACAGACAAAAGGCAGCTTCATACAACTGCTTATTAGGAACCATATCATTCATGTGCCCTTCTTTCCCACCCACTGGACATGCTGGCTGGTGGATTCTGGGAATTGTAGTCCAAGCATAACTTTCCTAAGCTCTCAGGAACTTCATAAAATAATATCTTTACTTAGGCCAACATTTTCTGGTGAGTGCTTTGTAGTTATCAGAGCTCACCCACACTCCCCTTCTCATTATCCACATCTTTAAGAATGCCTACTTTAATCTGGTCAAACTGCTCACTGAATTTTATATAACTTTTATCTTCCTGACTTTTCAACTATTTAACAGCCCTTATCAGCAAATAAAAGCCTCCCGCAACAGATGAGCAGAGTGATCGAGAAAGCCATAAACACAGAAAGCAAGGAGACATCTATAGTTAAACCAAGCCTGAATGCCTGTTTGCTGCCAAAACCCTTCGTAAATACAGAGGTCTAACAGGTTTATTATCCTCCCTTTGATTGTATGTCATTATAACTGCATTGTTTTCAAAAACACCAATTCCTCCTTAGTGCACACTTTGCAATAAAACATGCAGATCTGTGTGCTTTTAAAAGATTAATAGACATACCTCTCCTCAGACTCTACACTTGTAAAATGACTAGATATTACTTTGCAAATTCCAAGTATATGTTTGCAGAATTGATCTTTATTGCTAGATATCAGAGTGGGGAGGATTGCTTGGATTTTTTTTTACTTGTTTTTATTTTGTGAGGAGACAAATAAGAGAGGCTGGTGTGTGCCACTCCTGGTTTTGCCATGGCAATGGGACCCTCCTCACAAAGAGGCCTCTGCCACTGTGGCAAAAGAGAGGGCCAAGCGCACCCTTCTAGACATCTCCCCCAGCAGCCCCACTCACAGGCACACACACACCAGGTGACACAAGGGTTAGGGATGCCATTGGAACTTAAATTCATGAAGACCCAACCATGGGGTGTGTATGGACATGGGTAACCTCTATTTAGAGGTGCTCTACAAAACCTTGTGTACATTATACACACAGTAGACTGCAAAAAACAATCAATGGGTCCTCATGCCATGAGTACAGAGATGGTTCCTTTGGCCATCTGCACTCACAACACATTGCTACTTGAATATGTCCCAAACCATCCACACAGTCTGTCCACAGAAAAAAAATAAAAAATAAAAAAAATAAAAAACCAAACGCCACAGACCTATATATAGCTGAGTATTCAACTAACATTGGAGAGACCCAGTTGAGATCAGGTGACTATTGGACAAGTATCTGTCAAACTAAAGTGGGCATGGCCCACTAAAGTGTATTGTGGAGACAGGATTCCCAGTAGGAATGGAAATAACTGTCAAAATTGTTCTTGTCCCTGGAGAAGGGTGGGAAATATATGTACTGTTTTCCCCTCAGGTGAAGTATGAAAAAATGTAAATGTTTCATCTCTCACACAGAGGGGTGGGAATCTCCATTTGAAATTCAATATTTTGGATGGCTTTATTGCCCCAGTACTAAGCTGAGCAATTAAACAGCAGAGGGGTTGGGGGTTGCTTGCAATTGTCTGTTGTTTTTGCATGCCTTCAAGTCATTTCTGACTTTTTATTACCCTAAAAATCCAAACCTATTACAAGGTTTTCTTGGCAAGATTTGTTCAGAGGGGTTTTGCCATTGCCTTCTTCTGGGGCTGAGAAAGCATGACTTCCAGTGGGTTTCTGTAGTGTAGTTTGCCTGGTGTTTTTTCGGGTCATCTCAGATCATAATAAATAAAGGTAGACTATTGACAATGAGATGCTGAAATTCTGTGTTGTTTGCAAATGACTAGATTCAAATTTGCCAATCCTAAAACAGAAAATGTCACACAAAGGAGAGGGAAGGTATCTTTTATGGGAAGATATAGTTCATAAAAATATAGTAAAGACAAGCGGGGATCAGTTTTCCATTTCAGCTCAATATGCATTGAATTCCAGTCAAAATGATCTGTTGAAGAAGCACTTTGTGTAGCTCAGGAAACACACACTGTGGTCCTCACAGGCAGCTCCCTGAAGAGACTATAAATATCCATTCAGTTGTATTGTTCCTTATCTGACAAAACATTGCTTTTTTTTTTTTGGATTACAGATCCCATAGCTCAGTGGTGAATACAAGAACTATTTACAAAACTTTTCCAAGCTCTAATTCTTTCTCTCCCCTGCCCCTTCTTCCCAGTGTATGCTGTAATGTCTAACGTATTTGGATCAGCTAGCACAGAGAAAGATAGTTCCTCATCTTTGATTCGACTTAAATATACATTGTGGCTTTATGGCAGACCTTGTCAGATTTTAAGGTCTACTTTACAATAATATTGGACTTAATCCAAGCCCATGTATTCCTCTCTGAACTCAACAGGGAATACACATATCCCATTCAATTATGCAGATATTCTCTTTTTAAAGCTACTTTTGGGGCACTGTGTTATTTTATCATAACATATGGCCCTCCAGCTGTTGTTGGACAAGTCGCAGCATCCCCCAGCTGGTGTGTCCAATGCTGAGAAATCCTGGGAGCTGCAGTGAAACAATATCTGGATCATGGAAGCTGTGCTTTGTTGTTGTTGTTAAGTGTCCTCACACTGAACTCAAACCATGGCTACCTGCTGATGAGACATCCTTCTACCTTTCCTATCATTGTTGTTTTCTCCAATGATTCGTGCCTTCTCATGATGTATCCAAAGTGCACGAGCCTAAGCCTTGCCATCTTGGCGTCCAGGGATAGTTCAGGCTTGATGGGCTCTAGGATTCATTTGTTTGTCTTTTTGGCTGTCCATGGAATCCTTAGCACTGTTCTCCAGCACATCTCAAATGAACTGATTTTCTTCCTATCTTTTTTGTTAACTGTCCAGTTTTGTGCTCAGTTGTATATCTTTGCATTTTAGGATCATTTCTAGTTATTTCATAGTTGCCCTCCCCATTCTTAATCTTCTGATTTCCTGACTGCAATCCCCATTCCTATCAATGTTTGATCCCAGATATAAGAACTCTTTTACTGTTTCTATTTCTTCATTGTCTAGTTTGAATTTATGTAAGTGCTCTCTGTAGTCATCATTTTTGTTTTCTTTATGTTGAACAGTAAGCCTGCCTTTGCACTTTCTTCTTTGATCTTTAATAATAATAATAATAATAATAGTTTATAATAGTTGTTTGAGTCTGTGAGGTTTTCTGCAAGTATTACAGTGCCATCAATATATCTCAGATTGTTGATCTTCCTTACTCCTATTTTCACGTCACCTTCTTCTTCTGTATCCAAGCCTACTTTCCTTACAATATGTTCTGCATATAAGTTGAAAAGGTAGGGGCAGTACATACTGCCCCAAATAGGTGCCCTCTGGCAGAGGCCAAACTGCGCGGCTTCCCGCCGGCGGAAAAAGAACCTGCAAAAAGCAGGTTCTTTTAAAGCCGCGGTGGCGTGCTGCCACAGCATAATAAGTTAACCAGGGGAGCACTCATAATGTAAGCACTGTGCGGCATCATGTAGATGCCGCATGGCACATGCGTAAAGATGGCAGTGCCCGTCTAAATAGGGTGCCGCCATCTTGACGGCCCTGTCACGTGCTAGAGTTGCGGGGCATGTGGAAGCAGGTCTGTACCGGCCCCTAAGGGCAGGTCTGTACCGGCCCCTAAGGTGATAAGATTCAGCCTTGTCTGACTCCTGTGCCAATTGGGACTCATTCTGTTTCTCCATGTTCTGTTCTGACAGTAGCCTCTTGTCCTGAGTATAGATTCCTCATCAGGACTGTCGTGTTGGCCCTCCCATGTCTTTAAGGGCATTCATAGCCTTTTATGATCTATGCAGTCAAACACTTTGCTATAATCTATAAAGCACATGCTGATTTTCTTTTGGAATTCCCTGGTGCACTCCATTAACCATCTTATGTTTGCAATGTGGTCCTACTGCCTCTTTCTTTTCTGACCCCTGGTTGGACCTCTGCGATTTCTCTCTCCATGTATGGTTGGAGTCTATGGGGATTATCACATGGGAGGTTTACTGTGGGTTAAATGCCAGCAAAACACTCCATAAGCATGAAGGTGTGATAGCAGGTCACGCTTCTGAAGCATCACTGAAGCATCCCCTTGCCTCTCCCATCCTCAAGGCACTTGTGGAGCAGCCTTTTCTTCAAAAACGGGAACTTCCGTTAAGAAGAAATGGCTGCTCTGTGAGCGCATTACTGATGGGGGAGAAGAGGGGACACTTCAGTGATGCTTCAGATACACAATCAACTATCACATCTTCATGCTTCTGGAGTATTTTACCAGTGTTTTAACCACTGTAAGCTTGGATGTGATAATCTGCTATATTGCAGAATTTTGAGCATAATTTTGCTTGCATGGAAGATGAGTGCTATGGTTCTCTAGTTGCTGCAGTCTCTTGTGTCTCTTTTTTTTTTTGGATGGGAAAGCATATTGATCATTTCCAATCTTTTGACTATTGTTTTGTTTTCCATATTTGTTGACATATGTTGGTAAGCACTAGAGCTGACTCTGTCAATGTGGATTTCAATAGTTCTATTGAAATATCATCTGTTCCTGGAGACTTATTTTTTGCCATTTCTTTTATTACAGTTTCCACCTTACTTTTTAGAATTTGGGGTTCTTCTTCATATGGCTCTTCATTCCACGTGACCCTCATGTTGTCATCACTTTTATATAACTTTTCTGTGTCTTGCATCCAAGATCTTTTGAAATGAAATGTTGATGCATGAATGTCCATTTGAAATTCATTCTAAATGGTTTTATGGCCTTAATACTAAGTTGAGCACTTAAGCAGTGGGGGTCCAATTCACACTTTCTCCTTTGTTGTGTGCTTTCAAGCCATTTCTGACTTATGGCAACCCTAAGGCAAATCTATCGCATTCTGTCTTCCTTTCCCCAAATCAATGGTAATATTCCATTGTTACTAAACTTTCTTTAATGCATAATACACAAAGTAAACTTAGTTCATTTCATAAAACCTAAAATCATTAACTGACCACATTCAAAATGAACAAATAATATTGCCCTTTTTAAAAAAATTGTCAAGTATTTCTCCTTGTCAATTTGTCCATTTTATCAAGTTCAGCTATCTTCATCAACCAATCTTCTTGAGTTGGAGTAGCAGCTTCCTTCCACCTCTGAGCATAGACAATTCCTTCCATAATTTTTCTCCAGAACATCATCCAACAGTACCAACAGGTAAGTCTTTGGCTTCCACTGAATTTTTGTTTTAAAGGTATCTTCCAGCATTTTGGATTTCTAATAGAAATCCAATATTTCTGTTCTTCACTACAGGTCTGCTCATTTGCTAATCTTTAGAATTCTTTATTTGTATGGCATACTTTATACAAATGAATAAGAAACAGGCATGTCAATGGCAAACATTGTAAGTATGAAGCAGTGTGAGCAATTGTGCATATAACATATTCTTTAGTACCTTGGAGTATGTTTCTATACGCTAAGTGTAGTCTATTCACAGTGAATCAGATTCTGTCCTTGTAAATACATGGGGGAGGTAAGAAAATCAAAGGTAGCACAAAGGATTTAATTTACAGCTAGAGACCTTAGATTGCCTCAGCCTCCTGATTTCATTACATCAGTTATACCAGCTGTTTTGCCATGTCTCCTAAGGATAGGCATGTGAAAAGTCTGACTGCTGTAACATTCACAAATAATCTCCACAACACACACACACACACACACACACACATCTGTATACAGTGGTCCCCTGGGTTACGAAGGTAATCCGTTCCGGATTACCTTTTGTAACCCGGAAGCTTTCATTTCCCGGGGGACCGCTATTTTCAATGGACCGCGCGGCCGATTTAAAGGGGCCGCATGGTTGTTGTTTTTTTTCGGATCCCGGGGGATCTTTCGGATCCCGGGGGATACGATAGCGGTCCTGCGGCTTTCGGATCCCGGGGTTTTTGCAACCCGGGGGATTCGTAAGCCGGGGGACCACTGTACAGATGAAACCTGAAATGTACCTATTAGGAATAACAAGTGATGAGTTAAATTTTAAAATATGGAAGAATTATATTCTATATGACAGCTGCAGCCAGAATTTTATACATTCAAAAATGGAAAGAAAGAAAAAAACACTCCCAACAATGGATGACTGGTTAATGAGATTATAGGAAATGACAAAGATGGACAAACTAACTTGCATATTAAGAGAAGAGAGATAAAGTAATGAGATATTTAAGTAATGAGATATTTAAGTAATATTTGGGGAGAGTTGTCAATAATGGGATTGTGGGATTGAAGATATTCTCCATAAGATTTTGTAAATACATAAGGGATGTGTATATAAGTTCATTACAAAGATGCTAGAATTAGCATTAAAAATAAGAGATAAGACAGTTATACAAAATACCAAAAGCTGTTAGGAAGGAAGTTAATGATTTAACTAGAATGAATGTGCTGATATGTGAGCTTTTTGATCTTTGTTTGTTTTAAAATAGATGCAATAAAATTCAGTAAAATAGTTACAAACACATACAACCAAATTCTCTGTAAGTTATTGATTGAGAACCCTCTTTCAGAAGAAATGTCTGGGGTTTATTTCCAAAATGTCAATTAAATCTGTATCCAATTTGTCCTGCATGGTGTTTTCCACCATTGTCATTAGTGAAAATGGTTCTGGAGAGTTTTGAGGGTTACAGGTCAGCAAGTCAACAAATGGACCTTGTGAAGTAGCAGTGCTTTGTGGGCCCCACCCACTGCTTCTGGGGAGTGGATTCAGAACATACCTAAAACCATTAACTGACCTCAATAGGGGTTTTTCTCAACACAGACATTTTGCTCAGCTCAGAATCTTGATTTTTGCTATAGCTGAGCAGATTTAGCATTCCTTGCTGTGCTACTGCTTCCTCTTGACTGTCTTTTGGTTCATGCAACATTTTCCAATCAAGCAGATTTGTGTGTAAATTATTATTAGCTGAGAATTAATAGACAACTGGGAGTATAATGGTACATTTCTCCTTTTATCTTACAGTTTTCAGTAGCATTCTATATGGGTAGATCAAATATTAAACCTGTCATCTAAATCCTTTTTTTTTGGGGGGGGGGGGGTCATGCTATGCATTGTGTTGCTGGGCTTCCAGGGAAACAGCTCTTAATAACTTTTATTTGATGTGTGCTACCAAAAAGGCCCACAGATGGTTTCATAGTTTTTTGTGGAGCTTTCGGGCTATGTGGCCATGTTCTAGAGGAGTTCCTTTCTGACGTTTCACCAGCATCTGTGGCTGGCATCTTCAGTGGATGGTTTCTTTTGTAAAGGTGTGGCTGCTTAATGAACATCTCTCTTTTTAAATAGAGTTGAGAATATAATTCAGAAAAGATGTGAGATACAGAATATCAATGCACATTATGAAATTTGAATTATATTCCTTTGTAAAGACCAGTAAAATAAAGAGAAATTCTTGGTATGCAATACATCAAGATAGGTTTTCATTTTCTCTAATGATATTCCTTCCCCCCCCCCCCCCACTTGCCATTCATTGGCTTTTCAAAATGCATAATCTCCAACAATAAAATGGCTCTAGTTGGGGACTAAAAAGGCAGCCTCAAGAATATCCGATGTCTCAGTAGGTGAGGCTGGATGGACAGTAGGGATCTCAAAGTTAATCATTATCTGGAAAAGCCTGACGGAAGAGAGGCATCTTGGCGGCTCTCTTGAAGCCGTCCAAGGTTGTGATAAGGTGCATCTCATCCGGCAGGCAGTTCCATAGCCTGGGAGCGACAACAGAAAAGGCCCTCCTTGAGGTCTGTGCCAGCCTAGTTTTCTTAGGCTGTAACAGGTTTCTCCCAGAGGACCGCAGTGTGCGTGGGGGTTCATACGGGAAGACACAGTCCCTCAGATAGGATGGACCCAAGTTATGTGGGGCTTTAAAGGTCAAAACCAGCACCTTGTACTGTGCCCGGAAACTAATCAGCAGCCAGTGGAGAGATTTAAGCACCAATGTTATGTGCTCTCTCCTAGACGCCCCAGTAACTAATCTGGCTGCCATATTTTGAACCAGTTGAAGTTTCCAGGTTAAGCACAAGGACAGCCCCATGTAGAGTGCATTGCAGTAATCTAAACGTGAGGTGACCAAACCGTGTACCACAGTTTCCAGGTCCCTCATCTCCAGGAAAGGGCACAGCTGGCATATCAGCCGAAGCTGATAACAAGCACTCCTGAACGTCGCATTCACCTGACTAGTCATGTGAAGCGACGAGTCCAGAAGTACCCACAGACTGTGAACAGAGTCCTTCGAGGAGAGTGTGACTCCATCTAGGACTGGAAGTTGTATTCCCAAACCTGGTTTCGGGTCGGTGACTATCAGTACCTTCCCTCATCCAATCCATTACCACTGCAAGGCAGTCATTGAGAGGAGAGACGCCATCTGAGGTCTGAGCAAATGATCTGGTCATGGAGTAATATATCTGAGTGTCATCAGCATACTGATGACACTGAGCTCCATGCCTCCGAATGATCTCATATAAATGTTGAATAGCATTGGGGACAGGATAGCGCCCTGAGGGATGCCACAATTTAGCTCGATTTTAGAGAATCAACTATCCCCGAGCCTCACCCTTTGGGACCTGCTGGAGAGAAAGGAATGGAACCACTGCAAAGCAGTGCCTCTGATGCCCATCTCCCTCAGCCGGTCCAAAAGGATGGCATGATCTATGGTGTCAAAGGCTCCTGAGAGATCCAGAAGCACCAGCAGGGTCACACTACCCCTGTCGATGCTCAAGCGGAGGTCATCTGTCAGAGCGACCATGGAAGTCTCAACTCCATATCCTGCCCGGATCATGTGGCTTTTGTTTTTGTTTTTAACTGTTTTCCAGACAGAGTCCATCGTCTTTTGAAGTTTGGGGAAATGTAGGATTCATATAACAACATTATTTCCCTGACATAGGATATCTGCATCATCCAGACCACATGTCAATATTCATCATTCAGAACAGAAATAATCCAAACAAGTTCAAGCTGACACTGAGATTTAAACCCAAGAGAAAGCATCTTTAAAAACACATAAACATTTAAATAACTATGGACATTAGGGATGTGTTCACACTGGAGAAATAAACTGGTTTAAGTGCCATGGCTCAATGCTGTGAAATTCTGGGAATTGTAGTTTGTTGTGGGGTCCAGAGCGGAGCTCTGCTCCGCTCTGGGCCCCACAACAAACTACAATTCCCAGAATTTCACAGCATTGAGCCATGGCACTTAAACCGATTTATTTCTCCAGTGTGAACGCAGCCCAGGAGTTCCCTTGTGTTCTTTCCTGGGGTTGTTATGTAATTGGGTTTGTGCTGATATGGAGCAGCCTGAGAACTTGAAATGACAACAGGTAAACAAAATATGATGTTTGTTTTCTGCCTAGAATTAAAAACAAAGTGGTAGCAGAAAATAGAGCATGAAGCCAGAAAGAGCAGTGCAGAGGGCTTGGCCCAGTAGAAATGCTGCAAAGATTTGGATAAGTTCACAGCAATGAATGATTGATGAAATACTCCAGCATTCCCTCTCTTCTGGGAGGCAGCTTATTGAAAAGAAATGGTAAAAGAGAAATGTAAGGTGGTTGAGAAGCTTGATGGGTTAGTCATTTTGCTATGTCAAACACAGTACAGAACATCAAGCGACTGAATTTAGAAGAGGGGCACATGCCATATTCACATCACAGAATAATAGAAAGATGTACATAATGTGGCTCTGCCAAAACATCTTGGGAACTAAAATCACACAGATGCCTGTGGTTTTATGATAATTTTGAATGGTGTCAGTCTTTCTAGATTTTCTTTGGAGAAAAGCATTCTTCAAAGGAAAGGGGTTGACCTATAAAAAGCTACATGGTTGAGGCTCCAGATACTTCAAAGTTTGCTTTCTCTGTCATGAAGCTATGTATTGGTTTAAGATCATCTTCTGAAGCCATCTTCTGATTAGCACATCTCTGTCAGAAGTTAGGTGGGTCTCTACTGGCAGTGTGTCTCTCATCATACCAGAATATGGATTATGCAGTGAAACTAAATGAGGGAAGAATCTTGCACATAGTGCAAAGGATTTAATACTTCACTCTATCACAACATGGTCACCAACCTGGGTGGCTTTAAAAGAAGATCAGAGTAATGAAGGCTATGCGTTCGAATATAAGTTGCTGAAGTAAATGAGCAAATGTGCATACTTATGCTTCACATACTCTTGGATATCCTGCTACAGATTTTTGTGCCATATAAATGTGTGTTACATCACTCATACCATTCAAACCTTTGAGAACACCAAATCTCTATGACTTGTTCTCACACTTTCTAATTGATAAAATCCTTTTTCTAGTAGGACAGGCTAAGGGTAGCATAGGAATGGATGAGGTGGTCATATCCTGCCACAGCCCCTCTCCTCATTTTTCTCCATACTTCTTGTATCCCATCCTGATGTCACATTGCCTTGCAAACATTCTCTGTCATACCTTATCACCATCAGATGGACTACCACACTGTTAGGTAGCCAGCAGAAATTAGGTGGAATGTGAGTTGTCCTCCCAGACTATTGACACAATGTGGGTTCCATGGAGCACAATGACTGCAACCCACCCAACCCTATTGTCTTTCTAAGATTTGCAGCCTCTTCCAAATACATGGTGTAGCCTTCCTATAGTTAGAGTCATATGAATGAACTTTGTCACTACTCTTATAGAAGCACAAAGGATTCACTTGAAACCTGCTGGTGACACCCATGGATGAAATATTAGTTTACACAAAGGTATGCCATTTTATGGAGGAATGGAACTTTTTTTATGTTCCCCCAGGTAGCAACATCCTTCAAAGAAGTATTGTGCACTCCATAGTCGCTTAATTATGATGAGAGGATAGCAAGTGCTAGAGCAGTGGCTATTTGCAGTTTTGAAGCCAGAGATGATGTCACTTCTCCAGATCTCAGAGATTATTCCACAGCTTTTTTCCCTGATCTGGGCACGGGCTGAGACCATGTATAAATGGATGTTATCTCACAGCTCCGTGCCCACATCAGAGGCATCCCGTACCCAATCGGGACTTCTCCCATACTTTACAATGAATGGTAAAGTATCATTTTTCCTAAGTATGGGAGAAGTCCTGATCGGGTACAGGATGCCTCCAATCTGGGCATGGAATTGTGCAATAACATCCATTTAGACACAGTCTCAGCCCATGCTCAGATCAGGAGAAAACAGCTGGTATGATAATCTCCCTCCATTGAATAGACACATATTTGGTGGGGATATGAGAAAGTGATCTTTCTCCACATTAGCTGACTGCATCTACATCCAGCCACTGCTCTGGTGCTCTCACATCGTTCCACAACCACTACATTATCATGGGGTACAAACTCCCTCACTAGGGATGCAGCCTTCCTCAGGACTGGAAGACAGTCTAATATAACTACAGGAGCAGAGAGTGTAGTAGCTTGAACTGTTGTGGAAGCATACTATGGGATAATAATAATAAATAAAAACTTTATTTATATACCGCCCTTCCAAAGATCAGGGCGGTGTACATATACACAGATTAAAACATATACACAAGTTAAAACATTTGATCAGAATAGTAATTTAACAATTTCGGCCCAAGAATAACAGTGTTCCAATCCAAGTCATGAAGAGGGAAGGGTAGCAAAGGGGGGGGGGAGGGGGGAGGATAATCAGGGGTAGGCCTGGTTGAACAAATATGTTTTTAACCCCTTCTTAAACTGGGTAAGGGAGGCAGCCAGGCGGAGCTCCGTGGGCAACAAGTTCCAGAGGCTCGGGGCCACGATAGAAAACGCCCTCTTTCTAGTGGTTGCCAATCTGGCCTCTGGAACTTTAAGTAGTTGCTGCCCAGAAGATCTAAGTGTGCGGGGCGGATTATGTGGGGAGAGACGGTCCTTCAGGTACTCTGGGCCCAAGCCATTTAGGGCTTTATAGGTAATAACCAGCAGTTTGTACTGAGCCCGGAAGCAAATAGGCAGCCAATGGACATCTTTTAATACCGGTGTTATATGGCAGGTCCTGGAGGCTCCAGTGACCAGCCGTGCTGCCATGTTCTGCACTAATTGTAGCTTCTGAGTGTGATACAAAGGCTGCCCCATGTAGAGCACATTGCAAAAATCCAATCGAGAAGTTACCAGAGCATGTACTACAGTTTCAAGGTCCCTCTGGTCCAGGTAAGGGCGCAGCTGGCGTAACAGCCGAAGCTGAAAACAGGTGCTCCTGACCTTCGCCTCCACCTGAGAAGTGAGATGGAGCGACGAATCAAAGAGCACCCCCAAGCTGTGTACAGTGTCCTTTACGGGAAGCGTGAGCCCACTCAGAACAGGTGGAACCACCTCCATCCCTGGGCCGGGGGAACCTATCACGAGTACTTCCGTTTTCTCTGGATTCAGGCTGAGTCTGTTTTCCCTCATCCAGTCCATTACCGATTCCAGACAGGCCACGAGAGGAGCGACGCCGTCCCTGGTCACTGCATCAGTCGGAGACATAGAGAAAACTATTTGGGTGTCATCAGCGTACTGATGACCCCACACCCCATGCCTCCAGATGATCTCTCCCAGAGGTTTCATGTAAATGTTGAAAAGCATGGGGAACAGACTAGCTCCTTGAGGGACCCCAGATTTAAGGGCCCTCTTATCAGAGCAAACGTCCCCCAGCTGCACCATCTGGAACCTCCCAGAGAGGTAGGACCAGAACCACTGGAGCTCAGTGCCTCCGATTCCCACCTCTGCCAGGCGCTCCAGAAGGATACCATGGTTGATGGTATCGAAAGCCGCTGAGATGTCCAAGAGCACCAGCAGGGATACGGTACTTCTGTCAATGCCCAGACGGAGATCATCGACCAGGGAGACCATGGCAGTCTCAACCCTGTAGCCTGCCCGAAAACCGGTTTGAAATGGATCTAGATAATCCGTTTCATCCAAGATCGATTGAAACTGGATCGCAACCGCCCTCTCAATCACCTTCCCCAAAAATGGCAATAGCGAAACTGGCCGATAGTTATTATGAATCAGGGGGTCGAGGGAGGGCTTTTTTAATATCGGTTTTACAGTGGCCAATTTAAGATTTTCAGGAAACCGCCCCTCCCTCAAGGATGTATTAATGATCTAGTGTAACAGTGATGTTACAGCCGCCCCCCCCCCTCCTGTACCGCTAGCCACGAGCGACAGGGATCGAGGAGCAAGTTGTTTTCCTAACACTTCTAAGGATCTTGTCCACATCCTCGGTACTGACAGACTCAAACTGATCCAGTACAACCAAGTCCACGGAAGCTCTGGACGCCTCTGCTCTGGATTCTGCTTTAACACTGGCAATCAGATCTTTGTTTATCCGAGAGATTTTATCCGCGAAGAAGTTGTTAAATTGGTCACAGCAGGCCTTAGTAGGTTCAAGGATCTGGTTCGGGGCAGGAGGGAGCTGAGTGAGCTCTCTCACTACCCTGAACAACTCTGCTGGACACGACTCCGCAGACGCGACACGAGCAGCATAGAACGAATTCTTAGCTGCTCGTATCGCCTCTCCGTAGTCCTCCAAGAGGTGGTCTAGGAGAGCCTTGTCGGATAAACGCTGATGTTTCCACCAGGTGTGCTCTAGCCGTCGCGGAACCCACTTCCCAGCCCGGAGATCTTCCGTGTACCAGGGCTTCTTTTTGGAAGCGGGCCTGAGAGGGCGCTGTGTATAGCCCTAGAGAGATCCGTATCCCAGATGTTAACCAGAGCATCAACAGTGTCGCCGTCACTTCCAACCATATATCCCTCTAGGGCTTCTTGGAACCTATCAGGTTCCATCAACCTTCGAGGGTGGACCATTCTAGTCAGTCCGCCACCCCCGAGGGGGATCTGGGATGATGCCTTAATGCTTGCCTCTACCAAGAAATGATCCGTCCATGACAGGGCCGAAATATTAGTAATTTCAGCCCACGGAGTTTCCATGTCCGTACAGAAGACCAAATCAAGTGTATTCCCCGCAAAGCGCGTCGGACCCGTCACAAGCTGAGACAGGCCCATGGCAGTCATGGTATCCATGAATTCCTGAGCAGCACCGGATGGAACTTCGTTGGCCGCGAGGACGATGTTGAAGTCTCCCAGGACTAAAAGCCTGGGAGACTCCAACACCAGCTCCGAGACCAACTGTGTCAGCTCGTTAAGGGAGTCTGTTAGCGCACGGGGTGGCCAGTAGACCAACAGAATCCCTAGACTGTCTCTAGCCTTCAGGGTCAGATAAATACACTCGATATAGGAAGTCTGACAAACATGGTTCCTGGTTAGAGACAAGGTGTTTTTATGCACCAAGGCAACATCCCCCCCCCCGCCCACCTAACCTGTTCTGGTTCACCTTCACCGAATACCCGGAAGGGAGGGCCTGAGCCCACACAGCATCCCTTTCAGGCCCAAGCCAGGTCTCGGTTATGCAGGCCAGGTCACAGTTGTTGTCCTCGAGCAGGTCATGCAAAATGTGGGTCTTGTTCTTGATAGACCTGGCATTGCACAGGAGCAGAGACAGGGTTTGTGGTACGGCTGGAGTGACCCTCAGGTCCCTTTGGTTAGGAGAAGGACTGGAAGAAGAGATAGGTATTAAGCATCGATCTCGCCTTCCCTTGTAACAGTGGTCCATACTCCTACCGCCATACCTCCCCCTGCCCCACACAACTCGAATAGGGGCCCTGCTCATATCAAGGGGCCCCGCTCATACCCTCTACCTCCCCAACCAATCCTCCTCCCATATCCATAACCTCCCCCTCCTCCCAGAAAACAGCAATAGTAGCAGAGAGAAGATACACCAATCATTCTCTGCTACTTGCTTGCACAGGTTTACCGGGGGGGGGGGGGAATCCTTCCCCAGTGGCTTGGGAGGGAGAAAGCTCTGGCGTCCTTCAGGGTCAGGAAGGTAATAAGGGGAGGCAGCTCTCACCAGCCCCTCCTCCCCCTCCTCTCCTTAAGGCACCAGGCTCCAGGCAGCCACAAGGGGAGAGTCCTCCAAGATGGAAATGTCCTCCGGTGGCTTGGGAGGGAGAAAGCTCTTGGGGTTTGCACTTTAGGGAAGCACTAGAGCTCTCTGGCTGAAACGTCTGAATACCCCTGAATTCTCTGCCCTAAACTATAAACCCAAGGATTACAGTGGCATCACTAGGTGGTGCAGGGGCTACAGACCATGCCAGGTGAAACCTTAAGGAGAGTGACACCACTGCTCCCTAAACATCTGCCTCCTTTTTTTAATTGGACATAACATCAAACATACAAACTAACATTAAACAAAACAAAAAATACATACAAATAAAATACATATACATATATACACATACACATTTACTGACTTCCTTGTTTTCTTCCTCTTGGCAGATTATGAGCTGTGGCATTCACCTGCATCCTTTTAAAATGCTGAACAGATGGTATGAATGAGGTGAGGTTCAGTAGGAGGAGAAAGGAGAAACCCTAGGTTTGTTTTTTTTTTAAAGTTTTAAATGTTATTTTTTTAAGTTTTTAAAAATTAAAAAAAAATCCTATTTTTTTCTTTAACAACAGCACATCTTATCAAATTTTCACTTTAACCATATGAAACAATGTACAGGTAAATGCATTTAGGTTGTGTATATGATATTGAGACTCAAGGGGGCAGTACGGATCAGCCAGAAGGGGCAGTCTGTAGGCATCCAAAGAAGTGCCAGGATGGGGCCAGGGCTGTCTCACCAGCAGCCTCAGAGGCCCCACCTTGGTGCTTCTGCAGGCCGTGGAGAAGCAGCGAACTGCCGCTTCTCCATGGCCTAAAAACGGGGTGCAGCCGGCGCCCTGGGTGCTCGATGCACCCCACTATCCCCAGCGCTGGCAAGGGGCAAAAGGGGCCACCACCGTGGCCCCTGTCCACTTGGGGTTCTTGGCGTGGCTGTCTGAAGGCCACGCCAAGGACCCGCACCAAAAATGAGCTTGGTTTCCGAGCTCCTTTTAGCGCCGCAGAAAGGGTGTCATTATAGTGCCCTGCCACGGCACGATGACGTCAAGCTGCACGCTGCATTATCTAAACACAGCGCATGCCATGATGCCATCATGACATGCCCATATGGATGCCGCCATTTTAAAATGGTGGCATCCATATGCGCTAGGGTTAGGGAGGGTGTAAATGCTGCGCCCTCCCTAACCCTATTCGCGCTGCACAGACGGCCCTTTTGGGCCGTCTGTATCAGCCCAAGATGGCTAGCAACATATTTAAAATAATTCATATTAAAACTATAGAAAAGTTTCAATAAAAAGTATAAAAATAATTTTTTAAAAATTAATTGATAGGTGGGCTGTGCAAACCAGCTGTTTGGGCTGGCCTGGGGGCAGAGTCGGGGCATAGCTTCTCCATGATGCATGCCCCAGCTCTGTCCCTAGGGCAGCATGATGCCACATGCCACACCACACGATGCATGGCATCACAGTGCTCCTTTGGCGCTGTGTCCACACAATGCAGTGCCAAAGGAGCACCATAAAGCCGCACCACTGTAGCTATCAATCCCTTTCCAGGAAGCAAAAAGGAACCACTTGTTGCAGCTCCTTTTTGCACCCTGGAAAGGCTGGATAGGGGCTGCGGTAATCACATGCCATGGCCCCAATCCAGCAAAAATGGAGGCGCCTGCACACTGCCCCTTAGGGGTGCTCTGCACAGCCCCAGAGTTAAATCATTAAAATTCTGTAAAAGACAATGTTGTTGTTATTGTGTGACTTCAAGTTGTTTCTTGATTTATGGTAAGCCTAAGGTGAACCTATCATGGGGTTTTCTTGGAAAGATTTATTCAGAGGTCTTCCCTTCTCACTGAGGTGGAATGAGTATAACTTGTGCAAGGTCACCCAGTGGGTTTCCATGGCTGATTGGGGATTCAAACTCTGGTCTCCAAAGTCATAGTACAGCGCTCTAACCACTACACCAAGAACATGAGCACTGCACAGCATTAAAATCGCACCCCAGTCAATTTCCAAAAGCCTGGCTGAGAGCAAGCACGGGGTTATCCTGGACTGCCTAGAGAGACAGAGTTTGAAAGTCTTGGAGCAGACACCAAAAAGGCCCTTTCCCTTGTTCCCACCAAACAAGTCTGGGAAGGTGAAAAAAATGAAGGGCCTCTCTAGATGATCTTAATGCTCTCTTGGAGGGAGATGCAGTCCTTCAAATAGCCTGGATCTAAGCCTCATTGGGCTTCCCAATACTGTCATATACAAATAAAAGAGAATCTGACTGTGTCATCAAAGAGGGAGGAAAACTTTTAATCTAACATGGATCCATTAGGGAGCTATTTGATGAACACAACCTTGTTGTTGTTGTTGTTGTTGTTGTTGTTTGTTAATTTGTAATATCAGGAGGGGTGGGGGAGATTTCAAATTCAATTGATTCGCTGCAAGGTACATGGCCACCCAATTCAATAAATAATTCATCTGAGGAACATTCATCACATTGCCCAATGCAAATTACATCAAGGCAGGAGGGGCACATTTTGTGTAAAAGCATCTTAATTCAGTGCATTAAGAATAATAAAAACCTCCATAAATGATTCATTATGGGATTAAGCACTGTGTATTCTCCATAGAAATATTCTGCAGTACCTGTACATTCAGCATGCACAGGGCTTTTGTCATGTATATTTAGTCAAAAAAGGAAAGGAAAGGAAATTCTGAGTTATGGGAGAAAAGAAGCCTGTTTCATCTCAGGAATTCCTTTCAGCTTGAAAAAGACAATTGCTAAAAATGAGAAGGAAAATGAGCTATCTACCTGCAGCTGTTGTAGTAAAGCACAAATGCTTGAGATTCCATGAAAATATATTCATTTCAGATTCATTAAAGAGGATGGCCAGGGGAGGCAGGTGCAAAAGATGAGAGAACCTATGCAGGAGACTCCTTAAACTTTCTAAAGATTTGTAAATTTCTTCCTCACAGAACAGTTGGCAGTGGCAACTGACAAGCAAGCACTTTGCAGAGAATAATTTATAACCCTGCCAACACCTCCTCTAACCTTAGGAAACCAAGGAGGAGGATACTCTAGGACCGTGTTTTGAGCACTGGTTTTCATCATACAATGCTGGTTTTACATTACAGAGCTGGTTTTACATTTTTAACTGTTTCAAATTGTCTTATGTTTTAAACTCTATCTATCTTTTATGGTTAAATCTGAGCTGAAGGAGGTATGGGTGTTTTGTTTTGATTTGTTTTGTTTTAATTTGTTCTATATGATGTTAAACCATTTCAGCGGCTTTCGATACCATCGACCATGGTATCCTTCTGGAACGCCTAGTGGAGGTGGGAATCGGGGGCACTGCGCTCCAGTGGTTCCGGTCCTACCTCTCTTGGAGGTTCCAGATGGTGCAGCTGGGGGACGTGTGCTCCGACAAGAGGGCCCTCACTTCTGGGGTCCCTCAAGGAGCCATTCTGTCCCCCATGCTCTTTAACATTTACACGAAACCGCTGGGAGAGATCATCCGGAGACATGGGGCGCGGTGTTATCAGTACGCTGATGACACCCAAATAGTCTTCTCTATGTCTCCGACTGATGCAGTGACCAGGGATGGCGTCGCTCCTCTCGTGGCCTGTCTGGAATCGGTAATGGACTGGATGAGGGAAAACAGACTCAGTCTGAATCCAGAGAAAACGGAAGTACTCGTGATAGGTTCCCCTGGCCCAGGGATGGAGGTGGTTCCACCAGTCCTGAACGGGGTCACGCTCCCCGTGAAGGACAATGTACGCAGTCTGGGGGTGCTCCTTGACTCGTCGCTCCACCTGACTTCGCAGGTGGATGCGACAGTCAGGAGCACCTGTTTTCAGCTTCGGCTGATACGCCAGCTGCGTCCCTACCTGGACCGGAGGGACCTTGAAACAGTAGTACATGCCCTGGTAACCTCTCGATTGGATTTTTGCAATGCGCTCTACATGGGGCAGCCTTTGTATCACACTCGGAAGCTTCAACTAGTGCAAAATATGGCAGCACGGGTGGTCACTGGCGCCCCCAGGACCGCCCATATAACACCAATCTTGAAAGATCTACATTGGCTGCCTGTTCGCTTCCGGGCTCAGTACAAAGTGCTGGTTATCACCTATAAAGCCCTAAATGGTTTGGGCCCAGAGCACCTGAAGGACCGTCTCTCCTCACACAATCCGCCCCGCACACTTCGATCGACTGGGCAACAACTCCTAAGAGTTCCAGAGGCTAGATTATCGTCAACAGCAAAAAGGGCGTTCTCTGTTTCGGCCCCTAGCCTCTGGAATTCACTGCCCACGGAGCTTCGCTTAGCTGCCTCGCTTAATTTGTTTAAAAAAGGGCTAAAGACATTTTTGTTTGAGCAAGCCTACCATTGACTATGACTTCCTCTCTTGTGTCCCCCTATTATCCCCTCATTATGATTAGATTGATGTTCCATGAACCCCTGGCTGTCATTGTATTTTTATTGTGCATCTTTACCGTGTTTTGAATGTTTTAATATATGTTTTAACTGTTTAACTGTACACCGCCCTGATCTTGGGAAGGGCGGTATAAAAATAAAATTTATTATTATTATTATTATTATTATTTCAAGGCCAGACTATCCACATTACAATCAGCTATGTTGGAAGCATTTTAGAGCCTTTGGTAGAATGTGTTTTAAATGCTTTTGATGGGCTTTTCGCACAAGCTGCATACTGTAACTTTTCTTTCGCTCCTATTTATTTATTTATTTATTTATTTGTCTTTGCCTGTATTCATTGGGTGCATACAGCTAGTGTGGACTGGCATCCCTTGAAACAACAATGCACTATGTTATTTAAAACCTATATGGGAAGACTGGTAAGAAAAAGATCAAGAAGCCAGCCAGAGTCTCCAGCAATTCCAAATCCCAAACAATTTAATAATGAGAGCTTTACATATAGTCACTCCAGCACAGTAGCATTTTCCATATCTACCTCCAGTTGCTACTCAGTCCTAGCAACCTGTTTGGTGGAAGAAAATGAGGAAAGCTAAGAGGAAAGGAATGAAGAGAGGCTGAGGGAGTTTGGATTCCAGCCTGAAGATAGTAACATCCTACTCTTTTGCCGCTTTGGCAGATCAATGCCTGCTAATGTCAAAAGCTCCAGCCATTCATTTGTGGACTTTAGGAGAAGAAAATAATAATTTTTTTAAAAAAAAACCTATCTTAGACTCCATGTGTAGATCAACTCAGTGGGATTATGCAGCTTCTCACAGATTTGAAAGCCAGAGTTAATCAAAAAGATGAGTTACCCTCAGGTCTTCTGTCTTTACCTCCTGTGGCCCTTCCTATCAAATGCCAACTTTCATATCTTCTGAGCCCTGTTGACCATGGAGAAACAGCAGAATCAAAAGATTAGCATTCTAAAGGGTATATAGTTCTAATTTCAGATCAGGTGGCTGTTGACATGTCCGCATTGCTGAATGGAGAGCTGCCAATCTGGTGAGGGGAAAATAGAATTTTGCAGTAAATTGAATGAGCTGGTAAAGTTAAGGATCTACTTTAAAAATCCCCAAATTGTCTGTGCTCTTCCAATTTCTCTGTATTTAAAGAGATGGGCAAGATCATTTGAGTTACTTGCTTTTGTGAGAATTTTTTTGCTGCTGTCTCCAGTTGGGTAAATGTGGAATCAGTGTCAGAAGGTTCTTTAGAACATTGTTATTGTCTCTGATAGTTAAATAATCATTTCATAATACAGGCAGCTCTCTGTATAGCAATAGCAAGTACATTTCTATACCACTTATCAGTGCACTTATGCACTTCTGAAATGGTTTACAATGTGTAAGTTAATTGCCCCCAACAAGTTGGGTACTCATTTTAGTGAACTTGGAAGGCTGAGTCAACCCTGAGCCCCTAGCTGGTATTGAACTCACAACCTTATGGTTTATAAGTGAGTAGATGCAGTACAAGCATTTAACCTCTGCACCACCAGAGCTCTGTATCCATGGGTTCCTTATCCACAGATTTAACCATTCACAGCTTGAAAATGTTTAAAAATTACATAAATTCCAAAAGGTAAAGCTTGGTTTTGCCACCAACACCATTTTACTACACCATTGTATGTAAGGGAACTTAAGCTTCTACAGACATAGGTATCCACAGGGGTCCTAGAACCAAACTCCAGTGGATATCAAGGTCCCCCTGTAATTTCATAAGAGTTTCATAATGCCTGATGATGTTCTAATCTTGGACTATTTATTTATTTTACATCCCAGGAAACTTAAATTAGGATTACAAATATAGTGACTTTTGATTTGGACTCAAAGGAATTAAGTTCTCTGAAACAGGACAGTAAAGGAGTTTTCAACACACAGAGAGAGGGAGGGATCCTGAAAATAGTAGTTATAATTTTATTATTTTTATTTTATTCAGTTATTTTCCCAATAATAGGACTTAAAGTGGTTTACAAATTATAAAATCTATACAGATTAAAAAGATATTAAAATTAAATATGTGCCTGTGTTATCTTTTAAAAACAGTTAAACAATCTATGGAATTAAACCATTTAAAATTCATTAAAATGCAAAATATAAAAAGCCTGATGGCTGTAAGGCCCCAAGAACCAGTGTCTGCAGCATTGGTATTCCTGTTAAGAGAACTACCCATGTAGTGTGGCATGTCTGAATCCTCTGAGAGATCAAACTGTTTTAAATGGCCCTTCTTGACAGAATGGATGCCTGGAAGTCCATTTAAATGTGTGTCCTAGGACATTTCTGATTGGTCTAACAAAAAGATAGATCTTTTACATTTAAATCTTTAATTTAAAACAAAACACAAATCTTTTCATATTTTCCTATAGGAAATATGCACTGTAGATGTTCTCGTGAATTATTATAAAACTTATGTAGTCCTCTAGAGGCATGCAGTCTCTTGGGTGGATTAGCCTGCTGCATTGTGGCCTCACTGAAAAAGAAAAGTCAATTAATAAGTGATTTCCATACAACCATGAATCATAGAATCATAGAATCATAGAATCATAGAGTTGGAAGAGACCACAAGGGCCATCCAGTCCAACCCCCTGCCATGCAGGAACTCCAAGTCAAAGCATCCCTGACAGATGGCCATCCAGCCTCTGCTTAAAGACCCCTAAGGAAGGAGACTCCACTACACTCCGAGGGAGTGTGTTCCACTGTCGAACAGCCCTTACTGTCAGGAAGTTCCTCCTAATGTTGAGGTGGAATCTCTTTTCCTGCAGTTTGCATCCATTGTTCCGCGTTCTAGTCTCTGCAGCAGCAGAAAACAAGCTTGCTCCCTCCTCAATATGACATCCCTTCAAATATTTAAACAGGGCTATCATATCACCTCTTAACCTTCTCTTCTCCAGGCTAAACATCCCCAGCTCCCTAAGGCGTTCTTCATAGGGCAAGGTTTCCAGACCCTTCACCATCTTAGTTGCCCTCCTTTGGACATGCTCCAGTTTCTCCACATCTTTTTTGAAATGTGGTGCCCAGAACTGGACACAGTATTCCAGGTGGGGCCTGACCAAAGCAGAATAGAGTGGCACTATAACTTCCCTTGATCTAGAAACTATACTTCTATTGATGCAGCCTAAAATTGCATTGGCTTTTTTAGCTGCCGCATCACACTGTTGACTCATGTTCAGCTTATGGTCTACTTGGACTCCTAGATCCCTTTCACATGTGGTCTCATTCAGCCAGGTGTCCCCCATCCTATATCTGTGCATTTCATTTTTCCGCCCTAGGTGCAGAACCTTACATTTCTCTGTGTTAAATTTCATTTTGTTAGCGCTGGCCCAGCTTTCTAGTCTATTCAGGTCATTTTGAATTTTGATCCTGTCCTCTGGGGTATTAGCTACTCCTCCCAGTTTAGTGTCATCTGCAAATTTGATAAGTATGCCCCCAATTCTGTCATCCAAATCGTTAATAAAGATGTTGAATAGCACTGGGCCCAGGACAGAACCCTGTGGGACCCCACTGGTCACTTCTCTCCAGGATGAAAAGGAGCCATTGTTGAGCACCCTTTGAGTTCGGCCAGTCAACCAATTACAAATCCATGTAACAGTTAACTTGTCTATCCCACATTTTGCAAGCTTGTTTGCAAGAATGTCATGGGGAACCTTGTCAAAGGCCTTACTGAAATCGAGGTATACTATATCCACAGCATTCCCTTCATCTACCAAGCTGGTAATTTTATCAAAAAAAGAGATCAGGTTCGTTTGGCATGACTTCTTTTTCTGAAACCCATGTTGGCTTTTTGTGATTATGGCATTGGCTTCTAAATGTTCACAGACTCTCTGCTTAATGATCTGCTCTAGAATCTTTCCTGGAATTGATGTCAGACTAACTGGACGATAATTGTTGGGATCCTCTTTTTTTCCCTTTTTGAAGATGGGGACAACGTTTGCCCTCCTCCAGTCTGCTGGGACTTCTCCTGTTCTCCAGGAGTTCTCAAAGATTATTGCCAATGGCTCTGATATTACATTTGCCAGTTCTTTTAATACTCTAGGATGTAGTTCATCTGGTCCTGGAGATTTATATTCATTTAGGTTAACCAGGTATTCCTGTACTACCTCTTTACTTATTCTGTGCTGAATTTCCTCTATTCTGTCTCCATTATCCTTAGGTTGAGCACCCTTTGCCTTTTCTGAGAAGACTGAAGCAAAGATGTTGGTTGTACTATTGAAGTTTAATCCAGCATCTTATATTGTGGAAAATGTCTGTATTTTCTCTTGGAAATCAAATAATTACTGTGACAATATTAAGAGACTATCTGGGATAATGTCTTAGAATATTTGCTTGCCCTGGAGTTTCAGTTCCCTGGAGCCCTTTTGATCATAATGGGCATGTTTCATGCCCATTTGAGCCCAAATTAGAATTCATTAGACCAATTCGCTCACATCTTTCTTGATTTTTTGAAAAATAAAATAAAGGCAATCTAAGGTTTTGTTGTTATTGTTAATTGCTGTCAAGTTGACTTTGACTTATGGCAACCTTGTGAACAACAGCCCTGCTCACATTTTGCAAAGTCCTTGATTGGTTCTGTCTTCCTTGATTGATTATATCCACCTGGAATACATTCTTCCTGTTTTTCTAGTGCCATTTACTTTACCAAGCACTATCATCTTTTCTAGTGAGCCATGTCTTCTCGAGATATGGCCAAAGTACAATAGTCTCATTCTCATGATATGGCCAAGAGTGTCCTGATGAGGCTGGGGTTTTAACCAGTGTCAAAATATGTGTTGTATGCCAGGGAGCTCCATGAGGATTCGCTTAGCCAGTTTATCACATCCCTTTTCTGGTTCCCAGCTGACACACACCACATTCCAAAACTTCCATATGGCCATTCACCCACCCTGGCTTTAGATAACATCTTTCCTCCTGCCTTTGTCCCTCAACAACCATAGGTGAAACTGAACCTGTCACCTAATCACTACATCCACAAGTTTTGCATTTCTAGAGTTATTAATACAATCTGGTTATAATGGTCTTTCTGGACCATTTCACTCCATATATTTGAGGAAGTAGACTCTAGGAAAGCTCATGCTACAACTTCTTTCACTTAGTTTGTCTCAAAAATGCTACAAGATCCCTTCGATATTTGAATACTGATATTCTGAGACTAGCATGGCTGTGTCTCTGAATGTTGTTATCAACATGGTACTCTTGAAATAAGCAAAAAAATGAGTCACTTTTAAAATTGCTAATGCCAATGCATTACAAACACTGAAATAACCTGTAAAAGCAAGCTAAGCAGAACCTAGTAAAACCTATTAAATATTTGATTCTGATACAGGTATACCTCAGTTAATAAAGCATCTAACAAAGAATCTCCTTTTTAGAAAGCCTTTTTTAATTCTTACCCATTCCCTTTTCTTCCTTGTCCTCTGTCAAGCTCGACATTTTTTACCAGCAGCAGCAGCATTGTATGTGCAGTAAAAAAAAGGCAATAAAGCTTGAGCCAGGAATCCATGGGATTCTACTCTATTGGATTTTTTTTTTTTTTTTTTTAGATGTGTGCGCCTGTCTACAATGGGCAAGTTACAGCAGCTGCCTCCAGAATCCCTTACTCATACATGAAGTCCAAAACAAAGAGAAATGGAGTAAACAGATAGGTCTACCCCACCAGCTCCCCCTCCTGCATTGGGGGGGGGGGGAGCCCATAGCTCTGAGCATCAAAATGGAAGTGAACTATCACCCAGATGAATTCTGGAAGAAGCTTTTCGCTGGTTTCTAGAAGACTCAAGATGCTTTCATTTACTTATGCAAAGCTTGCCTGCCCTAGTTGTTTAATTTCACATGTGCATATTGTTAATTTTGAACAAAATGTTTGCTGGAATATGCTGAACTGCTCTTCTTTTTTATCTGATTCATCCCATATTATTTCTGCCTCTGATATCAAATTTTCTGTTAAAACAAGCTTCTGGTTGGTTAATTGAGGTATGTCTGTACTTTATAAATCTTGCCCAACCCAAACAGGAAACAGTAGAATCCCATGGCTTCCTGACTCAAGCTTTATTGCTTTGCTTTTATTTCCTAAATTTGTAACTTCCCTTTCTCCCTGGGAAAAAAACACATCATTTTGTTTACTAATACAGAACATTACCAGAGCTGAGAGAGAAAAAGAAATGTGGATGGTTGACGGTTGTTTGTTTTTAAAGTGACAGCCACCCATTCCATGTCATCTGCTCCTTCAGAACTGTATTCAGGACTGGAGGAGGAGTTGTTGTTTGGAACCTCATGTAAGTGTGGTTGCTTCATCACAATCATCTGGAAACCTCTCAAGGTGTCCTTCCCCTGCCTTTGGGTTATGTTCACTGCATCTAGGTTTAACACAGGGGTTGTTCACCAAAAGGACTTCCCCAAAAATTAATACTATACAAAGACAGTCCATAGAAAGGAACACATGTGTGTACACGTTTCATGTTGAACAAATTAGCAAAGGCAACCCACAGGGAAAGGTAAAATGGCAGGGGATGTTAGTATTGCTGCTCTCCTTCAGGAAGGACACAATAAAATATAATCTCACAAAAACGCTTTCCTATCCAGTTGCTATATTTGCGAAGTTCCTTTATGCCATCTTCTGTCACGCTAGTGAAATTGCATTTTCTATGGACTTAGTAAACAGAACAAAACATTTTCATTTGTTTCATTCAGTCATGTTGTCTTCTTCTGCTACACCTTTTATTCCTTGATATTTACAACATTTTTTTTAAAAAAACTTTTAATCTTCATTAGTGTAGCTTTGGGCAAATGCATTTTTTATTTGTTGTTTTCATTCTTAGCAAAACTGCTAAAGCATTCCCATGAATTGTTCCAAATGCATTGGTTTTCAACTGGTTTGCAACTCTGAAATGAATTCAGAGATGGAATGGAACAAGAAGGAAATGGCTTGTAGGAAGCATCTGCCACAACTAGGTCTATTAAGAAAGTCACAGTGGCCTTCTATTAATCTTGAAATAATCTTTTAATTCCCTCTTCTTAAAGGATTTGCCTTCCTATTTCACACACTAGTTGGCTTTGCTGTCGTTTTCTTTTGTGTTTCCTCATTATCCAATCCATGTTCCAAAATAGTCATATCGCCATTTTAATTGCTTTTCTCCACCTTCTCTATATTAATCAGGCTACTTAGGTCATTATCTTCTCTCTTCAGATCTTTTTGAGCCAATTTATTGGTCATTTTAGTATAGACAATTTTCCCCAAGCATGAGGTATAGGCCTCTACAAAATTACTTCATAGACCTAAGCTAAATCTACAATTTAATTACTACATTGCCTCATCAACCAAAGCTGTTGTCCCTTTGGATTCTCCACATATAATATCATTAAGTCCTCACACTGAATCTGAACGAATTAAAAACCACTTGGGCTAAGGAACTGCTACTCCATCTGCCATAATAACTGCAATAAATTGAGCAGCGTGAGTTATCAAGAGTACATTAAACTGAACAGATTTTCTTTACCCATTATAAATATAGTTCCTACAAAAGCCCCATGTGATAGTGGAAATCATTACAACACATGGAAATCGGATGGCAAATTGTTTTGCTTTCAGATGGATGAGATACACAAAATCTCAGAGGATTATAGTTGAAAGGTTTATACAAATCTCACCTAGTTCCTTCAATTGGATTGTGACAAAATCTGTCTATGTGTGTGTAAGAGGGAGGGAGGAAGAGAAGGGAGGGAAGAAAGTTGAAAGAAAAAAAAATATAAAGCAGATAATAACCTCAGAACATCTTTCCATGTAAGCACCACTGCAGATGTCCTCTGTATGATGGCAGTCATTATGACTGCAGTCATAATGCGTGTAAAAAACAAACTTGTTGTGGTTAATCACATGAAGTGACATCCAACCTTCCAGGGACATACGATCATGAAATTCTGCTCCAGTTTATTGTGAAGCCACTATTGGCCAGGCAGACTGCAAGATACCTTGTGCCATTTAAATCAGAAAACAAGAAGCTCTGGGTCTTCATCAAACTACAGCCCCACACATACATATGCCAATGTGTGGGTGTGCAGATATAGATAAAAATGAAGTGATTCCATTATTAGTCTGACCATATGCAACTCTAGGAGAGCAATGCTATTTTGTAAATATGACATCCACGGAACTATGACCTCATGTATATAATTATATTTGCAGTGTAGTTCTAAAGTATGTGGTGTCATAAGCAGGCAGAAGAGCAATATAAAAGCATAAGCAAGCAAAGAAATATCCATGTTGCATATGCTTGGTTCACTGCTAATAATCAATCATCAGCTGGCTCAATGGGCCTTGATGGTAGAAGATGACAGATGTTTCTTCAGTGGCCATTAATTGGCAACTAAAGTAAGGGACATTCCATGTGCTTGGTTGGGCAAGGAAGAATAATATTTTGAAGAGCTGCACTGAGATAAATAAAATAGAGAAAAGTATGAGTTTGCAGCTGGCTAAAAGAAATAGATTTGGGATGAGTTGCAAGCTTTATTGACTTAGGTTTATAGCTTACTCCCCAGTTTTAATAGTTTCATCTTGAAGATTTTATGGCTTCAACACCTCTCTCTCTCCTCTACCTCTGCCAAACCAGCTTTTAGTAACTTGTTTAACTAAGGGCCTGTTCACATGGCCCAAAAGGCTTGTGCTCCCCCTGGTCTCATGTCATCCTATAAAGATGACACAGGCTAATAGTCCTGAATTGGGATCAACCAGTCTGGATGCTAATCCAGCAGTCCCAAATTGATCCTGGCCCAAAGGGATCTTAGTGCAGGATGAAAACACCTACTGTTTGTCATGCAATTTCTTGAAAAGTTTGCAGCAACAACTGGCACACCATATGGCTCTGTGCATCTACCACCATTGTGTCTTCCATGAAGGCCCTCTTTGCAGCCCGTGACTTCAAATAGGGGTTCCTGTCTATGTGGGTGTAGCCAACTATCCTGTTTTCCCACTGCTGGCTCTGACAGGGGCCTCCAGGGAAGATGTGACAGTGGCAGCAGGTAAGGCACATGGGACAGCAGCAGCTCCATGGCACAGTGGCAGGTGGTGCCATTCCAGCCCTGGGATTGACTCAGGTAGGAACCAGGGCCAGGATACCATGGTCTTGGCCTATGATGTCCTGCCCATCTGCTGAGGCCTAAAGAAATTAGGAGATCTCAAAAGATTGTACATAATTTTGTGCATGTTCAGTCAGTCCACCAGGGAAGCCACAAGGCTGAATTAGCATCACAGGAGGGATTAATTTGACTCCAGAGTCTGACGTTCCCCATCACTGCAGCACAGCCTAATCCAATTAGGTTGGTGCCTCTTCCTCCACTCTATTTCAAGACTGACAACACAAACAGTGGCATCAATATCAAACCAACATCAACCTCACCTTCCACCTCCCCCCACCCCACAAACTTTCTTTGACACAGAGGTGGGAATTGTGATGTCTCACAAATGGTATTGGACTACATCCCCAACATCTGAAGAGTCACATTATTGAACTCTTCCAACATCTTACCTGATGAGACAACTAGAGCTGGCCCATAGTTTTGCCTGACTATACATTTTGCAAAGTTCCCTACCATTTCTTTTTCAAACACCGTATACATGCACAGCGCAAATACCATGCTTACAAAATATACTGAACACACAATATACATAACAAAGGCATTGTGATGTTCAATGAGCAGTGTGGGAAAAGTGTGTCATAACAAGCACTACATTCCCAAGATGCACTTTGATAACATACACATTTGCAAAGATGTCAAAGATGTTTTGGAAGACTGTGAGACAAGATTGCTTTTTCATGCATTTGTAATGTTTATAATTTAGCTTCTGGATTCCATATTGTAACATCACCAATTTGCCCATCTTTGTTCAAAGCTGAGTTTTTCTTTCACATATGGGAAGACCTTAGTGGCCTATCTTTAGAAACAGACTTTCTGTTACAAGAGTTGCTGACTTTCTTGCATCCCTAGATTCCATTTCTGTGTTTTCTTTAGAGGGATATATGTCTCTCTTGGTTGCCTCTCAAAAAGATCTCTTTAACCTTTCATTAAATGTGCTGACAGCTGGTATCAGTTCCTCATGAATTAGTTCAGTGCATTTCCATTTAAATATGTCCCAACAGGATTCATTAGAGTTCCTTGCAGGTTCCTGTTCTCTGATTTCCTTTGTAAATTCAAACATGAGCCAGAGTAAATAATTGGAAGTGCAATACAGAGAACAAGGCAAAAAGTGGGAACGTTCAGATACCTGCATTGCTTCTGATTTGCATTTCCAGGGCAAGGTCTCCACAAGGCAGATTGACTCAAACAAACTTTCTTATTAAATCCATTTCAGGAATGTGTACAAGTTCATACAACATCCTGTAACATTAGTAATACATCAGAAACATTGAGGGTGTCTTATTTGAATCCAGTCCTGTCCATTTGTTAGATAAATGGGGCATTTTTCCCAATGTGCTGCCTTTACAATTGTGTTATACATTCTGTTTTTGTGTGCTTCTACTGCAGTTATTTTCCTGTCTTACTTTACTATATCTAAGAGAAAGAACAAACATTTTGCAACTACAACACAAAAATCTCCTTCTCTTCAAGACTAGGGGTCTTATTAGTTTGTTTCATCCTTGCATGCAAGGACAAATAATTCCTGCAGTGTTTTTCCCCACCACAAGAGAAAAACAATATTTCTACATAGTTTTAGCCCGGTATTCAAATGGTTTAGTCAGTTTGGCATAATGGTTTGAGCAATGACCTATGATTCTGGAGACCAGGATTTGGATCCCTGCCCAACATGAAAACCCACTGGGTGGCCTTGAGGAAGTCACACTTTCTCAGTCTTAGAGGAAGGCAATGCCAAATCTCCTATAAAGAAACTTGCCAAGAAACCCCTGTGACAGTTTCATATTAAGGTCACCATAAATTGAGAATGACTTGAAGGCGAACAACACACACATTGGAGATTATCACACAGAGGAGGCAAGCATCCTCAGCCCGTGATTAAATCACCTTTAAATCTTGTTAATAGCATGAATGTGCTTCTCCAATTCTTCTCCCTTTGTAAAGAGTAATGGAGGCGTCATTTGGTATTAACAGGAGTTTCTGTTAATACCAAATGATGTTTCCATTACTCTTTACAAACAGTTGCACTATTAACAGGATTTAATAGCAATTTAAACACGGGATGAGGATGCTTGCCTCCCGTGTGATAAAGTCCATGCATTCAAGCATTATGAAATGTTTTGGGAAACTAATTCAAGCAGAAATGCATGCCAGGTTTTTGTTGTTGTTGTTGTTGTTGTTGTTGTTTTGGATGGAAATTATAGGAAATTGTTGTGAAGGAAACCCTTTGACCCTTATAATGTCAGAAAAATAAAAAATATTTCCAGTAACTTATCTATGGTGTGTGGGGGGTGGGGAGGAGGTCTAAAAATCCTGTGGTTTGTACAAATACCAATTTTGTATCAAAAATTCATGTGGGTTTCTGGAAACAGTGTTGGTTTTTTTTCTGGCAGAAAATGTGGGGCTTTGTGGGTATTGTGAACAATTTTTCCCTAGCTAAAATTCTGAATGAAGAAGTGAAACACACATACAAGGGGGGGGGGATCTTGCATGTTCAAATTTTGTTCATAAGCAAACACAAGCCTTGGTCTCCACAAGGCACACATTTGTATGATTTCATTGTTCTAGAAACCATTATCCTTATAGAATTGAATTGCTTTGGAGCATTGGAGCAACTCTTCTGCATTAGGTATTAACCACTAGCATGATTTAAAAATTCATACTTGGGACCAAATTTTACCTGTCTAAGCCAAAGAGTCTAGAATTCAAGGGGAAAAGTGATTACTAATATATATATAAACACTAACTCAAAAACCATATAATAGGAAGCATACCAACATGAATCTCTAGTCTGATTTGTATCATTGCTACTACAGTCGTTGCTTCCACTAGAGATACAACTAATATCACAGTATCGGTATCAGTGTTTAGAAGAAAGCCAGAATGGCATGCTCTCCCTCCACTTAGTACTCCACCACTCATACTAGAAAAGCCAGCCCCATGATGCTTGTAGGAGGCAGAAAATACCATTAGAATTACAAAATGGAATAAGAATAAACAAACAAACTCACACTTGGGGCAATTTCATGACATTCTAAATATGGGGCCAAAGATAGTCACCTCCCTTTTCCTAATGGTAGGGCCAGCCCAGTTTACAACTTAGTTTCATGTTGATAATTTTCTCAGCACAAGATGCAGAAATTATACATTCTTTGCCTGGAACATTTAAAGACAGAGGTGAAAGCCAAGGAAAGTACCCAAAATAAAATGGCAATAAATCTAAAGAACAGTGACAAATCTAAATGTTTAGTTGTCAAGTGGGAATCAATAAGTGCCAGGCATCATCTCCAGAACATATTATTACGGAGTACTTCTTTTGAAACACTTCTTTTCACAGATGTTGCATTTGCGTAGCTTGAGTTGATTGCTACAGGGGGAAAAATCCATCCTCTCCTTCTGTTCCAATAGATGTTTGCTCAGGTTCTTCCTGTTTGTCCAAGCTGCAAAGACAAGTGCAAATCTTTTAATTATTGTTGTAAATAAGAGAACAGCTATTTTCTTCAGTTTTGTTTTATAGTGTAAAATTTTGTCGTGCCTTCCTACACAAATATATTAACATTAAATTAACTTACAATAAATTTTTACTTACAAGAAATACAGACTGACTAGACACAATCCAGGGGCCATTTCATACTACCCAGTCACAACACTGTGACTCCACTTTAACTATCCTGGCCACATCCTATGAAATCCTGGGGTTTATAGATTGAGTAGGCAATCTCTGGCTAAGAATTCTAAATGAAAATTCTGGAAATTCTTCCTGGACTGCAAATCCCAGGGTTCCATTGGATGTTGGCATGACAATCAAGGTGGAATCATAGTACTAAAACTTTGTAGCATGACAGGAGCCCAAGTGTTAAAACTCATAAAATCATAGAGTTGGAAAAGATCTCAAGGGCCATTCAGTCCAACTCCATTCTTCCATGCAAGAACATACAATCAAAGCACATGGCCATCCAGACTCTGTTTAAAAACATCCTCCAAAGAAGTGTTCTTTGCTGGAAATGGAATGAAACTTTAGATTCCTTTTATCATATGTAGTGGAAATGCCCTCATGCAAATAGATAGATAGATAGATAGATAGATAGATCAGAAATCCACAGTATAATAACACAAATTCTGAAAATTAATTTTGCTTTACATCCTGCTATGCTTTTACTTAATATGCTACATATGATAGAAGAAAAAATATCAATCCAAAACAGAAAAAACTCCTATTATATATGATAACAACTGCTCACATTGTATGTGCAAGTAATTGGAAAAATCAAATCTCCCCTACAGTGGAAGCCTGGCTATACAAACTATTTGACATGTTAAGTTTAGATAGATTAAAAATGATGTTAAAAGACAATAAATTTTAAAATTTAGAAGATGAATGGAAATAATTAATTTCATTTTTGAAATTAAGATGGGGAGATTTGATAATAAAATATTTAAAAAACTAAGCAGGCTGGAAATACAATAAAGATAGAGAGAAAACCATATATTACAATGGGAATATATACAGATATATATATATATATATATGGAGCAAAAAGTTAAAATTCCCCTTTTTAAAAAAGGAAAAAAGTATATGACACTAACAAAGCACTTAGACAGAAAGAGAATGTTTAAGTATAAGTTTGTGTCATGTTTTTAGTTTAGAAATATGTTTTAGATGTTATATTGTCTACTGTTAATAAGTATTTTTGTTTAGTCTTGATGTGTTATATTTGTTATGTTTGTGGAAATATTATGTGTTTTAATAAAATATTAATAATGTAAAAAAAGAGGTAGCATATTCCACTGTCAAACAGCTCTTACTGCATTTGAAGTTTATTGGACTAGGCATAACAATTATTACAGGCCCCTTAGCTAATCACGTCAACACACTCTGAACTAAATAAACATCATCTTCATCATCATTCTTTGATACAATACAGTACAATAATTAAGAGGACAGTCCTAAAGATCAGGGGGTGATGTCCAGAGCAAGAGGTGTGGTATCCCCCAGCAATCCCTCCCCATCCTTCCAGAACAGTGATTTCCAAAGTGGGTGGTATGTTCCCCCTGAGGGCAGTGGAAAGATCCAGGGGGTGGAGTGGGAGCCAGGACAGCAAGGGATGAGGGAAAGGGGGACAGCAGGGGAGTCTTCAGTCAAAGTATTGGGGCACAAAAAAGTCAAGGGAATCCAGTGGCCTTGAGGGCCATGGTGGGGATGAGGGTTGGATGGAATTTCTTTTCAGTGTCCCGGAAGACCAACATACAGCCTCGCTGGTCACTTTGTGTGGTGGTGTCTCCTGCTCTTCACTTGCCCACTCACTCCCTTAGCTGTGTCTTTCGCTAGTAGTTGATTGCTGCTCAGCCAGCAGTACTCGGTAGTACTCGGTTGCTGCTCGGTTGCCACTCCCAAAGTGACCAGGTGCAAAGGGAGGAGCAACTAAGATTGTGTGTTTTGAGCTTGCATTAGAAAAATAGACCTAATATCAAGAAATACTCATGGGAAGCACTAGGATTGTTGCTTATGAAGAGGGCAGTAGCCCAAAAAGTTTGGGAGCACTGCTCCAGAAGAACGGAATTTACTGTATTCTCCAAGGTATACGCGGTTCTCAGCTCAGTTTGGGAGTATGTCTGAGGAACAAGAGGTCTAAAGAACTTGTAGACCTCTTGTAGAGGGGACATGCTGCCAAACTGTTCAGTTTCTGTCAACACCTTCCAGCAAAGAACTGTCATTGTGATAGCCACAGCAATATAATGCTTTGACATCTTCCATGGAGAACCTCCCTGAGTAGATTGTCTTTTTCTCTTTTTCCTTTCTCTTTCTTTTTCACTTTCGCCCTCTCTCCCCACACCGTAGGATATTGGTCAGACTCAGAGGGGCCATATGATTGCAACCTATGTTTTTAAAAGAAAGACCTTCCCACATGCTTACAAGCTGAAAAGGACAGTGCAGTTAAGAAAAATGGATGGATGCAGAGAAAAAAAGAGAGAGAGAAATGCTACCTACAGAGTAATTTATACAGTATATAAAAATTAAGTTGCCCTTTTCACTGCAAACTAACCTTTCCACTTTGTCCAACTCATATTTTCTCATTTTTTTACCTAGAAAAGAAACAACACTTGGTTAATTTTAATCTGAACATTCAGGTCAGTGACATAAAATTTGGTGAGAGCAGAAAGGTTGTGATGAAATGGATTAAACATCTTTTTTATTTAAAAAAAGCACTTCCTAAATCATCACAAAACTAAATGCTATAAAACAATAACAGTCTGGTATAAAAAATTAAATCACATATATACGAACAGAACAGAGCAAAAACATAAACATTTAGCATACAAAGCTTTTATTTACACAGTCCTTCTTCCTTCTTCCTTCTGTACACACTATCTAGAGAGGGTACCCATGAATGTGTCTTCTTTTCAACATAAAGACTTACTTCTGTGTGTGCAGAGGGAAAGTTCTTCTGTATCACACTTTGGATTCCTGCCTATTGACCCTGGACTGCAAATTCAGGCCTTAATCCCATTGCCAATATTGAATAGAGTAAAGCCATTAAACCAATGGGATTTACCTATACATGTCAGCTCTCCATTCAACAAGTGATTGAGTGGATTCTCCTCTACTTTGGACTAATCCACACAGTTCTAGCTTCAGTGCCATTTTTACATATATGCTTACACAGATAGACATAAAGACATATCTTTTTGATATTTTGCTCTCCTTTTTGTACAGAGTAAATTATATCAAAGAAAGAAAGAAAAATCTCTAGTGAAAAAGAATTCACATTGGGTGTTGTGACAGTTCTTGTAGAAAGTACAAACATTCAGAAATGCAGGATGTCATCATAGAATATACAGCACTCAAGTGTGGGAATTATGTAAAAGTTAGATAAAATATTAATAATACTGGTCAGATATACTGACAGCACAATATAAAATAGAAGAAAAGGGATAAAAAAACATACGTCTGTATGAATTCTCATAAAATATAACCAACAAAGGGGAGAGGATGAATAAAATTCCAAACAACTCACTACAAACTTAATAATGTTAATAAATTAAACATAAAACATAGAATGTGTTGGAAGAGTTATTAAAGACAGATGGTCAATGGCTTAACAAAAAAGACAAGTCATATGAATATGAAATCCATTGTCTTCAATTATAAATTTCATATTAAATGAAAGATAATAATCATTTTGAAATTATAGCCAGTCTTCATCAACTCTTCCAAAAGAAGCCATAAATCACAAGAAGTTTCCTTACACAGTTGTATTTGTGGGATTATTCTTTAATTCAAGCAGTCATTGCTTGGTGCTATCAGAATACTAAAACATGAATGTCAATGCAACAAGATAGCTTGTGAAGCAGCCTTACTTCTCATCATCTTTCAGGACTTCCTGTAAATCCCGCTTCTGGCTGATGGAGCGTGTGTATATGTATGAAGCAGCTCACAGTTCTGATTAAAGAGCAAAGATATCAATGGCACAAAACACACTGTAGAAATAAACGAGTTTGAGACTGCTTTAATTGCCCTGGATCATTGCTAAGGAATTCTAGGAACTGTCATTTTGGTCTACATTTAGCCTTCTCTGTCAGAGAGACCTGGTGCCACAATACACTATAATTCCCAGGTTTCCCTAGCACTGAGCCAGGGCAGTTAATATGGTCTCAAACTGGATTATTTCTGCAGTGTGTTTTGGCCTGATGTCTAAAGAAAGCTCTCTAGGATATTAAAATACTCTGAACTAAACTACTTTCACTTTTGGTAAAAATGAGAGAATAAGTGGGTGGGAAGTGATGAGGCAGAAGGATCTCTAAGAGTATCAGTATCCATTTTAGAGAGGTTAGGATAAGTGGATAAAAAAGTAGGAGATTTGGAGTCCTTGAAAGCTATCACTGCTGCTCTCCCTAAGATACCTTTTAAATACCATATTTCCAATTTCCTTTAATAGCCCAGAATCTACTTGTGGTTCACTCTCTCATCTCTTGACTTACAGCTTGCCTTGCCTTGTGAATTTTGAAGTTCCAAAAAATTAATCAATAAAATGCTTTGTTTAAAGCACAGCGCACACCACGTATTCCATACTTACATTTTATTTGCCACAGTGCAAGTGTCAAGGGGAAAACACAGGTCAAAAGAGCACACAGAATTAGCACTGGATAATACTAAGGAGGCAAACACAAACACAAGGCTTTTAAAGCTGCTACAGTTCAAATTACGTTTGTTAACCAACAACAACAACAACAACAACAACAACAATATTTATTTATAGCCCACTCCTCTGTCCAGGCAATCGGAGTGGGGTACAACAAAGTTTAAAAAAACTCAGGATAAAACAATTCAATAACACATTACCCAACCTCCCACCCCTTAAAATTAGATTAAACAAGTAATGAGTTCAAACTAAACATGATTACAAACAATTAAAACATCCTCATGAAGCAACCATTGATAGTATAGTATAGTATATGCTCCAACATTTCCCTGATGAAAACTGGAATGTGGTCAAGATGATAAAAGTTATTAATAAGGAAAAACACAAAAGCTAGGATAGGCTGTAGCAGTTTGCATCTTTTTTTTAAAATCTCAGCCTACTGGGAAGGGCAAGATGCCTCTCTTTCCTCTCCCCCGGGTCTTAGCAAAGGTAGTCCTGTTTAAACCTCCATCATCCCACTTTTCCAGCCACTTTGAAAATGTCTCTGTTTTCAACCCATTTTTCCCCTTTATCCTCACTTTATTTAAGTTGATGCAAATGGAGTTCAAAATGGAAAGGTAGGCCTGGTACAGACAGGTGGGAGTGGCATCATGGGGTCAAAACTAGGGCTCGGAAATGTGCAGCAACCACACACACCCAAACCCTAGTTCACGCTGGTGGTGCCATGACTGCACGGCCCTGCTCACACAGGGCATGCATCTATTATGCAAGCATGGCCCAGCATCCACATGTCACCACGCCACACTTGCATCACTGGTGCACCACAGTGCATCAATGGCGCACTCATGGCATTGGGCACGCACTCCTAAAAAAAACCTAGAAAAACCAGGTCCTTTTAGGTGCAGAGGGATGCCACACGGTTTGGCAGCAAAAACAGGCAGCTCCAGCCCACCCTTTCAGAGTGGTCTGTCAAACCCTGTAGTTTGCTCTCAGTCCACTCAGCAGGAGGGAGAGAAAAGGATAAGGGGAAGTCTTTTCTTTCCTTGTAAACTCAGGCAAAAGCAAACTGCCACACACTCTCTTAGCCTATGTATTCTTCCTTATTAATAACTTCTGCCTTTTTGACCACACTGTGATGTAGCTTAACCACATTTTTCATCTGTGAAATGTTAGATTATCTCATTGCTAAGTGCCTTATCCCCAACAGAATAAAGGCACATCTAATTTTAAAACCGGGTATTATTGCACTCACCAGTGGCCAGGAAAAAGGAAACCTGTATGCAGCCCAGATCCCAGACAGTGGCTTTTTGAAAAAGAGATTTTGCCTTTTTAAAAAAGCTGCTGGATAAGCATAGCTGGGATCCAAGCTGCATACAGGTTACATAACATTCACCCAGCCACTGGCGAGTGCAATAACACCCGGTTTCAAAATTAAATGTGCCTTTATCCCATCCATGATAAGTTGCTTTCAAAGCAATGCAATAATCTCCATGTCTGATCAGAGGTCCAGGGTCTCTATACAGATATGCTATCATTGGGTAGAGTGAGGCAGTTGCCTCAGGCAGCAAGTTTAGGGTCTCATGAAAGGTCAAAAGATTGTTAGTTGTTTGCTGTGCTTCTATTTCTGCTGTCATGGGATTGGGGAAGTTTTTAAGCTTGCCACTTCTGGGACCTTCTGCCTCCTGTGCAAATTAACTTGCCTGGCTTTGCATACTGTTCACCTTGACTTGAGAATGGAGGGCAGCATCTGCTGCTTTTCCTCAGGCAGCAAAATAACATGGCCTTTCACTGCAGATAACACATATTTCAATTTTTAGAAAAAGTGAGCAACTGACTAACAAATGGTTATTTGGACAGGTGTTATAATTATCCAGTCTGTTTCACAATACCTTTTTTGAAAAATCCAAAATGGTCTGCCCTAAAGAAAAGAAACAAAAATGTTATAACAAATCATGAGAACACATTATACATCTTTTATGAATACTTTTCTTGACTGATGGCTTCAGGAGATATCATTTACCCTCTTATGCTTTTCGCATATTTACCCAGAGTTTGACTGCTGGGAGGCAAGTGAGCCTAGATAAACATTATACTTAAACTGGTATTTTTCATAGGATCCTCATACATTACTCACATATTACATATTTAAAAGCTTGTTGTATTTTTAAGTACTTCTATAAACAAGCCAAGATTCATATGTACAGCATCTCAGCAAAGAAACAAGTTTGTATCCCTGATAGTGAATAGAAACAACATGTCTACGGTATAAAACTACACCTACTCCAAGAATGACATAGTTTAGGAATAATTAACTGGCAATTGAAATGATTAGTAACATCTGTTCAAATGCCTGGGAAACACTTTAACCTGCTCCCAAAAGAATAATAATGTCAAGGTGAGATAGGTCTCTCTGGAAAGGCATTTCATCATTTTCCACATCTTCTTTTGGAAAAGGTGTTTAGAGGAAGGTCTATAAAATATAGACCTCCACAAATTAAATTTGGAGGAATGTGGTCATTGATTGTGGAAGGGAAAGTTCTCCCACAAATGGTATATAATGGAAGTTATGACTAGATTATTTTGAAACATAACATTTTAAAAGGCATGTTTTGGCATCCTATGGAAATCCAATCAGAAAGTACATTGGAGTGGCATGGGTATAGATATTTTTGAAATCTAATGGATCATGAAGTTTCTAAACATCCTGGAGAGTGTTACTTCTGCCCACCCACAGGACACAAACAGACTGCATTGGTCCACAAATTCTTCAATATTTCATTTGTCGTAAGGATTTTTTTGTGTACACAAACACACTCTGAGATCATCTGTTTAGAGAGTTGCAATATCTATACACACATGAGATATTTGCATATTTTCTGAGAGAAAAAGCATTATCAACAAAAAGAAAAGAACAGAAGAAATGGAATTCTGAAGGACAAAGAAAGGACTCCATCAGAAAGAGAGGTATACACAAAATATTCCTCATTACTTTTCTGGGTAGGTACGCAAAACGAAATTTGAAACCAATTGCTTTGGCAAGCTGTATGGGAAACAAAGAAGCTCATGAGCAGCAGAAAGGGATATACCAGTAATGCCTGATTTCTTTAGTTCATACACATACAACCCATTTGAGATGAGAAATGTGATTTCAGCATTTGTGTTGCAGAGTGCTCTTGAGTGACCTCTGGAAAATGTGTCTTGCTAAACAGTTCTGAATTTGAGTTATGTAAACAGTGAGTTCTATATTTTTAAGAGGGAAATATTTTACATATCACAAAATGAAGAGCTTGTTTTTACACACACACACACACATATATATTAAAAATCTCAATTTAATGTAGAGTTGGATGTGCATCTTCCTTTCTCTGGACATTTGCTACATTTCAGCCTTCTGTCCAGGAGGAATTCCATACTCTCCAGGAGGAATGGAAAAATCAATCCATCAAAAGGCATGTTTTGGTGACCATCTCCCTTTGAGGAAGAGAATGGAAGGGCTACGAAGGCATGCAGAACGGGCCAGAAAAAGCTACTCTCCCTTTCTTTTCTTGTGTGGTAAAGTTCCAAGTTCCATTTATCAGTGGCACTATATAATGCAGGAGATATTATCAGTAGTATTCAAATATCTCTTGCCACTTTTCTCACTATCTAAGATTCAAGTTAATTGAGACGCAATTTGTATTGTGTTATGATGAATTACCTACACCTTACCCAGCTAACATATTTAACTGCTGTTCATGTGGGTGGCTCAAGGTCAAACTAGACAGTAGTCCTCCACTGTCAAACATAATTACAGTAACAGAGCACCATGTTCATAGCTACGTCTTCTGATTCAAACCCCAGAATCCACTTGCACAATCCTGGTGCAATTGCTTTTCACAAGATACCTCACAATTCATTACTCAGCATCCTGCTCTCCACTGCCTCAAAACTCCTTTATTTTGAGCAGTTGCCTGGCCTCTAAGGTGGTCTAAATTGTGGTTGTTATAATGGTGTCATAGAATCATAGAATCACAGAGTTGGAAGAGACCACAAGGGCCATCCAGTCCAACCCCCTGCAATGCAGGAACTCTCAATCGAAGCATCCCCGACAGATGGCCATCAAGCCTCTGTTTAAAGACCTCCAAGGAAGGAGACTCCACTACACTCAGAGGGAGTGTGTTCCACTGTCGAACAGCACTTACTGTCAGGAAGTTCCCCCTAAAGTTGAGGTGGAAACTCTTTTCCTGCAATTTGCATCCATTGTTCCGGTTCCTGTTCTCTGGAACAGCAGAAAACAAGGTTGCTCCCTCTTCAATGTGACATCTCTTCAGGTTTTTAAACAGGGCTATCATATCACCTCTTAACCTTCTCTTCTCCAGACTAAACATCCCCAGCTCCCTAAGTTGTTCCTCATAGGGCATGGTTAGCAGACCCTTCACCCTCCTTTGGACACACTCCAGTTTCTTCACATTCTTTTTGAATTGTGGTGCCCAGAACTGTCACAATCATAAATGTGAATTACAATATTTATGGTGTCACAAGGATGGCTTATGACATGATAAATACTAACAGGTTGCCAATCAAAATGTTCAGCATGAGATATTTATTTATTTATTTACTTTCAGAAGTGCTCCCCAAGTAGTACTGAAAGACATTTGTTTGTCATACCACATTATTTTCCTCACATAAATCTTTAAAATAAAAACGTTTTGTTTACATATGTGTCACTGGAAGAAAAAGCTTAATTTGAAAGTCTGATTGCTGAAGAATGCATCTCTGAGGAAACTCCATTGTGGAAAGTAAAATGGGTTAATTGTACAGGAATACACATTCCCTTTAACATCCAGTATAACTGTTAAATAGTTCAGCTTGGACATCAATTACAATAATAACAACAGGATGAAGTACAATAAACAAGATGATGTCCATAAAACTAAAAGGAAAGTTATTACTTCTGCTTGGTATTTGTACTTGTTGCAGAAAGAGTAGCATCTGCTGTAAGTAAACAATAACCATTTTCATTCCTCTCATTTGAGGAATATTGAGTGCATGGGGTAGATTGTACGGAAGAAGGTGGTCCTATAAATAGGTTGGACCCAAGCCATGTAAGGCTTTAAAGGTCATAACCAACACTTTGTACTGTGCCTGGAAACCAATAGGCAGCCAGTGGAGTGATTTTAGAATAGGTATTATACGGTCTCTCCTACTTTTTCTGGTAGAATCGTACAAGCCATTGTTTTTCCTATTACCATGTACGGTTGTGAGACCTGGACAGTTAAGAAAGAAGATAGGAGGAAAATGGATTCATTTGCGATATGGTGCTGGAGAAGAGAGCTGAAGATATCATGGACTGACACAAAGAGAAAGAAATGAGTCTAGAACAGATCAAGCCTGAAATCTCCCTGAAAGCCAAGATGATAAAGTTGAGGTTGTTTTACTTTGGTCACATCATAAGAAGGAATGACTCACTGGAAAAGATAATAATGCAAGGAAAGGTGGAGGGATATAGAAAGAGAAAAAGACCATATGCTAGATGGACAGATTCTATAAAGGAGGTCACAGTCAGGGGTATGAATTTACAGGACCTAAACAGAGCAGTGGAAGATAGGGAGTCTTGAAGATGTCTCCTCCAGAGGGTTGTCATAAGTCGGGATCGACTTGAGGGCAATTAACAACAAACAGCAAAAAGTTGGAAGGGACCACAAGGACCATGCAGTCTGACCCCCTGCCATGCAGGAATACACAATCAAAGTGCTCCTGACAAATAGCCATTCAGGCTCTGTTTAGAAACCCTCGAAAGAGGAGACTCCACCACACTCTTGAATTTATCACATGGAGGTCCTTCCATGTGATAAAAGTCACCTATACACACCCCAAACGTCATGGAAGTGCCATGGGTGTGATCCCCCATGGCGCTATGGAAGTTTAATTGAGATTCCTGCTCGGTTCCTGTATTGCAATCGTAACCAGTGCAGCCTCCTGGAGCCCTTTTCTTATTAAAGAGAAATTGTTAATAAGAAAAGGGCTCCAGGAGGCTCCACTGGTTATGATTACATGAAGGGAACTGAACAGGAGCCTCAATTCCACTTGAGTAACACCATGGGAGATCACACCCATGGCACTTCCATGACGTTTGGGGTGCGTATAGATGACGTTTATAACATGGAAGGACTTCCATGTGATAACACTCCTCTGAAGCAGCTTATGTTAGCTTAAATCCATTGCTCTGTGTCCTAGATTTTGGAGAAACTGAAAACAAGCTTGCTCCATCTTCAGTGTGGCATCCTTTCCCAACCAAACATCTAATTTTAAGAGACAGAGATTTCAGCAGCACAGGATGATGAGACAACCTAACTCATCAGATATTTACAATGAACAGTTATATTCTTAACAATTTATGCTACATCAACTGTAAATAAGTGATTGCTTGCAGTTAGGCATCAGATTGTACCTGTACCTGTAGTAGGAGGGTCAGTCTCTGTGGTAACAATGTCATTTTTGATTGACTCATACTGGAAATTGGTTGGCAATGATTTGTTGTTTTCTGATGGATTATCAGTTGCAAGAAAGGCAGTGACTCTTGACACAGAAGATGTGGGCAGTGTTAGACCATCAGTAGCTGAAGGGGTTCTTATGGAAGTAGGTTTAGTTGTTACGAGAAAAGAAGGAATTGTAGTAGTAACTGCAATGGCTGTTGGCATAGAAGATGTTGATGGCATTAGATGATCAGTAGTAGTAGGAGTAATTGAGGAAGCAGATTTACTTGTTAAGAGAAAAGAAGGAGCTGTGGTAGTAGGTGATAAAGAGGATGTGGGCAGCATTAGGCCACTAGTAGTATTAAGGGTTGTTGGGAAAGCAGATTTAGTTGTTAAGGGAAAAGGGGGAGGTACTGTGGAGATGGTTGTTAAAGAGGTAGTGGTAAGTGTGGTAGTAGTCCTTTGAGATGTAGTGGTCATAGTTGTGGTGGTGGTGGTGATTGCTGTAACAAAACAACAAAATTATACAATATTTCAACATGATATCTATGCATTTGGAACAAAACAAATGAAAAACAAAAAACATGCATTCAACCAAATGTAGATGGCAAACTATTTAAAACTGAGTTTCAAGGATAAGTCAAACAATGTACACACATGTACACTCACAAAGTGAAGATGAATTGTGCAGTTAGTATAACTTTCATATATTTCATACCACTGAGGACAAATCTTTCTATCATAATATAATCTGACAGTGGATTCATTTCTTGAAATTGACAAATAATAATACAATACTATAAACTTCTGTTTAGTCCTTCTCAAGATACATTTTGCTAAATACTCATCTATATAAAAAGGAGAGCCAATGTGGTATAGTGGTTTGAGTGTTGGATTAGTTCTTCAGAATACCATGGTTTGAGAATTGGATTAGGTCTTCAGGAGTCCTGGTCTATGGAGCAGCAAAAAAGAAAGCTAGGTCATGGAAATGCATTAAGTGACCTTGGCTAAGTCACATTTTCTCCATCTCACAGGAAGGTAATGGCAAACCCCACCTAAAAAATCTTGCAAAGAAAACTCTGTGATGGTCATTTTAGGGTCACTATAATCTGGAAAGGACTTGAAGGCACCCAACAATAACAACAACAAGAAGGACATATTTAGCAGCCATCATTAGATGCAGTCAAAAGATAGCTCATGCAGCTTGTCTCCATCTCATTGTGAAATAATTTTAAATTAAGTCAAACTACACCAAGTTTACACTTTTATCCTCCTGTTTCATCAGTGGGTCTTAGAAGAAAGCCATTACACTGTATGTGCTTAATTGTTGCTTAGATATCAGTGGAGTTTAGAAATTCTTTGGTCTTGCTGGATTTTTCTAAAACACAGTAAAGTTACTGTACTATACTACACTATGAATGACCTGGGCCCAGATTATGCAGTTTTAAATACAGTGTTGTAGATCCTATTGAATTCAGTGTATGATGATATGTACACATCTTACTGGTTGTGTAAGCATGTAATATAAGGCTGCAATTGAAATAACTCCAGCTGAACTCAGTGGGGTTTATTCAGAACAGATATGCTTAGAATTGTGTTGGAAGTTACTTTTTCTATATTCTGCATTTCTATGTGTGTTGGTGTTTTGTTTTGTTTTTTATTATTATTCCTATGTATATATCTCCTTTCATCCAAGAAGCTCATGACAATATACACAGTACTTTTCCTCATGTATATCTTCAGAATATGAACCTGCAAGATAGGCTAATTTGAGAAATAGTGATTGGACCAAATAGTGAGTTTCATGGAGATTTGAACCCTGGTTTACCAAATTCTAGTCCAGTAATCTAACCACTAAACCACATTGGTTCTCTGCTTCATTGCTCTCAAAATGCTGCACAAAAACAAACAAACAAACAACATAACAAGTCAGTAACAACAACAGATTGGTCAAATTGGTCTACCTTATGTCACCATTCTATATGTTCCTACAAAGGCTGGTGTTGATTTTGTTCTAAACCTTGTATTTTGAACTATGTTAAACATGAGATTTCAATTAGCTTTTCCCCCCCTATGTCCATTTTTTTTTCTTTCAGATGTTGAATTTAATTTCATGTTGTTATATAATATTCTAATTTCTTTGCATCCAGGGAACTTTTCACCTTCAAGATTTCTCTAGGGTAAAACTGGAGTGGGCAAGATTTGGCCCTCTAGATATGGTTGGACTCTAAATTCCAGCAGTCCTAGCCAACGCAACCAATAGTGAGGAATACAGCCCAAGAATATTTAGAAGGCCACATATCCCCCATCCTGCACATAGATACTGTCCACCAAGTGAACTTCATCTAAGCTGGTTGGATCCACAGTCTTCTATTTAGAGTCTTCACAGAACAGGGAGAATAGAGAGAAGATAATAATCCCACTCACCTCTCTCAACTTGCAGATTCAAGGTCTTTTTTATGTCATTGAACCAGCCTTTGATTTCAACACGACAACAGTACAATCCTTTGTCTCCTTCATTCAGGTTTGCAATAGTCAGCGACACATCTCCTCTAGTCACATATCCCTTTAGTTGATATCTTTGTGACTTTTTTGATGTCACCCTCCTTCCATTTGTTCGGAGAATTTCATTACTGCATTTAGAGTTTGGGCAACTGCCTCGGCCCCAGCACATGTCAGTAAGATCACTTAGCTTTCGGACATTGTAGGTGCATGGCAAAGTGATAGCTTGGCCCACCACCCCTCTTACTACATTTTGGGATAAGGTGCCTACTGAGAAGAAAGGAAAAGAGAAAAAGGTCAAGAACATATTTATTTCACAATATGCACTCTAGCTTTTCTGAAATGAAGGAACACATTTAATAAAAAAAATTTAAATTGTAGGAAGTTTCTCACACTTATTGAGATGTCTGTTATGATCACATATGTATGAGATGGTTGTAATGACCATAAATATATGACCACAAAAGTTTCAACTGTTCAGATGACAGATATGTCAGAACTATTACTTTGAAATAGTTCTGCTACTTCAAAGAAAGGGAATATTGTAAGTTTTTATTGGAATTAAAATGGTGTAAATATTACACAATGATTCTCTTTTAGCTTTTATCACTGCTAGACAATTATGAATGGATAACTTGAAGTGGGGGAAGGGGAAGTGAGAAATATGGGGGATAAATGAAATTCACATACTGCAGAGACCTAATCAATCAATTAATTGGATGCACACTGTTAGTAATTACCACAGTATTTATTTATGACTTTAATTTGTTCAGATAATTACATGAATTTATTAAACAGTTTTCTGTAAAATGTATAGAAAACAATTCACATAAATATATAATCACACTTTTATATTTTAAAATGGATTTTAAATTCTTCATAGCTAAGCCACTTTTCTACAATGGCAAAGAATAATACAATACAACATCAATGCCCTACTGTGCCTACCCCTTCCTCTGGCTAACATCCAAAAACCACTGAAAACCAAATTGGAATACACCACACACTTAATCTGTTATTATGTGATTATTAGTATTATTTTTCTATCACTCTGCATTGATGAGAGAAGCAGGGATAAGGGTATTATTGAGTTAGAATTTAGCTAGCCTATAACAGTTCCACAGGGATCCACAGATGCTACCAGTTGGTGATCTTTGCCATTTCCCCCCTCCTCCTTCAGTAGAGTAACTCATAGAACAGCAGATGGGGTGGGCATAGGACCTTTAGAAGGAGATGGGGATCAATAAATGTCACCTCCCTCCCCAATTTCCAGCAGTGGCTGCAAGTGTGTTGTGAATGGAACTCCACTTAGAGATGCTCTCACTGTAGAATAAATGTTTTGGCTCCAACCCACTGTTTGACTAGCCATTGTTGCAAATCCCATTTATTACATCTGTAGTATAAATCTGAAAACTACGGTGTCATTCCTGGAATCCATCCAGCCTGATCTTACATGTTCACTCTGAGCTTTCCAGGCCCTCCTGGAATCTCCATCAGCAACCAAGGCCATATATATACAATCTACAATATCAATTTACTCTGGAACTGTGACTTATGTCACTATAACCAAAGCATCCTCTATTCTGGGAGGAAGCCAGAGCTCCTTTTGTAATGCTGGCTCTTTCATACTTGGCCTTTTGCTGAAGTTACTCTAGTAAAAAGAAAGTTAAATGGAAATGGAATAGTTTTCCTGCTTAAATCCACTGCTTGCAGTAGGGTCAAAAAAAGCCATGGATTTGCAACATTCTGCCCATTCCATTCTCTTACAACCTTCCTTTCCCTTGAGTTTGACTATTTATCATCAGTATCTTTCTTGTCCTCTGTATGAAGTAACTTCTAATATTTAGCTGAGTGGAGGGCATAAGGGTCAGTGCACAACGGCTGTGGCTGTTTAAATTACACAGGGCACCTCTGTTCCTAGGCCTGCTTGTTGAAGCAGCAAAATGACCCTCTGTGATTCTAATCCCTGTCCAGTTTAGTGATCCCAAAGAGGGCCACAGGCATCAAATGTGCCAGCCTTGATTCTGCTGAGTGGCTCTTCTTTGGAGTTCTGTGAATGTCATTTTCTCTTGGCAGGATTCCCAGGTAATGTGCAAAGACTCCTCCAAATGGGTCCACATAATTTTCATGCAACATTCCCCAGGTAACACTAGACTGTTTTGCTGTAGGATATGTTATTGGGATGATATTCCCATTCTTTTAATGCTTTTGCACTTGCCCCTCAAGATGTACAAATTTCACTAATACTCTCATTACTATACAGGCAGAATAATTACTTGGGTGGTCACAGGTGACAAACTAGCAGGTAATGGAATGGAAAGCAAAGTCATTAGCCCATCATTACAAAGCTGAAGTTCGGTAATAAGTGTTTCCTTTGTAGGATGTAGGTTAAGTATAAATTAAATTGTGATCAAACATAAAATACCACTATAAGAGTTCTGTTTTTTGTATTTAGATTGTATCACAAAGCCCCTCATTTAATGTTTGCCTCTGTGGCTACTGAAATAAAAGAGAATGGCAGAAAAATAATAATACATGATTAGTTCAACTGATGGGATGTCTAAAGATGAATCACTTTGTTAGAGTTTGAAAAAATCATTTGTTCAGACTGCACTTCAGACTCCTACTTTATATGACCTCTGACCATGCCGACTGCAGAAGTCTTCAAAATTATAACCCAGAAAAGTTATTTCCAAGCTCTACTTTGACTCAAGCAAACATGAGAAGTATATAGCAGCACTAAATGATAGCAGTGGCATTGAATTTTTAAAAAAAGTTTGAAAAATTTAATTCTGCATTTTAAATAGGATTCAGTTTTGTATTGCCTTTTACTTCCTTTCTGGCATTCTTTAGCCCTTTGCTTGTATCGCTTTTCTGCATCACAGTATATGTCAGGTGCACAAAAAGAAAGCAGCTAATTTCCAAGGGAGGACAAAAGGAAAAAGGAACTTTCTTTTGCCAACAAATAGGGTACATTGACAGCAAACAATGTTTAAAACTTCTTACTATGGTTAAGAAGGATAACAAAAGGTCATTGTCTAATTAAAAATAACAGGGAAATAAGCATTATCACATTGGTCTGTGGGGGTTTTTTTAAGCAGCAAGAGTCTTGAATCTAAATATTCCATTTGTCTGAATTGCCTAAATTGATTTGATTTATATCCCATCAACACTAGAACACAGCGCATCTCTCAATAAGAAAAAAAATACATATATTTCAAAACATAATGGCCCTAGTCCTGTGTAGGAAGAATAGCATAAACTTCTATCACACTACACCCTGGACACATCTACACTGTAGAAATAATGCAGGTTGACACCACTTTAACTGCCATGGCTCCATTCTATGGAATCCTGGGATCTGTAGTTTTGTGAGGCACCAAGTGAGGCACCAAGAACTCTTTGGCAGAGAAGGCTAAAGTCTTTGTAAAACTACAGCTTCTACAATTCTATAGGATGGAGCTATTGCACTTAAAGTGATGTCAAACTGCATTATTTCTAAAGTGTAGATGCACCCCTTTTCTCCTCACTCCTCACGCATAAGACTTGATCTTCTTCAGGGAGCCTCACAACATGGTCATCAAGTGATCAGTGGATAGTGGAGGAGACCACTGAGAAGCATTTTGCTATGTTTTGATAGTTGATTGCACAAAAACATCTTCCAGGACCTCTGAAGTACTCCCAGGAGGTCATGAATAAGAATTTCCTTGTGGGTCCAGCTATTGGAGCATAACTAGACAGTTCTTGGCTGCCCACTGCCATCCTTCAGCTTCTACATGGACATATTGGGAGAGGGAGGCAGCAGCCACTGCAATCCAGGGAATAGTTGTTACACAAGGGTGGTAATGAATTTCTCCCTCTGCAATGACCATAAAACAGACATACGCAGATGTAAGTTGGACTTATGCCTGCATATGTTACTAACAAGATACCAGCTATAGAGTTGTTTTGCTGAAACACAGCTAAACTAATTAAAATATTAAATTACATGAAAAAATGATTTTAAAACATATCAATAAAAGGTACAACACATATTCAGTGAAGCAGCCCAACTTGTGAGTTCTATATGGACTACTAGTTGATTAGGAGTTCCTGCACAGCAGGGGGTTGAACTGGGTGGCCCTTGTGGTCTCTTCCAACTCTAAATTTCTATGATTCTATGATTCTATGATGTGTTACTTTTGTTTATAGTTTTAGAAATTTGGCCTGTCATGGAAATTCCCTCTGAAACAATAGAGCATGTACTGCAGCCACTGACTCAAAACCATAAGATTGTGAATTCAATACTAGCCAGGGCTCAAGCTCGACTCAGGCTGGCATCCTTCCGTGGTCACTAAAATGTGTTTCTCAGCTTGTTGGGGGCAATTCGCTTACAGTTGTAAACCACTTAGAGACTGCTTAGTTCAGTATGAAGCGGTATATAAAAGAAGATGCTATTGCTATTGCTACGTTTCAAACACAATTTATTTTTCTAGCTAAAATGTGTTTTTCATATTTTAAAAAAAAGTTATTCTTCCCCAAAATGCCTAAACCATTTGGTGGTGTTAGAAGTGGTAACTAAACACTAGATTCTTTTCCCTATAGTGCATCCTCTACAAAGTGAATTCCTTGTCTGTAGAAGCTCCGTCCTCTTCTAACATCATAAAACACACCAAGATTTCTCTAAGGCTGTAAGTCCTTGATGGTAAGAGAGGACATGAATGTAACATGGAATACAGTCCTATGTGGGGCTACATTCACATGATTCTCACCCTATGTACACTATATACACTTACTTGCAAGTGCATTCCATTGAACTCAGTGGGACTTATTTGAGCAGAAGGAAAGACCTAGCAACTTTTGATTTGTGGCAGGGACTATCTCAATCTGTCCCAGGGGTGTTGCTAGGGGTGTGCGGGGTGCAGACTCCATCAGGTGACACCTCAGAAAGAGGTGTCACGTGGTGTACTGTTTGGAAGGGGCTGCTTTCCTGGTCTGGCAATTAAATTGGTAGGAAAGAGAAGAGAGGGAAGAATCTTGCCCTTCCCAGTAGGCTCAGGCATATGCAAACTGTTGCAGCTTCACCTAGCTTGTGTGTTCTTCCTGTTCATACCCTTTGCCATCTTGATCATACCCTGATGTTGCTTGGCCACAAGTGTCCTAGATATCCTTTGTGAAGTGTTGGAGGGTATGAGATTGTGTGGTAATAAATATATTTTCCCTACTTTCACTACTAGTTGATCACTAGTGCAGCAGGTTAGATACTCCTGTGAATCTAAAACTCTATATCAGCAAGACATCACTGTTGATAGTAAGAATTTAAAATAAAGGTAAAAACCAATGGATACATTCTGATAACAAATTTGTATTGTTTCACCAAAAACACCATTGGAAACATTTTTAAAATTCCCTGTAAACTAAAATCCAGAATTTCAAGAATTTACCCTCACTGATACATGACTGTAAAAAAAAATTATTACAAATGTTTCTCATTTGTAACTGCATGAGTAGAAGGAGGAACATAGCATCTGTTTTGTTACATGTTAAACAATGAAACCTATCTCACCTGGTATTTGATTTTTTTTCTGATAAAAATGAAAAATAGCTACTTACCTATACAAATATGAAGCATGATCCATATGTGAAACAGCAGTATGCATGTCATGCTTACAGTTCACAGACTCCAGGAGTATTCTGTAAATAAGCACTCCTCAAGTCTTATTCCATTTGGAAGTGCTGAGTGAGCCTTGCCTATTCTTCATTTCTCTATTTTGTGTTAAAGCATCTTAACCCCAATGACTGTGTGTTTCTAAGGGTCAAACAGATGTGATGCAAGCTATCCAGAGTTGAACTTCCTGAGATTTATTGTAGTAATGACATGGAGAGAAGGTGTTGATTCTTTGATTTCTGTGTCATGGCACATTCAACCTGTGGTTGTTAATCCAGAAGTACTTTTATGTTAGAATTGTGCTGACAATTAGAATAGATGCCTTAAAGTATCTGGGATGTCTTCTCAGATTTTCCAAGCATGTTTCTTTCAGTCCTAAATATGATATTATTTTGCTTTCTTGTCTGTTCTAGTTATAGTGTTACCAGAAGCAATTTCTTCACCCTTTCACTTGAATATGCCATTGAAAGCCTCAAATTCATCCTGTTGCGTACGACAGGGCTTCTTAAGCTGATGCAAGGGACCAGCAGAGTTCTTTCCCCAAAGTACAGGAACCAGCAGACCACCACTTTGACTAGAACTGGTGTAAGAGATAGATTAGGGAGCCAGCATAATGTATTGGTTTGACCAATATGGAGTTTATTGCATTTTTAAAAAGCGACTTACTCCTTCCATTTTACAATTGTTTATGGGATGCAGCTGGAAATTATTGCAATATTTTATCAAAGTCTGTTTCTTCATCCTCTATCTGTTGTGATTTTAGATTTAGTTTGTACTTTTCTTTAAGTTGTCTATACAGAAACCAGTTACACGTCATGTTTTCTTTACCCATTTCCTCTATTTTCTTAAATTCATATTCACCATGTTTTTTCACCAATAGATCAGTGTATGTAGCCCAAGTTGTGGTTTTTATTTTAACCTTCCTATAAAAAGCTTCATTGACTGATGTCCATTTTGGTATTTTCTGTATGAAGATTGTCTTATATTTTGTCCAGACCTTAAGTAAGGATTTTCTTAATAAATGATTATTAAAATTCCTGTCTACTTTGGCTTTATCATACATTAAGTAAGCATGCTACCCAAACTCATTACCTACTCCCTCTAAATGTAATAGTTTTTCATTTTTCAATTGTATCCAATCTTTTATCCAGGCAACAAAAGTGGTAATATAATTTGAAGTTTGGAACCCATAGACCCCCCCCCCCTTTCCTTTCTATCCTGTAATATTTTAAATCTCACTCTTCGTTTTTTTCCCTTCCCAAATAAATGTAGTAAGGTCTTTATTCCATTCTCTAAATGTTTTATCTTCAATAGGGATTGGAAGACTCTGTAGGAGAAAGAGTATTTTTTATGTTATGTTCATCTTAATTGATGCAATCCTACCTAACCAAGATAGACCCAAATTGGTCCACTTCTGAAGATCTTTTTTAACTTCTTTCCACTTCTGTTCATAATTGTTTTTAAAGAGATTTAATTTTTTCTCTCTTATATAAATACCTAAATATTTGATTTTTTTCTTCTATTTCAAAACCCAATATTTCAATTAGTTTTCCTTTTTCTTGTTCTGGCAAATTTAGGGGTAAAATTGTCATTTTCTTGTTATTAATTTTTAATCCTGCTATGTTTCCATATTCTTGGATAACTCTAATTAAATGTGGTGTTGCCTCTATTGGGTTTGAAAGGATTATTACAATATCATCAGCATAGGCCTTAATTTTGTATTTAAATTTTTATCCCAGTTATCTTTATTTCCTTTCTAACCTTATTAGTATTTCTAAAGCCATTATGAATAATAAAGTTGTTCTAAAGCCAATAATCAAGTATTTCTAAAGCCATTATGAATAATAAAGGGAATAGTGGGCATCCCTGTCTAGTATCCTTCTTGATTTGAATGCTTTTGGGTTTTGACCCATTAACAAATCTTTTTGCTTCTTGGTTTATCCAATTTACCAGTATCTTCTTAAATCTCGTGGCCAATATAGATGTAAAAATTTTATAATCCAAATTTAATAAGGCAATGGGCCTATAATTTTTAAGATGTTCCTTTTCTTTCTCTTCTTTAGGTATTAAAGTGATATAAGATGATTTCTATGTGTCTGGGAGGTTACCTTCAAGAATGTTATTCGTTGTTGCCTGAAGTGGTTTTAAGATATTATGTAGTAACTTTTTATAGTATAAAGCCATAAGTCCATCTGGTCCCAGGGCTTTACCTATTTTTAAGTTTTTTACAGCTTCTATGATGTTGTTTAACAATAATTTCTTATTTAGCTCCGTTCTTTGCTCTTCGTTTATCCTTTTTAAGGGTTCCTTACTAAGAAATTTTTCAATTTCTGCTTCACTTACTTTGTTTCCTGTAAACAGATCTTTATAATATTTATGAAATAGCACTTTAATTTGATTCTGTTCTGTAATTATATTATCCCCCTCTTTTATTTTCTAAATTGTGGATTTTTCTTTATTTTGTTTCAGTTTCAGTTTCCCACACTTTTTGAAAGAATGGGATTTTCTGCTCTTTGCAAAATATGGGAGATGTCCGGGTCAGGAACAGGATGCCATGATCAGGTATGGAATGCCTCCAGCTTGGGCAGGGAGGCATGTGATAAAATCCATGCTTAAAAGTTTTCATCCTGTGCCTAGGTTGGTAGGGAAGGATGGAAAAGTCCAGTGTGATAAACTCCAATAATGCTAGGGAAGGTGGAGGGCAGCAAAAAGAAAGGATGACCACACACCAGATGGATAGACTCAATCAGGGAGGACTCAGGCATGAGTTTGCAGGGACTGAGCAGAGCAGCTGAGGACAAGGAGACTTGGAGATGTCTCATTCACAGGATCACTATCAGTCAAGGTCAGCCCAAAGGTAGTTAACAACAAAAGCAATGATTATATAAAGGAGGAAAGGACAAAATCCTGAGTCAGACACAGTCAGAAGCAGAAAGAAGAATTCACAAAACCAGAAGGTTTGTAGCAAGGTAATGTATATTGATGGGGTTACTCCTGTGTTGTCTGCAAGTGCAAGTCGCACAGGAGTACATGAAAATTACTTCCAAAATGGCATCCTCTGAAAGAGCCAGTCTCAGACTATAGAGTAGGGGTGGTAGCTTGTTGTTGTTGTCATGCTCCTTCAAGCCATTTCCAATTTATGATTACCCTAAGGCCTATCATTGGGTTTTTCCTTGGTCAGATTTATTCAGAGAGGATTTGCCTTTGCCTTCCTCTGAGGATGAGAGAAAGTGTGACTTGTCCAAGGTCACCTAGTAGGTTTCCAAGCTTGAGTGGGGATTTGAACCCTGGTGTTTAGAGTCACAGTCCAACATTTAAGCCACTGCACCATTGGGAGATCCTGCATGGCAGGGGGTTGGACTGGATGGCCCTTGTGGTCTCTTCCAACTCTATGATTCTATCATTATATGATTCTATGATTCTACCATGCTGGCTGTCTTGGTAGTTTGTAGTCCTTTGGATGTTACCAGATTGAAAATTCATCCATCCTACCCAACATAGCCAATAGTGAAGGATGATTGGTGATGGAAGCTGCAGTCCAATAACACCAAGAAGGTAACAGGTTTCCCACCCCTGCTATAGAAAAAAGACAACAGCTTATGAACGTAGTTAATACCTGCTTTAGAACTGGCTTCATAACCATGGAGTAGTTCCACTTTGGTAGGATTGCCTTGGGCAAAGTACCTATTTGATTTTAGAAAGAAATGGCAACCATGCAGTTTATAGAAACTGGAGTTGCAAATTATTTTAATTTTACAATTATAATAAAATATAAAGTCCAGTGATTACTTGGGATGTGTGATATTTCTTTGCCTGATTTATTTATTTATTTATTTATTTATTTTCCTGCCCTTTGTTTCTGTGAGTCTCTTTGATTTCTGAACCAAAACATACATTATCACGTCCGGTATTATTTTACTGAGGCAGCAAAATGAAAGAAGTCAGTTGGGAAAAATGAATTGAGAAGGCTTTAAAATTAGAAATTCTATTTTCTTCAGTAGATGAACAGAGGTTGGGGGAGAAGCATTTATTGCATTTTCCATTTCATTGGGCAAGGCAGAAGAGGGAAGGCGAGCAAGAAGATGGAAGTGGGAAATGTACTGAGTAAGACTGAACTCTCTCTCTCTCACACACACACACACACACACACACACACACCATTTCTTCCTCTCAGCAGCTGCTGTTTTTGCTTGCTTCGGCTTGTAAAAAAAACTTCTGTAACAGTATTTATTTTTAATCCACGCTTACAAAAATTTCATTATCGAGGGGGAAATGTGGTATCACACTGCTGCATCTCAACATAAGTATCTGTTGGCCAATACCTCTCCCCCACCTCTACATGGTTACCAAAACTGGGCATGCTCTGGTTCTATTATATGCAATGGTGTAGTAAAATTGTATTCCTTATATAAAATGGCAAAATCAAGATTTGCTTTTGGGTGTGTGTGGAAATTTTCAGGCAGCGGATGGTTGAATCTGTGGGTGCAGAATCCATGGATATGGAGGACTTACCATACATTATGATTCCACTTTAGTTACCATCACTGTATGGAATCCTGAAAGTTTCACTTTTAGGAGGACTATTTATAATTTTCAGCCAGAGAGCTCTAGTGCCTCCCCAAACTGCATAGCCAAGAACTCCATAGAGTATGTCAATGGCAGTTAAAGTGAAATCATAGTGCTATAGCTATGCAATGTGAAAAGGAGCAAGATTGAAGTTGGTATGACATTAGAAACCTAGGTGTTATTCAGAAAGTGAAAATAATCCAGGATGAATCAAGATTGAATCTCTGTTGTTCACATGCATCCCGAATACACCTGAATAAGGGTTTTTTTAGGGGGTGAGCTGCCAAAAATTATCCCTCTTACCCTGGGATAATCAATATTGAGTTATTTTTAAGATTTGTATCATTGTCAATACAACGGTATGTGAATATACCAAAATAAACTTGGGATAAAAATCTGCATGCCTTGGAGGTGTTTCAAATACACTTAGCATTGTTGACAGCCCTGCACTGGAGAAAGCACTGCCCCTTCTCCAGCGGAGCAGCATCCACAGGGGAGAAAAGAGAGAAAGAGAGGACAAGGGAGGAGAGAGAAAAGAGGATGTCAATCCTCGAGTGGTGGGAGGAGAAACAACAATGTCTTAATGCCCCCCTAGACCAAGATGAAAACTGCACAATTATTTTGAGAGTTATTCACTCTTGCTGCCAAGGGAGGATTGGCAATATGAATACCTGGATAAATTCCAAAACACACAGCGTGGTTTCCTGCACATTTTTCAAAACTAAGCATTTTGGTGGTGCAGGTGTACAGTGAAAGCCAACAGATGCCATACAGAATTATCACACATGTCAGTTCCTACCCACTCGTTTCTTGACTATCTTCGCAAGCAATACACTTCTTCGGATGGCAGAAAACTTCCTAAAGTTCCATTCTGACATATTCTTCCATCCCCCCCCCCCCCCGCCCAAACATAATGAACTGCTGTGTGGGAGAAAGGAAAGAGCAGTGATACAACTGTTGTACTTTTTCGTAAACTCTTTGTATTCCTGTTTCCTATATGATCTGCTTGCAGGTCCTTTTTGTCAAATAAAGCTATCATAGTTGTGGGATACAGTTTTATTTGTATAGGGGTGTGTAGATTGCCTCAAATTAGGACAATTCAAAATAATAAAATTAGAAAATTCCTCTACTCTTTTTTTTCCCCTTAAAAGTCTGCAGATTGTAAACTTCAAAGCAATAAATATATGGAGTGCTTTGAGTGCCCTCTAGTGAGCTGTAGGCAAAGTTAACTTAAAGTACTGTTCCTCATCTCTGCTTTGCAAGGAAAACTGTTGACAAAAGATAATGGTGAAGAGCAGAAAACCTCCTATCAGCCAGAACAAAGCACAAAAGGGCTATCATTAAAATAAAAGAATGGAATACTGCTGGATCTACTGCTGGTTTCCCCAACTGGTCCTTTTTTTAGAAGACCAGTGTAGTTGTTGTTGGTATAGAACTAGAGAGAGTCAGAAACTTGTATCAATGGAATGCAAATCCCCCAGAAATCTACTAGTAAGTTCCAATCAACCTTTGCTCAACCCTACCATTGACTTATCTTAAACTGTTTACTTAAGTGTCCCTCTTGCTTTCTCTTCCTCTTTTTTTTAAAGAACCATGGAATTATATTTTTGACATATAGTTTTTTAAAAAAATTAAAAATTGCTGCAAACCATATTACTCTGCTTATTTTATAATGAGACTAAATACAGACCAATTATGCAACAATTATGCTCAGGATAGATTTCAGATGTCCAACAAAGTTTATTTGTTTAAATATTTCCCAAACAAAACTGGATGGATGATTTAAACCATGTCTAGCCATTTCTGTTTTGAAATCTATAACCAGAATACTGTTAAATGCATGTGTGTGTGACAAACTCAAACTCACAAAAAATCCATGTAGCATTCCCACAGTTGCTCTGTGTACACACACACACACAAAGACCTTTCTTAATGGAATGGGAAAGCTGTATCCCTACACCTCCCCCACATACACAAAACAGAATTTGGTTGCTTGTATAAAGTGTATAAAGTTCTATCAGACATCTGAAGAGTTGACATAAAGCAAACAAAGATGGTCTCAGATGGCTCATAGGCCCTTTCAAACTGTACAATCATAGCACTATGGTTCCACTTTAACTGCTATGGTTCATTCATGGTCTGATGCAAGGTACGGGAAATCTTTATTTTGATTTCTTCATTGTCAAGACTGAATTTACATAGATCCTCTATGTAAGGAGGATCATTATTTTGGGGGGGGTTTATGATCAGCAGTAAGCCTGCTGTTGCACTTTCTTCCTTGATCTTCCTTAATATTTGTCCCAAGTTTATGATGTTTTCAGCTAGTAGTATGGTGTCATTCACATATCTTAGATTGTTGATGTTCCTTCCTCCTTTCTTTACTCTTCCTCCTTCTGAATCCAAATCTGCTCTTCATATGGTAGTTTCTGCATACATGTTGAACAAGCAGGATGATAGAACGCAGCCTTGCCTGACTCCTTTGCCAGTTGGAAGCCAATCTGTTTCTCCAAATTCTGTTCTGACAGTAGCCTCTTGTCCTGAGTACAGATTTCTCATAACAGCTATCAAATGTAGTGCCATTTCCATATCTTTAGGAGCATTCTGTAGCTTTTTGTAATCTATGCAGTCAAAGGCTTTTCTGTAGTCTATGAAGCGCATGATGATTTTCTTTTGGAATTCTCCATTTACCACTGCATGAGTCAACAGTGTGATGAGGCAGCTTAAAAAGCCAATGCAATTTTAGGCTGCATCAATAGAAGTATAGTTTCTAGATCAAGGGAAGTTAAAGTGCCACTCTATTCTGCTTTGGTCAGGCCCCACCTGGAATACTGTGTCCAGTTCTGGGCACCACATTTCAAAAAAGATGTGGAGAAACTGGAGCATGTCCAAAGGAGGGCAACTAAGATGGTGAAGGGTCTGGAAACCTTGCCCTATGAAGAATGCCTTAGGGAGCTGGGGATGTTTAGCCTGGAGAAGAGAAGGTTAAGAGGTGATATGATAGCCCTGTTTAAATATTTGAAGGGATGTCATATTGAGGAGGGAGCAAGCTTGTTTTCTGCTGCTGCAGAGACTAGAACGCGGAACAATGGATGCAAACTGCAGGAAAAGAGATTCCACCTCAACATTAGGAGGAACTTCCTGACAGTAAGGGCTGTTCGACAGTGGAACACACTCCCTCGGAGTGTGGTGGAGTCTCCTTCCTTAGGGGTCTTTAAGCAGAGGCTGGATGGCCATCTGTCAGGGATGCTTTGACTTGGAGTTCCTGCATGGCAGGGGGTTGGACTGGATGGCTCTTGTGGTCTCTTCCAACTCTATGATTCTATGATTCTATGATTCTATGTCTGCATATCAACTTGTTGTACATCAACTCTAGTGCTAACTAAAATATGCCAACAAATATGGAAAACAAACAATGACAATAGACTGGAAACATTCAATATGCATCCCCATCCACAAAAAAATGGAGACACAAAAGACTGCAGCAACTATAGGACCATAGCATTAATTTCCTATGCTAGCTAAATTCTGCAACAGACTCCAATCATATATAGAGAAAGAAATTCCAGAAATGCAAATAGGGTTCAGGAAAGGCAGAGACACTAGGGACCACATAGCAAGTATGCAATGGCTAATAAAGTGTACAAAGGAATTCCAGGGAAAAATTAGCAATATGTCTATCCCTCTATAAAGAACAAGTATACATGGACTATAAATAGGGCAAGTAGTGGGATCTTTATTCAGGAGCCAGAGAATCTAATTATGGGATAGAATCTGGGTTATGTTTCTAGTATGCTTTTCTGCATGCCCTGCGAGAAGAAAGCTCACATCAAGGCACATATGTAGACTTATATATTGTAGTATGTTCTAGTCACAATGTCTCTTACAATGGACTTGTCTGTCCAAAAAGCCAACCATCACAGTTTATGCTTGTTGTTTATTGATATTTCTTTGATAATTGGCTTTCTCCTGTGTAGCAACTGTTTGTTTAGTCCTTCATAAGAGGTAAGGTGGGCAATATAAATCATTCTTCAGTTGAAGTCATAAACATTTTCTGGAGCATGGACACCAGCTTCCAGAACCTGCTGCATAACTCCAGTTTCTGAGTTTGAAAACACCACCTGACTGTAAAAGGCAAACAGGAACAAATATGCGAAGTTGTAATGAGATACTATCATTAAAGTAACACATTAACTAATATTTAGTTTATGTTTACACCATATATAAGTATTCATCATGAGTTAACATGTCAGTACTTAACTCAATTAATTTTCCACTTGTATCACATATTAATACTTTGTCATCTGTAGTAATATTCAAAGAGCTAGTCTTCTTAGTCTTTTTTTAGAATAAAGGAATCCTGTGGCACTTTTGGATTAATGGAAGAAGAAACTTCTAGCCCTTTTGCAGACACAATTCTGTGGCCACATGTTCAAGTCTTTCATTTCCAACCCTCTTTTTCACAAATATTATGAATACAGTTGTTGAATTATTGTTGTTGTGTGATTTCAAGTCATTTCCAGTTTATGGAGATCCTAAAATGATCTGCTTTTTAGCAGCAGAACTTTATTCTAGATCACTATTGCCTTCCTTTCTCTTTTGCTGGTCAGGAGCTTGCTGTTAGACATGTACAATTTGTCTTCTACAAAGATGTGAAAACCTTACTACTATATCAAAATTGCTATAGATCAATGTATGTCATGTCTGATGTATACAGTACTAATGTTGGTTTCTTTATTTGTTCTATCATGTTGGTTTCTTTATTTGTACTATTATGTTGCATGCACCAAAAAAAAAAAAAACTAGCAAATTGTGTAATGATTGTGCCATCTACTCTTCTTAAAACTGAAGCTTAAAAAAATAAAAATAAAGAGTGGATCATAATTACCTTACAGAATTAGTCTTCTTCTGCTTTTTCAGTAAATACCCTGCAGGATATTCAAAATAATAACCATCTTAACATAACATAAACAATTAGAGCCAGTTGATTTCTAGAAAAATCTAGAGGAAGTTACAGATACCACTTCTTTATTTTGCTTCTCTTTGGGAAGTCTCATCATAGCATTAATCTGCACTCGTTTTTGCTTAACTGTAATAAATAGCAGTAGCAATATTGGCTTCCATGTCAGTGGAATAGTTAGTCCACTCTGTTTTTTAATCTGAACTTTAAGGGAGCTACCAAAAAGATGATGAAGCCCACCTCTAAAATAGATTTAGAAATCTGGACAGCTGGTTTAAAGTTTAGACCAAAACCTGGAGAAAATTTATCAATTCACTGCCATGAAAGCCACCAGTCAGCACTGGGTATTGGTTGAAGACATCAATGCATAGCACCATGTAAAGGCTGCACTTTGGGTAGGAGATGCCATCTTTTCTCCTTCCACTTCAAGTAGAAAAATGTCAAGCAGGCCCTGGCAGCATTCCACCTAGAACGTCTAATAATAACACATGACTCATTATCAAGCTCTTGCAAATATGTCTTCCATTGATACTTTTTTACTTTTGCCAGGGTTGAAAAACATAGAGAGAAAGGTTTAGCAAAAGCAAACCAATACAGTACTTACACTTTAGCAGCAGCAGCGTTACAATGGCTAGTAACACTGAACTTATTCCAATGCCAACATATAAGCCTGTCCAAGAGGGTTCTTTCTTCCTTTGCTCTTTCATCGGTGTGAAGAAATATAAAGAAATGTTCTTTTAAAAAAGCATAAAAATAGAGAAATAACCACACTGAGTAAAAATGGAAAAGCAGTTATGTAAACATTCTACACTAATGTAAACATTTGCTTCCTCCTACTAGAGAATGCATTTTTGAGCAAGCCATTCAACAGAAACTAATTCAAAATGGAATAGCTTTTTAAACTAAACTTCACAGCAGTCAAAATTTTATGGGTTTTTAAAAATTATTTATTCAAACTAAAAGTTATACAAAACCACTTTCCAAGCACCTTCCAGATGAGAGCTAGTTTTATTATGGTCTCATTATGCAAAATAATCCTTGGAAGCTCACTGTCAGTCCTTCCATAACGCACAGTAAAGTAGCTGCCACAGGAAGCTCTCACTGAAGGATGGAGAATAGGTAGCATGCCTTCCAACTGTCTCCATTTGGCAGAGACATTCTCCATTAATCCACTGTCATCCCACTTTTTCAGCTGCCTTTAAAATGTTTCACTTTCACCTTCTACAACTTTCCACCTTCATCCACAGCTTACTTCAGTTGCTGAAAATAGAGTTCTAAGAGCAAAAGTAATATACACCCAATTAACTCAAGATTCATCAACACTCCAGAAATAATGCAGTTTGACACTATTTTAAGGATTCCTATGGAACATGAGGTTTGTAGTTTTACAAGGATAGCCTTCACTGCCAAAGAATACTGGTGTCTCACAAAATTACAAATCCTGGGATTCTGTAGGATGGAACTATGGCAGTTAAAGTGGTGTCAAACTGCATTATTTATACAGTGTAAGTGAATGTTCAGTGAAGGAAGGGGTGGGGAACGGTGGAAACAGAATAATGCCCTTCCCAATAGGCTCAGACAAAAGCAACTACAACTCTGGGGATCAGGGTTCAATTCCCAGCTCAGTCATAAAACCCACTAGGTGATCTTGGACAAGTCACACTCTCTCACTCTGCAATGGCAAACCTTCTCTCAACAAATCCTGAAAAGAAAACCCCATGATAGGTTCACTTTAGAGTTACCACAAATTGGGAACAACTTGAAGGCATACAACAACAACTTTATATATTAATGGAAGCCACAGTCTGCTGGTTCTAGAGAAAAATAAAAGCATGGTTTGCTTCTAAACCAGGAATTGAAATACAGTGTGCCCACGCCATATGTGGATACACTATATGCGGCTTCGAGCTTATGCTGAAGCTGTGCAACAGTTAAAGTAATGGCACGTGTGCCCATGGTGAGTACACTGCCCTGAGCCACAAGCACGTGCCCCATTGTTTGCAATGAGGTACAAGCATAAGCGGATTTCCCCTTACATGGGGGGATCCAGAAGGGATCCCCTGCATAAGGGAAGGGCCTGTTGTAGTCAAGAGTGGAGCACTCACATGGCAAAAGAGATGGGACCATAACAACCCAGCTCATAATACTACACTCTAGCTGTGTAATATTGCATCTGGATAGCCACATATACTCTTTGTGCAGAAGTTTATACTATGAAAGCAGTGGGCAGTGGGGGTGGGGTGGGGTGGGGTGGCAACAGAATTCACAGTCCTTCAATTTCTAGATAGATAGATAGATAGATATCAATTTTATGGGAATGACGGAGAATATAAAATAGAGCATTGCACATAGTGAAATCTTGGGGACCAGAAACAGTGTTGACCCCAATTTCAGTGGCTGTAGGAAGAAATATATTAGTCTTCTGTATAACCTCTCTTTCTGATACATACTATAGCTAGCAGAAGCAGAATAAACTAATGACAGGTAACCAACCATGGGTCAATTTGTTTAATCTGCCTTTCTCATCCTATTTTACATTTGCTTGTTTAAAAAGAGAATACCTAATTTGAATGGGATAATCTGGATTTCATGAGCAAATCCACTAAAGATAAGAGTACCGGATATCTTTATCCCATGTATTCAATCTTATGAGTTTATTTGAATTATAACAATAACAGTGATGACTACAACAATGACGCTTTAGAGAACCACCAGTGTGTTTAAGTACCAGAGGAGATTATTTTGACGCCTGTGTATTTCAGTCTGAAATTCAGTGCAGGGAAGACAACAGAGAGAATAGATAAAGATAAGGTAAATTGGAAGCAATATGCATGTCTTCAATTACAGTCACTTAACTTCAATGAAGTATGAGTGAGAAAGAGTTTATGCCAAAAACATATCACAAAAGTATTGAGGAGTATTTTGAAGAAAGGAAGATAATATTTTGAGGACGTAGCATCACATAGGCATTTCCCAATGCTGATCCAAGACCTCTTTAACTATAGTTTCAATATTTTCACATCGGTCTGCAAAGAAACAGTAGAGATACTTACATCTCGTGAAGGTTCTGTACTGGACATCCATCTTGGATCCAAAGCAAAGTAAGATTCAGTGAAGTCTATTGTAGTTGGATCAATCAGTGCTAAAGCAATATATTCATTAGTACAATCCAGAATGCTATTTCTACAGCCTTTGAACAAACAAGATAAATGCATGGCAGAGCACCAGAGCAAAGCTAGATTAGTGGTGCAGCCCTTTAGATTTTATAGGATTTAAAGTCCCAGCATTCCTGTTTATTGACTGAATTGGCTAGGGTTGGTGGAAGCTGCAGTCCTACAACATCTGAAGGGCCACACTTTTCTCACACATGCACTAAATAAATGCATATTAATTGCTAGTTACATTTACATGCATAGGTCCTTGAGTGAACTCAATACAGACTACATAAGTATTCCCATTTTTAATCTCACAACAACCTTATGAGGTAGGCCAAGCTGAGAGAGTGAGTGACCCACAGCCACCCAGTGTGTTTCATGGTTCACTGGGAACTAGAATATAAAGCATTGTGGTCTCAGTACAAGCCTCTAACTACCATCACCCTGTTCCATTGTTCTAATGCTTTTGATTGAAAACGAGACAATTAACAAGGTGTAACATAAACATATTTAATAATTTGTTTCTTTTCTTTCTTTTTTTCATTATTTTTTTCAGATGTACTATCATCTGCCAACCATCTCAGTGCTAAGCTCACACTATTCAGTGTTGCATACAGTGCCATTTGCCATGAAGCTGAAGATCAGAATCTTATTAGGTTATTAGGTTACTAAGATTATGGTCTGTTACCACGAGGTAGTACACTTTCCTTGAGGACTGGGCAAGCAGACAAAGAAAAAGCAGAGAAAGACTTCTCCATCACCACTAGGAGGAAAAACTGTCAAGCTCCTGAGCAGTTCATTGCCACAGTTCCTGGTGTCTTGGAGAATGGATCACCAAAACTAAAAGTACTCTGGGGAGGTTGCTTTGGAAAATCATCAGCCCCACTCAGGTGGTTTTCCAAGACAGCCTTCCCAGAGCATCTTTAGCTTCAAAGACCTACTCAGGAGCATCAAGGACCTACCCATTGCGGAAACACACAGCTCAGAAATTAGTAGCTTTCTTTCAAGATGCAGCCAGCTTTCCCTTACTTCCCCTGCCACTATGTACACAGCCTTTTTACTTTTTCAACATTTTATTTATATCACCACCACCTATTCTGATATAATTATGCCAGCCAGCAGGCTCTCAACCTAAATCAGCTCTTCTGGGGACCAAGTGCTTTATTCCCAAATAGTAGATTATACCACTTGAGTACTTATGGGTTGGTCCCAATGTTAGTTATACTTAGTTTATCCATCTGTAATGTGGTCTTCCTACTGCCTTATGCCTTACAAGATATTATTGTATTTTCTAGTGACATGAGCGTGCCTTCTCATGATATGTTCAAAGTATGACAGTCTCAGAATAGCCATCTTGCCTTTAGGGAGAGTTCAGGCTTGATTTCCTCTAGAACCCATTTATTTTTCTTTTTGTAAGTCCACAGTACCTGTAGAACTCTTCTCCAGCATCACATTTCAAATGAGTTAATTTTCTTCCTATTACCTCTATTCACTGTCCAGCTTTCACAACCATACATAGAAATTGGAAATATGATGGCATGGACAATCTTAACTTTAGTATACAATAATACATCTTTAAACTTAAGAATTTGCCTGGTTTCTTCATAGCTTCCCTTCCAACTCTTAGTCTTCTGATTTCTTGACTTCAGTCTCCTTTTGATTAACGACTGGGTTAGGATATGGAAAATCTGTAACTATTACAATGTTTTTATCATCTCCTTTAAAGTTATGTTTTTTTCTAAATTTAAGTTATTCTCTTAAGTATGATTAAATTTGAAACCATCCCCGATTTCAAAACAAACCCATATCACTTGGAAGAGTACAACCTTTCTCTCCCCTAATATAGCATTGTCCACCTGGCTACAATACTCCACAAAATGACAAAAGATATGGTAAATCAATTTAGGTTTCCATTTGTGCACTTTTGCTTGATAGTGTGCCTCACTGAACTCAATAGGGCTGCTTTAGTTCTGAATAAAAATGCTTAGTGTTCAGCTGTACCCACTGAAACCACAAAAAAAATCACACATTAAATCTCACCAGATAATTGCCTGAGTGACACCATTTGAAATGATGTTGCTTTATTTCTGCTTTCTTTCTCTCTCTCTCTCTCTCTCTCTCTCTCTCTCTCTTTTAGCTCAACAGATTTTATCCATAACAGCAGGCTGGGAAATTGTGTTTCCCTCATTCATGGAATCCTTTGGAAGATTATGTTTGCTTTGTTTGTAGTGCAATTTTATAATCAATACTTAAAGTAAAATATGGGAACACCATAAAACATGACGGTGGAATACACTCCCTTGGAGTATGGTGGAGTCTCCCCTTCTTTGAAGGTCTTTAAACAGAGGCTGGATGGCCATCTGTTGCGGATTCTTTGATTAAGAGTTCCTGCATGGCAGGGGGTTGGACTGGATGGCCCTTGTGGTCTCTTCCAACACTATGATTCTATAATTCTATGAGAGATAATGTGGTATAGTGTTTTGAATGCTGGACTATGACCCTGGAGACCAGGATTCAAAACCCCACTTATCCATAGAAACTCCCTGGGTGACTTTGGGTAAGTCACACTCTCTCATCCTCAGAGGATGGCAAAGGCAAACCTCATCTGAAGAAACTTGCCAAGAAAACCCCATGATAGTGTTGCTTTGGAATCACGATAAGTCAGAAACAACTGGAAGGCACCCAACAACAAACAAGACTTGTGAGTTTAATAAATTTCAGTGCAGTACTTCCCTTCAGTCATGCATCTGAAGACAATTTGTGCCATTGGCTTTAAAATAGAAGTTTTAAAAGATTTCACTTCCTTGTGAAAGGAGAAGTGTACTTCAGTATCTACCATGACTTCTTAGCTGTCAGGCAAATGGAAGTAATCTGAAAGTACAATTAGTAATGGCACAGCCCAAACTTCAATTATTATTTAAAGGTATTTCTATGTTGCCATTTGAAATTAATGAGGTGGTGGACAGCCAGTTCAGAAAAAGAAACAGTTATCAAATAAATCAATTCAAAACACTGAATGCACAATAATCTGCATACCTACCTGTTACCACAGATGAATCTGGACCTGATTTTCCTGAGAAAGAAAATGAAAGAGTCATTTATAACCACATCATATACAACAGTTACATATATCTTTGCTTTAGTAATCTTGAGTACATGCCACTAAAACAACAATAATGCTTTATGGTGTTTAGAATGGTGCCAAAAGACAAATATGACAAGAAATGATGGCAGCTCACTCTGTTCAGTGCTAAAGACCAGACTCCTGTTAGTTAACTGGTCTGTTACCACAAGGCTGTTACCACAAAACTAAGGCTATCATACTTTGGATCTATCATGGGACACCTGGCTCATGAGAAAAGGTGAAAATGCTGTGTAAAATGGGAGGCAGCAGGAAAAGAGGAAGACAGGTGGATTGATTTAGTTAAGGAAGTCACAGCTCTGAATCTACAGGATCTAAACAGGGCTCTTGGTGACGTGATCTCTTAAAGATCTCTCATTCATAGGGACATCATAAGCTAATGCTGGCTTGATGGCATTAACAACAACAAAAGATAGAAAACATCCACTAGTCATTGAGAAACCAGAGAGAATAATAAATCTATGACAATGGACATCTAGCCACAAAAGACAAGGAGATTCTTTTTATATCGTCTGCCAGTTGTCTGTACAGATGTATGTATGTATGCAGCCACCAAGGCCTTCTCATATGTCCTCACCAAACATGGTGAATTGAACCTAAACTATTTGAAAAATTGTACCCACCTAGATGGAGACTACTGCATTACACTCTTATAGTGCTGCTATGCCACTTTTACTACTCTGGCTGCCACTTGTGGCGTTCTGGGGTTTCTAATTCAGTGAGGCATAAGAGCTCTCTGGCTGAGAATTCTAATCCCTTTCCCTAAAACTGCAAATCCCAGGATTCCACAGGAGGCAGCCATAACAGTAAAAGTGAAATAGCAGCACTATAAGAGTGTAGTGCAATATTCTCCTGTGAGTCTGCTGATTTTTAAAATTCTGTCTACCAAATAGTTTAGGTTGAAATTGTATATATTTTTGGAGAGCCAGCATGGTATAGTGGTTTGAGTGTAAGACTAGGGCTCTGGAGATTAGGATTTGAATCCCAACTCAGCCATGAAAAGCCCCAGGATGACCTTAGGCGAGTCACACACTCAGCCTCAAGAAATTCAATGATATGTTTGCCTTAGAGTTACCATAAGTCATAAACAATATGGCATACAACAACAATGATATTTGTGGAGGAAATGTATATTCATGATGAAGATGTATATTTTGGTTGAAGGAAATATAGTGATTGGATCTTTACTTTTTATGAAGGACTCAGGAATGTCACTGTACAGTAAAAACCTGCCTTGCTGGATCAAAGCAAAAGCTGATCAAGTCAAGAACTGGCAGTGTGTGGTACTAAGTACTATTTAGCTATCATAATCAATGGCTGTGGTATAGCCATTATCTACCCATAAGTAGATTTCCCAAGGCACTTGTGCAAGTAAAGAGGGGATATACAGTTTGGGAAATGCTATGTGGAACTGCTAGTCCATAAAGCAGAAGCTCTAAATGTGGGTCCTAAGAAGTAACATCTAAAGCATGAGCTTACTTTTTTTCCCCACACCTAAAATAGCACATCACTACAAACACATTCCTGTATAGTATAACAAGCTAAATAGAAGTGTGCTGCTGCTCACCTTTCTTGATGACAACTTGCATGCTGATTTTTTTGTCATTGAACCAGCCTGGTATCTCCACACGGCAACAGTATAACCCTTCATCTTTTTCTGTAACATTCAGAATGGTCAGGGACACATCACCATTCTGAAAATCTCCCACCAGATGGTAGTTGCTGGATTGCCGATTTATCTTCTGATATGTATCAGTCCAGACAATTGGGTCAGAACACCAAGATGAAGGACAACTTCCTCGCCCCCAACACATGGTTGTGGTTCCATGTTTAGCCACAGAATAATAACAAGGCAAAGTAATGTTCTGACCCACTTTCCCATGTACTAAACTTTGAGCACCTGTTGCCAAGAAACCTGTGGAGAACAATGCTTTAGTTAACCAAAAGGAATGATATTGCAGCAAGTAGCAGAGCAACTGAATATTTCTACAGAGATTCCCTTCTCAACTGTTTCCCTCAAGCCTGAGGGTAAATTTGTCATTTGAAAATATGGTGCAATGCAGCCACATCCTGAGGCACAATTACCTGAAGGCCATAAAAAGGTGGGAGAACACAAATAAACAATGGGGGAACAAAATTGATGGGTTCTGGGGTAGCCTGAGTTAAAACTAGAGAGGGCTCCTGTACTGTGTTGAAGTGGGAATTTCAGCAGTTGTTGCTTTTTACCTGTTGATGTCAATGTTTTTCAACAGACTCTTTTTTATAATAAAAATATTAATACATCGTATCAGATTAATCATACAATATGTTGATGTGACAGGCAACACCAGTGAAATAGCCATTAAAGGTATAGAAGGTGTCTCCAGTTTTCAATGTGGCAAAGCTATAAATGGGTACACAAAGTGAAATTTTCTTTTTTTTCTAGCCCAGGCAGTAGCCATTTTTGTTAAGTATAACAAAACTTAATTTTCCCGTAGCAACCTTAACTTGATACTCTTCATTAGATGATTTAGGCAGTGGAATATGCTACCTCGCAGGGTAGTAAAATCTCCTTCTTCTTTAAGTACAGGCTGAATAGCCATCTGTCGGGATTGCTTTGATTGTCTATTCCTGCATGGAAGCAGGTTGGACTGGATGGCCCTTGTGGTCTCTTTCAGTTCTATGATTCTATGATTTCCCTCTGAAATATTTGGTATGGTTTTTATTAAATAATATCTGAAAGCCCATATCTCCCCATACAAGACTGCATGCATCTTCAAAGGAGGAGGGCTTTCTCTCTATCCCACCACCATCACAGGCTCAAGTAGCAGACAGAAGACAGCCTTCTTGGTGGCTGCACCTATGCTTTGGAACTCCCTCCCAAAGGAGATTTGGTCTGATTCTGCCCCTTCTCTGCTGCCTTTTTGCCAACAAAGACTTTCCTGTTTAAATAGGCCTTCAGCCTTAACTGATCAAAATACAGCAATATGCAATTAGGTGTGCTATTTTTGGTATTCAATATGTAGTTTAAGTGTTTTAACTGTTAATGTCTTAAAAGTATGGTTTTAATTGGATGCCTGCTTTAAAGCTTTTTCATATTTGTATTCCTTATTGTTTTAGATGTTCTGTTTTAATATAGATTGTAAGCCACTGAGCTCTATTCTGGAGAAAAGTGGAATACCAGTCAAATAAATAAAATATGATGACATCTGATATCTTTTTGGTAAATTATCTTTCATGATTATTAATTTTATGGTTATTATGATTAATAATTTTAGAAGCTATGCTGAAATGGTCCATTGGTGAGAGAGTCCAGTTTCCATGCAAACAACCTCTGAGACCTCTGATGACAGAATTTGCTTTTTTTCCCCTTCCTTTTCTTTTCTTTTTTGGTATGGGTATCATATAAGTTGTGACATTTCTGCCAGTGTTATATTATAAGAAGCAGTAATCCTCACTCAGAACAAAAGAGTAAGAGGCAAGCTGTGAGAATATGAGTAATATGCTTTCAAGAGTCAGAGCATTTTTACAACAAAAAAAAAAACCTTCTTGAAAGCATGATAACAGATGCCTGAGTAATCTGACCACAGTTCTTTACCACCAAGGGGTTTCCGACCAATACAACTGCCATGAAGTTATATTTTTTCATCTCAGGCTGGTCTTTCACTGATGCTACAGCCACATTGCAGAAATAATCCAATCTGACACCACTTTAGCTGCCATGGCTCAAGGCTATGGAATTTCCAGATGTGTGGTTTGTTGAGCACCAAAACTCTGCTCCACTCTGGTGCCACAACAAACCACATTTCCCATAATTGCATAGCATTAAGATGTGGTAGTTAACGTGGTGTCAAACTGGATTATTTCTGCAGCATGGTTTCAGCCTAAGAAAGCAAGGGGTGCTTAGCCTGGTTGTTCCCCACCAAAGATCTTATTCCTTCAGAGAAGCAAATGCATAAAATGGTGCAGACAAATGTTTGGGCTTTCAGATATTGCTAGACTGCACTGTCTGTGAAAATCCTTAATCATTGTCTGGAGGTACATCGGGTACCTTTGAATCATTTCTCAACCCAACATTCTGTGGATAACAATAGGGAAGCGGCATGGAAGTACCACTATTTATACTGGGTAAAACTTGGATAAAACTGGCACCAGCTTTTGTTGGATATTTTGTAAACTTGGTGTTTCTACATTTTCAACCTAAGGAAAAAAAGATTAAACTTTTATGGATAGGTATCAGGACAATCAAATGTCATTTTCTGAATTTCCCATTGGCATAACTAAATTAGGGGGTTTATCATACAGGGAAAATTGGAAGTTTAAAAGGGTAAGAACCAATGATTATCCAGCTTATTAGACACAATTGCACAATTGGTTTTCACACAATGTGTGCAAAGCACTAAGAATCCAACCAGAAAGAAACATGAACCATCAATTAGACATTTGCAGGAAAATATTGTAAGTTTCTTTTTGTTTCATTTACGAAATGTGAAGGCTATTTGCGGTTTGCTCACAGGGATGCTCACAGTTTTATACTTGTTGCCAGATTTCACGTGGTTCTTTGGGGTGAGTTTACTTCTGGTGCTTCTTTGTCATGCCCAGTTGAAGAGAGGAAGGCAGTCTTTTATGTTGTTTTTTTTTTTAAAAAAAACTTTACTATCTTTTGGGTAATGTTTTGTTCTTTTTACTTAGGCTGGATACCATTTCTGGGAAAGTAAGGGACAGTACAGTATATTTTTATAAAGAAAATTGTGTAAATAAAATTGTTTATTTCTCTGGGTGATTTTGTTTGCTGCCATGTATGCTCTGGTGATTTCTTGTGACTCAACTAATTTTTCTGTGCACCTGTGCAAAAACGCAGTTCCCAAACCATCAATGGGATTTACATGCACCTGTGTGAAAACCAAAAACGTGTTCTACCCTCTATCTCCCTTTAGTAATGAGCTTCTAATGCTGTATTGTGTTCTCTGTGTGAAAATCATTCACACATTTGCGCGCATTTGCAGGATGCACACATTTTAATCATTATTGAGATGGAAGTAAATATGGTCCCCATGTAATAAACTCCTAGGAAGAACAGCACAAGTCATGATGTTGATTTGACACAATTTATACTGGTTCTTGTCAGAAGAAATTGGCACTGATTCCTGTTGGACAAAATTTTCATAGAATTGTGAGAATCATAGAACCAGGTTTCAGTGATGCCTACTATATCATATTGGCTTTGCTGTGCTAAGAATTGAGGTTCATTCTTTTTATTCTCCAGGCTCTGTGCATTAGTATAGAGACATCTAAGACCATGGGCCATCCTCCTATCTGACTTTTAAAAGGTTTTTCCCTTCCCACTATTGGGTTCTTGTGCTATTTGCCTTGTTCTCTCTATAACCGGCTATTTACTCCAGCCCTTGATGAACTCCTGCCCTCCAGAATACTGTTTCTCTCCTCCATGTAACTCAGTTTAAACCTCACCTGGTTAGGTGTTTTAGACTCTTAGCAAACATTTATAACATTTCTGTTTCTATACTTTGATTTCCTTCTTTTAAAAGAATCTGTAGTTATTTAATCGACCTTGGAGACATTATTGTAGAAAATCATCCATTCAGGAACAGAATAAAATACAAATAAAACCTCTTTTAAAAGAAAGAATTCCTTTGGGTTTCTTTTAGCCATCTTCTGAAACAGCTTTGTTTTCTGAAGCCATCCTGGACAGTTTATACTAAATGCTGATTTGTTACAGGGATTGATTAACAGAAATTAGGGATTCCCGAGATATTGAATTGAGCACCAATCTTAACACATTACAGATCTTACAAAGTCAAAATTTTTCATCAGTCTCTTTTTAAATTAAAAATATTAATGCATCTTATCAGAAGATTAATCGTGTAATATCAATATTAATTAAAAGTCTTATTAAGGAATACTTTTAATGCTAAACTCCAATACTTTATTAATTTTCTAAGATTTTTAAATGACGTTCTGTATGTAAATAACATTAGTATATTAGCTTTATAAGATTAATGGATTTTAGTCTTACCTGGAAGTAAGGAATCAAATTTTGCTAGAGCATTCATTATTACAGCATTAAGATAATATCAGAAAATTACTTGCTGGTTATCTAGACCTAAACACAGAGCAGCTGTGTTTCAGATACTGGACAATGACACTATAAAAGTATGAAGCAATGATGCACTGTTTTTGAGGGCAGCAAGAGAGGGTTATATTAGAAGGAAGACAGCTAAAATGGAATACATTCACAAATTCTAGACTACTAGGAGAGATTAGAAGAGATATGATGGCTTCTTAGCATACTACCTGTATGAATAGTCTGGTTTTACTTCTTTGTGTGTATAACAATATAAGGAGCTAAATAACAGCACCAGATCCCATCTGATCTTGGAAGTTAAGTAGGGTCAGCCCTGGTTAATGCTTGAATAGGAGACAACCAACAAAAAAAAATGGTGATGTGGGCTATATTTCAGAGGAAGAAACTGGCAAAATCATCTCTGAGTATTCCTTGCATAAGAAACCCCTATGAAATTCATAGGGCCACCATAAGTCAACAGGTGACTTGAAGGCACACGCACATAGACATAACAACATTCTTGAAGATAAAACACTACTCTCAACAAAAGTAACACAGAATGTATTGCTATCTTATGTCAGGGGCAGCAATGGCTGAGAAGACCTGTGTATTAGCTTCCAGACATCTGAATATTTATGCTAAAGTATCTCTCTGAAGGTTTATGTCCTTCATTGTCCTTTTTCTGTAACCTATTTCACTCTGATCCCACAAATATGAACAGTAATTGTATTCCACTGATGAACCTCAGAAAGCAGGCTGTAATCCACAAAATCAAATGCTTTAAAAATGATTTAGTCTTAAAGGTGCAACAGAACACATATTTCCTAATCCCCCTCCCGCTCTTGTCCTGCTATACAGTATATACCAAAACAGACTGACACAACTATCACTCTCAATATAATTTTCAATGTTATTAGCATTTGGTTACCTGAAAATGCCAGCAGTATGGTCCATCTCAGCAACAAACAATGTAACATGGTGCTGGTGGAGAGGATAGAGTACTGCATTGTTCCTACCTTGAGTATGAATTTAACATAATACTCATTTCCATATGAAGTTTCTGGCTTCTCCAATTTCTGAACTACATTGTGTGTGACATTAGTCACAGCATGCAGAAGCAAGTTATTCTGACCAGTTTTTCCTCTTCCTGTGGTATACTGATATACTGTTCACTTGACAGTGCATTGCTGGTGGGTGGTGATGAGCATAGGGGAGATCTCTGACAGTTGTGCAACCAAGCAAAACTGTTTTGCACTGCTTCACAGTTCTCTCATTTGGGGAGAAAGTTGAGATATAAATTCAATAAATAAATAAAATTAATGGTGTTGGTTCTGCGCTGTACTTAATGTGAATAAAAGTGCTTGCAAGCATGCTTTTGTCTGCTATTCTTATATAGGGCCAAGAATACTCATAAAATTAAGCCTGTGTTTAAAGCTATTCTGCCATTTTGATAGGATATGGGTAAGTGTGTGAGGGGGGGACAGTGCCCCATCCAAATTAGAATTTTGATCCCCCCCCCCACACACACAAATTTTTCCTTTAGTCCTCAAATTTCTAGTATTGCAGAAAGCAAGTCATTGAAAACTATTAATAGCTAGAATGCTTCTGTTTACTGTGTTGACATCCCCTTGGTTATTTTGCTTGCCCCTTTTCTTTGGATGTCTAAACTGTATTTCTCAGTGCTCAGCCAAAATTTTAAGTTATTGTAACCCTAGAAATTTGGAGAGTGAAGAAAAATTTCATCTGGAGAGTAGAATTCTTACTTGGCTTACATGCCAGCATTTTGAGTAAATAGCTTGCTCATAAACAATAGATATTTTAAGATGAATATATAATATGTATTTTCATACTACCTTTAAAACTGAGATCATTAATGTGAAGGGCTACTAATCTAAAAATAAACTATTATAATCAGTGTAGCCACACTGCCCATAATAGTAGTGATGTAGTGACAAGAGTTTTGCCATATAACTTGGGATATTCGGGTTATATCTCCCACTGAGCCAGGAAATTTCACTCATGCCAGTGGGCCAATCTCCCGCTCCCACTCTGACTTACCTCATGGGGCCAATACACATGGGCCAAAATGCCTGTCCTTCCCTTGGCCTTGTGTCATCTTGTATGGAGAAAGCAGGTCATTAGCCTCGGGCCAGGATCAGCCTGTCTGAATGCTGATCCAGCAGCTCCAGATCAATCCTGGCCCCAAGGGGCTTTAGCATGAGTCTACAAGACCCACTATTTGTGACAGAGTTTTGTGGAAACTTCACAGCAACAACTGTACCTGCTTCTACCATCACATCTTCACGGACACCCCTGTCACAGCATGTGACAATGGATGGGGATGCCTGGCCATGTGGGTGTAACCAGGTATCCCATTCTCCTCCTACTGGCTGTGATGAGGGTTTTCTATGAAGATCCAATAGCAGAGATAGGTAATAGGCACATGGCAGTAACAGGTCCATGTGGAGGCAGCAGTCAGGCACGTAAACACCTGCCCATTGCTGCACCAATCTGGAGACTGTCCCGGGTCAGAACCTGGGCATGATAGCATGGGCTTGCCCTGTGCTATCCTGCTCAATTGCTTAGGCCCAGGGTTACTTTGAGAATAAAGTAGAGAGGGGGAGAGCCAGGTATACCACCTTGTGTTCTTTGAAAGAAAAGTGGGTTATAAATTCCAACAGTATTATAACCTTGGAATTCAATATACTGTATATGTTTTATTCTTCAAGCACATGTCAGCAAGGGTTTTATTCTCTACATTTTACCCATGGCAAATGTTCAGACATATTTCAGGAATACACTGAATATATGCACTGAAACTAAAATGTGTATATTTCATACATTTTGTTTCAATGTCAGAGGCTGGGTAACACATACAAAGATATCCTCTATATAGAAACAGAAGGTTTTTTGCTTGGTAGAAGCTCCACATATGTTGGAAAATTTCACAGTTTTGTGTTGCATTGTCAAATACAAAATAATCCACCATCACCACCGCACACACAAATGCTGACTACTATAGTCAATCCATAATAATAATATAAAAAAGACATAGTGGGTTCCAAGAGTGATGGTGGAGGAATTTATGTTACCTTAAGGTAACACTTTCTTTTCCAAGGGAACATTCTCTCCAGCTAAGGGGGAAGCTACTGTGGTTGGTATTTGTTGTGTGATGTTGTTGCTGTTTTGTTCCTTGGAGTCATTTCCGACTTATGGCAACCCTAAGGTAAAACTATCATGGGTTTTTCTTGACAAGTTTCTTCAGAGAGGGTTTGTGATAGCCATCCTCTGAGGCTGAGAGAATGTGATGCCCAAGATCACCCAGTAGGTTTCCAGGGCCAAGCTGGGATTCAAACCTTGGTCTCCAAAGCCATAATCTAATGCTCAAACCACTACACCATACTGGCTGTTGTGTTAACCAAAGCATAAATTCATCTCCAGTCTTTACAGAGACTATCTGGGAAATCTGAAGAGGATCATTGACTAGAAACTCTAATTGTAGCAATCCCATTGTTTTTAGCACTCAACATTGTTTTGCTTTCTTTTACTTTTTGAGTGGTACAATAACTTTCCTGAAAAAGGGTGCTAGATGTTTGTTGGACTTGTTTCTTGCAGCTTCTTCATCCAGCAATTGATGCTACCTTCAAGAATGTTACTGTTCTGAAAGAGACACTTACTGCTGCTGCTGGTTGCTTTCAGCTGAAAAAGGAGGTGATGTTGGTGTGGCCAGACAAAATGGAAATTTCAGATTCATAGTGATTACTTGCAACCACAACAATAGCATTTTAATGCACAATAAAATCTATTGTGTGAGAGATGTTTTTCCTGACAATGAAGCTGGACCATTTTAAAGAGCTCAAAGTTGATCAGGATGAACACCTAAGGTGCTGAACACACTGGCAGGATATGATGGGCCACCCCTGTTATATCCTGCCTGTGGGTCTGGCCCATTCACACCCACAGCACTTACCTGGTCTCGTGGTGGCAGGCAGGTGTTCAAGATGCCCATTTGCCGCTATGCCATTTTACATGAAGTCCCCCATCATGACACATAAGTGTGGAAATGTACCACTTGGCTTCACTTATGTGTCCAAGTGCCCCTTCTGACATCACAGTCTGCAGCTGGGGTCGGCACAGAGGTTATCAGCAGTGGCAAATAAGGGGGCACATGGCTTCTGTTCTACCAGCTGCCACAGAGGACTTTCTGATAAACTCCACCACATATATGTTATATATGTTATATATGTTATATATGTGGCCTATAAACAAAGCACATCGTCTCTGTCCAGTTTTTCAGCTTCCATAAGCCATTCAAGACTATCTCCTGTTACCATTATAAAACTCAGTAAAAACAAGGATTGAATTGTTCAACACCTTTTTTTTTTTTCTTTGAAGCAAAAGGCATGTGTCTTAATACATTTGGGTTTCAAGCAGATTTTCACTGCCAGAAGCCACTTGGAAGTGCTGAACTGCTTATAAACACAGCATGCAAGGTGCATTAGGTTCATTATGAAGAAAAAAATGTACACCAATTGTCTTTTTCTTCCAAGCAGGGAAGCAAAGTTGGAGGCCTCCAGTAATTTCAGGTGGAGGCATTGCATACCTCTGACTTCTGAAAATCTGACCTTTGAAAATCACCAACTCCTGATCTAAAGAAACCATAACAACACCTTGCACAAGACTTAAATGTTGGACTCAGTCTAGATAATATTGGGAAGATATTTTATAAAGACACTATTTTCTTAAATTAACAGCTCCACTAGAAATTTCCTGAGGGCAATAAATGTGTAACAGATCTTTCCCACTCACACCCAGCTGACACCCCTCTGCACAAATAAAATAAATAATGAATACAAGATATTGAATAAAGTTTTTGGTCATTTCAGCAGAGAATGGCTTGTTCATAACCAAAAGCAAACAAAAATCAGCATAAAGCATATATAATTTCACAAGACAAAATAAAATCGTGTTTATTCATGCAATTTGTCTCTTGTATTTGTTCACCCAACAGTCTATCCTTAAGTAGTTAACAATTCCACAAAGGCTAATTTTCACAAGCCCCTTCTTGCAGAGCTCCCTGGAATCATTTGCATTTTTATTTGTGCATAGCTTTTGGAGGATGCTGAAACCACTTCCCACACCAAGAAAGAAAAAAGGAACCTGTGCATTGCTGATTGCAAGAGGATCGTGGCATTTATACTTCTGCTGATTCAGCCCTTGGCAACATATTTTAGCTTCTTGAAAGACAGAAATAAATGCCTGTATGACATCAAGAGATATATGGTAGCAAGGGACATAAAGGAAACCAGTTTTTTATATTTATGCAATGAAAAGTTTTTACCAGTGCAATCCTGGATTTCCTTTGAAAAAGCATCCCAAAGCCACCAGATATATGAAGCATAGGCAACTGCAGAAGAGTAGGGCCTAGGCACATTCCATCACACTTGCTTGCCAATTTTTTAAAATTTTATTTGTTTTATTTTGTTTTCCATCATGTGTCTTCTCAGAGACATGGCAGAAATTTTTGTCTCATTTTGGGGGTTCCTAGACCATTTTGTGCAACTGAAAGTCACTTCTTTTCACCTCCTATTTTAGAAAAAGACCCCTCCTGGACCTAAAATGGTTGGGGGAGGGGAGAGTTTTGACTGCTAGGGAGCCCCAGGGCCACAAAAACCAGTGCTGGGGCCACATGCAACCCATAGGCCACACTTTGCCAGCCTCTGAGATATATTTAGCATCGCTGAGATATATTTAGCATCTCAGAAAGTTTACCATCCTTCGGATGCCACAATGGACCCCAACAGTGGTGGTGAAGGATTTGATATCATCCTAAGGCAGCATTTTATTTTCTGGGGGAATATTCTTTCCAGCCAATATATATATATATACAGTAGTCCCCCGGGTTACGAAAGTAATCCTTTCCGGATTACTTTTCGTAACCCGGAAATCTTCGTTTCCTGGGGGACCGCTTTGTTTGACAGACCGCGCGGCCAATTTAAAGGGGCCGCGCAGTTTTTCCCTTTCATACCCCGGGGTTTTGTTCGGATCCCGGGGGCTTTTTTGCGGCCCCGGCGGTTTCGGGTCCCGGGGATTTCGTTCCTCGGGGAATTCGCATCCCAGGGGACCACTGTATATTACAAAAGTGTGTGTCTTGTGTGCCTTCAAGTCATTCCCAATTTATGGCAAATCTAAGGGGGATCTATCATGTGGTTTTCTTGGCAAGGTATGTTCACAGGAGATTTGCCGTTGCCTTCCCCCAAGGCTGAGAGCATGTGGCTTACCCAAGGTCACCTAGGGGTTTTCATGGCCACGCTGGGAATCAAACCCTGGTCTCCAGAGTCATAGTCCAAAACTCAAACAACTACACCATAGTACAGAGGTTTTAATAAATGTTTAAAGCACATGAAAAACTATTAAAATCTCTGATAACAGTCTAAAAACAATCCTTAAATATGATTTAAGAAACAAACAATTGAAAGAGCAGTTTCAAACATCAAAGACCCTGTGGAACAATGCTGTTTTAAGTGCCAGCTGGAGGCTCAAAACAGGTGAAGCTAGCTTAACTTGCTTGGCAGTTACAGGTTTCAGGAATAGTGATAGGTTTGTGTCTGTAAGGGGGCCTTTTTGTACACGTAAAATGGAAAACCAATATTTATGGCCCTTATTTTATTGCCCTTCTTCTTCTTGATGAGCCCAGGGCCATTGGGGTGGAAAGTAATTTGACAGTCCAGTCTGTTCATGCCATAGAAAGACAATGGGTGGGCTGTGTTACCCTAATACCCTTACTCTGCATGATTTGTTTTTTAAAAACATTTTTGCCCAATGGAAAAATTGTGACTTCAAAAGCTAGCACCAAGATGTTTCTGCACCTTTGGTTAGCCTTGTTGTTGTGTGTCTTCCAGTTATTTTTGACTTGTGGAAACTCTAAGGCAAAACTGTAATGGGGTTTTCTGGGGCTGACAGTGTGTGACTTGCCCAAAGTCACTCAGTGGGTTTCCATGGCTGAGCGAGTAATCAACCCCTTCTGGCATCAAATGACAACACAACACTTGGCCTAACAATGGTTATATCACACTATGGGCTGTAGAATGCTACCCTGCATTTTTGCAACATTTAGAAGCATTTGTAGGTAGTTCCGTATGGCCATGAGTAGAAAGTGGGTATGCAAGGAGCCTACAAATCTACTGAGTACCAATCCTGTGCCCAAACCAACTCTTCTGTAGACTCCATTCTTCAGTGCCAGAGATCACATCCTTCTCACCAGTTTCAAGGAAAGGTTGATGTTCTTGTTGTTGTTGTTGTTGTTGTTGTTGTGTGCATTCAAGTCATTTCTGACTTATGGCAACCCACAAGCCTAAGACCCTATCAAAGGGTTTTCTTGGAAAAATGGAACAAGGGGGCTTGCATTGCCTTCCTTTGAGGCCAAAACCATGTGAGTTGCCCAAGGCCACCCAGTGGGATTCATGGCTGAGCTAGGAATCATACCCTGGTCTCCAGAGTTATAATCTAACTCTCAAACCACTCATTCTCAAGGGAGACAATTAAAAACAAAGTAAAAATGGTCAAAATGGGAGGAAAAGAGTAAAAATTGTGTTCTATATCAGTTTCCACCCTATTGACAGGCCCTCCAATGTCAGAGGTTATTAAGATCAAGGGCTGGATTGTCCTGCTGGCATCCTATTTCCTGAGTAGTTGCTCATTGATAGATATTCCTACATTGCTGTTCATGTGGTAAAATAAATCAGCTCAGGAACAGGGAGGAATCTCATCCTATTTACCTCTGGGACAACACAAGAGAGAAAATCTGTTCTGCACTCTACTACACAGTGAACTCCTGAGATGGAAACTGTTATGCAGAGAAGAGTTTTTCAAGTAAATTTTAGCCATTTTATTCTCCCACAGCAGAAACATTGTTTTGTACAGTCTTTTTGCATCCTCATTTCATACACAATTTTAATTAATGAAATTAATTAAAATTAATGAAATTAATGTGCATTTTAATTAATGAAAAAGTGAGAATGGCACTTTCTCCTCATTGTCCTGACTTCATTCATTCATTCATCACATTATGGCCACTCTCAAGGAACATTGACACCCACAAGCTCAAATATGTCTGGCATCTACTAGATGTTGTATATTTTTATGAAATCATTAGACATTTGTTCCTGGAGACACTTGACAATTCATCTGCTATAGTAGACAAATTTAAAAATAAATTTAAAAAAGAAAACATACTTGATCTTTGTGTTAAAGATAATTGAAAATCATAAGCTTCAAGCAGTAATCTAAAATGAAAATGAGGTGGTTATAGTCTGTACTCCTAGATTTCTAGGATGGTATTTACAAAGTTGTGTCTGTGCTTTGCTATATTCCATTACAAACCATGATTATGCATCCTGATTGTTGTATTATTGTCCTTGCTTATATTTTCATTTTCCTTCACAAAGTGCTATGATTATTTTTAAAGAATAAGAATAATAGAAAATTATTCTGCAACAATAATCAGCACAGATTTCACATGAACAACATAGTGGATTGTGGATCTCCAGGCTACCAAAATCCACAACCCACAGCCAAACTTGATCAGTCATTTGTTTTTTATTTAAAGCTTTTCTAAACTGATTCTGTACTAAAAGTAATATTAAAAAGAGTTATCATAATTCTGTTTTCCACCATTCCATGTTTGTTTTGGAGCCACCTTAAGTTGCACACTTAGGGGCAAAACCAACTTCGCCAAAAGGGCGGGCTGGAGACACCTGATTTTCCTCCAGAGTGATGCCACAGCACCCAAATTGCATGGCATCCCTCCGCCCCAAAAAGAACTTAGAAAAGAACCCAGAAAAAGTACTAAGGCTAAGAACTGTGCAGTTGCTGAACATTCCTGAGCCCTAGTTTTTGCCACATGACGGCGCTTCCTGCCCGTCTGTACTGGGCTTTAGTGTATGAAATATTGCATGAAGTCCTGTCATTGATACAAAAGGGTGGAGGGGGTATCACAATATTGCTTTGCATTGTATTCACAATATATTTTAGAAACAGGTATTGCAACAGACTATAGTCCTCAAAGTCCATTTCCCCTGATGGAAATATTCTCAAAGTTCACCAGAAACCCTGGGATTTTTTAGCTTCTTCCACTTCCCTGTCTAGATTTTCAAGTAAATAAACATCCACCCACCAGGCTGAATCAACTGTATATGGGGGGGGGGGGATTTTGCACTGTTATCCGTTCACAAAAGGCTATGTAGCTTCCTTACACTATTATTGAAAACATTTATTTATTTATCTATTTCATTTCTATGGCATCTTTCTCCTGAAAACGGATCCAAGCTGGCTCTCAAATAAAAAACATTTTAAAACTTTATAATAAAAATTTAAAAGGCAATTAAAAGCCAGCTTGCTAAAAACAGTATAAAATTACATACAAAAGTTAAAAACAAAAGCACACAGACTTGTAATTTGTGGCAATTTATATCACACCAATTCATGTAATTTCTTATTACCTCCCTATCTAATTGCTGTCCTGAGTTGTTGGGTTTTTTAAAAACATCAATAGAATAGCATCACATTTCAGTTCATTTTTAGGTGTCTAGTGTTGTCATGTGTGTCCAGCCCCCTCAGATCCCCCAAATATGTTTCTAGATCTTCATACCGCCTCCTTCTGTTTGTCATGCAATGCCTTCTTAATTCTTAAAAAGAATTCTCTATAGAGGTATAGTGCTAAAGTGTCAAACAGAAATGATGCTATTGCTGGGTTTGATTCCTCAAAAGTACCCCCTCTTCTCTCACACACACTCTCACTCTCTCTCATACACAAACACACACACCTCCAGAGACAGTTTCCTCCAATCTTCAACCCACATGGGGGAAATTGCTCCAAGGAAATAAATGCAGGACTAGTACCATTTAAAATGATCTAGCCTCTTAGTGCAAAAGCAGTGCTTATAAAGATCACATAGGCCGCATCCCCACTGCACAAATAATCTAGTTTGACCGTACTTTAACTGTCATGGCTTGTTGCTATCGAATTCTGAGAACTGCAGTTTGTAGTGGCATCAGAACTCTCTGCCAGAGAAGGCTAAATGTCTCACAAAACTACAGTTCTCAGAACTCCAAAATTCTGAGCCATGGTATTTAAAGCCATGTCAATGTAGATTATTTCTGCAGTGCAGATGCAGCTACAGTTAACCTAAGAACATTAATGGTGTCTTCCTTTTTCTGAGTTTTCAGTTTAAATCACAATAAGTGTATGTTGGATGGTAACTTTTCCAGGCCCATTAGCTTATTGCTTTATTACTAGGACAATAGAGGGAGTTTCTGGTTTGGTTTTGGTTTTAATTAAAAACATTTAAAAGAGACATGGAGGGAAGGAAGAGAAATAGGGAAGTATCTGGGGTCATCATGAAGTCAGCAAACAACTTGAGGGCATTTTTACACAGACACAGAAACACACTGGAAAAAACCCTAAAAATACAGAGGGGCACAGCATTGGGCACATCTACTTTGATTGTCACAATTCACACAACAAACGAATGTATTTTTTTAAAAAAATAGAAACCTGCCATTCAGTTTTGAACAAAATATTTTGGAATACTACAGAAAACAATCAGAAATAGTCCATACCATCATGTGATTAGCAAAATATTGTTTGGCAAAACATCATTTTGAACTCTTTCTTATTTCCCCCCCCTTTTTTTTTTTTAAAAAAGAGGATCTACGCCAACAAGAATGACTTATCTTATGACATATCTTTCTGTGATTTTTCTAATGGAATGGATGTATTTGGACTGCAACACCCAGCATTTCACACCATTGGCTATATGGCTGAAGTTGCTAGGACTTTCAGTCTAAAACTATTGGGAGGGGCACATGGGTCTCTCCCTTACTCTAAGATTTTCCTGAAAGGTACAAAAATCTCCTTTCAGCAGACGCACATATAGGTACAAATATGGAAAGTAGATAAAAAGGACAGGCTTTCATTTTTAGGCATACCCTTTCTCTCAAAGCAACTAAACATTATAAAAATCAAGGCCCCTTAAACCCATGTGAATCTCCTATTTTAGAAAAATAACCCTCTGAATTAATAAAAATACCTTTTTTCATGATAGGTTGTAACTCCTTATCAACATGAAGGTTATCTAACAATATTGTGTTTCCAAATACCTTTACCAAACACCTGCCTACCACGTTTTTTTCTTAAGTAAGGATGTAATTCTTCACTAAGTTTGTTCTCAAAGGAAGCAATAGATATGTTTAGCAATTTGGTTCCCATTTCCAAAAAGTCCTCAAAAACTGCATAGTGTTCAAGGACTATTCACAATTTGGGACTTATTCTGTGCAAATTCATATGTGGTGTTTTTGTGCAGAAAACAATTTTTGTGTGTGGAAAATGCTATAGTTACATAGTTTTTTGTGGAGCTTTCGGGCTATGTGGCCATGTTCTAGAAGAGTTCCTTTCTGACATTTCGCCAGCATCTATGGCTGGCATCTTCAGAGAATGATAGCTGAAAAAGGATTGGAGATATATATCCTGTGTGACCTTGGGAAGGAAGGAGTCATTTGCAGATGTATTGTTCTGTTGCTAATGGCAGTCCTCAGGGTGGGAGGATATGCAAACAAGGATTAATGTCTGCTAACTGGTGCTCATTGTCTGCTGGGAATCCCCTGGCCTTAGGCTGTTGCTCATTTGCATAGGTTGAGTCTTGACCTTGCTGTCCTTCAGGACTGGTAGCCAAGCCTTGTTTACCCTCAGGGTTTCCTCTTTCCTGCTGAAATTGTCCAGGTGTTTATGGATTTCAGTGGCTTCCCTGTGCATTCTGGCATGGTAGTTGTTGGCATGGTCCAGAATTTCAGTCCTTTCAAGCAGCATTTTATTCCCAGGATGGTTTATAGCATGTTCTGCTACTGCTGATTTTTCCGGTTGACCCAGTTTGCATTGTCTCTCATGTTCCTTGATTCTTGTCTGCACACTGCGTTTGATGGTCCCTATGTAGACCTGTCCACAGCTGCATGGAATGCGGTAGACTCCATGAAAGCCTTCGACTCCACGCTATAGTTACACGTTCATTCTGTGAAAACTTCTGCCCAAAGTATAGTGTTTCTGCATTATAGAACTCTAGTAAGAATAATCTTTGACTGACAAGACTTTTTTTGAGTTCAAGACATATTCTGTGCAAAATTCTTATACAATACAACCCCCCACATCTGGGCTCCTGGTAATCGTGGTTTCTGGTAACCTGCACCCAGAAAAAAAGGTCTCTCTAGGCATCTGGAGGTCCTCCAACATGACTCTATGGAGGAAGAGGCCGGACCAGCCGGGCCCCATAAAGGCCCCCACGCCCTCCCCAACTGCGGCGGCGGCAGCAGCGAGGAGGAAGAGGCCGGACCAGCCGGGCCCCATAAAGGCCCCCACGCCCTCCCCAACTGCGGCGGCGGCAGCAGCGAGGAGGAAGAGGCCGGACCAGCCGGGCCCCATAAAGGCCCCCACGCCCTCCCCAACTGCGGCGGCGGCAGCAGCGAGGAGGAAGAGGCCGGACCAGCCGGGCCCCATAAAGGCCCCCACGCCCTCCCCAACTGCGGCGGCGGCAGCAGCGAGGAGGAAGAGGCCGGACCAGCCGGGCCCCATAAAGGCCCCCACGCCCTCCCCAACTGCGGCGGCGGCAGCAGCGAGGAGGAAGAGGCCGGACCAGCCGGGCCCCATAAAGGCCCCCACGCCCTCCCCAACTGCGGCGGCGGCAGCAGCGAGGAGGAAGAGGCCGGCCCAGCCGGGCCCCATAAAGGCCCCCACGCCCTCCCCAACTGCGGTGGCGGCAGCAGCGAGGAGGAAGAGGCCGGCCCAGCCGGGCCCCATAAAGGCCCCCACGCCCTCCCCAACTGCGGCGGCGGCGGCAGCAGCGAGGAGGAAGAGGCCGGACCAGCCGGGCCCCATAAAGGCCCCCACGCCCTCCCCAACTGCGGCGGCGGCAGCAGCGAGGAGGAAGAGGCCGGACCAGCCGGGCCCCATAAAGGCCCCCACGCCCTCCCCAACTGCGGCGGCGGCAGCAGCGAGGAGGAAGAGGCCGGACCAGCCGGGCCCCATAAAGGCCCCCACGCCCTCCCCAACTGCGGCGGCGGCAGCAGCGAGGAGGAAGAGGCCGGCCCAGCCGGGCCCCATAAAGGCCCCCACGCCCTCCCCAACTGCGGTGGCGGCAGCAGCGAGGAGGAAGAGGCCGGCCCAGCCGGGCCCCATAAAGGCCCCCACGCCCTCCCCAACTGCGGCGGCGGCGGCAGCAGCGAGGAGGAAGAGGCCGGCCCAGCCGGGCCCCATAAAGGCCCCCACGCCCTCCCCAACTGCGGCGGCGGCAGCAGCGAGGAGGAAGAGGCCGGACCAGCCGGGCCCCATAAAGGCCCCCACGCCCTCCCCAACTGCGGCGGCGGCAGCAGCGAGGAGGAAGAGGCCGGACCAGCCGGGCCCCATAAAGGCCCCCACGCCCTCCCCAACTGCGGCGGCGGCAGCAGCGAGGAGGAAGAGGCCGGCCCAGCCGGGCCCCATAAAGGCCCCCACGCCCTCCCCAACTGCGGTGGCGGCAGCAGCGAGGAGGAAGAGGCCGGCCCAGCCGGGCCCCATAAAGGCCCCCACGCCCTCCCCAACTGCGGCGGCGGCGGCAGCAGCGAGGAGGAAGAGGCCGGACCAGCCGGGCCCCATAAAGGCCCCCACGCCCTCCCCAACTGCGGCGGCGGCAGCAGCGAGGAGGAAGAGGCCGGACCAGCCGGGCCCCATAAAGGCCCCCACGCCCTCCCCAACTGCGGCGGCGGCAGCAGCGAGGAGGAAGAGGCCGGACCAGCCGGGCCCCATAAAGGCCCCCACGCCCTCCCCAACTGCGGCGGCGGTGGCGGCAAGCAGAGGAAACGAAGTGGGAGTTGAAGGATTAGCCGGCCCCACAAAGCCCCCATGCCCTCTTTTATAGCCATAACTTCTGAGGTTTTATGGTTTTGATAGAGATATAGCATAGTAAATAGGTCAACAGACCCACTACCTTAAGTGTGCCATAAGTTTTAACTAATTTTGAGTGAGAACTATTTTTAAAATGAAACTAAGGAAACGTCGCCGTTCCAAGGTTTCACAGGACCCTGACAATAAACCCTCCAAACAATCTAAAATTGATTCTCACTTTGCAAGTAGACCAGGAACATCTGGCACTCAAACTGATATTGAACTAAACAATCGATATGAAATCCTGGACTCCTTGCAGGATGAGGATCTGTTAATAAGGGATGAGGGAAAGAACAGTGGGCAAGAGCAATCATCGACCAAATGCCCATGGAAGGATCTCCTGGCAAAAGAAGCATTTTTAATTTCAAAGACGTTTGAATTATTATTAAAAAATTTTGCCTCCATTGGTAAAGGGTTAGAAACCTTATTAGATAAATTACATAATGTGGAATTATCGAATAATGTAAATAGACCAAATTCTCAACCATTACCTATCTATGATTATCCTAATCCCTCCAAACTCCCTTCAGCTTTAACAATACAACCTTCCCAGGTGATGTTAGCCATAGGATACAATGCAATTAACAAGGGTAGATGGTCCAATGCGTATAATATTAATTCCTCCCTAAGGAAACTATTGGGATGGGAATTCAGGAAAACTATGTTAAATTCATTTCATTTTCTGCCAAAGGTAGGCCACTATTTAAGACTTATTTTGACCTTTAACTCCCCCGCGGCTCTTAATTTGCTTTGGGCAAAAAAGTCATCAATGGAAAAAAACTATGACATCCACTGTGTGAGGGTATACTTAAATAGGGTGACCAATCCTCTCATAACCTTTAAGGAAAGGAAATCTGAAGTAATTGTAACAGAGATTAATAGGCCTTCATCTAAGGACAAGCTTAATAACATCACCGATCTCAATATTCTAAAGAAGGAATGGAATAATCTATGTAGTGTAATTGAATCGATAAATAACAGCCAGCATGTAGCAGAAGCTTCTTTATCTACGAATGTAATTACTCCAAAGAATGATACCTGCCAAGTAAATCAAGTGAACAAAGGCCAGCATAAGATCTGTAACGATATCCCTTTCATAACTCAGGGAGACCCTGTTAAAAATACACATATTATGGATAAGTCTCCTTTGCCTCTAATATCTATCCAGACTGAAATCTCACGGTCACCACCTATTGTTTCGAAAGTTCCTAAAGAAAAATCTTTAATCGACTTTGAAGTAATGGCAAAAGTGGATACTAGACAACAGAATTGGGCCAAGGACTTAAGCGAGCTCATTTCCCTTGGACCACATATTGATACATCCTATGATAAATCCCCCCTGGTAGATGACCCTGAACTTAAACAATCAGAAGATGAGGCATTGCAGGGATTTCACGGCCTCTCCCTTACAAATCAATTAAGGGTTACATCGCAACTTGAAGATACAACAGCAAAATTTCGTAAGATAATTCAGACCAATATAGAAGCTAACTCTTCTGCTATACTACCATCAAAAGAACTGTACAACCCTAGATTAAATGGCTGTATTCAAATGGATGATCAAATCATATCCTCGATCGAACCAGATCCAATACAGTGACTCCAAGAGAGCAATTCCAAAAGCCCTCAAAGCCTAAGTATAATCTCATGGAATATTGCCGGCTGGGGAAGGAGAAGTGGCGATGTAGACTTTATTGAATATATCACCAAATTTGACATAGTCTGTCTACAGGAGACATGGAGTCTGTACGACATATGTCTTCCTGGGTATATTTCCCTTAGTGTGCCAGCTGAAAGATCCAGTAAAAGGGGACGGTACAAAGGAGGATTAGCTGTTTTGATAAAAATAAATAGCGGCCTTAAGTATATATCATTGGCCCCCTGTGAGAAAATTGCACAAGCAATTCTTCTACAGTTTGAAAACGTTAAAATAATCTTATTTAACATCTATATGCCGGCAACTAACATCATGCAAGCTTCCTCTACTCACTGGGACCTCTTGTCAAACTATCTAGATGATTTGATAAATAAACCTGAGCCCCCAGGGTGTTTATTGATGGGGGACTACAATGCTAGAATTGGTCCCTCAAATGACCATCTCTGTGAGCAGTGTATGATTAATGTAAATACGCCACCTTTTCCTTTGAACCTTCCTCGAGTTGGGATGGATCCAGTTATAAACAAAAACGGGTTATTTTTGGCAAATCTGTGTGTTACCCATAACCTGATCATTCTAAATGGCTCTGATTACTTCCCAAACACCAACGGTTTTACTTTCATATCATCTGTAGGGAGGAGCTCTATCGACTATGTAATATCTAGTCCTGATTTAATGAAGCTAATTGCAGACTTTGAAATCTCCAGTAGAGTTGAAAGTGACCATTTACCTCTTTATGTTTCCTTGACAATACCTAATTTAGTTAATGTATCGCCCACTAGTAATGAAATGACTGATAGATATGAAAGATTAAAACGAATTTACTGGAATTCAAGAACAATGGATGCAATTAGTAAAATTTATAATGATGATTGCGTACTAATGGAAATTAATGATTTAGCAAATTGCATTTCGATAGATGAGGCCTTGTTAAAATACAAGAACATAACATCCACTTTGAGTAGTAGAACATCCAATTATATTTACCCATTGAGAGGGAAGAGCTCCTGGTTTGATAAGAATTGCCTTATACGGAAAAGAAATCTTAGACAAACATTCCAACTTGCTTTGGACAATCCGGAGGCGAATCTTAGATCCTACTTAACGGCCCGGGTTGAATACTTTAAATACACCGAAAACAAAAAGAAATCTTTTTATCATCAAAACTGGGCTAAGTTAGACAGAGATCTGAAATCAAACGATATTAAATCCTTTTGGTTAGCAGTCAGGAGACATTTAAACAGCGATATAAATCTATCTAATTCTTGTATCCCACCTCAAACTTGGGTAACATATTTTAGCAACAAGATGCAATCCCAAATAACTGACAATATTTCTATTATTATGAACCCCTCTAATCTTTGGAGTCCAGTCTCACCGGACGAAGTCCATCAATTAATTTTAAAGTTAAAATCTGCCAAATCGCCGGGGTATGACACCTTACCCGCTGAAATATTGAAGTACTGTCCAGAAATTTGGACCAATGCATTGGCAAATTTATTTACCTTAGTAAACAATTCTGGTAAGATGCCAGCAGGCTGGAAAGATTCAATCATAATCCCAATATTTAAAAAAGGTGATAAACAAGATCCAGCTAATTACCGCCCGATAAGTTTACTTTCTATCATGGGAAAACTTTATGACAGCTATTTGGCTATGAAACTTCAAAACTGGATGAATACTCAAACTCTCCTAGGGCCTGAACAAGCAGGCTTTAGAGGCCATATGTCTACTACAGATCATATCACAGTCATTTCATTTCTAATCAGTAAATATTTATCTCGCCCCAAAGGGAAATTATATGCTGCATTTATTGATCTAAAAGCGGCTTTTGATCTTATTCACCGACCTACACTATGGAGCAAATTAAATAGGCTAAATATAGATCCAAGACTTCTCTTTTTGTTAAGCCAAATTCATACTAGCAATGTTTGTAGAGTAAAATTCACTGAAAGTGGACATCTAACTGAGCCTATCTATTCAGAAATCGGGGTAAGACAAGGCTGTGTTTTGGCCCCACATTTATTTAATTTATTTGTGGCTGATCTTCCATCCTTCATGTCAGCAGTTGATACCCACCCTCCCGTATTAGGAAATCGCCCACTTTTTGTGCTGCAATATGCGGATGACACTGTACTACTCTCACTGACACAAGTGGGCTTATCAAGAGCATTGAATAGATTTAGTGAATATTGTGTTAAATTCCACCTTCAGATAAATGCTAATAAGTCAAAGATTTTGGTCTTTTCAAAAAGTTTTGCTCCAAGGGTGTGGAGGGTGAATAATCAAAGTATCGAGCAGGTAAAAATGTATACATATTTGGGTGTACTTTTCCATTATAACGGTCTCTGGGCAAAGCAAAGAGAGAAGGTCATACAATCTGGGAAAAGATCTTTGGCGACTATACAATCTTTTTATTATAAGAAGGGAAACCAGGACATCCTCGCAGCTATGAAAATTTACAAAGCCAAAATAAGACCTCAATTATTATATAGTATTTTTGTTTGGATAACAGCTTTTAACAACGTGGTTGAAAGTTTACAAACACAATTCTGTAGGAAATTGTTATCTATTCCACCTTGTGTTCATCATTTAACACTATATGCCGAGCTTGGTCTAGATTCTCTTGAGACCTCAGCCTGGCTGATGGTGTACAAAACTTGGCTTAAAATCCATTATAGACCCAACAGATCTAGTTTAATTTGGTATCTTTTGTCTGACAACCACTATTCTACTTGGACAAAAATCTATGATGATAAATTAAAAACAAAGGGCCTAAGTCTGGACACTCTCCTCCCTTTAACGGAGGAGGAGTGCTTCAAGACAATTAAGGACTGTTTATTGAGCTGGGACTATAAAATGATGTACACCAATCCTCCCAGGATATGTTCTCCATCTGTGTTTGGTATTTCCCCCTGTTGTGGTGAGATCCCAAAGTACTTTCGATCACTGTCTCTTCAGGCTTCGAGGAAAGCCTTCCTATTTGCAAGGTTGAATATTCACCCTTCTTGTGTCACCAGAGGAAGATATCTGAAAATCCCATTTGTAAACCGAATATGCTTATGTGGACTATCCCCGGATACTCTCCAACATATTATATTTCTTTGTCCGTTGTACCAAAAACCGAGAGAGAAATTGCTAAGGAAACTATTGGAATTGAATTACTGCTTGATGGATCTAAATTTAGTTCATTTATTGGAGGATCGTAATGTACAGATTACACGATTGACGGCTAACTTTTTAATGGAGGCAACAAAAATCTGGCATAAATCTAACGATCACTCAAAGTGAAAAGTTTTTAAAAGGCGACCAATTTTACAGGGATGTAATCCAGTTTTAATTTTGACCTGTTGTTATTGTTATTAGCATTGTTTTTGTTGTTTGATATGCCTAATAAAGGTTCATGGAAATGAATGAAAATGACTCTATGGTCAATATCCATCAGAAATATAATGTTTGTCATTACCTGTGATCTTCGCTAACTGCATTAACTCTAGGAACGCAACTCCCACAGATACTTTTTCTTTTCTTTTTTTACAAATGCTTGTATGCTTTTTTTCTATACAAATGCTATTTTCTGCTTAAGACATCTGATACAAAAATATGAATTTTGCACAAAATAGGTCTTCAACTGCAGAAATTCTTGTCAGTCCAAGATTCTTCATATCAAAGTTTCATGGTACTTAAGAAAGATATTTTCTGACCATTTTTCAAATGTTCTTTCCATCCCTATTCTTAACCTTCAGCAGGGGTTGATAACATTGTGGAGTGGCGGAGAAGGCTTGTCATACCAAAGTCTACTCACATCTTCTGGAAGATCCTTCCCCCCTACTTCCTTCTTCTTAACTGTTCTCATATTATGAGACCACACTAAGTAGAAGACACCAAAGAGAACTGATTAGAAAAGAAGTTACTGAAGAGAAGGGACTAAGAGCTGGGATGAGTTTTTGTTGAGATATGCAGACACGGGTAATCTACCATACACACATGTAGAGTTGATGCATATAGGCAGAAACACCTAGCAGATGGTATCTGTGAAGAGTCTGACTTCAAGCTGCACAGGAAAAATCCTCCCATACAGAGTGCTGCTTGTCTTGGAGTAAGAATTGCAGGACAGCAATATTCACTCACTGAGGGTTTGATCTTTGTTCCGAAAATATTTACAAAGATATTCAGAGTATCAGACAGCTCCATCTTGAATACTCACAATATTATACAGACTATCAAAGTGCTTCGCCAACCACCAACCAACAACCAACAAAGATTCTGTCCCTCTCCCTTATATAGGTGGTCCCCTTGGGGTCATGTGACAGCCATGACTGGTTTCATCCCCAGTGCATGTTGCATCAACCTACCCATGATTCACCGGTCACCAATTGCTGACTCATGCAGCCTGACACTTGAACTGTAGTGACCCAGTCACTTTTGTCCCAGTTCTTGTAGTGGCCAAATCCATGTCATTTTCTAGACCAGGGTGCCTTTGTGCCCTGACAGTTTTTCCTCCTCCTGCTTCTCCTTCACCTGTAGCATGCCTACTATGACCACAACCACCACCATCCTCCAGCTGCTATTTCATTCTGTGCTGTGCACTGATGGTTCACTCCAGAGGAAATAGAAACAGGCAGAAACTGATGCATTATTATTTGTTGGAAGGCTATGGTGAATAGGATTCTGGCCTTAGTTTTCAGAGAAAACCCATGGAATCCTAAATGCATTGTTCTGGCTGAAAAACAACTGATATTTTTATTTGCATTCACTTTTGCAATCTTAGTATGCACTTTGCAATCTTAGTATGCAATAGATTGTTTTGTGCAGATAGTGAAGTTTCAAATTACAGTTTCTTTCTATTTAGAAGGGATGGTGTTGTTTTGAGAATTCAGACTCAATTAGCTGTATCTGTTTCCATTTTTGTAAGCATGCTTGAGTCCCAGACTGGGGGAAAGTGGAGTATATTGTTGTTGCTTCTGTTCAGTATTAATTTTAAAAGCCATCATACCTTGTCATATCTCATCCATGTGCCATGGTAATTTGTCAAATGATCATGCCATCAACTCCTCTTAATGGAAAGTAAAGTGGACAGTAATTACTTTATGAAATTATTTACTTCCTGCACCTTGTGTAAGTGTTTTGCAAAATACTCAGAACAGCAATAAGTATTAAAGAAAATAAAAAGGCAATTAATTCATTTAGACTAAGAATGAAGCAAACATAAAGGAAAGTACCTACCAAACACTACTTCCTCATATTGCTTCTCTACAAAAAGTTTCATGTTTTGATGTATGTGTGTCCTATCTCTTTTATTGCTTTTCTGCAGCATATACATCACATTGATGTTGTTAGTACATCATTAGTTGAGCTGACTTGCTTGCCAGATCGTACATTTCATTGGTCCAAAAATATATTTAAATACTGGATTACCTGGATCACAATGGGTTAAATCTTGGGAATAACCAAACCCAAGACTGAACAGATCCTCAATGACTGACAGGGATAATGTCTCATTGCCCAGTGTCCTGACACAACAGAGCCTTACACACTGTCCAGCCTTTTATGTCTGAAAAGAAATTATTCTGACCTCTTCCCCAGCAACACATGTTACTGTATGGAAAGAATTTTGGAATCTTTCTCTGGGTTTGGGGTGTGCATTGTGATTCTCTTCAGTAACTTGCCTTTCTCTATCGATGACATTCTGGACTAATTTCTGATGTACCTGATTGTATAATGTATGTTATAATATTACTTCAGACAGCAAATAATATTATTTGGGGTGAGCTATAATGAATTATTTTGCTGTTTCTTAGTGTATTATTTGCATACTGCTAAGCTCTTGGATAATTAAGTGAGATGTTTTCCTCAAACATATCCCCCATTTCTTTCTCTCTTGGCTTCTCTTCACCCTCTCCACCCTTCTCATTCTGTTTTACTCATACTCACATCCTTCTCCCCATTCTTGCCTTTTTAAAAAAAAAATACAGTTAAGGTAAGATGTGTGCAGAGAAAAGTAAGCTGCTTAAGACACTTGATCACTAAAACTGTAGGTGGCGTGACTATATTTAGAATTCCTGGTCCTGCATGCAAAATATGTTGTCTACCACTGATTGCTGGAGACCACACTTCTTGATTGAGCATGGGGAGGCAGAAAGAATAGAGTAATTTAGTTATGCAAACATGAATGAATAAATAAATAAACAAATAGTCTGTTCAGAGACTCCCAGAAATTTCAGTTTAAGAGTTCTCCACTCTTGATTCACTGACCCTGTGTACCTATTCAATCTATTATTACTGTATTTGTGATACTGTATTTGTACCTAACTGAAATCACTAGGAACAAAATGTGCTCTCCTAAATTCAAGAGTGGCAGCCTCCATGCTATTCTCTGTAAACCCCATGACCTGGCCCAACTCTAAGGGTCTAATCAATGAATTAACAATACCTTATCAAATTAAAATATTATGCTAGTGAATTAATTTTCCAGTATCTAATGTTTAACATTCTTGAATAAATTTTCAAGCCTAACACTCCTTTCAGGAAAGGAGATTAGGGACTTAAAGAATCCATGGCTCAAAACCACCACTGAGATCTGGCATAAATGGAAATATCTTATTTCTCCAGACTTATCACCTATATGTCCGTTTCTGTACCATCCTGTCCAAGAATGTGGCCAGCAGCTGATAACAAAAAAACCAAAATAAGGTAGAGACAAGCAAAACAAAATACCACAATAAAGTGTGTGTAGTAATAAAGCAAGTCTTGAAGTGCAGACTTACAAAGCAAAAAACAGAATTCCAAAAGGAAGGTCCGTAATCGGTTCAGATTCGAGCCAAAGGGTCAAACAGTCAGCATAGTAAAAAAGTTAAAAAAAAAAAAAAAAAAAGGGTCGAGGGTACCAGCAAAATAGAATGGTCAATCCAAGATCCACAGGCCCAAGCCAAGAAGTCAAGAAGAGAATTCATAAACAAGTTGCTTTCACCAGGGAAATCAGTTAATCTCTGACAAAGGTTCTGGCATTCCTCCCAGGCTTTAATTTTCAGCCCTCACTGGTGCAGCTTTTCCGTAATTGCTCAGCATCTCATACAGCATCTCTGAGACTGCCACAGCCCACCCTTTCAAATATCCTTTGGCTGTAAGAAGGCACAGGTATGTAGGCCTCTGTCTACTCCTCCCCCCTGCCAACATTGCCAGGGGGCTCTGTTGCCTGGACCCTGGGCTCTTCACCATCCTCTTAGGCAACAGTCTCTGTTGGTATTCTTGGGGCATAACTAGGGCCAGGATAAGGGTCAGGTTCAGACTCTTGTCCTGTGTCCTCAGCCAGGCTTTTTATCCAAATTTTTATCACCCAGATAAATTGCAGTAATATAAGGATTGGGAAGAGAGGGGAATTTATCTAATTAGATATCTTTTTAGCAATAGCAAACCCAGACCCACTGAGGACCTGATATCAACTCTAGATCCATTGTCAGTCACATGGTATCAAATTAATCAAATTAAGACATTTTCCTCCAGTCTCCTTCAGAAAAAGGCATTGTTAAGATCTATGACCCCCCCCTCCCCTTGAAATGTTTATGCAATGAACCTTCTGGCAATGATGATGATGATGATGATGTTTATTTATAATCCGCTCCTCTAGCAAAGTAATCGGAGCGGGGTACAACAAGGTTAAAAAATACAGCCTAAAACAACTATCATGCTCCTTCCCGACCACCCCCCTTAAAATTAGATTAAACCAGCAAATATTACAATCAACAACAATTAAAAACAAAGTGAAATCTCATGAACAATTCTTGTGCAAATAAGCAATAGATGAAATCAAGAAAGTTAAATAAAGGGGACAACCGAGGTTATCTACCCAATTTCCGTTTCAGAGCCAGGGATTGATGGTTTTTTCAGGGGAAGGCCTGCCAGAAGAGATGCATCTTTAAAGCTTTTTTGAAACTAGCAAGTGATATAAGATGCATCTTGTCCGGCAAGTCGTTCCAAAGCTTGGGAGCGGTAGCTAAAAAAGTCCTCTGGGAGGTCTGTGACAGCCTAGTTTTCAGCGTGCGGGGGGGGGGGGGTTCATACGGGAAGAGGCGGTCCCTGAGGTATGATGTGCCTGAGCCATGTAGGGCTTTAAAGGTTAAAATCAACACCTTGTACTGCGCCCGGAAACTGATCAGCAGCCAGTGGAGAGCTTTAAGCACTGGTCTTATGTGCTCTCTCCTTGATGTTCCACTAATAAGCCTGGCTGCCATGTTCTGAGGGTCTAGTTTCTCATATCTATCAATATATATTGAATGATACCTATCAAGACACTGGCAGTTCTAAAATAATCTGGGAAGTCAGCCTGAACATATTAATGTCTGAATCTGAATGTGCCACTGTTTGGTCATTGCCCTGTTGAAATTAAGATCAGTCCTAAATGTCACCCTGCTTAGTGGCACCTGGTGTGGGGGGCTGGGCTTCTGGGGACACAACTTCCAGTGTGTGTGCCACACGGATGTGCCTGGGAGCATCCACACACACAAGTGAATTGCGCACACAGCCCTACAGCAGCCCGATAGGGCATGCAAGGCCTCATGGAAGCCCAGATAGGGTGTCCAAGGCCCCGCCGGGGCCTGGACAGAGTGCCCAAGGCCTCACGGTGGCCCAGGCAAGGCAACCAAGGCCTGATGACAGTCCAGACAAGGCGCCAAAAGTCCTGGGAAGACCCCATGGGGGGCAGGGGACCAACCAGGTGTCACCACCTCTTCTGGAGTGTCACCTGGTGCAGCCCACACTCCCTCACACACACTCCCTCACACACACACCCCAGTGATGCTACCAGAAAGAATTTTTTAAAGTTGGTAAACAAATAGTACATGATCCTTATTATTATTATCACAGATGGCCAAAACCTTGTCAACCTTCTGCTGGCAGGGATGTTTAGTCCCAGGGACATATAACCATATGTCAATTGACTGCCCGGAAATTACTTCCTTTTGACATGAAGTGCTTGATCAGATTGCTTTAATTACTAAACAAAAAAATCACCTTCTGCCCAGCTCTCCTATTACTTTCAATTTACACCACAGGTAATAAACATTTGAGACACAGAATACAGATTGCTTTTCTCTTGATGGCAGTTCAACTTGAAGTGGCTGAAGCTTGGGAGACAGTGCTTGCATCCCTAGATAATTGGTGGACAAGAGTTTGGGATCAATGCCTAATGGAGAAGCTGATGGAGAAAATGAATTGTTATTTAGTACAACAAAACAAAGAATCCTTTTATGAAAAGTGGTTTCCCTTTATTGATTTTATTAATACACGTAATATAACTGTTCACCAGCCTCCTTACAATTTGACATTATGGTCTGATGTTCTCCAAACAATTAAATCTGTACAGGATTATATATGTGTGATACTATTGAAGGTGCATTTTATCAGTGCTTGGTTATTTAAAACATTTTTTTTAAAAAAATTAACACTTCAAATTCTGGTTATTTATACAGCCCTCAAGATTTTTGAATATACACAAGAAATGCCTGATATCACTTTGTACCATTTGTACAAATATAAATCTAGGGTTCTTGTCTGAAAATGAAAAATGAGCACAAGTAACAGTTGCTAGGGTTTACTAACGTGTTTTATTTAATAATTTTACCATTCACTTTACTGTATTTTCTCAGCTCCAAATATGGTTTCCTTGTGTTGCCAAGACTGTATATTCTTTTGAATTGTTCGGAGAGGTTTTTGCAATCATTTTAGAGATTTCACTTTGCTCTGAGAACTTCAGATGCAAGAGAGGAGAGACATATTTTAACAGGTGAATTAATAATAAGCTATCTCTTACTGTCCAGTGTTTGATGGGGTGATTTTTATAGTGCAGCTTAATATTCATACAGTCAGATGAAGAAAAAAAAAGCTTCCATTCCAAATTATTCAGCACAGGCACAGATGGCCACAAACTGAAGCACAATTGCCTGAAAGCCAGAAGAGGGAGAAAGAATATACCCGAGCAAATGGTGACTCCCCCCCCCCCCCCGAAGTACACTTCTTCCTGTCAAAATGCTCTGTCATTGTCACTCTTGTAATGCTTAATTTTTTGTCTTTATGACTATCTTCCATAAAAATTAACTTTTCAGTTAAAAAAAAGGGAGGGAGTCATTTCTTAGCTCTTATGCTTCACTATATACCCTGTCTCTTAAGTGCTAAGCATACAGTATTGTTTAATAAGTGACAGAACGTGCATCACATAATGCTTTCAGGATTCCTTTGCATATTTTGGGAATTATCTTGGGAAAGCGAGCAAGCTAAACAACCCTTTCTTGGCTTTTAAAAAAATCTACTAGTACAGGAAGAACACAAACCTTGTCAAAAATCCCCAGATGATAACTACTTTAGTCTGATTACATAGATTCTTGATTTCATATCTTATAAATGTATTTTATTTTATATGCTTAGTTGTATCCTGAAAATATGCCTTTCATAGCCTGACAAATCATGCTGTCATTGTCTTCTATGAGTGACTGTTAACTTATATTTGTCCATGTTTAAAGCCTGCAGTGCCATCTTCTGTCATTAGGTTAATTCCTTAACCGGCACAAAGGTTTGCAGTTATACAGTTGAAACTGATAGGAGCAGTTTGTGTACAAAATCTTCCCAAGTCAATTGAGTAAGTAAAATAACAGAAATCAGAAGCACAAGTATCAGTCTTTAAGACAGGAGATGAATATTCCTGGCCCTTTCTCACAACTCTGTAGGAACAGAATGATAGTTTTTACTCCAAGGCCAAAAATGACATTCTTCTAAGCAGGTTTTAGCCGTATTGCCTCTTATGTCATGAATGTAATACCAGCAAAAATACACCAGAAACTTCATCAATATTATAAATTATTAACATATTATAAATTGTAACATTACTAGTAAATAAATAAAAAACAAACAAACAAACAAAAATTCCTGGTTATTTTGGGATAACATTTTATAAGTTTTATGTTTTTATGTTTGTTTGCTTGCTTGCATCACTGCACTTACTGTTAGCCACCTTTGGTGCTTCACTGCAAGAAGCTGGATTTAATTTTAAAAAATAAATATTAAATAGAACACAAAACAAATATCTCCCCAACCAAACTGAATTAATAAACTAAATAAACCAAAGGCAATCCAAAAGGTCATTTGGACTGATCGGCTCCCTGCTTTGTTTCTTTATTAGTTTATATATGAAATCTCTCTCAGACTCGTATTCTAAATTTCTAGCAAGTGCCATTGTGTTGCAGAACCAGTTTATCAGTAGGCTATCATAAGAAAACAGGTTATTTAAAAAAAGAAGAAGAAGAAGTTAAGATACTGAACTTAGTTTTAACCCCAAGACATCACAGATTTTAAAGTCAACATTAATTACCCATCTTATTGAAAAAAATATTATTGAATATTATCAGAAAGAGTTGATGCAACAGTATTAAATAAAAGTCTATGGCAAAGCACTGATACTGAAGTAATGCTATCTTAGCTTTCTGTAAGCTCATAAATGATGTTCATTCATTATTTTCAACTGCGTTTTTATTCCATTTTTTGTCCTCAAGATGGTATACATGTTCTTCCTCCCCATTTTTTAAAAAAATCACTCAGACATCTCAATCGTAGAATCCTAGAATCATAGAGTTGGAAGAAACCACAAGGGCCATCCAGTCCAACCCCCTGCCATGCAGGAACTCCCAGTGAAAGCATCCCCGACAGATGGCCATCCAGCCTCTGCTTAAAGACCTCCAAGGATGGAGACTCCACTACACTCCGAGGGAGAGTGTTCCACTGTCGAACAGCCCTTACTGTCAGGAAGTTCCTCCTAATGTTGAGGTGGAATCTCTTTTCCTGCAGCTTGCATCCATTGTTCCGTGTTCTAGTCTATTTACTTAGTAATTCAGTCTTAAGAAATTCCCCCAGAAATCACAATCACATTCACTTCCTATATTGATAGCATTTTCATACTACCTTCCCACAATATTCACAAAGATGCCATGATATATATATTTTTAAAAACCAGTAATAATACCATGTGAAGCATAATACAAAGCATCTAATCTTTAGATAAGATGATGACACTGTACAAATCTGAAGTAATGACTTTACCCTATTATTTATAATTAATATAGGATACCAATAAATACCAGCAGTAGGATGCATTTCAGGAACAAAAAAGTAATATGGCATAGGCTGAACAAGTGAACATTGCCTGATGCTTATTGTGAGTGTGTACTTAATACAATACTCATTTCCAAATGATGTCTGGTTTTGTGGTTTCTTATGTACATCATACATGACATTAATTGCACTGCATTCTGGCAAGTATTTTCTACTCAACCTTTCCTCTTCTTGTGGTTAATTCAGTGTATTCTAGCCTGCTCGTAGGCCATATGAGGTGAACACTGTGAAGTCTATATTAAAATATAAATAGGTTTCACAAAAATGACAAAATGATGGTGATATTCATTCATATCCTGCCTTTTTCCCCAGTAATGGGTTTCAACTCAAGGAAGCTAACATTTTAAAAATAAAGATTAAAACACACAGAAGTAGAAATAAAAAGTTGTTTAAAAAACAATTTATAAACTTAAGCCATTAAAGATTAAAAACATTAGAATTCATTCAAAGACTATGTACAAACCTTAAAAACAGCACGACACAGTGTTAAAATATGTTTTAATTTGCTGAGGGATGGAAGCAAGGACAGGACCTCCCTCCAGTCTTCAGAAATTCATCTCCAAAGGCCCCTGGTTATACCACCAAAGTGGGTTTTATAACACATGAGTTTTGTGGGTTTTTTACTTTCCACATTTTATTTACATTTGAAGACTAACTTTATTCTAACACGAGTTTGAAAGCAGGGGTGCTCAAAGCACAACCCTCCATAGGTTGGATTGCAATGTATAGCATTCCTTACCATTGGCTATACCAAATCATGCCAATGGAAGCTGAGCTGCTTTAAACCCACCCTTGGTTTAAATGTTAATATTCAAATGAAGAGCCTCAGAAACCAAAACGATGGAACCTTTAGATGTTTATGATGTGCACATATTGTATTCTTTGAGTACATGAAATCTGCCCAAGTCATCAAGGGCTCCTGCCATCTTCACTGGCTTTAACAGAAGTTCATGTCTTCAGGGAATAAAGCAGGACTGGATCATGAGATTGGAAGGTTGGCAGTTTGAAGCCCAAGTGTTGCATGATGAAGTGAGCTCCTGTCACTAGTCCCAGCTGCCAACCTAGCAGTTCGAAAGCATGCAAATACAAGTAGATAAATAGGTACCGCTTTGGTGGGAAGGTAATACTGTTCAGTGCAGTCATGCTGGCCACATGACCACCAGTGCAGTCTTTGAACAATACTGTCTCTTTGGCTTAGTAATGGAAATGAGCACTGCCCCATACAGTTGGTTAAGACTAGACATTCATATCAAAGGGAAACCTTTACCTTTACAATGTGTAGAGGGCTCTTCTTGCTTGCAGCAGGAGGTGGCCTGCCTTTCTCTCCCTTCAAGATGGTGATTGAAGGGAGGGCTCTTCTTGCTTGCAGCAGGAGGTGGCCTGCCTTTCTCTCCCCTCAAGATGGTGGTTGAAGGGAGGGCTCTTCTTGCTTGCAGCAGGAGGTGGCCTGCCTTTCTCTCCCCTCAAGATGGTGGTCGAAGGGAGGGCTCTTCTTGCTTCCAGCAGGAGGTGGCCTGCCTTTCTCTCCCCTCAAGATGGTGGTTGAAGGGAGGGCTCTTCTTGCTTCCAGCAGGAGGTGGCCTGCCTTTCTCTCCCTTCAAGATGGTGGTTGAAGGGAGGGCTCTTCTTGCTTCCAGCAGGAGGTGGCCTGCCTTTCTCTCCCTTCAAGATGGTGGTTGAAGGGAGGGCTCTTCTTGCTTGCAGCAGGAGGTGGCCTGCCTTTCTCTCCCTTCAAGATGGTGGTTGAAGGGAGGGCTCTTCTTGCTTCCAGCAGGAGGTGGCCTGCCTTTTGCTGACTAGAGCTCATAGGAGCTGCAGTCCAACAATATCCAAAGGGCCACATAAATTCCTGTCTCAATCCAAATAAACCACAAATGGGATTTGCAGCAATCAGGACTAAATATTGCATTATTGTCAGATAAATTTGGAAATACATTTGGTGATGATGGGTTTTTTTTAAACACCCAAACCATTCATTTATTAACAACAAATTTATTCCAGATTAAGCTATAATAGCATCAACAATAAAACGCATGTAAAAATATAAGTTTCCCCATTTATAATAAGAAAGTCAGGTGACAGAGCTGCTTCCTTATGTATTTTCTAAGCAATAACAGTTTCTGTAGAAGTTCTTCCACTGTCAGACAATTGGAAAAATTAAATGATGAATTATTCCACCCTTTTTAGAAATCGGATGGGAAGCAGAAAAGCTCTTTTCAGATTCCTGTTTTCTTTCTTTGTTCACAGGCTGGCAAAGTAATGGTGGCTGCTTTCCAAAATGAAAGAATTCCCTGTTCACTTCAGCAAACTTTTATTAATCAAATCCTTTCCACTAAATTACAAAGTGTAATCGAATAAAGCTCTGAGTCAAGTCCCTGCTGTTTCCATTTTGGGTCCCATTCAATCTTAAGCAACCCATATTTGCTCACCCTCTACCTCACTGCAAATGTAGGGATAATTGTATTACTGTCTTCCTTATGGGTTAGTGATATTACATTTAATACCTGTAAAAATCTAGTCAAAACCAATTGGTTATGAGTCTTATCTAATTCACCAAGTTATCCTGAATTTGTCATTTTCCTTCCTCTCAAAAACATTCTGTATTCACTCTTGCCATTTCTTCACCCATCTTCAGCGTTTCTTTTCTTAAAGCAAACATGGGCAATGTGTAATTTTCTCTTTATCCATTACTTCATTCATTGTGGGCATTCTCTGGGAAGACCTTTGTTTAGATCTCTCACCACCAGTTATGTATCAAGATGTAGTGCTGGAGAAAGTGCTGAGGATTCCATGGACAGCCAAGAAAACAAACAAATGGGTCCTAAAACAGATCAAGCCTGAAGTCTCCCTGGAAGCCAAGATGACAAAGCTGAAGCTTCATACTTCAGACACATCATGAGAAGGCACGACTCATTGGAAAAAACAATAATGCTAGGAAAGGTGGAGGGAAAGAGAGGAAGGCCACACACTAGATGTATAGACTATATTAACAACAGCACAAGTGAGTTTGCAGGACTTGAGCAGATTCTTAGAAATGCCTCATCCACACGGTTGCCATGAGTCGGATCCACTCAAGGGTGGTTAACAATGAACTGCGTTGACCATGCAGCAAAGTACAACAACATCCAAAATCCAGCAATACCTTTTTCAAGCCAACCAAAAATGCACAAAATAAATGTTGCAAGCTTCTGAAACTCCACTGGCTTCATCAGGCAAAGGTGTTTAAAGTCATACAGAAAAAATACGCACACACACAAGATGATATTAGTCACAGGCCTATAAAGATGTTATTGCAGTTAACAATTAAGATGGTATGGAAGGATATTCATATAAGCAGGCCACTACTCATAGTATCACTGTTTTGGATGTTACTGTATTTTGCTGTACAGAAACACAGCTACCCCTGGATATGTTTTATGGGTGTAAAGATAACCATATTTTAGCCACAACAGGGAAATCCTAAAGGAGCCAAAGAACTGGGACTTTACTCTTTGAGATTTCTAACTCCAATAAAGGTAAAACTTTAAAACCAAAAAACAAACAAACCTGGGGCTGCATTTGGCATGTTCTACCTGAACAGCATCTAAACATTTTCCTAATGCAACTGGATGGAGGCTGCTTGAGAACTTTAGTTTTCTCTGCCTAACAAAAGAGCCTGGTAGCCTCACAAGGACAAACACAACCTAGATACTGAAGTTTTTGCATGTGTTCCTAACAGATTTTAAATATTATTCCCTGGTTTTTATGATTCTGTCTCCGAAACCCACACAGCCATAAGGAGTGGCCTGCCTACATAAATATCCCTCCATACCATCTTAACTGTGAACATCTTTACAGAATGTAGGCCTGTTACTCTAAGATCATATTTCTTTTAATTTCCTCTGTATGATTTTTAATACCTCTGCCTAATGGAGAAGCCAGTTCAAAAGCTTGCAATATGTATTTTGTGCATTATGGTTGGCCTAAAAAAGGATCACAGTTTTGTGGAATTAGGATGTTACTGTACCACCAGTTATATTTTTATATTTAAATTTCCAGAGCTGTACTTAATCCAAATGCTTCCTCCACTTCCCACCCTATCTCAGTTCATTTGTTTATCGATGTTAATCACCAACGTATCATTCAAAAGGTCATAGGTCATTGTGTAAGACTTCATTTTCAATAAAAACAAGCTTTTGGTTATTAAGTTACTTTTGTGTGTATGTGTGTGCCTTCAAGTCCCCCACTGGTTTATGGTAACCCCATGAATATGGCAACCCCATGAAACCCCCATAGGTTTCTCTTAAGCGAGCAATACTCAAAATGGGGTTCTGCCAGTTCCTTTCTCTGAAATATAGCCTACAACACCTGGTATCTGTTGGCAGTCTTCCATCCAAGCCCTAACCAGGACTGACCCTGCTTAGTTTCCACAATCAGACAGGATCTGATGCCATAAGGATACTTATGCATGTAAGTTACTTATAACTTTTTAAAATCATGTGATTACGAAAATTGAAAACAGTGAACGGTTTCTTTGGAAGCATTTTGTCCTATAACTATTTCTATCAGGCTAATAACTCCATAAACCGAATGTACTGTGTAGGAATGAGGCAACAAAACTGTCCATAGTAAAGAAGACATGAAAAGTTAAATTGTACAATAAGTGTACACCTCCTGCTGAGAAAGTTAGGTTTTCATTAACAATTCCTGTGATTTTAAGGATTTTTCTTCATTTTTTGTCTTTCTTTACTAATGTTATTGGACCACAAATTTAATAAATTCGGTTTAAATCTGCATCTGCTGATGTGGAATGAATATATGGAATATATGGAAGCTTATGCCATAGATTTGTTATCTCAAAAGGTATTAATAAGACTCTTTACAGTTACAGAAAGGAAGTGAACAGCAGAAACAAACTATGAGAAAGTCAAAGGGTGAAAACACTGAAGAAAGAAATCAGATCCCTGCCATGTTCTTTTTACTCATTTTCTGAAGAGTTAGAGATGTAACCCTATAACATGTGTTTGACACTAAGGCTGTAGTTTTTAGCTTACTTTTGTATACAAGTATACATATACATACTATATTACTATTTAAGACACAGTACATTTACTCTAATGCCCAACAATTATGATCTTATTAAGAAGATTTCATATGGCCTCAATAGTACATCATGGGAGAATCATGGCTAATTCTTTTGGTTGGCTGTTTTTACCACATTTAGGAGAAAATCAACTATAGGTTTTGAGTTCTATGCATTTGTTGGTTTTTGGGGGTGTGTGTGTGTGTTTATGGCCACTTCAGAGGAAAAAGACCACTGCAGTAATGATTTGCAAGCATTAATTAATCTTTAGTGGCCGATGAATGGCAAATCAGAAAACAGCATAAACACTGAAGTTTGTAGAAATATGTTTAATACAAGCCCACTCCAAATTCTTTCCCTCAAGTGAAAAAACAAGGTTTCCTAAATTCATGATACAACATAATAAAGACCAAACCAAAAAAAAGCCAAAACACTGAATCCAATATACAGGAAAAAAACCACAAAGCATGCTAGGAAAATATATATATACAAGAGTAATATAATTCTGGTGACAAAACTACAAAAAGCTCATAGAAGCCAGGAACCATTGTACAGAATGAAGCAGGGATCCATCTCGATGAGAAAAAAATGTCATTCTCTTCCAAGGCCACAAAGTAAGCCACCTATTACACACAAAACTAAATACAACCAAAAGACTGCCACCCATTTGTGGCTAATATTTTACTGTCCCACTTTCAACCTGCAAGGTTCACTTGCTTTTACACTTACTTCTGTAAGTGCACTAACAGAAAGTACTTACACTCATGCATGCAAGGGTATCCAATTTCCACACCCCTATACAGCTGGTCCTGATAGTTAGTATGGGACATATCGCAAAGGGATGCAGTAGGTGAAGGTGGGGATGACCACTGAGAACTGGGTGCCCTATTTTCCATGAATATTACTTTCCACTAGTACCAAGCCACCAGAGTGCAAACCACCATGATTATGCTTAAAGCAGCCCACTAGCTCTAAGAGCAAACCAAGCTACAAGCTCACTGCTTTACAGCACAGCAAAACCTTGCACTGCAGTCAAAGGAAGAGACTAGGATTCATCCTATAACATGCAATGTTGGTTTAGTTCCAGACAACTATTTAAAGAGCACATTGATCTTCACAGCCAGGTGGGTTTTAAGCATTATTTCTTTTACAAACCAGCATACATTCATATTTGTTATACACCCAAGTAAAATGAGTATCAGTACTCTTTGGGCAGTCCAGTCATACAGGTAACATATTATAGAACAGAAATTGTCTATTAACTTTTCTTTAAAGCCAACTCTGCCAAACAAAGTTTCCTAATTCTTACAGAATGTGTTCCATGATTAAGAATCAGCATCAAAAGTAAGCATGGGGGAAGGGGACCTCAAAATCTACCAAACCCTTTAGCTTCAATTGAGAACTCTTTGTGACACAAAGAGAATCTCGGATAGCACTCTCTTCATGTCATTTCATCAATAATGCCACTGATGGTAGCATCTTTATCCAAAATCTGATCCTTTTTGACACTAGAGCAAGTTCTCTGCTGCTCACTCTGTCCAATGCAATTTACGCCATCCTCAAGGTCCATGGGTTCGGTTTTTATCCTCATTGCGTCCTCTGAGTGAGGCAAATCATCAGGCAGAGAGGCCAGGCAGTTCTGGATCATTTCAACAACCCGCTCTAAGTGCTTCTGAAACCTCTCTGCAGTTTCCAGGCGTTGACGCTTCTGCACTTCCATCATGACCCTCAGTGTCTCCCTTGCTTGGTGGGGGCGATATTCATTTATAAGATGATGCACATGAACAAAAAGCAGTTTTAGGTCTTCTAGCTTCTCTTCCCGTTTTATGCTGCCTGGACTTCTTATCAATATGTCCAAGAGGTCCAAGAAGTTGATGAGAATAGACATGTTGAGCTTCCTGAGTTCCTTCTTGTGATCAAACTGCATGGGGTGCAACCGTTCAATACCTTGGCTTTCCAAAGGCCGGATGATGAGATCGTCACACTGGAACTGGTTTCCGAACATCATGTAACTATCTTTAATAGGTGGCGGAGGCTTGGGAGCAATGCCTTTCCGAACGTTTTCGTCGGTATACTCTTTAATATACTGCATCGGAGGGGGGGGGAGGGCACTCACTTGCTGAGGTTCGCCCATCGTGGCAGATCAAACTCCTGGAACAAAAAAAAATTAAAATAAAATAGAGATTTAGAATAACAGATTTAAAAGCAATCTGTAGACATAACGCTATATACCAGTGACTATTAATTAACACATTAATTAAGATCCCATCTGATCTTAGAAGCTTTTGTTACATGGAAGCCAGCATTATTGGGCTTAATTACTGATATCTTTTACTGATACCTTTAACTCTTTGTCTGACTCAGTTGCTATGGAATTCTGGGAGTTGGAGTTTGTTGTGGGCCCTCTGGGCCCACAACAAACTCCAACTCCCAGAATTCCATAGCCTTGAGCCACAAAAAGAGTTAAAGCGGGTCCAAACCGGTTTACCCCTCCAGTGTGGATGCAGCCCCCAAACAGGTCTCTCACACACAAACCTGCTATGATGAGCTTCAGTCCCTCTCTCCTCCTTGATTCTGCTTCTATACCGGAAATATGACTTCTTTCTTTCCCCGGCAACTGATGACGTGGACGCACTTCCGGCACACGCTCCGAATTTTCCTATTGGCTCACACAGGCGGCGAAAGGCGAGAGGACAAAATGGTGGGCCAGCCGCAGGAAGAGGAGCCGCCCTCTGATTGGCTGACGCCGCCGACGTCAATCAGGAGCTATTACTCCGCCCCCTCAGCCTCTAGTTCTAGTTCAGTGGAAACTCAGGCCCTCCAGGTGTTTTGGGCTTCATCGTCCGCCAGAAGCCTCAGCCAATCACCAGCCACATGCAAATTTTCTTTCCCCTCTCAGCCAATCACCGCCCACATGCAAATTTCCTTCCTACCTCAGGATTCTATGCAGTCCATGTGAAAAGAGAGCTCCAAAAAGACGCCTCCCTCCTCTTTGCCCTTCAGCCAATCACCGCCCACATGCAAATTTACTCCCTACGTCATAATGCCCTCCCTGCCAGCTTAGCCAATAGGTTGCGAGGAATTCTGGGAGCTGAAGTCCAATACATCTGGGGGACTGTAGTTTGTGCACTGTTCTTGATGTCAGAACTGCGGGAATGCTCCATATTGGCACCGCTTTAATTGCCATGGCTCCCTGCTATGGAATCCTGGGATTTGTTGTAATTATGTCTGGCACCAGAGCTCTCTGGCAGAGAAGGCTAGAGGCCTCAGAGAATTATAATTCCCAGAATTCCATAGCATATCTATTTATTATTATGCTGTGCTATGTATTTTTATTTCTTGTTATTGTAACCCTCCTCAATCTGTACGGAGAGGCGGGCTAATTATTATTATTATTATTATTATTATTATTGAATCATGGTAGTTTAAAGTGGTCTCAAACTGGATTGTGCTTGCAGAACAGAAACATCTTGGTCCAAAACACACTGCAGAAATAATGCAGTTTGAGATGGCTTTAACTGCTGTGGCTCAGTTTTAAAGAATTCTGGGAATTTACTGCGGCACCAGAACTCTATTGAGAGAGAAGGCTAATAAATGTCTCGCAGAACTACAGTTCCCAGAATTCCCTAGCACTATTTCTGCAGTATGTATTGGACCATCCTTAATCTTTCTCTGAAAGGTACAGATACAGAGTGTATCTATACTGAAGGATTAAAGCAGTTTGACACCGCTTTAACTGTCATGGCTCTGTCCCACAGAATCCTGAGATTTGTAGTTTTGTGAGGCATTCAGCCTAGTGTGTCTAGTGTCCCACCAAACTACAAATCCCAGGATTCTGTGGGACAGAGCCATGGCAGATAAAGTGGTGTCATACAGCTATAATTCTGCAGTGTGGATTCACCTCTTGAAAGATTTGCTTAAGGTTCCAGGGAGGATTTCTGCACATTATTTTTTAAAAAATACACATACATAATAAAGTGAAATATCCCTGTCACTGCTTGCAGGCAGGGTTTTCCAATTTTTGTCAAGTGCTCTTGATGCCATGTTGTTTCCATTCCCCTTTGGAGGGATAGTTAAGGCTGCCAGCATGAAAACTAGAGAAGGCTCCTCTTCAGGGGATCCTAGTCCCCAGGGTCTAACACTCAAACCACAACGCCAAAACTAAATTTAAAAGCAGTTGGAAAAGTAAATGACAGAGGATTAAGCAGGACTGCTCCTGCCAAATTGGTACTATTCAAAATTGGATATGCATGCCCTCTATTCTTTCGTCAGTGACTTGGATGAAGGAACAGAGGGCCTGCTTATCAAATTTGCAGATGACAGCGAAATTAGATTTTGATTCAAAATTCAAAATGACCTGAATAGACTAGAAAGCTGGGCCAAAGCTAACAAAATGAAATTCAACACAGAGAAATGTAAGGTACTGCACTTAGGGTAGAAAAATGAAATGTACAGATATAGGATTGGGGACATCTGGCTGAATGAGACAACATGTGAAAGGGATCTAGGAGTCCAAGTAGACCATAAGTTGAACATGAGTCAACAGTGTGATGCAGCAGCTAAAAAGGCCAATGCTATTTTAGGGTGCATTAATAGAAGTATAGTGTCTAGATCAAGGGAAGTAATAGTGCCGCTCTATTCTGCTTTGGTCAGGCCCCACCTGGAATACTGTGTCCAGTTCTAGGCACCACAATTCAAAAAGGATGTGGAGAAACGAGCAGGTCCAAAGGAGGGCAACTAAGATGGTGAAGGGTCTGGAAACCATGCCCTATGAGGAACGACTTAAAGAGCTGGGGATGTTTAGCCTGGAGAAGAGAAGGTTAAGAGGTGATATGATAGCCCTGTTCAAATATTTGAAGGGATGTCATATTGAAGAGGGAGCAAGCTTGTTTTCTGCTGCTGCAGAGACTAGAACGCGGAACAATGGACACAAAGTACTGTATAGAAAAAGCGATTCCACCTCAACATCAGGAGGAACTATCTGACAGTAAGAGCTGTTCAACAGTGGAACACACTCCCTCAGAGGGTGGTATAGTGTCCTTTTTTTGGAGGTCTTTAAACAGAGGCTGGATGGCCATCTGTCAGGGATGCTTTGATTGAGAGTTCCTGCATGGCAGAATGGGGTTGGGCTGGATGGGACTTGGGGTCTCTTCAAACTGTGATAATACTTGCAGCTGAGTTCTGGACAGAGATTAGAGGATGGAGGTGAGAGAGAGGAAGCCCTGTCAGAAGAAGGTTCAATAATCTAGTTGTGAGACCACCAGAGTCTTGGCAATTGGGGCTGAGAGGAATGGACGCATTTTAGCAATGTTGTAAAGAGAGAATCTATAGGTCTTGGCAGTGGCCTGAATCTGGGGATTAAACGACAGAAAGGAATCAAAGATGAAACCAAGACTGCAGGCTTGCTGAACCGGATGAATAGAAGTGTTGTCAACAGAGACAGAGAAGGAGTATTGAAGGGTGGGCTTAGGTAGGAAGATGAGAAACTCTGTCTTAGACATGCTGAGCTTCAAGCACCGATGTCACATCCACTGAGAGATGGCAGCCAAACAAGAGGAGACTTGATGAAGAAGCCAGTGTGACTTGGAAAGCTTGCAACATGTAATTGTGTGTTTTGGTTGGCTCAATAAACGTATCATTATTTGGATGTTATTGGATTTGCTGTATGACCAACACATCTACCCCTAGATTTATGCAGTGGGTTCTTCTTATCCGCAGATTTGAGCTTCTGCAGACAGCAAGTCCCATTTTTTAAAATGACTGTTCCATGTGCACAGCCATAGAAAAGAACGTGACTTGAGGTCTCAGGTTTTTTGCTATCCATGGAGAGGGTCCTGAATGGATTCCCCAAGGATAACAAGGAACAGCTGTATGTGAAAATGAAATTTTATTAGGTTCAGTTATTGTCTTAACATAAACAAGTAATGTTTTTATGTTATGCCTCTCTTAGACAGCAGGGAGCAGCAATGATCTTGTCTTGTGAATGTGATCTTTTACACTTAGTTTTGTGAAATCAAATTGATGTGGATGAAATTAATAAGTGGAAAACCTCAGTGTATGCATATGTGCCTTTCATGTGCCTAAACAATGGATAATTCTGTGCCTCCTTTTTGTTTCTGGGAATAGTGACCTCTGAGAAATTGTGAGAAAAGCATAAACCAGACTAATTTCAAATGCCTCTTTTTAGATCAAATTAATGCCCTCCAATCTATGGTTATAAAATCAAAAGGTTTTGGGAGACCAGGCACCGTTCTCTCACATCCTGTTGCATGATTCTTTGCCTTAAGCATGAAACTTTTTTTAGAAAAATGCCACATTTCATTATAAACCAGAAGGAAAATCCACCTGATTGATGATTTTTCACTACAGATTATGCACATTTTGTTTGGCCATATTAGGGACAATAGCTCATTCATAGGGATGCAAGCATGATGCTCCTATGTACAGGTCTAATTGGGAACAGTAGAGACAGTTAGAGGCACAAGGGAGGCTCACAATCCCTCACCATTTAAGAGTGATGGCAACAGCATCCCCAAAAGAGAAAGCAGATGGTAAATACACACTGGCACAAATGCACATAGATCTAGTCCATAGAATCTAGCAGGAAAAAAATTGCAAGTGAAAGCTACAAAACTTCCTGCCATTAGTATTAAAGTCAGCCCTTTATATCCATGGATATTTTTTCCACAAATTTAAGCATTCACGGCTTAAAAATATTCATATATATATATATATATATATATTTCAAAAAGTGAACCTTGATTTTGCCAGTTTACATAAGGGAAACCATTTTACTATGTCATTGCATATAATGGAAATTGAGTATCCATGGATTTTGGTATCCATAGGGGATCCTGGAACCAAACCCCAGCAGATACCAAGGGTCCACTGTGCACTTTTTCTTCTCAAGGTCAAAGACATGGAACAGCAATGGATAAAGAAATGACTGAAAGAGCCATAGTTTCCAGTGAAAAAAAAGTTGAGCAGCCCCCATCAGTGCTATTGGTGATCAAATTACTATGAACAACACAGTCGAAGAAGAGGAGGAGGAGGAAGCTGAGCACTGTATATATGTGGCCATGGTGCATCTGAACAAGTCATTTTATTATATATATATTGTGCGGGAGTGTGGCTATCCAGAAAATGGCATCTGTTTTTAATCATGCGTTTTCCCTTGACCTCTCTGGTCTTTTTTATTACCTCCAAGGATAGATCAAGGAAAGTTTTAAGTATTAGTAATGATATTGTCCACAGTTATAAGCTGTAAATAATCACTATCCATCTAAAATTTTAAGTAATGTTTCAAATGATTCCACTCCATCTCTTATCCCCGGGGTAATCAGTCTACAACACTTTAAATGGTTGTAATGTGGGCTGGATTGGCCTATTATTCTTGGCACTTTGTATAAACAGTGGTAAAGGATGTGAATTAATTTCAAGATTTTAAGGAGAATTATTATTATTACTACTAGGAATTGGGATAGAAAGATATAAATTATGTATTTTTCATATACATTCCCATGAGAACAATAGAGAGAATGCTAGGCACACTTAAGTCTTCATGAAAGGAACATTTCCAAACTCCTTCAGTAAAAAAAATGAACCGATTCCCAATCTCAACACCCAGTATTATATTCAGGCCAACTAAAACGTCAAAAATGTTTTGAATTCAGAATGCTTCTGCAATCTGGATGTTAAACGCCAAAACAAGAGCATGGAGAGTGGGGGTGAGAGAGCAGTGATATGTAATGAAAAGTCTACATTTGCAGTTTGAAATGGGAAAGAGGAAGTACTGTGAAGATTTTATTTGGTTAGACTATACTTCATGCAATAAACAGACATAAAAACCTATGGATTTATTTTTTTGTTTATTACTACTACTACTGCTACTACTATGGTGTACTCACAGGGCATGTTGGGATAATAGAACAATGATTCTCTTTTTAAAATCTCAGATCCAAGGGTTACGGGAACCTATATATAGCTTTAAATAGAAATCACAGATACTTTCCTAAGGCTGTAGTTGGCAAAGTGTGGCCTTGGCACTGCATGTGGCTTCCCAGAACTGTTTTTGTGGTCTGAGACTGCTTTTTTTTTCCTCCTTGGGTTAATGCTCTCTTTTGGAAGCTCACAGGTGCAGCAGTTCACCTTTTGAATAGGTTGCAGAGCCCATATCTTCAAACATTTTGGAAATGACAACGGGGACAGACAGAATCCCATATCTGCAACAATAGAGTTGGAAGATACTCCAAGGGCCATCCGGTCCAGCCGCCTGCCGTGCAGGAAGACACAATCAAAGCACCCCCGACATATGGCCATCCAGCCTCTGTTAAAAAGCAACAACAACAACAACCTCCAAAGCATGTTAACACTCAAACAGTTCTTAACCATGAGGAATGTGGCCAAATATAGGGTTGCCATTTCAGGATGCCCCTGGCCTTGAGGTTCCAGGCCAGAGCAAGAGGGATGGCCTAGGGATGGCCCCTAGTGATGTGAATTAAAAATTCTAGTTAATTTGGAAATCTGTAAATTCGTGATTGTCCTCTCAGGTTCTCCAAAATTCTTCTTCCATTAAAAAAACAAAAAAACTAAAAGGGTGTGCTGAGAGAGCAACAATAGTTACTGCCCTTTGGGGGACCATCATTTGTTATATTAGGGTTCTAAGGAGTAGTATAGAACTACAACAAGTGGATATAGAGAATCATGTTCTCATTGCAGCTAAATTGCTTTAAAAATTGGGAGCTGGGGGAGAAAAAAGTTGAAATTAAAAAAATACTAAACAAAAGCAGGTAAGTATATAATATACTGCTGATCCTATTATTCAGAAACACAACTAACTGGGTTTAGTAGGCTTTTCCTGCAGAAAAGTAATTGTTCTAAACTAAATAACTGTTGTATGTTGAGCCAACGTTTTGTAGTGATTTGAGTGGTGGATAAGGTGTCTGGAACATCAGGGTTCAAACCCCTGCTCAGCCATTTAAAGCCACTGGGCCACTCTGGGCAAGTCACACTCTCTCAGCCTAATAGGAAGGCAATGGCAAAGCCTTCTCTGAATAAATCTTCCCATGAAAACCCTATGGTAGAGTTACCATAAGTCTAAATCAATTTGAAGGCACATAACAAAATTGTTGTATATTTGCCATGTGGGATATATTACTTCTTTCTAATAATACTTGACATGAACATGAACACAATTATAGTCTGCTTATTTTCCTCCAAATTTTAGCTGAATGTTTTTACTGTTTTTATTGCTTTTATACTATGACTGTTTAATCCTGTTTTAGCATTGGGAATGGGGGTGGGTGGGTATAAGGATTGATTTCTTCTTGAATTTTATTGTAACTTTGTGACTTCGATGTATTTTACTGTTATAACACGCCTGGGTTCTCTGTGATAGGGCAGGTTAGAAATATATTATTATTATTATTATTATTATTATTATTATTAACTGCTTCACTACATCAGCCATCTCACTCTTTAGCCTTCTAGATGTTTTCGTCCACCCCTCAGAATCCCTTATCGTTGCCCATACAGCCTGGGAATTGTGGGAATTGAAATGCAAAATATTTGGAGTATCCAAATTTGAGAACCACTGCAATAGGTGATCTTTAAGTACTTTGGGCTTTGGATAAAGGAAATACCACTTGGATTCCCCGAGATTAAGCAGAATATAAATAAATTATATTATTAAAAATTATATTACTAATCTTCATCAGTAGAGGAAGGTGGATTTCACAAACATTTGTCTGGAAAGCTAAAATATGAAGAAATATAGATGATCCTAATTCATATCTTTAATAACAATCCCCAGCCCTCATTATATGTTTGTAGAATTAATTAAATGCTGATATACAGTTAAGTACATTCCCCCATCCTGTGATGATAAAATGTCAGTCTCTGTTGGAATGGTAGAGATTCTCTTTATTTATAAAAAACACACCCTTTCTGTTTTCACAGGAGTTTATCAGATGGGAGAAATTTCTCTTTATTTCGAATGGAGTCAATTGGAGCCAATTCAAATTCACGTGAATTTGCTAGTTTAGTGAATTTACGTGAATTCCAATTGTGTTCGGAATGCGTTCAGAATGACTTCCCATTACCTGAAAATGACTTCCCATTGCCTGAAATTGCATGAGATACTTTAATACGCAATAACGTAAAACCCACGATTGCGTTCGGAATGACTTCCCTTTTGTCCGAAATTGCGTGAGATGCTTTAATTCGCAATAACGTGAAACCCCATGATTGTGGGGTTGCCATTAGATTATACTTCCAATTTCCAAAGTCTGATAAACTCCATAGTGAACTGTATCAGAGGTACCTTTATTTCATTTGAATTCAGTGAATGAAAAATGACAAGTGACTTGAGTTAATTGGCAGTCTGTGTATCTAAGGAAAATAAGTACCTGACCTACTTTCTCGAGAAAAGTTGGGAGTCATAAGGCTGTCCAAATGTTTTGAATCTGCAGCTCTAGCCAGTATATCCGGTGGTAAGGAATGCTGGGAGCTACAGTCCAACAAAATCTGGGGGACTACATGATTCCTACCGCTGTCTTAGAGGATACTCCTGCAGATGTATGTTTGCATTTACTATGGATTTGCTTTAAGACTGCATTGATAAGCTACTGTATATAACCATGTATAAGTCTAGAAATTTAGGTCTAAAAATTGACCCAAAAATCTGACTCGATTTATCCATGGGTCAATGTAGGTACTGTCCTTTAACTCTCATTTTTGAAAAAGGGAATCATCCCCTGGTGAAAAGAGTCTAATTTGTCCTGGAAGCACTGACCCCCTCCCCCTTCTCTCATCTATTAAGCTTTTAAAGTGAACACAAAGTTATGTCTGCTGGAATTTTGTAAGTTCTTTGGCATTGTTTTCCTTTGCTTTATCATTTAGATCTTTTGTTACATGCCCCTGTTTTACCCTTGATTTATCCGTGGGTCCTATCAAAATAACTTTGGCCTCAAAACCTGCCCTCGACTTAGAAATGAGATCGACTTATAGTTGAGTATATGTGGTACATACTGTCTCTCAGCTTTTTCTTATAATTAGGGGTTTAAATTACTTTTCACTTTTATTCTACTTGTTTTTTGTTTTGTTTTAAATTGTATTGTTTTAAATTTGCTGTGCACTGCCTTGAGTCCCTATACTGGGAGAAAGGAGGGATATATTTTTATTTATGGATGTTTTATTATTAGCTACTTCAATCTTTTTGGAGAAGTGGGATATAAATAAATTTTATTATCATTATTATTGTTTATTATAAGTAAATAAAATAATAAAAAATCCAAATAATACTTTCAGCATTTTTCTTCTATGTGAACATTTACCATATACTATAACATAGTTTGTACTTTTTATACAAGAATGTTTAAAAGGATGTGGTTATGGTTTTTTACACCAGAAAGGAAGCTAGCTAAACTGCACTGCCTGGATGACAGATGGAAAGATAAAGCACCTACGCTGCTTTTTGAACACTCTTTTGTAAAAGTCCACACTGTCTTGTCTCCTGTCTTTCCTGAGCTCATGTGTGGTGTTCAGGTAGAAAGGCCGATGCTTTTCTCTCTTGGAGTAAGGCAGTTACTTGTTGGACAATGAACAACTGTGTTCTGCTTGAAGAAGAACTTATCAAAAAGTCCCAGCAAAAGCGAAGGACCTCTCCCTCCAACTTTAAAGTTCGAGTTTTTGTTTTAACAAAATCAACGCTGACATATTTTGAACATCGTCCTGGGGTATGTGTGCTAACTCCCATATCGTTTTCAGATTTTATTATCAAAGGGTAAGGAATGTTATAGGGACAAACTGGTCAGAGTTTTGGCTGCCATAGATTATCTCTGCAGATCCTGGATTCAGACTTGGGGTTCTTTTTATTCTTTTGAATATGCAGTGTGCCTTATATTGTGCCTGATGGCTGTCCCGTGATATAGAATATAGGACAGCCACTTGCTCTTGCCTATCTGGTAGACTTTATGTCTGCAATAAAACTGTACAGTGGGCACTTGGTATCCACTGTGCGTTGATCCCAGGACTCCCTGTGGTCAAGTCCCATTAAATATAGTGGCATAGTAAAATGGTGTCCCTTATATAAAATGGTAAAATCAAGGTTTTCTTTCTGGAATATATATATATATATATATATCTCAAGCCATGGATTGTGGAATCCATGGATATAGAATCTGTGGATACTGAAGGCTGATTGTCCTAGGTGCAAATCTGCACTTTCCCCCTTGCATTAAGGGCATTTATATAAGAATGTACCTCATACGAAGACTGTGGGTCCATTATCAGTATTTTTAACTCTGATTAGTATCAGCAATCTAGGAGTTCAACAAAGAATTCTTTCTTAGTCAAGCTGGAGACCTCTGATATTTTCCTGGTGGTCTTCCATCCAAGTTCAAAACCTCCTTAGCTTGCAAAACCATACAAGCTCAGATGTATTCTGGGTGGTGTGATAATGTGGCTCATAGAAAGGTACAATGATGTTTGTTCTTTTTACAAGATAATTGTTTCAGAGCAGTTGAAGCCCTGCCTTCTTTGGCTGCATTGTATGTGGTTGTGTTATAAAAGCTGAGAAAGGTGAGCAGATTAAAACATGTACAGTATGATGGGAATGTTGGTTCTTAGTTGTTTGGTAACCATGGTGAATGATTTTTGAGGACAGTATTTTAAGGACACGCTGAACACTTTATCAGAGTCCTTTATCTTTTATGGCGCTGAAGAAAAGGAAATTGAGCCATGTCTCACAGAGTTCGTCAGAGCATCTCTCTTACACAGACAGACACACACTCAAATACAAACATCATATAGACAAAGTTGCATTGTGGATGAAACAGACTATTATCTAAGGGTTCGGGATGCTGTAAAGGGATCAATATGGTTTATATTATATATTATAATGCTGGTCCATTAAGTACAATAGTGAAATAACAACTTACCTATATTTGTTTACAATTTCTGCCTAGAAAAGTCCTATTGGCCAACTCCCTGTTTGGATAACTTTCACTGTGTGCTAAACACTCGTTGTTTTTTTAAGGAGTTTGATGGCAATTGTTGCATTGTGCTTTGGTTGATATTTCCTCTCTGATGTTTTAATATTGAGAGGTTGGGTGTATAGTATGTCTGTGCCTTTCAGAACTGTTTTGATCTTGTTTCAGTTGTCTGACACTCTTGATTATCTTGCAAAAACTTTAATAACTATCGCAGGGAGGTAGGTCAATAGAGAGCGAGGTTGGTAGAGTTAGATTTCCCTGTCTTTATCATGGGGAGGGGGGGGGATGCTTCCACTTAGTACTATAACTATCGAAATTCTCCATAGAGTTTAGGGAACTCTCTTTGTATTTTCAGCAGGAAAGACAGAATGTTGGACAAAGGTGTGTCTGAGCCGGTGAGGTGAGATTCAGCAGAAATGCTGCATTCTTTTTCACTATCCCCAGGCTCTAAAAAGGGCAGAAAGAGTGTCCCAATGAGGATTTTATCAGACACCCTGCCTCTGTAGGGTCCAGATGATTATGCCTGCCATTTGTAGCCCTCTCAAAGCAGACAGGGTTTCTGAATTAGAGCCCCACCACCCCTACACAGAATTTAGATTAGTTTCAGTGATGTCTGTGTGCAGTGGAGGATTCAAATGTGATATTATGTTGCACCACTAACACTCATTGGATTTTGTTGGTCTCAAGATGCTGTGTATCTTGTAAATCATGAGGTGAAAAATCCAGAAAAACAGAAAAATTGTGAGACATGAGTGGAATATTCCATTAAGATCCTAAAACGAACACCTCTCTGACAATGTTTTGAATTATGTACTTGTGGTGTGTATATACAAGGGATAAGTTTGCCAATATATACTACAGATTGAAATTATGGGGTGTTATTTCAATATACAGAGCAAGAATATCATCATCAGATTATGATGATGATGTGCCAGAGATCTGCGATTAGACATCCTCATACTTTAATTTAATTTACAAGTAGCCATAGAAGAGGAGTGGATGGAATTAGGGCAACCATGCTATGAGGAAGGGTTTTTTTCAATACTTTCCCCAAATTTCCCTAAATTTCCTTCTGAAGCTGTGGATCCTGCAGTAGAAAACATAAACATGTATTTTCATATATCAGAACAGAATCTGTCAGAACAGATTGTTTTACAGCTTTTGGGCTAAGATCTAGTGTAAAACAAAAGGAGTGATTTATGGCCAAACAATACGCTAACTCATCCCCCCAAAGCACTAACCTTAAATTAAAAAGTACAACTAAACTTTTCTTCTGCTTCTGCTTTTGATGCTCTTGTTTAAATGTTATGTTTTTGCCATCAGTGTATCATTTTTTTTATTGAAAGTTCACCAGTTCATCCAGAACATGTGTTTATGGGGAAACATATGTATGCCATAAGCAAACTAACTCACCAGTTGGGTTTCATTCTGGAATGCTCTTCTGATCCAGATCAGGATTCAATGCCAATTGCTAACCAAAATCACACACACACACACACGGCACTGCTATTTGCCCCACAAAGATGTTCTTCACTATGAAATTGCCAGGGTGGGAGCATGTGTGTCAGACCACTTCCCTCAACAGTGCTGTTCTGATCAAGTGTAGGGCTCCCATTTCCATCACAATAGCATAAAAGTTAAAATTAAAATATTAGGAAACACAGTGAAAGATATCCTGCATCTCGTCTATTCTGGCCTTTAGGAAGTGGAGACTTGATATTCTCTTAAGAATTTAATGATAGAATTGAGAAACATAGAAATGTTAATCTGGAATATCAGGGTGCAAAAATATTTTGTAGCACCTTTGCGACTAAATGAACAAAAGAAGTTGCAGCATAAACTTTTGTAGACTTAAGTCCAAAATACACTGCAAAAATAATCCAGTCTGACACCACTTTAACTGCCCTGGATCAGTACTAGGAAATCTTGGGAAATGTGGTTTATTGTGGCACCAAAGCTCTCTGACAGAGAAGGCTAAATGCCTCCCAAAATTACAGTACAACAACAACAACAACAACGACAATAATGATAATAATAATAATAATAATAATAATTTGTATTTTCCGCTTTTCCCGAGGATCGAAGCGGGATTGCATCATTAAAAGTAACAATATAACATACAATGTAAAATTATAAAATCCTAATAATAATTTACAACCTTCATGCAATATTCCAATGATTGTCCTCAAAAGTGGAGCAACTTTTCAAATCTTATAGCGAATCAGAATCATACAAACCACAAGCACCCTAAAATTGAGCCAGGGCAATTAAAGCAGTCTCAAACTGGATTATTTCTACAGTGTATTTTTGGATCTTACTTCATCAGATACATTTGAGGATGTTATCTAGATACATCAGTGGACTGTCACGGAGTAACAACATATGGTAATCTCTACATTTACTTGTTTTCTGTATATAATCTCTTAAAATACATAACTACAGAAAATGGTTTGGTTTGAGTTGCTATTATTTCCTGTTTTTTCTATTCCAATTCCACAAATACAATTACTGAAGATAACCCTATGAAATTCATAGGGTTGCCATAACCTGACAGGCAACTTGGAGGCACACACACATTTTTACAATCTATTGCCTTGATAAATGCTGAATGCAATTTTTAGAAAAGCAGCATGAGGTTAATGATAAAAACACAAAGTAAAACAGCTTGAGTTACTAGTACATTTGTAGTTCCCATGCGATTCTTTGTTCATGGACAGATTCTCATTGTCCCTTAGTCTACTGATCTATGCGTAGTTAGGACACAAACGTCAGTACTGTATATATGAGATCAGTTTTGAGCAAAAAGAGTTTTGTCTGTAGCTGTAATTTGCATGTTTTAATAAGGAAAATGATTATACTGTAATATGCTGATGGACATATGCGGAGAGGCACGCGTGGAAACACATATCTATTATGAGCGCTTTACTTCAGGGAAATATGGCCTCTCATTGTGCACTGTGTAATGAAATTCAGAAGACACAAATCCTTACTGTTGCTGGAATTTCTAGGGTCCATTCTTTCCCCAGTGTATGTACAAGCCTTTTATTAATGTTAATGGCCATTGCGTACCAAACATAAGAAGAGAAAGAGCTTTCTGTGCCAGAGTTTAGAATTCTGGTTCACAAAGTCTTGACCAAGCTTGCCTTCATGAAGTCTGCAATTTTGTAGGCACTGATGATATTCTCCTGTAACTCCTGTGACAAACCATGTAAACAGGTTCACCCCCTTTAACAAAAGTGAATAGATGAACGTACAACAATATCAATATTCTAAAGTTTATTAATGGTGAGAGTATGGTAGCTTCTATTCAGATTAATAAAGGTTGTTAATATTTTCAAAAATTTGTGTTTGCTTTGGAGCCTGAAAATACTAATTTGGCTTAGTTCTAATTTATCCGAAGGGCTCTGTTCTCCCATATGAGCCTCTCCAATCTTAAAACCACCTCTGAGAATTCCTTGCATAAGAAAACCCTATGACATTCTTGTGCCATAAGTCGACAAGTGACTTGCACGTGTGTGTGCGCACACACAAAGTTTATTAATATTTTCAAGAGTTGTGTTTCATCTGGTCCATCACTACACATGAGGAGTCGAGGAGTCAATTTTGGAGCATTATGGATTTGAGATTAGGAATACTCAACCTATAATGCACAGTGCTGATGTTTGGAGATGTGGACACAGAATAACTGGATTTGATATCGCTATTTATTGTTGATGCGGACTGAAAGTTACAAAAAGACTGCCTGGTTCTGTGTCTTGTGCAGAATTGGATGTCACATGAGACTAGTGCTGCATCCACACTGCAGAAATAATCCAGTTTGAAACAACTTTAACTATCATGGCTCAGTGCTGTGGAATTCTGGGAAGTGTAGTTTGTTGTGACACCTAAACTCTCTAGCAGAGAAGGCTATCTCACAAAACTACAAATCCCAGAATCCATAGCATTGAGCCTTGGCAGTTAAGGTGGCATCAAACTGGATTATTTCTGCAGTGTAGATGCAGCCTTTGGAATGCTGCTTTCCAAATGTATCATTGACCTCTCTTTAGTGTAATCTGTGCTACAGAACAACATGGAGTATGATGTCATCCAAGGTGTATTTCCACACAGTGTCTGGCAATGAAATAAGGCAGAGAGATACTCAGCAGCAATGGCATCTGTTGTTTTTGTGTTTCACTACACCATTTAAAAGTAGTAGACAGGCAGTAGAAGCAAGTTCATGTTTTCTTCTAATGTCTGATTAAGATTACAACTTGTTGTAATCACTGCTTGTGAGTATCATAAGATCTTGTTAACGCATGAAAAGAGCACACTGGTGTTGAAACCACAAGTTTAACAAACAGATTTTATTACCAAACACTAAAATGACTTGATTCTAACCCCCCCCCCCCCATCCTATTATGAAGACTTCAGCATTATTATTGAAGACAGGCACTATAGATGGATGTTAAGCCTGAGAGGATCAGAACATTTCTCAATAAAAAGATTACCGGTAATTTTAAGACACAATTCAAAATGCATCGAGTAATTAGAGAGGTATTTCTAACAATCCTGCTGTCATCAGTTGTTCATTCCCTTTATAAAGCTTCATTGTAAATAAACTACTGCATGCCAAAAATGGACATCTAATATAATGACCTCAAGGCCAACCATGAGAACTTTAATTTAATCAGGTCCTCAGAATGTTAAATGAAGTTAACTGAATTATCATTTTCTTGTCACACATGACTGTAAAAAAAAGTATATCTATTAAAAAATCAAATGGAGATGTGTTATATTTTGCCCTTGCACAAAAATATCTGATATTTCTGATGAGGACATAACAGATTAGAGTCTGCATTAAGAATTATCAAGTGTGTGCACTCCCTGACAAGCACACACTGTTCAGAAGTACAATAACAACAGCAATAACAACTACATTCCTGAAACTTCCATGTTGTTTGTTCCTGCTGCTCAGTCAAATGCTCTTGAAACGACTTTAAGAACATACATTTCACTGGATTCTGGACCTTTAAAAACCACCAAACCCCTAAAAACAAAACAGCCAGCAATCTCTTCACTGGGCATTACTGATATCAAGATGAGTTGTTAATAAATACTATTGTGCAAGTACCCAGACATAGCAAAATAAAACTCCCAGCCTCCTTTGAGATACTATTTCATATTCACTGGGGAAAAATAAACAAACAGACGAGTTCATTTATTCACACATGTGAGTTCAGTTATTCACACATGTCAGCACTTGAATAAAGATGGAGTCAATGATGTGGATGTATTTGAAGCATGTTCAAGGCATGTGGAGCTTTATCCTGGTTTATTCCAAGTCTATTCGCATTGGTTATTTACACAACTGACAATGTGAATCTTTTAGAAAAACATGAAAAAACCCAAAACAACAACCTAAGATTCATTATCCTGGATTAAGTGTGTGTGTGTGTGGGGGGGCTTGGCAGTCTCCCCAACCCCCCCCCAAAACAAAACAAAACAAAACAAAAATCTTTAGTTGGATGCATTTGAAATGCATATGAAGAACAAAGATTCAACCCACATTCTATTGGGGTTATTTTCACTGTCTGAATAATCATGCCTTCTGGAGACACCCCACACCCAGTCCTGAATAGTAATGTGGACATACATCCCTAAAAGAATAGGCAGCCTCTGCTGAAGCATTAGTGCCAAAACATATTGCTCATTACTCCTGTTGTTCCTATGTATTTTTCCTGGTTGTTGTGTTCATTTATTGCCCTTAAACTAGACTGTTGGTTCTGTGGCATGTTAGTTAGTAGTAATTTATCGTCTTTATGATTAAAGTGGGCAAAACTGAAAATAGGCTGTCCTGTACTGGTGTATGTGTGTAAGTGTATGTGTTTATGTATGTATGTGCACCTTCAAATCACCTGTCAACATATGGCAACTTCTTAGGCAAGGAATACTCAGAGGTGGTTTTCCCAATTTTTTTCTCTGAAATATAGCCTACAGCACCTGATTTTGTTGATGTTCTCCCATTCAAGTAATAACCAAGGCTGACCCTACTTAGCTTCCAAAATCAGACAGGGTCTGGTGCCTTTAGGATATTAGCAACCAATTAGATAGTTTGCCAGAAGAATTCACATTGTTTGTCGCAGAATAGCTAAATGTTTCATTTGATGAAATATGTTATGTTTTCAAATCATATTCTATCAAACTCAAGATAAAACTGAATTTTGTGTAGACATGCACAGATTGTACTGTTAGAATATTTTTATGTGTGGGGCTTATATTATCCTTGTTGTTGGAAGATTTTAGCATTCTCTCTTCCCTTTGGTAGACAGATTTTCCTGCATACAAATTCTGCTTTCTTCCCTCATTCAAACATCCGATTTGCTCCTACTGAATCACAGGGCAATAAATATCTTTGCAGATTGGTAAGCAAACCATTTGATTCAGGTCACTTTCTCTTTTGGGAAGTTCTCTCAAAGAGATTTTCTTGCCCTGTCTGGTTCCCCATCTTCTTCCTCTCTCAACTTTCTTTGGAAAGATGGTGAGATAAAGATTTCTTCTTTACCTGGCCTATTCATTAGCTAGATTAGGATGTAGTCTCTATGCATATGTAGATTCAAGCCATATGTAAACTTTTGTTTAAAGTGCAAGCTACTTGTTGGACCCTAACAGGTTTGGCTTTGATATATATGATATTTTAATATTTTTGTTTCCTAAACAAAGGCTGAAGGAAACTTGAATTGTCCAACATTATTGATTAAGGTTCTACTTACCAGGAGTAAATCCCATTGAAACTGAGGAGACTTGCTTTGTAGTTGATGCACAGAAAATTGTGCTGTCACAATATGATTTTGATGTGCATGCTCCGCAGAATATGCAGTTACATACTGATGAGGAAAAGTGTGTATGGAGGTTTCTGGACATTGCAGTATTTGTTGCAATAGTTTTCTGGTTTGGGTGCATATCTATATCTAAATATCTCCTCAACCGACATTTCTGTTGCCCCAGCCAATCTGTTTTCTGGTAATTCCTGGCACTATCCACAAGTTGGTTTCTTTTTAATTCTGAAACATATTGAAAGAAAAGTCTCGTTCTTTCATCCTTTCTCTCCTTCCTTTCTTTTCTTTTCTTTTTAATTAGAGTTATAGTGTATCACTGAAATGGAACATTTGCACTACAACACTAACCATTTAAAAACAAAATTCAGAGAGGACAAAATTTACCCTTGACCATAACACCTCCTCAGCAAACCATGCCTTTGTAAAACAACAATAACACACAACCTTTGGAAGAGCCCTTGTACAGATCCAAGAAATCACTTCAAGCAGCCTCTGGAAAGAATGGAATAAGTGGATACAGACGTGAAAACAACTGGCAAACCCCAGCAAAACCCAAAGAGCTATATTGCAAGAACTGAAGCTTCTTTAAACCAATCTGGAAGAAACTTTGATTTAGGCAAAAACTGTTTTAAACCACATGTAGGGAAACTTCTCAATAATAATTTTATTTCTTAAAAGATTGAATAGCAAACCACCTCTCTCTTGCTAAAATATGGGGGAGTGGGAGACAGGAGATTCTTTTTCTTTTTATCTTGAGTTTTTTGATAATTTGTAGTAGAATAAGCCTATTGTTGTTAAAATTTGTTGCTGTTACCTGTGTGTTTTCAGGGGAGCTCCAGTTTAAAGTGACCTCATGGCAATACTGTAATGGGGCTTTCTTGGCAAGATATGTTCTGAGGTGGTTTGCTATTGCCTTCCTCTGAGGCGAAGAGAGTGTAACTTTCTCAAGGCCATCTAATGGGTTTCCATAGCCGAAGGTATTTGAATCTAAGGAATTTATCCCATGGATTATTAAATTGATTTACTTCTGTTCATCTTAAAGCTTAATTTAGGTAGTATCCTGATGTTATCAGAAGGTTTTTGCCATCAAATTTGCCATCCGAATACATCTCAGGTTCATCCCTGCTTCCAGGAGTGCTCCAGTGGCCATTTTCTTAAGCTGGAAAACTCCAGGATCTGAAAAGAGCTGCAAAGAATGCTCCTGGAAGCAGAGATGGACCCGGGCTGTATTTGGGAAGCAAATTCAGCAGCAAAAATCTTCTGATAATATAAAGATGCTACCTGAATTAAGCTTTAAGCTGGATAGAGGTAAATCGATTTAGTAAGCCATGGGATAAACTTCCTAGTCTTCCAGGATCCTAGTCTGGCACTCAGATCACTACACCACACTGGATTGGTCAACAAGAGTAAAATGATATCATTCAGAGTACATGGTATAAAGTGCCATATCCAGGTGTATCTAGTGACATTAAGCCTATGTTTTTAAAGCATTTTGTGAACCTGCTTCTCATGTGATTGACCAAGCTTATTAATGCTTCTTGTGTGTTGTGTTTATATAGAATATAATAGGGGATTTGTCATATGCAGCAAGCTAGTGACATGCAGTATGCTTTTTTATTTGTTTTGCCCTGCTTTTCTTTCACTAAGCTCTATTCATGTGCATGTGGACCTTGTGGGTTCTCAGTGAGAAAACCACTCTCTAAGGAAGAACAAAAGCCCTTGCTACTGAATCTCCTCTGCTGTTATAAAGTCACTGAAGATGACTAGGAAAAGGTGGCTCTGGTTGTCTAGATTTATGGTCCCAGTAAAGGAGCCCTTAAACTAGAGCACTGAGAGTGCACTGTGGAAATAATGCAGTTTGACACCACTGTAGCTCCATCCCATGGAATCCTGGAATTTGTAGATTTAGCCTTCTTTGACAAAGAGTGCTGATGCCTGACAAAACTACAAATCATAGGACTCTGTAGGATGGAGCAAGTTTAACTAAGCACTAACTGGATTCTGTGCTTGTTTTTTTTTTATCTCAGAAAAAAAGAATTTTAAAAGGCTCAATTGAACTGTCCAAGATTAAATGCGTAGAAACTGTGAAAAGTGACATTTCCATTCCATGTCATTTCAAATATCCTTTTCAGGTAAGTAAAAGACATTCTCATCAACAACATCCTAAGCACTAACCAAATATTACATACTTTGTGTTTCTCTTACACACCAGTAGGTTGCCAGTAGAGTTTGCTTGTTTTTTTAAAGAGACAGATTAGATTGCTATAAGCTTTATTAATTTTGTCACATTATGTCCTTGGATAGCTTTTTGTATTTTGATTTTCCTGAAGTTTTTGTAATATTACTTTTGGTAGTGTTCTATGCATATTTTCCTTTTGGTTGCAAATTGTAACATAGTGTTTGGTGCATTTTCTTTTATATTCCTGTTCATTTGTTATCTGAACTGACTGCAAACATTATTCTCATTTATAGTTCTTATTATATACTTTTATATTTACATTTGTGGTGGTCTTTTGTGGTTTATGCATCTGTGGCCCTTGTTAATGTATCGTTTTAACTGAAAACCATGGATGTAACCTTTTCTTTGGAAACAAATGAATGTAGATTTATTTGTAGTCCAATATTAAGTGTGTTGTTTCAGTGAACTGAATGAAATTATACAACGTGCTGATAATTCTATCCTAATTTACCATAAGATCTTGGGGATCTTTGGAAATATTTTTTGTCTGTTTTTATTTTCATACATTGAGGTACATCAGCACATCACACTGGTAGGTTTTGTGGACAAAATGTGATGTGGTTTAATTGGAGTATTCAGATCTGCAGTTTTGCTGAGATAATTGCTGACATAATACAATGGGTGGGATAGCAAATAACCCCCTAATTTTCCAGCCTATTTTGGTGTTAAGGTTTATTCAAGGTCTGGTGCTAGCTTGATGTCTCTCTGTTGCCCATCTTTTTGGCTACATTTACCAGTTGTGAGCCAGGGTTACTTTTCTTTTCAAAGTTATATATGATTTAATAACATGATAAATTCTTCTGGCAATACAGTAAGGAAGGAGATGACAAAATACTCAGGCATAGATTAACAAGACTCTTCTGAGAGCCAATTTAGATGTGTCAAAATAGCCCTGCACATGGCTGTATCTGACACACAGAAGGCAGGGATGATTACGTGTTACACAAAGGTAGTGAGAAGGGGAAGGAAGTGATCTCTAGCCTTCAAATGCACATATCGTATATCTAAGCATAAAAACTGCTCAGTGGTTTTTCTCCAGCTTAACTGCAGTGCTGGATGTGGTCTGGCAAGCAGAGAGACATGCACGAAACAGGCATGACTGCCTTATCATGTCTAATTTTGCACTGAATCCAGAATTACATGATTAGTTCCAAACATGAGATGTTCAATCCTGCCTTTCTTGCCAAAATGCAAAATATAGGGAAGAAGAGATTTGATTTAGAGAGGTAAAACTGCATTGAGTCCAGTTTCATGGAAAAGGCAGGGTATAAATACAGAGGAGAAAGATTGTTCAACCTTCCCTGCATTTGCCATGTTTTTTCTGCAAGGGGTCCCTTTCTCCCCTTGGGACAGAGTTGTCAGAGCCAAACAAGATGCACTATTATTATTAGGGTCTTTACATCTTATGTGGCTAACATTTTAAAATAAATATTGGAGGGTAGAAATAGATTAGGATTGAGGAAGACCATAACAAGGGATTGGGTATTAGTCCTTTGTTCCTCATCTAACTCTGATCACACACAGAGAGAGACAGACACAAAGAGAGAGAGAGATTTAGCTTGGTGGTAGACTACTCTTTAAATAAAAATCACAGGGTGGCTTGCAATAAAAATAATTTTTGAAGGCTAAAAATTAGTTGTAGTTACAACTGTACTCTAACAGTTGGATAGGACTGTAGTGATTCTAAAATGTAAAAGTGATTCAGTTTCTTCTTGTTGGAGAACCTACCTACCTACCCTCTCTTCTTTTACCAGACCATACTTCGAATCACAGAATCATAGAGTTGGAAGAGTCCACAAGAGCCATCCAGTCCAACCCCTTTCAGCCATGCAGGAACTCACAATCAAAGCACCCCCAACAGATGGCCAGGTTGAAAAACCTCCAAAGAAACTTGATCCTCATACATCCTCAATAAAATAAATTGCAGTAAATTATGGATTTCTCAGTGAAACACAATTAATGCTTCTTCTCTGTGTCATGCCACAAGTACAAATACAAATAGATAATTAGCATCTTAGGAATTTGAACTGGTGGAGCAAGCTTCTGTCTGTGGAATTCAGCTTGAAATTGTATAGACAATTGACTGGGGGAGGATCCCTCCATAAATAAGGGCATGGGTCTTTTGTATTCTTCAGAGCTCTCTGTCTTTCCCACACAGAAGCAGAGTAAATTCTATAGAACAAGAAACTATCTGCAGATCTTCTCACTTTGCATGATTTATTCAAGCCATGGAATCTGAGATAATTTGACAGCGAATTGAACGATCTATTTATATTACAGCTAATATGCCAGGGACCACATTTTTGCTTCTAGCATTACAACAGGGAAACTGCATAGAAAATTGACCTGAAATATATTCTAATCGTGTGTTGTTTTTTTCCTGCCATAGATTTTTCATGACAGCTACCTCCTGTATGTGTTTGCTCCCAGCCAAGCAAGCTGTCAAAAATGGGTGCTGACTCTGAAAGAAGGTAACGGATCACAGTATAGTTCCTCAAGGCAACATTTAATTCCAAGATCTTTGTCACAATAACAAAGATACAAATAGATGTGACATTAACAATATATGGCCAATGTATTTTGCTGTCTATGGCAAAGGATAGGATGGTGCTCCAACTCCATGCACCGGCAATAGGACAGGTTCTCAACCCCATATAAGGCCAGTGGCCCGATATAGGGGGCGTCCTGGTGAGGGAAAATGCCAGATAGCAATAGGAGAAGAGGCTTCCACACTGACTGACCTGAATTGATTGCTTTACTCTTTCTAATGGTAGGATGGGCTGTGTGTCATATGTATTTGTGGGTTAGAGCTAATTCCAATTGATTTCATATGTTCTGCTTAAAGTGCCTTTAAGCAGGGTGACCAGATGACCTACCCACAAAGAGGACAAGGAATTCAAGAAAAATGGAGGACATTCCCGAATAAAAGCTAAAAACATTAATATAAATATAAATTCATGCATCTTAGTCATGCTCAAAATGGAGGACATTTTGGAATTTCTCCTGGGCAGAAGGCTTACATGTAGAACATGTTTGAGGAAAGGAGGATTTCTGGTCATCTTGGCCTTTAAACCCCTCTCCTATATTTTTATCTATCCAGGGTCTTGATTAATATAATTCTGGGACTACAGCTCCCAGAATCTCCCAGCCAGTGTTGGCCAGTATAGAAAGGAGGGAAGGGGAAGTGAAAGGGGAAGGGGAAGGGAAGAAGAAAGGGAGGAAGAAAGAAAGGAAGGATTTTGTTTAATTGGGTGACCTGAGATTTTAATGTAATGGGAAGGGATATGAAGTTCTTCATGTGGCAGATACAGCTAATTCATTACTCTTTTTATCACACTTTCTCAGTTCAGCTCCCAGTTCATTAAAAAGCCTTCCCCTGGGTTTAAATGGTCCCTAGAGGACATTTGGGGGCATATTTATTTATCTGTTTTATGAGGAGCAACTGCGGTGGATGGGTGTGGACTTCCAAAGTGCCTTGCAGGGCTAATTGCCCCCTGACCTTCTATAGTTGCCCACCCCTCATGGGGTGGGGAAAATGAGGTCCTTGAGTTGTATGTGACCGCTGAATCTGCACTTCATGTCCCATGAAGCTCCCCAGCGATCCCCCCAAAGCTCTTCAAAACACACTTTTAATTTTGGACAATGCTTTGGACAAAGCTTACTACCACCACCACCACCACCCCAAAAGCATTACAAATATGTTACTGTTGAGGTCCCTTTGCCTTCCATTGCCACTGCAAAACCCTAAACCACAGGAGTTTTAAGCTGAAAATTGAAACTGATAAAGATATTGTGTGACGTCTGGCCATGCAAAGACTGATGCTATAGTATAGTATAGTATAGTATAGATGTTACAAGGAGGAAATAGACTCTCTCGGGGCTGTAGCTATTGGAAGGGCAAATGAGGGCATTGTAGCCTAAATAAGAATTTTGCCCTCCCATGAACTTTCCCAAATTTATAGCACTGGAGAGAGTGAAACACAAACATTCATTCACACTTAGAACTCTTTATATTTGTCGTGTTTGCATGGCACCTTTGCCTGTCCCTTTTCTTTGGATGACTAGACTGTATTTCTAAATGCTCAACTGAAGTTTTAAATTACTGCAGTGCTTGAAGTTTGGGGTCTGAAGGAACATTTCATTGGAAGGCAGACTTCTTATTAAGGATAATGATCTCATTTTGCCCATCTCACTCCTAATTCTTGTCCCTTGCACAGTTTCCCACCCTTGCTGTAAATATTGTTGGCCGTCATAATCTGAGTAAATGACATATGTTTTGGTTTTGTTTTTTTAAAAAAAAAATACTTTCCCATCCAACTGTTTCAGAAACCAGGAACAATAACATTCTGGTGACAAGATTTCACCCCAATTTCTGGATAGATGGAAAATGGAGATGCTGTGCTCAGTCAGAAAAGCTGGTGACAGGCTGTGTGGAGTATGTTCCAACCAAAATTGGTAGGAAATTAATTCCAGAAGTCTTCATACCTCTTGCATCATTACTTCATGTCTGGTGTAATCTGTCTTCAATTATATGAGATGTCCAACAAGTGCCCTGAAATATTTTACTAGCCTATGATATATCTGTAAAGGGAGGGCATCATATATCCTTATGTTTAACTGCTGGCCTGCCTGCAAACAGAGGGCATTGTAGTGGAAGACCAATACAGTGACACGTTCTTATGCAATAAGAGTACAATATCATAGATTCCAGCTATAGGGACTTGTCCTGTACAGCACTGCTATGCAAGTTGTGGTCTATATGCAGGGAATGATCAGAAGTTGAAACATTTTACTAGAAGACCTCTCCCAGAATCCTTGGCCTATATCCATGGTGGTGAACCTTTGGCTCATGTGCCCTTTCTGGCACATGAAGCCATTTATGAGGGCACGCGGAGAGATGGGAAGGAGGGGGTAAGAGGAGGTATAGGCAATCACCTTTTTCTCCACTCTCTCCTGCCCTCCTGGGCCTTCAGCTGTCTCCAGGGAAATCCCTGGATCCCCCCCAGAGTTCCTGCCCCTCAGCACCAGGTAATACCTGGTGCGGGAACACCTTTCAGTTTAGGCACTCACTATTTAATAGGTTCACCATCACTGGGCCCTATATGGTTCCTGGCTGTGCCAGAATAATCAAACGTCATCACAACACTACACAAATGTATCCTTCCTATTGTAATGAAACCAACGTAAGCCCAAAGAAGAAGGAGTTCTGAGTAAAAAAAAAAAGCATGCAAAAATGACGGGTAGCATACATATTTGGAATTTAGGAATGGTTAACTAGATAAGACTGAACTAATTTGGGTGGGTTCAAGTGAGTGTTCATTACATGTTGTTTATGGAAGAATCTACCAGTAACTGTAATCACATTTGGGTCTGGCTGCGTGCAGTGTCTTGCCATGTACTTAACATTATTATTTTGCCCCTCTCCAGACTCAAGGCCATTGAAGGAGTGATAAAAGCTTTTTGCTAGTTTTCAGAGTTTACAACAAGCCAGTTCTCCTGAAAACAGCCATCCAGTGATTAATTGAAAATACCCACATTTGCAGTACACCTCACAGTTTTCTCTTTTTTAAAATTTTATTGTTTACAAAAGGTAAAACACAATTACATCACCATTCTACTTTGAAAACACAAGCTAAAATACAAATTTACAAAACTGAGGTCTCATTCAAAATTCCAGACCAAAATCTCCTGTGGTACTGTGACGGAACATAAGCATGAGAATTGGAGTTAATGGGGCTTTACAGACTGCCCAAAAAGGGCAGCCTGTAGCCTCCTTTTTTTGCTGCAGAACTTCGCCACAGCAGCTAGACGCTGCAGTGAAGTTGCGCAGCAAAAAAAGGAGCACAGTTGCAGCGCAATAAACGTCTAGAAGCTGCGCAGTTGTGTCATCGTCATTATGTACACTGTCTAAACAGTATTATGTAATGACACAGACACCATTACGTGTTAGGGTTCGGGAGCGTGCAAATGCTGCACGCTCCTTAACCCTAATCACGGCATGAGGGCGCCTTTTCCTGCCCATCAGGCCAAAATATTCTATAAGAGGTAACTTTTCCTTGAACTGGTTGCAGTTCCTTGCCTCAGAGGTTCTCCTAACATCATCTGTAAGCTTCTCCATTAATCATCCTTCCCAGAACTTCGTACACCTTTGATCCATGTACAGATATTGACAAGAGATGCAACTCTGGGGTGGGTTGAACCTTTTACTTAGTGATGAACAATCTGTGTCCAGAATTGTTGGACAATTGGGCACTCCAACCACATGTGTAGGTATGTATGTCTTGCCCCACAACCCCTCCAGCACAAAGAAGATGTCTTCCTTGTCATTCATGCTAGCAGGTCAGGGGTCAGGTACCATCTGTATACCACTTTCAATGTGTTTTCCCGTAGGGCAGATGACTTAGATGTATAAGGAGGACATGACCATATATGATGCCACACTGCATCTGAAATAACCAACAGTTTTCTTAACTGTTTTCTTAATTTGTTGTGGATATATGTAATACTGTTGTTGCATTATGTTATGTTATGTTATGTTTTGCAGTCTCCAAGAAACCTCTTCCTCCAACTCCAGATGATAATTGGGTGAGCACATAAAAATGGGGTTTTTGTGTATACAGAAGGGACATAACATTATTGCAGAGCTCAAGAAAGTTACTTTTGGGGATTACAGAATTCCCCAGCAATTATTACTACTGGTCTTTGCTGGCTGGCTATTGAGGGCGGGGGGGGGGGGGGGAGGAATAGTCCAAAGAGTAATTATTCTAAACTCTGTGTTGACAATATTCAAAACCACTATACCTAATTCAGGGTTATTAAACAATGTTACCACTCCCTTTGTGGCTTTTGAATATATTTTATAATATTGAAACTTAGGGTCCAAAGAGACCATCCCTTAGCACCGGCTTGGGGGTGGCATCAGAGCATGGCATTTAAACACTGTATATTCTAATGCCACCCCCAAGCCAGTGTCCCACTGCCTACCTGCCCACATGGTGCGCAGCATGCCTCAGGAGCACTGCAAAGCCATGGCGTCAACAGAAAAGCCGGCTTTTTGCCAGCTGAGAAAGGAGTGGCATTTTGTGGCAAAGAGCCAGGTTGGGGATCTGGCATGCAGTTGCCACAGCCTCAACCCAGCATTCAAAGGGGTGGCGTCAAGTTGCCCCTTCAGGGCCAGTTGTTTCAGCCCTAAATTACACATTCATTTAAATAGTATAAAGAATCTGTTCACCGTTATCTACAAATATAGGTCGAATCTCCCTTATCCAGAATTCCAAAATCCAAAGTATCCCCAAAATCAAAACTTTTTTCTTGGGCGGTGAGATAGTGATACCCTTGCTTTCTGTTGGTTCAATGTACACATACTTTGTTTCATGCACAAAATTATTTAAAATATTATATAAAATTACTTTCAGGCTATGTGTATAAGGTATATATGAAACATAAATAAATTTTGTGTTTAGACCTGGGTCCTATCTCCAAGATATCTCATTATGCACATATATGCAAATACTGGTATTCCAAAATCCAAAAAAATAATCTGTTATTTTGATTTATAAATCCCAAACACTTCCGGTCCCAAGAGTTTCAGGTAAGGGAAACTCAACCTGTACTGTCTTTACATTAGCAATGAATGTGCACCTTTGTCAAGAATATAATGTAATATGGGATACAGAAGTTTGCATGTATATATGCAGATGAATATATGTATCACCCAATCGTGGAAAAAATTACATTTCAAGGGGTGAAAAGACTCTAGAAATCTGGAACATTGTGTAATCACTCTGATATATTTGTTAAGAACATATGAAGAGTCTTATGCAGGATCAGACCAAAGGCCTATCCGGTCCAGTACTCTGCTTATACAGTAGCCCAACAGATACGAGAAGTTCAAAAGTGCAGTTTTGCTCACCTACTCATGTTCCCCAGCAATACCATCAGTGGTGGGAGCTGGAGCAGTGAACCCACTCTGAGATTTAGTCTACTCAAACTGTTGAATCTATTTTTGGAATAGGGCACAGCACCATGGATAATTCCTTTGAAGTGCAGATTAACACCCAGAGTGTGCCACTGACATGGAAACCACCAGCTGTGACAGAGATGCATAGAAATTAACTACCATGAATCTAGAGAGAATATATAAACATTGTGATAAGTAGTTGTTGATAATACCAGGTCTCACCTTTTTCCAAAGTTGATTTATTTGGCTTTGTTCTCTTATTTTTTTACAGAAATTATTTCTGGACTCCAAAGAATCCCCAGTAATTGCCATTTATGACTACACTGCCCAGAATCCACAGGAGTTGACATTACGGTGCAATGAAGAATATTATGTCATAGATAATTCTGAAGTCCACTGGTGGTTGGTTCAGGATAAGAATGGGTAGGTATATCTTAGATAGGTGAGTCCAATTTCTTTGAATAATTATTCTGTTTTTAATTTCAGTCGTCATAAAATAGCGACACAATTTGTGGGTGCAGCAGGAACGTGCTGGTATGAACAGTGAGTGTCAACCCGCACACATGAAGCAACTACAACTTTCTTTCTTACTTACTTATTTCTTGTATTGGCCTAGCATGAGGTACAAAGATAGGATACCCCACTTGTCATCTGAGAGACACCGCCCCCCCCCCGACCTTGCTGCCCAGGAGATACCCCAGAATGACGGCTGTGGGCAGAAGACGCAGTGTGGTTCCCTGTGACTGGGGAATGCAGCCAGTCTGAAAACCTCTGAACTGGGCCAGAACCTGGTAGCCTGCTTCCCAAGATCTTTCATAGGACCCCCAAGTTCCCTTAGGTGAAAACTGGTGAAGGGCATGTAGGCTCTGTTTCCTCCCAAATTGGCTGCAGCCCCATTCCAGACAGCTAAAATGGTGACAAAATTATAATGACATACATGAACTAACACAAAGCAATATTGAGGAATAGGACAACAGGAAGGCAGTCCAAGCCTGAATGCTGAAGAAATGCTGGTGGAGCTTAATATAGTCAACCCAGATGGGCCAGAGTGAAGCTTGCACACTTGACTTCTTTTCTGGATTGCCTGATGAAGAAAAAAGTGATGTCTCCTCCCCTGCCATGCCACTACACAGCTGCCAGACAGGTTATTTGGTAGCTAGCTCTGAAGCCCAGGCTCCTCAGACTGAACAGTTTCTTACTCACTTTACTTTGTTGTCTGTTCTAAAACTGTTCTTAAACTAGAACAACCAACAGTGGTTCAAGCATGGACATACAGGCTTAAATCAAATATCAATTTGTATTTTATACTTGCAGACAGTAAACATAGCTTGCAAGTTTATATTCTCTGTCCTGTAATAGCTGATGCAACCAACCTATCAGCCTCCCCACCCCCAATTTTTTTTGTCAAATAATCTGCTATTCTAGATTTTTTTTAAAAAAATGAAGTCATTTTTCCTGGAAAATACTTGATTTTCTTATATACTAATAAGGCATCTTATTTTTAACAGTCATGAAGGATATGTGCCAAGCAGCTACGTGGTAGAAAAATCATCAGAAAATCTGCAAATATACGAGTAAGATAGTTTGTTTTATTACTTTAGATGCAGCATTATCACTGACAAGAATAGGCTTCATGTTAGTACTTGAATAGCTGCAAATAATTTCAGATTCTGTTTGGAGAAAAAAATGATAAGTAGGTAACTAACAAAATTAATGGGGGAAATGTTACGGGTTAAGAACACAAAATGTTTTCAAGCAAAATTTAGTCTGATGAATGAAATGCATTGGGGAGGATATTAAAAACAATATTACACCCTGTAGTTTCTTCATGAATTGAAAATTCAGAATTCTATTTATTTGTCATGATTAATTTTTTTAGTTTTTTAGTATATTCTTTATAAATTAACATTTCATGGGTTCATTTCCATTTTAATGTACAACATTCTTTACCTTTCCATTCAGAGTTAGGAGATATTTGCTCATTAATACTAATGTCAAGGGTTTTAAATCTTAAGTTGGATAGCCTAACATCAAGTCTTTGATAACTGCAGGTGGTACAATAAGAGTATTAGTCGAAACAAAGCAGAAACATTGCTGAAAGAAGAGGTAAGGAGATGGTTATCTTTTATTTTACTTGGAACCTTTTTCTGCTTTGTTTATTTTCAATGTAATGGAAAATTATTACATACTTTTACATAGTGGGGAAATTATGACATATAGTGCATCATTTTTAAAGTCACCACTATCTAAATTTATAAGACTTCTTTGTTTGTGATGTACACCTTTCAGCCATGGAGCCAATCTGCTGTGGGTAACCTTGCCTAACATGATTGTTGAATAGATATGATGCAAACAGAATCATTCCTGCCAATGCTGGGAGGTCCCTGGAGAAAGAACAATCTAGCACAAACCCAAGGAGAATGAAAAGATATAGCTGTGTTAATCTGTAGAATCAGTACTTAAAGAGATCTTGTAGCACCTTTGAGACTAACTGAAAGAAAGAAATTGTTAGCATGAACTTTCATAGCCTTCAATCTACTTCCTCAGATGCATTCAATGGAGTGGAAGCCAGGCACAGACAATGGCATATACATGTCTGTGCCTGGCTTCCATTCCACCAAATGCATCTGAGGAAGTAGACTGAAGTCTATGAAAGCTCATGCTGCTAATTTCTTTCTTTCAGTTAGTTTCAAAGGTGCTACAAGATCTCTCTACATACCAAGGAGAATTAAATACCTTGTTCTTAGCCAAAACTTAGAAAAGAATTTGGACTATAACTCTTAGAATCCCTCCAGGAAGCATAGAATTGTAATAAAAAGCAACAACTACAACTTTCCCAAGCAGTGGTATCAGCAAAGTGGTTTTGAGGACTGAATCTCTCCGTTCTTCCTGGAATATGTACCATTTATATTAACTCTCCATTTAAAAAAAAGAAATTCAGCATAGCCATATTTGTGCTTTGCACAAAGTGAGTGAATGAAAAGACACTTTTTAAGCTGGCAACAGATAGTTACCAAGAGTGACACCAATCAAGCCCCCTGGCAGATGGCATTTCACAACTGGGGTACCACAGCAGAGAAGGCCCCGTCCATATCCTCAGACACAGTATTGCTCCTGCTAGTGCAACACAGAGGAAGTCCCCTCTAGCAGACCTCAGTCCTCTGACAGGAAGATATAGGGGAGATGCTCCTTCAAGTAGAGTTGGCACTCTTTATCCATGGATTCAACCTTCCATAGCCTAATGTATATATATATATATATATATATTCTCAAAAACAAACCTTGATTTTATTATTTTATATAAGGGACACCATTTTACTACACCATTGTATTTAATAGGACCAGCACATCCAGGGATTTTGGTGTCTACTGGGGGATCCTGGAAACAAACCCCAGCAGATACCAAGGGCCCATTGTACTGAAGTTTCAAGACACTACAGATAAGTGACACTAAAAATCCTTATGACAATACAACCGTGTCAGTAGACTTTTTAAAAGATTTTCAGGAAAATATGAAGCAGTCTTTCACAGAATCATGGTTATATCTGACCCAGTACTATCAACACCACTTGGCAGCAACTCTTCATAGTTTCAGGCAGGATTCTTTCCTAGCCCTACTTGTAGATTCCTGGACATTCCTTGGTGGTTTCCCATCCAAGTACTATCATGGTTACACTCTGCTTAGCTTCCAAAATGAGATGATATTGAGTGTGTTCAAGGTAGCAGTGTGATGTCACTGTCATAAATGTTTTCATTGTCCCTGCCTTTCTGTTGCCTAATCTATTCGTGTACTAAATATTAAAACTACAGTATAGCCTATTTATAGCCAGGTTGGTGTGTTCTTCTTCACCCTCTTCCCTCCATGAACCTCCAGCACAAGTTCTGATCTTAATTCAGTGCTCAAATTATTATGGTACATACACATAAATAGTTTCACGGGAATTTAGGGAGCTGAAAATTACTCCTTGTAGAAACTTAACCTATGAACTCATTTTTAAATAACTAATAATTCTAATTATTCTGATCAATTCTGTTTTAACCCATCTGTTTGCAGGATAAAGAAGGAGCCTTCATGGTAAGAGATTCACGGCAGCCTGGCACATATACTGTCTCTGTTTTCACAAAAGCTTTGAGGTAAGTCAGTCCTTATTAGAATTTTATACTATATCAGTTGTGCAAGATAATACTGAGAGCCAGCATGGTATAGTGGTTTGAGCACTGGACTATGACTTTGTAGATCAGAGTTCAATTCTCCACTGGGGCATGGAAGTGCACTGTGTGACCATGGGCAAGTCACATGGTCTCAGCCCCAGAAAACCCTGTGGAAGGTTCACTTTAGGGTCTCAATAAGTTGGTAATGACTTGAAGGCACAGAACAATAACAAAGATAATATTTTGACATACTTTTGACACATTTTCAGTTGCAAATTAATAAATTTAATGTATTAACATGGCTTGTTATTATTTTTCAATTCATCTTATAATAATAATAAAAAAATCTTCAATTTATAGTGACCCTGTGAATGAGAGCTCTCCAAGAGCCCCTGCCATTAAGTGCCCTGCTCAGGTCTTACAAACTCAGGGCTCAGGGCTATAGCTTCCTTAAGCAAATCAACCCACCTGTAATACAATATTCCTCTTCTCTTATAGCATTCCACTTTACTGAGCATTATCATATTATCTTGCTTGTTCTTGTGTCTCAAAGTTATTTCTAACTTATAGCAACCCTAAGAGGAACCTACCAACGGTTTTTTCTTGGCAAGAATTGTTCAGAGGGGGCTACCTTTTCCATCCTCTGAGAATGAGAGTGTGTGACGTGCCTAAGGTCATCCAGTGCATATCCATGACTGAGTTGGGATTTTAATCTTGGTCTTCAGCATCATAGTCTAATGCTCAGATACTATACCATGCTGGCCCTAAGACCAAAAGATATGTAATTGTGTTAAATTGCATTATCATTTCTCTCTCTCTCTCTTGTATTAGCCCTACTTTACGTCCACACAAAAGAACTGTCTAAAAGGAACTGTCAGTTCTTCCAATATTACAAATTTCTCTGGGCTATTTGTTACTATGTATAAAAATATACTCATTTTTAAGAATTCTGCTATTTGGCCTGATAGCTATAAAATCTTTAATGATTTGAATGAAAAATAAAATGATTGCAGCATGGAAACTGGGGAAGTGTAGTAATAAATGGGAAAGTAGTAAATAGAGAAACCTCTGCCAGGAGCTATGAAAGTACTGATTCCCACATATTGGGGGGCAGATGGGGCAGAAGAGCAGAAATATACTAGAAAGGAAGAGTGGGCCAGGCACCATCAACATTTGGGATATTGAAAAATAATTGTTTGTTTCCAGACCTCTAGTAAACATTTCTGATGACTGAAGAGACACAAAGGAATCAATGTTTTTATTACCTATTGGGGTTTCTACCTCATTTTCATAGAGGCTTAATCATATCAGCTACTTAGTCTATCCTGCCTCAGAACTGGAATCTCTAAGCTGTTCTGATTATGAATGTCCCATTTCATTGTATTTCCAATTTCTGTGTATGGTTGTGAAAGTTGGACAGGGAGGAAATCTGACAGGAGGAGAATCAGCTTATTTGAAATATAGTGCTGCAGGAGAATTGAATGAATACTGTGGGCCTCCAAAAAGAGACATAAATGGGTCTGAGAATGAATCAAGCTTGAACCTAGGAGCCAGGATGTCTAAACTGAGACTGCCATATTCATGAGACAACAGAATTCTTTGGAAACAATGATAATACTGGGGAAAGTGGGAGAAATGAGAAAAGAGGAAGGGCACATTCCAAATGAGTTGATTCAATGGAGGAAGCTATGGTCCAGATTATGCAAGACTGAGCAGGACTATGTAAGACAATGGCATCTTGCAGTATCTCATTGACAGGGTCACCGTACGCTGAGGCCAATTTGATGGCAAATAACAACAAAACTCCTTTTGAACAAAGTATATTATTATCCTCTTTTTCTTTTAGCAATGACAATAGTCCAGTTATAAAGCATTACCACATCAAAGAGACAAGTGATAATCCCAAGAGATACTACCTAGCCGAGAAGCATGTTTTTAACTGTATCCCAGAATTGATCAATTATCACCAGCACAATGCAGCAGGTAAGTCCAGGCAGAAAAGAAGGCAAGTCCAAAAGGGAGATCATTTTGAACTAATTTAAATATACTTTAGAAGGAATCTAAAAGAAAGGGGAAATAATAAAATAACTCTTGGGATCTAATGTTATATCAAATGTAACCTTTCCATTGCTCATATAATTACAATTATAATATAATTAGAAATGTAACACCACATTAATCGTAGAGATCCTCCTAAATGTGGGGTGAAGCAGATTGAGGAAAGGAGCAACAAGAGGCCACTGCAGCCCCGATTACTCTAGGACTATGGTAACTGGGCGCCATGGTTCTGAAGCTGGCCTCTACTGCAGTCCCAAATGGACTTCTGCTGCTGTCCCAAGTGAGCTGCTTGCAGGAGTGGCTTTTTGCTGCTTCTTTTCAGTCCAGCTTTTGGCTGCATTAGGTAATCTTGAAGTAACTTCCCGGCAGTTTGGGGGCATGCATTGTTTGTTCACCACACCTCCAAAATGCCCAGTAGGCACTTTTTTGGCCCATGTGCTTTGGGCCTGTGTCACAGCCTGCCGGTGTTCATATGTCAATCATCAGGAGGAAGGTTTCCCTGTAGTGGTACCCATGGTCTGGAATAGCAGCTTGTACCACTTGTTATAGACTTAGCTTGTTGTTAATCACTAGGTATGCTGGAGAGTCTTGACTTTAATTTTAATTGAATGCTATAATGTTAATTTTTTATATTTATTTAGTAATCTACTGCACCACCTAAATATGGTAACATAATGGCTGGTGTATATATAATATCACCCAGATATTTCAGGTAGATGGGCATGTTCTTTATTTACAGTCAGCCCTCCTTATCCATGGATTTTTTATCCATGGATTCAAGCATTCACACTTGAATTTTTTTAAAGTATAAATTCCAAATAGCAAACCTTGATTTTGCCATTTTATATAAAAGACACCATTTTGCTATGCCATTGTATTTAATGGGACTTGAACATCCACAGATTTTGTTATCCATAGGGGCTCCTGGAACCAAACCCCAGTGGATAACAAGGGTCCACTGTAGTTTTATGGTCATAGAACTCCCTCAAGTCTTCCTTGGGATATCAAATGAGTGAAAGAAATGTGTGTGGTGTGTAGATTTGGATGTTGGACTGAGTGACCAGAGTTTGAATTCCCGTGGAAACTCACTGGGTGACCTTGGGCAAGTCACTCTCCCTCAGCCTCAGAGGAGGACAATGGCAAACCCCTTCTGAGCAAATCTTGCCAAGAAAAACCTGTGATAGGGTCACCTTAGGCCAAGGCTACCATATGTTGGAAATGACTTGGAGGTACACCACACCACAAAAAGAACAAATGATTGGTGTCTGAATAACAGAGTTCAATTCTATTTTAGATACAGACAAAGATATGGGTAGTTATTTCAAATCAGTATGTGAAATGGTCATAATCAACGTCCTTGGTCTCCATGTGGTCTTGGCTCCATGACTCATCTGTTTTCCCAGTGTTCCTAAACTTTCTGCTCTTTTTGCCTCTTTCTTTCAGTCCTTTATGTTTTTCTCCCTCATGTAGGTCTTGTTACTCGTTTGCGGTATGCTGTTTCCTGCTGGAGAGAAAAGGCTCCTGCTACTGCTGGGCTAAGCTATGGTAAATAGTCCTGATTTATAGATGTAGTTTCTTTGATAATTTCATTTTCAAGGGAAGCAATGAATATTTTTAGTAATTTTTCCCATTGCAAGAAAGTCCTTTTGAAAACTTTTTGCAGTTCAGGTCTTATTTTGTGCAAACAACCACATTCAGATTTTGTGTAATATAACATTTTACACAAAACCAAAGATTCACTCTGATGTAGGATTCGCCTTGTCATAGCTTCCTGACACTTGAAAACATGTTTTTCAACCTTTAAAAATATTTTCAAATATTCTTTCTATTCCTTACCTGGCTATATTGATTTGACCATATTTCTTCATAAATTATATTGATTTCACTTGGTGTACAGAGTCAAATTATCCAATTCACTGCATGATATGATTCCAGACTATAATACACTCAACAATAAATTGGCCAAATAACTGAACATTTTCTGTGTTTTGCTGCAAAAAAATTGAGCATATTATGACACCTTAGAATAACAAATGTATTGTTTCACAAGTTTTCCCATTTCAAAAATTGGCCTTCAGCAATTTTTAACATATAACAAAACTCCTTATTGTTTTTAACCTGTGAGTGGGGTCACTGAATCCTGCTTCGTGTAGGCACATGATATTAGAAGAGACTTAAAAACAGGCCAGTGAGGTAGCTTCTAAGTCATCCTCAAAGACAGCCCCACATAGAATGCATTGCAGTAGTCTAACAGGAAGTTACCAGTGCTTGAGCTACTGTGCTTGAACTATCAGTAGTTCATGAACTGGTAACTAATGCAAAATGCAGTAGTAAGATTGCTTGCTGGAGTATCATACAGTCAATATATAACACTTAAAGGAGTTTCTCAAAGGAGCTACAATGGCTGCCAGTTTGGTTCCAGCCTGAATTCAAGGTGCTGGTTATGGCATTTAAAGTCCTCAACATGCTTGAGATTTCAATACTTGAAGGCGTGCCTCTCTCTCTCTATATATATATATGTGGATATACTTGTCCAAGTACTGAGGTTGCAGGAGGAATCCTCCTCTGTGTCCCATCAGCGGAGACAGTACAGTGGAGGAAAACATGAGAGAGGCCTTCTGAGTTGTGGCATTCTGCTTGTGGAAAGCCCTCCCCTTTCAACTGGCACCAACATTTGTTTATTTCTAGCTCCAAGCCAATCCATGACATTTTATTAAAGCCTTTGGGGACTAATTTATTTCGAAGTACACGTGTACAGTACAAGTGTTTAAATTTTAACCTCCGTTTTATGAATCATTGTGTAGACCAGTCATTATGAATTAAGCCAGCCCAGCTCTTATACATAGAGTAGACCAGCCTACCCCAATCTGGTTCCCTCTAGATGTGTAGAGTACACCTTCCATCATCCCCAGCCAGGATGGTTAGTGGAATGCTGACTGCTGGGTTGAAATCTTGTACATCCAGAGGGAACTGGTTTGGAGAAACATGCTACAGGTAAAAGCATCTTTAAAACTTGACCAAAGGAAATTACTTTCTTCATTTTTAATATAATTCAACTATATATGCCAGCAGGAAGCCTTTTATCCTAATCATTCATAAAGTGTGTGTGTGTGAATATGCAAAGAGATCTTGTAGCACCTTTGAGACTAGAAGTTGTTGGCATGAGCTACCAAGGACGTGTGTGTTAGGCATCTAATGTTTAAATCAAAAGAGATTTATGGATGAGATGATCTAAATCATTCCTACCACTTACCCATTATAATCCTTCCCCACAGAAGATTTTCCTTGGTTCTGGAGACTAGCTGAAAGAAAACTCAAGATGAATGAAAATTTAAAACCCACCTGTATACATCCTTTAATCTAAAAAATAGAGTCCACTTTATATGTAATTATGAAAGTTACAACTTTCAGGCATGGTAGGTTGGACCATCATCTGTAGTTTGAATTTAATCTCTTTTATAACCCAGTAAACAGAGTAATGATGCTCAGCAATTTTTAAAAACTAGTGTAGTACTAGAAGCAAGAGACGTGTAGTCTCAGAAAACCAAAGACTGTTGTCTCATCTCAGAATGGGGTCCATTATCTGAAAGAGGAATAATGACATCTTGGACAACCTAAGAACCTTTAAGCAGAATAGATGGTACACTGGGGCCTCAGATTGGAGAGTTTCAAATGACAACATGAACCAGTCACTCCATTATAATTCTGAGCATCGTAACTATATAATTAAATATACTTTCTAGGAAATGCCTATATATTTAAATAGTCTTTCAAGGAATTTTAATCCACATCATTAGATGCTTTCACATCAGTAGATCTGAAAAAGTACATTGAAATTACAAAAGCTCATGCAGAAATAAATATTAAAGGTGCTGCTAACCAACATCTTGGATGACAGAATTGGGGGCATACTTATCAAATTTGCAGATGACACTAAACTAGGAGGAGTAGCTAATACCCCAGAGGACAGGATCAAAATTCAAAATGATCTGAATAAACTAGAAAGCTGGGCCAACGCTAACAAAATGAAATTCAGCACAGAGAACTGTAAGGTAATGCACATATATAGGTTGGGGGACATCTGGCTGAATGAAACTACGTGTGAAAGGGATCTAGGAGTCCAAGTAGACTATAAGTTGAACATGAGTCAACAGTGTGATGTGGCAGCTAAAAAGGCCAATGCTATTTTAGGGTGCATTAATAGAAGTATAGTGTCTAGATCAAGGGAAGTAATAGTGCCACTCTATTCTGCTTTGGTCAGACCCCACCTGTAATACTGTGTCCAGTTCTGGGCACCACAATTCAAAAAGAATGTGGAGAAATTGGAGCATGTCCAAAGCAGAGCAACTAAGATGGTGAAGGGCCTGGAAGCCATGCCTTATGAAAAAAGACTTAGGGAGCTTGTGATATGTAGCCTAGAGAAGAGGCAGTTAAGAGGTGATAGGATAGCCATGTTTAAATATTTGAAGGGATGTAATACTGAGGAGGGAGCAAGCTTGTTTTCTGCTGCTCCAGAGATTAGGATGCGGAACAATGGATGCAAATTACAGGAAAAGAGATTCCACCTCAACATTAGGAGGAACGTCGTGACAGTAAGGGCTGTTCGACAGTGGAACACACTCCATCGGAGGGTGGTGGAGTCTCCTTCTTTGGAGGTCTTTAAGCAGAGGCTGGATGGCCATCTGTCGGGTATGGCAGGGGGTTGGACTGGATGGCCCTTGTGGTCTCTTCCAACTCTGTGATTCTATGATTCTATGCTAAATCCTCCTTCCCCCATCTTTTTTTTCCTTTTCCTAACTAAATGCAACCAAAAATATTTTTTAAAATATTTTCATATGAACAGGATAATGTAATAGGCCACTTGCTGCATTTTTTGTTTCTTAGAGAAATAATCAGTTTTTAAAAGTGTATTTCTTCTCTCATTTCCTAGGAAAATGGATGATTAATCTTCAAGAACTAACCTTTGAGCGAGAGATTGGTGTTGGCCAGTTTGGAGTGGTGCATCTTGGCTATTGGCTTGATCAGATGAAAGTGGCTATAAAGACTATCCGCACAGGAGCAATGTCAGAAGAAGACTTTCTTGAGGAGGCCCAAGTCATGATGTAAGATGCACAGATACCTGTCAAGGTCTACAACTTCATGCTGAGCTGAAACTATAGAGTGAGAGTGGCACCTGCAGAAGTGGGCACCTTGGAGGTTTGCACCATCCACCAGGCTCATGTCTGCCAAAAAAATAAAAAAATTAAAAAAGAATTAAAAAAATTAAAAGTGTTTTTGCCTCCACTCTCTAGGGAAAATGGGGGCATTTTCACCATGTTTTGGGGCCTTCCTGGCCACTTTAGGCCCATCAGGGTAATTGTTTTTTAAACAACAAAAAGTGAGCAGAAGTCATTTCCTATTCATCTCCTGTTTCAAAAGAGACTTCTGTAATGACTACAGTGGTTGGAGGGGGGGGCAGAAACATGGAGCAAGTGCCCCTGCCCCTAAAGGACATTTTGAGGATTTAATAACAAACATTTGCTTAATCCCTGGGAGACCCAAGAAGGCTCCATACATGATAAAAATGCACTTCATACCCTAGAAGGCCTTTGGCCTCTATTTGGAAAAAAATATTTACCCCTTGGGGGTCTGGGGCTACAAAAACAGTCCTGAGAGCCCACATGTGACTCACAGGCTGAACATTGCCCACTCCCTGCTTTACAGAAATGTTAGAGCATAGAAAGCTGGCATATCTTGCTCCATCTGGCTCATCTATCCTGTGTCTCCAGGATAGTCTTTCTGAATTCTCCATGGAGATTCCAGGGACTAAATTTGAGACTATGTGCATCCAAACCAGGTGCTCTACCATTGAGCTAAGTGGATACTCCAGCTTAATGCTACAGTTCAGAAGATTCTTGATTCAAAAACTCTTTTTAGAATTCTACAAACTTTTGCTGTCATTTTGAAGTAGTACATTTCAAGCTTTCATGGTCTCGAATGATAAAAATGTAGCCCCAACATTTCTAAAGATCAGAAACTAAAACCCTCAAAATTTTAAAATAGCCAATTATGAATGTAGAGTTTGTATCATATATTTTCAGGATAGATATGATAGATATGTTGGGGAAATTGTGTGAGCGTTTTAAACAGACTTCTCCAGTCCCTAATCTAAGTTTGCCAAGGCTTTTACTTTGGTGGAAAACAGGGGGAATGGCAATAGAGTTTTGTTTATGTGCCCAAGCAGTGGAAAATTGGTTTTGGTTTTCAAGTGGCGTGAGAAATGTGTGATATGAAATTTTCCAGGAGCTTCAGTATCTCCTCTCCCTTAATATATTTATAGACCTATCCAGGGTTAGCCTTTCTTCCTTCAGATTCATTCTCTTGCTCCTTTCTTGCATGTCCTGTAGAACATGCTCTTATATCAATTTCTCCAAAAGACTAGACATGACAACACCGATTCTGTATCAACAGGAAACTGTCTCACCCCAAATTAGTCCAACTGCATGGGGTCTGCATGCAACAAGCTCCCATGTGCCTAGTGTTTGAGTTCATGGAGAATGGATGCCTGTCTGATTTCCTCAAGAGGCAGCGGGGGAGCTTCTCAAAGGAAGACCTCTTGGGAATGTGCCAAGATGTGTGTGAAGGGATGGCTTATCTGGAACAGGCGTCTGTTATCCACAGGGATCTGGTATGTCAGGGTCATGTCTATGTCTGTTGTAAATAAATCACCAGCTCCATAAAAACAAAAACAAAGAAACAACAAAAAAAGGAAGAAAGCCAAATTATCAACACTTTATAATCCTTAGATCTGGAATAGTTTCGGCTGCCTCAAATATTTTTCCGTCTCAGTAACTGAACTGGAAGTAATGGTTGTGACCTGGCATACGGTATTTTATGAAAAATTCTTCATTCGTGAAATATTTATCTTTTTGGCTTTTTCCTGTCCTGTATTGCCATTGTTCTCCTATCTATTGATATTTTAGTGCCAGTTTCAAACAAAAAGAAAAAACAAACAGCTTCATTTATATACCGCTTCATACCCTTAAGGAGTGCCTAAGCGGTTTACAATTGTAAGCTATTTGCCCCCCAACAATCTGGGTACTCATTTTAGCGACCTCGGAAGGATGCAAGCTTGAGTCGAGCTTCAGCCCTTTGCTGGTCTTGAACTCACCACCTTATGGTTTTGAGTGAGTGGCTGCAGTACAGGCATTTAACCACTGTACCACAAGGGCTGATTCTCCTTTTGATTGCTAGTTCTCATGCTATCAATTGCTACTTTTTGCAGCCATATATGTGTGTCATCCCAGACATTTGTAAAACATAAACCAAATAGGATATCAAATCAGATGTCACTATGGACCCTTTCATGCTACACAACCACTTCAACTGCCATAACTCCATCCTGTGGAATCCTGGGATTAGTTGTTTTGTGAGGTATGCAGAATTCTCTGCCAGAAGGTTCTCTAATACCTCTCCAAACTACAAATCCCAGGATTCCATATTATACAACCATAACAGTTAAAGTGATATGAAAGTGATATAAATGTGTAGTATGAAAGAGACCTATATGATATTAGCCAGGGAAAACAAAATTGCCATAGGCTGGGTATTATGGAACCCTCCAGGTGCTGTTGGACTGTAATTCCCAATATTTTTCACCATTTGCTGTGCTGGCAATGGTTTCTAGGTACTATAGTTCAATGACATTTGGAGGCTTATACGATTCCCACTTCTGCTGGAGCATGGGAGCAAACTTTCTTGGGTGAATTCCATTCAACAAGAGATTTTTAAGGAGAAAGCCAGGAATAAAAGACATACTCCTGGCCTAATTGTGCGATCACGCTTAAGATTTTTTCAGACACATCGCGCTCATCCAGGACTTATCCGGTGAAGATCCAGGAATGCTCCAGCAACAAACCATTCCTGGGTATTCACTGGATAAGTCCTGGATGAGTGTGACATTGTCTGGAAATATTCAGTATGATTGTGTAGTTATGCTGGGAGTATGCCTTGTTCCCATCTGCACACTCTTGAAAGTCAGGGGCCATGTAGTGAACAGTGTAGTGTAATTACACTGCCAGCCAATTAAATTGGGCTATATGTAGACAGGGCCTGTAAGGAAAGTAACAGAGAGCAAAACTGGAAACTGCATATAAATGTTTATTTGCACAGCCAGCATTGAAAAAGCGTCCAATGAGTAGCCCTATTTTTATTTTTCAATATGGCCAAAAATGCCTCTTTAAAAAATGCATAGTTTCTGTTTCCTCACTAATATCCTCTTTTCTCCCTTCTCCATAGGCTGCTCGAAATTGTTTGGTAGGAGAATTCCAAGTTGTCAAAGTGTCCGATTTTGGAATGTCACGGTAATTTGAACCTTGTATGCATAACTAACCATTTATTCCATGGCTGGAATTCCACTGATGTTATTTCCTCCTTTTGAAGTGCACTGAATACCAAGCTCATAGTAGCAGAAAAACCTGCATTTGATCTGCAGCATTTGTCTGTTCCATTCTTAATGCAACTTCCTGTAACCCCTGCCTTCCACTAGAGCTATTTAAAAGAGAACTGAATATGCTGGACACATTATGGCTTAGATATCTTTGGTCCTACTGCCATCTTCTGCCTGATTTTTTTAGCTTTTGAAGCACAGCAAAACTAATAAATCTTGTGCACAGCGACAATAATGTGATGTATGTGAATACTACAGGAAATGATCCCTCTGTGATATCACATTCAGCCTTCTAAAACAAACATACAAAAATCCACTATGTCACCTGTAAACCACTTCCTTTTCTGAACCTCATCTACTATTTTCCAGAACTGATTTTACAAGTGATGAGCTAAATATGTTCCACTTATATTTTGTGGCTCACTGCTTCTTAAGCTGTATGGTATGGTGGACTGGCAATTGTTTCTCCATCACACTAGGGAAAAGCACTAAGTTTGTGGTCATTGGCTACAACTATTTCTTTATTTCCTGGAAACTGTCCAGTGACTAGCAGTAGACAGTTAAGGGCCAAGACTGGTCCACAGACCTCCACTTGGAGTAGCATGGCTCTAGCTCAGCCTGATTTTCTCCCTTTTCCACAAACATTTTTGAATTCTTGCTTTTCTAAACGTGGCAAATACCTGATAATAACCTGGCTGTAGTGTAGTGTAAAATCATATTCTTTTACAAATAATTTTACAGTACTGCCCACTGTACTAAGCCAGGTAAACAGCAGAGTATGGAAAATGTACTTTCTGGAATAACAGATACCACAGTCTTCCAGCTAGCATAGCTGTGTCAGTCCTTGCTGTGGGACTTTGTCAGCTGTAGTCCAAAAAAAGTAGCTTTCCCAGCTATGGTTACTGCAAATGGCACTGTTCAAACAATTATATTGATTGATATCAAGGAATCAGAAGCGGTGGAAATTTAGTTAGACTTCTTGATGCATAATGCAATTATGTTTGCACCTTACATATAATGAAACAATTTGTTTTATGTCAGCAGAACACACAATATCAAATGAACACTTCTGTAAGTTTTTGAAATACATCTTGTCACAGATTTGTAGTGTTTCACCATGTACAGTGGTATCTGTGTAATGCTTTGATATTAGAAATATTGGTTTATAATATTTGTCTGTTCTAGGTATGTTCTTGATGACCAATATACCAGCTCCATGGGTACCAAATTCCCCATCAGGTGGTCAGCACCAGAGGTGTTTTCCTATAGCCGATATAGCACCAAATCTGATGTATGGTCATTTGGTAAGAGCTTTTCATAAAAGAAAACCTACCATTCATGCAGTTCTTCAACATCTTATGCCTGAAAAACAGTCTAGTATAGTAATACACTATACAAACTTCCCACTTATTCTCTATACCCTTTTTTGTGAATTTTTAAAAATAAATCTATTTCAAACATTTTTATTTTAAAAAAAAAAACAATATTAAACTGTATTTGATTTAATGTCTTCTATAAACAGGGGGGAAATTTGCAAGTGCCAGCATTCTTTGTGAATTATTATCACTACACATAAACAGCATCATTCTTCTTCAGGCTTTTCTGCTTTGCTATTGTCTGCTCTTTTCATATTTTCACTGTGTGTTAAACTATTCTAGCATGTTGTTGTTGTTGCTGTATGCTATCAAGTTGTTTCTGATTTATGACGACCCTAAGGCAACTCTACCATGGGGTTTTCTTGGCAATATTTGTCAACCCTGAGGTTGAGAGCACGTGAGTTGCCCAAGGTCCCCCAATGGGTTTCATGGCTGAGTAGGGAATCAAACCCTGATCTCCAGAGTCACAGTCCAACATGTGACATGGATAAAAATATTGATAGCATGAGAACTAACCTGCATTTGCAAGTGAGCAACTAAAGAGTAATTTAATACTTCATTTTCTTCAGGACCAAAAGAGTCCTGAGATTATATTTCTTAAATGTATAAATGTGTTGAGCATGCTTTAAGAACAAGTATTACTCAGTAGTACCAGCAGCCCATGGACCAACCAGACCAAAGTGGGGTGCCTTATCCCACCACTTCAGGAAGTGGTGCCTCTGTGTGCTTGGGATCGTGGGTTGCCAGTGCATAACAGAAATTAATATGGATTTAGTCCAGAGACAGGAATGTTTTTTTACCATTTCTCACAACATGAATGACTTCTTTCATAGGAGAAAAAAATGTTTTACTGCATCAAAATGAAATGTTTCTATTTTGTTTATTGATTTAGAATTGGTCCCTGTTGGTTTGGAATATTCTTCTCATTCATATATAGAGCAACAACTGTTCAAGAATTTATTTTGGCCCAACTGAAACATGTTTTCCTTCTGTTTGGTGTTTTGTTTTGTTTGTTCCAGATGTTTTAAAAAGAACCAATTTGGTTTTTGATTCCTGTAAAGGTGGAGACTCAGTAACACAAGAAAGTTTATGTCATTCACCTGAGACTATCAATGATGAATCAGTCACAGTGTCAGATAACATTTTCTGATTCTAATGTAATTGTAGAAGTAATTGTAGCAGCAGCTGCAAAAGTAATGGTAACAGTATTATGAGAAATGACTTGAAGCCACCTTGAGTCCTGTGCTGGGAGAAAGGTGGAATATTAAAAGATAAACAAACACCAAACAGCAGAATGTATAGGCAGGCAATGGCAAGTAAAGCACACAATGTCTCCTTATTCAAAGAACCAGGAGGGAGGTATTTCTACAGGAAACTCTTTCAGTTTCTTTGGAAAAATCCTCTCTAGTATTAGGTGACAGAATAGGAAATGGAACATGAAGAGACATAATACAATATCATGCTACATTGTTATAGCTCTATTATTCCATTTTAACTGCCATGACGGCCTCCTGTGGAATCCTAGGATTTGTAGTTTAAGGAGGGGTATTTAGAATACTCAGCCAGAGAGGTCTTAGGCTTCACTAAAATACAAACCTCAGAATTCGACAGAAAAAGGTCAATTAGCACCTTAACATGACTATATTTTGTTGTTCTGTTATGTGCCTTCAACTCAATTCTGGCTTAAGGTGACTTTCTCCTAGGTTTTTCTTGCCAAGATTTATTTGGAGGAGATTTGCCATAGCCGTTCTCTCATACTGAAAGAGTATGACTTGTCCAATGCCTTTCTTGTTTTGTTTCAGGTGTATTGATGTGGGAGATATTCAGTGAAGGCAAAATGCCTTATGAGAACAAAACCAATGCTGAAGTGGTAGAAGACATCAGTGCTGGTGCTCGTTTGTATAAACCCAGAATGTCTTCCAATACTATTTACAAGCTCATGAGAAGTTGCTGGAGTGAGGTCAGTACAACATACTTAATGCAAGAAGGAGATTAGAAATGGACTTCTAAAAGAGAATCCAAAACAACAGTGACCTATTTACTCTTGGGTGTCTTCCATAGGAGTGGGGTGATGAATCCACTCCATGTTTTACTGTGAGCATAAAATAAGCTATTTGATGTGTTGACCTGTTTTAGGGAAAGAGTTCAGCACCTTTAATTTGGATTAAAACCTGGAATGGATTCACTGCCTCACTGATGTAGGAGCCACGTAGGAGCCAAAATTCATTATGTGAAAGATGGTTTGCAAGACAGGATTCTCACTGACATTGAAGCTCCAAGGTTGTCATGATGATATATTATTTCAAAGGATGGAATACTAAAGAATGGAAGGAAATTATACAGGCAAGTAGTATATTGTTGTGACCCAGCTGTTGAACACATTCCACAGAGATTCTAAAGCAGAAGAGAAGGGCTTATGCAAAGACTGCTCAGGAGAAGCTGACCCCAGACATCCTACTTTTTCTAAATCTGTCTGGAGCCCAATTTGCAGAGGAACAATCCATCCTCAACCAAGGGGGGGGGGAGGATTCTAATTAGCTTCTAAGGCCAGATGTTCCATTAGGAGAGGGATCTAATCTTTTCTGCTTTACCTAGCAGTACATAGCAGTTTTCCAAGGGCCCTCAGCTCCCCTTAGAAAATTCTGGGAATGCCCATGACAGCTGAGTCTAGGACTTCATGCCAAGTTTCCCTTTAAAATTTGCCAGCTCACAGCAGAGGCATGGTGCAGTCAGAAGGTCATCTGATCCATTATTTAAGGTGCATTAAGCTAGTATTCCTTCAGAGATTTTTCAAGTCAAGTGTAAACTCAGTGACCTGCCTGGAAACCTGAGCTTTGGGTAGCTCCTGAGTGTTCCCAGCAGCTTATAAGTCACAACTCTTCAGCTACAGTTTGTTTCAGATCTCGAACAGCATCTATGTACTGTTAGCACATCCAGAAGCACAGGGAAAATATCAGTATCTAGGTGATGAAACCTCTTGGGAATAAGCACTAACATAATCTCATGATGCTTCTACCTCTGTTCACACATTCTCCAATTTTGCTGTTTTTGTGCTATAAAGCTCTTGGCTGCTTTAGGCTACTCATCTGAGGAATAGAAGAGAAGTGATACCAAAATTGTGAATTCAGAATCTTAGGACCCATGCCAGACCTTACTTGAGCCAGCACCATTCTCAAATTGCATGATCCATAACTCCACAAGTTCCTTCTTGTGGGAAGAGGCATATGTACACACCTTTATTTATTTACATGCAGAACTTGGGAAAGTTCTCTTTTTTTTTTTTGGATTACAGATATAACTCAAAAAGTAACTTTTCCAAGATCTACTAAATTCCTACAGTTCAAAACTTTCTCTTCATAGACATATATACACATCCAGCCTCTCAGTGTAGAGAACTAAACAGGCTGTAGGAAGGCAGGCATGAACAAAAATCCAAGCATCCCATACACCAGGTGATGAACATGAAGGTCTGCATAGAACTTTGTAACTGTGCCCATCCCAACATGGTTACAGTACTCCTGTGATCAAGGATCTGCAGGGGCTTCCGAGTGTGGCCTCATTCCCGCTACACTCTCATCTTCTATTTATTCAGACAACTGTCTGGCTAGGCTTCTCATTCTATGTAACTGATACCAGAGTGGCTGTAGGCCATGCTGATAACAGAATTTAATAATAATAATAATAATAATAATAATAATAATAATAATAATTTATTTCTAACCCGCCCCTCTGCTCAGCAATAGGGGCGGCGTACAACAAGTTTAAAATGAACAACAGTTTAAAAACATTCCTACACCCAATCTTCCTTCCCACCCCATAAAACTAAATTAAACTAATGCGAGGTTAAAATGACAATTAGACAACATAAATACAATTCAATCAGATATGGGACAGGACAGACAGTGGCATGGGGGGGGGGAGGAGTGATCACCTCTATTGAGCTGGGAAGTTAGTCCGGGAAGGCCTGCTTGAAGAGATCCATTTTGACTGCTTTTTTAAAGCTGTCAAGAGTGGAAATAAGACGGATCTCGTCTGGCAGGCCATTCCATAGTCTGGGAGCGGTCGCAGAGAAGGCAATCTGGGAGGTCTGTGACAGCCTAGGCTCCCTACAGGCTGTAGCAGGTTCCGCCCAGAGGACCAGAGCGTGCGAGGAGGATCATACGGGAAGGGGCAGTCAGGTCCCTGAGATAAGATGGACCCAAGCCATGTAGGGCTTTAAAGGTTAAAACCAACACCTTGTACTGTGCCCGGAAACTAATTGGCAGCCAGTGGAGAGATTTAAGCACAAGTGTTATGTGCTCTCTCCTAGATGTTCCAGTAACTAACCTGGCTGCCATGTTTTTACTAGTTGGAGTTTTCGGGTTAGGCACAAGGGTAGCCCCATGTAGAGTGCGTTACAGTAATCCAAGCATGAGGTTACCAGAGCGTGTACCACAGTTTCCAGATCCTTCATATCCAGGAAAGGGCACAACTGGTGTATCACCCGAAGCTGGTAACAGGCACTCCTGACCATCGCGTTCACCTGACTAGTCATGTGACTGCAAACACAGTCCTTGGAAGAGTGTGTGACTCCATCCAGGACTGGAAGTTGTATTCCCAGACCTGGTTTCAGGCCCGTAACTATCAGTACCTCCATTTTGTCTGGATTTAGTCTCAATCTGTTTTTCCTCATCCAATCCATTACCGCTCCAAGACAGCCATTGAGAGGAGAGATGCCATCTGAAGTCTGAGGCAATGATCTGGTCATGGAGAAATAGATCTGAGTGTCATCAGCGTACTGATGACACTGCGCTCCATGCCTCTGAATGATCTCACCTAGCGGCTTCATATAGATATTAAATAGCATCAGGGACAGGATGGTGCCCTGAGGGATGCCACAGTTAAGCTCAATTTTGGAGGAGGAACTGTCCCTCAGCCTCACCCTCTGGGATCTGTCCAAGAGAAAGGAATGGAACCACTGCAATGCAGTGCCTCCAATTCCTAGCCCCCTCAGCCGATCCAAGAGGATGGAATGATCTATTGTGTCAAAAGCCGCTGAGAGCACCAGCACTACTACCCCTGTCAATGCCCAAGTGGAGGTTGTCAGCCAGAATGACCATGGCAGTCTCAACTCCATATCCTGTCCTGAAGCTGGTTTGAAATGGATCAAGATAATCGGTTTCATCTAAGACAGCTTGGAGTTGGGAAGCAACCGCCCTCTCGATCACCTTGCTTAAAAAAGGAAGCAAGGGGACTGGTCTATAGTTGTTTCTATCCAGGGGGTACAGAGAAGGTTTTTTCAGGAGTGGCTTGACTGCCGCCTCCTTCAAACAAGATGGAATAATACCTTCCCTGAAGGATTCCGAAGGAATACTCTCAATGCATCCCGCCCCATACGACCAGCCAAGATGGACAAGGATCGAGAGGGCAAGTCATCTTTCTCCCACTTCCAAGGAGCTTGTCCATATCAGCGGTACTCACAAATTGGAACTCATGCAGAAAAATACCGTTAACGGAGTTGCTGAACACTTCATCAGTGGATTCTGAAGAAACGTTGGCATCCAAGTCGGCTCTTATCCAAGAGATTTTATCTGCAAAGTGGGTATTAAACGTGTCACAGCAGGCTGTCATTTGGTTAAGTAGGGGGTTTGGCGCTGAAGTAACCTTTGTCAGCTCCCCCACCCCCCTAAACAGCTCTGCTGGATGGGACTCTGCAGACGCAATATGTGGAGAACAGAAGGATCTCCATGCTGCCCGTAAAGCCTCCCGATAGGAATCCAGATGCTTCCTATGGCGAGTTCTGTCGGATGAGAGTCAAGTCTTCCGCCATTTGTGCTCTAGTCATTGTCCAACCTGCTTCATACTCCTAAGCTCCTCTGTATACCAGGGCCTATGATTAGAAGTGGGTTGGAAAGGACACTCGGGAGCGATTGAGTCACTAGACTTGGTAAGATTGGTGTTACACATGTTCACCAAGGCTTCGGCAGAATCACTGGCGTTACCAACCATTAAACCCTCTAAGGCTTTCTAGAAGCCAATTGGTTCCATTAGCTTTCGAGGGCGGACTGTTCTAATAGGTTTGCCACCCCCGGGGGGGGGGGGGAGACAGCAGCTTTTACTTCCATCTTGACCAGGAAATGATCCGTCCATGACAATGCGGAGGTTTTGGTTACCTCCGCCCACGGATATTCCTTTCTGTACTAAAAACCCCATCGAGTGTATGACCCACACAATGAGTAGGCATGCTGACCAATTGGGATAGGTTCATGCTTGTCATAGATTCCATGAACTTCTGAGCTGCACTTGGTAGATTAGACAAGCTGGTCTCGAGTGGGATGTTGAAGTTGCCCAAAACCAGAAGCCTGAGTGACTCCAACAGCAACTCAGAGATCAGCTGAGTCAGCTCATTCAGGGAGTCTATTAGGCAACGGGGTGGCCGGTATACCAACAGAATCCCCAAACTATCCCTGGTCTTCAGGCTGAGGTATATACACTCGATGTGAGTTGTTTTCTGGACAGGTTTCCTGATCAATGTTAAGTTGTTTATGGACCAATGCCACACCGCTCCCCCCCCACCCACTTTCCATTATCTGCTCGTTGACCTTGTATCCAGCCAGGAGTGCCTGTGCCTATGTTGCAGCACTGGCATCTCCCAGCCAGGTCTCGGTAAATCATGCCAGGTCGGCCGCTTCATCCAATAAAAGGTCATGGATTATATGTGCCTTGCTCTTGACCGATCTGGCATTACAAAGGAGCAGATTAAGGATCACTCTTGACCGATCTGGCATTGCAAAGGAGCAGATTAAGGGTCTGTGGAATGGCTGGTGCGCTCTCCAACTTATTCTGGGAAACAGAGTGGACTGAAGAAGGGATAGGTATCAAACATCGATCCCTTCTTCTTTTGTAACATTGCTCCATTGTTACCGCCATACCTTCCCTGCCCCCACAAAACCTCAATATCCGCTCCCTGACTATTCCCGGCTCCATTATCTGGTGGCAGTAATAGGTGATCCAGTTATTTCCCGTCCCGTAGTGAATGGGCAGTGACCTACAGCAATAAAGAAGGAGGGCACAGAGGTCTGTTGAATTGGCAATCTCCCCACTGGCATTGTTTAAAAAAAACGATGCTGCCAAGAGTTTGAAGAGGTGTCCAGGGCCTACATGGGGCTCCTGGGTGTGCCCCTCACCTGCGATGCCAAGAGCGAGGAGAGGTGGTCTGGGACCTAAGTAGGGCTTCTGGGTATGCCCTTCCTGCTCCGCCGCCTCCTGTGCTGCTGAGAGCGAGGAGAGGTGGTTCGGGACCTACCCAGGGCTCCTGGGCGTGCCCTTGCTGGTCTGCTGCTGCCTGCAACACCGAGAGCGAGGAGAGGTGGTCCAGGGCCTAAATAGGACTCCTGGGTGTGCCCTTGCTGCTCTGCTGCCGCCTGCAGAGTTTTTGAACTACAGCGTATAGAATCAACCAGACAACATAGTCTGCAGCCATTTTGATGGGGGAATACTGGGAGCCATACCTGGGCCCAGTGCTATTCAACATCTTTATTAACGATTTGGATGACAGAATTGGGGGCATACTTATCAAATTTGCAGATGACACTAAACTGGGAGGAGTAGCTAATACCCCAGAGGACAGGATCAAAATTCAAAATGACCTGAATAGACTAGAAAGCTGGGCCAGTGCTAACAAAATGAAATTCAGTGCGGAGAAATGTAAGGTTCTGCACTTAGGGCGGAAAAATGAAATGCACAGATATAGGATGGGGGACACCTGGCTGAATGAGACCACATGTGAAAGGGATCTAGGAGTCCAAGTAGACCATAAGCTGAACATGAGTCAACAGTGTGATGCGGCAGCCAAAAAAGCCAATGCAATTTTAGGCTGCATCAATAGAAGTATAGTTTCTAGATCAAGGGAAGTTATAGTGCCACTCTATTCTGCTTTGGTCAGGCCCCACCTGGAATACTGTGTCCAGTTCTGGGCACCACAATTCAAAAAGATGTGGAGAAACTGGAGCATGTCCAAAGGAGGGCAACTAAGATGGTGAAGGGTCTGGAAACCTTGCCCTATGAAGAACGCCTTAGGGAGCTGGGGATGTTTAGCCTGGAGAAGAGAAGGTTAAGAGGTGATATGATAGCCCTGTTTAAATATTTGAAGGGATGTCATATTGAGGAGGGAGCAAGCTTGTTTTCTGCTGCTGCAGAGACTAGAACGCGGAACAATGGATGCAAACTGCAGGAAAAGAGATTCCACCACAACATTAGGAGGAACTTCCTGACAGTAAGGGCTGTTGGACAGTGGAACACACTCCCTCGGAGTGTAGTGGAGTCTCCTTCCTTAGGGGTCTTTAAGCAGAGGCTGGATGGCCATCTGTCAGGGATGCTTTGACTTGGAGTTCCTGCATGGCAGGGGGTTGGACTGGATGGCCCTTGTGGTCTCTTCCAACTCTATGATTCTATGATTCTATGAAAAAAAAAATTCCATTCTTTGTATAATCATTTACAAGGGATAAGTTTGATTGGTCCTTAACCTGTAGGAGCGTCCAACCTGAAGCAGATATAAGGAAATAACAGAGGAAATGGAGGCATAATTATTTTATTATACAAGTTGAGTCTCCCTTATCTGGAATTCCAAAATCCATAATAGTCCAAAAACCAAAACTGTTTTCATGAGGGCCTGAAATAGTAACACACCTTTGCTTTCTGATGGTTCAATAAACACAAAAATGAATTAATTTTGTGTTTAGAAATGCCCCATCTCCAAGTCTCCACAGTGATCTTCATATCACTGTGTGTGTGTGTGTGCATACACACACGTATAGTCGACCCTCTGTTTTCATGGGGGATCTGTTCCAGACCCCCTCACTGTGAAAACGGAATTTGGCATATATTCAAGCCCCATTGGCTTAAATATAGGGACACAGCTGCAGGAGTGTGCATGTGCGCACCTTGGGCACACACCCCATTATTTTTCCATCCATTCATCCCTTGCACATAAGCGAGGGGCGCAAACCCCACAAGAATGGAAGGAGGACTGTATTTCAAAATATAAAACATTTCAGTTCCAAGCATTTCAGGTAAAAGAGGCTCAGACTGTACATATTTTTACTTGCAGTAAAGTGGAAGGATTATATCAGTACATATATGCTTAAGCAGGAAAATTCTTTTCACTCTTTCTGAAATCATACTGACTCCCAGTTTATCTTGGTTGTCAACAATTTTCCCAGTGGAGAAGGCTCGGTGAAAATAACTTTTCATTACTAGTTTTGGAGGGGAACATTGCCATGAGGCCCATCATTTCTCAATGAGTAAACATTATTCTTCAGTCTGCACTACCCTATGTTTAAAGTTATATTTAACTCTGTTTGAGAGAAAAACTTTGTTATCATGTTCCACAATAGGATTAAATATTTGTGCTTCTAACATAGGGGGAAATGAAAAGAAAAGCTTTCTCACAGGTTTCCTATGTCAAAATGGGCAACTTCTTCCATTACAATGTTACTCAGGCTTTTACTTCCAGTTGTTTTTAAAAGTTTATTTAAAATAAATAAATAAACAAATAAATATTGCTTTCCAGTCCACAAGGTGAGAAGAGGCTTTCATTGCTACCAAAAGGAATACTATAGTTGATTATAGGAGACAGACCTGACTGTAGTTACTTAAGAACTTAATGGAATGTACAACATATCATATTGTTGTAGCCTTGCTCAAAAAATTTCAGTATCACCTTCTAAGTGGCTTCACAAAAGTAATACAGTATTTTATCTTCCCTCTTTTTTCCTTGTAGAAGCAAGAAGACAGACCACCCTTCTCAGTCCTGCTATATCAGCTCAACGAAATCTCCGAATCTGACCTTTAAAGGAGTTTGAGAAGGTATGAAAGACATGATCTTTCTCATACATGGTTTGAGCAGATGGGTCTCCTATCTAAATTTTGTAGAGGCAGCTAATTAGGATGGGATCCTGACTGTTTTTGTAAGATGTGCAAGCTGAGAAGATGAAAGATGCAAGATGCAGTCAACATGGTGTTTAATAATCTAACAAGCTCTTCCTTGAGATTCCAGGAGCCCATCTTTCCTTTCACAAGGCGATGGTGAGAGGGACAACAATGAGAACAGCACTTAGGATAAAGTGAGCTGCAACTGCTTTGCAGAGCTGAGACCTTCTGCTTCTTTAAGAAGGTCCAATAGTCATGGAAACTAAAACATGACTCTGACTGATCAAACCTAGCTGAAAGTGAATTCAGTTACTCAGCTATTTGTAAACAAATGTTTTGATAGCAAATTTGAAATATACCAGTAATCTTCTTTAAAAATAAATTGCATGACATAACAAAAGAGGGCAAAATGAGGAAAATATGAATGGACTGCCTTTGTTACTGTGTTATCTCTGACTTATGGTAATGCTAAGGTAAATCTATAATGCGGTTTTCTTTGCCTTTGCTGCCTTCTGAGACTGAAAGAATGTGACTTGCCTAAGGCCACCCAGTGGATTTCCACGGCTGAGTGGAGATTCAAATACTGGTCTACAGAGTTGCAGTTCAACACTCAAACCACTATACAGTGCTGGTTGTTACTGGTCCTGCCTATCCTGGCATATAAAGTTAATGATTAGAAGAATCCTGAATCTTCAAATTCCATATGACACATTAAAAGGGGTGGGATAAACTTTTCTTAACGAGGCTTTTTAGATTGGCAGGAAAGTGTGACATGAAGTTGCACTTTCCTTAATGCTTAGCAGCTAGACTGCAAGCCCCAGGTGTGCATTTAAAAAGTACAGGGCAGCTAGACTGAGGGGTGTGGGAACGACTTATCTGAGGTCTTTTCTGTGGCTCAGCAGCTACATTGGAAGCTGTCAGAACGCTACAAACACAGGCGGAACAGCTACATGGGTGGCAATGAACGCGGCTTTTAGCCGCGGTGAACCTTTAAATTTTTTTTCCTTGCCGGCTGCGAACTGTGCAATTCCTCAATGCCCTGCAGGTGTAAAAGCTGGGGTTTATCCACGAAGTTTTTTAAAGCTCCCAAACCCTAGCTCCACCCCTAATCCAAACCCTAGACATGCACAGTAGGGACTCTGGGATGCCGTTACTGTTATTCTACAGTGGATAACATGTCAATTCCTTCACAAAATAAAGGGGTTCATTCATGATGCACCAGTGCAACGGCACAGTTTAAAAAGGCAGAGGAGCCGCAATGATAATTTGACGGATCCTCATAAGTATACATTTGTGCTGCGCAACTGCGCAGGTTTGCGAACTGCGCAAACGCAGTTACACCATACAGTCAAATTATTATTGCCGGCTGGGAACTGCGCAATTGCGCAGTTCGCAGCCGGCAGCCGGAAAACCTGCGCAGTTGCGCAGGACAAATGTATACTTATGAGGATCCGTCAAATTATCATTGCATTTCCTCCGCCTTTTTAAACTGTGCCGTTGCACTGGTGCATCATGAATGAACCCCTTTATTTTGTGAATGAATTGACATGTTATCCACAGTAGAATAACAATAACGGCATCCCAGAGTCCCTACTGCGCATGTCTAGGGTTCGGATTAGGAGTGGAGCTAGGATTTGGGAGCTTTAAAAAACTTCGCGGATAAACCCCAGCTTTTACACCTGCAGGGCATTGAGCGTTTTAATTAGAAGTGAAGTCCACATCACGCATGCTCCCAATCCACGATCCATTATGATCCGCACCTGTATCGCTGCCTTTAAATGGGCGCTTTAAAGAGACAGAGCCCCATTTAACCGTGCAACTACACCTTAGCCTTTAGATGCAATAGCAATGTTGCGCCCTTTTTAAAAAAGTAGTGGGGAAATCAAACTACTTTTTAAAGGCACTTCTTCTCCCTTAAAACTCCAAAATAGTGTTTTCATGGCACACTTTCCCTTTTTCTCATCTAAAGGCTGGGCTTTCATGCAGCCATCAACACACCTCTTTTTGCCAATGTAAAATGGGCCAGCTCCTTTTTAAAGCACTTCTTCTCCCTTAAAATGCCAAAGGGGCTTTTTACATTGTCCGAAAGGGGCGGTCCAAACTCGCCCCTTCTAGCGGCGAGATGAGGCCTAGGCTGCCACACGGGCAGCCCCAGAGGCCTCATCCCGCCGCAACGACCCGCCGTAAAAAAGAGCTCCGGGATCGAGCTCTTTTTTTGCGGCGCGGGAAGGGCGCGATTGGCGCCCTCCCGCGCCGCCAGAGCGTCAAAACGTGTGCAGCGCGTCAAAACGCTGCGCACGTGATGACGCTTGTATGGCGCCTCCGTGTAGATGCCGCCATCTTTAAATGGCGGCGTCCATGCGTTTTAGGCTTAGGGAGGGTGTAAAGGCTACGCCCTCGCTAACCCTAAATGCGGGCTTTTTAGCCCTAAAAGCGCCTTTTTTTGCCCGTGTAAAACGGGCCCAAAATAGTGTTTTCATGGCACACTTTCCCTTTTTCTCATCTAAAGGCTGGGCTTTCATGCAGCCTTCAACACACCTCTTTTTGCCAATCTAAAATGGGCCAACATTCAGTAAAGTTTGCCGCTAGAGAAAAAATTATGTTAACTGTATTTTTAAAAAATCTGTACTTTGTATCAACATAACTAATCAAACTGACTTTCACTCTCTGTTTTACCTGGAACACTCAGATATGGAAAAGAATATCCCAGCACCTAGAAACTATTCTTCTCACACTTAACCAAAATTTATAGCCAGTAGGAAGAATAATGCTGATGATGTTATGCTATGAATAATGCTATGAAGCACCCATTGTAGAATGCTCAAGTAAAGGAGGTCTCTCTGGTTCTATGTATACTCACCTTGTGGCAAGCAATGAAAGGAGCATATGTAAAAACTCCATCTTTTTAATCACTAGAGTCATTGAAAGGCATTTTATTGAATGTTTTTATAAAATGTTATTACTGTATTTCCTAAATCTAATATTCTCACTGATCATTTTAAAGTTGTAAAATAAGGGAGGGAAAATAATAAGATAAATATAGAATACTTATAGGGAATAAGAAAAAAAATAGGTTATTGACTGTCGTTTTAGGAGTAATGGCATTTTGTTATCTTCTTATCATGTAAATACTAACCTTATATAATGTTTTAATATATATGTTTTGCAAATCTTTTATATAAAAGATACTGACCTTCCTGAATGACCTTAAAATAATTTTTAAAAAATAAATGCTTGTTCTGCCAGGACAGCTATGTCAATAAACACAGGTCTGTATTTATTGTTTGCGTAAATGTCCTTAGTCCATCCACATCACAATACTGTACTCTTCCATTTGCTTAAATGGCTGGATGTGTCTAAACCATCTAGGACCTAAACCATCTAGGACATATTATTGCTATTACTAACTTACCACACTCTGTACTATAGCTGCATCAAGGCCCAAACATTGATAATTAATTTGAGTGTAAACTGTCATAAGTACAAGCCTCAAGGTATCATTGGACATTTAGGGTATTTAGAGGTATCTGGATGTCCTCTCCTGTTGAAACCAGATTATATAATAATCACATGTTTCTTGTTATTGTGTGGAGACAACAGCTTCTTTGAATTCAGGAACCTGATTGGAAGTAGACATACAGCTGCACAGTTCAGAAGACATTAAGACATTTTTATTCTAGTCAAATGTAATTTATATATTGAAAACCCTTCTCCAAGGAAGAACATTTAGGATCACACTATGTTGGAAACTTCTTCATTTTGCTATGTGACACAGCCCCCTTTCTTGTACTCTCATCAATGGCAGTAGCAACACTAAGATGTGAGCCAACTTCCCTCCCCCCATTTTTTTTAAATTTTTCTAAGTAAACAATAAATGTATGGCCATTATTTCCTGCTCTGCTTTGCCAGGTGTTCATAAGCAGTTTTGTTTCTCTCAATAGTGTCAACACTTATTCTTAAATGCCACTAATACTCTAATCAACCTCATACTGGAATATATTCTTCATTTCTTATAAGGAGGCACGAAAGTTCACTGATTTTGATCGTAGTTCTTAAAAGATTGGGAAGTAAATGGTCTCAGTTGCCTAGAAATGTCATGACATTTATTCAAGTTCATTATTCCAAAATGTTCAGGGCTCCTACCCTGTGAATACATTTAGCTGCATACAAGGGGGATAGAATGCACACCCATTACAGTTAATAGGATTATTCGTCTGCATAAAGAAAAACCTGTAAATCTTTTCAAGGTTACTCTTAGATTTAATCCTCCATCCCCAGAGTACTATAATGTGAGATTTAATTTGTCATAAAGCCTGGTTGTGCAAGCAATAAGACATCAAATGTGGCAATATTAGTATCTTCCCATATTGATAAAACTGTAGAGTCCAAAGAGTCCATGATGAAAATAAGACATTCTACCCAATCTCAACAAGAGATTGTCCTGCATATTCAAATCTTGATAACAAGTTATCTCATAAAACAGAAGAATGAAATTAATGATTGTACACTGTCACACAAACAAGAAAGCAAATAAGGACCCAAAACTTCCTGTGCTATGGAATTCATATGCTTAAAGTCAATAGGCTGTGCAGTACATTTCAAATGCAAAGCCTAGTAATGTTACTTGGTAAGAGCCAATGTGATACAGAACAGATGAACTGCTTCAGTACTCCATGCCTTCTACACTCTATTTCCATTCCCATCTTTAAGCAAAATATGAGATCTGATGGCTACCAAGCATCCTGCCATTTTAAAATTAACTATAGTAGAGAGCATTGCAAAAATGATGGAACTACAACCCAAGTGGTCTATTCCCTAATAATAGTTGAACCTGACAGAGGCTGGGCAGCAGCAGGACCACCAGGTTATATAGAATCATGGAAATTTAAGAGTTGGAAGAGACCACAAATACCATCTCATCCAGCCCCTGCCATGCAGGAATACACAACTAAAGCACTCCTGAAAGATGCCCATCCAACCTTTGTTTAACGACCACGGAAGAGGGAGAGTTCACCATCTCCAGAGGCATTCCATTAAAAAGTTCTTCCTAATGTGTAAGTATAATCTCTTTTCTTGTAATTTGAACCCATTCATGATCATGTTCTAGTCTATGGAACAGCAACACACAGTCTTGATGGACACATACATCCATGTGAGCTAATATGGATCTCAAGCCAACTCACTTTGAAGTGAATTGGGAAACAGAATGGAAGCTGATGGAACTGTCAAGATGTCGATCTTAGCAATACAGTACTGCAATTCAGATGGTGAAAACAACCCAGGTGGAATCTGGGTTGAATATTTGTTGTTCACATGCATTTCAAATGCATTTGATTAAGTTTGCCAAAACACACACACTTACTTACTTAACTCAAGATAATTGGTGTCAGAGGTTTTTCTGGGTTTTTCTGAAAGATTTGCATGCTCAGCTGTGTGACTAACCAATGTGAATAGACCTGGGATAAACCAAGATCAAACTGCATGCCTTGAATGTGCTTCAGATACATTCACATCACAGGGAAGATTGGGGGCTTAAACATTTATTTGAATGTTGACATGTGTGAGCAACTGAACTTGCAGAGATGCACACAGATGCAGTTCCTTAGTGCAAGCAGCATATTTGGAATGCATGAGTGAGAGTATTTGCACAGTCATGCTTTAAAAACTGTGTGAATGACCCCTTGGCTGAACTCTAATTCTAACCTGACTTTAAAGGTAAACCTCATACAACCTGCTTGTAGTAATCTGATCTGGGAGTTGCAAGAGTATGGATACTCATATTTTTCTGTCTCATGTTTGTTGACCAGTATATTATAATAACAGAACTGGAGGATACCTCACAGACCATCCTATGTAACCCCCCCGCCATGCAGGAAGACACAACCAAAGGACACCTGACAGATGGCCATCCAGCCTCTGCTGAAATGCCTCCAAGGAAGAAGACTCCACCATACTCTAAGGAGTTTATCACATGGGAAGAATTTCTCGATTTCAAAAGAAATGAAAGTGGGGCCAGTTCAGCAATGAGTGAATTTGCTAGTTCAGCAAATTTATGTGATTGTGTATTGACACTGCATTGTGTTCAGAATGACTTCTCATTGCCTGGAATTGCCTGAAATTGTGTGTGACAGTTTCTCATGCAATACAGTAATGTGAAACTCCACGATTGCATTCGGAGTGCCATTGGATTATGCGTCCAATATCTGTCATCTGATAAACTCTTAAGAACAGCCCTTTTGCTGTTGGGAAGTTCCTCCTAATGTTGAGGTGGAATCTCTTTTCCTATAGTTTAAACCCATTGCTCTGGGTCCTATTATCTGAAGCAGTAGGAAAAAACACTCAACCCAAGCTTGCCCTATCTATCTTCAATATGACATCCCTTCCGATATTTGAACAGGGTTATCGGGTCACCTCTTCACCTTCTCCAGGCTATATTATTATATTGTTCCCTGTTAAGCAGAGGGAGCAGGGAGAGCCAGCTCACGTTTGAAAGGTAAAAAGTGCAAAGTGTTTGTGGCCATTCTCCACCCCAGAGACATCCATCTCAGCCATCTCTGAGGGGGTGCTTCCACCAGCAGTCTGAGCATGTCTTTCTTTGGATTACCCAGGCCTAGGGTATGTTGAACAAGTGGAGCACCTGAGAGAGGAAGAACTAGGAAGAGTGCCCCAGGTGGGCAGGCTCATCATGTGTGGGGCGTGTGCTGCTGCAGGGTGACCAGAGGCCCTCCTTTTTCAAGATATCCCCCCCCCCCCCATTTCACCCTTCTGTCGAGGAGGGATTCCAAAATGTCCTCCGTTTTGAGCAAGAGTTTCTGTGTATAGGACTAGTATTTTTAGCTGTTGTTTTGGTCAGGCCCTTTCCCAGGACCTGTCTCCTTCCACTTCCCCCTTCTGCCCAGAAGGAATCCCAAAACGTCCTCCCTTTGGAGCAGGCCTCAGAGAACCATCACTTTCTACACGTCGGGGAGTGTTTTTAGCTGTTATTTCGGCCAGCAGGCCCTCTCTTTCCCTTCCCCAGGACAGACAGGGCCCTCCGTTATTATTTCCACCCTCTGCCCAGGAAGGAGGGCTTCCAAGGGCAGGCTTTATAGCTGGTGATGTGGTGGTGGTTGTAGTAGCTTCCTTTTGGTCCTCCTCCTGTCCTCCCTTCGCCTCCTCGGGCGCCCTCCATTTGGCCCTGCTGCCCTTGTCCTCCAGGAAGCTGCTCACCCCCCCCCCTCTCTCTCTGTGTAATGTTTTGTGTGTAGTATGTGTATGGAAACCCTTCTTCTCTGAGAGAGGAGTCCAGAGCAGGGGAGCCCAGGAGGAAGAAGCCCACAAGGCAGAGGCTGCAGCCATTTCCTGGGACTGTGTGTGTGTGTGTGTGTGTGTGTGTTTGTGAGACAGAGAGAGGAGGACCGGTCCCTCTGCACTGTGCTGCTCGCTGTCACACACACAACAACAAACAGATGCAAGAGAGAAGGGAGGAGGAGGAGGAGAGGAGGAGGGAGGCGCTTCAACATTAGCATCCTTCTTCCTCGCCTGCCTGCCTCCCTGCCTGCTGCATCCTTCCCCCGGCGTTGTGAAGCTCAGCCGCAGAGGCCGCCTCCAGCAGCAGCAGGTAAAGATGGAGCAGATGAAGGGACCTCTTTCTCCTTCCTTCCTTCCTTCCTTCCTTCCCTTGTCCTCCTCCTGGGTCCGGAATGGAACGTGTCCCTGGCGGGCATCATCATCATCCCCGGGGATCCACCACCACCACAACCGTCCTCCTCCTCCTCGCCCGCTGCAGCAGGGAGGCAAGGAAGGAGAAGGAAGGAAGGAAGGAAGGAAGGAAGAGAGGAGGAGGCTTCCTCCTTCCCTCCCAGGCAAAAAGGCAGCTGAGTCGGGGGGGGGGTGGCCCCCGGCCGGGCCCTTGCCTGGAAGGAAGGCAGACGCAGGTGCCGCCGCCGCCGCTCCGACTCTTTGCGCCCAGACAGAGCGCAGCCCAGGAGGAGGAGAGCCCCCCTGCCGCCTCCCTTCCCTTCCCCCCTTTCCGGTGCTGGTGGTGGTCCTTCAGACCCCCCCCCCTTCCAAAAGCCTTGCGGGGGGCGCTCCCAGGGACAGGGAGGCTGCAGGGGGCAGAGAGGGAGGAGGAGGAGGGCCGGGTCGGGTGTGTGTTGTCCAGGCGGAGGCCTCCGGTGGTGGGAAAGGAGGAACCCCCCGGCTTTTGGGGGCCCGGGCTCTTCCTCCTCCTCCTTCCCCCACGAGGCATGTCCTCCGCTTGGGTCTTCTCTGAGCCATCATCCTTCCCCGCAAAGGCCCTCCCTTTGGGGGCATGAGAAGAAGCCTGGATGTCGGGGTGTTGTTAACTTTGCTATGGCCCTGCTGTCACCATTTTTCCCCTCCCTTGAATGTCCATTCGGCTGCCCCCGGGGGGGGGGGAACCAGCCGCGTCCTCCTTTTCCAGGACCTGCCTCCCTTCATCCTTTCCCACCCTCTGCCCTCTATTTTGAGCCTCACTCAAAAACCTGACACCCATGATCCATCCCTAAGCGCCTTTTGAGCTTTGAGTAGGGTCATGTCCAATACATAACATACCTACATATATATGTGTGTGTGTATATACCCGTATGTATGTATGTAGCCAGGGCGGTTAAAGCGGGGCCAAACCGGGTTATTTCCCCAATGTGGATGCACCCTAGCCCTCCTGGCAACAGGCTTCCCTCCTCCCCTCAGCCAGGGCTTCTGAGGCGCTGTCTTTGGTTTTCCTGGGTTGGGAGAGAAAGGTTTCGGTGGGGAGGCCTTCTTCTTCTGCTTCTAAACCTGGGGCCCAGCTTGGAAAGGCTTTTACCACCACAGAGCTCTCTCTCTCTCTATATATATATATGTCTATCTCTCCCAGCATGCTCCGAGGTACCTGGGAGATTCAAGGCCTCCTTGTTTATTATAGGGCCATGTGATGCTGCTCTGCTGGAGGGGTGGAGGGGGGGATAATAATTATTATATATATATATATATATATGCACCACTCTGTGTGGAACAAAATGGCTATTTCATCTTATTTGACAAACAGGGCAATAATAATATTACTGTATATATGTGAGCTTCTCTGTGTGGAACAAAATGGCTCTTCCATCTTATTTCACACACAGGGTGGGCTAAGATCAGATCCAAGCTCTGCAGTTGGTGAGGCATTTAGTCTTTCTCTGTGTGTGTGTGTGTGTGTGTTTGGGGGGGGGGGAAGGAAGGTGTGGTGCCTAGTAGTCACAAATAGATCTGGGTGTGGGAGGGGAAAGGGGAAATAATAATGTGCAAAGGGAAATGGTTTGGATTCACAGCCAGGGTGCGCATTCTCAAAAATGGAAAAAAAATTTTTTTTTTGAAGAAGATTACAAAGTGGCATTGGGGTAGACATGAATAAATAAGCAGGCCATGTAAAAAAATATTTTCTGACTGTAAGAAAGAAATGGTTAGGGCCACTGAGGTCCAGCACACACTGCAGAAATCATCCAGTTTGAGACCGCTTTCACTGCCCTGGCTCAATGGTAGGAAATCCTGGGGATTGTAGCTTATTCTGGCACCAGAGCTCTCTGACAGAGAAGGCCCAGTGTCTCTCACAAAACTACAGTTTCCCCAGAATTCCCTACTATTGAGCCACGGCAGTTAAAGCAGTCTCAAACTGGATTATTTCTGCAGTGTGTTTTGGACCGGAGAGTTAGGGACCTGAGCTTGCTGTAGTTCAGTTCAGTTCATCTTTATTACAGCCGCAGACCGGCACAGACTTTCTGTATATTTGCACAAACTCTAATTCAGATTTTTGTGGAAATCTACCAGAATGGTTTGCAGACAAGCCTGTTTTTTCAATTGGTTCCTTTCCTGTCATTCACCTTCATCTCCCTGATAATACATTAAAACAAAATACATCAGTGTTTATCCCATTCAGACCTTTGAATCTGCAAGGTGCGAGTGGGTAGGAAATGAGCTAGCTATTCATTCACTGGTGCCAAGAAGGTCCCAAATGACAGAAGATGAATAGGTTTTGCAGAGAACAAAATGCAAAATTGCATTTGTGGATTTGTGTGTGTGAGGTGAGCTGGGGTGCATTGGAGGACAAATTGTAGAGGATGCACACCAGTTTCTGAATTTCTAGAGCTCTTTTTAGTACGCGCTCAGTGGGAGTTAAATTTAAACAAACCGCACAGAATTTGAAGTTTGCAGATGGGAAGGATATTGTTGATACTGATACCGAAGGGGCCCCTGAGCCATCTGTTGCTGTTGTTCTGGTGGCTGGCACTGTGGGATTTCACGTCACACAAGAGTCTCAAGTAAGACTCTTGAGCCGATCTGTGGACTACAGGAAATGGAAAGCCTGCAGTGGGCAGGTGTTATTCCTGTCTGGTTTCATTAGACAGAGAACTGGACTTTTGTGCATAGAGAGGACACTTGGGCTGCATCCACACTGGAGAAATAACTCGGTTTGGCCCCGCTTTAACTGCCCTAGCTCAAGGCTATGGAATTCTGAGAGCTGGAGTTTGTTGTGTGGCCCAGAGCGGAGTGTGATAGAAGTCTTCCTGGCTCCGACATCAGTGCCTGCTTTGCATTTATTTGTTTAGACACCACCCTTTTTGCAATGCATTCATGTATGTGCACCCTCACTTTTGTTATTGATAGCCATATCTTTTATTTTAATTCTATAAACATTTTATTCCCACCTTTGGCCCATGTAGGCTCCTAAGGTAGTTTACAATTATTTAGAAAGGCAATAAAAAAATAAAAATGCTATAACCAGTTTTTTAAAAGTCTGGCAAATATCATATATACTATAAATTGACCTCATGTATAAGTCGAGGGTAGATTTTGGGGCCAAATTTAAGGATATGACCCATGGATAAATAGAGGGTAAAATTTAGGGGCATTTAACAAAGGAAAATGATGCCGAAGAAAATTCTGGCAGGCATAACTGTTTGTGGTCATCCTAAAGGCTGGATGGATGAGAGAGTAGAGGGGATCCATGCTTCTTTTTGGTGCTCCTGGGATTGACTAAGATCTCCCCTTTTACCACTCTATTCAGAGAAAGGGGATGGCTCCTTTTATGAGTTAAAGTACAAGTTAAAGTAAAGTACTTGACCCATAGGTAAGTCAACCCAAGTTTTTTGGGTCAATTTTTGACTAAAATTTCTAGACTTGTACATGAGTATATACAATTATATTTTTAAGAGTAGCTCCTGTAGTCATTATATACAGCTATAACCATGGGTTTTTTTAAAGCAAATATTTACTTTCCTGCTCAGAAGTAATAAATTTTTGTAATTTTTATTTAAAAAACATTAGAATGCTCTAAGCTACTGGTCTGTGGTACAAAAATCACAAATGTAATGCGATCACACACACTCATTATAAAAGCAGTTAAAAAGCAGCTAAAAAGCAACTAAAAAGTTACAGTGAACAAGGATGAAATTATGCCTTATGTTGCAGTCACAATGAAACTTGGTTATGATAGTTACTGCAAAAAGTAAAAGGAACAAATTACAGGCAATTTATCTGCAGTTGCTTATTTTCACACTCGAAAATGGAGAAGCTGAAATTAGACTTTACAGCAGAGGGAGAGAAACTCATTCCAAGCTACCATTTTGTGCACCTGTGGGCATGAGTAGAAATGCATACAGTTGTGCTCTTAATCTTAGTACAAGAGTTAAAGCCACTCCTGAAATCTGAAAGATACTCCACAGTTTCATCTCATGAATGGAAGTCAAAATGCATATTTGGACCAGTTGCAAATAGAAAAATTTGGTTTTTGCACTTGGGAGTATTTTGGAAGCCATACACTATTTTCATTAGGTACATTCAGAGTGGCTCAAATATCATTCTTTTAATTATCTTGAATTCATATGAACATTAGTTCATTTTTGTGAGTGTGAATAAGGTAAAATCTAATCATCTAGAATAATTTAGATGAGGTAAACTGTCTTTATGCTCCCACAAAGGTGCAGGGAGAGCAGTATGTGTAGCAGCCATGCAGTAAGTTTTTACATTGTTAACACTCAGAAAATGTTCGTTCCAATCCTCCATTGGATGACTCATTTTGCAATAGTTTTAAGCTACTACATTACTGTTGTAATTAAAATACAGTATTTTGTATTTTTCTGCCTTTGCTTTGAGGATCTTATAATTTAAAATTTGTCACAGAAAAACAGCGGGGGAGGGGGAGTACGGTATGTCATAAAACTTGTTTGAATGTAACACTAAACTGTGGTTTGGCATTATATATATGTGAATGAGTTTTGGGGGTCATGTGCTCTCTTTTGGGGGTAGCTCCAAAGAGGAAATGGTAAACTTTTCCAATTGAACATGATTTATTCAGCTGTGGTTGAACTTAATTGTAGTTTGGGGAAACAAGATAAGATGATAAATCATGGTTTGATGTTGGCTTGCTTCACTAAAACATAGGGTTTTTTTTTTTGTTTTTTTATATGATGACAATTTTTGGATGCAATTATTAGCTTGAATTCTTTGATTTAAGCTTGAATTTTGATTTGCCAGAAATGAATCAGTAAATTGGTCCATGCTACCTCATGGTGCTAGCAAAAACAGCTAAATAAACTATAGACTTTCTGTCTGTGGCTGCATCCACACTCCAGAAATAATCCAGCTTGACACCACTTGAACTCCAATGGCTCAATACAGTGGAATTCTAGGAATTAATGGGGCTTTCTAGATTGGCAGGAAAGTGTGACATGAAGTTGCCTTTTCCTTAATGCTTAGCAGCTGCACCACAACCTTTAGATGGAGCTGCGCTGTTCCGCAGTTTTTAAAAAAGAAGCTGGGAAAACCAGCACCTTTTTAAAGGCGCTTCTTCTCCCCTAAAATGCAAAAAAAGCGTTTTCATGGCACACTTTCCCTTTTTCTCATCTAAAGGCTAGAGTTTCATGCAGCCATGAACACATTTCTTTTTGCCAATCTAGATCAGGCCAATGTTTGTTGTGGGATCAAAGCTCCCTGACAAGGAAAGATAAATATCTCACAAAAGGACAGTTCCCAGAATTCCAGAGCATTGAGCCATGGCTGTTAGAATTGTGTCAAACTGGATTATTTCTGCAGTACAGCTGCAGCCTGAATCTTTGTTTATTGCTACATCCAAACTGAGCATCTGTCTTGTCTTACATATTACAAACCAGGGAAATAATACATGCTTCAGACTTGGTTTATTTCTCTGGCTTGTTTGGGACAAGCCCTGGATGTTATAATAAGCTGAACACGAAATGTTTATAGATTCTTAAGAGGGAGTGTTTTGGCAGCATGTACCAATTTATAGCCTAATCCATGATAAGATAAAAGTAAATTTGCTGGATTGTTTCATTAGTACATGCCCACTAAGTAACTGGTCAAGTCAAAATGTAGTGAAAGAGTCCAGTTACCTGCCTGTGGTTGTGCTGGAAAGTGTAAGTGGAGTAGGGTGGAGATCAATTCATGAGCCCAAGCCTTATTCATGCAGTGTTGTGGTTTCAGGCACAGCTACTATGTGCTCCTGTTCGACATATTTGTATTTGATATATGAGCACTCACTTGTAGGCAATTGAAAAAAGTGCTTTTCCTGTAATTTAGATAATGCTTAATTATCCTAGCTTTTCATATTCAGTACTTTCTTTTGTCTTTCTTGTTTTAGAGCAGAAAATTTAAAACACATTGAGACTGTAGTCTTAGCCATACTTCAGAATAGGTTTCTCAGAACAAAGTGTAGGGATGACTAAGTATGGCCTTGCTGATATACTCCAGCTCCCATCATCCAAGCCAATGTAGTACAATGGTAAGGAATACTGGAAACTGCATTCCAGCATTATCTGGTTGCCCATACATGAGATGGTGGGACTTCTGATTAAGTATTGCTAAGGTAGTCCTGCAAGTATATGAATTAAAACTTTTTCTTTTCTCCCATCCTTCCTAATTGATTGTATGCCACATTTCCATATTTCATTTTATTTTTGGATCATGCAGATTAGCAAAATCCAAGTTCAAAATAACAATGAAGAGATGAAAAGATATTACTATATATAAATAAATATATAATTATTATTGTTGTTATTATGTAAAAAACAATATGGGATTTCTCTTTCTAAGGTTACAAATGTAAAAAAGAAAGAAAGAAGCAAACAACCTCAACCACCTTATTGTTTGTGAAATAGATATTTACTTCCTCTTAGCACATCATTTAGCAGAGGAGAAGGAGGATTAGGATTCCTTTTGCTTGTTGTGAGATCATAACGTCTGCAGATATCTGAACACCATTCAGATCTGAATACCATTTGCACCTTCCTGGCATAAAGACCCATGAAGGAATTGTGACTTCTCCCCCCCCCCCCTTGCCTGCTGATATCAGGCTGCTCTTGTCAGTCACCATGACAATTCTCAGTGTGAATGTGCAGTGACCAAATGTTGTGTCAGCACTGTGACGTGGACAGCCAGAAAAGGAGGGGGCCTAATGCTTGATGTAGGCAGGCAGAGGGAATGAGAGTCCCAGTGGGAATGGACCAGAATGTGTAAGAAAAAGGCTGTGACAGAAAATGCAAGAGACCTGGGCAAGACTGGCAAAGGTGGGATAGGAAGTTCAGAGAGTGGGAACACATGGCCTTTCATAGCTCTCAATTGTAGCAGTATGACTCCGTTTTAATTACCTTAGTAGCATCCTTTGGATTTCTGGGATTGTCAATTTAGGGAGGGACATTTAGGATTCTAAATGTCCAAACTCTAAAATCCAGGATTCTATTGGCTGCAGCCATGGCAGTCAAAGTCATAGTACTATAACTGGGTAGGTTAAAAGGACTCACACTCTCTTCCACACTGTTAAAGTGAAATCATAGGGATATATTTGTGTGCTCTGAAAGGGCCCCAGGTAAGAAGGCTAAACTGCTAGAGAGCTAGGCAGAGAAGATTCGAATCTTGATGCTGCCCAGGCAAAGATTCAAGGCTTGAACTACAAGCTTGGCAAAGCTAAATAATAAAGCCATGGAAACTATGGGTTGCCTAACTGTGTACTGTGGTGTAAGTGGAAGGATAATAGAATTTGCCCCCACTCTTCCCTATAAAATCTACAGGGACTAATGTGAGGGCAGGAAGGTACATATCAGGAAGCTCTTGGGTCTAGTCATGGCTTCTCTTTGTAGGCTGGTATATGATATAGCCTCTATGGATCTGTGTCAAAGGGATTGTAGTACAGTACACAAAAATTGTTCTAAGCAAAATCTGTTGAGTCTTAAAAGTTCCACATGTTGATTATGAGGTGCATTTTTGTTTTTGTTTTTTGCTTCACAAAATCAAATAGTAGTTTGACTTACATTGCTCAGTCCGTATTTGATTTTTCAGATTTCACAAGTATTGCCCAGTAATTGTCAGGATGCTGATTGGTACATCGATGCCAAATTTAGCATTTTTATAGTATGATCAGAAACCATGGAGCCCTAAGCATTATCCATCCAATGTTTTTTGTTTGTTTGTTTGTTTTTTTTAGTTAGCTTGCCAGCTGAATAGTTTTTAAGTTGAATTTTATTGGTTTTAAGTTGAATTTTATTTCATTTTATTAAGTTTATAACAGAATACAAAATGCCTTGGCACCATTTGTATTTGTCTGTCTGCCTGTCATCTATTTATGTATTATCTGTGTATCTATCTATCTATCTGCAAGGGCTTTTTTCAGTTGTTACAAAGTCAGCCCAAGTTATTCTCTTATGGAAGATGGAGCTGTTCTGAGTTGATGTCTGAAGCACATGCTCTTTATTAAACATGGATGGAACAGCTATTCTGTTGCTCCCCAGAGGATGGTGACTGCACAATTATGAAAGCAAGTGCCCAAACCAATTGAGTAGAGTTCACTTGTTCATCAGGGAACAAGTTCATATTAGAGAGCATAAGGTCAGTCTAGCACAGTGCTTATTTTATTTAGGGAGTTACTGATTTGGGTATAGATTTTGCAGCGTCTGGAAATACTTAAAATGTTTATTTGGGTCTGAGTGGACAAAGGAAAGCATTTTGAGTGATTTAAAAGAGAGGAGAGAGAAGAGGGAAAATATTTCAGATTACTTGTATGTTTTCTGTGCTTCATTGCTGAACTTGAAGAATAATGTTTCCTCTGTAAAGGTAAAACATCTCTTTGTGCAAAAGCCTCCCTCTCATGCAGTGCTGACATTATCCATCCCTCGTTGATTTACAAGTTGAAAATTAAGTGCTGCACTGCAACCGTTGTGTGTCAGGCATGACAATGCAGGAAGTGTTGCACCTATATACATGAACCACAAAGAGTACAGTTTGATTTGCCACCCACCCTCATCCTGTTTTGTTCCCTTTTCAAGCACACTTAACTTAACCTTGCCAGGGAGGCACAGATGGCTTCTGTTGGCTAATACCCCATGCTGACCTTTTGATCACTGACCCAGTGACCCCATTGCAATATCACTGAAAAAAAAAGCGCTGTCTTTGGCTTGGCTGAGTTGTGAAGAAGATGTAGCAGATGTTCTTGGCTTACATGGGAAAACTTGGTAGATTTGCCCTCAGACTCTGGTTATAAGAGTAACAAAACCTTTGTTTTAGAAATCATGGCTTGGAAAGGAAAAAAAAACAAAAGATCAGTATAAACCTTTTCACGTAATCAGCAGAAAACATTGTAGATATGTTTGCCAGTTCAATTTTATTTTTCCTGGCAGTGCCCCTGTTCCTTGAACAGCAGCAGCCTTATGAGAAGAACCTTAGCCAGAGAAACTGCTCCTGATGTGTGAATTAAGTAGTGGGGAAGGTGTCGTCTGTTAATTTTCCACATCGTAGGAATAGCTCATGGCTATTGACAGCAATCCTGATGGCAAAAAGCTGGCAGCCATAATTATGTACCACATGTACATTTTCTTTCACTGTTCTTTAATTCAAACATTCTTGACTCATTATGATAAAACCAGGACCAGAATTCCACTGAACATCTTTATAGAAGGGGGGGGAAGCATTCTGTGTGCACATCAATTTTACCGTGAAATATTTGCATAAGAAGCAATATTAGATCCCAGTTCTCAACTGCTTAGGTTATAGTATGTTGGTGCCATTTTCACACCTGCACATGATTTCTTTGGAGGCACAGCCAGTGAAGCTTTTTCCCCTTCAGATAAAACAGTGTCTTAGCAATCAGTAGTGACAGGTACGACCACACCTGCTGAACCTCTCTCTGTTACTGAACTTATAAGAAACACATAAGTCTTCTTCATTTCAAGAGTTGGCAGCACTTTTCTTTTTGAACACATGCAGCATTTAGATGGCTCCATGTGTGTGTGTGTTCTTTGCTTTCATTGATTTGCAGAACAAAGCACAGAATGAAATCTACTTTAGTGGATGGCTTTTGCTGTGAAAAGACCTCCACTTTATTTAATTATTTATATACAAAGCAGTATTTGAGCCGCTGAACACATATTTTAATTGATTTCCAGAAACCAGAGGGATATTCAGAGGCACTTGGGATATCAGTCATATATAACATGTTTTCCACACTGATTTCTCCTCTCAGTTTCCACAGATAAAAATGTGAATTCTCTTGGACACTTCTTATATTCCTTTTCTGAACCAGGAGCTGCTGCCTGAAACATCCCACTCCCTGCCACTTCAAAATGTTCAGTATTATCACACAGATAAATCTCTGTAAATAAAGCTTGCTTATCACCTCACATGTCACCTGAAATAATGCTTTTCTATGGAAGGAATTTGCACATTTATTTCCAAATCAGCATGTGTGAACCAGTCTGTTGAGCATAGAAGAAATATTTCACAGAATTGCATTATGGGACATAATGCAAGATTACAGTAAGATAAACAAGCTTCATTTTCGGACCACTGGGGAATATTATACCAATGTGAGTATTAATCAAGAGGATTGCTACCTCTTTTGCCTCTGGAGTTGCCATCATGGCAATGAAATTCAATCTCTCAGGTTCTAGCAGTATGAACTTTAAAATAAAATAGGTGGGGACCATATGTCATCCTTCCAGAAACCTCTTCCCATAAATCAGTCTGATGCACATGAAGCCTAAGAAGCCAGCTGCTTTGCTTTGACAGCTGTTTTTCACACTCATAATAAGGGCCATTTCAGAATAACCTCATTTTACTATTGTGTCCATCTGTTGTTTCCTTTTTACTGAGGATATAATAAACTTTGAATCAGAGTGCTTTTCAGCAGTGCTTTTCAGGGTGCCACTGACCACAAATACATAATGACAAATCTACATGCTTGTGTACTCATGTAGTGATATATCACATGCATTTCCTCACAAAACACATATTCCTCTGCATATCTTGTTTCATTCCATTCAGGTTTCAGGGTATGTGGTTTACCCTTAAAAGCAGTAGTTTGACAAAATATATGTATTAAAAACACTATGGAAACATTAAGAGAATCCAACAGTTGCATTGTATACTGTATTATCCTACAGTGGACCCTTGGCATCTGCTGGGGTTTGATTCCACTACTTCACAATGGGGCTTTCTAGATTGGCAAAAAGAAGTGTGTTCATGGCTGCATGAAACTCTAGCCTTTAGATGAGAAAAAGGGAAAGTGTGCCATGAAAATGCTTTTTTTGCGTTTTAGGGGAGAAAAAGCGCCTTTTAAAAGGTGTGGTTTTCCCAGCTTCTTTTTTAAAAACTGTGGAACAGCGCAGCTCCATCTAAAGGCTGCGGTGCAGCTGCTAAGCATTAAGGAAAAGGCAACTTCATGTCACACTTTCCTGCCAATCTAGAAAGCCCCAATGATACCAAAATATGTGACTGGTCATGTCCCATTAAATACAATAGTGCAGTAAAATGGTGTCCCTTATATAAAATGGCAAAATGAAACTTTGCTTTTTGGAATTTATATATTTTAAAATGTTTTCAAGCCATGGATGCTTGAATCCATGGATAAAGAATCCATGGATATGGGGGGCTCATTTGTTTTATGAAATTCATGAGTATGTTATATAAAGGAGTTTGTTATACAATGGAAAGGAGAAGCCAGGCATAAACTCTAGACTTTAGGAGAGCTGATTTCTTAGAGAAATAGTGGGGGTGATCCCATGGTCAGGAATACTAAAAGGGAAGGAAGTTCAAGACAGATGGGAGTTTCTCAAAAAGGGGATATCGAAGGCACAATTTCAAACCATTCCAATGAGGAAGAAAAATGGAAGATGTCTCAAGAAGCCAGGATGGATGACTAAGGAACTTTCAACTGAGATAAGTTTTAAATGGAACATGTATAAGAAATGGAAAAATGCGGAAATCACCAAAGAGGATTTCAAACAAATAGCCACAAGCATAGGGATAAAGTCAGGAAAGCTAAAGCTTAGAGTGAACTCAGGCTTGCTAGAGAGGTTAAGAACAATAAAAAGGGCTTTTTTGGATATGTCCGCAGCAAACAGAAGAAGAAGGAAACGGTTGGGCCACTGCGTGCAGAAGATGGCAAAATGTTAATGGGACAGAGAAAAGGCAGAATTACTCAACACCTTCTTTGCTTCAGTCTTCTCAGAAAAGGCAAAGGGTGCTCAACCTAAGGATAATGGGGAAGAGGACAGAACAGGGGAATTTCAGCAAAGAATAAGTAAAGAGATAGTACCGGAATACCTGGTTAACCTAAATGAATATAAGTCTCCAGGACCAGATGAACTACATCCAAGGGTATTAAAAGAACTGGCAAATGTAATTTCGGAACCACTAGCAATAATCTTTGAGAACTCCTGGAGAACAGGAGAAGTCCCAGCAGACTGGAGGAGGGCAAACATTGTCCCTATCTTCAAAAACGGGAAAAAAGAGGATCCCAACAATTATCGTCCAGTTAGTCTGACATCAATTCCAGGAAAGATTCTAGAGCAGATCATTAAACAGAGAGTCTGTGAACATTTAGAAGCCAATGCCATAATCACAAAAAGCCAACATGGGTTTCAGAGAAACAAGTCATGCCAGACAAACCTGATCTCTTTTTTTGATAAAATTCTCAGCTTGGTAGATGAAGGGAATGCTGTGGACATAGTATATCTTGATTTCAGTAAGGCCTTTGACAAGGTTCCCCATGACATTGTTGCAAACAAGCTTGTTAAATTTTGGCTAGACAAGTTCACTATTACATAGATTTGTAATTTGTTGAGCGGCCGCACCCAAAGGGTGCTCAACGATGGCTCCTTTTCAACCTGGAAAGAAGAGACCAGTGTGGTCCCACAGGGCTCTGTCCTGGGCCCAGTGCTATTCAACATCTTTATTAATGATTAGGACGACAGAATTGGGGGCATACTTATCAAATTTGTGGATGACACAAAACTAGGAGGAGTAGCTAATACCCTAGAGGACAGGATCAAAATTCAAAATGACTTGAATAGACTAGAAAGCTGGGCCAAAGCTAACTAAATGAATTTCAGTGCAGAGAAATGTAAGGTATTGCACTTAGGGCAGAAAAATAAAATGCACAGATATAGGATAGGGGACATCTGGCTGAATGAAACTATGTGTAAAAGGGATCTAGGAGTCCAAGTAGACCATAAGGTGAACATGAGTCAACAGTGTGATGCGGCCAATGCTATTTTAGGCTGCATCAATAGAAGTATAGTATCTAGATCAAGGGAAGTAATAGTAGTAATAATAATAATAATAATAATAATAATAATTTTATTTCTAGCCCGCTCCTCTGTGAAGCACAATTGGAGCGGGGTACAGCAAGATTAAAACATACAGATTAAAACACTTCATCAACCCATTCCCAGCCACCCACCCCTTAAAAATAGATTAAATTAACAATAATTTAAAACAATAACAATAACAACATTAAAAGCATATTTCATCCGCATAATTGAGGAAATAGTGCCACTCTATTCTGCTTTGGTCAGGCCCCACCTGGAATACTGTGTCCAGTTCTGGGCACCACAATTCAAAAAAGATGTGGAGAAACTGGAGCGTGTCCAAAGGAGGGCGACGAAGATGGTGAAGGATATGGAAACCACGCCCTATGAGGAACATCTTAGAGAACTGTTTAACCTGGAGAAGAGAAGGTTAAGAAATGATATGATAGCCCTGTTTAAATATATATTTGAAGGGCTGTCATATTGAGGAGGGAGCAAGCTGGTTTTCTGCTGCTCCAGAGACTAGGACGCAGAACAATGGATGCAAATTGCAGGAAAAGAGATTCCACCTCAACATTAGGAGGAAATTCCTGACAGTAAGGGCTGTTCGACAGTGGAACACACTCCCTCGGAGTGTGGTGGAGTCTCCTTCCTTAGAGGTCTTTAAGCAGAGGCTGGATGGCCATCTGTCGGGGATGCTTTGGTTGGGAGCTCCTGCATGGCAGAATGGGGTTGGACTGGATGGCCCTTGTGATCTCTTCCAACTCTGTGATTCTATGATTCTATGAATATGAATATGATTTTTGAAATAACATGCACCTCAATGCTATATCGTTAGTGGCCACAGTGTGAATTGGTTTAACTCTGGGGTTTTTTCCCCTTTTTGAACCAGCAAGAAGCCCTTCATGGGAGTATCCTGTTGAGTAATAGCTAGACATGTATTTGCTGTGCAGACTCAAAAATAGATTTCCTCAATTCTATGTTAATTGCTTTCCCCACCATTGTATAGGATCACAGGCATCCATTAACTATTCGTTTTCACAGAGTTTAGAAGTAATAAGTTATAAATAAAGTGTTCTTTTCATAACAACAAACCAAATTGTATTGAGACGTTAGTGTACCATGGCCCAAATTTGCTCATTTTGGTGGAATAAAGGTAAGGTGGTGTTTTTTTCCCCCCAATCATTAGTTATACTTGGTCAGTCCTCTGCCATCTCTGAAGCCATCGGTTTCTCATGTTATGTCCAGCCAGTCTTTGTGGTACTAGCTTTTCAGGATATCACTTTAGTCAAAGTATTAAATTGGACTTCCATCCCTCCTTCCTTCCAAACACACACACACACAATTGGGGAACGTTGCAACCATTTGTCAAATTACATATTTTCCAGGGCTTTGCCACTGATTAATTTTTAATACACTCATGTTCTCATTTTTCTAATGTGAATGATGACCAAGTATACACTTTGCTATACTGGGATGTTTTAAAAGGGAGAAAAAGAAAAAAAAAAACACTCCTCAAAGGCTCCACTCTCTTAACCTCTGGAGCTAAAAGTTTTGGGATTAGCAGTCAGTCCTAGCCTCAGCCTCCCAGCACTATATAGCTCAATGCAGGTCCCAGAATGTTAACTGTTACTGCTTCCATACAATATTAATTACCATTACCTGTATAGTTTTAGTTACTGGACCCTGCTTCTCAAAGGAGCTACATAATAGCTACAATGTGTTGTGTGAAGATGGTGAAAGAAAACAAGCTGTGGAAGAGAAGGGCATACATCCCCCTAGCCACATGGCAGGACCTATATTTCCAGAAGCACACTAGTGTGATAAGCATGGAACAACCATTGCACAAGTGACACACAGGATTTGGTCATTTTAAATTTCAAGGTGCTGTTTCATATGTATGAGATATTGATGTACTACTGATTTATCCTTCTGCCCATCATGTGCATTACTTTATGTCTTTTTCAGAACAAATTAATCCACCTGTCTGCCACACTGTGTTGTCCTGTGGTTGCCACTTCTGTGTGTAATAAAATAATGAAAGTAGTGTTTATAAACATTCTCCTAACTGTTCAGAATTGTCCATATCATTTATCTCAACACTTTTTTGAATAACATTTCTGGATTTATTATCGAGCATTCTCATTTAATCAGTTAAGAAAGAGAAAGAGTTTGAGTCTTTCTCCTCCAGCATTAACTTGGAAGAACCGTAGTTACCTCTATCTAGACTCTAAAGTGTAATAAATATAAATGTACATTTGGTATTTGTGTTCATGAACTATAGAGAATATTGTAGAGAGAGGGACTATATCATATGAAAAATGATTAGCAGATGAGAACCTCGGGAATCTCCATGTGGGGTTCATAGAATCATAGAATCATAGAGTTGGAAGAGACCACAAGGGCCATCCAGTCCAACCCCCTGCCATGCAGGAACTCCCAGTCAAAGCATCCCCGACAGATGGCCATCCAGTCTGCTTAAAGACCTCCAAGGACGGAGACTCCACTACACTCCGAGGGAGTGCGTTCCACCATTGTACTTCTCTTGTACAAGAAGAGAGTGCAGTTGTGCAACCTGACCCTCTGCATGGTTACTTAGCAGTAAAACCCACTGGGGTTATATCTGAGTTAGTGTACAAGATGTTTTACCCTCTGGATGTAATATATCCCCACTTTGGCAGGGGGATCTATATATCCCCACTTTAGTTGGAGAAACCTGAGAGTTAGAATCCTCCCAAATTACTTTCTCAAGCTTTGAATTATTCTTAATAATCATTGGGTTTGCTTAGTGTTCTCTCTTTGGTTCTGTAACAAACTTGTTTTCTTTTAGTTGTGAGTCTGAAAGCTTTGAACCATGACGACTCACGTGACCTTGGAGGACGCTCTGTCCAATGTGGATCTGCTGGAGGAACTACCACTGCCCGATCAGCAGCCATGCATCGAGCCACCTCCATCATCTATTATGTACCAGGTAAGATGCAACTCATCATATGTCACATCTAGAAAAACTCACATCTAACTTCTGTACTACCAGTGTTTTAAAGAGAATCAGAGAGCTTTCTCATTTAGGAAGAATGAGTTAAGTTGTGAGCAAAGCATATACGAAGGTAAATGAAGAAAATACAAGTTGCTATAGCAGCAATAAAAGACTCATCATGGTTCTGATGTAATACTAAATTATAGTTTAGTGTTATGAGAATGAACCTAACTTTTCCATGGGCATCCTGCTTTTTCTCCAGCATGGTTGCAAGGAGAAGTTTAATATTTCTCCCTTTTCCTTTTTTAAAAAAATTATCCACAGTTTGCCATTTCTCTGGTGATTAATGTTTGTGAAATTTGAGCAAACCATAGTTGAGATTAACCACAGTTGAGTATTTAGATGGCACAGTAAACTGTGCTTGTTTTAAAGCAGAGGTGGAAATTTGTGATCTTCTTGCAGATGCACAGGAAATGGAGATGTTGAGAAATTTTCTTTGGCTTGTTGTGGGTCACAAACCTGTTGTACTGAATCTCACAGCCAGAACAGACCAGCCTAAAAAATCAGCTTCCAGCCAGCTTGGGGGCATGGCATGCAGACAGTGCATGACACAAATCCCCAAACCACTTGACTGCCCACACATGGGCCAGCTTCTGGGTGCTCCAGCAGCACAGAGTTCAGATGCCACAGACCACCGGAGCCCTTTCCCAGGGCTGGAAAAGCTGCCTTTTAGATGCTCGAAAAAGGAGTGACTCTTTGCCACTCCTTTTTTGGGGTTGCCTGAAGGTGGCTTGGGGCTGCGGCATGTGGTTTCCACAATCCCAAACCACTTTTGGAAGGGGCAGCTTAAAGCCACCCCTTTGGGGACAGTCTGTTGCATATCATAGGTCCAGAACACACAGCAGAAATAATCTAGTTTGAGACCACTTTAAGTGCCCTGGCTCAGTGCAAGAGAATCCTGGGAACTGTAGTTTATTATGGGATCAGAGATCTCTTGACAAGGCTAAATGTCTCCCAAAACTACAGTTCCCAGAATTTCCTAGTATTGAGCCAGGGCAGTTAAAGTGTTCTCAAACTGGATTATTTTTGTAGTGTGTTTTGGACCTTTTTTATTGCTTGCTTGTTCTTCTTGATTCTGGGGGAAAAAATTAAAATATCAGTAAAAGTTATTTGTTTCAATGTTTTTTTCCTTTAACATCCTATGGAGACATTTCCCTTCCAAATGCAGGGAATATTGGAGCCCTTTCCTATGTTACAATTTCCATCCTGAAAGTCACTGGACATCCTTTAAGGAGGGCCCTGTTCATGTTCTATTGCTGTTTAAACATGTATTCTAATTATTTAATAAGCATGAATTCACATGTCCAAGCTACCTCAGCCACCACATTTTTAAATACCACTTCTCATGGTTTATTCAAACTTCCCTGTATGGCTCCCTTACTGACTGATTTAATGAGGTGATAAAGATAGTGATTTTGTACTGACTACATATTTATACATTAACTCAAATTATCTTATTATTATTATTATTATTATTATTAGTAGTAGTAGTAGTTTATTATTAATTCTTGGACCATAGACCTTCACATAAAAAATAAAATGCGTATCCATCTAGAATACTTGAAAAAAAATTAAATAGGATTAAAACACTTGCATATAAATAAAATGTTATGATTAGTAAAAAAACATAGCCAGAACAGTCAACTGCAATATCAGTGATAAATCTTCCCCAAATTTTCATTGATGCCAGAGCTAAAAGAGAATCCTTAATAATTGTCAAGGTATGGCTAGCATCCTGTGTGGCCCAGTGCAGTGCAGTAATTCTACATGCAGAATTATCCTTTATTAAGCCATCACCAGACCTACCATAGAACCACTGAAGCCTTGCTTCATGGCTATTCTGTGCCTGTTGGAAAGCAATGGAGATTGTAGAAGCATCTGGCTATGTCTCCATAGGCACACACAAGGTGATTACATGATCTGCTGAGGTCCACTAGGGTCCTCCAAACGACTCAGTGGCTGAGGAAGCATATGTATTTCACTAATAAGATGTCATCCTATGACTTACCGTAATGTGTGAGTTCATTCCAATTTTTATTATCAATATGGTTAATGTTTGTCTCTTTGTCAGGCCAACTTTGACACCAATTTTGAAGACAGAAATGCTTTCGTAACTGGCATTGCCAGGTATATTGAACAAGCTACTGTACATTCAAGCATGGTAAGTTTCAGAGGTGATACACAGCCAGCTTTGATGAAGGAGGCGTGGAGTATAATTGCTTTTTTGTGAAACCAGTACCAGTACCACCATTCTACCACAATGTGTTTCTGTATTCCAGAATGAAATGCTGGAGGAAGGGCATGAATATGCAGTGATGCTTTATACATGGAGGAGCTGTTCCCGGGCCATTCCCCAGGTAAACTATAGTTGTGAACTCTAAACCATCCCACTCAGATAGAAATAATAATCTTTTAGGAACGAGAATCTTCTAGGAATTATTTAGAAAGATAACAGAGGATTCAGATCTTGGAACAGAAAAGTGTTCTGAAGTATTACTGAGGATGCTACAGGCCATTATAGAGTAGGAGCCCAGAGTTTCCTCTGTGTATCACAGTCAGCTGGTGCGTTGGGGTTCTGTTATTGGACCATGGTTTCACATGTTTCTGTTACCCAGGATTCAAAATTTTGCTTGAGATGACTGTATGATTTACAGATTAACAGTATGTTAATTCCCATAAATCCTCAGGGCTAGTCTCAAACAATCAGAGACTTATTTGGTACACAAAGGGAATAAATCTTTAAGCATCTATTTCAGTTGAGAATTGGAGGAAAAATTTGGCCACCACATCATACCAATCAATATCTTCTTTTTCCAAAGAACTACCAATAAAAACAATTCAGGGATTGTATCTAACATCTGTAAAGATATAAAAATTAATGATAAAATGTCACAAAAATATTGGAGGTAGTGTGGAGGTGTAGGTCTTGTGTCCAAAGTCCTGGAATATTAGGATAAAGGGTTAAAACCTGACTAAATCAAATAATAAGATGAAGTATTACTTTTTCATAATCTTTATTAATATTTTCAAATTTTCATGTGGAAAATGCAGAATTTCCACATAAAGAATCGATTTGACTTCTGATCAGAGTTGGTAAAGCTAAAATGGTAAGATATGGGGAAACGCAGATGAGCATATGCTCCTATGGTGGTTGAATAAGGTGTAATGGACTACGTTGCTGAAAATGTGAGTGGGGAACTAGCAAGAGACAACTTTGCAGAATCATGGTACCCATTCATATCTAGTAGTTGTTCCTCTTTACTTCAACCATCCACGGCTTGAAATTTTTTTAAAAAATATCTAAAAAGCAAAGCTTGATTTTTCCATTATATATAAGGGAGACCATTCTATATAACTGGAATAACTGCTACACCATTCTATATAACTGGAAGTTGTGCATCCACTGATGTTGGTATTCATGAGGGGTCCAGGAACAAATAATAATAATAATAATAATAATAATAATGAATCTTTATTTCTAGCCTGCTCCTCTGTAGAGCACAATCGGAGTGGGGTACAGCAAATTAAAACTTACAGATTAAAATGTTTCATCAACCCATTCCCAACCACCCATCCTTAAAAATAAATTAAATTAGCAATAGTTTAAAACCATAAAAACATTAAAAACATAATACATCCTCATCGATCTTAGATTAGGGTAAAAATAGCACCAAGCAAAGGGTCAAAATAGGTCCCGTTTCGGAGCCAGGATCTAGGAGGTTTCAAGGAAGACCTGTCGGAAGAGATGCGTCTCCAGAGCTTTTTTAAAGCAGTCAAGAGATGTTATAAGACACATCTCATCCAGCAGTCCATTCCAAAGCTTGGGTGCGGTAGCTGAAAAAGTCCTCTGGGAGGTGTGCAACAGCCGAGTTTTCACAGGCTGTAGCAGGTTCCTCCCAGAGGATCGGAGTGTGCAGGGGGGTTCATACGGAGAGAGGCGGTCCCTAAGATAAGATGGACCCAAGCCATGTAGGGCTTTAAAGGTTAGGACCAATACCTTGTACTGCGCCCGGAAACTAATCGGCAGCCGTGGAGAGCCTTGAGCACCGGTGTTATGTGCTCTCTCCTTGATGTTCCAGTTACAAGCCTGGCTGCCATATTTTGGACCAGCTGAAGTTTCCGAGTTAAGCACAAAGGTAGCCCCATGTAGAGCGCATTACAGAAGTCCAGGCGTGAGGTTACCAGAGCATGTACCACAGTTTCCAGGTCCCTCATGTCCAGGAAAAGGCGCAGCTGGCATATCAGCCAAAGCAGATAACATGCACTCCTGACCGTCACATTCACCTGACAAGTCATGTGAAGCGACGAATCTAGGAGTACCCCCAGGCTGTGAACACAGTCCTTAGAGGAAAGTGTGACTCCATCCAGGACTGGAGACTGTATTCCCAAGCCTGGTTTCGGGCCTGTGACTGTTAGTACCTCTGTTTTGTCTGGATTCAGTTTCAATTTGTTTTCCCTCATCCAATCCATTACCAACGCAAGACAGTCATTAAGAGGAGAGACACCATCTGAAGTCTGTGCTGATGATCTGGTCATGGAGAGAGATATCTGAGTGTCATCAGCGTACTGAAGACACTGAGCTCTATGCCTCTGAATGACCTCACCCAGCGGCTTCATATAAATGTTAAATAGCATCGGGGACAGGATGGTGCCCTGAGGGATGCCACAATTAAGCTCGATTTTGGAAGAGCAACTGTCCCCGAGCCTCACCCTTTGGGATCTGCTGGAGAGGAAGAACCGGAACCATAGCATTCAGATGAAGCATGTCCCAAATGAATTCAGAAGCTGCACTGAGCCTGCAGTGGTCCAGATTGTGACCAGGTGCATGTGGTTGCTATGGTCTTGTGCCAGCACAGCCTTGCACTGATCTGTTTGGCCTGTCTGTTTTGAGCCTTAGAGAAGTACTAAATATTAGGACTGTCATGAAGTAATTTATTTAGGTGAAATAGCAGTCATGTAAACCTCTGATAATGTTGCAGAATAAATTGATATCAATGTAAACTAAATAAAAAAATTAAAATATGATGAGTATGTCATTGTGTGAGAGAGGAAAAAAGGCTATAATTGCTTAGATTTTACCAGCAGAACTCTCCTCCCAGAACTTTAAAATGTTACTTGTTTGGACTGATGCTTTCAGAATCCTTCAGCCACCATCAACCCTAGAGTTTGTAATCCAAAAGCAATCAGAAGTTCAGAAAGAGGAACAAATGAGAAACGATGGTGCAGTTTATGCTGGCCTGACCGGATACTAGGGCTGGGCGTCAACATGTCCCCAGCCCTTGTTCCACCACCCCACCGTCGTCATAGCGCACACCCATCCACATGGTGCACACCATGATGATGCACGCTGGGCACAATGCCCAAACAACGCTGGCTGGAAGGGGCATCATCATAGCGCATGAGCGTGCCTGTGACACCCCTTCCAGGAAGCTGCCCAGAGCAGCTTCTTTTGGAGTGCAGATCGGTGCTGCAGCATGTGGCTGCTGCGGCACCGATCTGGGGCAGGAAGGGGTGCTTCCAGTCGCCCGTTTTGTGCTGCCCCTATGTAGACAACAAAAGACCTGACATGTAAATTATTTTTACATCATTAGGGAGCAGTACCCAAAGGCAGTGAAATGCTGCTCCTCTTTGCTGCACAGCTGTGCAGCAGCATTTGCATACTGCTGCACAGATGTGCACTAAAAAAGGAGCTGCCTAGAGTGGTTCCTTTTTTGTGGCATCATAAGGGCTGCAGCGCAGCCCTATGATGCTGCTTCTGTGGAGAGTCGTCTGTGTGCTGCTGTGCAGCTGTGACGCCCACCGTGTGGAACGGCGTGTGCCCCTGTGACGTCACTAGGGCTGAGTGTGTCTGGACGCCCAGCCCTACCAAGCCCTAATTTTGGCCTCAGGGCGTCACAAAGATCCTGTCTGTACTGGCCCTAGATAAATGTATTTAATAACAAGAAGAGGAAAATGCAGCAATGCCCAAAAGGGAATAATTGAGGAAAAACAAGAAGCAGTAAAGTTAAGCTGAAGCAACATTGGTATCTACTGGACAGTGTATCAATCCCTGATGTTGCAGTCCTATCCATACTATATCATAGTAAATCCTCTGGCACACAGTGGGATTTACTTCTATGCAGATATGTGTAGAAGGGTACCATTTACACCAGTTTAGCAGTAAAGCAAGTTGTCAGGAAAAAAACTGTGGGATCTCCATTACTAGAACAAAATATTACTTTCCCTTAGTATTCAAAGTTGTGTTACTTACAGCAGCCATGTAAAAGAGACCTGTAGTGTTATTTCCATACTACATTTGCAGGACACCAAGTGACAAAGAGTGGCTTTTAAAGGTAAACCCAACAGAGACATGACTGAATTGAAATTTGAACCAGAGGCTTTCTGCCCACCAGCTTATGCTCTCAGTCACCATGGTACAACAACTTTACGCCAGATGCTCCTTGTATTATCTTTCAGCTTTGTGTTCTGGTTCAATCGTCAGAGTCTTGATTCTGACATAATATTACTGTCATCCTGTATATATGCAGATGATCCTTCTTCCCTATTCTTTATTGTTTTGGTAGTACTATTAACTGCAAATAAAATCCCCTAAATTACTAGGTAAAGAACTTTATTTTCAATAAAGATTCATTTAGTACCAGGTTCAGAATCTTCAGGGCTATACAGACGGTTGGCTAAAAGCCGCCTGTCTTTGCCCCCGTTCGGTGCTGCAGCAGCCACACGCTGTGGCACCAACCCACTCCCTAAAAAGAAGCCACTCTAGGCAGCTTCTTTACAGGGGTGTCATAGGTGCGCTCATGCACCATGGAGAGGCTTCTTCCAGCCAGCGCTGTTTCATTATGGTGCACCCTATATGGATGGGTGCATGCCAAGATGGCTCACGGGCGCCAATAGTAGGGCTTGCTGCATGTAAACACTGACTCCTACCTAGCTCTACTTTTGGGCCCAGGCCAGTGCAAAGTGCCCATCTGTACATTTGGCCCTCCTTATCCACAGATTTTTCATCCATGGATTTGAGCATATTGTACATGGCTTGAAAATATTCCCCAAAAATATAAATTCCAAATAGCAAACCTTGATTTTCCATTTTATATATGGGACACTATTTTTGTGCTATTATATTTAATGGGACTTGAGCATCCACAGATTTTGCATAGGTCATGCCCTTGATGTGGTCTTCTGCACGGAACAGGCATATCCATGGCCGGAGATAACTAATATCTCTGCTTTGTCATGGATGGATCACTTCCTGGTTAAGGTTGGACTAAAGGCTACTATCCCTCTCTCTGGGGGTGGAGGACTGATTAGAATAGTTCACCCTCGAAGGCTGATGGAACCCACTGAGTTCCAAGAAGCCCTTGGGGGTCTTATGGTTGGCCTTTCTTAGATCCTATCAAGTGGCGATAAAGACAGCTAAGAAATCTTTCTATTCTGCCTCTATCGTGTCTGCGAATTCTCATCCAGCTGAGCTGTTCAGGGTGGTGAGGAAATTAACTCAACTATCCCCCACCCAGAACTCTCTACTTGAGCCAGCTGTGACACCTTTAATGAGTATTTTGTAGATAAAATCACTCGGATAAGAGCTGACTTGGATGTCAGCTTTGAGACTGAAGCCGCCCTTTATGTAAGGGATTATCTTTTAATGTTTTAAGGTTTTATTGGATTATTGTAATTTGTTTTATTTTATCTGGTTGTAATATGTTGTTTTAATCTTGTACACCGCCCTGATCTCTGGAAGGGCGGTATAAAAATAAAATTTTATTATTATTATTATTTAGAGAGGCATCCAGCGCCTCCGCCATTACTGTTAGACTGGATCAATTTGATTTGATAAGTACTGATGATGTGGACAAGCTCAGTAGTATGAAAAAGACAACCTGCCCTCTCGACCCTTGCCCAACCTGGCTGGCCATTCAGGGGGGGGGGGGGGAGACACAATCAAGCCAGTATTGGCAAATATAATTAATAAATCTCTCAAGGAGGGCTCCCTGCCTTCTTGCCTTAAAGAGGCAGTGGTTAGACCATTATTAAAGAAACCCTCCCTGGACCCCCTCGATAGAAACAACTATAGGCTAGTCTCTGTGTTATCATTCTTGAGCGAGATGATCAAGAGGGCAGTCGCCAATCAACTACAAGCTATCTTGAAGGAAACTGATTTTCTGGATCCATTTCAAACCGGATTCAGGTCGGGATACGGAGTTGAGACTGCCATGGTTGCCTTAGTCGATGATCTCCGTCTGGGCATTGACAGGGGAAGTGTGACCTTGCTGGTGCTCTTGGACCTCTCAGTGGCCTTCGATACCATTGGACAAATAATTGACCATGGTATCCTTCTGGAACACCTGAGAGAGTTGGGTATTGGTAGCACTGCATTGCAGTGGTTCCGATCCTACCTTTCGGGTAGGTTCCAGATGGTGTCACTTGGGGACAGTTATTCATCCAAGAGGGAACTCAAGTCGGGCATCCCTCAGGGCGCGATTCTGTCCTCAATGCTGTTTAACATTTACATGAAGCCGCTGGGTGAGATCATTCGGAAACATGGGGCGAGGTGTTATCAGTATGCTGATGACACCGAAATATATTTCTCTATGTCTCCGACTGATGCAGTGACTAAGGATGACATCTCTCCTCTGAATGCCTGTCTTGGGGCGGTAATGGACTGGATGAGGGAAAATTGATTCAAGCTGAATCCAGGTAAGATGGAGGTACTTGCTATAGGAACCCCGAATCCAGGAATGGAGTTGTGTGAGCCAGTTCTGGATGGGGTCACACTTCCCCTGAAGGATTCTGTCTGAAGCTTGGGGGTGCTCCTTGACTCGTCGCTCCATCTGACAGCTCAGGTGGATGTGACAGTCAAGAGCACCTGTTATCAGCTTCGTCTGATATGCCAGCTGCGCCCTTTCCTGGAGCCGAGGGACCTAGAAACAGTTGTACATGCACTTCTGTAATGTGCTCTACATGGGGCTACCCTTGTGCTAAGTTCGGACACTTCAGTTGGTACAAAACATGGCAGCCAGACTGATTACGGGAACTTCTAGGAATGCCCATATAACACCGGTCTTGAAGTCCCTACATTGGCTGCTTATTAGTTTCCAGGCAAAGTACAAGGTGTTGGTGATTACCTTTAAAGCTCTACATGGCTTGGGCCCAGAATACTTAAGGGAAGACCTTCTTCCCTATTGTCCACCCTGCACTCTAAGGTCATAGAATCATAGAATCATAGAGTTGGAAGAGACCACAAGGGCCATCCAGTCCAACCCCTGCCATGCAGGAACTCCAAGTCAAAGCATCCCTGACAGATGGCCATCCAGCCTCTGCTTAAAGACCCCTAAGGAAGGAGACTCCACTACACTCCGAGGGAGTGTGTTCCACTGTCGAACAGCCCTTACTGTCAGGAAGTTCCTCCTAATGTTGAGGTGGAATCTCTTTTCCTGCAGTTTGCATCCATTGTTCCGCGTTCTAGTCTCTGCAGCAGCAGAAAACAAGCTTGCTCCCTCCTCAATATGACATCCCTTCAAATATTTAAACAGGGCTATCATATCACCTCTTAACCTTCTCTTCTCCAGGCTAAACATCCCCAGCTCCCTAAGGCATTCTTCATAGGGCAAGGTTTCCAGACCCTTCACCATCTTAGTTGCCCTCCTTTGGACATGCTCCAGTTTCTCCACATCTTTTTTGAATTGTGGTGCCCAGAACTGGACACAGTATTCCAGGTGGGGCCTGACCAAAGCAGAATAGAGTGGCACTATAACTTCCCTTGATCTAGAAACTATACTTCTATTGATGCAGCCTAAAATTGCATTGGCTTTTTTGGCTGCCGCTTCACACTGTTGACTCATGTTCAGCTTATGGTCTACTTGGACTCCTAGATCCCTTTCACATGTGGTCTCATTCAGCCAGGTGTCCCCCATCCTATATCTGTGCATTTCATTTTTCCGTCCTAAGTGCAGAACGTTACATTTCTCCGCATTGAATTTCATTTTGTTAGCACTGGCCCAGCTTTCTAGCCTATTCAGGTCATTTTGAATTTTGATCCTGTCCTCTGGGGTATTAGCTACTCCTCCCAGTTTAGTGTCATCTGCAAATTTGATAAGTATGCCCCCAATTCTGTCATCCAAATTGTTAATAAAGATGTTGAATAGCACTGGGCCCAGGACAGAACCCTGTGGGACCCCACTGGTCACTTCTCTCCAGGTTGAAAAGGAGCCATCTAGGTCCTCTGGAAGAAATTTATTACAGCCCAAAAATCTAGGCTAACATCAGTTTCCCAGAGGGCCTTTTCTACTACTGCTCCTAAATTATGGAACGATCTGCCGGAGGAGGTAATATCTCCACTCTGACAGCTTTTAAGAAAGCATTCAAGATGGATCTCTTCTGGCAGGCCTTTCCAACTTAGCTACCCTCCCCAGATATAGAGATATCTGCCCCCTTACTTGCCTATTCTTCCCCGCTTGTTTTTCTGTCTTGGAATGTTCTTAATGTTTTTAATGCTTTTGATGTTTTATACTATTATCATTTAATTCTATTTTAATACTGGGAATGGGGGGCGGGGAAGGTTTAGGGTTTGATTTCACTGTAACTTGGTGTATTTTATTGTTGTAACCCACCCGGATTCTTCATGATTGGGCGGGCTAGAAATAAATCTTTTATTATTATTATATTATTATCCACGGAGGGTCCTGGAACCAAAGCCCAGTGTTTTTAAAAGGCCCACTGTACTGGCCCTTCCTTGACAAAATTTGGTCAATTGTGACACCTATCCTTTCCAGAATGAATTTACTGCTAACTGTGTGCAGCTGTGAAAATACTATAACCCAGCAGATAGTACCAGTTGGAAGCACCTTTATAGACTCCATACAAGATCAAAATGCAGTTCCCCTTTGGGTTATACATTACTGTTAGTCTCATGTGCCCGTGTAGCCGTAATATTTATAACTCCCAACTGAATATTTATTTGCTTCCCATGAATTTTTGATCTTGTGTTCTAGTTTCTTTGATCACTGAAAAAGTGCTGCAGGCACACTTTAATGGGAACCAAGCTTAAAAACCATTGAAACTCATTGATGAATTATTCCTATGGGATTTATTTTTCTTGTTCATGAATCCTTGAGGACCTGCATATTTGGGTTCTGTTATTTTACCTCCCTGCTATGTTTCAGCTATCTACACTGAGGCTTTATCAGTGTCTGTCCATCTGTTAAAAGTCTACTCCACATTTTAGGGAATGAGGGAATCTTTGGTTCTCCAGATGTTATTGAACTGTTACCCCAACAAATGAAAAACAAAAGATTAAAATTGCCACCAAAAATACTGCTGTACAATTATGATGAATGTTTTCTGAAAAAGAAGCACAAAAGAGAGCAACAATGAAAAGTACTGTTCATGAAATAGCGTTATTGACACTAATTACTACATAGAAAGTAGTTAAAATTATTTTCCCTTGTGCTTTTATGGGGGCCACTGACAACTGATCAAGGATCATATGTGTATGAGGGCATTAGGTGTATGAGAGCATTACAACACTGTGTAAATTTACAGCACTATATAAATAAAGGTTGATGATGATGATGATGATGATGATGATGATGTAAGTACAAATCCATGGAAGCTGATGCCATAATAATAAATTATGATGTTTATGATAAATGTTAAGTTGTTAATGTGTTGCTTTTGGTGTAACAGATTCACATGGCTCCCCACAAATATTATCTGGGTCTGCTTAATCCTAGATCATTGTGTCATTTTGTGGGGAGAAAGCAGAATGCTTGTCTCTTAGGACAGCTGATAAATATTTGTTGTTGTTGACCATCAGGTAAAGTGCAATGAACAGCCAAATCGGGTTGAGATTTATGAGAAGACAGTAGAAGTCTTGGAACCAGAAGTCACAAAGCTCATGAAGTTTATGTACTTTCAAGTAAGTATTAGACTCTTAATTTATTGTGTTTTACTATGATCCTCATTGCCCATCATTGTGCTCCTTTCTGATGCAGTAAAACTGGGCATACCTATAATGAGCTAGTTCACCTTACCTTGTTTTCGTTGTGATGTCCATACCTCAGATTTGGTGAGTTGGCCAAATACTTAACATTAATAAATGAATCCAGGTACCCGTCATTGGAAGGGCAATGCCCTCATTTTGCCCCTTTTCCAGTAGCTACATCCTTGCACAACTCTATAGTCCCACTGTACTGAACCACTGATTATAATCCTGTTTTGAGTTCTTAGTTCACCTGGCTCACTGTTGGTAGTAGAAAGTATTCGTGATGAGGATAGTGTTCACTGTATTGCAGAGTGTGTGTTTTTCTGATAAAGACTCAAGTCATCTATTTAAAACAGACATCTGTTTAAAGGAGAAAACAAGAAAAATAAAACCAAATATATAGAGAGCTACCTCCCATAAGAGCAACAAATTATAAAGATAATCAATTGGATTAATGCAGATCTTAAAAATAACCCAACAAAATATTTTCATAAAACTCCTGAAAGTACTGATATAGTGAAAACTGATTGCTCAGTTTTAAGGTAGAGAGCTGATAGAAGCAAGGTTTTCTGTCTCTAATCTCATCCCAGGTTCATTTTTTGTGTGTCTTCCTGTTTTCAAGGAAGCTAAGTTACAAGATAAAACATAGCTAACTACCAAGGCAGAGGACATGACACTAGATAACCAATGCCTTTTGAGGCAGAAGATAGTATGACTGAAACTGAATAAGCTAAACGTAACAGTAGAAATATTTTAAAACCAACAACAATTGTAGCTGTGGTTTGCTAAAGCGGTAAAGAAGCATTTAGGGTATCAATTATAGCAGTGGTGTCGTGTCTACATTTGCTAGCCATTTTGTGCTCCTAGCATAACATATACTCTGATTAATAAGATATGGATTTAATTAGTGTGTGTATTTTCTGTGTCAAGATGGTTTCTCTGATTTCATTTCTAAACATTTGTTTTGAGATCTGCAGTTTCTATTTGAATCATTGCATGGAACTAACAATCTAACACTCCATGGTCATTTACAACACACACACACAAACTCATCTTGCTGAGTAGACAAGTCATTATCTGCTGTTTTTGTTCTGAAAAGATGCTTTGAGGTATTAATTTCATTATGTTGATTGTGCCTTTTGGCAGAAGTATGGTAATGACAAGAATAGAGAAAGGGAGACAAACATGGACATTTGGACTTGGACATGAACTTTTCTTATGTGGTAGACTTGTGATAAGGCATAGAAATTCTGGACACTAATTCATTCAAGGCTAGAGGACATTTTCATTGTCAAGATACAGATGAAACTAGAGATCTTTGTGCTTGGAATGACAACTGATCAAATTTAGAAGGAATATGAAAAGAACTGCAGTATATGATCACAACAGCGAGAATAATATATGCTCAGAGATGGAAGGAAGCCAATACACCAATAGACGATGATAAAACTTGCTGAATGAAGATGATAAAACTTGCTGAAATGGTTCAAACTGTTAGTGTTGGTCAAAGAGAAACTTTTGAACAATTTTAAGAAAGATTAGGAATGGCTTGTTACATGTGTGCAGTCTCACTGGGAATATGAATCATTTTTAGGTTTTGTAATATAATCAGAATTAGTATGTTGTACAGGTGTAAATATCTATCATACATAGGGAAGTAGAAAAATAATTGTATTTATCCATCAGCTGGTGGGTCAATAGTGTAGGTTTATTTTTATTTAGTAGTTTAGTTTGGTTTAGTTTGTTATTATGGTCTGCATTTTAGGTATACTTATAAAAATTGTTTTTGATTGTTTTTATGTTTAATTAAAATGATTTTAAAAAAGAACAGAGAAAGGGAGATAGACATAGATGTGATACCATAGTTCTAGTCAGAAACCAGCTATCTTGCTCTCTGTTCCACTCTTATTCAAGTCTCTTTATGCCTTTTAGAGAAAGGCTATAGAACGATTTTGTAGTGAGGTGAAGCGTTTGTGCCATGCAGAGAGAAGGAAAGACTTTGTCTCTGAAGCATATCTACTGACACTCGGGAAGTTTATCAATATGTTTGCTGTCTTGGATGAGCTGAAGAACATGAAGTGCAGTGTCAAAAATGACCACTCTGCTTATAAAAGGTGAGCTTGCTAAACCTAAGCTTACTAATCGTTCTGCTATCTTGAGGTGGAGAACTGAAAAAAATCCTTGGAATTATGGTCTTGTTTTGTTTTGCTTTTCCTACTGTCCATAATTATATTTAGCAGTGAGAGAGGCTATTCAGTCCTTCTCCTTTACAAAATATATATACTTACCCGAAGGAAAGATAATGTAGCATTGCTGTGTTAACTTTGTGGTACAGACTCCTTTGATAAACCTCGTATTACAATGGCAACTAGCATACTATGCAAAAACACCATTAACATGATAAGATTTCTATTGCCTTTCAGAGCAGCCCAGTTTTTGAGGAAAATGGCTGATCCCCAGTCTATTCAGGAATCACAGAACCTCTCCATGTTCCTAGCAAACCATAACAGGATCACACAGGTAGGATTATTTTTCTCTTTATCATTTCCTCCATCTCTTCCTTCATAAAAGTTACTGCAGGTTTGTCTGATGCTGTGGGATAGCTCTTCACTTCTATTTTTAGGACACCAACAAGTGTTTGCACATCATGTGTAGTAGAGTAGGGTTGAGTAGGCATAATTTAGTGGAATAGTGGCAAAACTGTGCCCTCTGGGCCCCATTCAGCTCCCACCCATCCACCCACCCAACCCCATTTTTGCAGTAACTCAGGTTTTCCCTAAAGCCCCATTTAAAATTTTTAGGGTGAAAAATCACTAAAAAGGACAACAAAACACACCACTGCCTCAGGCAATATTTTTATTTTTAAAATTCCCCCAACCACTGAATGTTGTTAAAAATGGCAGAAAAATGTGAATATGCAAACCAGAAGTAAAATTTTTGTCATGGGGGGGGGGGCTGGATTTTGGGCAAATATTTTGAGGTACTGAGGTAAAAATCAGCTCTTGCCATAGATGCCCACTGCAGTCTTGACCTACATTTAGACTCTTTGTCCATACTGCTATGCAAGCTCTCTTCTCTGAAACTGTTGTCAGGTTGACTGTGAATCACTTGACATTATGGAATAAGTGCATCTGGTAATCATATACCATGTTCTGTGTAGTAGGGATATAAAAAAAAAGGTTTGTAAATTTCCTCTTGCTGGGATTTTTTGCCAAACGGTATTTAGCATGAGCCTCATTGTTTTTCCCCCACAGGAAAAGCTGTCAGGAATTTCCCCCCCCCCCCCAAAAAAACTTTCCAAAATATAAAATAATAATAATAATAATAATAATAATAATAATAGTAATAATGCCCCCAAACTCTCATAATATTACCTACCTCAGAGAAAACATCTGTAGTTGTTTTTTTTTTGTTGTTGTTCACTAGGGAAAGAATGAAATATATAGTGGTTATTCATACTGTACAGTAAGAATAACAGGTATGTTAGGCTCAGAATTGCATTTCCCCAGTAACTAAATACTATGACTTGAACACAGGAAAAGCACTGTCTGTTTTCATTCTTTGCAACAGTTATCAACAGTGTATGTACTGATTACCTCTATGGTCCAAAGCAATGAATTAATTTATTATCTATCTGCTATAGATAATAGTTTGACCCTCAGAATCTCTCAATATTTTCATTTTTATTTCAAAATTATTGAAGGTCTTGTTGTTCTTGTTTTTTCTTTAAGTGCCTGCATCAGCAGCTGGAAGTCATCCCTGGTTATGAGGAACTATTGGCTGATATTGTCAACATCTGTGTGGACTACTATGAAAACAAGATGTATTTGACACCCAGTGAGAAGCACATGCTCTTAAAGGTAACCTCCCCAACTCTCTTCAATGATATATTATCTGTCTCTTAGCCTTTCCTTCTCACAGTTTGGTTCTTTTCTTCTGCATAAATGGCTCTGAGGTATCTGAATTTTTGTTTCATTCCTCTTTCATCTTTTCTCTTTCCTCTATATTGTGTCAGATTTAGTTTTTTTTTATTTTTACCATATAAATAGGCAGTTTATTTGCAAACATGTACTTCAGTTAAAATGCTGCAAGTAGTACCAAATCTTCTGCAAGGCTACTTTATTGCTCCTTCTGTTCACATATCTCTTCTATTTCATATATCACATACCAAAAATGCTTGAAGGAGATGTAAATGTGCTTATTACCAATGATGAATAATTTCTGGCATTTCACTCCACTCTTTTCTCACCAAGCATTCACATATCCCAAAGTGTTTCAAGAAAAAGTTCTGACTGGGGCCTTGCCTGCACTGACCAAGATATTCCAGAGCAGCTCAGAGTATCCTTGGCCTGCAGCTGCCCCTATCTGCCTCCATCACCCTGGCCTCCACTTCCATGCCATCATAGCTGTCTGCAGAGATGTCACGCTGGGCCTCCTGGCACATTACCACCACTGCAGGTTGCTTACCTCTGGGATTGCCCCATGGTGATCCTACACTGTGTGCCTCATTCTGACCTGCTGCAGCAGCACTGGATGTTCCCAGAAGATCCGAAGCAACAAGTTTTTAAATTTCTTATTAACCTTCTTATGTCCCAGTTCTAGTGCGCGACATGCCAGTCATTGTCCTGATTCCCCTCCCTCCAAAAACGGGATTTGAGCCATGTGTTGAACATGATGATGCCAGAACAGAGGGGAAGTGAAACACATTTTTAGTCAGGAAAAAAGTAACAGTGATTAGTTAGTTACTAAGAATAATTATTAGTCTTTTATCTTAGGAGCTTTCTAGATTGGCAGGAAAGTGTGACATGAAGTTGCCTTTTCCTTAATGCTTATCAGCTGCACCGCAGCCTTTAGATGGAGCTGCGCTGTTCCACAGTTTTTAAAAAAGAAGCTGGGAAAACTAGCACCTTTTTAAAGGCATTTCTTCTCCCCTAAAATGCAAAAAAAGCATTTTCATGGCACACTTTCCCTTTTTCTCATCTAAAGGCTAGAGTTTCATGCAGCCATGAACACACTTCTTTTTGCCAATCTAGAAAGCCCCTTAGTTCATAAATTGCATTTGTAATCAGCAATATGATCACTTCAAGAATAAAATTGACAAGACTTTTAATGTGCTAAGTGGTTTGAAGTTGCAGCATTTTGCTGTGGTTCATTCCTAGTATCACTCCCAGTTTACTCTCTAGTATTTGGCAGTTGTTTTCATCACAGAGAATATGGAGATTATCACACAGGAGGAAAGTGTCCTTCTCCTGTGCTTAAGTTGTGTTAATCGTTACCCAGTGACGGGTCCATTACTGTTTGCAGACGGGAGAAAAATGGCATAAGAGCACAGGGATTTAAGGACATTTTCCTCTTGCAAGTGGTAATCTTCTGTAACTGAAATGGAGAGGAGTCGTAGCTCAGTGGCAGAGCACATGCTTTGTGTGCAGAGCAATCTAGGATTCCATGGTTAGTAAGAATCACAATTGGAAGTACTTATTTATGCCAGAGACCTTGGAGAACTGTAGCTGATCTGAGTAGACATACTGGACAAAGATGGCTAGATGAACAAATGGTCTAGGCTGGTATAAGGCAGCTTCTTGTGATTGTTGGGAAATTTCAGGAAGTAAAATTGGAATTAACAAACTATAAAGTGAAGACATATCTAGCTGTTAATATTCTATTACTTTCTTCTAATTTTTGGAATATTTAAAATAATACAGTATAAGAAACCTGTGTGATTATTTTAATTTTTTTCTAGGTGATGGGTTTTGGTCTCTATTTGATGGATGGAAATGTCAGTAATATCTACAAGCTAGATGCAAAGAAGAGAATCAACCTCAGTAAAATTGATAAATTTTTCAAGGTCAGTGTCCAGCATTTCTTTCATTTTTGACTGTTATAGTCCTTATGGTCAGGTACTGTCTAGAAATAATCACAATATATAAATGGTTTACATGCTAGGATCAAAAATGTTGTGAACTTTTTTAGATTTTAACACTGGCAGTGGGTTTTCAGTTGAACAGACATATATTTGAGGTACCTACTTGGTACCTACTAGAAGGAAGGGGGGTTGTTGTTGTTGTTGTTGTTGTTGTTATACCTTGTTTAACTCTTCCCAATTTCACCCTCCTCTCAATTCTGCCCTACTAATTTCCTGCAGCTGTTCAATGAGAAACTGTTAGAACACCTCTATATGTTCATGACAATGCATAATTCCTATTATCAAAACAACATAGAGGTATAAACCTTTGAACTTGCTTCCTTATGCTTCTCCCTTTAACAGTAGTTTAATCTGCACAATTTATTTTCAAATATGTGCACCAACTTGTGATACTAGTTTGCTATTACTGGCTTGTTACGAAAAGTCTTTTCCATTGCCAAGTGTAACTTAAGAACCACATTTCGGCTTTATTGCATCCCTATAGCTGCCCTCCCATCTGTTGCTCTTGAGATGTGACAGTGTAACTGTTCACTTACCATCTAAAAGATCATTATCATTTACTTGCTCTGTTTGTGGTAATACCCTTTGTTAATTAGTCTGGTCCAAGGGCCTGAACTTTGATGAGAACAGACTTCTTCCTTGCCATATATTGAAGCATTAGACTAGTTTTAATACTACCGGTAATTCTGCAATTCAGATATAAGCCTCTGAATGAGATCTATATGTTAGCATTTTGTGCAATGTTTTCCTCTTTTATGCAGGCTGCAGAGTGATGCTTGCATTTGACAAAAAAATGGTAGGGAAACTGATTTCTGTCAAGTCCAGATTCTGTTCAGATACAACATGAAAAACACTAAAGGTCTAAAGTCATCAGCATCACAGTTTCAGGCCATTGTGTTCCTGTCTGTTTAGTGCACTATGCAAATGAAAAGCATATTTTATATATATATGGGTTAGACTTTTGTCTTCTACTATCCACTATACAGAGTTTTTGTTATTAAAAGAGGGAGGGGGGAACCACCACAAGAGAAATTAATTTGTTAAAATATGGGTATTTTCTTTGGTATGTGCCTATCCATGTATTCCATACAGTTGAAAGATGCAGTCTTTGGTTACCCAGTTCATAATATGCCATTGGGATGGAACAAGAAGAGGTGAAAATGGAGCACATTGGAGATACAGATGTTCCAAACAAGTGAAATGAACACATGCTTCAAGAGAAAGTGTGAAATGGTGTAAATGTGTAAAAAGTCACATATTCTGATCTGAAACAAAGTTCAGTCTTGATCATAAATAATGATCTGTGAGAGTGGTGTCAAGTTCCTTTCCCTCAAAAGGGCCACTAAATCTGGCAATCATTGTGATTCCTTTGTTTTGTAAGATTTGTGCTTCTGTCAGGATCAGAAGTTTATTAATTTAATTTTCAGTTCCATTGCTGAGAGAGCTTTATTTATCAGTTTCTCCAGTATTCAGGGCAGTCTCACAGACTATGTGAAACTATCATGTATTTAAATATCTTAAGATATTTATGTAAACAGTTTGTCAACATGTTAGTCAAGAAAATGAATATATATTGTCAATTGATTGTTATAGTTGTTAATGAATTTCAGTTGTCCTTTCTGCAAGGTGCTCCTAATCCAATTTTTAGTGGATTCATGGAACTCCTGGGGGTTATTTTCCAGGAAAGGAAGGAATATTCAAGAATATTTGGAAAATGGTTGAAAAAATGTTTTCTCAAATGTCAGGAAATCATGAAAAGCAGAATCCTGGACTAATGAGAATATTTGCAGTCTAGAATTATTCTGTGCAAACAATTCATGTGTTTTGTTTGTTTTTTACAGGAAACAACATTTTCTCTATAGCAAATTATATTTATGCACATAAAATACAGCATTTTTAATGCAGAAAACAGAATTTTAATGTTGTACTTCATGTTTTGCCTTTCCTTTCTTTCTTTCTTTCTTTTCTTTTCTTTTTTTCTTTTTTATTTCTTTTCTTTCTTTTTCTTCTTTTTCTTTTTTTTTTCTTTTGCTGTCCCACTAAACATAGATTAGTCAGAGCTATTGTCTCTGTGTTGATATGGCAGTTCTTCACATATTTTCATCTTACAAGTCTTTGAGCATTCTGGAAATTATGTGCTTGCTGGACTTGAAGTTACCATGAACAGTCATTCATCATTTGCTGTCATATGATGATGAGGATTGGTTGTTTTTTGTTAATGTACTCCCAGTTCTTGAATTCTGCAAGTTTAAAAAATATTGTAGTGGAATATTTTATATTTGAATGCTCCCTATGACTTAGTACCATATTATCATATTGATGCATCTTCAGATAAAAATCATCACCACACTAAATTATAGTCAGCTTGTTGTGATATTACCAGGTCAAGAACTGTGTGAATATGGTTTTAATCTTCAATTAACTTATCTCTGTGGCCTTCTTTGTATTTATGTAGTGCATCTTGAAATTCTAGAGCACTGTTTCCTCACCCAAGTGTTGTTGGGACCACACTATTCCAGAAACCCAACCCACCCGCCCCATGGCTGAATAAGGCTGCCACTTCCACCTACTTGTATTGCTCTCTCAGACAAAGGGACCCTCTCTGCCTTATTTAAACCATCTTTTGTTTTTTCTTCCAGCAGCTGCAGGTGGTTCCTTTATTCGGCGATATGCAGATAGAGCTGGCCAGATACATTAAGACCAGTGCTCACTATGAGGAGAACAAATCCAAGTGAGTGCCTGCCATAATGTCTCTTGGCTTTGGTGTGTCCTGGTCAAGAGAGGAAGTTGCCAAGATCCTTGCAACTCTCCTGCTCTTGTGTGTGAGATCTGTGCATGGGTGCCTGTGAGCATGTGTCTGTATGATTATGTTACTGGGCATGGTTCCATATGGATGAGTGTGTTCATGTAGGCTGTGTGTGGATTTGTCATTTCTTATCTGTTCATAACTGTACCTTGATGACTCAGAGGGGGGACAGTCCAGGCGTATGCATAACAAAATGGTTTGCATATCCATTGAAATTAGTGGGCTGGATGTATCCACAGCTGTTCTCTTCTCACATAGATTACCCAGTCTTGTAGCACTCCCAAAACAGTTAAATGGAAGAAGTTAATTCAGGGAGAGAGAGAGAAATTCTTATGATTGGATTGGTCTAGTCTTTGGATATCTCAGATTCGTCAGACTATAACAAATGTCCCATGTTCTTTCAATTCACCCAGGCCAGAGTAGAGTAATAGAATTGGAAGGGGTCCCATGGGCCACTGAGTTCAGTCCCCTTTTCAATGCAAGATATTTTTCTGGTAGCTCTAAAAGTTGCTGTGAGGAAGGTGCCAGCCCAAACTTTTTAAAGCACAGAACCCCATCTGCTCATGTGCTGCTCAGTCCAAAATATTTGCCCTCCCTTCAAGCCTCTTCCTGAAAGGTACATTCAGAGATATTTCACAAAGAGGGCCATGCTAACTCTGCCCCTTCAGGAGCCTTTCACTTCACAACTGATACTCAGATTTTAAGCTCAGCGAAGCTTTGGCTCCCATGATGCAGCATTTATATTTCCTGGGAACTCTCATCAGGTCATGTTGTTCCTGACCTCTTGCCTCATATTACTTTCTTCCTATTTCTTGCTGTCTGCCACCTGTGGCTTGATACAGTTGGCCCTCCTTATCCACAGATTTTTTATCCACGAATTTGAGCATACACGGCTTGAAAATATTCCCCAAAAATAAAATTCCAAATAGCAAACCTTGATTTTCCATTTTATATATGGAACACCATTTTGTTGTGCCATTATATTTAATGGGACTTGAGCATACACAGATTTTGTTATCCACGGAGGGTCCTGGAGCCAAATCCCAGCAGATAACAAGGGCCCACTGTACTTCCATCTGTTTTGTCTTCCACCTTTTTTTCATTCTTCAGAACCTTACCCAATCCTTGTTGGTCTTGGGTGCAATGATACAAGACACTCATTCTGATCTGCTGACTCCGTTGCTAGCATTTTTTTTTTTTTTTAAAAAATGGATGTATGCCTTTGTGGGTACAAGGAAGTGACTGCAAGTTAGAATGTGTGCTAGTGATTTAAACTGAGAAAATGTACGTATATGTGACTGGCCACCAGTATCTCAATACCTGTGAGGATGTCTATACTTGCAAGAGTGTATGATAGGTTGATAGGTGTACATGAGGAGTGTGCTAATGTAACACCAGAAATATCTTTTGTAACTTTATAGGTGTGATAGGATATATTGTGAATATGTTTGTGAATGTTCATTGTCTGATCTTGCATGTGCACTCTCTTGTCTTGTGTGCTAATGACTGAATGTGGGTGTGAATGAAATATGCTGTGAATGTGAATGATGTGTGCCTGCTCTGGATAGTTTTTATCCACATTTTCCAATAGGATATAAAATCCTCCAGAGCATGGGCACAGCACTTTCTCTATCTGTTCAGTGTAGGGTGCTTTTTGGGAGAGTGCAAGGATGGAAGATATGGGGCCACACTGTAACACAGATGGTATCAAATAGCAGGCTTTTAGGGAGAACACCAGGTGAAATGCAGGGTGAACCATTTCAAACTACAGTATATTTCAAGGGAATTTATGTTAGGGATTAAAATTGGGGGAGAGGGAGCTCTGGAAGCAGAAGCTGAACACCACAGTACATATGCAAAATTGCTCTGCTGCCTTTGAGAATATAAGTCATCCCTCATGAAAGATCAATTTAAACAGATGTGCAAGTTAAGGGTTTATTTCATAATCTTCCACCTGAATTTATGCTTGTGAAAAAAGCATGGGTGTCCTCTTGCATTAGAATACATGCAGTAATCTTTACATAATTATGTTTCAAGTAGCTGTGCAAGTAGTCACATACATGTGTGAAATGTAATGCTGTTAAATTTGTTGCAAAGGGATATTCTGGTGGGATGTCAGAACACATGTCCAGTTTGCCCACCTGGTAGATATTTGATACCATCCTCAACTTTTTGTTACACCCCACAAACCCATGGTATTGTTCTGTGACATCTGTGAAGGGATCTTGAATACAGGCCATCTGTGTGAAAATTGTTATACGATACTCTTCAAGTGTAGATCAAGACCAGCACTGGGGGAAAAAAATGTTTTTTTGGACTACAGTTCCCAGAATCCTTAGTCAGAATGCTGGCTGGGGATTCTAGGAGTTCTAGTTAAAAAAGGTAACCTTTCCACATTCTGAAGATGATGACTCAAGATGTCAGTGGTCACAGGAGAATATCTATTACAGTAAGTTATCACTCTTACAGACAATCTAGTTCCAGTGTAAGCTGCTGAAGAAATGGCAGTGTTCATTGAGTGTATAGCTATTTAATTTTCTAAGCTGGCAATGTGTCTAAAATAAGGGTAAGAATCATGTGGCCCTCCAGGTGTTATCAGACTGCAATTCCCAGGAGCCAGTGGTGAAGAATGCTGAGAGTTGCTGTCCTGTGAGAGTAACACAATTCTCACCCTTGTCTCTAATAGTATCAGCAGGAGGTTTCACTCACTAGCATGGATATTTGTTTTTCAATAATCATACCCATATTTTATTTCATATAGGCAAAGTCTATTAAAATCCTAACCTGGCTAGTTCCACAAAATATGGGAAGGTCTTCTTATAGAAATTGTTTAACATTTTTTGTGTGTTTAATCTCATTTCTAATATCTCCAGTGCCATCCCAGTTGTCAAAACGCGAGATATTTCTTCCTGTTGTCCTCACTTACTAACAATTACTTTCTCATTCAGTTTCCAAACAGGGCAGCATGGCCCCTGCAGCTCTCTCCTTCCCTGGAGAAGAGATTTTGGACATTAACTGATTGCACGACTGTGTTCCTATGTTCCTGCACTTTCATGTCCTTTCCTTTCTTCTCCCTTATTCATTCCACCCTTGTGCTGAGATACAATTAATTATATTTTTCTTGTGTGGCCTTTTTAACTCTGTACAGTAGACTAGATTATATGTGGCAGGCTCAAATCTTTGATCATGCCTGTTATCCTGCTGATTCCTTTGGGGAAAACTGAACACTGAAAGGGTAAGAGTGAAGTATTGGGATTGTGGGACTTCTGGAAATGTATTTAGATATTGTTATTGTCAGCATAGTCAACAGAAATGTACCAAGGAGAACTAGTTCAGATTCCAATGACGAATAATTTGTAACTGTGGATCGAAAAGGAACATGAATGGCTAGATGCAGATGTCACATAGAATCATAGACTTGGAAGAGACCACAAGGGCCATCCAGTCCAATCCCCTGCCATGCAGGAACTCTCAATCAAAGCATCCCCGACAGATGGCCATCCAGCCTCTGTTCAAAGACTTCTAAGGAAGGAGACTCCACCACACTCCGAGGGAGTGTGTTCCACTGTCAAACAGCCCTTACTGTCAGGAAGTTCCTCCTAATGTTGAAGTGTAATCTCTTTTCCTGCAATTTGCATCCATTGTTCCGGGTCCTGTTCTCTGGTGCAGCAGAAAACAAGCATAAAACTGTTGGCTTTGAGTGATTCTTAAAACACAAACCATGTTTTTAAATCAGCTAGTAGTCCAGGATCAAGAAATTGGTGATTAATTGACAAATCATAGAAAAGAAAATGTTCCTTACCCACTTTTAGTCCTACTCATGCCTTCTTTTTACGATAGATGCTAAAGACTAGTCTTCATTTCCATCAGCATTTGCTTTCCAGGTTGCAGCTTAGTCTGCTGCCTATAACATTGCTGTTAGTCAAGTTTCCTCATGATTGCAAGGTAAGTGCATTATAGGTATATAGAGATGGTATAAAAGTTAAGGACATCATAGGGATGTCCATAGGAAATTATTGCTAGCATCATATCAGTTGGACCTGTCCCTACCAACACAGTTCAATAATTGGGTGCAGTAACAAGTAAAAGCACACTTGTAGAGCACCATGTTTGTAGAATGACTGAAGTATTTGAAGTAGTAACTGTTGTTTTGCTATAATGAGTATAAACCTAAAAGCACTGGTTTTCTGTCCAGGTGGACATGCACTCAGAGCAGCATCAGTCCCCAGTACAACATCTGTGAACAGATGGTACAGATCCGAGATGACCATATCCGCTTTATCTCTGAACTTGCTCGCTACAGCAACAGTGAGGTAAGCATTCATGGAAAGAAAAGCAGGCTCTTCCTGGTACAGCGTACAAAGTGAAAGGAACATTTGGATGTGGATTTTGGGGGGGGGGGGGGGGGAGGAGTCAGATTGGCCATGAAATTAATACTGATAATCTTCTTCTCAGAATAATTTTGCATATAATTACTGCTGCTGCTGTAAACCAGAATTGGTTAATCCAGTTTTGCTTACTGTGAATGGCAACAGTTATCCAAGTACTTGGGCACAAGCTGATCATTACCAGTATTGCTGTGATCTTTTTAGATGTATATAGCTAAGTTTCAACCTGGGACTTCCTGTGTTCAAAGCAATGTATCTCTCTCTTACTTCTATGCCATGGACCTCTCATGAGCATCTCCTTCTGCCAACCTTGTTTATTTCTATTTTTCATTCTACCACTTCTACTGTTTGCATTCTACAGATTTACCCAGCATGTTATTTTTAATCATTTTATGCATACTTCTAATACAATGAATGTAAGCTAAATGATAAAAGAAAACCTGGTAATGATCAAGAAGGTGTTTAACTGGTATGATTAACATACCAGCAAAATAGGTACTGTATTCCATTAAGTGTTTGCAGCTCTTGCTGGCTATAAAAAAGTGAAAAATAAACGCATGCAACATGAATGGCAAGTTTATTGCAAAAATACCTAGAGTCATATGCACTGTAGTCTTGGAAATGGTTTCTTGGCCATATTGTTAACTTCTGTGAATACACTGTCCCAAAACTTCTTTGCCAGAGACATAAAACAAGTTCAGCTCAGGTCCTTTGGCATTTATTTTATCTTATTTTTATTTATTCAATTCAAGGTGCATCTTGATTGTAGACCAGTGATTCACAAACTTTGGTCTTCCAGACATTTTTCACTTCAGCTTCCAGAATTCCTTACTGTTGGCCAAGTTGGCTGGGGCTTTTGGGAGCTGAAGTCCAAATCAGCTGGAGAACCAAAGTATGAGAATGATTAATGTAGATTCTGTTCAGCTGGAAGGAGAGAAGGGACAAGTGTGCCAGTTGTACACTTATTCATTGCCATTTTGTCACCCTCCTTACCTCCTCGGTAATCTTAAATGCCCTTTGTGTCTATGTAGGATATTGATGTAAAGACTATTTATAGATTTTCTCATCCTTGAAGAAAAACGGTGCCTGGTTAAAATAAATGGATTACTTCTGCAAGATTTTTTTCACATTTCAGGATATTTTGTGAAACTTACTTTGGAATAAGACATGCACTAATTTCCATAGAAAAGACTGTTTTGCACAAAAAAAATCGTGTTTTGCCCAAATGTAGTTTTCACAAGAGACTTCCAAAATGTGAAAAAAATAGTAGAAAATGTGCAGAGAAAAAAATGTTGAAAATCTTCCTTGTGTTGTGTGAGAACAAAATAAGCAACAATTTATGCCCCTAGTGTAGGTTCTTTGTACATGTTAAAAACTTTCCCAGGGTACTACATTGCAAGAAAGGCATATAAAGATATAGAAGCTTCTGCAGTTAAGACATTCACTTGGGATATGACTGCATGGGCCATATAACATGGCCTCCCAGCAATCAGCCCAGACAATGCTGGATCCAATCTCCAGTTTAAGTGCAAAGCTACATGGATGATGTACAGCCAGGGTATACCTTCCTTAATTTTTTTTTAAAAAGTCACTTCTCCACAGTGATACCAGGCAGCTATTTACTGCATCTTGATGTGTTGCTGGCCCCTGCTGGTGCAAGCTGCTCCCTCTGGGGTCAGAACAAGGCATCCAGCTGTGTAATTGCTGGATGCCTTGTTCTGACCTCAGAGGGAGTTACCCATGGTGGCAGCAATGGGCAGCACAGCAGGACATGCATACGAAGAGCTGTTCAGCATCATTCTTGAGTGCCCCAGATAATGGAGTAATGTTGGGGCAGCTTTGTGCCCGGAATACTTTGAGCTACTCCAGGAGTATTCTGGCCCATGCAGACACCACCTTGGTCTGAAAATGGAAGATGACAAGGTGGAAAAGGAGATAGAGATCACAGCTTGCACACTTATACCCTATCCTTCCATGAATGTAGGTGGTGGCAGAGATGGGGGGGGGCTACCGAAAACAAATACTTATCTCAAACACTTGGGAAATTATTCATTCAACAGTTTATATAATTTGTATCATGCTTTTTAAAACTTAAAAGCCAGTTATTAGTCAGTTGTCCTATTTGATTGAAGAATGTTTCTCCATGGTCCTTAATATCAGCCACAGATGTACAGCATTTGTCCAAAATAATGTTCTAAAAATAACTCAATCACTTTTGTTTTTTATTGTGAGTGCCTTTAAGCTTAATAAAATAGAAAATATTCTAAAGAGGCTGCTAAAGATCCTTGTGCTTTTCCCCACCATTTCGCAGCAGTGTGGAAGCTGGACTACTGAAAAGATTTTTGATCCTATGTAGATCGGAGGGGATAATCAAGATTTAATTGATTAAAAAACATGCATATCTATATATTCTGTCTCCATCCAGCAAGACCCTGCCTGTCAATATTGTAAGATCCTGTCTGAACACAGAAGCAAAGTAGTGTTGGGCCTGATTAATACTTAGGAGATTTTCAGGGAATATCAGGTGGTGTAGGCTATATTCAGAGGGAGGCAATAGCAGACCACCCCTGAATAACTCATACCAAGAAAAACACAAACCTATGATAAGGTTGCCATAAATCAGAGCCAGTTTGAAGGCACATAACAACAAATCCATATGCTTCATAGTAAAGTCTTCAGTTGGGAAATCTGCGGCTCGACAGATGGGCAGGAAGAGGTGGTGAGACACCACCCTTTTCTACTCTGGATTGTTGCTGTGGCAACCGCACGCCACAGCAATGATCAGCTGCCTCTTGGGAGCAAAAAAAAAAAAAAAAAAAGCTGCTGAAAGCAGCTTCCTGGAGGGGTGCCACAATGGTGTTTGCGAGCCATGATGATTCCCCTTCCGTGGATTGCTCCAACACCTGTGCATCATCATGACACACGTGCGGCAAAGGTAAGGCTGGGCGCATGTGGATGCCCAGCCCTATCTAGCCCTACTTTCAGCCCCAGGCCAGCACAAAGTGTTGGTCTGTTTGTGGCCCTAGTCCATCCATTACTTTATGTCTGTAATATCTTCATCATGTGTAGGTTTTTTGTTTTTACATACACAAAAATTAATTCCTTCTTGCTCTTTATTTTTTAAAGATCTTGTCTGAAACAGGAAATTAAGTTTGGGGAGTAATGTCATCTTGACAGTTATACTCTTTGCATCTTATCCCAACCATGTCTCAGCTTTTCTGATATCCCTTCATTATCTTCTTTCTTTTCAGTGTGGTCAGTTTGTTAGCTATTGACATTTTCTTGCTGTGATATGAATCGTTGTGGAAACAGTTGCATTTAATGTGAGAGAACATAAGCAAATGTAATACTGTGTCCTTCAGAGGGATAGCTGTTTGTATTGCTTTTCCAGGTTGTGACTGGCTCTGGCCTGGACAGCCAGAAATCAGATGAAGAATACAGAGAGCTTTTTGACCTGGCTTTACGGGGACTTCAGCTTTTGTCCAAGTGGAGTGCACATGTTATGGAAGTGGTAGGTATAGGTATTGACCATCCCCATTGTCTTAGATTTGTTTTGATTGACACCAGGCTTAATGGCTTACCATAAATGAAGATTGCTTGTTTATTTGTTTATAATCCACATTTCTCCCAAAACTCAAGCTGGTTCTTTTGTTGAGAAATACATGTATAAGACAAAAGTTCTGTGTACAGTGGAAGATTAAGTGGTCTCTGAATGAGTGAAATAGTTTTCTCAAATAACAAGAGCAAGTGGCTAGATTGATTTTGGTTTTTGGTTTTTCTGCATAGTATTCTTGGAAACTGGTCCATCCCACTGATAAGTTTTGTAACAAAGATTGTCCCGGCACTGCTGAGGAATATGAGAGAGCCACGCGGTATAATTATACCAGTGAGGAAAAATTTGCCTTTGTTGAGGTGAGTTATTATGTTGGCTTTTTCCGTTCAAAACAGCATTTCTTTTAAAAGATGTTTGAAGTATCAATTTGGGAAAACTAAGACTACCCCTTCTTGTTGTTATTTTCCAAAAGGAAGTGGCATACTGATGGTGCAGATAAAAGTACAATTGTCCCAAACACAGTCTAGGTAACCAGCCAAAGGCTGATTGCTACACAACTGATAGTCTGCAGCTAAAGAGGAAGCACAGTCACAGAGTAGCTTACAATTCAGCACTTACTTTGATTTTGTAAATACAAGCCTTAAGTCTCAAACAGAGTTGAGCAATGTCCAAGTCAGGTAAACAGCGTCCAGAATCAACAAACCCAGTCCAGGTGAGGTACATGGCATCTGGTATCAACAACACATTCCAGGTCAACCACAGAGTTCAAGAACATGACAGGGACTCCAGCAGCATGGGATTTAGATGCCGCGTGCTGCAGGAACGTGAAAAAGTCATGGCAGAAAAAGCAGCTTTTTTCTGTTTTTGCTGCTTCTTTTTGTGCCAGAAAAAAGCTGGATCAGGACCATGGTGTGTGGTTGCTGTAGCCCCAATTCGGTGATCAAAGGGGTGGCTTCAAGCTGCCCCTTTAGGGCCATCTGTTTCGGCACTTACATCTCATAATCAGCTCTAGCCAACATAGGCAATGGTAAGAAATTTTGCAGTCCAACAACATCCATGAGGCCTCAGTTATCCACCTCTGCATTACACATGCCCTTTTTAGTCTGATTCATCAGTGCTGTTATATTCTTGTGTTACCATATTTTTGCTTTGGTTAAGGCAGAAACAATGTTCACTTTCCTCCCAGGTTCCCTTACTTCCAGAATAAAAGCTGGGAGTAACATTAGTTCAAAATCTGTCAGATCATGGAATGCTATTATCACTACAAAAATTACACACACACACACACACTTATGTAAACTACTGTCTGGTTTTTCTTAGAATAATGTCATATGGAAAATCAACTTTGAAAGTGATTAGAGTTTTCCAAAGCAGTCAGTGATATGGCCTGGGGGCCAGTTCATCAGAAGATAAAAAGTAGAGTGGGTCAGTGATATTGCCTGGGGGCCAGTTCATCAGAAGATAAAAAGTAGAGTGGGAATGGCCACTGCACTTGTACCTTCTGAGTGGTTCTTTGGACTTTGTCTTATATGTCCAGAATTATTATTAAAAAAAAGAAGAAGTCGTGCTTACAGCAGTTTTAATTTTGATTAATGGCATTTTAATATGAGGATAAATGCTATCAATTAACATGTTTGGGAAAATTCTGAGTAAGAGTTCAACAAGACCAAGTTGAATGAATAAAAACAAATCACTAGGAGCCAACTGGGTACTTAAGCTGGGTCCCATTGCTTCCGTAGAGTCAGAATCAGCTTCTCTCCTGACGTTCCCATTATACCCTAAAAACTTGCTCTGGAGGGTTTTCCAGAAGTGCTATCAATCTAAGTACCTAGTTCAATCTTGGATAGTATTGCCTGAATATTTTTATTGTTTTGCATAAGTCAATTTTACCAAACTTCATGTGTAATTTAAAATCATGGAATATGTTTACCAAAATTTTTTGAAATGACTAAACAATTTGAACTTACATTTTTCTTCCACAATGGAATACCATGTTTTTGGCAAGGCCTAACAAATAATATTGGCAGGCAACTGTAAAACAAACAAACTACCTGAGAGGAAAATGTGTACTTTATTTACTATAGGAGGGAATAATAAATATTCCCATACTGTTTTTAATTCTTCAGGTGATTGCTATGATAAAAGGTCTCCAAGTGCTTATGGGTCGCATGGAGAGTGTCTTCAACCAGGCCATCAGGAACACAATCTATGCTGCTCTTCAAGATTTTGCTCAGGTGACACTAAGAGAGCCACTGAGGCAAGCTGTGAGGAAAAAGAAGAATGTCCTCATCAGGTGAGACTGGCCTTCAAGCAAAACCTCCCAGTGTGTTCCACACTCCCCCACCCCCAGTTGCAATATCTGCATATTATACGTTTGCATTCAAATGCTCCACATCTTTGGTTTGTGCCCTGGGGATTCATATGAAGTGCCAGAGTCACATTTTGCCCACCTCTGTTGTGTAAGGTCTTTCCTTTTTTCACTTATACAACTAAATTTAAATTAAAGGAAAAACACAATTAAAAACTACAGTGGTCCCCCAGGTTATGAAAGTAATCCGTTCCGGATTACCTTTCGTAACCTGGAAATCTTCGTTTCCCGGGGGACCGCTTTAAGGGACGGGTTTTTCCCTTTTGTACCCCGGGGTTTCCTTCGGATCCCGAGGGCTGTTTTGCAGTCCCGCCGGTTTCGGCTTCCGGGGATTTCGTTCCCCGGGGGCTTCATATCCCAGGGGACCACTGTATTAAAAATGTAATCTAGAAACACAATCTAGAAACTAAAAAAAGTCAAGCACACAACTAGTAACAATCCCATCTCCAGCATCTAGACAACAGCTGGACAACAACATCTTCAGTCACTGGGCTTGTAACAATACCCATCTCCAGCACCTGGACAATTGCCAAAAGTTTACCACATTTAAAAAAAAAAGGTTTTTAGCTTCATATGCTTTTGACTGTCCAGAATAAACATGGATCCATTTACCTGATTTTTTTGTTTTTCTGTAATACCTGGTTCTATGGCCAAAATGACATGCCTGTGTCCATTTGGAAGTTATAATGCAGAAATATTACTATAAATCATTGATCTGCGCCAACGAAAGGTGCCCGCAGCGTCTGTTCTCCTGCTTCAATACACTGCTAAAACCTTCCCCTGTCTTCTCATCGTTTTCCTCAACTGACTTCACCAACTACTTCCTCACAAAAGTCACCACTATTCGATCTGAAATTGTTCCTCCTGATTTGCCCCCTACCACCAATCTCCTGGTACCTTCTACTAATAAACTCTCTGTGTTTCCACCTGTATCTTTGGATGAACTCTCTACACTGCTAAATTCTTCCAAACCTACAACTTGTTCTCTTGATCCTATCCCCTCCCATCTTCTAATCTCTATAACCCCTTCTTTTCTGCCCTCACTCCTCTGTATCTTTAATCTCTCTCTCTCTTCGGGCTCCTTCCCTTCGGATTTCAAACATGCTCTCGTTTCCCCAATTCTGAAGAAACCCTCTCTCAACCCCTCTTCTCTGTCTACCTACCATCCGATCTCTCTTCTTCCTTTTCTCTCTAAGATTCTGGAATGGGTAGTTTATTCTCACTGTCTTGAGTTTCTCGAAGCCAATTCCATCCTGGACCCGTTTCAGTCTGGTTTCCGCCTACGGCACTCTACAGAGACAGCCCTCACCAAAATCTCAAATGATCTCTTGCAGGCCAAGGAGAATGGCTTCTACTCTATTTTCATTCTTCTAGATCTGTCTGCAGCCTTCGACACCGTGGACCACTGTCTCTTGCTTGACTTACTTTCTGACCTCGGGTTCTCTGTTCTCAACTGGTTTAAATCTTACTTGTCAGACCGATCCTTTGCCGTGGTCACAGGTGGTCAGACTTCCTCCTCTGTCCCCTTATCTGTTGGAGTTGCTCAGGGCTCTGTCTTGGGTCCCCTTCTGTTCTCTCTATACACACTGTCCCTTGGTAAACTCATCAGCTCTTTTGGCTTCTACTATCATCTGTATGCTGATGACATCAACTCCTGACCTTTCAACCCCTGACCTTTCGCCAGGGCTTGAATAGCAAGTCTCCTCTTGTCTGGCTGCCATCTCTCAGTGGATGTGGCATCGGCGCTTGAAGCTCAACATGTCTAAGACAGAGCTTCTCGTCTTCCCACCTAAGCCCACCCTTCAATACTCCTTTTCTGTTTCTGTTGACGGCATTTCTATTCAACCGGTTCAGCAAGCCCACAATCTTGGCTTCATTTTTTATTCCTCTCTGTTGTTTACTCCCCAGATTCAGGTCACTGCCAAGACCTGTAGATTCTCTCTTTACACCATTGCTAAAATTCGTCCTTTCCTCTCAGCCTCCACCGCCAAGACTCTGGTCCATGCCCTAGTGGTATCGCGACTAGATTATTGTAACCTTCTTCTGACAGGGCTTCCTCTCTCTCATCTTCATCCTTTAATCTCTGTCCAGAACTCAGCTGCACGTATTATCACATCTGCTCGCCGCTTTGACCATGTTTCTCCTCTTTTATCCTCCCTTCATTGGCTCCCCTTCCCCTTCCACATCCAGTACAAGCTTTTGTTGTTGACTTTCAAAGCCCTCCACAGACTGGCCCCTCCTTACTTGTCTGAACTTCTTTCTCCTCACACTCCTTCTCGTACCCTCCGTTCTGGTAGTCAAGGTCTCCTGTCCCAGCCGACAATTTCCACTGCCCTGTCCCAGATTCATCCCTTCTCACTTGCTGCCCCTCTCTCCTGGAACCTTCTTCCCCCACATATATGCCTCATCACTTCTCTAACCAGATTCAAAATCAAGTTAAAGACTATATTGTTTAGGGAAGCATTCCCAGGATTGTGCCATCTGCCCCAGGATGCCTCCTTCTAACTATGTATTAAGAAGCTGTGCCCTCCCTCCAGTCCATCTGCCTTGGTCCTGGCCCCAGAGGGAGAGAAGAACCACTGGACCTCACCCCCCTTTCCCATCACCTTCCCCTCTTCCTTTTGTGTTGTCTCTTTTAGACTGTAAGCCTGAGGGCAGGGATCCGTCTAATTTAAGATTGTATGTACAGCACTGTGTAAATTTACAGCACTATATAAATAAAGGATAATAATAATAATAATAATAATAATAATAATAATTATAGCTCATCCAAAGGGCACTCTATTTACATTCAGAAAATCCTTGGTTCAGTCCTTGGCACTGGCAGGCCCAGGCAAACAGAGGTGCTCACCTTGCATTTTAGGACAATCGCCCCCCCCCCCCCCCCGCTTGGACCACAGGTACCTTTGTGCCCTGGCACCTCCAGCTAAGAAAATACTAAGGCTGGAAGCACGGTACTTGTAAACTCTGGGTCACTGCTGAAATAGCATGATGATGAAATGAGAGAAAAGAAATGGAGGAAGAGAGACACCTGGAGAGGCACAAGGAGGGAATCACTTGAGAGTAAAACCACTCAGAGTTGCACAGAGGTAATAGAAAAGGAGGAAAGGAAGAAAGAGAGTGACCAGGCAGAAAGACACACTCTTTCTCCAGGTGTCTCTCTTCCTCCATTTCTTTTCTGTCATTTCATCATCATGCTTGTACATCTACTCTTTCCCCCTCTGTTGATGCACAGGCTTGGATACTTATCCCATCATGTGGTTCAGTGTCTTGAACTTTCTCCTCTTGCTATTCCCCCTTCCTTTTCTTGGTTGCCCATTGCACTTGCCACCACAGTGGCTACCTAATTCAAAGTAAAAAACTCTGTCAAGGATTGTGGACGGTAAACCAGTGCTCTAAACAACAGTGTGGTGTAGTGGTCTGAGAGTTGGGCTATAATTCTGCAGATCAGGGTTCAGTTCCCAGATCAGCCATGGGAACCCACAGGGTGACCTTAGGCAAGTAACAAGCTCTCAACCCCAGGGGAGGGCAATGACAAACCTCATCTTAACAAATCTTACCAAGAAAACCTTTTGATAGGTTTGATTTAGAGTTGCTATTAGTTGGAAATGACTGGAAGGCATACAACAACAACATTAAAAATAAAAAATTGTCACCATATTGCTTCCCTGAAAAATGGCATCATTTACCCATTTTGTTGGGTAAAAAGGTATGTTACATTTGGACTTTTTGCTTTTTTGCCTGTTTGTTTTGGGAAAACAGAAGTTAATGTAACATAAATTTATTGGTTCTAATATGTGAATAGGTCAGACTGCAGAAGCAGTGACAATGCTGATTTAATCTAGTTAGTGTCTTGGCGAAAGCCTATCCAATTCCAATTTCATTCCTTTTTTTAGTGTCCTTCAGGCAATTAGAAAGACAATCTGTGACTGGGAAGGAGGACGTGAGCCTCCAAATGACCCTTGTCTGAGAGGAGAAAAAGACCCTAAAGGTGGTTTTGATATCAAGGTCCCAAGGAGAGCTGTAGGTCCTTCAAGCACACAGGTATGTATTTCTTTCCCTGCTTGGAACAGCTTGGAATACAGATTTGTACTCTGATTTATTTTAATCCCTTTCACACCAGTATTATTGTAATTCATGCACTAGTTGCAAAAAATACAAACAGTTGGGCCCTAGAGCAGATCAAGCAGAAATCTCCCTGGAAGCCAAGATGACAAAACTGAGGCTGTCATACTTTGGACACATCATAAAAAGGCACTTCATTGGGGGGGGGGGAACCGCAATAATGCTAGGAAAGGTGGAGGGAAGTAGAAAAAGAGGAAGGCTGCTGCTAGATGGAGGGACTCCATTAAGGAAGTCACGGGTATGAGTTTACAGGAAATAAGCAGAATAGTGGAAGACATGGAATCTTGGAGATGCCTCATTTACTGGGTCACTATGAGTCGGGATCGACTCAAGAGCAGTTAACAACAAGAATGAAGTTGTCCACGAAGAGCCTCATTCCTCATATCAAAGAAATGATCAGTGCTGTTAACTCAGCCAGTGTTGCTTGTAACTTAATTGAGTTGGTGATCTGCTTAGACTTGATAGGTAACTGGTATAGTCAAAACCCAACAGCACTAAAAAAAAAAATTGTATTAGTGTGTATCTGCTAGTACCATTGGATATTATTCCCTTCCCTCTAACCAACAGCCCCCTCTACTCCCCAAAAACCTAATGTTTGAGGATGAACAATCAGGAAGGGTGAAGGGCCTCCCTCTTATTTCCACTGAAAAAAGGAATTACAAGGGGGTATCCAAAAGTTTTAATGATCACCTTTTTAAAAAATTGACAGAAAGTTTGTTTTGATTTGTAGTTGTTAACTTATCTCTATGTAGTCACTATCTAGATTTATACATTTTTCCCAGCGTATCTTGACTCTCTGAATACCTGATATTGTAGAAGTCTGCAGATGGCGCCTTACAAGGGGGTATCGTAAATAATTATCACCCGGAATTTATTATGGCATATTGATGAAATGTTGCCAGTGTCATCATTCGTCCCTAAGTGCACGTTGCTGAGAAAAGTAGCTCATTGTGTCCTTTATTTTTATGACTGGCTGTGCCAGAAGTGACTAAAGTGTAAAATCCTCATCAGGTGCAATCTGCAGGCTTCTACAATATCAGATATTCGGAGGGTCAAGATATGCTGGGGAAAAATGTATAAATCAAAATAGTGACTACATAGAGATAAGTTAACAACTACAATCAAAAGAGATGTAAATTTTCATAGGGCGGAATGAACAAATTTACATTTTTTTCTCTCTGCTGTGAGAGTGTCCTTTAAAAGTGTGAAGTTTATTGAGGTCTATTTGATGTTCTGAATTTATTCTGTAAAGCACTGAAAGGCATTTTAGAAAGAAAATGTTATTTTCTACATGGAAAATTCTGCATGGCAGGGGGTTGGACTGAATGGCCCTTGTGGTCTCTTCCAACCCTATAATTGTATGATTCTATTCTATGGCCTGATCTAGATTGGCAAAAAGAAGTGTGTTCATGGCTGCATGAAAGTCTAGCCTTTAGATGAGAAAAAGGGAAAGTGTGCCATGAAAACGCTTTTTTTTTTTTTTTTTTTTTTTTTTTTGCATTTTAGGGGAGAAGAAGTGCCTTTAAAAAGGTGCTGGTTTTCCCAGCTTCTTTTTTTAAAAACTGGGGAACAGCGCAGCTCCATCTAAAGGCTGTGGTGCAGCTGCTAAGCATTAAGGAAAAGGCAACTTCATGTCACACTTTCCTGCCAATCTAGAAAGCCCCTATAATTATAAGTTTTTTGTACAGGAGGAACCTTGCTTTCTGTGCAGAAAATAGCATTTTCAATACAAAACCCCCACTCCTCCCCACTTGAAATAAGTTCCAAAAATTGCAAAAGATCTCATTCTTCTAGCATTCTCATTAGCATCTTTCAAGAAAACCCTTTTATTTTAAAACTATCTTTTGAGTATTGTTGAATATTCTTTCTATCCCCACTTTAGGTAAGGTGAAAATTCTAAATCTGATTGATAGTCCAAACTGAAACAGACTCATAGCTCGATCTAGATGGGCACTAAAGAGCATCCGCACGCTCACGAAGCCTAACCTGTAATGGCAGCGGTGCTATTCCCTAATGCCATTTAGACGGCGTTCATAATGGTGCCACCACAGCTGCGCAGTAGCGGCAGTGGAAAGGCGCCAAATAGCACCTTTTCCAGAAATCACGCCGCAACTGCGGCACAAAGAAGGAGCACAGTTTCTCCGCTCCTTTGTTGTGGCACAACTGTGCTGCAGCATCTAGCTGCTGCGGCGCAGTTGCACCACAAATAAAGGTGGCTACAGACCGCCCTTTCTGGGTGGTCTGTAAAGCCCAATAGAGTCAATGGTATTTTTCTGTAAATCCATTGATTCAATGGGTCTATTCTAGTTCGAACTCTTGGACTTGCCCACATAGAATGATGTTTTTGTAAAGGCTATAGTAACAACAATTAATGTCTCCCTACAGCTTTACATGGTGAGAACTATGCTGGAATCCCTCATTGCAGATAAGAGTGGCTCAAAGAAGACTCTCAGGAGCAGTCTGGATGGGCCCATAGTGCTGGCCATTGAAGAGTTCCACAAGCAGTCCTTTTTCTTCACTCACCTTCTCAATATAAGTGGTAAGTAATAATACAGGCAATTCTCATATGAGCACACATTTGATCTGATTCATAAGAATAGCAGAATCTGGCCCAAACCACTCCATTTTTATAGTTTATTTTTAGATCTAATTTTTTTAAAATCTGGCTTATTTTTAGATCAGGAGTAATTGCTGGCATGCATGTTCTAACTGGTTGTTGAATAAACTGTCATCATAGTATTGTAGGAAATGCATCCATAAATATTTTACAGATAAATTGTATAGCATTTTGTATATTCTGGGTTTTTTTTTTAATCTTGATACTTTTTATTTCTGTTTAGCAATTTTTAAAAAGTTCAAATTGAAAAATGGCCAATATGTGAAATATACTCTTTTCATTAGCATTAAATCTTTGTTGTTCATGGTTGTGGGGAAATGCTTTGGGTTTTCAGAAGCCCTCCAGCAGTGCTGTGATCTGTCCCAGCTTTGGTTCCGAGAATTTTTTTTGGAGTTGACTATGGGTCGTCGAATTCAGTTTCCTATTGAGATGTCTATGCCTTGGATTCTCACAGATCACATCCTGGAAACCAAAGAACCTTCTATGATGGAGTAAGAGCTCAAAGATTATTTTTATTCCTATAAATACACAGGGTCATTTCATAGATAGAGGCGCTGATCATTGTCAGTTTGCCATTCTGTGCCACTACAGACTCCCATTGGCAAGACTTTGGGATTTCTATTCTTCTTGAATAGAAGAATGAGAAAGGAGTTCTAGACACCTCATCAAGAGAATGGTCAGCTGCCATGAAATTTTGGTGGATAGTGGGATACTGGGGTTTTTATTTATACAATCTGCCCTCTTATATCCACAGATTCTGCATCCATGTATTCAACCATCCATGGGTTGCAACCTCACCCCCCTCCAAAAAAAAAATCCCAAAAGAAATCCTTGATTTTTTCAGTTTACATAAGGACACCATTTTACTACACCACTGTATATAATGGGACTTGATCATCCATATGTTTTGGTATCCATGGGGTTGTAGGGTAGTGTTCTGGAACCTATCCCAGTGGATACCAAGAGTCCACTGTATTTATAATGTTGTGTTTTATTGTCTTCATCTCTCACTTTATATGTTTGATGTTCCTCCATTTGGTGGAATGGGCACTGGTGATAAATTTTTTGCATAAACTACCCCCCCTCAAAAAAAAGTTGGGGAAAATCATTTGTTGTTGCTGTTGTTTGCCTTCAAGTAATTTCTGACTTATGATGACTCTGTGGTGAACCGAACACAAGTTTCTGTCAGAGTTAGTGTGGCTTGCCTGAGATCACCCAGTGGGGCTTCCATGGCTGAGCAGGAATTCAAACTCTTGTCCCCAGAGTTGTAGCCCAAGTCTCACCGATACACAAATGCTTTTAAGTACATGAAAGTGACTGCTTCCACTTTAAAACAGAGAGCCCAGGACACATGACTTATGGGCTTAAGCATGTCCAACTCTGTGGTGAATTTAAGCCATAGTAGTGATGCTCCATTTTTATTGTCTTTCAATATTGTAATTATTAATTGATAACAGATTTTTAATTATAATGCCCTAGGGTTTATTTAGAGAGCCAGCGTGGTATAGTAGTTTGAGAGACCAGGAGACTCTGGAGACCAGACTTTAATTCCCTGCTTAGCCATAGAAACTCAGTGGATGACCTTGGATAAGTCACATGCTCTCAACCCCAGAAAACCCTTAGGATCACCATAATTTGGAAATAAAAACTTGAAGACATGCAACAAGGATTACAATGACAAGGATTTATTTATGAGTAAAGGTCAAGTTTATACATGATTTTTTTAAAAAAAATAAATTTTAAATTTTAAAAAGATGCCCACTCCACCTGAACTTTATGTTAACATTCATGGATTTCTTTCTTTGCAGGTATGTGCTGTATCCATTGGACCTCTACAATGACAGCGCATATTATGCTTTGACCAAGTTTAAAAAGCAATTTCTCTATGATGAAATTGAAGCAGAAGTGAGTTTCTTTCCCCTTTCTTCAGTAATAATTTGTTTTAGGAATTTTATGATAAGCTTATCCTCAGTCATGCATGTTTATTCTTTAGTTCATTTTTTGTCTTTGTTCTTCTACCAGGTGAACTTGTGTTTCGATCAGTTTGTGTACAAACTGGCAGACCAAATCTTTGCTTACTATAAAGCAATGGCTGGCAGGTATGAGACTTCTGTTGAATTTTGGTCCCCTTGTCAAAGCATGTTTTTTTAGTCAATCTCAGGACTACTTTGCATCAGCTGTTGTGTATTTTTGTAAGAAATGATTAGTTATTTATATGAGTATAAAGCAAAGCAGACAGTGCTAAATCAGCATAGATTCACACACATCTAAGAAAAGTTGTTGTTGTTGTGGTGTGGTTGTTTGTTTTGGAATACAACTCTCTGAATCCCCCAGTGAGCAGATGGATGCTATCTAGGGAACTCTGGGAATGGTTGTCTAGAGAAATAACTTTTCTAAGCTCTGATTTCACACTCATTGCAGGATCTGCACCTATCTTTATTCATGTGTCTCAGAATGACAGTATTACATATTAATCTCACATAAAATTATAATGATTTCTCCATGTATAAGGGAAAGTATAGAAAAGGGTGGTTTTGGGAATGTGATTTTAAAGCCTGGTTATGAGTTCTTACTATTGGTTAACAGTTTACTATTGGTTACTTACTATTGGTTAAGAACTACCTTTTTAGCCACTGAAGATAAGCTCATGGCTGAAAGGTCTTTTCAAACTTGGTCAAAAACATATTTTACGTCAAGCAAACCAGACTGCTATATTGTCAAAATCAGGTTCTGGTTTGAAATATCATATTTTTCATGCACTAAGTCCACATAATTAATGTGGTAATTCACACTGTCAGATGAGATGAATTTTTATACTTCACTGGGATTTTCTACTTTTTTTCCTAGGAAATCTTTTTGTATATAAACACACATCTCCACACTTTCCAGTGATGCAAGATCTCAGACTTCAGCACTTAGAAAAATCATTCCTGTTCTCTAGGCTCTATGGTTAGCATTGCAGGGATGAGTTGAGTAGTAAGGATATGAAATCTTCTAGTTTGTTTTAGAAACCAGTCACAAGGCCTGAGGAGTAGAAGCAAGAATTGCCAACATACAGAAATCCAGAAAACTACTGGGCCTTCTCTTCTTCATTCTGTGTACCTTTATATCATAATGCAGGCACTTCAGTTCCTGTTGGTGCAGACTGCCCATGTATCTTTGTGCAGTTCCTGTGCAAATTTGAGAAGGTTAAATTGGAAGAATATGGATTGGACCAAGAGTACATATGTAAACTGCCCAGTTTTTCCAGTAGATCTGTACCCAATTTTTGAAGAACTTGGTCATAAAGATAAATGTTAGCTTTAGACTAATAGCCTAAATTGTAGTGTTTCAGCTATAATGAGAAGGATGGAATGACATATTTTTTATGAATGGAGTAAAGCAGAAAGCCCTAAAAACAGAGAGAAGCCAAATCTATTTCTTCACTAACAGTCACTGTCCTGAATGCCTTGAGTAGTCCCAGGCACAGTAGATTCATTGAATCATCTCATGACTGATGAGTCAATATGGAAGTAAATTTCATTGATTCAATGGGCCTTCTTTAGTTGAGATTAATAATTGGACATGAGGCCACTATCTGCCATTACATTTCCCAGCCTGGATCCCTCTAGTTCATGGGTGGGTAATTGGGAAACCCTTCTTCCAGGGTGACAGACATCCTCCTTTCCCAGGACATGTCCTTCATTTCAGCCTTCTATCCAGGTGCCCTTGCAGGTGCTACAAGCTGAAGTACAGCTTATTAGTCAACCCTCCATATCCACAGATACTTTATCCACATATGCAATCATCCATGGCTTGCAAATATTCCAAAAAAATAAATAAATATAAATTTCAAAAAGCAAACCTTGATTTCGCCATTTTATATAAGGGATATCTTTTTACTGTGCCATTGTATTTAATGGGACTTGAGTGTCCATGGATTTTGGTATCTGCAGGGGTGCTGGAAACAAACCCCAGCAGAAGGGCCCACTGTAACTCCATTTTCCTTTGCAGTTCTGGGTTCTGGGTTGCCTGTGGGATTCAGGGTGCTTGTGTGGATGGGAGCATTTTCTTGAGCTTTGTCCATTGCCCCTGCCCCCTGCAGGTGACAGATGTTTTTATTTAGGGAAGCCTTTGAATTTTAATTATGGAACAGTATTGTGTGTATCAAGTGGTGAGCTATATTTTAAATCTTTTACTGGAAATTATGTTTTAAACATGTTTTAAGTATTTTAAACTGTTTTTAATCGTGTTTTTTAAAACTAATATTGCTATTTCATTTTTATTTTTTTTAGCTTTTGTAAACTAATGTCTTAGCTTATTTTTTTATAAATCCACCTCAAATCTCATCTTTGGAGAAAAGTGGGATATAAATTAAATTAATTAATTGAATTTTGATGGGCTTTCTGCATGGTGGGGGGCAAAATTACCCACAAATTGTGGTGAAAACTGTTTGTTTCTAAATAGGAGAAAGCTTTGCATAGATTTCCTTTTAGGTGAAATCCAATTAATGTTAATTGAGCCAGTGAGGATGCAATCAAGTAAAAATATTGACAAGCATTTTCCAATTGCAGTGTCTTATTGGATAAACGATTCCGGGCTGAATGTAAAAATTATGGAGTGATTATCCCTTATCCGCCGTCCAACCGATATGAAACATTGCTCAAACAGAGGCATGTCCAGGTATGACACAGTCAATCTGAACATGATTCCCAATCTTTTCTTTGGCCCTGGAAGCAATGGTAGGTTAACACATCTATTTAAATGTGGCAATACACAGGTGTGCATGGCACTGTGCATGGCACTCTGCATCATGCAGAAGGGTACATAGATGCACATGTTTATAATATCTTATAGCACATCTTTAGATTTCTGTGGTTGCTTAATTTGTGCTCTTACATATGGTGTGAAGTATATAGCCTGTACCCTTGGTGAAGTAATGGGCAGTAGACGTGTGACCAGGAATTGTGGTCATTTCTCATGAGCTGCTCTCATATTCATGTTCTCTTCAGTTCTACTCATGACATGCTTTTCTCCTCCCTTTCCCCAAGCCATGCCACTTATTTCCATATGGTCCAGTGAGCAGTTCATTACAACCACTGGATCTCCACTGTATGCCTACAACTGCACACACAGTAGGAATGTTTCAGCATGCACTATTCTGTAAGCATGAATCTGCCCCTTTCTGTAAATTGAATAGGCTGAAATCCTTATCTCCATTTCAGTAAAGATAAACTAATCAATGTATCTGGTTAGTCTGTTTTGTTCTTTCTCTACTTTTTAGTCCTAGATTCCCCCCCCCCCCACACACACACACACTTTTTAATCACCTCATTTGCTTCTTCTCCTCACAGCTGCTAGGAAGGTCAATTGACCTAAACAGGCTTATTACCCAGCGTATCTCAGCTGCGATGTACAAATCATTAGACCAGGCTATTAGTCGCTTTGAGAGTGAGGATCTGACATCCATTGTGGTAAGCACTGTCCTGATGAAAGGAAACAAAATGTGGAGAATGCCTTCTTACTGCACAGATGTTTCATCTCCAGTACATTTCTGACTGCCAGTATTTTCTGTCATCTCCAGCCAAACTCTTTGTCAAGCATAGTTTTTTGTGGGAATTTCAAGCTATGTGGCCATGTTCTAGAAGAGTTCCTTTCTGACATTTCGCCAGCATCTTTGTTAAGCCTTGCAATTATTAATGTGTTCATTTGTTGTAGATTGTGTGCTGCTCATGGATGTATTGCAGCCAACAATTACAATAATGTGTTGACAATCTTGTGTGCAGTTGTTGACTTGATTATTGTCCACATTTCACATTCTTATTTCCAGATTGGGGAGGAATCACCAACATTTCCTTGGGATAGTTGGCATTATTCATATTCAAGACCTTTTAAATATGGATAATATTTCTTGGTCTTCTTATTTTTAAGGAGGTGGCATAATTATACATCACATAATAAGAATTTTCAGATAGTTCAATCAGATAGTTCAGTTGCTAGACAATTGTAATTAGATAGCAGGTAGAGACAGAGCAGTAAAAGTATTGCTTGCAGCTTCACAGCCACCCATAGCTTGCCTTATGAAGTCAGTGTTCTTGGGAAAGGAATCTAATCCGAGGTTTCCCCTTCTCCTCCAGTTTGCAGTTTGGGTGTTATAATAATAAGGACTGTAGTGATTACTTAGGTGAGTTGTGCAAACAATATAAAGGATTCTGTATTGTGTAATACAGTGATCCCCCGGGTTACGAAGGTAATCCGTTCTGGATTACCTTTTGTAACCCGGAAGCATTCGTTTCCCGGGGGACCGCTATTTTTAACGGACCGCACGGCCGATTTAAAGGGGCCGCGTGGTTTTTCTGCTTCGGATCCCGGGGGATATTTTTTGGTCCCACCGGTTTCGGATCCCGGGGATTTCGTTCCCCGGGGGATTCATAAACCGGGGGACCACTGTATAAGGGATGTGGTGGCTTAGTGTTTAAGACACCAGTTCTGACAATCAGAAGGTTGGAAGTTTGGCAGATAAATAGGTAGATAAATAGGTACCACTTTGGTGGTAAGGTAACAGAGTTATGTGTGGTCATGCTGGCCACATGACCACCGGAATCGTCTTTGGACAGTGCTAGCTCTTCTAATGCTCAAAGCCGAAGGGTTTACTAATGGAGATGAGCACCTCCCCCTACAGTTGATTATGACTAGACATTCATGTCAGGGGGAAACCTTTACCTTTACAGTTGTCCCTTGGTATCTACAGGGACCTGTTATGGACACACACACACACCTGTGCACAGATACCAAAATCCATGGATGCTCAAGTCTCATTGAGCCCAGTAGTGGCGCGTGCATGCAGCCACATCACTGCTGGGGACAATGGGACAAGTCCTGGGCTTAGATTTGGGAATGGAGGCTGGAGCCCCATCAGCTGCAGGGAGGCAGAGCTGGCACAGGGGCTTGGGGTTGGGGGTGGAGACTCCGAAACACAATACCATGTGCTGGCTCCCTACGGCTGACAGGGCTCCAGCCTCCTCCCCGAAAGCCAATCCCAGGGCAGATGACTTGCAGGGAGAGGAAAGAGGGATGAAGGGAAGGATGGATGGAAGGAAGGAGGGGAAAAGGGAGGAAGGGAGGAAGGAAGGAAGGACAGACATTAATGTCCTCCCTCCCTCCCTCCCTTCCTCCCTCCCTTCCTCCCTCCCCTCTCCCTCTCTTCCCTCTCCCTCCCTTCCTTCCTTCCCTCTTTCTTTTTTCCCTCAAACCTCTGCACCATACTGGCTCTGTAAAGGTTAAAGTTATTGGTATTCAAATGGCAAGGGAATAACTCCCTCCCCATCTTTATATACCACCCAACTTGACTTTATGGTGAAAGGATGTAAACGTTGTACATGCCTGACTGTGTATGAGATAATTCACTTCTGGAACTTGATCGTGCATAATATCATTTTAGTTTCTGCTTTCTCTGGGTACAGGAGCTTGAGTGGCTTTTGGAGATAAATCGCCTGACACATAGACTGCTATGCAAGCACATGACCTTGGACAGTTTTGATGCCATGTTTCGAGAGGCCAATCACAATGTCTCAGCTCCTTATGGGCGCATCACACTGCATGTCTTCTGGGAACTGAATTTTGACTTCTTACCTAATTACTGCTACAATGGGTCCACTAACAGGTAAGAAAATGTCACAATGCAGTGCTTTGATGCTCTCTTTGGTGACTAGATTTGAGTCACTGATGCTACACACTTTTGCTGTTTATGCTTCCTGACCCAAACAAAGTTGAATTACTTAATTTGATGCAGCACAAGATTACACTTACAATTTAAGACATATTTTTTGTATTGGCCAAGAATGTGGCATCCTTGATTTTAGATCATAAATGTGTTTATAAATACAGCACTGTGTAAATTTACAGCCCTATATAAATAATGATGATGATGATGATGATGATGATAATAATAATAATAATAATAATAATATACAGCTGGCAAGACTGGATGTCATGAGGTGGTGTAAAAGATCCAGATACCTATTTTTGGATAACATTTGTAAGAATGAAACCTGGAACAATTATAACAATCTGAAGAATTGCTAGATACAGTCAATATGGCAAGCAGTAATAAAATATGTAACTATTGAACATTCTTGGAGATGAATACATTTGAAAAAATTGTTTCTCATTGAAAATCAGTTTTTGAACAAAATTAATTAATTAATTCTGTACATAAAGCAATAACCCAAGGGTTTGATATAGAAGACTGGACACAGCTGCTTCAAAATAAACTTATACATCCATTTTTGTCTCATTTTCACAAACACTAGATTTGTGCGGACAGCAATTCCATTTACCCAAGAACCCCAGAGAGATAAACCAGCCAACGTCCAGCCCTATTATCTTTACGGCTCCAAGGTTAGTCAAGAAAAGCATTTCCTATTCAATCTGGAGAGAGTTTGTTTAGGAAAGTAAAATGCATTGTGGGATCTCACACATCACAAAGTATATGAATTGAAAAGAAACAATAGAAAGCAGTATATATATAGCAGGAGAGATTTTGTTCAGTGACCTAAATATAATGTGATGTTTGCAGTAGCACAAGAATTTTCATTCCATGTCCCTTGCTGCCCTTTCTGAAACATCAAAAACATGCTCTGGGAAGTTTTACAACTCTCCCAAGCAGATTTGCAGGAAGCAGGGGATGCCACTGAGAAGGGATGGGGGATTGTCTCTCTTCCACCTGTTCTCACAGAAATTAACTTCTATGAATGCAGAGTTAGTATTAGAATCTATGAAAGAACCTTGTTAATTTGCCACCACGAGAAGCTGGCCAATCCAACTCTTAGTAAAATTCCTTTACTAAAAAATTATTCATTTCTAATAAAGAAACTTTTTTACTCATTCAGAAGGGAGGGGATTATGTGTGTTGGCCCAATCTTCAATTACATGCATTTGTGAAAAGCTATAGAAGGATTTTCTATCCTTATATAGCTGGGCTCATAGATGATCTCTTTGTTGCAGTTGCACAGAGCCCTGAGGCGAAATGTGTGGATTTAGTTTTAGAAATGTTTCACTGAATTTATTGTAGGAAATAAGTGTGCACAGGGCAGTCTGAGGTGCCAGCTGCAAATTCCCATTATGCAGGTTTGATTTAAATCAGGTGTGATTTAAAATCTTCTGTTGATAATTGTCCTTGATAGATTTGTTGATCTGAATTTTGTTCTGCCTCTGCCGGACAAGAAATGTGGTTGAAATGTGACTCCTAAAAAAAAATCACAGTTTTTTTAAAAAAAATTATTTTGATCATAATACTGAATGCAGTCAGATGTGCCTGTCTGCAAGGAAGCTGAAGGCAAGGTAGCTAATATTCCTGTTTTACCATTCTTTCTGTACTTTCCTAACTTGTCTAATACTTCTTAGTGAAAGAGTATGAACTCTCCACCCTATCCCAAATGACTTAGGTTTGATACACATGGGCACTTTGTGGCATGGTGGCGGCAATTCTAGGGTTTGGGAGTGCACACCAACTGCACACTGCTGAGCCCTACTATGTGTGGGCGGCGCCATTTTTGAGTGGCACCGCCCACATGGGGGATGTATTGATAACGTGTGGGTGTCTGAGCACCCACATGTCTCTTAGAGGAAGCGGCATCATAAAGGCTGCAACACAGCTCTTATGATGTCACAAAAGAAGCCGCTCTAGTCAGTTCCTTTTTTTGCTGTGCAGCAGTACCACTCCATTTGGCTGCTGCAGCAACGCTGCGCAGCAAATAGGGGTGGCTCCAGCCCACTTTTTCCAGGTGGTCTGTCAAGCCCCTTAGAGGCAAATTGATCTGTTTCTTTAAAGAATGGTCCTTGAAATGTTTTTTCTGATGTTTTGAAAAGGGAAATAATAATTTATGCATGCAGTAAGTGAAATAACCAGGAGACTGGAAACCTGTTCAAATTCTATTTCAAATAAGATCTAACTACAGAGCAGCTGCATTTCACATTTCACTGACATTAATATACCTCAATGTAGAGTAGATTTATACAAATGATGGGCAATCTATATATTACTGTATATACTCATGTATAAGTCTAAAAATTTAGGTCAAAAAATTGACCCAAAAAAACTGAGTCGGCTTATCCACAGGTCAATGTAAGTACTGTATCTTAACTCTTATTTAAAAGAAGGAACCATCCCCTGGTGAAATGCAAGAGTATAATCTGTCTTGGAAGTACTGAGCCCCTTTACTCTCTCATCCATCCAGTCTCAAGAGTAAGCACAAAGAGTTATGTCTGATGGACTTTTGGAAGTTATTTGACATTGTTTTGCTTTGCTTCATCCTTTAGATCCTTTCCTATATGGCCCTAAATTTTACCCTTGACTTATCCATGGGTCATAGCAAAATCCATAATTTTGGCTCCAAAACTTGCCCTCAACTTATACATGAGGTCGACTTATAGTCGAGTATATACAGTACTTGTACCAGAAAATACTGTAGACAGGTTGCTTTGAGTTCCTCAGGCAGGTTAATTACTGTGACTTTTATTTGATTTTATTTTATCTTAACTCTTCCATTGTTTTGTTATTTTTGCCATTTTACAGTTTTCACTGTTTTTTTAATCATTGTACTGCTTCAGCTTTGTTCCCTTTGTTTTTATTACTTTTAAAAAACACAGCATGGTTTATTGGTTTTATCCAACTTTTCAGCCTCTGTAGACAGCTTGTACAGTATACACTTGGCTTCACAAATGGTTCCAATTAGTGTTTCATTCCTAATTTTCTGAGTTTAAATGCTAATGTCTCATTAAATAGTTGTTAACATCCAACAGTGTCTTTTTGTGGCTGAACAAATAATACAGCATATATTAACCTATCTGATATCTCAGTTCTCTTTTCCCCTTATTGGTGTCCTTCTCTCTGAAAATAAATCAAAACTTTGGACAAGTCACCATATAGAAATCAGAATTCACTGATCAAGTGAAACCATGGTTTATTCACACACTTCCCTCTTCCACCACTCCTTCTGCCATACTTTGGTAACTATTCCTTCAGCTTTGGTAACTATTCCTTGTTTTCTTTCACTGGTATTCTGTGATATCTGAAACAGTTAACTGTGGTTTAAGAACACTTTTCAAACCAGGATTGCAGCCACATTCAGGTGCTTCATGCTCTACCCATCCTGATGCTTGTTTCTTGAACAGATGTTTTAATATGCATCTGTTTTAATATGCATCTACATAATATACAGTATAAGGAACTTGTTTACTTCATTTACTTATGAAAATTTTTATACCCTGCCCTATATCCAAAGATCTCAGGGTGACTTACAATAAAATCTGTTTAATACAATAAATAATAACAATAATTGTAAAAGATTAAAAATATAAAAGTTTATCAATTGAAAACCTGAAAATGTATGTGTTATCCATATGTGCATCTTCATTGGACATCCACGGCTGCTTGCTTCAGTTTCTCAGTTACTGTAGTACAATTACTTTTTTGTTATCAGTACTCTTCTGCCGAAAAAAGCAGTGATGTGATTTTAATGGAGTCTCTTGTGGGATAAGAATTCCTAAATAGTACTTATGCCCCATGGGAACCTCCAACAGTTCTTGGTTAATTTTGCTTTTCAGGGATATGTTAGAAGTGCTAGTTTGTCACCTTGATTCCCCCACTGGGTAGCAGAATGTTTTATCTACTCAGACATCCAGCTGGAGCCAGGAATAAAGGAATATAAAGCAAACTAGCAAAAGACTACGTATAATCTGTGCAGAAATGACAGATTCTTGCTTTGAGCCTATGACATGGCAGGATGCTTTTCTCAGGTGTAGAACTAGAACCAGAACCAGAACCAGAATCTAATTATTAATAATTGCTTTCTGATTAAACCAGTTTCTGTTCCAGGGTTATTTTATTTGCAAGGAAGAGTTCTTTGCCAGAGTTTTGCCTTGCATTTTGAAATAGAGTGTCATATTTATTCTTCAGGACTACAAAATAAACGTGTATATCCATTAACAGATGGATTATTCTTATCTGTTTTATTGCTTATTAATACAGATGAATTCAGTCAGCAACAGAGATCTACCATAGCTCACCCACAGAGTATGCTGATTCACAGCCATCCCAACTTTTATGTTCATTAAATGTAGCTTAACTTTTTTGTGTGAATTCTCTTCACAATGTGAATCAGTTTCCAGTGGGTTTTTTTTAATAATTATAAATTTATTTTGTACAAAGAATGTATACGAAAGACATATACAAACTAACTGATAGACAAAACATAAACATAAATGAATACTACAACATTCACCACTTCATCATTTAACCGACACATTCTTGTCCTCCCCCCATGATCAAGTTTCCAGTGTTTTAATGACATATATAGATTCAACCAACTTCAGACCTACATTGTTAGTCAACAATCAGAATTCTGAGCTCATTTTTTCATGATTCCCAAAATGTCATGCTTCTTTTTTACTTTGGGCTGCCTTTGTGTTCCCAGTATTACTTATTTCTGATCCTGCATGCCTAAAAGCTTTCTTTTGTGCAATATTCTACAACAGAAGCTGGTGATGCCTGTGTTGACAACTTTCATTATTGTCCATCATTACTGTCTCTGTTAATGATTTCACTACTGCAAATTGAAATTCTTTTTGTTCTTATTTTGAAACAAGGATGGAGATACTCTGGCCCACAAGATAAATTCATCCCACCACCTCTCCATGAGCCATTCCTTCTCTGAAGGAAGGAATGGAAATCCTCAAAGTTATGTCAAATCATTGGTCAGAGATAACCACAGGCTTTTCCCAGTTCATTGCTTTCCTCATTGTCTTTTTCAACAGGGAAAAGCACAGAGAGAAATGAAGTCACATTATGCCTGAGCTCTTATTTAGGCCACACAATTGGATAATAGCTCCCTGCCCTTCCTCAGCCACCCCACCCGGTGATGATTTACTGGCTGTTGTTTGCTCCCAGTAACTTTTTTGTTCCCATTTACTTCCACAGCCACTCAACATTGCCTACAGCCACATCTATAGTTCATATCGGAACTTTGTGGGGCCTCCTCATTTCAAGACAATCTGCCGCCTCCTTGGGTATCAGGGGATTGCTGTGGTGATGGAAGAACTGCTCAAGATCGTCAAGAGCCTGGTAATGGTGAAATTTGAATTTGAGGGGCGAGACTCAGGCCAGGAAGTGAAACAACTCTGGTTGGGACATAATTATTTGAAAACTATGCACGTAGAACAGTGATTCCTAAACTTTGGATCACCAGGTGTTTTGGATTTGAACTCCCAGAAGCTCCAGCCAGCTTAAACAACATTCACGAATTTTGGGAGCAGAAGTCCAAAGCATCTAGTGGATGAGAGTTTGGGAATCACTGATGTAGAACATGATTTTAGAACATGCATGCAGAATATGATTTTAGGAGATTTAGAAGCATATGTGTTTACATCCTTTCAAAGTCTGTTTTTGATTAGAAGAGAAAAAATTTAAAATTCTCTGTTCTTGGCTAATATTACAGGAGACCCAAACTCAGCACTATGAAACTGAAAGTGCAAGAGGTTCCTAGTTTTATTTGCCCTACACATTTACATCATTTTTATATCAGATTAACTGATGCGGCTTTCCTGAAAGGATTTAGATAATGTTTTGTGGTGGGGTTTTTTTGCTATGGATCCTCAAAATTCCATTAGAAAAAACCCTTCACAAAATTACAGCTCCCATAAACCCTGTGAAACTTTCTTCAGAATTTCATTGGGATTCATTGGCAGTCTTCCATCCAAGTGCAAACCAAGGCTGACACTGTGTAGCTTGCAAGATGCCTTTAGTGTACTTATGCCCTAAGTATCAAATTGCCACTGCTGGAAATCATTTTGCTGAACACATCTGTTAGAGGTTTCTCTCCATTTATTTACTTTTTTTAAAAAAAGCAAAGCAGCCCCTTTTTTATTGAAATTATGCACAAGCTCTCATGCAAAACTTTCAATAGAACTAGTGTGTGAATTCTAAACTCTAAACCTTTAGGTTCTTTTAAAAAAATAAATCTAGTTGGAAGTATTCACACATTTGCCTGCAATTAAAGTATTTTTACTATATTACTTGCTGAATTTCCATACTAGGTTTTAGTCTAAAAGTTCTTAAATGGCTCACAACAGAAAAGTAGATCACAAAGTGAAAATGGGCACATCCAGAGATCTGTGTACATTTCACTCAAATCACCAGTGGCAGCCATCTGTTTTCCTCTGGAAAGTATTTCCCACTGAGCTTTAGAAGCTGTTCAGAACACACAAGTTGCCATATAGCTTTTGATCACCTCCATGGGACATCACAGCTACAAGCTAAAGCTCCCAGGATGCTCAGCTTTAGAAACATTAAGAAGCAATGAGAAGTCCAGATATTATTTTAAAGGCCAGCATGATAGTAGGAACTAGTCCCTGAGTTCTTCCTCCCAAGCCTTGGGCTCAAGATAAAGATGAGGAGTGACAGCATCTGTCAGCACTTCCACAGTTGAGTATGCAATCAGAAAAAGGACTCCTTGTATGTTCTTTACACTTAGGAAAGGGAAGATCAAAGTCACTGGCAACCAAATATTTTAGCTGACTCCCAAAACTGTGTACTCAGAGCTGGCCATATTGTAAAACTAAAGAAACTTTCAACTTTAGGGCTGACTGACTTTTATCTTCCACTGCTTCTGATAGTTGCAAGGGACCATCCTTCAGTATGTGAAAACCTTGATAGAGGTGATGCCAAAGATTTGCCGCCTGCCAAGACATGAGTATGGATCTCCAGGTTGGTAATCTGATTTATGTATAAATGTTAATTCTTTATTATTTATGGTATTTACATTGTATCTCTTCTATGTGGTTCTTAAAATGTAGTAGTTCTCCATCTTTTTGGAGACCCAAAAAATTATTACCCAATAGGCTTGACATCAATACCAGGAAAGGTTCTAGAGGAGATCATTAAACAGACAATCTGTAAGGATTTAGAAAGGAATGTTGTGATCACTAAAAATCAACATGGGTTTTTCTTTTTCTTTTTTAAAAACATGAATTATAAACCTGGCAAACATATACATGATATAACAAAATATCACATCGATAAAAGAAAACAAATTAAAAGAATTAACAAAAAGCAAAAGAAAACATTAAAAAATTAATCCATTCTCTTCAAAGAATACCTTTCTAACTTTCCTTCCTAAGCTATCTACGCTTGGTGTTTATACATGTTATTTGTACTATTCCTTACTTACATTTGAATACCTTTTGATTCCGTCTTAAATACTCAGATCAGTCCTAACTTCTAATGGATCTACAATAGTTTCTCTTATTTAATCCTGAAAACCAATAATTGGCATTTCTTCCCACATGTTTTTAGATGATTCCATTACCCATTCCCAGCTCTTTCCAAATTTTCCTAGGCTTTCATATTTCGCGAGACATGGGAAACCATGGCCTATGAGGAGCAGCTTAGGGAGCAGGGTATGTTTAGCATGGAGAAGAGAAGGTTAAGAGGTGACATGATAGCTGTGTTTCAATATAGAATAGAAGAATGTTATGTTCAGGATGGAACAAACTTGCTTTCTGCTGCTCCAGAGACAAGGACATGGAGCAATGGATTCAAACTACAGGAAAAGAGACTCCAGATAAACCTTAGGAAGAACTTCCTGATGGTAAGAGCTGTTTGACAGTGGAATATGCTGCATCAGAGGGTAGTCTCCTTTTCATAGTCTCATAGTCTCCTTGTGTTTAAACAGTTTTTTTTTTTAAAAAATGGGTTTTTAAACAGAGATTGGACAGGAGTGCTTTAATGTATTCCAGTATGTTAGGAGGTTGAACTCAAAGGCCCTTGTGGTCTCTTGCTGTTCAGTGATTCTTTAAATTTGCATTATCCTGCCTCAAAGGGATTTAAACCAAGAGGGTGTGGTTTACCTAAAACCATCCAGTGAACTTTGCAGCTGAACAGGGATTTGAATGTGAACCCAGTTGTTTCAGCTCTGTGCTCTGTCTGCTGTACTATGCTCCCACTGTTATTTTTTAATGTTATTTTAAATCCTTACTTCCTCATAGCAGTATATATCTCTTTCCCACCTCTAACAGAATGTATAAACTTCTGATCTGAGCACATCTGCATGGCTGTGTTTTCAGTTTAATGCTTAAACACAAAATATGATGTGTGGAGGAATTTCCTAACTAGGAAGTAAACCCATGCAGACATCAGAAACTTTGCCTATAGTCTGGTTATTCCTCAGGAAACGTGTGTGGCCTGGAGTGTATTTCTTTCAACAACAAAAAAAGAGAACCCACCAGATTTTTAAAATTTAAACTATGTTTTATTTACATCAGTTTCTAAAATTTTGTTAAAACGATGAATAAAAAACAAAAGCATCAATCAAATGTATCACCATTGCTACTCATTATACTGCTCCTAATTGTAGGCTATGAATATTTTAATATTTATTTAATGTTTAACATGTATTTTAACAGCAGGTTGGAGAGATAGGCAATAACTTGATCAGGCCTATGCTACAACTGGTGTACGTTAAGTGCACACATTCTCTGAAACAATTCAGACTAATCACTTTATGTGTACAGTACCAACTTTTTAATGGAGCCTAGATTGGTGACTATGTATTATGTTTATATTAAGCCAGTGGTACTCAAATATTTTATCCTTACCCCCCCTTTTTTTTACAACATAGTATGTAAATAAAAATATGTTTTTTATTTAGTGTTTGCATTTTCATTCACGCATTCATATATATTCATATTTTGATATTTTATAAGGAAATGACGTTGTTCAAATTAGAACAGTTTTATTTAAGTCAATTCAGTATTTACCTCAATGCATGTGTAAATATTATACATTAAAAATGTGGGAAAAGGAGGAGGAGGAAAGACCAGACCCTCCAATCTTGTGCCCTTCTTGAACAACTCTCACGCTTCCCCCAGGGGGCGATCTTGTCACACCATTTGAGAACCACTTTATTAAGTGATGATGTACTTCTACTAACAAGCGATGATTAAGTAGAACTCCCTTACTCAGTACTTCAGTTGTGATTGTAATCATTAAAAAATGAGTCCCTTTCAAGAAGTGATTTATATCATTAGTTAAATCAATTTGATTTGAATGTAGTCAACCTTCCCACTGTGACATCAGGATATTGATTTTACTGAAAAGTTCCCAGGAGGAGTCAATGCCACAGTACACAGAACTAATCTTGGGGTTTATCTACACTTTGACACCACTTTAAGTGATATAGCACCATTCTGGAATGCTGGGACTTGTAGTTTTACAAGGTCTTTAGCCTTCTCTGCCAAAGTGTGCTGGTTCCTCACAAAACTACAGATTGCAGGATTCTGGAGAAGGGACCTGTAACAGTTAAAGTGATGTGAAACTCCATTTTTCTACACTTGTGAATGCACCCTTGTTTTAACCTGTTTTTTAACCTTGTTGTAACCTGCTCCGATTATGCAAATAGAGGAGCAGGCTATAAATAAACATTATTATTATTATTATTATTATTATTATTCTGAGAGGCAATTGTGAAGGCAAAAGAACTTCTGCACCTACCAGCTGCCACCACTAGGAGGCAAATTGCTGGTGTGAGTCTTAGTTTGAAGTCTTAGTTTGTAGAATAAGCAGCTTGAAGTGGCCAAATTGCACTGAAAAAGACCAGGCCTGTCACTGATACCACAACTCCTTATTGTCTCAGTGCTGGCTCTCTTTAGGAGCAGGGACATGACCCTGCTTCACCCATACATTTCTCTCATTTCTTGTGAGGAGTAACACACAAGGGAGTTAATGACAGCATTCACAAAATACTCCATAATGCATTATTACTTGCTTTTGAAAGAGATAGCTGTGGTTGCCTATTTCAGTATAAAAGGGAGGTGGGGAAGGAATCTAATAATGTTTAAAACTAACTAATTTAATATAGTACAAGCTTTTTGTGGATTTCAGTCCACCTCCTCAGATATTTTCTAAATTACGTTTGAAGAAATGGGTTGAAATCTACTCAGATTGATGAAAAAATATATCATTTATTCTTAAAGGTGCAAGTAAATTACTTCCTTCCACATCCTCCTTGATTTTTATATTTGCTGGCTTTTCATAATATTTTATCTTTCAACAATCCTTTGGAGAGTAGTTTTTGGTAACAATGGGGAGAAACAGATGGACAGGAAAAAGTGGCTTGAAGCTGCCTTTTCTAAAGCCACATTGAAACCCCACCAACTGCACCACCAGCTCCCAAGGCAGCTGGAGTGCTCATGTCATGACCACATGGCATGGCTTCAAGCCAGGAAGAAGCAGAAAAAGCTGTTTCTTTTTAAAACAGCTTTTCTCTGCATAAGGATAATTTTCTGCTGGCTTCAAGACATGTGTCATTTAAATGCCACATCTTCAAGCCAAACTTAAAGCATCTCTTTTTGCCTGTCTGTTTAGCCCCAATTTTCTTAAACTAATCTGTGTTTAACAATAGGTATTCATTGGTGGAAACCTTGAATTAATAAAGCAATCTGTGCATAACAATTATAGGTAACAGTCTGAAGCCAGAATTCTGTTAGGGGCAAACACCCCTTATGTGTGTGGAGATCCTTTATCAGGCACTGCAAGGGTTGATAATCTTCTCTCTGCAGTGTCCAAAGCTCTCCCTGACTTACTGTAAGGCTCTTGAAAAAAACCCTCATGGTCATTGCATGCTTCATGGTGAGCAGGTAGGAACAGAGAAGCATTTGGCTACAACCCCATTGACAGGCATAAAATGGTGATATCAGCACTGAGATCCATCAGGGTCCTCCGGGTTCTCCACTCTGCAAGTGTCATCATTGTCCAACTTTGCCTGTTTGCCACAATGCACAGAATGGGGTGGCTTCAAGAGTTTACAGTACATCAGCGGAGAGGGCTTATGGATCATTGCAGCATAGGTCCTCATGCAGATACTTGTACTGTATATATATTATGCAGGGGGAGATGATGAATTGAGGCCTACTTTTAACAAAAGGTTCTTTCCCTTTTGTGTTTTCCTTGCTGCATTAATTGTACTTGAACATTGATTTGACCTGCTTTTTAAATGTTTTAGTATTGGTTTTTAATTATTCATTTGAGTTTTATGATTGTATAAGCTGCTTTATTGCCAACTTAGCAGTTCAAAAGCATGTAAAGGTGCAATAGATAAACAGGTACCACTTCGGTGGAAAGGTAACAGTGTTCTGTGCAGTCATACTGGCCAACTTAACCCACAGCGTAGTCTTTGAAAACGCTGGCTCTTTGGCTTAGTCATGGAGATAAGCACCACCTCCTACAGTTGGACACGATTTGACATTTTTGTCAAAGGGGAAACTTTTATCGTTACCTTTAAGCTATTTTATATAGGCCCATACAAGCAGAATAGAAAATTATGAGGGATAAATAAATGTTCTCCATTGCCATTTGGATTTGAGAATTGCATAGATGCAGGATGTTAGTGCTGTTCATTTAAGGGTCACACAGCTGTTCACATTTTTCACAAAATATAGTTGATGACAGTTAAAGTTTGGCTTTATTGCTGGTAATTGAGTTAATGGTTCACCTTCCTAGCATTAATATTGTTTGGAATCAGAACAGCTTTCATCCATTGCCTCCCCCCAATCAGCCCACCTCTTCCTCCTAATCCAAATGTAGATAACATATTGAGCTTAGTAAGAAATATTCTGTGCAATTGTGTAGTTCATAAGTATTGGTGGCTATGTGTGTGCTGCCCTTCCAAATGTGCTAATCTCTTTTACTAAGACATATTCTACATATATTTTGTATATTCAGACTTTACAATCAGTATATGCTTGCCTTGTCAGTATTTTACAAACTTTTTATAAATAATATAGATTATTTCCAGAACCCCATCATTCCTCTTTAGCTGTGGAAGTACTTGTTATACTGAAGAGGGAGTAGTAAAAGCCCAATAGCACAACAATTAATTATAGTCTTTCTTTCTTTCTTTCTTTCTTTCTTTCTTTCTTTCCTCACAAGGGATCCTGGAGTTTTTCCATCACCAACTGAAGGACATAATTGAGTATGCAGAGCTAAAGACAGATGTATTCCAGAGCTTGAGGGAAGTGGGTAATGCCATTCTTTTCTGCCTTCTCATAGAGCAGGCCCTGGTGAGTTAAAATGGATTATTTTGAAAGTTGGCAGACTTTAGAAATATTTTAAATATAAACTAACAAGGAAATGAATGGGCTATCCCAGTTCAATAAAGTGTGGTTAATGCAATTATTGCCTAATGAGGATGTTACCTATGATGAAGATGATTCAGTGTAAGATGTAAGTGTAAGCAGTGTAAATGAGAACAGAATTGTATTAATATGAAGGTAAGGTGTATTGTGGGTCATCTTTTGAATCTGGTTATGGAAGAAATTATGACAGATCAGCAGTATGAGCTTCATACAGATACAGAGATGTGTTACATGGGTACAATGGAAAGCTATAATGGTACAGAGCAGTTTGGGACTCTATTCATATGGAATGGGAAGAATATACACCTTATATGAAGCCAATCCAAAAAGTCCATATATGCTTGTAATTTCATCCCCGCCCCCCTTCAACAGTCTCTATCTTTCCCAGATCAATTGTGGCACCAATACTCACATTACTGCAGATTTGCATGTTGCATGACACTGATGTTATACCACACAAACAAGCAAACAAAAAACAGTGCCTAATTTCCCAAGATTTATCCTCTGTACCAAACTAAGAATATAACAAGCTTCTATCTGGCTATCTCTCCAAGCTTGTTTAAGTATTCTTCCTGTTGGTTTTATTAGTGTGAAGAATAGCTCTGCCTAAGGTTCTTGAAAGTAGTGTAGCTTTCTTGAGTACTGCCTTTTTCTGCTGTGATTACATTGGTCCTTTCTGATCTGTGTAGTGTCAGCTCTGTGCTTGAGTGTGCACACGACCTTCTTTTCCATCTTATTGGATACATTATCCATTTAGTTGCTTCCCATAGTAATGACACACCCTAAGTATATTAGGAAGCCAAGATTATCTTGCCGTAGGAGGAAAATGCAATTGACAACACGGCAGTAGGCATAGTGAGTCATGTGTGGGAGGGAAGATATTCTGGGTTGGATGATCTGTAGAAACTGTTGAATGTGTAACAAGGTTATATCATCTTTCTCTTTTTGTCTTTCTCTCTTAGAGTTCTTTAATTATTTGATTTTGCATGGAAAATAATTAATTTCTTTGAACATTCTGGCAGCCCTAAAGTTATGCAGAACTTAATGTGATGTAACTTGGGTTGCTGAGTATGGTTATACCACAATTTATTTATTTTCCTCCTTTGAGATTCTCCTTTCAGGCCTAGCTTCTGCTTGTAATTAAAAGGGAAACATTTTGGCATGAGTCCATTTTCCTTAAATTCAGTTTTCCAAAACAGCCCCTGGGCCTGTGGTTCAGAGTACTGTTTTAGCAGTACAGATTAACTCCTGGTAGAATGGCCGTTGACTGAATTCTGAATTCATGATTTCCTGAACATCGTAATGTAACTCCGTAATGTAACTCCACTTCTATAATGATTTTGAAAACACCTGTTTTCAGGTACAAACTAATCTATATATGCACTAATCAATTAACTTAACTAGGTGCTTTGAGTATATAAGAGAGTGTAGACAGTTGTCCTGTTATCATGTGATAAACAAGATATATGTGCACAAAGAAGGCTTCCTCATTATCTCCTTTCAAAAGAGAGAGAACTCATGGGGTATTCACAGTTATTTCTATTGTAGCTGTGATTAAATGCCTTCCTCTACCATGTGAGACAATCTAAAGGGAAGATGAGATAAGGCAAATGTCCCAGTTCTGCCTGGGGTCTCTTTAAAGTGGAAGGACATAGATCCCATTATACAGTTCTCAAATTGTAAAATAGTTCAGTGGAAGTTGAAACACGCCCATTTTCTCAGATGTTTATAAAGATACTTTTTGTAAGCAGTCAAGTCTTGGGTCAGGGGTGGTGTGTGTGTGTACTTTTCACACCATAAAACATGGCTGGAGGCTGGAGAATTGATCACAGCATTCCAAATGTGTCCTCACACAGAGATATAGAGAGACAGCTCCTTTGTGCAGCATCTTGCCTCCTTGCATGCAGCCTGCGGCCATCATAGTTTACTTTGTTGCTGCACCACCTTGTAAACTCATGCAGAATTTGCTGCCAATCATTACTCAAAACTCCTCAAGCATTATTGCTTCCCAGGTCTTGCCTCTTTGTGTGTCTGCAGTTTGGGTTAACTGGATATCTGTATGTGTTTTCAAGTTGCTTCTTATTCTCTGGTTCTTTGCTTGGCCTCTTCCAGCCCAATCCTAAGTATGGTTACTTGGAAAGAAGATCCTACTGACATCAGTGAGGCATTCCTCCCAAAAAAGCATACTAAGGATTGGAACTCTTTAGTCCTCTCTCCTCACCAGCATTTATGGGCCTTCCTCTCTACAAGCATCAAGAATAAAATGTCTTATGTAGAATGACACAATATGAAACAAAAATAAGATATTATGTAAGATTTTTTGTTCATATGCATGCGTTACAGAGTCTCTCCCAAGAGACAGAGTTGGGTAAACTTAAAAACAATGAAGTTATCAGACTGCAATTTACATTTACAAGTATTGTTTCCTTCCAAGTGAGGATTAAACAACATGGCATATTAAGTGCATAATATATAGGCCTGGTCTAGATTGGCAAAAATAAGTGTGTTCATCGCTGCATGAAAGTCTAGCCTTTAGATGAGAAAAGGGGAAAGTGTGCAATGAAAACGCTTTTTTTGCATTTTAGGGGAGAAGAAGCGCCTTTTAAAAGGTGCTGGTTTTCCCAGCTTCTTTTTTAAAAACTGCGGAACAGCGCAGCTCCATCTAAAGGCTGTGGTGCAGCTGCTAAGCATTAAGGAAAAGGCAACTTCATGTCACACTTTCCTGCCAGTGTAGAAAGCCCCATAGAGTACATATTTAAAACCCCTTTCTTTCTTTCCTTTTTAAAAACCTTCAAGTAAGCACACATAGCCCTGGTCTAGAGTGTGGGCATGTGTGGGATAATTAAACCTTACATTTCCACAAGTTTTTAGTTCAGAATTCCCAGTGGAGGTTTAGTAAGCCCCTGCAGAGTGGGCAGAGGCAAACCTTTGAAATGAAATACAGCTGGGGGAAGATTGAAATCTCTGCTACCTGAAAGACGGGTTTCCATCTTGACATGGGCTACACATCTTTACTTACTTGAAGGAGGTAGGAAAGAAAGCAATCTGAATCTCATGCTACATATTAGGTAGCACATAGTTTTGCCCAAAGTGTGTTTACCAGTGGGGTGCCAAGCAGACCTTTACAAACCCTTAGTTGTGTGTATTCTGTTCGTTCAGATACGAACCAGGTGCATGTCCCCAACAGACTCAGTTTTCTATGAGTCTTAGAAACAGTTCCTCCAAGATTTCTGTAGGTAGAAGAACCGATGAAAGTACTCTGTAAATTTCAGCCACTTTTGCAGTACCTGGGTCTTCCATAAAAGCTCACAAAAAGTGTGAGAAACTTTTTTTACTCATCGTGCAGTGTAGTGTCCCTGATTTGGATTCTTTTTCCTGGCTTTACACTGGGAAAGTCAGAACCTCATTCAAATATATTAAATTGTTTTGCTCAGATATATGAGGCATACTGTCTACATTTAACCCTGTATTATAACCAGAAAACTGGTATATGGCTTATAAGGAAATATCTTTTGAGTAATGAATGAAACCCAGAGTTTGGAAAGATTTCTTTTGGACCAGAATTCCTCAGGCATTATCCATGATGGCTAGAGGATTCTGGCAGTTTTAGTGATAGTCCATGTTCTGCCCCAGACTGCCTTTTAGCTCAGGGGATGGGGGGGGGGGGGTAAATCTACAAATTTGCATTCCAGACTTGCACTCCTGCTAACTGCAAATGTACTTCAATAGACAGAGGTTTAATAGAGAGTATGTAGGAAAAAATAAAATTAAATTATAATTGCTTATAAAGTGATTGCAGTACACATGCAATAATGTGGAAAGGTGGTACATAACTGTTAGACAGACTGTTAGATTCCTGTGTGTTTTCAGCCAAGCCCTATCCCTTCAGGCTGGGTCTGAAGTTGCTTAGTGCAATTACTTCAACTAGAATCACTGTGGGCAGCCAATATTTTTGTCCTACCTCCCAAATTTGGGTATCATTTTTTTTTAATATGCCCCAAAATGGCCAGCACCACCCTACAAGTTCCTGAGGGGAATGTTACTGGAGATTTCTGCAGTTTGGAAGACTTCAAGCATTCCCTTGACCTGTTTCAGCCCTTATTTCCAAACAGAAAATGACTGAATGGTAGAGGAGGCAAGCCAGGCCAAAAAGAAGCCCGGGCCCCCAGAGGTCCCCCCAACACTACAAAATGATTAGTAGAAAATAAAATGGGGTGATATGGGAAATGACACTTTTTCCTGGCCTGCCATAGGTCAGGAATAGAAGCCTCAGCAAACAAATGTACTGAAATGTGGGATCTGTATAAAATTTCCATGGGTTGGTTGGTGTGTTTGTTCCATTAAAAGCATCCATGAGATGTGTGTGTCATTTGGTTTAGACCTCTAGCATTGGGGAAGGAAGGGTTAACCTGGCACCCATATCTCACAATGCAAATTTGGGGAGTTGAAGAATGAATCAGAAAAACAATTCAAGGGAATGACCAAGTTCTTTCCTCGGTAGCTGCAGGCCCTACCTATAACTACTATCCTGTCTGGTGTTTTTTGTGTTTTTTTAAGACCATGGGAAACCTGTGTATAGAACTTCCCATGCCTTGTCTAGTTTGGCCCTAGGCTTTGCAGGACCTGGGATAGCTCCCAGTGGGGGTTACTAAATAAGGCAGGTTTACATGCCTTGCTTAACAGAACTCTTAATTCCTTCAGTAAGGCCTGATGATTCCTAGAGGCCCACTTTCCACCTGAGCCTCTAAGAATTTATACAAATTTGTGAGTTTTACTGAAGTATCATACTGAATGGCTTTTATTGCTTTCACTTCCTGAGAGTGACACTGGAAGGAGAAAACCTCTTTTGGATTCTAGGCAGACCACATTAGAATCTGGAAGGGCTGAGCTGCTTCCCACTGAAATTTGTAACTGATCCTCATCTTCAGAAAGACTGTTGGACAGTCCCATATCTGAGTCCAGGCATGGTGGAATAGAATTGGGAGATGAGACTCGCTAGACAAGTGGACAGTGTCTTCATGCTGAGTTATTAAATTGGCTTGCATGTATATATACTGTACATGGCAACCATAAATAAGCAGCTGTAACAATCCAAGATGTACTAGTGCAGACATCCCCATCATCCTTTGCAGCATTGTGAACAGAGAATAGAAGACAATTAAATTAGCAGAGAGCAGTTCTTGTTTGGAATCATGCTTGAGCACTACACCAATTTGGATGGTGAGCATTCAGCCTTGCCTTAGATTGTCTTAACTGGATGAAGCAAGGAAGTAATTAAATGATGTCAAGAAGTAAAGAAGCCGCTAAACTCCACAGAAAACAAAATCATCTTGTATAGGATTGTATAGACTTATTTTTTGTTGTACGAGGCAATAATAGTATTTATTTCAGTTTTGCCATCCCTGAGGTTAAGATATATTTGAATAAGTCCTTTTGAGGAATATGCTCTCCCCAACCCTACAAACAGCTCAACAACCAGTCCCATAGGGGATTTTTAACACCTTTTATTTTTCTTCCTCCTGCCTCAGTCCCAAGAAGAAGTGTGTGATTTGCTGCATGCTGCTCCTTTCCAAAATATTTTACCCAGGGTCTACATCAAAGGTAAGGAGTGAAGAGATGAATAGATGTCAGTCATTTTCCCAAAGATGTGTAACACCTTTAAAGTTGCAGTGAGATATTTGCAGTCAGTACATTTCAAAGAACCTTAGGACTAGTCATCTGTTCAGTGACTTCTATTTTCCAGTGGCCTCACATGAAAGGTAGTGTTTTACAACCCTAGCAGCAAAACTGAGAAGGCTGCTTTTTAAAACAAATTCCTAACAGTTCCTTCACAGTACATTACCTTATTCTGGCTCTGTCACACTGGTCCCAGATAATGGTTGGGAGATGACTCTGAAATGCTAGATTTTTTTTTCCTTTTTGCTTTCTCATTTCACTGTTTGCTGCTCGCTTAACAGAAGGAGAACGCTTGGAGGTACGCATGAAGCGTCTCGAAGCCAAATATGCCCCACTTCACCTGGTTCCCTTAATAGAGAGACTGGGAACACCTCAGGTAAGGATGACATTGAATCCCACCTTGAGTGCGTGACCCAAAACATCAGCTCAGGACAAACACACACGCACACACACACACAGCAACTTGTTCCTGAGCTGCAGCAAATCTTTCCCATCTGTTCCCTGTTTTCAGTTCCACACTGTGATTCTGTTTTTTCTGCATATACTTCATGGTTATCAAAGAAAATCAGATTGTCTGAACTAAGGTTCTGTGTCTTGGATGTACAGGGGTGTGCATAGATACTGCTCACTACATAATTAAAGAAAAATTCAAAAGGAGTCAGTTTGTAATTGTCCTGATCCTCTTACTGGAGTATTTGAGCTGGATTTTTACCCACAAACGTTGAGCCAAACACTGGTTCACCTAAGCGGGCATTCTCATTTCAGGAGTGCTACATTGTCACAGATATGACAGCCTTAATTAACATTCTCTCTCTTATTTCAGTAAGTTTGAGGAATGAGATCCAGGTTATCTGCTACATTATCTCAGTGGAAACTTTTCCATCCCATTTTAGACCTTCTCCTCATTTATCACATGAATTATGGTGATGAAATTGTCCATTTCTCTGCCCCCCCCACCCCCATCATCATAATGTAGCCCAGGTTTAATATGTCCAAAGGTGTACTACTTTCTCTTGCACCGTCTGTCTGAAAGCCATTGAAAGACTCTTACTGGTCTGGTTCATACACAATTCTGAGTGAGGATTTAGCACTACATGGGCAAGCCTCCACAAGTAAAACTTTGGGTTCCTCTGCTCCTTTCTTCTCTCATCTACCATGTATCCAGAAGGAGGAGAAAGTCAGGATTCAGTTTCTGTGATTCTTGGCTTACTTATTGGAACTGTGGCTTTTAAAAAAACCTGTAGTTTATTTTTCTGAATGATTCAAGATTGGTAGTTGACTTGTTTAGAAATTGGTGAGAATGTGTTTTGAAACTTGATTCTTGGTTTGTGTGTAATGGCAAGCCAATACTGTAGAAACTGAAACCTGGTCTTCCTCGCAGCAGCCTAGAATGAGGAGAGAGAAAGGGGAATTGTACAAGAATGAGGCTTTGCTTGGGTTCCCATGGGTATGGCACTAAATTATATTTTAGTGTTATTTACAAATATGGCAAGAACTTGGGCTTACTTCCTAGTGTACGCTCAACAGACTATTGCTACCAGTTCTCTCTGGAGCATCTGTTAATTATTGATGTTTTCAAACTCACATTGATTGTTCATGCACACACATGTAATAGGTTTTAGGCATATAATTTTAAAATATATATTTAAAATAAATATCTATAGGAACCTAAACAACATCTTGTGAAATGTCCCTGAGCAATCCAAGGGACAATGAGAACTTTTCTTCTGGCCAAATTGCCAGCAATCATAGGAGAGTTCCTTCCTGCTGTTCCCTATATAGCCTGCAGCTTGACTTATTTGCATGAATGCTCTGTGCCCTGCAAAGCCCTTTCTTCAGCACATCTGCTCCCCATTTGCAGTTTATGAAGTTTTGGATAGATGTTTTTGGCCTTCCAGCAGGCAAGGCAAGGTGATCTTCAGTTCCTTTACAAGTCTACGATTTGTAAATCAGTGGTATGTTGGCCCCATTCAAAGCAAAGATGCCATTGCTATATAACTTTTTAGAAAGTTATCTCTTATGATAGAGAGCCTTCCAATTATTATTCCACATCCTGAACTTTAATATAAAAAAACACAGGATAGAAGAATTTGATAATAAGTAATTATGATAATTAATTGAAACTACAGATTTTTAGCTGCATTTTGAGCCTCTTTTAAGCCGTTTGACTTGAGGGAAACTACTGATCTAACTACAGCATAGGATACTACCTTTTGAGACCATACTTGAGTGGAACACATAAGAATGTGTACAACAGAAAGTTACAGTTTTGGACTACAGTTTCCAAAATGCCTTAACCAGCAGGGGATTTGGGAAACTACGATCCAGCCAATTAATATTTTCCAGGTCTGATCCATCTCTCCTTTACAAAGCATGTATGTTTAAATGCATGTTTGGGGAATGCACATGTGCCTTTATATAAGCATCATTCTGCAAGACTTTTCTGAATATAATGTTGTAAACCTCTTAATTTTTAAAAATATACCTTCAGTGTTCAATCTTATGTATAATTCTGAAATCAGATTAACACACCTCTGAAATGCCACTAACAAAGTGATTTTTTTTCTGTGTGCTGTTGGATTAATTAATAAATCTTTCAGCCAGATCCTAACTTTGATTACTTGGAAGAACTCCTGTTGAGTTCAGTAAAAAGTGTTTTGTTTTTTTTGTCAGAGTTTTTAGGACTGCTACTATAGTCATTCAATACTGTATGTTAGTCGATGGGGCAAACATTTCATATAGAAAAATAAAATAAACCTATACATCTTGAACAGATGTAAGATAGGAATGAAACTGTTAGGTTTCTTAATTTCTGTCAGATCGTTTCTACATCTTTTGGCTCATTTCAGATTTAATTCATTGGCTGCAAAGTGCTCAGAGTGGAGGAGAGGATTATGATATGCTTGTTTAAAGATGTTTCTCTCTTCAAATTCAACAAGCTTGTGATTGTATTTGTGTGCTTGTATGTTCTCATGTATGCAATGCTTAGCTCTCTATCATCCACATTCTTGGGTGTGTTAGCATTTCCACCTATTCTGTAATCACTTACCATTGCTAAAGGAGGTTAGATAGCAGACCAATGAGCCAGGAAAGTTTGAGCCTTCCTATAATTCCCACTGCTTTCAGTGAGAGACATTCAGGCATATGCTTAACACGATGAAGGATGTCTGTGCTCAGGCCCTCCAATGTTTTACATTTTTACTAATTATCCACTTTACATAGCTGTATTGAAGACTGGGGAACTGGTACTGGTGTGGGAGGGAATTTAACCCCTTTCTAATTCTCTGAGGCAATTTCCCCCAGCCCCTGCCTTTCTTAAGCTGCAATTCTCTCTCTGTTTCCTGCTGCAGAGATAACAGCAGCTTTGTGGTGGGGATGGTTTGTATTCACACACAACTTTCCACAGTGCCTTATCCATGATTTTCAAAGCAGCTTCATGAAGCTGCGAGTAAATTGAGAGGGGGAAAAATCTACAAGAGATTCTGATAACACATTACTTTTATGAGTTTTGGATTTGATCAGGAAGAGAACTTATTTCCATCACTGGTTTTATAATTCATGTATTAATTTATTGGACTTGTTTGCAAGCTCAGAGTGGCTTGCGTGGAACTTTTGGTGTTTATCAACTATAGTAATGCATCCAGAATTCTTAACCATTTACTAGGAGTATCTATGCAGCCAGGGCAGCTTCTTAGCTTTTTATTCCTCTGCATTTTTGCCAAAGAGGGAGGCAGAGGAACAATGACAACTTAATTTCTCTGCCTCTCTCTCCAGCAGACTACAGAGGAACAAGAAGCAGTCCGTACAACCGCTTTCCTTCCACTGCTATTTAATGACCATAGCAGCAGCCCCACAAGTTATGGCTGCTGCCAGCAGAGGATAAGTCATGAAAATATATGCATGTGGAGCAATTATGCTCCATGTGTGCCATCTAGGAGTAAGCATTACAAACAACAAAACACAGGATGGTAGTATACATGGTTACTTGAATTAAGCAAATTGTGTCCTGATAACTAGGCTTTGCTTACTTTTTACTAGATTTTATAGGCTTTTGGACATTTAAAAAAAACACTGTACACTTCTTCAGATCCTGATTCTACTAAAAGGCTCTAAGTGACTGAAGGAGGGTTCAAGTGTTTCATGCTTCCACTTGGACAGCATACTTAGGCAATTCTGTTGGAGTAGTCCAAAAACTAACATTTTCAGGATTGACCTGTGGCCAAAGCATAAGAAGAGGGACTGTCATTTGCAAGCCTTCTGGATGGCACAGAAATCCCACAAAAAATTGCATATCAACCTAGACCTGATTTCCATTGATAGATTCAACCATTGTTAGGTGGAATCAAGCGGATTTGTTGGTGGTGTGGTCCCACCATTCAGCAGTTGATTCTGCTCTAGTTAAGACTATCCAATATATATAAACATATATACGAAACTCACAGTTCCTGTTTGATGACTCAGATTGTTACTAGACGTGCCCTGTACTAAACATGTTAGTTGATTATTCTTCTGCTTTTTAGCCACTTTGATTAACTGACTATTTGATACATATGCATGGAAAACTAGGTAGCCATTACTGAATACAGTAAGGCAGCAAACCACTGAAGAAATGAAAGGTACAAAAGGAATTTTCTTTATGTGTACCTGCTACAGTAATATACTAGAATGGCTTTTTAAAAGCATAGCTTTCAGTTTCAGATGCACTGATTAAAAGTTGCTCTTCCTGATTGAACAAAGCTTTAGCTGATTAACCTGCAGAATAAAGTGTGCAGCCCAGTTTTTACTAACCTGATGGCTGGAAATGGAATATGTAAAAGAACCATACTTCCTATTAGGGAAATGATCAATGGAAAGTAGGTAGAAAGGAAAAATATCACATTTGTAATATTTTTATAAGGGGATTCCGACCTGCACACCATTTCTTTTTTCAAGACTCCACACATACCTTGGCAAGGATTGATTGATATATGCATTTATCTCAGGGAATCTGCATCCTCTGGTGCAACTTCCTTTCAACAGCCACTCAGTTTGATGGGTGAAGCAGGGACCTCATTCAAAAAATCCATCAATGCTGTTTTTTTTCTCTTAGCTCTCAAGCATGGATAGAAAGAATGTAGACATTGGACTTCCACATGGAGCCTCACTGTGCCACCATGAAAAGGAAACTGCCATGTTGGATATGAAAAAAACAAACCAGAGTGAGATGCACTGAAAAGATTGTCAGTTCTTCATGGGCACAGTGGCTCTTGAATGTTATTATTCTGTGCTTAACTATTCCTAACTAACAAGATAGGTTTGTGGAGAAATTATACAAATTTATTTGCTAACCCATCCAAACTTTGCTAAGGTATATAACCTTTCGGATTAATTGGATTCAGGCTAATTGGAAAGTATTCCCTCAGTCTTCTTGTCATGGTAGGGCAGAGAGTAAGTATGAAGTATGAAGAGCAGGCATACATCTTTTAGGCATTGAAACACAATTAGGAATACAAATACTGTTGTTGTGAGCCTTCAAGGCATTTCCAACTTATAAGTAATCCTGTGAAACAGTTTTAATTGCCCTGTTAACCTTTGAGGTTTCCCAAATTTTTAAAAAAATCTTGCAAATGTAACATATAACAACAACGAATATAATTTTCCTTTCGCATTAGCTTTTAGTTGAATATTAATTTCTTTCTTTACATCAAAATGTCCTTGTAACTATATATCTTAGATAAAAAAAGGTAGCAACTCCTTATCTCAATATTTACCAGCTCAATTCAGAGTTTAGTTCTGCTGAAGCCTGATATTAAGCCAAGGACAGATCTTTGAAGCTTTTTGGAAACTTTGGAAAACTGTTGATAGCAGACAATGATGGAATCTGCATTTAAGCAATTAGAGAAGGCTTATGGCAGAAAAGAGGCAGATAAAAATAGTAATGCTAGTTTTCTGGGCATGACAGTGCAGAGAAGAGAAAACACAGATCTGCTTTTGTGCCTGCATAAAATAGCATGGTTGTGCATAACTTTTCATTTCAGGACTGGATTTCGACATTAACCAAAAAGAAAGGCCTTTAAAACATAAGAAAAAGCCTGCTGGGTCAAAGGCTTATCTGGTCTATGATTCTGTTCACATAGGGCCTACCAGTTGCCTACAGGACACCCATCAGCAAGGCATGAATACAGCTGCCATCCTATTTCATGTTTTCCAGCAACTATGATTGTCAGATCTCAGGGCCTGGATGTTCTCCAGGCCTCAGGCACTGATGAGAAAATCTCAGCACAAGATTATGCCTTGAAACATGTATATGTCTATATAGTGTTTTGCAATTGTAGCTGATGCTTAATATGTTATGTTTAATAATATCACAAGGAGCTGCTCCTTGTAAAATCTCCAGAGCCAGACTCCTTTGACATCCCAAGGGATTGTCTCTAGTCTCAGGTTTTAGTCCCCAGATCTCATGGCATGGGATAGTACTGACCTGGAAGATCTATAGAAAAAGGCATACTACCTCTGATTTTTGTTGTTAATTGCCCTGTAGTTGATCTCGACTCATGGAGACCCTATGGATGACACATCTCCAAAACCCTCTGTCCTCCACTGCTCTGCTTAATTCCTGCAACCCCAAACCCATGACCTCCTTAATAGAGTCCATCCATCTAGCATGTGGCCTTCCTCTCTTCCTACTTCCCTCCACCTTTCCCAGCATTATTGCCTCTTCCAGTGAGTCTTTCCTTCTCATGATGTGTCCAAAGTATGAGAGCCTCAGTTTGGTCATCTTGGCTTCCAGGGAGGTTTCTGGCTTGGTCTGCTCTAGGACCCATTTGTTTGTCCCTTTGGCTGTCCGTGGGATCCTCGGCACTCTTCTCCAGCACTACATCTCAAATGAATTGATTTTCTTCCCATTTTCTTTGTTAACTATCCAGCTCTCACATCCCTACATGGTTATAGGCAATAAGGTGGCTTGTATGATTCTAACTTTTGTGCTCAGTTGTATATCTTTGCATTTTATAATTTTTTCTAGTTATTTCATAGCCACCCTCCCCATTCTTAATCTTCTTCTGATTTCCTGATTGCAGTCCCCTTTTCTATCAAGGTTTCATCCCAGGTATGGGAATTATTTTCCTATTTCTATTTCTTCATTGTCTAGGTTGAACTTGTGAAGATCCTCAGTTATTTTTGTTTTCTTTATGTTCAACATTTGCACTTTCTTCTTTGATCTTACTTAGTAGGTATTCCAGGTCTGTGGGGTTTTCTGCTAGTACTGTGGTGTCATCTGCATATTTTAGATTTTTGATATTCTTTCCTCCTATTTTCACGTCTCCTTCTTCTGTGTCCAAGCCTGCTTTCCTTATAATATGTTCTGCATATAAGTTAAACAGATAGGGTGATAAGATGCAGCCTTGTCTGGCCTCTTTGCCAATTGGGAACCCTTCTGTTTCTCTGTGTTCTGTTCTGATAGTAGCCTCTTGTCCTGAGTACAGATTCCACATCAGGACTATCAGATGTGTTGGCACCCCCATGTCTTTAAGGGCATTCCATAGCCTTTCATGATCTATGCAGTCAAAGGCTTTGCTATAGTCTATAAAACACATGCTGATTTTCTTTTGGAATTCCCTGGTGTGCTCCATTAGCCATCTTGTTTGCAGTGTGGTCCCTAGTGCCTCTTCCTTTCCTGAATCCTGCTGAATTTCTGTCTCCGTGTATGGTTGGAATCTGTGTTGCAGAATTTTGAACATGATTTTGCTTGCATGGGAGATCAGTTCTATGTTATAGTTGTTGCAGTCTCTTGTGTCTCCTTTTTTATGGATGGGGATATATATTGATCGCTTCCAATCTGTTGGCCATCTTTTTGTTTTCCATATCTGTTGATATATGTTGGTTAGAACTAGAGTTGACTCTGTCAATGTGGATTGCAGCAGTTCAACTGGATTATCATCTGTTCCTGGTGATTTGTTTTTTTGCTTTTTCTCTTACTGCAGTTTCCACCTCACTTTTTAGAATATCAGGTTCATCTTCATATGGCTCTTCATTCCATATGTCCTTCAATTTGGCATCTCTTTTGTATAATTCTTCTGTGCTTTGCATCCAATGTCTTTGTATTCTCTCCTGGTCTTGAATTACCACCTCTGATACTGGTGGTAATACAATCAGCCCTCCGTATGTACGGATTCTTTATTCTCAGATTGAACCATCTATGTCTTGAAAATATTCAATAAAATGTATACTCCAAAAAGAAAATCTTGATTTTGCCTTTTTATATAAGGGAGACCATTTTACTATGCCACTGTATTTAATGGGACTTGAGCATCCATGGACTTTGGTATCCAGCAGGAGTCCTGGAACAACACCCCAGTGAATACTGAAGGGCCACTTTGCTTACCCTTCTAGTAGCCTTTGGTAGCCCTTCATACCATGAATTTAAACCCTTGAGGTAAAGAAAGGCACACTATAATTAGTGGCTATGTTGCCCAAATAGGGCCCATCACCAGTCATTCCTCATTAACTTCAGTATCAAGAACAGATTTGTGCAGACATTCCCATTCTGTGGATGCCAGAGCTAGCTCCTCTAGTGAATGGGAGCTCAGTATTGTGGATAGTAGAAAATACAAAATTACATAGGGGGCACAATCTGCAAAGTATCTTGCTCTCAATGCCAGCTTCTTCTTGTCTTCCATTCTTTGGCTGAAGGCGTTTACAACCTGGTTTAGGCAATAAGTAAATAAATAACCAACCAGTTTTTCCAGGGAAATTCATTGACTGTATACTGCTACACGTAGTTAGAGGACTATTGTCATTTGAGGCTATACAAAGGAGGTTGAACAGGAGGGGGCATGTTCTCTGCATGGAAACCTTGAGAAATTTAGCTGAAGGTAGTTTACCACAGGGATAGGAATTTCATTCATCTACTTTGTTGTGAAAATTTCCCATTCCTTTTCAAGACTTTCTCTTGTTGATGGGAAGTGTCTTGCCAAGCTTGTTGTTGCGCAAGAAGAGCTGCATCAGATTATCCTAAATGTTTGACAGCCCCCCCCCCCCCAGTTGCCCTGATGGTTTGGGAACATGCTGTGTCACTTAAGATTTTTAAAAGTTTTTAGAACCATTTCTTGACAGGGTACTTGCTGATATAAAAATACAGCCACCTTGTTTCACCTTATGGACTGTTGGCCTCCACAAGTGCTAGAAAGCTCAATTCTAGAAACAACCTCTTGATAAAAATCTGATTTGCTGTGATTCTTTAAATTAAGTAAATAAAGTTACCAAATGCTTATCCAGAAAAATCAATAACAACAACAACAACAACAATAATATTTTATTTATACCCCGCTTTTCAGCCAAGGTTATCAGAGCGGCTTACAATGTGTTAAACAAAAAAGCTTCATTTATATACTGCTTCACACCGCCTAAGCAGTGTCTAAGCGGTTTACAACTGTAAGCTAATTTGCCCCCAACAAACTGGGTACTCATTTTAGTGACCTCGGAAGAATGCAAGCCTGATTCAAGCTTGAGCCCTTTTTCTGGTCTTGAACTCGCAACCTTTGGTTTTGAGTGAGTGGCTGCAGTACAGGCATTTAACCACTGTGCCACCAGGACTCTTAACTACTGTAAAACATCAAATCCACATTTAACTGCCTTACAGACATCTGCTACTTAATTAATTTGTATAATTATGCATAATATGCATTGTTACAAGTATATTATGCATTATATATGTATTTTTATTTATACATATGTATTCCACATAATTGTATATCTATTTAGAATTACCTCCCACCTGTATTAGGATTTTATCCTTTAATATAATTATATGGAAGATTTCAGTAATTTCCGAGTCCATGACGTGATGTGCATATATTGTTTTACTCCTAGGCAGATCCTGAAATAAGAACATTACAAGTACAGTGGTCTCCCGGGTTACGAACCCCCCGGGGAACGAAATCCCTGGGACCCGAAACCGCCGGGGCCACAAAACAGCCCCCGGGATCCGAAAAAAAAACCCGGGATCCGAAGACGAAAAACTGCGTGGACCCTTTAAATTTGCCGCGCGGTCCGTCAGAGAATGCTGTCCCCCGGGAAACTAAGATTTCCGGGTTACGAAAGGTAATCCGGAACGGGTTACCTTTGTAACCCGGGGGACCACTGTAATTATGTTACTCATGACATGTTTCTTCATAGGCAAGAATTCTACTCTGAAAAATAATATGACTCCTAAACTTGTTAAATTTGGGAATGTAATAAGTAATACTTATTCTTTAATTCAAAATGTTACTTTAGGGGAATCATTTTGATAAATTTGTGGTATTTGCAGTTTTTTAAAGAATATGGTTTTTTAAAATTAACATTGCTTGTTACTGAGGGAATTGCGCCTTGTGCTGATTTGGATGCTATTGTAGCATCCTTTGCAAAGAGAAGCAATCTAGGTACCTTGCTACTACACTCTTTACAAATTACTACAGTGTTACCCAAATTTAATACCAATATGAAATAACTGTACTTGGCCGAAATGCCTTTAATTTTTCCCTGCGCTACCCCATCGCATTCTGCCATCCTACCTCCCATTTCTATGCTACATATTTTATTCGCATCATTTTACTGTTCTACATCAAGTGAAAGCTTACACCCTATAAGAACAATTCTCCAGACAGTGGACCCATGAACCTTTACTCAGTTTATTGTACAAGAGGTGCTCTGTTTATATGGAAAGAGGTGGATTTTTATGGCACTAAGTACTACAAAACTGGGTTGATGGAGAAATCCTAAAGAACAGATACTAAGTAACTAGCATAGATATGTAGACTTGGATTAATAATTCACAATAACCAGTGGTTACTAACAACATTTTAACATAGATGCTTATAAAAGATAAGATCATGTGTAAACTACACTGCGTAAGAGCTGAACTTTTGCTACAGATTCTACAGTAACAGGGTATCACTACAAAACTGTAATAGGCATGAGTGACTTATGCAGCATTAATGCAATGTGCAGGAAATCTTGAAGATTAAAAAAAATCCTGATAGAGAAGCAAATTTTATCTTTCTTCTTCCAATATATTGATGCTTTGCAAGGACATCCTTAGGTAACAAAACTGGATAAAATCAGCCCCTTTCTGACAACCATTTCCTTATTCTACATAACAAAACAGCTCAATGCTTAGTTGAAGTCTGATAGGAGCAAAGTCCCACAATAACTACATTACCAAGTGCAAAACACTCGGTGAGGGTGGGAAGGATCAGAATGAAAACTCTAAAAGAAAATGATATCTGACACCTCCTTCTGCTGTTGGGTTTTCCTCCTTCTTCAGCAAATAGCCATAGCCCGTGAAGGAGACTTACTGACCAAGGAGAGATTATGCTGTGGCCTGTCCATGTTTGAGGTTATCCTGACCCGCATTCGGAGCTACCTGCAGGACCCCATCTGGCGTGGGCCTCCCCCAACCAATGGTGTAATGCATGTTGATGAGTGTGTCGAGTTCCACCGACTCTGGAGTGCCATGCAGTTTGTGTACTGCATTCCTGTGGGAACAAATGAATTTACTGCTGAGTGAGTAGGCCCCACACTACACCGTATATACTGCTGAGTGAGTAGGCCCCACACTACACCATACTGAATTCTCATTAACATTTTAGACTATAGATCTTCTCCACAGATAGTAAAAGCTGTAACAGATCTGCAAATGCTTATGTACTTAAGTTTTGGCTTTATGTCAATGAATGCAGGTCAGTTGACTAGTTGGCTTTGGTCTCAACTGAATACCAGCTTTTGTTATATTAACTTTTAAATTCATGCACTTGTTTGCTATTATTTTACACAATTAAACAACCAGGAATTAATCAACTACAGAATAAGCAACTTAATAGCATAATGTCAGTCTGTCATTATGTAAGTAATTTATACCTTGTTGTTTTCCCTCTCTAGACAATGCTTTGGAGATGGTTTGAACTGGGCTGGTTGTTCAGTTATAGTTCTTCTGGGTCAGCAACGTCGCTTTGATCTTTTTGATTTTTGTTACCACCTGTTAAAGGTGCAGAGACAAGATGGGAAGGATGAAATCATAAAGAATGTGGTAAGTCTGGGATTGAGCAATGAGATACAGAAACCTGCTTTAGCAGGTCATACTGCTTGCCCATCTAGTTTCTTTCTCCATTTAGTCCAGTATTATCCAAATGCATCTGAGGAAGTAGACTTAAATGTACAAAAGCTCATCCTGCCAACTTCTTTTTTCTGTTAGTCTCAAAGGTTTCTCTACATACTAGTCCAGTATTGTCTACTCTGACAGGCCATAGTTCATTGGGGTATTGTGCTGAGGTTTTCATATCATACCAGCTGGTAGCTGGAGTAGAAGATGGCTTTACAGCACATGAGATCATTCATTCATTCAGTACTGTTTGTATTGACTACCAGAGTTTCTCCACTACTAGTATTTCGATCAGAGGTGCCACATCTTCATTTAACTACCATCACCCTTAATCAACATAACCAGCAATGAGGAATACTCATAGTCCACCAATATCTGGATAGTTGCACCATTCATACCCCTGATCTTTTTGTTAAGAAGTACCATCAGAGATATCAGTGGGTAGCTGAAGCATGTCCATATGAAGCTAGGAAGGACTGGGAGTCTGTGGTACACGCTTTGGTAACCTGGGGCTACCCTTATGCCTAACCCAGAAACTTCAACTAGTCCAAAACATGGCGGCCAGGCTCATTACCGGTACATCGAGGTGCGAGCACATAACACCAGTGCTTAAGTCCGTCGACTGGCTACCGATTAGTTTCCGGGCACATTACAAGGTGTTGGTTTTAACCTTTAAAGCCCTACAGGGCTCGGGTCCATCTTATCTTAGGGACCGCCTCTCCCCGTACAATCCCCCCCCCCCGCACACTCCGGTCCTCCGGGAGAAATCTATTACAGCCTATGAAAACAAGGCTGTCACAGACCTCCCGGGGGACCTTCTCTGCTGCCACTCCCAGGCTATGGAATTACCTGCTGGATGAGATGCCTCTTATTACATCCCTTGAGAGCTTTAAAAAAGCTTTAAAGACGCATCTCTTCCGGCAGTCCTTCCCAGAAACATCTTAACTCCTGGCCCTGGCACTGGTTTACGGCAATTGGGACATGTTCTTCCACCGGCTCCCAACACTTTATCTACGAATTTTACATCTACAGGGCCCATAGTATGACTAGCTCCTTTTTATGTTGTATGTATGTAACTGTTTGGATTTTAAGTTGATACTGGTTTAATTCAATTTTAAGGGATGGGAGGTGGGGCTTTGGGTTATTGGAATTGTTTTATCTTGATTTTTTTTTAATTATTGTAACACGCTCTGATTGGTGTCAGAGGAGTGGGCTATAAATAAACCTTATTATTATTAATATTATTATTATTAGCACCAACCATTAATTTCTTCAGTTGTCTTTGTAGTTTCTGTCAGCAACAGTCTAGTTGTGGAAACAAAAGCCACTTGCTTACCCTTCTTTATTTTACTCTTTCTTTCTTTCCTATCTATCTATCTATCTATCTATCATCTACAGCCACTTAAGAAAATGGCTGACAGGATAAGGAAATACCAGATTCTGAACAATGAGATTTTTGCCATTTTGAACAAGTATATGAAGTCAGTGGAAACAGACAGCTCTACAGTTGAGCATGTGCGTTGCTTCCAACCTCCCATCCACCAGTCCTTGGCCACCACCTGTTAACTGACTGATGATGGAAATGCCGGGTGAATATTTGTGTCTCTCCATCTGAAATCAGTGAAAAAGACAATACTAGATCCCAATGAAGACCTGGGCGGGAAAACCCGAGAACACAGATCTGGCAACAGTGCAAATGAGGATGGATTCAATAGACAAAGATACATTTTCGTAAATGCCCAAGTTTGAATGCATGTCCTTCTATATCCACCTTCTATATGGTGAGAAGCAAAATGTGTTGTTTTTTTCCTCCTATGGTTTCTTCAGATTTAATAATGACCCAGAACCACCCAGTCAAGCACAAACTGTATGGTGTTTAAAATAAGTCATTGTTACGAGGATTCCAGTTGAGGTGGCCAGTGTTTGAAAATGTTGGAAGTCTTCCTCTGAATGCATAATAAGATAAACAACATTCCTGCTTATATAAAATGTGATTTCATGATATGAGTGTTTAACACTTGGATGTAATGAGTTTTCCCCCTTGCAGGTAATGGGAAGATAGCTAATTGACTCAAGCAAAGAAAATTATGTTGTTTTAGAGTCTGAATAGGGTAAGCTGTCCATCTAGAAACAGCAGGGTTTTACCATTGCCATGTCATCTCATAGGACCTTCCAGAATCATTCATCTTGCTGAGCCAGATTCATAATGTCTCTGACTTTGTGTTCATTGCCGTTGCTGTGGTGGCCCTACAAAGTTAAACATGGAAATAGCTCTTTTTAGACCAGTTCTTGTTGCCCATTGTTTCACATGAACATGAATTACTGTGTTTTTCTCTGGTATTAACATGTTAGACATCCTGAGGAAGAGACTGAAATTGCCATGGCCTAGATCCTTGATGAAATACTAGTATAAAAATACAGTAATAACTGGTCAGCTCAGAACCAGTAAATTCTGTGAGAAATGTGAGCATTAATGCATGTAATTAAGCACACACACACACACCACATGAGAACAAAATGCAAGCTTGGAGAAACAATGCCATATACTTCAAGCAAAAAAGTCACACATACCATAGAAAACAGGAGCTAATAAACTGGCCACTAATAAGCCTGGTGAGAATCTTTCCAGATCTTTTATATGATGATAAACTGGACCTACAGTGCTTAATAAATAACGTTTAATAATAATATCTTCAGGCTTTAAGATGAGTCCAGTGATCCAGACCTAACACTATTGGGTCATAAAAGGACAAGAAATAAAATATTAAAGGGATAATTTCTTTCTGTGCCTGTTAGTAAAATTTAGCCATGCAGTTTGGCCCTGACTGATGTTACTGTTTACAGAAGAACTTTTTAGAAATGCTATTCTCTAACATTTAGAGGATTCCAGTTTAATGTTCAGCAAGCAAAGGGCAGTTTTTTATTTCCCATCTCATTTACTCTTCAAAATTAATTTTAAAAATAAACTTTAGGGAGGTAGTTAAAACTCAACCACTTTCCTCATTAGATGTTCCAGAGAATCCAGCAAAGGGCACAGTGTACCAGAAACTACAAATCTGCTACCCACAATATAAGGAATGGGATCGTGCAAGAACATACCCCAGTTAGTTTCATGGAGGCTTTTTTTCAGGATAACTTATTGGGAAAGTATGCCCAATACTACATCAGAATAACACAGAAGAGTTCTGATCTTATCCTGCTGAAAGACATGGTCTCTTTCAGTATTAGGACAGATCTCAGAGAATCAGATTGCTACAGATTTGTCATTCCTTCTTAGCCTTAACTCAGCAAAGACAATCTCCTTGCACTTGAAAGATTTCAGGTGCTTCTGTCTGGGGTTTTCCTTCATCACCTCACTATACAAACATTAATTGCTGTAATTGCTGATGTTTGGTAGATCAGTGACAGATGTTATGAATTTAGAGACTACAAACAGGTTTTCCCCCTATTGGGCAGAAAGCACATAAGGTACAATATATTAATGCTCTGTCTCTGTTCCAAGTGAGAACGTTCTGCCTAAAGGAGCAACAGTAGCGTAAAATTATGAGCATGATCGATACTCCATTTGCAAATGCTTTTGTGCTTTTAAAGACTTGTCAAACATTTGTACAGTGATTCATTAAAATATGCCTCCACAGAATGTGGAGTTATGAATACTGAAGAAACTATTCAAACTGAAAGATACTTCTTTTACACTGTGATATGGAATTAAGGCATGGCTCATAGACGTCACATGAAAATTTACTCAGGCAAGAACAATGAGCAAAGGAACTGAAGAGTGAAAGAGAAGACAATGTCTTCCTTTTACTTCTCATTTGAAGTTTCTATGGGAAGAGTTTAGGGGCTTCGGGATTTTTGTAGTGAGCAGATGCTGCCAGTGTGTCACTTAAGCTAATTAACATTGTGCCCCCAGCAGCCCGTAACTTTAGAAGAAAACCACACCAAACACAAGTGTATAAAAATTCCAGCGTTAAGAGTCCAGCCATGATTGGTAACTGACAGGTTGTAAATACTGTCCTAAATCAAGGGATCCTAGTAGACGTTTGTCATATGCATTTAACTTTTCTTTCCATCTCAAAAAAATGTACCTTTCACTCACTCTTCAAATTCTTTTTTTAAAAAGGTTAATGAGGTGTAGTTAGAGGATACCAATTATCTACAAATGCAGCAACAAGTTGATAACTACAAAGTCAGGCAGTGGATCAAAAGTGTAGAATTCTTAACCAGAAATATTTTGAGAGCCTCTCTGTGTATGCAGAACATTCTTCGTCACAATTGAATTGGTAGATTCTTGGTACCTCCTCACTCCCAACCAAGACATCTTGTCTACCAGGATCGGGTAGGCCTGTGGCATAGTCCATTTAAATGATCAGGTATCCAACAAGCCCTTCTTTTCTGTACTTTGCTGTTGTGTGTCTTCAAGTTGTTTCCAGCTTAAGGTGTTTCCATGGCAAGATTTGTTCAGAGAGGGTTTACCATTGCCTTCCTTTGAGTCTGAGAGAGTGTGATGCTCAAGGTCACCCAGTGAGTTTCCGTGGCTGGACAGATATTTGAACCTTGGTCTCCAGAGTCAAAGTCCAACGCTCAAACTGCTATATCTTAATTGTATAATTGAATGGTGGGGAGGAGAGGAAGATACAAAACAGAATGGGAGAGTGCATAACTAGAAAAGCCCAATGAAGTATCAACAGAATGTGTTAATTCTAGGCTTTGAATTTATTTAATGTGGAACTGGGGGAAAGTGTTCCTATGGATGATGGGTACACTATTCTTTATTTTCTCTTACTTTTTATGAAGTTTATGAAATAAAATATACATATTTTGAACACTGGTTGCAATTGTTCACCAGTGTAAAATGACTACAGCTCTTAACTCTGTTAGTGTGTGAAAATCACTAAAATCCAGAACAAATGCCATCCTGGGGCATATGCTATGTATGCAGTATCTTTTATTTCACAACCTATGCTCAGTACAGCAATCAGATGGCTCAAATTTTAATCATCTCTAATGCTGAGTAAGTTCAATGCATTTTCTAGGTTGTAAAAATAACTTGCCCAATGTTGGCCCTCTACCAAGAAGTTTTCAACCTGATATATCCTGTTCTGTGAATCCTTACCATCATAATAGCCTTTATTGAATATTATTCATGAGATATTTCTGGATACTTCCTTCTCTCAGCTACACTGTTAATGTAAGAGGTGTGCTGAAGGAACTAGGATTTCCATTTTGCAGAAAAGTATAACATCCATTTCCAAATGACTCCCCAGAGACTACAGATACAACCATTAAAAGATGCCTCCATGCTCACAGTAACTGCAGACACAGGAGAGGGTGGTGATCTATCTTAGCTTTATGCTGGCCTTGATTTCCAGCTGCAAACCAAGAACCCTGGGTCATTACATCCATCCTTGTGTAGACCCAGATTCATACAGAAACATGGGGTGGAACTCCTATAAGGACTCACAGTTTTTATTGTAGAAGTATCTATTTGGTTGAATCACTGTGAAATGCATTTCCCATTTTAATTTGGGATGAAAAGATGTTCCTTTCAGATAGCTTGGAAACACTGGACTGTGACCCACATCATTTCCCCTTCAGGTGGGAATGGACGATATTATTTTGAATAAACAAAGAACTGGAAGGGAAGGGATTAAGCAGCACCTACCCTGCTAGTTTTCTGTGCTTAACTGCAGCTTATATGGCTGCTTTTCAGTTAAACTTGGTCAAGAGGAAGAAACAGACAGCATGTAATGTACGAATTGGCTCTTAAAGTGTTAATAGTGGAGAAAATCTTTGTAACGTGTTTTAAAAAATAAGTCCTGTCAGTCATGTAAGGCTAAACCAGGCCTGAGAGAAAATTGTTCAGCTTTTTTTCAGAATCCTAATGAACAGCTGTGGTCAATCTATAATCTATCGGCTTTCAGCTTGGTTTTCATGACTTGATGTATCAACTGAACAAGCTCTGTGCAACCATGTTCCCTTTCTCAATAACACTTCTCAAAGCTATCAGTTGTCCTATAATTCTTCTGTGTTTCTCTGGTTTTAACTGATATTCGTCTATTTAAATATATGATCAAAGTGTTGGGTTTTTTAAAAAAAAAAAAAGTTCGAAGAAAAACTTTGCATAATTCTTCCAAATGTACCATATTTGTATGAAGTATGTCCAGGAATTTTTGTACAATGGATTTACATTTATTTATGGTGCAGTATATTTACAGTAGTGATCAACGATGGTGTTTGAATTCATGAATCACACTTGCCATGCAGCAGGAAATGATATATATTGTTTTGTATGTTTTGTTCCTTCATTGTTGATCAATAGACATTTTTTCACTTCCATTCAAAATGCTTCTGTAATGATAAGACACCCAGTGAGTGGTGACATACTGACTTGTATTGTAACTTACAACATTGTGTACAGCAAAGCTGGGATGAATCCTCTTAACAAAGGGGAAACAAAATAAAAATTCAATGGTGTAAACAAAAGGGCCAAGAATTGTCTGTTGTGTAAGGTAGAAACTTTAATGGAGATATTTCTCTACAAAATTGCTGTGAGTGAGAATAAGCTCCAAAACTAACCTCGTACTAGGGACATGTCATTGTCCCACTGACCAAAAATGCTCAGGAGGATCTTCATATTAAGCATAAAACTGGGAGAGCATTTAAATGAAGCAATATAATCATGAGTGATTTTAACTATCACTACATGGAGGACCACCACCTCCCAAAAATAGTACTCTACAGTGAACTCGCCACAGGTCAGCGTAAGAGGGGCGCCCCAAAGAAGAGATACAAGGACTCCCTGAAACACATCTCAAGCTTGGCCAAATTGATCACCAACAATGGTCTGCCCTGGCCTCACATGGGGAGGCATGGAGATGCACTATCCACAATGCTGCAGCCTCTTTCAAGAACTCACACCGAACAAGTCTCAAAGAGAAATGACAATGCAGAAAGAACCACAACTTGAAAACATCACCCAAGGAGACTTTCTGCTGTGCTTTCTGTAACCAGACTTGTTTATCTTGGATCGGTCTTTTTAGTCATCAACATGCTTGTAGAAAACGTGGGATGAGTCCTTCCTGAATCTTCATTAGCGAAGAAAAGTGAGAGAGAGAAAGACATTGACTGGGTAAGTACATGGTCTATTCATAATAGATAACATTTCAAGATATCCTAAATGACTGTGCCCTAGAGCAGTTGCTTATCAAATCAGCCAGGGGTAACCCTGGACCTAATCCTAAATTATTGGTCCTGAGATTTGAGGGCCTTCCACACTGCAATTATAGTACTATGATACCACCTTGATTGCCATGGCTGTATCCCCTGGAATCCTAGAGTTTGTAGTTTGGCAAAGGCACCAATTATGAATTCTAAATACTTTTTCATGAACAGCAAACCGCATGAATTCATACCATGGAACCATGCAGATATTGAATGGTGTGAGGGACAAAATAGAGTCTGTGGCACCCAACAGCTTAATTGCTATGAGGCTGAACAGGAATCCCCCCGTGTTGCTGTCTGGAACTGGCCCTCCAGGTAGAAGCAGAACCACTGCAGAACAGTACCTCTGATTCCCATCCTACAGAGCTGGTCCAGGAAGATACCATGAGCAATGGTATCAAAATCAGCTGTGAGATCCAGGAGGATCAACAGGATAGAACTCCCACCGTCTTTCCCTGGAGCAGGTCATCAATCAGAGCAACTAAAGCCATTTCAGTACAATGTCCTGTTCTGAAACCAGACTGAAATGGGCTCAGATGATCAGGGACACAGTCCTTGAACAAGGAAATTACAAAAGAAGATTATAAGAAATGAATTGGATTATATTCCCAAATTCCACTCCATTAGCAGAAGTATGGACAAAGACATAGACAAAGAGTTGGACTGGATGGCTCTTATGGTAATTAATAATAATAATAATAATAATAATAATAATAATAAATTTTTATTTCTAGCCCGCCCCTCTGAATGAGCAATTGGGGCAGGGTACAGAAGGAAGTTAAAACATCAACAGTTAAAATGTCCAGTCCCTCCTCCCCCCCCCCCCTTTAAATGGTCTCTTCCAGCTCTATAATTCTTTTATTCTATCTCAAGGGATCAGAATAAATGCCTCCTGGGGTCTTCAAATTGTGTTCACAAGTTTGCTTAAGGTCTTCAAACTATATTTACTAGTACTTGTAAACACAGCTTGGAGACCTCAAGTGGAACATAATTAGGAACTGCTCTACTCTGATTCATAGAATCATAGAGTTGGAAGAGACCACAAGGGCCATCCTGTCCAGCCCCTGCCATACAGGAATACACAGTCAAAGCATTCCCAATAGATGGTCATCCAGCTTCTGCTTAAAAATCTCTAAAGAAGGAGAGACTATCACAGTGAGTGTGTTCTACTGTCAAACAGCTCTTATTGTCAGAAAGTTCTTAATGTTGAGGTGGAATTTCTTTTCTTGTAGATGAAAAGAGATTCTTTGAGATATCCCTAAAGGCATCCTGCAAACATGGCTATAAATCCAAATGAATATAATCATGGGTGTGGATGCCAAAGGGGATTAAAATTAGCACCTTTAAATTAAGAGAGTTGCATGGGAACCATACAGTATGTTCATACCTCTTTATCATAAAAAAGTACAACAAATTCTACTCTTGGATATAGCAGAATCTACTCAGAATGTTATCAGTATGCTGATGACACCTAAATATACCTCTCCATGCCTTAGACAACAATCTTGACCAAGGATGTCATCTCTTCTCTCAATGAATGCCGTAAGACAGTAATGGACTGGATGAAGAAAACTGATCCTGGACAGGGTCACACTCCCCTTCTCAGCTTGGGTGTGCTCCTTGACTTGTTGCTTCTGATGTCAAATCAGGTGAATATGACAGTCAGGAGTGCTTGTTATCAGCTTCGGCTGATACACCAGCTGTGTCCTTTCCTGGAACCAGGGAACTAGCAACTGGTAACCTCACAACTCGATTTCTTTAATGCGCTCTACATGGAGCTATCTTTATACCTAGTCTAAAAATGTCAATTGCTTCAAAACATGGCAGTCAGATTGGTCACCAGGACAGATAGAGGTGACCATGTAACACCTATTTTGAAATCTCTTCACTGGCAGCCTATTAGTTTCCGGGCACAGCACAAAGCATTGATAATGACCTTTAAAGCCCTTCATGGCCTGGGCCCAACCTATTTACAGGATCGCTTTCTCCCATATAAGCCACTGGGGAAAACTTACTGTAGCCAATATAGACCAGGCTGGCTGCAGTTACCAGAGGACCTTTTCATCAGCTACTCCCAATTTAGGGAATGGCCTATCGGAGGAGATCCAAAACATCACCAGCCTTGACAGCTTTAAAAAGGCTTTCAAGATGGATCTCTTCCGACAAGGCCTTCCCAGAATAACTCACCCAGTCACCTATTGATATGGTTTCCATATATAATATTCTTTGTACCATCTCTTTGTATTGTTTGTTTGAATTGTTTTAATAATTGGATGTTATTTTATTGGGATAAGGGAATTTTAATTGTTGTGTTGGTGGGAGGGTAACAAACTTTATTTTATATTGTTATATTTTACTCTTATTGTACACTGCCTCAATCCTGACAGAGAGATGGGATATAAATAAAATGTTGTTGTTGTTGTTGTTGTTGTTGTTATTTCATGACTTTACTCAGAGAAGGGGACACCAGTGATGTTATTCCAGTGATGGTGAATCAGGTTTTGAAGGATTTGAGTAAGATATCTGTGTATGTTTGTCAGCTTTTCTGGGTTAAAATCAGAAAAAGTTATCACATTACAGTGGACTCTCTATAACCATGGGCTTGCCATCCACGGATTTAAGCATCCACATATGACTAGCCCCATTGCTTTTAGTGTGTGTGTGTGTGTGTGTGTGCAAACAGCCCCTGCATGTCACCCTCACCATTGAGGACCATGGGACATGAGGTCCTGCATTTTTTTTTTCTTATCCATGGGGTGTGTGTGCACAGAATGGATCCCCTGCAGCTACAAAGGGTGGACTGTATTGTTAAAGGTTTGTAATCACTGCTAATGTAGTCACTTTTTGCTTTGCTTTGCCTTTTTTGAAAAGTAGCTTGTTTTTTGTTTTTGTTTTTTATCCCTGCCAAAACTTGGTCACCTTCCCCACACATTGCACAGCCACCATTTATGGTACAATCAGCTCTCTGTATCCACAGATGTTACATCCATGGATTCAACCATTCATGGCTTGAAAATATTCTTTAAAAAATAAATTCCAATAAACAAACCTCAATTTTGCCATTTTATATAAAGGACACAATTTTTTAGGCCATTGGTATTTAATGGGACCTGAGTATCTATGTATTTTGGTATCCATGGGGATTCTGGAACCAAACTCCACCAAAGGCCCACTGCAATTCCCTCCTCATCCATCCAGCCTTTACTGTGGGCACAAACAGTTATTCCTGGTGGAATTTTGTAAGTTCTTTGATAGTGTTTTCTTTTGCTTTGTCCTTCACATCTTTCATTGTGTGTCCCTAAATCTTACTCTTGACTTATCCATGGCCACATGAAAATCATTAATCTTGCCCCCCCCCCCAACTTGGCCTTGACTTATGAGGTTGACTTATACACAAGTATATATGGTAGCTATTAATTAGCTGCTTCATTCTTCTATTGACTGGAAACTAAGATTTTATTGATTTATTGTGCAATTGATTTGTTCATTAAAATTCTTATTAGTTTGGAAAATCTTTCAATAATTCAACAGTATAAAATAAGGTATGGAAGAAACGAAGGAATAAAAAGGTAAAAACAAACTAATAGAATAGGTAAAGGGGCTTATGAGGAGGACATCATTAAAACTCCAAAACCCAGCAGACCATATCTAACTGATGGATATTTCAACCATGCTTCCTTGAATTCCCAACTTTTGAGCATGGCTATTTCATTTTTAGTGCTAATATTAGATTGATGATACCCAGACTCATTCTATGATTTCACATCCTGTGCAGTGAAAGTACAGAAAGCCTTCTTTGGACATCAACTGGCATTAACCTATACTCCAGATTTTTGCAATGTCTTCAGACTCACAACACCCGGTTTGAAAACTAGTATTTCAAGTGTAGCTACATTGCTGAGAGACCAACATTCTGTCAAGAAGTTTTATGGGGAAGGATGGGGTCTTGTTTTAAAAGGAGTCATTTGAGAAATGACCCCATTTCACATAGGTTTAACTGTATGGTTGGTACACAGATCCCCTTTCTGCTTAAAACTGCATCAATGGGTAGGAAAGTGATTTAATTTTAGATTGGTTTGATCCACAAATTACCCCCACCATGACAGTTGGGCAAGACAAACTACCTAATGTGGACAGGGAAGCACACCAATATATTTTCCTTCCTGCTGGGCATGTAAATACTAAATACTTATTATTTGTTTTCATCTGTAGAGGAGTGTAGGAAAGGAGGAGGAAGTGCCATAGGCCAAAATCCAAGAGCTAGTCCCAACTACAGTAGACTCAATGAATCAGTTGTTGAATAATCAGGCTTGTTCCCACTATGAAATAAACCGAATCACTGATCGATTTATATGTGCGCCATTCACACTTAAAAGCGGTTCAGAACTGCGATCGAACGAAGTCGCATTAAAGCGAAACAAATGCAAAAAAACTTGCTCTATTTGAAGATGGATCAAAAAATAGTTCCTTTGAAAACAAGTGGTTTGGAACTGTGTCCAACAAGTGTGAACGACGTGGAGCATTCACTTAGTACTCAAGGAGAGGGTCTATAAGGAAGAGGCTTGGCCTCTGCCTGGAGAGGCCCTGCCAGTCACCGCTTCCTCCCCCCCCCCAAAAAAGGCAGCTCGGTGGGATCCTCCTTCGGCTTCCCCTGGAGTTGACAGCCCCAATCCTCAGCAGCACGGTCCCTCCAGGCCCAGGTGTCCCTTCCACATGAATATATATATATATATATATATATATATTATATTTTTTAATTTAAAATTTTGAAATTTGAAATTTTAATTTTAAAAAATTCTGGGGCCTCTCCTTTCTCCTCCTACTAAGCTTCATCCTGCTCCCACCTTCTTTTAAGTGATTTTAAAGGGAAGGAAATTAATGCCAGAGCCCATTTCCACCAAAAGGTAGGTGTTTGAGGACCAGAGGTGTCACCCCCCACTTTAGGGTGTCACCTGGTGTGGTACACACAATAATAATAATAATAATAATAATAATAATGATGATGTTTATTTATAACCCGCTCCTCTAATAGAATACTCGGAGCGGGGTACAGCAAATTAAAAAATACAAGAATAAAACAGCAGTCAAATCCCTTCCCAACCTCCCCCCCTTAAGACTAGATTAAATCAAAACTAGTTAAAATTGACATCAGTTAAAAAAATTTAAAATAATAAAAATAAAGTGCAGTTGATGGGCAGTACGAGTGCAATCCCCAGTGGGTGGGATCAGAAGGTTCGAACAGAGGGACAGCTAGAGTTAATCCCCCCATGCCATTTACATTTTCATTTCCATTATTAGGTTCGGGGGTTGGTGATATATTATTCCCTCTTCAGGGGAAGGCCTGCCGGAAGAGATGCGTCTTTAAGGCCTTTTTAAAGCTGGTCAAAGATGTAATGAGACGCATCTCGTCCGGCAGGTCATTCCAAAGTTTAGGGGCGGTAGCTGAGAAAGTCCTCTGGGAGGTTTGTGACAGCCTGGTTTTCATAGGCTTCAGCAGATTCCTCCCAGAGGACCGAAGTGTGCGGGGCGGTTCGTATGGGAAGAGGCGGTCCCTAAGGTAAGACGGGCCGGAGCCATGTAGGGCTTTGAAGGTTAATACCAACACCTTGTACTGTGCCCGGAAACTAATGGGCAGCCAGTGGAGAGCTTTAAGCACAGGTGTTATGTGATCTCTCCTTGATGTTCCTGTGATAAGCCTGGCTGCCATGTTCTGAACTAATTGAAGTTTCCGGGTTAGGCACAAGGGTAGCCCCATGTAGAGCGCATTATAGAAATCCAGACGTGAGGTTACTAGGGCATGTACCACAGATTCCAGGTCTTTTGTGTCCAGGAAAGGGCGCAGCTGGCGTATCAGCCGAAGCTAATAGCAGGAGCTCCTGACTACCGCGTTCACCTGACTGGTCATGTGAAGAGATGAGTCAAGGAGTACCCCTAGACTGCGAACAGAGTCCTTAGAGGAAAGTGTGACTCCACCTAGGACTGGAAGGTGTATTCCCAAGCCTGGTTTCAGACCGGAAACTGTTAGTACCTCCGTTTTGTCTGGATTTAGCTTCAATCTGTTTTCCCTCATCCAGTCCATTACCGCTGCAAGGCAGTCATTAAGAGGAGAGATGCCATCTGAAGTCTGAGCTGACGATCTGGTCATGGAGAGATATATCTGAGTGTCATCAGTGTACTGAAGACACTGAGCGCCATGCCTCCGAATGATCTCGCCCAGCGGCTTCAGGTAGATATTAAATAGCATCAGGGACAGGATGGCGCCCTGAGGGACGCCACAATTAAGCTCAGTTTTGGAGGAGCAACTGTCCTACACACACACACACACACACCGCACCTATCTAGCGATGCCATTGTTTTTAACAACAGCACAGCTTAATATTTTGTCCACAACAACACCAGAGTCATCTCTCATTTTCCAGCTTTAGCCTTTGCAGCCAGAGTGCTGGTGCCCCACAAAACTATAAATCCCAGGATTCTAGAGGATGGAGCTATGGCAGTTAAAGTGGGGTCAAACTGCATTACTTCTACAGTGTATATGCACCTTTAGCAAGGTGTGTTATGCTTTTTATCCATTTTACCATGTTTTAAACTGTTTTGTTTAACATTTTAACAGAGCTGCTTATTTATTGTTTCAGTTTTTTAAAGAAAAAAATGTATTCCAAATAGTTCTTTGCTGTATTTTATTATAATCTACCAAAGGTCTCACACTGGGGAAGATGAGGGATAATAATGAATTAATTAGAACAATTCACAAATAGAAAGCAGAATAAAAGTTAGTCAAAGACAATGCAAATGTGTATGTGCATGAGGGGTATGTGTACTGCATTAACTTATGTGTTTGCTTAATACATTTGTTCACCTCCATAGGAATATTTCAGCAGCTTATGTGTACAGTGCACAACCACCTCTTGTATTACCTAAGCCTTCTATTTATATAAGATTTTTTTTTGCTTTTAATTGCTGCCCCAAGCAGATTGTATGGAAGGGTGTGAATAAAGATTAATGCGATTGTCTCAGGCACTTCATTTCAGTTTAGCCAAACAAGAAATTCAGCAACATTGTGCCTGACTGGAAATCTCCATGTTGGAAGCTTCATGAATTAACTCGTATTTATTTTATTTTTCATTTATCTACTTTATATCCCACTTGTCTCCTAAAAAGGGGCCCATGAAAACTCACAATTTGAATTAAAACAGGTACATTCATTCAAACCTAATAACAATAATAAAATTTAAAACATTTTTTTAAAACTACCATATAAAACTTTTAAATAATATAGAATCATTAAAAAACATAACAGTAACAGTGCAGAACACACAGTTCATAGCAGATTTTTCTGCACAGTCACTTAACCCTTAAATATCTGTTGAAATGTATCTACCAGCAAAAGAAGAACAGGGAAGAGGCCAGCCTGCACTTACAATGAATGTGGGCTCCATGTTAAGCGCAACTGTTGCTCATATCTGGAAATCATACATGCCTCTATGAAAGCCTTTACTACACCTGAGTCCCACATATATAGGCACTAGCTGTGGTTCATGTCATCTGTTTAACGTATTCATTTGGCCTGGTTACATTTATCCAAACAGACGTTTTGCACAATCTCCACACCTATTGATGTGTGACACACAGTTACACCATCTTTGTTCTGAAGGCTGTTTCACCTAGCTGTGCCCACAGTGGATTACTCACAAAGCATGGTACTTAGCCAAATGTGCAAGATGCAATGACAAATGTATTTATTTATCAGTTACATCTATACTGCACCTTTCCATTTTAAAAAAAAATTCCCAAGCCAGCTAACAACAAATCCACATTTAAAAAAAACACAAGATAAATTTAAATGAATAAAAAGAATCCATACATATAAATATGCAATATCACAGTTTAAAAAATATCTAAAATTCAACATGGAGATTTTTTAAAAGAAAGACAGTGAGTTAAAATTATAGGCTGGAATCCTGTTACTGATTTCCCACAGTATAAATTGGATTTATGCCACTGTAACTCTTTTTTTTTTTTTTTGGTCATTGCAGAGGCTGAATTTCTTTACCTATTGTGCAGTTATCAAAATCTCCTCCCAATCCACACTTTCTCAGCTATAGTTTCCCTTATTCAGGTTGGTGGAAAAGGTGAGGGGAGCAGCCGCAAGCATCCACTCCCTGGTGGTCCTTGTGCATCTTGCTAGAAGAATATACACATGCCAGCCGCTCCCCTCGCTGTCCACCAACTAGGAAAAGGATGCTGAGAAAAAGCGGATTTTGGAAAGGGAACAGTCAACTATCCTAGTTATGTCTCCCAATGCAAGAGAGCAGCCCCAATTTTAAAAAAAAATTAAAATAGAAGAGGAGATAGAACTCATGCCACTAGGCCACACATCTGTTTGCATAACACACCCTCCAATGTTTTACAAATGAAAACCAGGAGAGATGTGTCCAAGCAGCATCAGGAGTGCGGTCAAGATGGCAAAATGAGAAGAAAACACAAACTACGGCCTCATTCACACTTACAGATAAATTGGTGTACGATCTGAATCGATGGATCGATTCGATATCGGAGTGTGGTTCCCCCTACATTTGCCCTGCTCGCATTTGCTGGCATTTTCTGGCATCAAAATAACCCACTTGTGTTTCACATTCATGAATAAATTGATTCAAAATGATTTAGCTCCAGCCAGCCAAAGGGCAAATTTGAATCGTTTCTGATCTGCTTGTGGTTCACACTGGTGTTGAACTGATTTGTTGAAAAAGATGCGGGAAAAAAATCAGCATAAAAAAGACATGGGTTAAATGGGTCTGGTTCATGCCTCTCACTGAATCACTTCAGCAAATCGATTTAAGTGGGAACCAGGGTCTTTTGAACTGGTTCAAAACAGAATGTTATCTGGTTTAAAAGTAGTGGGAATGATGCCTAGGAAAGGCTTGCCTCAGTTTGCTTTTGTCTGAGCCTACTCTAAAAGGGCCTTCTCTTCTTCCATCTGCTGCGCTGAGTCCAAATTATTTCTCCACTTTGAACTCTTCAGTTTGCAGCAACTGAAGTAACCTGGGGAAGGGAAGAGGAGAGAGAAACTGGGATATTTTAAAAGCAACTGGGAATGTAGAAGAACATTAAGTTGACATCTAACCACTGCACCAACAGGAATAAGGAGTAACAAATATATTTCATTACTCCTTATTCCTATTCCTGCTCTTGTGAAAACCTCTTATTCCTTTACTCAACACAGAATAAATGATATTCAACATGGAGAAATGTAAGGTTCTGCACTTAGGGCAGAAAAATGAAATGCACAGATATAGGATGGGGGACACCTGGCTGAATGAAACTATGTGTGAAAGGGATCTAGGAGTCCAAGTAGACCATAAGCTGAACATGAGTCAAGAGTGTGATGTGGCAGCTAATAAGGCCAATGTGGTTTTAGGCTGCATCAATAGAAGTATAGTTTCTAGATCAAGGGAAGTAATAGTGCCACACTATTCTGCATTGGTCAGGCCCCACCTGGAATACTGTGTCCAGTTCTGGGCACCACAATTCAAAAAGGATGTGGAGAAACTGGAGCGGGTCCAAAGGAGGGCAACTAAAATGGTGAAGGGTCTGGAAACCATGCCTTAGGGAGCTGGGAATGTTTAGCCTGGAGAAGAGAAGGTTAAGAGGTGATATGATAGCCCTGTTTAAATATTTGAAGGGATGTCATATTGAGGAGGGAGCAAGTTTGTTTTCTGCTGCTCTAGAGACTAGAACGCGGAACAATGGATGCAAATTGCAGGAAAAGAGATTCCACCTCAATATTAGGATTAGGAGGAACTTCCTGACAGTAAGGGCTGTTCCTTGGAGGTCTTTAAGCAGAGGCTGGATGGCCATCTGTCAGGGATGCTTTGATTGGGAGTTCCTGCATGGCAGAATGGGGTTGGACTGGATGGCCCTTGTGGTCTCTTCCAACTCTGTGATGCTATGATTCTATGACCTCTATGATTCTCTGATGATTCTACTCCCCAGCCCTGGATTTCAGAGGAAGGACGAGAAACCCACCTCTGGGCCTCCTTGCCTAAATAAGAAAGGCCCCCTCTAGCCCCCCTCCCCTCCTTGCCTTGGTGTGGGGCAAGTTGGCAACAAGGAGGAGGAGGCGGAGGAGGCAGGAGGAGCCTCCGTGGCAGAGGCAGGCAGCAGGTGATGAGGGGTGTGAGCCTCTTCCCAGCTTTGGCCTGGGGCCACTTTCACAAGAAGAGGTTGGGGCGAGGCCAACAGCTGCTGCTGACGAAGGAGGAGGGCGAAGCAAGCAAGGAAGGCACAAGACACAACCCTCCCCCAGGTGCCTGGGTCTCCCTCCGCCCCCCTCCAACTGCAGAGGATGCTCTGAGCTCCAGGGAGTAGAAGAAGGAGAAGAAGAAGGAGAACCAAGAGCAGCAGCAGCAGCAGCAGTCCCCCCATGGAGCGCCCAGAGGAGCCCCTGCTGCTGCTGCTGCCCAACAACAGAAGCTGCGCGGAGGGTGAGAGACCAGAGAGGGAAGGACAGGGAGGCTCTGCTGGGGGGAAAGCGCGGGAAAAGGGGGCTGGGAAGGATATTGGGGGGGGGGGGGGCAAGAGGAGACCCAAGAAGAAGCAGAGTTTTATATAGTTATAGGCTGGAAAAGGTTGCAGCTTTGCCACCTCTTCCATTTTGCTGGAAGGGCCTCCATCTCTCAGGCAGGGTGTGTCACCAGGCGTCCTCCTTTTCCGGGACACGTCCTCCATTTTCAGCCTTCTGTCCAGGAGGAATGTCAACATGTCCTCTATAGTTGGAGCAGGGCTAAGAAGCACGCCTCTGAAAAGGTGTGAAAGGACACTTTGGTTGTTTGGAGCTTCAGGAAGTTCCTTTTTTGGGGGGGGCGGATTGTAGTTTCCAGAATCCCTCTGCCACTATAGGGTCAATTCCAGAACCATCCCACAATTATCCCGTTATTGGCAATGACTATCCCAGTGCCATTAATGGGGTATTCGTTGCCAATAACGGGATAATTGTGGGATGGTTCTGGAATTGACCCTGGTGTGATAGTCTCATATGGGTTCCAACAGGCAGGGCAACTAGTCATACCCGCAAAGGAGGACGAGGCACCATAACATGTAGGACATTGGAGAGAAATGGAAGCCATGGCAAAATAAAAGCTAAAAAACACATAAATCTACATTACTTCTCTATGGCTTATTTACAGTTGTATTACATATGCTGTATTTGATTGTGGAATCACAATCTGATGAGTATATCTTTGTTAATATAATATATATTATATATATTATATATATTATATAATAATATATCCTTGTCAGCTTTTGTTGTTGCTGTGTGCTTTCAAAGCGTATCACACAGGGGCTGATTTAGGCATTAAAGTGAGGTTAAAGCACATTTAAAGCATCCCACAAATGAAGCAGAAATGGCAAGTAATTGCACAAATAATTATCACACGCAGTTGTGCAAAGTGATATCGGAAATGCATTGTCACTGAAATCCTGAAAGTAAAAAGATGCCCATTTATGCTGCTTTGTGACCACATTAATGACAGGTTTTGTGTGATGTGTGAAATCATTACACATAATTACATGATTTTTCTGGGATATTCATGAGGTAAACTCCTGATCTCCTTCATGTTATAAACTCCAATGTTTCAGACTTAGGGCAACCCTAAGGCAAACCTGTCATGGCATTTTCTTGGGAGGTTTTGTTCAGAGAAGGTTTGCCATAGCCTTCCCCTGAGGCTGAGAGTGTGCAACTTTCCCAAGGCCACCCAGTGGGCTTCATGGTTGAACTGGGAATCAAACCCTGGTCCCCAGAGTCGTAGTCCAACACTCAAACCACCGTGAACTCTGAGCAAGACAAATACAGTACTTAAACTTGTACTTTTCTAGCAACAAACCCTTGAGCCTCCTCTTCTTACTTTCAAAATGGAAGATCTTTTGGGATTCCTTCTGTGGACAGAAGGTTAAAATGTAGAACTTGTCTGGGAAAAGGAGGACCTCTAGTCACCTTGTCAACATATAATATTTCACAGTTACGCACGTCTAGATGATTGGAAGGGGCAAGAATGGAAGCTGGCGCTTTCCCCTTGGCTTCCCAGGAGTTTACGCTGGTAAAAGTGCACCTGAGAAGGGAAGCCAAAAGGAGCTCCTGGTTTTGCAAGAGGGTCCTTTCCCGCTTTTCTCCAGGCTCTGCAATGCATGAGGAGGGGGACTGAGGACAAGCGCTTATTTTAGGAGGTGATTCTGAGGTCATACTAGACGTCAGGATACAAACAAGACTTTTCCAGTTTTAGCCAGTTTGCAGCCCAAATTAAAGACTTTGAGAAGCCAAGTGGCTGCACTGCTACTGGGGGATTTGTGTGGGAACTGAGGTCCTTAGAAGAAAAGTAGGTCCTCAGAGGCCACCATCCTTTCCACCTTTTCACTCAACCCTCTGCCTTTGGATACTGTGGAGGATTGATCTGAGGGGGCCCAAAGTCTCCCCCATGCCATTCAGAGGAGGAGTGCAAGTCCTCTGGCCAGAAGCAGAGCTGCAGGCCTGAAAATGATGGCCACTTGTAGGTTTCTGGGTATATATGTTTGGTTGGTTGTTTTTAGGACCACTCTTTGGATTGCTGTTTGCTTCTCTCCACCCTATCAGCTGTGTTTTCTTCAAACTATACTGGTAATTTTAAAGATGCTAAAAAGCCATTATAGCCATCGGAGGCTATTCCACTTCTACCTATGCTGAGGATGGAGTCACGGTTAAGGTGACAGGAGAAGCTGGTGCAGAAGATATTTTGAGAGGCCATTTCATGAGAGTGACTTGTGAATTCTACAGAGTAATATGTTTCTCCTTAAATGACTGTGTACATGTGCTCTAATCGGTGTTTAGAAATTTATAAAATGGAACACTCAGTCAGTCACAAAGAATATAAAAGATGGTCCCTGCCCCCAATACTCTTTTTCCACTGAAGTTGCTGTGTAAATAAATCTTGTATTGAAGTAGTAGTAAAAAAATTTCCAAGGGAATACAAACACATCAAATATAAGAGTTCTAGGAGTGATCAATTTTCAACATCTCACTTTCTGAAAAGTTTTCTTAGCATAGCAGACATGCACAGCAAGGGCGTAGCTATGGGAGCAGAAAGTGAGGACGTTGTCCCTCCAAATAACAATTCGGTGCCATAGTGAAATTTTCCTTCAGTTCTCAAATTTCTAGCATTTCAGAAAGTCAGATGTTGAAAATTGCTCACTCCTAGAACTCTTACATTTGCTGTGTTTCTACTCCCTTGATAATTTTGCCCATCCCTTTTAGATGCATAAACTGCATTTCTAAATGCTCAACTAAAATCTTAAGTTACTGCAATTTTGAAAATTTGGGGACTGAGAGAAAAAAATGTCATGGGAGTGCAGAATTCTTATTGGGGGGGGGGGGGTAATGTTTTCATTTTGTTGCTCCACCTACAACCCCGATGGATGGTTTGAGTTTGTAAGAGTCACAAATTCAGTCCCTAGCCTGAGAAGTAAGTAAACTTTGGATCAACTGCCTGATTCTTTCAGGCATTTGTCTGTGAGTCCAAATGGAAGTGGGACATATATGTCAGTAAACATGATCTAGATCTTTCTGTATATCATAGTTTCCAAGTAAGTGATACAATTGTTTACTTACTTTTGTCTTCAGTGGTTTTTATGTACCCTGACCAGGAATGTCTGAGGCCCTGTCCATACATAAAGCAGGGTGGTGTGTGTATGTGTGTGTGTTGAATTTATTTTCATTTTCTTCCTGCTGCTACATCAATGAAGCTTGCTGAATTAGAAATAACAAGTTTTAAAATTTGTAAACTAAACAGAAGGAAGTACCAGAGGAGAAACAGGAGAAGGTGAGGAAAGGAGGTGAGAATCAGGAGGCAGGGAGATTGGACACACCCCACATCCACAGTCCCCCAACCCATGAGCTAAGATTCCCACAAATGAACCAGAACTCTTATGACTTAACGCTCATTGAGACTTAAAGTTAAGAGGAACATAAAGCAGTGTTTGGAAGCCAAAACAAGAAAAAAGTAATGCTGAACAGAGAATGCTACAAATATCTCAAAACAGACCCATCTGGAAGAACCTGAAGTGGTAAATTCTTATGCTACAAAGAGTGAGTGATATCACTTAGAAGTGTAGATGGGGGAGATGTTCCTTTCTACATCTCCTATATACTAATCTTCTAGCAAGTAAAAAATTTACACATTAGAGAAAAAATGTATCTCAGTTTTCTGACTGCAGAGTTATTGAAGTTTTTTACACATAGTTAAATGCCAAATTAGCTTTGACTTATGGTGACCCAATAAATGGGGGACTCAGGGAGCATTAAATTGCAATGTCCTCACCTAGCCCAGAATGATACAATCCATTCTATTGCCTCAGGATTCTTCCATTTTACCCCATGTTATTCTTCTGCAAAGACCTACAGCTACATCCCTTCAAAGAGCTTTGCATTTACTGATTTACTGGTTTTCTTCCCACAGAATTGGAGATAATCAATTAGTATGATTGGTGCCCCTCCTCACCCTTCTCCTTTCTTGCTAGGAGACCTTTGCTTTCGAGTATGTTAGTGGTACTGTCAATGACTGAGGAAGGAAAAGGCTAGCTTTTGTTCCTGTGGTGAAGATAAGAATTGACTTTTTGTTTTCTGGTTCACAAAGGCTGGCCTGTATCAGGCAAAGTGCCAGGGTCTAAGCAACATGCCACATTTGCATTTCTCTCTTTGCTGCTTAACTGAGTATTTGTGGTTGGTAGAAAAAAATCTGTCCATAGGTAGATGTGGTTTTCTTGTTTTCTCAGGAGACCTGCTATGTCCCTCTTATCCTACATTTACACAGCTGTACCAAACAGAATATGCACAATTTTTGTTTGTCTTTCCAGGATTCCTATGCCCATAAGAGTTTGTGTTTGCATTTATTTATTTAATGTCAATACAGTGCCACAGCTGGGTGACCTATGACACAATATCACTTAAAATGTAGAAACAAAAGCCTAGGGTGAAAAACAAAGGCATCTCAACCTCTAAATACTTTTTGAATTAAAAAGCTTGGATTTGTGGCTTGGATGGCTCACCCAAGCACACAGGCACATCTGTTTGTGCATAGCATCCCCACCAGTTTCCCCACTGCCTCACTACATCATTTTACAAGTGGAGATCACTTTCTGATCACTTGACACCCAGATTGCAAACGCACAGGGTGCTGTACTGGTAGGAAAGAACCAGAAAATTCTGGACCCACTTGGCTTCCTCGAGATCTGACCTAATAGATTTTCATCTCCACCCTGAAAACTAATCAGGAAGATGCCCAATAAACCTCTTGCATCCTTTGCACAGTTAAGGCTCAACCATAGTGAATCTTAGGAGTTTCTCACACTGCCCTTTTCCGTCCTTCCTTCCCAATCTAGGCACAAGATGAAATTTTTTAATCACGGATTTTATTGCACACCTCTATGCCCAGGCCAGAGGAATCCCATACCCAGTTTGGACTTCTCCCGTACTTTGCAAAGAATGGGTAAATCCCATTCTTTCAAAACATGAGGGAGAAGTCCAGATCAGGTACAGGATACCATGATCCAGTACAGGATGCCTCCGGCCTGGGCACAGAGGTGTGCAATAAAATCTGTGCTTAAAAGTTTTCATTCTGCATGCCTAAGGAGGGAGGGAAGGATGGAAAAGGACAGTGCAATGAACTCTTTAGATCCAGCCATCATACTTGAAATGGTTGGGGGAATCATGAGGAAATATCTCTCTCTGGGCAATTAAATGTGCTAACCTGCTCATTTATTCAGTCACCCTATTGCTAAAGGGACAAGAAACCACTTTTCTTAGTCAGTTCCCCTCTCTGCTTGCTTAGCATTTCTTGTTGCAAACTATCCATGATGTAGGGAGATCAACACACTCAAGCACTGCACGAGCCATTGAATCTTAAGAACCATTATCCTTCCTCCCCACCTATTCCTATGAATTTTGTGGTTTCCTATGCTCAGTCGTTAGCAACCCCACTGTTAACCACATTAAATTAACATCATTCTAGCAATCAAGGACTTCTTAAAGAATTTTCAGTAATCTCCACCCATTCTATATAGAGATCTAAATGAATAATTGTCTTGGGTGTGGGAACCACAGAAGCGCAAGCGTTTTTCCACCTTGGTTGACACATCTTAGTTGTACATGTTGATAATAAATTATTATCTGATATAACTTGATGCATACCTGTGTTTTTGTTCTCGTTAGAAATAATAATTCATTTCGCAAAAGTATGTGGTTAGAGAGAATATGAGTTAGTGTATATGAGTTAGTTATGTTGCTGTAATACAGGTTGAGTATACTTTCTCCAAAAATCTAAAATCCTAAATGCTCCAAAATCTGAAACGTTTTAAGCACTGACATGATGCTTTGGGGCTTCAATTTTGGGATATTTTGGATTTTGGAATATATAAGTAAATAACCATTTAGGATTTGAGGTGTACTGTATTTGCAATTCTAGAGAGAGAGATGAATATGGAGAGAGAATCAAGAGAGGTGAGAGATGAGAGAATCTGCATAATGGTGGGAGGTGTGGATTTACACCAAGCACTGTGCTTGGATTCTTGCCATTTTACAGATAATTATGTCTGTCTCCAACATTGCCTCTTTCCCACCTCTGTCCAGCCTCACAAATGCAATATAGGTACATACTATACTACTTGTATTCCAAAATAAAAAAAAAAATCCCAAATCCAAAACATTTCTGGTCCCAAGCATTTTGGATAAGGGATGCCCAAAATATATTAATTGTTTTGCTTTTTATCACTTTCTGGTTATCAGTCAAACCTGTTAATTCATTTCCATTGTCTTCCACTGGCATAGTTGAAATCAGTTAACTAGTTAAAGTCTATCTATAGCTTAGTGTGGAAGCTATAGGCTTTAGCTAGTTAAGTTGTTCATGTGGCATGTTTTGCATTTTCAAAAACTAAACCAACAAGAATTGGAAGCCCTCTCAATGTGGCTTTGCAAATGTCAGTTGATTCATTATGTATCATTCCATAAGCATCTGTTATATATGGAGGTGTTCTGCTAAAAATATTGGGGAAGTTAGATTAATAATGGCTATATCCTTGACAACAGGCCAGGCAAGTTTTTCCAGTTTTATGGTTTGAAGTCCATGGTTGTGGTTTACAATGTGTGCTTTGTAAAGTTAGGAAACATTACTAAATCAGCTCATGTGTGAGAGTTTTTATATGTATATTGCCTTGGAGTGTGGTAGAGTCTCCTTCTCTGGAGATTTTTAAACAGATGCAGGATGGCCATCTGTCAGGAGTGCTTTGATTGTGTATTCCTGCATGGCAGGGGGTTGCCCTGGATGGTCTTTGTGGTCTTTTACAACTATGATTCTGTGTAACAAGCCTGAATCCTATTCATAGCTACTACTAAAGTTAATCAGAATTATGCTGGGCCCTTGGTATCCACTAGGGTTTGGTTCCAGGATCCTCCATGGATACCAAAACCTGTGAATGCTCAAGTCCCTGCATAAACAATACCATGGTAAAATGGTTTCCCTTTTATAAAATGGCAAAATTATATATATATATTTAATATTTTCAAACTGTGGATGGTTGAATCTGTGGATAAAGAATCCAAGGATATGCTAGGCCAACTGTATTCTGAATCAGTTGTTATGGTGAATCAGTATTTATGTAAATCCTGTTGATTTAACAGGTCTGCTTAAGTTGGGACTAAATAAAATTGAGGAGAAATAAAGCACTTATATTTATTCATTCTTTTACATGATTTTCAGACAATTCCCCTATTCTAATAAGTAGTCCCATGTAAGCAATGTCCTTGTTAGTACTTTTGCATTATAATATTGTGGCATAGCAAAACATATAAAGTAGTTGTAACTTGTTGTCAGCCGCATAGTAATTATGTGTGTTACTTTTCTAACCATGGGCATGTTACAAACTAACCATGGATAGGCCAAATAAGCTGCAGTGCACCTCTTCACCAGTTGAATCTTTCTTACTATTATAATCTTAAATAACTTGAATAATCTAACAACAGCAACCTAAAATATTGTTCCATTTTTCTGTCCCAAAATGAGGGAGGAAAGCTCTTTATTCTGTTTGTCTTTGTCTTCATGTCCTACCAGAGGGTGAACATCCTCCTGACTTAGGTAGTTTGCCTTTGAATGTGATTGCTTAAACAAAGATAATGTATTACACTGAAACTGTTCCCTAATTTTTTTCCACTGGAGTTTATTCCCTTCCTACGTTTAGTTTCCCATTTATTATTTTGCCTTAGATTTTGTCTGTATTTTCAGTTTTTCCATGTGTGTCTCTATGTAAATATATAACATATGTATATATTGAGATAGTTGAGATGGACAGACATTTAAATAGTTAAAGATTTCCTATACCTTGACATATATGATAGATTTGTTAGAAGGCAAAATGGTCCAGGATTTATATGTCAATACAAACATATAAAAACATTTAAAGGTAGATTTTATAATGTCACCAGCAATGTTTTCACTGGGTATTACAGACAGAGAATTGGACAACAAATACAGATTACTCCTTCGAGATATATATATATATATATATATATATATGATAACTGCAGAAAGATTACTGTTCACTCAAACTAAGAAATGGATTGAAGCACTAATGACAGAAGAATAGAAAGTGAGGTTTGCTGAGTTAGCTCAAATGACCAAACTAACATGGTTTTAAAAGGATAAGTAAACTGAAGTCTTTTGAAAGATTGGAAATCATTTGTGAATATTCTGAGCAATAAGAAATCTAACAATGTAATATTTTCTTGATATGGTCATTGGTAATTTGGTAGGATTAATCAGTTAATGGTAGAGTAAAATAATCTTATGTGTTTGTTTTGTTCATTTTATTATAGTTAAAATGGAGAAGTGAGAGCCCTGTTCTTTTTCTTCTCTCTCTCTCTCTCTCTCTCTCTCTCTTTTAATTTCTTGAATTAACTTTTCTAAATGTATCTCTGGAATGTATATTATATATTATATTGTTTTTGAATGTGTAAATTTTTGAGTGTGTATTAGACAAAGAAAGGTTTCCTACAACTTGAGTCAAACATTAATCAAAATGGAGACTTCTCTTAAGGAATCAGAAAGCAATTAAGATATGAAAAGGCTGCCATGAAAGAACTAGATAAGTTCTGAAGTGTATATCTCAAGATATATCTTTGTATATCATTAAATATCAAAGCCAGAATCATCCAGACTATTCTACAATATCTGCAGTTTGTATGCATGATTATGGAATTTAGACAGTTAAGAAAGCTGAGAAGAAGAAAATAGAGGTCTACAGATACCATGGATTGCTAAAAAGACATATAAATGGGTCCAAGAGAAAATTAAGCCTGGATTCTCAGTAGAAGGTAAACATGACTACACTGAGGCTGATGTACTTTAGACATATCATGAGACTGTGACAATGAAAAAAACAAGAATGGTTGATAAAGTGAAAGGCAGTAATGATAAATTAAGATCCGAGGGAGGCATAACAATAATCTAAGATATGCAGGTGACACCTTAATGCTAACAGAAAACAACAAAGACTTAGAATGACTTCTGGGAAAAGTCAGAGAAGAATATGCTTACTGTTGAGTATTAGTAAAACAGTAAAACCTAGATGACAAAAATTAAATATTATATATTCATATATAAATCTAGAAATTTTAGTCAAAAAATTGACCAAAAACCGGGATCACCTTATCCATGGGTCAATGTAAGTCTGATCAAAAAAGGAACCATCTCTGCTTTGAGTAAAGTGGTGAAAGGCAAGAGATTGGTCCATTTTGGGAGAACCTATAAGAAGCATTAACCCCCTCTACTGTCTCTGACATGGCAAAGCTTCTGACATTTCTGAATGTTTGGACAGGAAAATGGCAGCAGTGGCAGCTTTTTAGCATTTAGCAATTGAGGGCCAAGAAGAATCAGGCTTTGAAGGATGTGAACAGAACATTTGTGTATATTTGTCAGTTTTTCTGGGTTAAAATCAGAGAACATTCTCACATTAAAGTCAAAGGCTATAAGCATTGCTAATATAGTTGCCATTTTCTTTGTTTTGCCTTTGCATCCTTTTTTACATGTGTGGGTTTTCGTAGCCTTGCTTGCATCTGGTCACCTTCCCCATCCAGCCAGCCAACATTTATCATAGTTCCCTCCCCATCCAGCCAGCCTTTTGTATGAGCACAAACCAGTTATACCTGCCAGAATTTTGAAAGTTCTCTGGCATTGTTTTCTTTTTCTTTATCCTTTAGCACCTTTGTTACATGCCCCTATGTTTTACCATCAGTCTGTCTTTGAGTCATATCAAATTCCATAATTTTGGCCCTAATGCACATCCTTGACTTATACATGACATCGAATTACAGTTGAGTATAAACAGTACTTAAAGATTTCCAATACCTTGGATCAATCGTTGATCAAAATTGAGACTTCTGTTAAGGACTGCAATAGTTAAGAAATTAGAAAACTGGGATGGAGGAGGGCAGCTATGAAAGAACAAGATTCTTAAGTGCAAAGATATACACCTTAACACAAGAGTTAGGATCATCTAAGCCATGGCATTTCCAGTCACCATGTACAGATGTGAGAGCTGGACATTCAAGAAAGCTGATAGAAAATCAACTCATTTGAGATGTGGTCCTGGAGGAGAGTGCTGAGGATACCATGGATGGCCAAAAAGACAAACAAATGGGTCCTTGAAGAGATCTAGCCTGAGCTCTCCCTAAAACCTAAAATGACTAAACTGAGGCTGTTGTATTTTGGTCACATCATGAGAGGACATAACTCACTAGAAAAGACAATAATGCTACGAAAGATGGAGGGCATTAGGAAGAGAGGAAGACCACTTACCAGAGGGATAGACACAATCAAGGAGGCTACAGCCCTGAATGTGATAGGACCTGAGGAGAGCAGTTGAAAACAAGGGGTCTTGGATACTTCTCATTCACAGGATCACCGTGAGTTGAAGTCGACTTAATGGCAGCTAACAACAACAAGTAGGAAAAGAGGAAGACCAAGCTACAGGTAGATTGACTGTAAAGGAAGCCATGGCTCTGAGTTTGCAAAGCCTGGGCAGGGCAGTGGACCATAGGAGGTTTATAGGGTCACTGTAAGTCAAAGTTGACATCAAATAACCACAATAGCAAATGTATATATACTGGCAAGTAAATTTAAATACCTATTTCTTCTGGAATATATTATGGAAATGGTTACTTGATTAATGACAAGATCTGTGCTTAAATTTATTCTTGCAATGCTAATTGAAATGCAAACAAATGTGAGAAAACTGAAAGGTCTCATATAAATTGAATTACGGAAGCCTGAAATAGCACTGCATATACTTAAAACTGCACACGAGTGTTTTTCTGGGAGTAAGACCAATTGAAGTTCATGGAGTCATAAGTGAGTAAATTGAAACTGGAATCTGTTAATTCCTGGAATCTTTATATTAATAGAATTCCTGGACCTGGTTTTTACATTTTACAGATACAGTGGACCCTTGGTATCCACTGGGATTTGGTTTCAGGATCCCCACATAGTTACCAAAATCTGTGGTAGCTAAAATCCTGTTAAATACAATGGCATAGTAAAATGGTGTCCTTTGTATAAAATGACAAAATCAAGGTTTGCTTTTTGGAATTCATTTTCTTTTAATATTTTCTAACCATGGGTGGTTGAATCCATACATAAAAATCCATTGATATGGAGGGCCAAATGTACTTTGTACTTTTGTACATAGTGCTCAGTGAGCTCTCACTGGATTATCAGAAAAGAAGGATGCGATACCTTTGTTCATCTTGAAGAGGAATATAAGTAGAATCATAGAATCATAGAGTTGGAAGAGACCATAAGGGCCATCCAGTCCAACCCCCTGCCATGCAGGAACTCCCAATCAAAGCATCCCTGACAGATGGCCATCCAGCCTCTGCTTAAAGACCTCTAAGGAAGGAGACTCCACTACACTTTTCTTCATGACAGATGAACTGTTGCTCAGATGGAAATTCAATCAGATAAGTGTTTCCCAATATGAAATATTCTTTTCCCATCTGCTTATTTGAGCTTTCTGCCATTGAATATATGTGTGATAGAGAGAAGGCTCTATGCTCTTTGCTGGAAAAATTTTATCTGGCTGAATTTCCAGTGGAGCACCAGCATTTTTGTCATGAAAAATATTGCCGCCCTATGACATTTGCCTCTTTAAAATTACTACTACTACTACTACTATTATTATTATTTTATAGTATTTATACCCCGTCCTTCAGCCCTAAAGGCTTTCAGAGCGGCTTAAAATTATTATTATTTTTAATTAGATGGTTTCCTACCCTCAGGCTTACAATCTAAAAAGACACAACACAAAAGGAGAAGGGTCTGGTGGTGGGGAAGGGGATCAAGTCCAGCAGTTCTTCTCTTCCTCTGAGGCCTGGACCAAGGCAGATGGTCTGAAGGGAGGGCTCAGCTTCTATAGCACTACTATAGCATCTTCTTAGTCCAGGCCAGGCCTGATAGAGCTGGGCCAGCATCTCTCCCACCATGGCCGGATGGCACAATACCTCTTCATTTTCTGAAAGATCCCCCTTTACCTTAAAAAATATGACAAATGCAAATTCCTTTAAAGTGTGCATGATCAGGAAAAGCAATACTTGTTGAATTTGTCATTATTGTGCAGGCATTAGGGGCACTCATGTCAACATTTGTTAAGAAAGGAGATTGCTGTCCTAAAGATGGGTTTTAGACTGAGTTTTTATTTATTATTTTATTTTATTTTATTCATATCCTGCCCTTCTCCCAGGACTGGGACGCAGGGTGGCTTACAACATTGAAAACAATACAATTAAAAAGATACAAAAATAATACATTAAAATAATATTAAATTGCTACAATAAAGTAAAAAAGAAGATTAAAATGTCTAAAATACATTAAAACAATATAGCATCCCAGGACGTTCTTTAAAATTTTCCTGTTTTGAATGCCTGTTTGAAAAGGAAGGTTTTTGCCTGTTAGTGGAAGGCCATCATGGAAAGGGCCATTCTGGTCTTCCTGGGAAAGGAGTTCCAGAGTCTAGGGGCAGCTAAAGAAAGGGGCCTTTCTCGTGTCCCCACGAACCATGCTTGTGATGGTGGTGGGATGGAGAGAAGGGCCTCCTCTGATCTCAGAGCCCCGGCCGGCTCATAGAAGGAGTTACTGTCTGCCAAATATCCTGGACCTGAGCCATATAGAGGTTTAAAGGTCATCACCAGCACTTTGAATAGTGTCCGAAAACAAAATAGGAGCCAGTGGAGCTGTTTCAACAGGGGTAATAATAATAATTTCTAACCCGCCCCTCTGAGCGAGCAATGGGGGTGGGGTACAGCATTTAAAAGCATATACAGTTAAAATATTACTATCTATACAACACATACCCACCTCCCACCCCTTAAAACAGGATTAAACTGTCACAAGTTAAAACAAGTCAAATCTAAAAACAGCGCAGCATCTCAAGGTCCAGTGTAGGCAGCCAGGTATCCATTGGGAAAGGGAAGGAACTAGGAGTCATCAGGCAAATAGGGGATTAATTACTGTCCAGAAAGGCCTGCCGGAAGAGATGCGTCTTGGTCGCTTTTTTGAAGCTATCCAAGGTTGTTATAAGACGCATCTCATCCGGCAGGTCGTTCCACTGGGAGCAATAGCAGAAAAGGCCCTCTGGGAGGTCTGGAACAACTTAGATTTTATAGGCTGAAGCAGATTCCTCCCAGAAGACCGAAGTGTACGGGTGGCTCATGTGGGAGGAGGCGGTCCCTGAGATAAGTTGGACCCAAGCCATGTAGGGCTTTAAAGGTCAAAACCACCTTGTACTGTGCCCAGAAACTGGCAGCCAGTGGAGAGATTTGAGCACAGGTGTTATATGCTCTCTCCTCGGTGTACCAGTAACTAATCTGGCTGCCATGTTTTGGACTAATTGAAGTTTCTGGGTTAGGCACAAGAGTAGCCCCATGTAGAATGTGTTACAGTAGTTCATGAGGTAACCAGCACATGTACCACAGTCTCCAGGTCCCTCATCTCCAGGAAAGGGCGCAGCTGACGTATCAGCTGAAGCTGATAACAGGCACTTCTGACTGTCGTATTCACCTGATGCATCATGTGAAGCGATGGATATAGAAGTACCCCCAGACTGAGAACATAGTCCTTTGAGGAGAGTGTGACTCCATCTAGGACTGGGAGTTGTATTCTCCAACCTGGTTTCGGGCTGGTGACTGTCAGTACCTCCATTTTGTCAGGATTTAGCCTCAATCTATTTTCCCTCATCCAATCCATTACTGCTGTGAGACAGTCATTAAGAGGTGAGACACCATCTGAGGTCTGAGCAGATGATCTGGTCATGGAGAAATATATCTGAGTGTCATCAGCGTATTGATGACACTGAGCTCCATGCATCCGTATGATCTCACCCAGCGGCTTCATACAAATGTTGAATAGCATCGGGGACAGAATGGCGCCCTGAAGGACGCCACAATTTAGCTCGATTTTAGAGGAGCAACTGTCCCCGAGCCTCACCCTTTGGGACCTCCTAGAGAGAAAGGAACGGAACCACTACAGAGCAGTGCCTCCGATACCCATCTCTCTCAGCTGGCCCAAAAGGATGATCTGTGTACCCTACCTTTGTTAGAAACCTGGCTGCAGCTCTTTGGACCAGCTGAACTTTCCAAACACTCTTCAAAGCCTAATTAGAGCCCATTACAGTAGTCCAAATGGGATATAACCAAGGCATGTACCACTGAGGCCAGATCTGGTGTATCAAGGAATGGGTGCAAGTTGGCGCACAGGTTTTAAATGTGCAAAAGCACTCCTGGTCACTGCAGAGACCTGAGCCTCCAGGTTCAAAGCTATTCAACTTTGTACTTAATATACTTCTAAGCTTTTTTAAAAATGTGGTTTCTGGTGATGTTTCTCTATGGAATAAGTACACATTACTTAACTTCAGATAACAATATTTCAGTTAACAAAGTAGATGTGTTCCTGTGCATATTTCTTTAAAAGAAAAGTTGTTATCAAGAAAGAAATAGGCTCCTACAGAACAAGAGAGAGTGAGCAGTAGAGCAGATCAACATGTTTCAGCAAATTGTTTCTCAAAAACTAACAATATATACATGAAAAATGAACAACCTTTACAGATAAACTTTGTGTAAATAAACAAAAACATTATGAATCTTTTAGAAATCACATTAAAACTTCTTAAGCATCTTCCAAAATGTATCTTTCTTTCTCCAGCCTACTGTTTTCTTATGAATCCCAAACTTATATTCATTTTAACATAATGTATTGGGGGCAGGTGGTTCTACTGCTGCTAAATTTTTTCTAGCTAGACATAGGACAAGGTGGAAGAGGGATGGGCTGAGCAGGTATAAAAAGACTCTGTAAAAAGGAGGTGATTTGTCAGAGGCTTTGTCAGCTGAGGTATGACTATGGTAAAATTACTCACTTCAAATAGTAAGATTGCTAATTCATTTGAAAATTATAGAGTAAGACCAAAATTAGTTCACTGAGCTACATAAGGATATCATCTTTTTGCTGGTGTAGCCACTGTGCCTTTATTCACCTCATGACTGTCTCCTCAATGAATTGAGCTTCTCCCATAATTTTTCACAGTCCCGGTTTTGACAAGGTTCAGTTTTAACACAGAATCATTAGTCTTAGCTATGAAATGTTAACATTTTACCTTCCTCAGATTTTAATTTTAGGGATTCAGACAGAAACAGTTCGCTATCTGTATTTAGTGTTTTATGAGTTTTAGCTGTATTTAGTTGTTTTGTGTGTATTTTTATATATTTTTATACTTTGATTGATTGACTGACTGACTGACAAGGTTCAAAACATACAATATTTCAGTCTCATGTTTCTGTTTTTAAAGACAGAATATCACATTTTTTAGAGGATTCAGAAATAAACTGAAGAAATCAAATAGCGTAACTTTGAGATGTGACCTGTTGGACAACGAGGAGGAAACTAGTAATTATCCATTAAAAGTTTCATTACCTTTTTCTACCCCTCCCCATCCCTGGTCTTGTTTTCTCAGGTTCGTTGTTCACCCTGACTTGCCTGTCTCATCAGGTTGTTTGTCAGGTTATTGAGAATATCAGTACTGCAGCCTCACCTTCCAAGAATCTTACTTTAAACACTGACTGGACAGTTCAGGTAGAGGACAAATATGGCTTCTACATTGGCTTGGCTTTGGCCATCATCTCCAGCTTCCTTGTTGGCAGCAGCGTGATCCTGAAGAAGAAAGGACTGTGCCGGCTAGTGGAAAAAGGAGGCACCAGAGCTGGTATGATTTCATTGGCTCTGTGTGTGAAATAGAATATCAAGTATTTTCTGGCAGGCCTACGGAAGAATCTTTCATGCAGCTGATCCTGCGGTCAGCAGTGAATGTATCCTGTGTATGTTCCTTCTCAGTCACTCACCTTTCCCTTCTCTTGGGGAATGGAAACACGTTTGACACATAGCCTGCATGTCTACATTAGCCTCCTATCCTCAGGTGCCAAATGAGCCTCTTTTAAGCAAAAGTAAGGTTAGATTGAACCTTAAGATAGGGAGGGGAATTGTTGAGATATTGTTGGACTGCAGTTTCCAGCATTCTTCACATTTAGCTATGCTTAATAGATCTGATGGGTATTGCAGTCCAATCGCATCTGGAGAGGCACATAATTCCCTCTGCCTCCCTAACAAATGGGTCTCCACATGCTTGCTGTGTGTCAGTGTGGATCCCAGTTCTGGAAAGACTGACTATTTGCTCAGCTTGGCTCCTTGTGGATGTGTTAGACAACAGTCCACATCATCTCCAAGTAGCATTGCCATTGGATGTGCTGCCTGCTATTAATGGAAGTTGTAGTCAAACCCATCCAGAGGGCACTAAGTTGAAGAAGGTTGCCTTAGAGAAATTTTTGCAATCCAAACTAAAATGTAGGAAACCTCTGGACTAGAACATATGCAGGTGTGGTTACTCTTTCAGGGCAGAGAAACAGCCTGTTCTGCTCTTTATGATACCCATCTAATCACTTCATCTAGGCATCCAAGGCTGATTTGTTGCTGTTATAGCTTGGTGTGTCCCATTTACATTCCTGTGAGTCAGACATGCATTGATAGATAGTATTTCCTGTTTTGCCACTATATATTCCCAGTCTAAAGTTTTTTCTGCTCCTAATTAAACCCTGGAGCAGAATGCGGAATTTTGCATGTAGCTGCTGATAATCTCAATGTTTCCACAGCATCAAATTTTAAATATTTATCATGATGCAGTGTTACAAAATACCCATTGCTAAACATGCATATTTTATATTTTGTTTTGTTTTATATTCCTAGTTTATTTGCATCTGCCCATGTAGTCTAGTCTGCTATCTAGCTTTTTGTTTTTGTTCTGTCATGGACAATATGAGCGTGTTTTCTTCTGTTAGTCCCTAAGCACATGTATCTTTTGCCTTTCCAGGGGATGGAGGACATGGCTATCTAAGGGACTGGCTGTGGTGGGCTGGTTTGCTTACCAGTAAGTATGATTATTTCACAATATTCTGATTTACACACACCATCATGAGCAATGAGCAACCTTCACTGTTTCCCAATGTCCTGAGTGCTGCTCTGTACACTACAGCGACTGTGCAGAGGTCATTCCAGTCACCTATAGTCACCTTTGCTTGTCTAGTTTTGTCTCTTGGGCAGAATGTGGAAGTTGCCTAAGACAACACATGTTGGATAGTATGAAGGGGTAGCAAATAGTCATATAATTGGTATTTAGTATGTTTTTGCTGCCAGAGGTGGGGAACAATACTTTGTGAACTCATGGTGGTGGTTTATTTGATTTATATACCCAGCTCTTCCTCACCAGAGCTTAGGGTAGCCAATTTGTGGTTGTACACTTGCAGTCACATGTTGTAAAGCATATATGTCATCTCAAATACAGTAAAACAATACAAAGAAGCAGAAGAAAAAACAATCATTTGCTCACACACACACACACACACATTTTTGGCACGAATTAAGACAAAAGTGGGAACAGGGAAAGGAAAGAATTAGATCTCTAACACAAAGGAGTTCCATAACGAAGGTGCTACCAGGGAAGGCCCTATCACAAGTAGCAACCTTCCAGAGTGCACTGTTCTGGAGTACATAATCATAGTTGCCCCACCTGATCTTAAATCCAAACTAGATCAACCATGGGGAAAGCAGTTCTTGGGCCCTGAGCTGATCAGGACTTTTGTACACTAATACTTGAATACTTAAAACTTTACTGCAAACAAGACTAGCAAGAATATTTGCTTATGAATAATATTTATTATAATTCACTCGTTCTTTGTTTTTCCCTTGGCTGTTTATTCAGTGGGTGGAGGAGAAGCTGCCAACTTTGCTGCCTATGCCTTTGCACCAGCAACAATTGTTACTCCACTTGGAGCACTGAGTGTGCTCATAAGGTGATTGTCTTTCATTTCTACTCTATTCTTCCATATTCATTCTGATATCTGAAAATCTCCAGCTGGTAGTGATATGATTTGCCGTGCAAACAGAAAAATAGTTTGATAGCATTGTCCTAGTGTAGAGGTAACCAGGTTCCTTGAAGTTTTCACAAAGCTGAGTGTAGTAGTTATTTTGGCCATGCGGTGACTTTCAGACAGCATTCATTTTTAAAAAAAGAAACTTTTATAATTTTACTTTTTTGCCACTGCAAAGTAATGATAACTCTCTTTTCATTGGCATAGACCATTATTAGAGAAGTTATTAGAGTCTGCCATATTGTAGGATTAGCATTATTTGGGAATTAAAGTCTACATTTCTCCAAGAAGAGCCAGTGTCAGATGGCTGATTCCTGTTATGGAGCACGCAAATATTTTGTATCTGTAATAAATTTTTGTAAATCTCTTATCAGTGAGACAAGCCTTGATTTTCTGACTCCAAGTTAATTTTTTTTCTAAATTCATTATCTCAAAGATATTTTCTTGGTTTTTTTTTCTTTTACTTCCAGTGCCATTTTGTCTTCCTATCTGCTTGGAGAGCGCCTCAACCTGCTGGGAAAGTTAGGTTGCATGCTGAGCATTGTAGGTAGTACAGTTCTTGTGATTCATGCTCCTGAGGAAGAAGAAGTTACCACTCTAGATGAAATGTCCTCTAAACTGAAAGAGCCAGGTAACTACAAGGCAGGGCAACTTTGGATGCTGTTCAAAAATGTAATCAATTTGGCTGAAACTTTAGCCTATCTGGTATGCAAGTGGATGATTGTGTTATCATATCTGGCCTAGTCTTCTCATTTGGCAGAGTGAGTTGGCTACTATGCCAAGCAGTGAGGAGCAGGCAGAGGTGTTTACCACTATGGTCAGCTTTCTGCCCCCTAAGCTGACCTCAGGTGTTCTAGAGGACAATGTGCCATATCTGATGTTTTGGTAAAATTCATTAACTACTCAGACTGTAACTATGGGGAACAAAATGAGGGCATTGCTCTCCCAAATAAGAATTTTACCCTCTGCAATGGAATTTTATGCAATGGAAGAAATTTGGGAACTGAAGGACATTTTCATTTGGAGAGGCCAACTTCTTTGGGAGACGCAATGTCCTCAGTACTTTCACATCCCCAGTTGTGTCCCTGCTGCCATTCCAGTCAATCTTTGTATAGGGAATGGGGGAGGTATCATGGTTTTCTATGCCTCAGGCATCAGTATGTCTTGGAGCACATCCAGTGACTGTTCAAAAATGGCTTCCACAGAAGGTGAATTCTAGCAGGATGGCAAACTTATTTGTACATAGTGTTGTACAGTCCTGTTGAATGGAATGTCACCACACCAGTGTTGCTCTTTCATGGTAGACAACAGTTGCTCAAAAAACAAAACAAACTCTTATGCCCCTTTTCTATTCTGAACTTAGGAAAATTTTAGAACAGTATTTGCAATGGTTCTTCTGAGATGCAAACCACACTTCCACATGTATAGAGCATGCACCCAAATCTTATAATAATAATAATAATAATAATTATTATTATTATTATTATTATTATTATTATTATTTGTATCTCCCGCCTCTCCCTACGGATCGAGGTGGGCTTACAGCATATTAAAAAACAGTAATCTTCCTCTCGATGCTCAAGTTAAGAGTCTTTCTAATTATTTTCTGTTACTTGTGCATTGCTGGTTTGCTCTGCCCTTTGTTCAGTAACTAATAGCATGTAACTGTCACAACATGGGAAATGTCCTTACGACTCAGACCAGTATTACTGACACAGCCAGGAATTAGATCTCCAGATTTTCAGACAGAATTCTTTCCTGCTCCTATCTGGAGGTGCCAAGGGTTGAACTTTGGTCCTCTAGATGTTTGGACTTCAACTCCAGCATTCCTGGCTCTTGGTCAAGCTAACTGAGCCTTCTTTCTAAGACACCTCGAGGACCATTGTTTGGGAACCATGGCCTAGGCCATTTTTCATGCCAACCAAGTGCTCTGTCAGTGAAATTCAAATGTGATTTAATTTTCACATCCTCACTTTTTTTTCTTTTCTAGGTTTTCTTGTTTATGCTGGCATTCTCTTGGTGATCTGTCTAGTTCTGATTTTCTTCCTAGCCCCACGCTATGGCCAGACCAATATTCTCATCTACCTCACCATCTGCTCTGTGATTGGGGCTTTCTCCGTGTCTTCAGTCAAAGGGCTGGGCATTGCCATCAAGGGCTTTTTCGCTCACCGGCCTGTTCTGCAACACCCCCTGACCTGGATTCTTGTCCTCACATTAGTGGCCTCTATCACCACACAGATAAACTACCTTAATAAGGCTCTTGACATTTTCAACACCTCCATGGTTTTCCCCATCTACTATGTGCTGTTTACCACCATTGTCATCACCACATCAGTCATCCTTTTTAAGGAATGGGTCACCATGTCTGTGGTGGACATTATTGGAACTGTATGTGGATTCTTCACCATTATTTTAGGAGTGTTTTTACTCCATGCCTTCAAAGACATGGACATCAGCTTGAGGAATCTACCACAAACACTTCAGAATGCTGAACAGACCCCAGCAATTAAGGATGACAAGAACATCCTAATAGAACTGGATAGCACAGGTATCAAGGATGATGGGAAACCCAAAGTATTCATGATCTACAGTTGAAACCTAAAATCAGCCATCCTGCAGCTGTAGGGACTGGAACCAAAGAGGTGTGTATGCGTGTGCACAAAGAATTTGCATTAAATGAAAACTTGCCATATATAGTAGGCCGTTGATTTCCGTTGGGGTTTGGGTCTAACCCCCCCCCCCCCCCCCACACACACACAGATAACAAAATCCATGGATGCTCAAGTCCTCTTATATACAGTGGGGTAGTAAAATGGTGCCTCTTATATAAAATGGCAAAATCAAGGTTTCCCTTTTAGATTAAAAAAAAAATCAAGCCATGGATGTTTGAACCTGTGGATACAGAGGGCCAACTCAGTATCTTCTAAAAGAACAACCAATTTGAACATAATAAGCCATTCCTTTCCCACTTCCCTGCTTAGTGATCCCTTCATTTTATCCATTGGAACTGCATGGAATTTCCATGGCTACTCTGACTGTACCTGTTTCAACCAAGCAAGTTTTCACTGATTATTTGAAGAAATGTGGTGGCTGCAGTTGCTTCCCAGTTTCTATAGAAGATAGTTTTTTCCTAAGATTGGAAAGAAAGGCTATATCTGAGCTATGATATAGGCCAAGAAGAGCATTAAAATGTGCTCTGTGAAACTTTGGAGAAAGCTTTTGTGCCCCTAAGTGCACAATGCTTTATTGAAATTGTTATGAAAAAGAAATTATATTTTATTTCTAAAGGGCTAATTATATTGGCTGGCCCTGACTATCCTAAAGGCACCAGATTCTGCCTGATACCAGAGGCTAAACACAGTCATGCCTGGTTAGTACTTGGATGGTAGTCCACCAATGAAAATCAGGTGCTGTAGGCTATATTTCAGAGGAAGGAACTGGCAAAAAATGGCTCTTGAGTATTACTTACCTAAGAAACCCCCATAAAGTTTATGGGGTTGCTATAAGTCGACAGGTGATGTGAAGGCACACACACATGCACAAACAATTACATCTATGATAATTCTGTGATGCTAGAACAAGGCACACTAATTTTCTAGTGTGAGATTTCTAAATGTGGGAACAGTGACGTTGCATCATGTCATTGACTCACCTGTATTGGTAATACAAGTGTAATACCAAGAGGGAAGTAGGGTAATAACCCTGAGTTATATTTCAGCATGCAAACTAAAATCCAGAGGTTCATTGTGGTTAACCAGTTTAGATTAGACTGAGGTCTGATGTTCTTGTCCTAAAATGTCTGTGCTATAATATTTTGTGCCTGTGTAAAATTCTGAAATGCATTCTATGGTCATTTGTTAACTTCTGATAAGACCTTATAATCATGGTAGGTATAACCATGTGGACAGACAGCTATCTGCAGTGTTTACTTGTATGATAGTGAGAATGTTGCCCCATTTCCACTTCTCCATATTTCTGAGTGACAAAAAATTCTTCACCATAACGTGTGAATGTTACAGCCACTTATTCCTCAACATGGTCTGTGGCATAGTCCAAAACATATATTACTCTGGTGGAATGGAAGCCATCAGCATAACATGAGAACCCCTCAACTGCAAAGAAGGAGACTATGCTGCAGTTCATTCCTATGATAGATAGCATCAATCTTTTGGAAACTGTAGATTACCACCACATTTGAGTGCCTTTTATGTGGTCTTGAGCTTTTTAAGTGATGATGTGGGAAGGAGAGATGTTGTGGCTCTCATGCTACTGGAGTAAAAGAAAAAGAAATATAACTGCTGCAAATAGTGTTTGTATTTACTTACCATGCATCAACTAAGTACTGATACCCTATGAATTCTTATTGGAGACCATGGCCTGCACCCTAGCATCACCCCCAGGGCACCATTTTGGTGTGCGCCAGTCTACACAGCATGAGCCATCAAGGTGCCCCTCTGGTGCTGCATCCAAACAGCACTGAAGGAGCATCATAAAGCCGTGCCACCATGGCTATGGCACCCCTTGGAGGGTGCAAAAAGAAGCTTTCTGTGGCTCCTTTTTGCACTCTCCAGGAGCTGGATCTGCGGCATCTGGCCAGTAAAGGGGCAGCTGCATGCCACCCGTCTGTACAGCCCCATAGTCACAATCTGATAACACCCATTAAATCAATGAGATTTACCTACCTGCTATATCACCATTCAACAACTGAGTAAAGTATTGTTAGGAATAACCTCTAGAGTGGTTATGCCACATTTTAATGGAGTAGCCATTTTTTAATAAGCTGGGACCGATTGTTTCTAGATGCCTTTTTAAAGCAGAGGATAAGATACAATAATGCTAGGAATGTTAACTTCCTTATGTTAATGAACTGTAAGTTCAATAATAATGTGTATATTGTCCCATATATTTTTCTGTATGGCTCAGATTCCTGTTATGATCGCAGCAGTGTGAAATGGGATCAAGGCTGGCAAAGTCTTTGGGACTTATTATATGATGATAGGCTGAATGAGTTAAGGATTGGTTCTTGTGATCATCACAAGCTTCCAGAATGATTAGCTCCTTTCCTTGGTCAGTGAAAGTCTTGTCTCTCAGTCTGGATGTCCAAGAAATTGTAAAATCTCTGTAAACAACACAATGTCTTTGAATGTGGGAAGCTATTTTTTTTTAAAAAAAAAAAAAGTCTTTTTCAACATCAGGAGTGTATTGACATACTGTCTAGTTCATGTGCTTTTAGAAATCCTGTTTTTCAGTATACTTTTCCCTTCTTCATTGCTTTAAAGGAATGGACCTGAAGAGCAGGCCAGAAGGGTCGATTTCTATGAAATTGAAATAGTGCCTATGTTCTACTGTGCTTCAGCAGTGCACAGTAGTGTTGAGTGGGTTGAATACATCTCCATTTATCCTAGCTATTTGTTCCTTCAACTGCTTGCAGCTTAGAAGTGCTTTCTGCAGCCTGATTGAATACATCTCTGTTGGTTTTTATGCAGTGTGTGCGCTAAGAGATTTAGATCAAGGTTGCAGCAATTTCAGAAGGATTTATAGACCTCAGTATGAATGATCAGCCATCTACAATATTTTTGTGATTGAGATATTTCTTATTATGTACATGTGTTGTATTATTTTGTTGATATTGTGCAATTTAAATAAATTTGTATTATAAAATTTTATTACATTCAAATGTACTTCTGTGTAGTTTAGTAATAGTAGTGATAGCTACATGCGGCTTTTAAAAAGAGCACTCTCCTCAACAGGTGTGGAGCCATCAACCTAGATCTGGTCAAAACATACACACGCTGCCACTTTGACATGCTTTCCTATGATCATAGGTGCCTTGGAACCCTGCAGACAGTTGCTCATCTTTGAGATATTTTCCCCCTTTCTCGTTATTTAAAGCAGTGCCTTTTCTTCCGGAGGAAGAATTTTTGCCTGTATGGCAAAAATAAGATGTCCTTTCTGTGGGCAGGGTCTGTCAAGCTTACTAGTACTTTTGCATCTTGATTGGACTGAATTACTTTCTCACTCCCCTTCCCAGTTCATTCTATTTGATGATTTCATTCTGCTGCACACTTAGCTTTGCTAACATTTGCTGGCTTTTGAACTTTTGACATGTGCTTGATATCAGGTAAGAAGAATTTATATACTTCTAATCTGAAGTCTCTTCTTAACTTTAAGACTGGAGTAAATATTTTGATGCATCATGGATATTTAGATCCACTGGGCTAAATAGTAAATGCTGTTTTTCTATGTTAGGAAGCAAGAATAACACGTTTCCTTGCAATAATGGTAGGACCAAACTGAGGCACAACAGCTGCCTCCAGTGTTCGTGCATTGATATGTCTTCCAAGACCACATGCAGCACATGGGAACCATAGGAGCCTGGTGCAGGAAGAGAGGTTTTGTGGAAGATGGGGAGTGGGGCAGCCAGCCAGCCTAAACTTACCAGAGATAGGAAAGCTTGGGAAAGTTACTTTTGGGGGATGACAAATCTTGACTACTCTGGCTAGACGATTTTGAGAGCTGGGGTTCAAAGATAACTGCTACACACTCCAGATTGCACTTCTACCCATGGCAGTGTAAAATCAGTCAGTCTTCTCTCTCCTTCCCCAACTGAAGCATAACCCACATGCAAAGATTTGATAAGCGATCACAGCAATAATAATCAGAAATTTTATTAAATATAACAAGGCAAAAGGCACAACAAACTGCATTATTCAAGTATTTGCATAGATGCACAGATATCATATTGTAAACTTGCGAGACATAAAATGCTGACACATGGTGCATAGGCTCTCCCAAAAACAGAAAAATAAGAACCTCACAGCATAATACTGTGCAGGTTTTTTTGGATGCAAGTTCCACTGTTGTTCAGTGAGCCTTGCACCTAAGTAAATGTGCACAGACCTGCATCCACATTTAATGAATTTTCTCCCAATCCAGCCTTTCAACATACACATAAAAAGAAAATTATTTATGATGCACATATTGGTTTGAGGTAAGGCTGCCAATCCCCAATCCTTTAAAAAAACAATCTCTGTTAAAAAAAGGGGGGGGAGCAAATCTAGGTTCTCTCTATGGTGCATCAGCTATGGGGCTGTAATTCTTCTCCATCTCATAGCACAGGGAGAAGTTTTATTTTCACACCACAGAAGATGAGTATTCAAGATACATATAGGCATATTTTTGCAGCATTGAAGGGAAGTTTTCATTGTGGAACCTGTAAGCAGTCCCATGGGAGACCTGGTAACTTCTTTGGAAGTTGTTCTTTGCAGCATTCTGTGACAAATGAAACCAAGGCTTCATGAACCAATGGCAAGACTTAGCATTAACTCAGGAAATACTACATTAAGTCCAGGACACATTTCTTGCCTCTTCATTTGTCACAGTTCTTAAATGAAAGATTATTGGCCACATTACCCTGATATTGCCTAAGATTTAAAGGACAGAGACCAGCTCTGATGGCTGCTTCATATTGTAGAGACAAACATTTCCCATCTTGGAAATAGCTACAGAACTAGTGTGGCCACTGGCAGGAAGTAATGAGCACTATTTGAGGGTCAAGAAAAAAACCCTCTCATGTTCAAAATCATTTTGGTACAGATATTCCACAGGAGAAAATAAACATCTTATTCAGTAAGATGGCAGCAACTGAGGTGCAAAGTTAAGATAATGTTTAAGAATAACAAGGTTATTGAAGTAGGAATTGTAGATGCTCAGCTTGGAACATGTTTCTAGGACCATGGTGCTGGGCTTCCATTTGGTCTTTAGCCTGTATGATGTAGCATTACTCTGAAGAAAGAGGATAACTAAACCTAAAGACAACACTTGAGCAATTTTAAAAAATAACTTTCAAAACACACATTCTCTGTATTAACAGCACCTAGATACATTGTTTTGATTCAAGTTCCATCTTTTCAAGGTAGGAAAACAAAACAGCTCCTCTACATTTTTAGCACCAGCATATTGCAAAGCATATAAAAAATTCACAGAGAAAAGGGCTACCACACCACCAAAAAGAAAAGACAAACTTTTAAAACCTGAGTGAACATATATAAAGCCTCCAATCAGTAATGTTGCAGACAAAAGTTGGACATAATCACCAGCCCAACAGTTAAAGCACCATGAAGCAAATGTAGTTGGGTTTGTTTTTTTTTTTGAGCTAATTGGACAGCAAATTAGATGAGTATTTAAGTAACCACAAGTTAATTGGAATATGGGAGCCAGAAGGATGGCACAAAGCTTATGAGCTTTGATTGTCTGTTGAGATGATGTGCAGCAAAATAGTGTGGTAACAGGCTAACATTTAGCTAACTACCCATTATGCCAAGCTTATGGATTTCATTATTACCTTGTCTGAATATTTTGTCTTATCACAGATTTGTTATAATTTTCTTTTTAATCTCTTCAAAACCAGCTCTTTCTACTTTTCTAATTCTAATTTGGAGCTGGTTTCCAAGAGATTACAATTCTCTTTTTAAAAAACCTTTTATATATTTATTTCAATTCCACAAAGAATACTAAAGAGATTACATTTCTAATTTGGAGCTGGTTTTAGAGAAATTTGAATTGTAACTTTCTAAATACAAAAGGCATTTGGATCCATTGAGATTTAATCAAAAGTTATTTCCAAATTGCTTGACAATAATTGGTATTAACTAAAAGCTATAAATCAACTCTTAGGTGGAGAGGGCTAGGCGTAAATTTGGAACAACCAAGTTTGTGGGTCAAGAATGGAGTAGATACCCTGAAGTAAACAAATGGAGCAAATATCCTGAGTACACAAGTCCAGTCCAAATGAAAGATAAATTCACTAAAACTCAAGCTGAATGTACCGACTATGTAAACAAAATGGTAAGTGACAGAACTGACTATTACATGCCATTAATTATGTGAAAATGTTAAATGTCTTGCTAATCATTGATTGGCAAGGTACTCCTTTCTTAAACACCAGCATAAGATCAAAACTTGAGTCATCTGGAGCCCAAATAATTGCTTTCTCACAATTCCTATGATTGTTCAATAACCTAGAATTTGAAACTGATGCTGTTTCATACATGGAAATGCTTCCATATGGATATAACATGTAGAGAAAAGCATGAATACATCAAAGTAATCAATGTGTCTGGCAGAGCAGGAACTGGCAGAGCTGTTTTGCACTGCAGCTCACATAAACCATTACAGTGGCCCTGCTGTCTGGATCTTCTGGAAGCAAAAGTTCAAAACATCTGGAAGGGCAACATCTTCCCCACCATTATGATCCTGCACTCTACAGAGGAGAAAAAGAGCTCAAAAGATGCATCTTACAAGGTCTGTATGTGTGATGGAATGGTCCTGCTTGTCCTAATATTTCGATTGAGGAAATTATTGTCCTTCACTGAGTCCCCAATTCTTTAGTATACCTGCAGCAATAGGTTTTGGAATTTAACACCAATGAAGCACAAGCTGGTCAGCTCTAACCTCTCACCTGCAGAAGTGGTCATGGCAAACATCTGAATTATGATCTGATACACAGCTGCAACTGAAAGAGTTGAAGAAGGGGCAACTGGGGCCCAGTGGTGGAGTCTTTAAAATACCAGATCCATGGAGGCTATTGCAAAGAACAATGTTCCCCATACAAAAAACAAAAACAGCATTCTGTGCAGACAAACACACCCTGTTGTTAAGATCCCAAATGGAAACGGTTGCATAGCTTTCAAAGGACCACAGAAGCTGAGTAATGGCACACTGCACTGATGCCACTAATGTTTCCAAGACTTGAAATCTATAATCAGGGAAGTATTGGACTGTGAGAAGTGGATGGCTCACCCCACAGAAGAACAGAAGAATCCATAACAGTGGGAAAATACACAAATAAAAGACTGAGAACTGGAGGATTATCTTAGAAGAAGGGGAAATTCTCCTCCAAAGATTCTATTTTGCAAAATTAAGCAAGGCTAGGAAATGCTTCCATGTGTTGTAAAGTACTTCGGAGGCAATTTTATTAGCCACAAGGTAACAGCAGGGGCCTCAGAGTTTTGGGTTCTTCTTATGACTATGATTTTAGCAATGTACACTGGTGTTCTGAGAAAGCCAAGGAGAATGCACTGGCTCATGATGAGAGGCTGATTAAAATTGTCATCTGGGAGAGAACTGAGGCCTCTCAATCTCTCATTTCAGTATATTGCACTATAACCTGTGAGTGCCATTTAAAGTATGCAAATCCTGTAATGAGGAAGGAGAAATAAAAATACAGAAAGTCAATTGGTGTGTAATGTTGGAATCCCCTCTCATTTCCAAGAGAGCTGCATCTACCTGTGCCAAGACTGGTAGATCCTTTTGCTAAAGCCATCCCTGAAACTGGCCTCTGTGAGTCATATGAGAAGCGAGAGAGTAATTTGAGAGCTGTATATCACTCTCATACATCATCTTCCTGGGGGGAAAGCCCATGGAAATCCCAGGTCAAACCAGAAAGATGCTGATGTGAACATCAACATTGAAAGGTGAACTTCAGCTTCTAAACTTTAGGCTATCCGCTGCTTCCACACTCTTGAGGGCTGAGTTCTAAGAAAAAAGAAATGGCTGTGAGTGTTTGAGCAATGGATGCAAGGTCCAATAAGAGAAGCAAGAAATATTTCTTCAACCTAGATGGGATAATGGACAGTGAATAACATAACTTCATTGAGAATATATTTTGTAGCTATTTTTTCTTAATGTAACAAGAGTAACAGTCTGATCTGTGTTTACTCAGAAATAAGGTCCACTGAGTACTGTTAACCTTCTTCACCTTTAAGGCCCTGTCCATACCAGCCTGAAAGGCCAGCCTGGGGGTATAGTTGGGGCATTGCGTCCAGATGACACACACCCCAACTTCGCCTCCTAGGGCACCATGATGCTGTGTGCTGCTCCATATGGCACACAACATCATGACACTCCTCTGGTGCCGCATCCATATGACACAGCACCAAATGAGTGCCATATAGCCCTGGGCCCACAAGGGTCCACTCTTCTCCACTGTGTTCTCATAACAACCCTTTAAAGTAGGACAGGCTGAGAAAGAGTGGCCCATGTCACCCAGGGAGTGTCATGGCTCAGAGGGGGACTCAATTCTCAATTAGAATCATAGAATCATAGAATCGTAGAGTTGGAAGAGACCACTAGGGCCATCCAGTCCAACCCCCTGCTATGCAGGAAATCCAAATCAAAGCACCCCTGACAGATGGCCATCCAGCCTCTGTTTAAAGACCTCCAAGGAAGGAGACTCTATCACCTTCCGAGGAAGTGCGTTCCACTGTCGAACAGCCCTTACTGTCAGGAAGTTCTTCCTAATGTTCAGGTGGAATCTCTTTTCCTGTATCTTGCATCCATTGTTCCGGGTCCTGTTCTCTGGAGCAGCAGAAAACAAGCTTGCTCCCTCCTCAATATGACATCCTTTCAAATATTTAAACAGGGCTATCATATCACCTCTTAACCTTCTTTTCTCCAGGCTAAACATCCCCAGCTCCCTAAGTCGTTCCTCATAGGGCATGGTTTCCAGACCCTTCACCATTTTTGTCGCCCTCCTTTGGACACACTCCAGTTTCTCAATGTCCTTTCTGAATTGTGGCGCCCAGAACTGGACACAATATTCTAGGTGGGGCCTGACCAAAGCAGAATACAGTGGCACTATTACTTCTCTTGATCTAGACACTATACTTCTATTAATGCAGCCCAAAATAGCATTGGCCTTTTTAGCTGCCGCATCACACTGTTCACTCATGTTCAACTTGTGGTCTACTTGGACTCCTAGATCCCTTTCACAAGTAGTTTCATTCAGCCAGGTGTCACCCATCCTATATCTGTGCATTTTATTTTTCCGCCCTAAGTGCAATACCTTACATTTCTCTGTATTGAATTTCATTTTGTTAGCTTTGGCCCAGCTTTCTAGTCTATTCAGGTCATTTTGAATCTTGATCCTGTCCTCTGGGGTATTAGCTATTCCCCCTAATTTGGTGTCATCTGCAAATTTGATAAGTATGCTCCCAATTCTGTCATCCAGGTCATTGATAAAGATGTTGAATAGCACTGGGCCGAGGACAGAGCCCTGTGGGACCCCACTGGTCACTTCTCTCCAGGATGAAAAGGAGCCATTGTTGAGCACCCTTTGGGTTCGGCCAGTCAACCAATTACAGATCCATTTAACAGTTCCTTTGTCTAGCCCACATTTTACAAGCTTGTTTGCAAGAATGTCATGGGAAACCTTGTCAAAGGCCTTACTGAAATCAAGATATACTATATCCACAGCATTCCCTTCATCTACCAAGCTGGTAATTTTATCAAAGAAAGAGATTAGATTTGTCTGGCATGACTTGTTTCTCTGAAACCCATGTTGAGTTTTTGTGATTATGGCATTGCCATCTAGATGTTCACAGACTCTCTGTTTAATGATTTGCTCCAGAATCTTTCCTAGAACTGATGTCAGACTAACTGGACGATAATTGTTGGGATCCTCTTTTTTCCCCTTTTTGAAGATGGGGACAACGTTTGCCCTTCGCCAGTCTGCTGGGATCTCTCCTGTTCTCCAGGAGTTTTCAAATATGATTGCCAATGGCTCTGATATTACTTTTGCCAGTTCTTTTAATACCCTTGGATGGAGTTCATCTGGTCCCGGAGACTTAAATTCATTTAGATTAACAAGGTGTTCCTCTACTATCTCTTTACTTATTCTGTGCTGAAATTCCCCTATTCTGTTCTCTGCTCCATTATCCTCAGGTTGAGCTTCCTTTGCCTTTTCTGAGAAGACTGAGGCAAAGAAGGTGTTGAGTAATTCTGCCTTTTCTCTATCTCCTGTTAGCATTTTGCCATCTTCTCCACGCAGTGGCCCTACCGTTTCCTTCTTCTTCCTCTTGCTGCGGACATATCCAAAAAAGCCCTTTTTATTGTTCTTAACCTCTCTAGCAAGCCTGAGTTCATTCTGCGCTTTAGCTTTTCTGACTTTACCCCTACACATGCCTGCTATTTCTTTGAATTCCTTTTTCGTGATTTCCCCCTTTTTCCATTTCTTATACATGTTCCGTTTCAAACTTAGCTCGGTTGAAAGTTCCTTAGTCATCCATCCTGGTTTCTTGAGACACCTCCCGTTTTTCTTTCTCACTGGAACTGTTTGAAATTGTGCCTTCAGTATCTCCCTTTTGAGAAAGTCCCATCCGTCCTGAACTCCTTTATCTTTTAGTATTTCTGACCATGGAATCGCCCTCAATACTTCTCTAAGTTTACTGAAATCCGCTCTCCTAAAGTCTAGGATGCGTGTCTGACTCTGCCTGGCTTCTCCTTTCCACTGTATTACAAACTCCAGGAGAACATGGTCACTTCCACCTAATGATCCCACCACTTGCACCCCATTAACCAAGTCCTCCTTGTTGGTTAGGATCAGATCTAAAATAGCTGACCCCCTTGTTGCCTCTTCCACCTTTTGGACCATGAAATTGTCTTCCAGGCAAGTGAGGAATTTGCTAGACCTTGAGGATTTTGCTGAGTTTGACTTCCAGCAAATATCAGGATAGTTGAAGTCGCCTATAACTACTACATCTCTCTTTTCTGACTGTGTGGTCATCTGTTCTAGAAAGATATCATCCAATTCCTCAGTCTGACTTGGGGGTCTGTAGTAGACTCCCACCGTAACACCCTTGTTGTTTCCCTCCCCTTTGATTCTTATCCAGATGCTCTCCACCTGGCTTCCATGATTGATGTCCAGGATCTCTTCACTGGTGTAAATATCTCTGACATATAGTGCTATTCCTCCTCCTTTCCTGTTTGGCCTATTTCTCTTAATAAGGTTATACCCCTCTATTTCCACATTCCAATCATGAGACTCATCCCACCAGGTTTCAGTGATGCCTATTATATCATATTTGCCTTGTTGTACTAGGAGTTCGAGTTCATCTTGCTTATTTCCCATGCTCTGTGCATTAGTGTAGAGACATCGCAGACCATGGTTCCCTTTTACTTGCTGCCTGTGCAAGTTTTTTTGCCTCCCACTGTTGGGTCCTTGCACTGTTTGCCTTGTTTCCTCTATGTCAGTTTGACTATTTACGCCATCCCTTTTGCGTTCCTTAATATTGTCTCCCTTCCCCTCGGAACTCAGTTTAAAGCTCTCCTGATCAAGTTCTTGAGACTGTTGGCAAAAACATTTCTTCCAACTGGCGTGAGATGCAACCCGTCTGTTGCAAGAAGTCCCTCCTCATGGAACCGCAGCCCATGATCCAAGAATCCAAATCCTTCTCGGCGGCACCATCTGCGAAGCCAGTTGTTCACCTCTGCTATTTTCCTCTCCCTTCCTGGACCATGCCCTTCAACTGGCAGAAGAGACGAGATGACAACCTGTACATCCATTCCTTTCAGCTTCCTACCAAGCGCCTCGTAATCCCTTTTGATGTTCTGAATGCTGTGTCTTGCAGTATCATTAGTTCCCACGTGGACCAAAAGGAAGGGGTATTGGTCAGTAGGCTTGACCAGTCTTGTCAGCCTCTCTGTCACATCCCGGATCTTTGCACCTGGAAGACAGCACACCTCTCGAGACATCTTGTCAGGCCTACAAATCACTGCTTCTGTACCCCTCAGCAAGGAGTCCCCCACTACAACCACACGCCTCCTCCGAGGCTTAGCAGCGACTGTTCCCTCGGGTGGGACTCTCAGGCTCCCTTGCTCTGTCCCTGAAGTCTGTCCATGCTGCTCTTCTTCATCCTCCTTGATAAGGGAAAGAGCTTCGAATCGATTCTCTAGCTGCAAGCTCCCCGAACAATTCCTTCTTGGTTTACTACTCTTTGTGACATTCCTCCAGCTGTCTGCCTCCTCTGTTTGGCAAGTGACCTCTTCCTCCCTAGCATCTTCCTCTGCATGGTACTCATCCAAGATGGTTAGTTCTATTGTGTCCAGGACATCCTCTTGTTCCCTAATCTGCTGAAGTGTAGCTACTCTGGACTCCAGCTGCTGCACTTTCTCCTCCAAGAGTGCTACCAACTTGCACTTGGTGCATGTGAAGTTCTCCACTACTGTAGGCAAGAAGAGAAACATCCCACAAGAGTTGCAGGTGACTGTGGCAGATCGCTCGTTGTCCATACTGCAAAGTCTTTAGTAATAAATATAACAGTCAATCTACTGGGAATACTTCTTTAAAGGTAAGTACTGGCTGCTATCTTACACTTAAAGGGAAGGTTCTGTTTCAATATCTGATTCTAACCTAATGCCACTTGAGCAGAGCTGTTCAGTTAAAGAAAACTAAAATTCCTCTCTCTGGCCGGACTGTTCTGGAAGGCTCTGGAAGGTGGTATATAAAGCTAGTCTGCTAGCTCCGCCCCCTTGTGACTCACAGATGTGACTCACAGAAGCTCCTCCCCTTCAGCAACGAGCACACGGTCTCAAGCACACGGTCCCAAAATGGCTGCCAAGCAGCTCCTCTCCTTCTCCTCTCTCTGGCCGGACTGTTCTGGAAGGCTCTGGAAGGTGGTATATAAAGCTAGTCTGCTAGCTCCGCCCCCTTGTCACTCACAGATGTGACTCACAGAAGCTCCTCCCCTTCAGCAACGAGCACACGGTCTCAAGCACACGGTCCCAAAATGGCTGCCAAGCAGCTCCTCTCCTTCTCCTCTCTCTGGCCGGACTGTTCTGGAAGGCTCTGGAAGGTGGTATATAAAGCTAGTCTGCTAGCTCCGCCCCCTTGTGACTCACAGATGTGACTCACAGAAGCTCCTCCCCTTCAGCAACGAGCACACGGTCTCAAGCACACGGTCCCAAAATGGCTGCCAAGCAGCTCCTCTCCTTCTCCTCTCTCTGGCCGGACTGTTCTGGAAGGCTCTGGAAGGTGGTATATAAAGCTAGTCTGCTAGCTCCGCCCCCTTGTGACTCACCCCCCCCCCCTTGTGAATTGTTCAAATCTAGTCCAATATTCTAATCACAGAATTTTGGGGGAAGTGTTTTGTTTCATGCTTCTCTGAACTTTATTGTTGCTGTGCGCCTTCAAGTTGTTTCCAACTTATGGCAACCTTCAAGTGAACTTATCATGGGGTTTTCTTGCCAAGATTTGTTCACAGGAGTGTGCCATTGCCTTCCCCCAAGACTGAGAGCAAGTGGCTTGCCCAAGGTCACCCAATGGGTTTTCTGTCCAAGTGGAGAAGAAACCCCTGGTGTCCAGAGTCACACCCCAATACTCAAATTGTGTTGCCAAGCTGGGTCTCCTGTCTGGTATAGTTACCATCTTACATATCTCACCTGTGACAAGTTCTGATGTAGTCTCACATTCCTCGTACCATGTGGTGGTACTGCTGCTGTACTTCTATTTATCCTAGGCATCCCAGCTCTGTATGCAGGAACTGGATTAGCAGGAAGAGCTTTCTGGGGTGGCTGGGGTCGGGAAGGATTCTAGGACAAGAGAGTAACATCTAGCAGATCCTTTTCTCAAGATCTCATGACAACTGTATACAAACAAGAGTGACCATTGATGCAACTCTTTGCTAGTTTTCTTCCCAAAGGAAGCAACAAATAAAATCTGCAATTTTCTTCTTGCTGCAAGAAAGACTCTGAAAGCTGTGCAATTCTTTAAGACTATTAGGAGCTTGCGAATTATTCTGAGCAAAACCAACCAAACCAACATGTCTTTGTTCTAGGCAGAAAACAGCATCTTCTGTGCAGAACAGGCTGTGCAGAGAATAGGCACAAGCTATATTGCTAATGTGCAAATGCTTGAATGGACCTTCAGGGAAGGAACATACATTTCTAGTGGGAGAATACTAGGAAGTGTCCTGTGGCAACCTAAAGACTGAAGTTTCAAAGCATGAGCTATTGTTGACTTTAGCCCACTTCCCCAAAATACATGGATCAGCATCCTGTTAGTGAAACATGCAAATTTAAATTTAGCATATGCCTGCATACATCTTTTTGGAAGATTATTATTTTATTCCTCCCTCCAAAATGTCCTAGAATCCAACTCCCCCCTCAATTCATTGTTTTGTGGTAACAATCTACTTGCCTTCCCGCCCATAGATATTCTATAGCTGACAGAGACTGGGATGGATCAAAGAAGCATTTGGTTATGTCTCCATAGCTAGATGTAGAATAATACATGATCTGTTGTGCACTCTGGAGGAGATAGTCTGTGTCTGGCTGTGAGGACATGGTTGGATGCTTTTTTAAATTCTTCCTACTCTCCACCAGCCACTGAATGCCCATGGGAGTGGGGTGGCACTGGCTCAGCAGTGAGTCTGGGGTAAGTAGATTGAGATGAGAGATATTCTGCTCACAGACTGTTTATGCATTACAGGATTTCTACCATCCAGAAGGTAAGGTATAAATACAGTACACAATGTCAGGGGTTTGGACTGTTGAGAGGGAAATTGAAGAAAAAATTGAGCACAGAAGGTACCAACCCTTTGGAGCCTTATTAGTACTGGCCATTCAGAAAACGGTTATTGGTTAACACAAACGTCCCTAGTACTAATGGGGAATGAAATAGCACTAGGGGGAGGGGAGAGAGTTTCATTCTTTCCTTGCTTACACATTCACAGGGTGGTTTTCAGTCAATCCATTCTCTCTGTCACAGATGTATATATAGTAGGCCCTTGGAATCTGCTACAGTTTGGTTTCAGCCCCCTGGGGGAATACCAAAATCAACAGATGCTCAAGCCTCATTAAATACAGTCATGTGATAAAATTATGTCCCTTACACAAAAATGGTTTGCCTTTTGGAATTTTTATACTGTTATAATATTTTCAAATTGTGGGTCCTTGAATCCATGGATAAGAAATCCTTGGATATGGAGGGTTGACTGTACCAGACTAGGATACCTCAAAAGCTCACTATAAGGACCAAAGGGGAAAATAATTCCATCCTATAAACAGGGTAGGCAAAGTCCAGCCCTCCAGATATTGTACTGCAGCTCCCTGTATTCTTCACGATGGGCTGTGTTGGCTAGGGTTCATGGAAGTTGCAGTCCAACAGCATCTGGAAGGCTACACCTTGCACACTTACACAATCCGAGAATCTCAGAAGAGGGATGTACAGTATATATGTAAGTCTGAATGCAGAGAATGCTAAGCTCAGTGCTTCATTCAACAGATGAGGAATGACAGGAAGTCTGTTGGCAGCCCAGAAACAAGATAACTTGGAAAAAGAGAGATATCTGTACATGTTTTATATCAGTCTCAGGTGATCCCTTGCTTGATGTTCTCCATATACTCCAATCAGCTCTTTGTACAGGATAGCAGCAATGAACACTGGATTAGGAAAATTGATACAAGGTCTCCCCCTGCAGGGAGTTCAGTGCCAATGCATGATCTCTGTGCATCAACAGCGCCAAGGAAAAGACTGTCAATTTGGGTCTACACACATTTATTGCTGATGGACATAACCTAGCAGAAAGTGATTGCTGAGGAGCACTGACAAAGCTACAACTTGGAAATGTTACTTTTTTTGAGCAATAACTCTAAAAAAAACACCAAAAAAACCCTCAGCCAACAGTATGGTCATGCTCCCTGTGGAATTCTGAGAGCTCAAAAATATTTTCCCAGTTTCTTCCAAACAGATATTTCAACATTAAAGCAGACACTGCTATCCTAATATTGTAATTGTACATATTTACTAATATACAAGCAGTGATGTCAAAAGCAGATCATAGGCACCTTGCAGTCATACATATTCTCTATGAAGATTATCACACACAGACAGGATAGGGAAAGGTTCGCTCCCTGGTCCTTATCCTGTCATTAACCTAGCGACATTGCAATAATGCAAACTTCCATTAATGCAAAACCTCAGCCAATGTCACTTTAATGATCGGTTAATGGTGGGATCGGCACTACTATTTGTAAGTCTTTTGTGCTATCGCAGTCACAGATGGGTTAATGACAGGATAAGGACAGGGTTTACTGATGGGTTAATGACAGGATCTGCACGATGTCATCTGAAAGTCTTTTGTGCAATCATGGTCAATCATGCTTTTCAGACAGGTTAATGATGGGATCTGCACAATGTCATTTGAAAGTCCCTCCTGCAATCAAGAGGGAAGGACAGGACAGGAATGGGACAAAGATGGATAACCCCCATGTGATAATCTCCTGTGAGTTCCCTGCAAGTGAGGAAAGCAATGCCCACTGCTGGAGAGGTCCTTCATCTTACAGAAACATTCTTACCTGTGGAACAGTGACATTTGGAGCTGGAGGTGCTGGCCTATTTGGTGGAGTCCGTCTGGGCAAGTTCTGACACACTGGAATGGGAGGTTTCCTCATATAGTTAGTTGGGAGAGGAGGTGGAAGATGGGCATGGACTCCAACCTCTGGAGGCGGTTGGCAATAAAGCACTTCTGGTTTAGGAGGGATACTCTGTATGCCAAGAACCTACATGAAAACCACAAAAGATTACATGCTGTGTGGGCATTGTTCATCTTTCTTTCTTAGAAATTTACTACATGGAGGAAATCCCACACAAAGACGGGATTAAAAACCTGGAAAAAACCTGCAAAAGCAGGCTGATTTTCACACCTGTCGTTGTTAAACTGATGTTAACCTGAATGGAATGTAGACAAAAGCCACTTCTTTTTACGTTTGGGATTTAATGACGATGTGGTGTGTAAATCAACCCACTTTCATAGGTTTTTTTCTGATTTAAACACCTGTTTCTGTACAAGATTTCCCTATTATGATAAACTCATTAGATACTTCAGATGGCCAAAGAGAAGTGTTTGCACTGGGTTGAATTTGGATTTTATATGCAATCAACTGGGCAAGCAGAAGTAGATACTCCAGCTCCCTTTGCCCCAACCGCAGTCCCTCCAATCATGACTAAAAGATCATGAGCCTTTACTGGTGGAAGCTGAAAATCAGGAAGAGGTACCTCTCACAAACTAAGTCCTTCTAACTACAGACAGTATATCCTGAAGCCAATTCAACATGTTTATGTACTGACTGCAAATTTAAATTATCATGTTGTTGTTATTGTTGTGTGCATTCAAGTCATTTCTGACTTATGACAGCTTTAAGGTGAACCTATCTCAGGGTTTTCTGGGGCTGAGTGTGTGATTCACTCAAAACCCAGTCTGTTTCCATGATTGAATGGGGAACTGAAACCTCATTTCCAGAGTCATAGTCCAATGCTCAAAGCACTATACTATACTGGTTCTCAGTTACCATTTACATCTTCCTTACGTTTGTTTATTAAATTTGACATTTCTGCCCCACTTCTTGCCTCCATATGGCCCTTGATTGTGGCTTAAATCTAAAATATAAACAATGCTAATTCATCATTCAAAACAATTACTTTTAAAAATTTGGGGAAAAAACCCTGAAAAATAGAGATGGACTGAAATTTACAAGCAAAAATTGCAGCAGAAATGGACCTTTGGAAAGCCCAGAATTCTCCACCAAGAAATCTGTTTGATCCTGTGTTTGTAGAATATAACAAGAGAAACAGCCCTGTAGAGCTTGAGAAAACAACTTCTTAGACTACACTTTACAGAGCCTCCAACCCTGTGGGAATCTGGGAGTTGTAATCCCAAACAATACCTTTACAATACATATGTTTCATAGTGTGAGGGCACCATCAACATGGAGCAATACTGGATTAGTTAGTGTTAAGAACATGTAGGAGATGAGGATTATCCATATCATTCAAAACTGTCTAAAGTACCTTTCTCTGTTCCTGTGGGGTTTTCAGTTTGAAGGCTGGGTTGGCATGACCATTGGCAACATTTTGAATAGGAGGAGGGGTGCTGTTTTAGATGAACACAAGGAAACAAAAATTACAAACCATTTCTATACAGTTGTTTGCTAATACATATGTTTAACGGTTACCTATTATTTAAAGTTAAAATTCCCCAGACAGCCAAAACAGAATAGGCTAACCTAGGTAAGAACTGAAAATACACATAGCACATGGATGAATATGATGTTTTGACAGACGTTATGGGCAAAATAAAACTAGAATAACAGTACAATCTTAGAGGTTGTCTAAGCATCTTTGGTGGTAATCTGGAAACATGGAATTGGTGGGGATTTGGAAACATAGCATTCTCAGCAATTTGCAGGGTGTGTTTTTAGTTTTTAGTTTTAGTTTTTAGGCACCTGAGGGCTTATTTCACTGATAGTTTTGGGGGAAAGAATCATGGTTTTCTCTGTATTTTCCTGGAAAATCCAGAGGCATGATAAATCTGATTAGTAGATTTGCACTGGCGGTGGATGAGGAACCTGTGTGGGCAGGATGCCAGGACCATTCCCACCAGGAAGTGACAGGTCTCCAAGAAACATCTGGAAGGTTTGAGTGGCACGATTACTTTTTTAAAAAAAGAAAAAGCTGCTGCATCTTTGTGCATAGTCACATATAAATATACCTTCTTACCTGATATATTTTAGCTACACTCCTCTGTATTTGCATCTCCATGGAAATACGTATGTGTGCATCCCTAACTGGCATATAAATAATAATGCAAAGCAGCCACTGTTGTGTGGCTAAAAATAATCAGAGGAATATCACCATTTTAGATAGATGCAACCTCTTAATGGGGATCTTGTGGCTGCTTAATCCGAATTTGTTGCGAATAGCTCCAGTGTCACTTTTAATAATATAGACAATCCCTAGGGTCACTGCAAATATGGGAAATCTGGGGCTCTCTGGATTTTACTGTATGTGTAAAGAAGCCCTTAATTCAAAGACGTGCTGGCTGTGGTGGGTTAGAAATAGAGAGAAACCAGCATAACTTCCTTCTGCTGGTTGATTTTAGAGATGAACCAACAGAAAAGCTCAAAAGGGGATACAGAAGTGGTGTGGGGAGGAAGGGAGGGGCTGGGTTATGCTAGAACTAAACCTAGCCTAGAGACATGATTGGCTCTATGTTAGGCAGAGGCCAGAGCAGTACTAAGCAATTTCTACAATTTCTAGGCAGGGGGGTGGGTGGGTTGGATTCAACATAGTTTCATTAAGCCTAATGTCAGTTCAGCTGGCCCTCAGCCATGTTGGTGAGTTGGGCTCACACTCCAAATCTAGACTTGATAAATCTACATTACATTTTGAAGCAAGCAAGCTTTGGAAGACGAACTATAAATGAATTGAAAGACTGAGGGAGGACATAACTGGAATGATTGCATATGATAAAAGAATTAGTCACAGTTCTGACACTTTCTAATATCTTTTTGTGGTTATAAATGAGAGAATATATACGAGGGGGTATCCAAAAGTTTTAATGATCACCTTTTAAAAAAATTGACAGAAAGTTTGTTTTGATTTGTAGTTGTTAACTTATCTCTATGTAGTCACTATGTAGATTTATAAATTTTTCCCAGCGTATCTTGACCATCCAAATACCTGATATTGTAGAAGTCTGCAGATTGCGTCTTACGAAGCGGTATTGTAAAATAATAATTATCACCCGGAAGTTATTATGGAATATTGATGAAATTTTGTCAGTGTCATCATTGGTCGCTAAGTGCATGTTGCTGAGAAAATCAGCTCATTTGCGTCCTTTATTTTTGTGACAGGCTGTGCCAGAAGTGACTAAAGTGTAAAATCCTCATCAGGCTTGTACAATATCAGTTATTTGGAGGTCAAGATACACTGGGAAAAATGTATAAATCTAGATAGTGACTACATAGAGATAAGTTAACAACTACAAATGAAAACAAATTTTCTGTCAATTTTTTAAAAAGGTGATCATTAAAACTTTTGGATACTCCCTCGTATGTGTGTGTGTATGTGTATATATATATATAATCATTATACAATAAATATTCACCTGAATTGTTGTGTTTTCTTTGGTGTTATGATCATCTGTTTTAGAGGCACAAGCCTGGCTCTCCATTTATGGCAGCAAAAAACCACTCCAATCACAATCAAAAGTACAATGGAAACCAGGACTCCTGCTATGATTGGAAGTGGACCTGATATGAAACAAAATGAGAGGAAATGATGTTATTAATGTCCTACTTTCGCGCTTCTTTGCCCATGCTGATCAGATGCAAGAAATCAGAAGACAGGTATCTTGTATTTTTAATAACTGAGCAGAAGACAAATTGCAGCAAGTGCTAATATTTTTTTGTCACATGGGTGAGGAAAACTCTACCTGTCTAATGCCTACTGCCATTCAACTATATTGGTCAAAATGTCCTCTCTTGCATCTGGTCACTTTAATCTCCAGCCCTCAACTACTCCCTCCATTCACATGCCATTTCCACAAATAAGGTTGAGTTACACCCACTTTTTGGCGGCATGGGGCCACTGTCCAGGCTTCCTCCATTACCGGCTTTATCACAAAATGGAGGTGCCCATCCACTGAAACAATGGCAGTTCTGGTTGTTGTTACAAACCTGTAGAGGAGACAATGAGCGGATTTCCTAATTAAAACAAACACCATGATCATTCTCAGCCCTCCACAACACCCTGCCCACACATAAATGCTTTGATGAGTATGAAGCACTTGCATCATCCTTTGGCATCTGTTGGTGAGCAAGACTAGTAAAATTCTAGATCTATATGAAGAATGTTGCCCTGAGAACCAGTGTTCATACCAACCAGCCTTCTTGAGAAATGCAGGGTTTGAACATTCTTTTCATTGCTATCAAATGCTATATGAGTTCCAGAGGATATATTCCTACCCTTCAAAAGTCTCTCGGGCCCAAAACACATTCCTGAAGTGGGAAGGAGACAGCTCCCCACTATTTTTAAACTCCCAGCATAACTGATCCATAATATTGCCTAGCTGTAACAGGTGGGGAACAGCATCTTATCAGTGCAGCTTAAGATGCTCATTTGATGCTCAAGAACACAAAATACAGTCAGCCCTCCATATCCATGGATTCTTTATTCATGGGATTCAAACATCCACAGCTTGAAAATATTATAAAATATATATAAATTCCAAAAAGCAAACCTAGAATTTACCATTTTATATATTTTTACGATGCCATTGTTTATAATGGGACTTGATCATCCACAGATCTTGATATCCACAAGTGGTTCTGGAACCAAACTCCAGCAGATACCAAGAGCTCACTGCAGTCTTTTCTTCTCTGCCTAACAAATGTTTAAATGGTTTCATCCAGTGCCTTTGTTAGGTTCTATGAGAAGGGAAACTCCAGCAAGCTCCAATTAAATTTCTTCCCGAAGGACATTATTCCCTAACCTTCTGTGTTGCAATGGGTGCCTCAGCATCCAACCACCTCTAACAGCTGACTTTGCAACGTCCAATGGAGTTGCAGGGAGGTTTTATGATGAAAAACAATCTAACAGGGAAAACTTTGAATGAATCATGGTGTGCATGGATCATTTAATTTTCATATAATCTTCATATAATACTCATCCATAAATATGAAGATTGTGTATGTCAAAAGTCTAAACTCCTTTTGATTTTTTCAGTTTATTTTAAGAACATTTTCACACAGGATACTAAAAATAACCATTAGATTATTCCCTTTACCTGCATTTTTGTAACCCAGGACAGAAAGCAAAGAGGACCTTTAAACTTCAGTATATATTTTGGGGGCCAATATCATGCTACAAACTCATTTAAACATTTACACCCCAAAACACATGCAGCTGAACATTGTTTGCTATCCTTGAACTAAGCATTTCTGTAACAGGACAAGAAATGTGAAAGCCTGGTGAGGGGATGGAAACATTCGGGGGAGGGGGGACAGTTTTTCCTTCATTTTTGAAGCCTTTGCTTTTTGAAAAATTGAAAGTGAAAAAATGATTAAAGGGTGTTCCCCACCTCTCTTCATAGGGAAAAGAAGATAAATACTGTATTACTACTTCTGCCACTACTACTACTACTACTAATAATAATAATAATAATAATAATAATAACATTACTATTGCTGCTGTTGCTGCTGCTGTTGTTTAGACTAGGTTTCTGAATACTAAAACATCAAACATGGAAATAATAAAGCAGCTAATAAAACAGGCAAGCAATAAGCATAAATCCACATCATGCCCTCTTGGTAAGCCAGTAGCCAAGATACTTACTCCATGGCCATTGCACTTCTTCCCACAGTCTCCAGTCTCAAAAAAGGAGGTGTTCCGACATTGTCCTTCAAAGCAAACCTACAGGGGGAAAGCAGATATTTAGAACGACAGTGGAGAAATGGATGATACTGTGAAGTTGTATATTACAAATATTATAAAATTATGTCATACTTAACCACACTGAAAGCTCTCTTTAAAGTGTTCATGGGGGATAAGATGCCAGAGTGCCACGTTAGTCTGGAATAACAGCATGCAAAGAGATCTTGTAGCACCTTTGAGACAAACTTCAAAAGAAGTTGAAGAATACCATTCATAGACTTGGTCTACTTCCTCAGATGAATAAAGTGAACTGATGCCCAGGAAGGACCTCTATAATTAGACTGTATGAATAGCCATAGAATTGAAAAACCTGGGGGTATGGTGATGAGGTGAAAGCTTCAATTTTAACTACTTCCTCAGATGCATGCAAATAGACCCAGTCTATGAAAACTTATGCTACAACATCTTACACAAAGTCTCAAAGGTGTATAAGATCCCTTTGCATAAGGGTCCAGGAGGAAACTAGCACTTACATGACTGTCTCCACACTTTGTTCCTGCCATCACCAGTCCAGGGTCCAACATATCCCCTTCATCTTCTTCATTTCGATATACATGAGTTCCACGACAGCGGATCTGCCTTCCATTTAACATGATGGTTGTGTCAATTGCAACAGCATTGGACTCTAAAGGCTTGGAAGCAGAACTTTGGCACTGTATCTTGCCACATTTAGCATCTCTGGTAAAATAAGACACTGCACGTTAAAAAATGAGTATTCTGACTGATGTTTCAGCACTACTTTGTAGCATGTATAGAATCAGCACTAATTTGTAGCATGTATAGTTTTCCTTAATTTTTCAGCTTTTAGCTTCTGAGAACACAGAACAGTTTGGACTACTTTCTACCTTGTGTTGCACTTCTTGTATCTGCCATTGATGTCCTTCCCACAGTTCCCGTAAGAATCTCCAGCAGCATTAACCCGCTCAAAGCAGATATCAGGCGCTGGCCTTGCTCCTGTATGGAAGAAATTCATATGATTAGTCTCTGTAGAAGAGGGCTGTTTACCCAAACCTATCACCCATCTGTAGTGGCAACTTATGGCTTCCATGCCATAGAGTGGTGAAGCTGCTCTGCATTTTAGTTTAAATTTATCTATGATGCTGCACTTATTCTGGAGAGGGTAGATTTCAGCACCTTGGATAACTCCCACCTAATTTCATTCATGGTACTAAATCCACATTCAATAGTCTTTTTCTCAGATTAAAAAAAGCAGGGAAATGAAAAGGGACTGTACCACTTGAGACAGTAAGTCTGAAACAGCATCACTCTTCATTGACACAGGCTAGCAGGACAGTGGAATTGAAAAATACACACCATGTAGCCAATGTTGCAGCTTAGCAAACAACATGTCTTAGCACATGAATTTGTGATAAAAATCACACAGAATTTATTTGATGAAGGGTTCTAGTCCTCATGTTTTAGAAAAATAAGTTGAAAATAAATTCTCCAAGACTAGATGCAAAATGAAAATTGAGTCAGATTATATATCTCTTAAAATTGTGTGTAATTCAAATGCACTGGTATATTCTTCAAACACCTGAGGATTTGACCAAATTGATAAAAGTCACCAGTGGAAAGACTGGTGGAGTGTGCAGAATTACTTCTCTTTTGAGCTTCCAGCTGATTGGAAACTTAATAAAATGGGAATTAGGTTTTGTTGTGTGTTTTCAAGACTTTATGGTGATCCAAAGGCAGCAAGATTTGTTCAGCGGGGGTTTGTCTGTGCCTTTCTTTGAGAATGAAAGAATGTGACTTGCACAAGGTCACCCAGTGGGATCCCAGGGCTGAGTGGTGATTCAAACCCTGGACTCCAGAATCATAGTCCAATGTTCAAATCACTACATTACACTGGATCTCTTACAATGCAATAGAAGACAGCCATTAACAACTGAGATATAGATGGAATTTCAAGAGATGCCATTTTTCTTAGTCCATGCCACTTAACTTAGTTACCCCCCCCCCCCCCCATAACTCCTTCTTCTAATAAAATTAAAAAATCCCATCTTTAATCATATTTGGTCACAGTAGCCTCAAAGAATGGAGACTCAAGTCCATATCCCAGCCTCTCTCTTTACCATTTCCTCCAGTCTGAATAAAACTACAGTTCTGAAAGTGCAGCACAATAACCATTTATTTCTTAATTCCCCCTAACCTTCAAAATGAAAGTCCTCTCCCTGCCATTTAAGCACTTCTCCTTCTCAGAGAACAACTTACCAGAACCCCAGAGCTGCAAGCACTGTTGTTCATATGTGAGGCACATTCCACTGTAGCAGTAGGCTCTCCCGTCCACACATGGAGTGCCATCCAACTGGTAGAAATTTGCAGGGCAGAATGGTGATTTGCCAGTACAATATTCAGGCAAGTCACATGGTCTAGCCTGGTCCCGGCAAAGAGTTCCTGGGGAGATCAACTAAAGAAAGGATTCAAATAGTGATTTCATTGACTTCTGGGTGGCTTAGGTGGAATCTAAGATGTCTTAAGTGAAAAGGCTACTCTTTTGGCCTATGGCGGCTTCTTCCATCAGTTAAATGTTCATATTAGTTTGATTCCACAGGATACCATCCAGCCATCCATCCCTTTATTTATATCCTTCCCCAGTGGGATTCAAGGAAACTTACAAAAGGCAGAAAATTACAATGAAAGTACATATAGTTAAAAACAGACAGAAGTAAAGATTAAAGCAGTATTGAACTAACAGAATTAAAACCATTTTAAATTTTACTTTAAAACAAAGATTAAACATAGAACAGCAAGATAAAAAGCTCTTCTCTTGTTAATAATTCCCAAAGGCTTGCTGGAACAGAAAACTCTTAACCAGCAACCAAAAAGACAGCAAAAAAAGGAGACACCCTAACTTCCCTAGGAAAATGGTTCCAAAGTGTGGGAACAGCCACAGAGAAGGTCTTCTCCCATGTTTCCACATATGAAAGTGTGAGATAGAGAGAAGAGTCTCCCTCAGAGATCTTAAAGCTCAAGCAGGTTAATGCGGGAACATAATGGTCCTTCAAATAGCCCAGATCTGAGTTGCACAACACTTTATAGGACATCACCAACACTTTTAAATTGTGCCTGGAAACAGTGGAACTGTTGCAATAAGGTAGTTAGAGGCTTCCTATAACTAGCACCCATTAGTAATCTGGTTGCAGCTCTTTGGATCACTTGATGTACTAGCCCGAATAACTGTGATTTTGAACAATGAGCTTCTTGTCAAGATTCCTGTCAGTGTCCAGCTTCTTATCCTTCCTGTAACACTTTGCCTTAGTATAGCACAATCTGAAGAGGCAATGTACATATACATAGCTCAGGATTTGTTGATGGGAAGAATTGGTTCCAGAGGTTGGACAAGTTATTTTTTGGACTATATCTCCATGACATCCCAGTTAGGGAAGTCTGGGAGTTACAGTCCAGCAAAATTTATTTTCTGAGTTATGATTAATTCTTAGTGTTGTTTGGTTTGCATATATCCATGTTAGCTTTTGATTTTACAAACTCAGAAATTATTCTCTTTCTTATCGCTCTGTTGAATCTTGGTAGAAAATGCTACAGTTACCATTAGTGTGTCACCTATTCAAGCAAGGATCACTTGATGGTACTAGCCAGCAGCTTGCTCAGCTAACAGAATATCGCTGATGAATCTAGAGACATGGGCTCAAAATAATCACTACACAATATACCAGGCACTGCACAGAATGCAGAAACTATCTGGTCCCTGCTCTGTCTATCAAGCTTACCATTATCTACTCTGAATAGCGAAGGAAACTCAGCAATGTATCAGGAACAGGTCTTTCATGGAATCCAGCAAACCACAAAATAGGCTACCAAGAGTAAAACAAAACAAAACAACAGGGTAGACAAATTTTCCAGGAGAGACAGTGTAGTATAGTTATTTGAGTGCTGGGCTAGGTTTCCAGGAGTGCAGAGTTCAAATCCCCATTCATCCTTGGAAACCTGAATGGCCTTGGACAAGCCACACACTCTCAACCTCGGAGGAAGGCAAGGGCAAACCCTATCAGCACAAAGCTTGTAAAGAAAACTCTGTGATAGAGTCGCTTTAGGGTCGCCATATCTCAGAAATTATTTGAAGGCACACAGCAACAACAGATAATTTTCTTCATTATTCCAAAGCATTTTAGACGTTTTGTCTTTATAATAGTCCTTGAGCAGGATAATTCTGAATAATGATGTGATGGGAGTTGTCTATTTATCACAGGTTGCAGCTATAGCACAGAACTGAGAAACTTGTGATAAATAGACAACTCCCATCACATCATTATTCAGAATTATCCAGGGACCAGATAGTTTCTGCATTCTGTGCAGTGCTGGTATATTGTGTAGTGATTATTTTGAGCCCATGCCTCTAGATTCATCAGCGATATTCTGTTAGCTGAGCAAACTGCTGGCTAGTACCATCAAGTGATCCTTGCTTGAATAGGTGACACACCAACAGTAACTGTAGCATTTTCTACCAAGATTCAACAGAGTGATAAGAAAGAGAATAATTTCTGAGTTTGTAAAATCAAAAGCTAACATGGATATATGCAAACCAAAAAACACTAAGAATTAATCATAACTCAGAAAATAAACTTTGCTGGACTGTAACTCCCAGACTTCCCTAACTGGGATGTCATGGAGATATAGTCCAAAAAAGTAACTTGCCCAAGCTCTGGAACCAATTCTTCCCATCACTGGCGAAGAAATGGCTGCTTGAAATTGTTGCGTATGTTGGCTCTATGCCAGTACACAGACAGCTGTATGCAGCTGCTAACATGTAGATGATTAAGGTGCCACATGCCACAAACAACCCAAAATTTAAGCTGGCACTGGTGTGGAAGAAGCTGAATCCTGCATACAAAGTGGTCCTGTCTGACTGGTTTGCCACAAGCACAGAGCCAACATGTGCAAGGATTTTAGGCACCCTTCAGGCACCTGGAATTAGCCCTCAGGGACGAGTATGGAAGGAGTTTGCATACCAAGACAATTTTAACTACATTTTCCTAGGAAACCTGAGATGTAAACTGAGACACAGACATCACTTGCCTCCATAAACAGCCAGCCCAACCCTAACCTAAAGTTGTTGGTGAAGGAATTCAGCTCTGCAATATGAAAGAGAATAGACAGCCATTGGCCAAGACACCAAGAGAGTTTAATCCCCCTGAAGAACACCCTCTGCATTCCCAAGGGCATGCTTTGTCTGTGCAGTCAGTGAGTCGCACAACAGCAGCCCACAAAAAGAGACACTTGTAAACCAGTAATACAATCAAGCTGGAAGGTTCTCCTCTGCTCCCCACCCGGCCAGTGGCCTGCTTTGAAAGACAAGCTCTCCACTTGCTGTTGTTAAATCCCATAATCTCCAGCAGTCTCCAGTATAAGCCAAAACAGCTGGTGGAGGAGGGGGTGACTCTCCAAAGATACAAAAGAGAGTAAAAAAAAGTGGTGCTTTCACAGTCCTGCTTGGGTCTACAGACACCTGGAGATTTCAGTCCACAGACTGTCACAAAACATGCTGTAACAGAAGACAAACAAACAAACAAACAGCTTCATTTATATACCGCTTCATACCCTTAAGGAGTGTCTAAGCGGTTTACAACTGTAAGCTATTTGCCCCCCAACAATCTGGGTACTCATTTTAGCGACCTTGGAAGGATGCAAGCCTGAGTCGAGCTTCAGCCCTTTGCTGGTCTTGAACTCGCCACCTTATGGTTTTGAGTGAGTGGCTGCAGTATAGGCATTTAACCACTGCGCCACCAGGGCTGCCAGTCAAAATCTGCCCAAAAGATCAGAAGTATAAATCTGGCATTGTATGATATCATTGGCACATGCATAGTTAAAATAGCCAGGTGTCCATGGATTAAGTCCAGAGAGAAGGTCTGTGTGTTCATTTTCAGATTGCTATTCCAACAGTCTACACACTTCTACAAGAAACCTCAAGCATTTTAATATATGTATGTCAGTGTGGAATAGTAATTTTGAGAATTGGAACAGGAACTGTAGTAGGTTTAGTCTGCCATCCCAATTTAGCCATGAAACTTACAGTGGTCCCCCGGGATTCGAATCCCCCGGGTTAACAAAACCCCGGGATCCGAAACTGGCGGGACCGCGATTGTATCCCCCGGGATCCGAAGGATCCCCCGGGATACGGAAAAACCCGATCCGCCGGATCGGGCTCCCCTTTTCCCTCAGCCAGCCTTGGAGGAGGGCAAAGTAGAGCCCGATCCGCGTGATCGGGCTCCCCTTTTCCCTCAGCCGGCCTTGGAGGAGGGCAAGGGAGAGCCCGATCCGCGAGATCAGGCTCCCCTTTTCCCTCAGCCGGCCTTGGAGGAGGGCAAGGGAAAGCCCGATCCGCGAGATCGGGCTCCCCTTTTCCCTCAGCCGGCCTTGGAGGAGGGCAAGGGAGAGCCTGATCCGCGAGATCGGGCTCCCCTTTTCCCTCAGCCGGCCTTGGAGGAGGGCAAGGGAGAGCCCAATCCGCGAGATCGGGCTCCCCTTTTCCCTCAGCCGGCCTCCTCAGGGAGAAAAGGAGAGCCCGATCCGGCAGATCGGGCTCTCCCTTTCTCTCTGAGGAGGTCCCCGCCCTCTTTCCCCTGGGTTACGAAATTTTCGAGTTACGAAAGGTAATCCGGAACGGATTACTTTCGTAACCCGGGGCACCACTGTATAGGTCAGTTGCTTTCTCTTAGACTGATCTATCTAACAAGGTTGTTGTGAAGGTAAAGTGGGAAAGAAGGAAGACATACATGCTACCTTAGCTTGTTCAAAGAAAGATAGAATATAAAGATGGCAAACAAAGAGATAAATACACTCTGTTTAATATTACAGTGCTGCACATGTATTCTTCCACTGAACATTACTACCTGAGTTTCTAAAGAAAACTGACTGAAGTCAACACAGCCTAATCTCCACACTGGCCCCAGATTGACCAATTCCTCCATCTGCTTCCAATTTATTGAGTTATAAACAGAAAAGTCAAACCTTTCTTTCTGTGTGTTGTGCAGAGAGTAACCAGGTAGTAAACTTACCTTGCACAGGTGGCAACAAGTTCCATGGGCACACTCAGCACCAGGCTTCAGAGAGCAATCAGCAGCATTGCAACAAGGGTTGTTACATTCCTGGAAAACAGATGGGAGAAATGACACTTGAGGTTTACAGAACAGATGTTCTGAAGCTAAAAACATTGGAAAGCATTTTCATCTTCTGTCAGGAAGGATTGTAAGATTGTTGCAGCTGCACATGCTCTCAGTCTTCAACCCAAGCATACCAGGGAATGTGGAGCAAGTCCCCACAGCATATTTTCTGATCATTCTGCTGCCATCATAAGGTGCTTGTGTGCTGCCAAAAAGGTCCAGCTTCAACAATTTTCACATGAATGTGGATCAAAGTACTACTGTCTGTTCTAAATTTCTTGCCAGAGCAGCTCCTGCTACTTCATGTGACAACTAGTACAAATACTTGACCACTGTGGATCCATTTTGGAAGATCTATTCCCTTGGACTGTGATGGCCTCTGACTATCTGCACAGTGGGCAAAAGGGAGAAAACAAGCACTAGAGAAAAGATAGCCCTCTAAGGCAACTAATCATTCTTCTGTAAGTATCAATGACATTCTGTAGACAACATATAGGACCCTCGATTTCAACATGTGTTGGAACTCTCAAGCTGATACCTTTTGGAGATTTAGTCCTGGAGTGGCTCAATGGAAAAATAAAATATGGCCATTTTCAGAGGTTGGGGGTTCCTTTGGGCTATAGCTCAGTTGAAAGCACACACTTTGCATGTCAATAGCTCCAGGTTCAGATGTTCATATTTCCAGTTTAAAAGATCAGAATATAGGTGATGGTGGACACCTGAGATCGTTCATCACTCAATGTAGACCAACCTCCCACAGTACCCTCAGAGGTAGTTGACCGTAACTCACATTATCTCCAGCCAGTATCACACAATCATGATGGGGGGGGGGTGCTACGTTGGAGGAAATGACTGGTGTAGATCAGTGTTTCCTAAGCTATCAGATGTAGGAGACTGGTAGGGTGTTTGTTTGTTTGTTTGTTTGTTTGTTTACTTAATGTGCCAGGGACCAGCACATTTGTGCCAATTGACTATAACAACTGTTTGTTTTTTCTTGGAAACTCAGCATGGACCAGCAGCCAATAGCTCATGGACTGGCATCAGTCCCCAGATCACCACTTTGAGTAGCACTGATATAGACAATACTAGGACAGTGGGCAAATACTGTAGTCTGATGTGGTACAATACAGTTTTCTATGTTACAGCCAATTCAATTCATTACTCATAGGATTAGAAAATTTATAAACTTTACAATCATATCCCGTTATGGAAAATGATGAGGCTTAATCTCAACACTTTTAGTGCTAAACTAGGGTGGAATGGGTTTTGGCTGAAGGAACAGCAAAAGATTTTAGGATATCTCAAATGGATATCTCCTATTGCTGCCAATAAAAAAGACTATGCATACCTCCTTCAACTTTTCTTCCTTGTAGATTTTAGATTATGGAACAAAAACATGAAAAAGGTAGAAGTGAAAAATTAATGGCAAAAGTTTGTGAATGAGGCAGGGCAATTATGTGAAACACCTCCAGGTTCACATAAAGGAGTTATTATAGAAATGCAACAAACACTGGGGCAGGGGGAGTTCTTTAAGCAGGATCTAGAGAGAATAGTTTAAATTCACTAAACCAGAGACCACATAGTTTCATTTTCCCCATTCTTTGTCCACACTGGACACATTTTAGCTTTCATTTATAATAATAGTTGTAGTAAACAGATAGAAGAGGGTGTTATTGGTAACGCCACTAATTAGGAAATCTATGCAATAAACCAAATCAGAATAGAAAGGAAGGAGAGGGAGAAAAAAAAAGAAATGTGACAGCACCTTTTAGACTTTTTAAAAAAATATATCAGCATGAGCTTTTGAGAATATAAACACACTTCTTCAGATGCAATATTGAGTGATATTAGGTATACAACATATTTTTACCGTTACTGTTACATTTGCCTCGTTGAATCCTAAGATAGGAGAAAGGTAGGATATCAGTTAATTAATTAATTATCCTCCCTCTCTCCCATCTTGGGATTCAAGGTGGCAAGTGTAACAATTAATTAATTAAAATTACATTCTATCCCACTCCCACAACTGTATAAATATGCTTTATATTTACACCTTAATATTCTGCAAGAAACTAACATGGCTACTTCTTCAAAAACCAAAAGAGAGTTACCTCCACCTCTCCACAGTCACATTCTTCCCCTTCTTCCAGATAGCCATTTCCACACCGCTGTCCTCCATATAACATCTTAGTATCTGGCATATTATAGAGACACATCCCTCCACCAGACTGAAGAAATCGGTCCAGCTCCTTCTTATTGCACCTGTTGAAAACCCTGGGAAATGGGTGCCTGTAAGGAAGCAGGGGAAAGGTATGCATTGTTTGAATTGATCATCACATATTGTAACTAGGCATAATGAAGGTTTCCATTTGGTCTGCATATTAAAGCAAATCAACCTGATCTGCACTACCCAGATCGAAAGACAGCTAGTCTTAACATTTCACACTACTCTAGAAGTTGTGAAGGAATTCTTGCCTGTAGGGAAAGAGTATGTTGACTATGCCCTTTTCAATGGAGAGAGGGCATAATTGAATGGTTACCCCAAACATCTCTCTGGCCTTTCCATCCCAGAGGAGGTCATTGGTGCACTAGGCTATACTTGCTTGCTCTGCATGTGTGCATATTTCTTGGACTAGGAATGTGTTTGTGTATTGTGTGCTTTCAAGTCATTTCCAACTTATGGTGGCCATAAGGCACATTTATCATGGGGTTTCTTGGTAAGATTTGTTCAGAGGAGGTTTGCCATTGCATTTCCCTGAGGCCCAAGGTCACTCAGTGGGTTTCATGGCTGAGCTAGGAATCAAATCCTGGTCTCCAAAGTCATAATCCAACATTCAAACCACTATGTTACACTGGCTTGTATTCAAATCCCCACTCAGCCATGGAAACCCACTGGATGGCCTTGGACAAGTCACCCTCTCTCAGCCTCAGAGAAGAAGGCAATGGTAAACTACCTCTGAATAAATCTTGCCAAGAAAACCCTATGATATGGTTGCCATAAGTCAAAGAGGACTCCAAGGCACATAACAACAAAGATACCAATTAGTAACAAACTTTAATTCAGCCTGAAATGAAATAAAGCATAATGATGCATGCAACTCAGTTTTTAGTATATTATAACAAACAATGTATTAGACAGGGAGGGAGGAAGAGACTCACCCTGTTGCAGCAGCCATGATGCACCCTCCATCTTTAGCACTGGCAGTACAGCAGCCAGCTGAGTCATGGCTCATCCCAAAATTATGCCCCATTTCATGGGCCATTGTGGCAGCAACTCCAATGGCATTTTCAGAGTGATCCTGTCCAGGTAGAGGAACAAAGGTAAGAGTCAATATGTTGTGTAGGAAAGTGTGGATGGAAATGTATACTATTCAGTTCAAAGGAATGGCCTGGCTGATGGTGTAAAACATGAAAATCCAATCTGAATGTATGTGCATCATCTGCAGGCATCAAAAACCACTATTGTCTACTTCTCCTCTCTCTCCTGAGGGATAGCAATCATCAGACTCTGTGGTCTAACAATTTAACAATCTGGGTAGATAGGCATGTTTTAGAGTTATAGGATCCCTGTGTTCAAAAGGACTTACACTCAAGTGAGTCAGAATATTAGTTCATCTAACCCAGTATTTTGTCTGATATGAAAATGGCAAAGGCTCAATTTTTCAGGCAAGATTCTTTCTTAGCTCTATCTGCGGATCTCTGGTATTTCCCTGGTTGTGCCCCATCAAAGTACTAACTAATTCACTACCTTGAATCTCATGCTGGGAAAAAGACAAGGTATTAAATCAATCCATCCATCCATCCATCAGGCCCTGCTTATCTTCCAAAATCAGACAAATATAATCAAGAATGGTCATGGTGGTATTATGCTACATGAGTCTGTAGTTCTAATCTATCTATCTATAAGAGTGGTCTCCAAATTTTGACTAATGCCCTCTTTCCTCTTGGGTGACAACCCCAGCACCCACCCACCCACCACTGTGTATTTCTTGATATTATGTCTACTATTCTACTGCAAATTCAAAATAATCAATCTTGGTCACTGCTCCCTTTTCCATTCGGTCACCCTGAGAGCTGCAACTGAGCATCTAGCTGAGCAGTGACCAAGAAGCCTCTCGCTTTTGCCAGCCTCATGGCTCTGTTTAGCTTCAAAAATGAGACAAACATAATCAAGTATAATCAGTGTGATATGGTGCTACATAAGACTGCAGTTCTAACCTATCCATCTGATCACAGAGGTTTGTATCAGTCAACTTCTTCAAAAGTAGTTCTATTCCTAGAGAGTTACTACTATACAATGGGCTCTCTGTATCCATGAATTCTGCATCCATAGATTCAACCAACCACTGTTTTTGACAATACTGACAATATTCAGAAATAAAAATTCCGAAAAGTAAACCTTGATTTTGCCATTTTATATAAGGGACACATTGTTACTATGTGATTGTATATAATGGGACAAGCATCCATGGATTTTGGTATTTTGGGGGCAGGGGGAGTCCTGGAACCAAACCCCAGTGGATACCAAGGGCTCACTGTACAACATCTATAGGTGGGGGTGGGGGTAGTTTTCATTACTAAGCTTTCTAATAGATCATTGTAGCCAGCAGCTTTGGGGAGCTATGGAATGCATATTTCTCCAGCATACTGGGAACACTTGGATTCTTTCTCTGCTACTTAACCCAAGATTCATTTACCTCTTCTCTAAAGATTCTACTAGCAGCTAAACCAAATGACATGAAGCTCAGCTTGATAAAGGTAGGGCCTGATCCATCCTGGCAATGATGTTATGGTTTTAGAAGCAATTTAAAACACTGCCTCCAGAAGAAATTGAGAGGGGGCATTGCTTCTTTAGGATTCAATATGTAATAATTATTTATTTGCTTTGTATATGACAATATGATTATTGTTTCTGAGTATAATGGTTAGGAGTGGATATAGAGAGGGATGAAAATAATAATAGATGTAATCAACTGTAAATTATATGGCTTGGAAGTCTGAGAGTTTAATGTTATTATAAAATATACATTTAGCACTGGTGGTGGGTGAGGTTTGGTTTGGTTTTGGTTTTTTTTTTTCTTTTTTTTCTTTTCTTCTTTTTTCTTTTTCTTTTAATTGCATGTTCTCCAGTGTTATTATTGTAAGTTAACTTATTCACCAATAAAAATATTTTTAAAAAACAAAAAACACTGCCTCCTAATTCATGAGATAAATGAGAAAGATATAGCTTCTATTAGATTTTCTTCTTCATCAAATTTAATCATTAGGATTAAACAACATAAAATCATGTGATTTATTGTTTTATGGGGGGATCTGCTATTAAAAAACATAAGAGCCACCTTGCTAGATTATACTCATCATTCATTTAATCCAGAGCCGGGTACCTATGGGCCATCAGGTGTTTTCTGGGTTCTAAATTCAGTTGGAGCCATCACAGACACAGACAGGAGACTATAAGAGTTATATTCCAAAACCATTCAAAGTGCTGGCTTTGATCTTAAAAAGCCCTAAAAGGCCCAGGTTCAGGTTATCTGAAGGGCCATATTCTGGCATATGAGCACACCTATGTTTTCAGGTCTTCTGAGGAGGCCTTTCTCTCTGTTCCACAATCCTTAGAGGTACATCTGGTGAGAACATGGGAGAGGGCCTTCTCAGTGCCTACCCCTAGGCTCTGGAACCCCCTTTCTGGAGAGGTTGCACTGGCACCCTCCCTGCTATACTTAGCGCAAGCAAAACCTTTTTCTTTTAGTATGCCTTGGATGACCAATTGTTTGGTGGGGGGGGAGGAGGGCCTTTCAGAATGTGTTTGTCCTGCTTATATGTGGTTTTCTATTAAATAGTCCATGCTTTTAATTCTATTGTTAGTTCAGTTATGTTTTCAATTTTTGCATGATGTGATTTATTTATTCATTTATTTTTAGTAGTACCTGTTGTGACTTTTGTAAACTGCCTTTGAGTCCCAAACTGGACAACTCTGTTGGTGCTCTTAGACTTCTCAGCAACATTCAATACCATTGAGCATGGTATCCTTCTGGGATGCCTCAGGGGGCTGGGAATGGGAGGCACTGTGTTGCAATGGTTTCAGTACTACTTCTCAGGCAGGTTCCAACTGATGGTGCTTGGGGATAGTTGCTCCTTTAAAAAGGAGCTGTGATATGGCATACTGCAAGGTGCTATCCTATCCCCAATGCTATTCAACATCTACACGAAAACACTGGGAGAGATCATCTGGAGGCATGGGATGGGGTGCTATTAGTATGCTGATGACTCCCAAATATACTTCTCTGTGTCTTCAAAAACAGCTTCAGCTAAGGATAGTGTGTCTCTTCTGAATGAGTGCTTGGACTGAATGAAGAAAAGTATTGTACTTTAACTGTGGGTTCATGTATTTTTAATTGTGTCTTAATGTGTTGTACCCTGACTCAAGTGTTGAGGGGAGGCAGGAAAGAAAAAAAAGATGATGATGATGATGATGATGATGATGATGATGATGATGATAATGATTTAACAGCAACAGCGATTGCATAGCCAGAGTTGCCCAACACTGAATTAATTAAACATTTGTCTTTGACAATGGCCAACCACATGCTTTTGAACAGTTCACTGGCAAGGCATGTAGAGTACAGCCCTTTTTGACTGTTGTCTCGGGACATGATATTTGAAATTATAATCGTCCCTCCCAATTCGTGAGGCATACGTTCGGGAAAAAAACCCTCGCTAATTGGAAAAACCGCAAATATGCAAAGCCCATTGGTTAAAATGGGAGCATGTTCTCATGTGTGGTGCTGTGTGCATTCAAACACACACACCATTTGTTCCTCTATGCTTGCCATCCATGATGGAGTGAGACTGTGGACTCCAAGTCCACAAACAGGGAGGGGTGAGCATAGTTCTATTTACCTACTGTAGATAGTATCTATCTTTCTCCAGTAGCTAGTCAATAAACATTTTTTCCAAATCGCATTCAAAGCTGTCTAGCCTAGCAGTTGTCAGGGCCGGCCAAGATATTGTGTTCTCTGAACCAGAGCAGCAAATGGAACAAATGGGTCCCACTTTGGGAGAAAGGCAGGATAAAAATAAAATTAAATAATAAACACCTTTCCCTGAGTCAAGCAGCATATACCACAAAGGCTAACCAAATTCTCACAAATTTCTTTCCTCGCCAGCAAAAAATACAATTGTCATTCAAAAATAACAAGAATTTGCTGCCAATTGGCAGTACTGAAACCTGTCTAATGGTAGATCCAGTTCTAGTGGCAATCATCACATCATTTGGAACCAATTCTATATGTTATTTTTGTAGTGTTCAAAATACTGGAAGAGTTCCAAATCCACTGCCACCCAATTTCACTGGACAATCTTGAGTTCTGTTAAACTCAACAGTTGGACCAGGACACCAACATTTGGATCCCTACTCAGCCATGCAAACCTACTGGATGACCTTAGGCAAGTCTTATTCTCTCAGCCTGAGAGAAAAGCAAGGGCAAGCCTTCTTTAATTATAACCAAGAAAACCTTATGACAGACTTGCCATAGCTAAGAGTCAATCTGGAGGTACATAAAAATAAGAACAATAATTGCTCTCTTACTAGTTGATCAAGAATAACTCACCATATTAACTCCTCCAGACTGATAGGTAGAACACATTGCCATCAAAGGGGCCAAGCCTATAGTAGTACCATGGAAGGACATGCCACTGAAATACATAGTGAAATTTCAAATTTAAGAGTTGTATTACAATCCTGAACATTAAAAGATTTACATAAAGCTTTACTGTTGTTGTTGTGTGTCTTCAAGTCATTTCCAACTTATGGCAATCTTGAGGTGACCCTATGACATGGTTTTCTGGGGCTGAGAGTGTGTGCCTCACTCAAGGTCACTCAGTGGGTTTCCATGGCCAAGTGGGGAGTCGAACCCTGTTCTCATAGAATCAGAGTTGGAAGAGATCACAAGAGTCTTCCAGTCCAACCTCCTGCCATGCAAGAAGACACCATCAAAGCACTCCTGACAGATGACAGTTGTAGTTCATCACTCAAACCACTACATCACACTGGCTCTCCTAGAATCTTGTGTATCTCCAGCTAATCAGAAAGTTACATTTTAAAAGCAAATCTGGAAATAAAGCCCCAGATGAATGCCACTGTCCCCCTCCCACTGGTATCTAAAATTACATGCCACTATTTCTACAGAAGTAGCAGCTAAAAGCTGCTACAGGTCTTTTTCAAAACAATTTTTTTTAATTTACACAGACATACTAACAAGAATTTTGAAGAAAAGAAAGGATTATAACTTTTCCACAGATAAACCTAAGCATTATGGAATACAGTTTAAATGGAAGAAACTGGAAACAGTAATTTTTTGTTTGCAGCAAAACTTCACTCTTAACACTATCTAAAAGGCAAAAAAAATTGTTTGTTTGATTGATTAATTTTTGCATAAATATGGTGTGGAATTGGATGGTTCCAGAAGCGGAAAGTGAAATGGCAAAACTAAGGCTACAGCTGGTCAAAGTTCAGAGGCAAGTTCGGAAGAAGAAAGACAGGCTAAAGAAAACAGGAATACTCTGTCACCAAAGAAAGATGAAAAGGATATGGACTGGAACCTCCAGAAAATGAATTTGGCTCAAAAAAGGAAAACCTTTCACTGTTTGGCTAAATTTAAGTATTATCTGATTTGCCTTCATGAGACACATATTAAAAACAGATGAAAAATATTTAGCTATTTCAAAATTTCAAGTATACTTGAAGTCAAGTGAAGAAAGCACACCAGTAACTTTGGTTTACATAGTTTTCAGCATTGTGCCTCTTCTTTGTTAAATTACTAAGGGATGTATATGATGGTTGTTTCTTTATAAACCAAATACACCTGAACACTTGTATAAATGGTTGTAGGGAATATACACATCTTCACAAATGCAGATGGATACAATATCATAATGTCCCTTGGCTGTGGAAGGTATACCCACTATAAATGTGGTATATAACTATACAACACATTAAAATCAATAAAGGATATGGCATACGTTCAAATACTGTACATTTCTTTATGTACAGGCATGCATTAATGTTTTCTTTTTTTAAAGTGCTCCTAGATTTATAATCATAACTGCAGCCTATTCTACTGAAACCCAAAGCACAATAAGTAGCAACAACAGGATAAGTTCAATTCATATATTACAACTAGAAGAAAGGCCAGAATATTCCTGTTAAAATGACTTACGTGATCAGCTGGGCATTGTCATGCTTCCTATGTTTGAGCATTTTTCGCCTCCAAGAAAGAAAGGACCACAAGGTTGAATGTGGGTTCTCAGAAATCTCACACTTATTGTGGTCATTCCAGACCTCAAGTCCAACTAGAGCAATCCGTATGTTCAAAGATTTGTAAAACTGAGAAGTTGAAACCAAAAGGAAGAGCAGTGGTTAATCGTCTGTTATCTCTATCACAAATACCACAAATCTTAAAGTGAAATACAGACACCAAAGCCACTTGAAACTATGTAAAACAATTCAAAATAATTTAAAAGCATAAAACATATAAAATCATGTTTTGAGATTGAGATTGATCTCAAAGGGGCAGGGTACAAATAAATATCATCATCCATCATCATCATCCATCATCATTATAAAACCATTTAAAGCCACAAATAAAATGAAGGCACCAGATCCCATCTGATTGTGGAAGTTAACCAGGGCCAGCCCTGGTTAGAATCATATGTCCAAAACACACTGCAGAAATAATCCAGTTTGAAAGCACTTTAACTGACCTAACTCAGTGTTAGGGATTCCTGGGAATTGTAGTTTATTGTGACACCAGAGCTCTCTGACAGAGAAGGCTAAATGTCTCACAAAACTACAGTTCCCAGGATTCCCTAGCACTGAGCCAGGGCAGTTAAAATGGGCTCAACCTGGATTATTTCTGAAGTGTGTTTTGGACCACAGAATCATAGGTAAGGACCCTATGGACCATCAGATCCAATCCACCACTCAGATTAGGATCTCCAGCTACAACATCCAAAGCAGGTAGCTGCCCAACCTCTTCCTGAAAACATGCAGAGAAGAAGACCCCACTACTTTTCTAGGGAATTGGTTCCATTGCCCAACTACTCCCCCTGTCAAGAAGTTCCTTCTAATGTTAAATCAAAATCTACCTTGCTGTAACTCAAAACCATTAAACTATAGGCCGGAACAGAGCAGCAAGAAGCTGCACCTGCTCTAGACAGATTGGGGCTGTGGCAAAAACACGCCATGGCCCCAATCCACCTTGAACCTGGCCCAAATAGCAGTGGAAAAGATCAGCTCCTATTTTGGCTGGGAAAAAGCCAGCTTTCCTGGTCTCACTGCAGCCCCCGGGTGGCTTTAAAGTGCTCCAGCAGCATGTGGCATGCTTCCAGGAATTATCAGAGTGTGCAATGTGTAAATGCTAGGTGTCCAGAAGGCATCTTTAACATTCTGTCTGTTCTGGCCCTTAGTTCTACCCTCTGGGGCAGTCAAGAACAAGCCTGCACCCTCCTCTTCGTGGCAGCCTTTGAGGTATTTAAAGAGAGTGATCATGTCATTCTTCAGTCTTTTCTTCACCAAGCTAAGTTATTATTAAGATGGGAGTCTTACAGGGAATACCAGCTTTTGTAGACTATATTTCAGAGGAAAGCAATGGCAAACCACCTCTGAATATTTCTTGTGCAAGAAAGCCCTATGACATTGATGGGGTTATCAGGCTGACAGGCAGGCGGCCTTAAGGCACATATTTTAGTTCACTTATATAGAACTTTAAAATCAAGTAAAGCCAACCATTAGCCATTCAGTTCAAATATGAATTAAATTTCAAAGAAGAGCATGTTATACATCCACACCCATTTTATCTAGTTTGCCCAGAGAAGAAAATTTATACAGTCATGTAGCAAAGTGGTGACTGTATCCCATGTGTAATCTTTTTTCTACCGAGTTCCTTGGGATTCTTAGGCAGGCAACTAGACAGCACATATAAATGTCTGTAATTAGTCCCCACCAGCAATTTTACTTTAAAAAGCAACCAGGAAAAAAGGATGAAAAGATGTAAAGCTGAAAAAAGCAAATGTTTAATCCTTTGCTCACCTACCACTTTTCTTCTACAAATGCTCCCTCAGTGTTTTACCACTCAGGAACAGCAGAGTTATTCTGAAACATGCAATTGGAACCCCACAAGGGAAAAGTGATATAAATAGTAGAGTATTAGGATGATGAGAAGGGAAAGGCTAAGCAGCCTTCCCAATGACTGCTTTATTCCACCAACCTGTTGTCTTCCCAGAAAAAAAGACTGGCATTTGCAGGTAACGCACAGCAAGGTTTTTAAACTTTTGCCCTTTTAAGGATGCCAGTCTTCTCGTTAAGCTTACACATCTGATCTCACCTTGTCTACATAATTTGCAACCTCCACTAATTTATTCTTGGTTGCTTGGAGATCATAATTGTTCTTCTGAAACTGAAAAGGAAAATAAGGAGCAATTCAGAATCATTCTGGAACAGACTGTTGTCATTCCTATGTTTTACAAAAACAAATTTCTGTAGGATTCTGGGCTGATTCTCTCAAGATGCTCTCCTCATCCTGGCTATCCATTGCTTCTGGCTATTTAATGACAATGCATACATTTCAGTTTATCCCATGAACATTTTACTACTCAAAACTCTGGCTTAAAAAAGACAGCTAACAAATTTCTGCCTATGATGTCTACACTTCCAGAGCATACTTAAATGAAATGCTGAAAACTTTTAAGATAAATAATGAAGCAGAATAAATTATTCAAAGTAATCACATCCATAGGGTTTTTTTCCCCATTGGCTGATTTTATTATTTCACTATACCAGTTTCCTGAATGGTAGTGTTTACATGGTCAGGTTTGTTTTGTTTGTTTGTTTTTAACATACAGAGCACCAAAGACAGAAGATTCTTTTGTAATTGTCTCTTTACAAATGGGCAAGTAAAATTATTAGCAGTGGCTGGAGCAGTAAACATACAGGAAATGCCCATGTACACGAAAATATTAACACAGTAATATTAACACAGTAATAGTCTAATACTCTAAATACTCTAATGCCATCTCTTATGAGAATTACTGTAATTCTGGATTGCTCCTACGATAGCCCCTCCATACACAGTGCCTAACTGTTGATGTTTTACTGTTCATCCAAGTCAGATTAATGGGACTCAATGTATGCTCCAGGTAGTTTAGATACAATTTAAAGGCAGAGATGAGAAAACAATGGTTCTACAGATGTTACTGGACATCAGTTCCCACCAGTCCCAACCAGCCTGGCCAATGCAATGGGATGGTGGGAGCAGTAGTCCATCAAAACCTGTGAGATTGCAAGTTATCTGGTCCTGATTCTAAAGGGTTCCTGCTGCAGCTGTTGCAGCCTATTGCCCATTAATCAGAATGAATTATCCATCTGAATCAAATGGATGCAGAACAGTAAATAAATCAATAGGGAAGCATCTTTCCATTCTGCATAATGCAGAACAGTTGTAACATTATCCTGAACATGGAATCTGGAAGTTTTTGGCTGAGATTACCTGGATTCTCTCCCTGCACACAGCATGTGTTATATACAACAATGTTCTAAATCCCTTTCCCTTCTGCTCATCTAGTGACATCACCCCCACTAGCCTCAGGGCGACTCATCCTCTCCAGCTGTTTGCATAGCAACCTTGGCAATTTGCAATGCTGGCCATAATTCATGACTCTAACAAACACAGATGAAGTTTCTGTATTGCAGCCTCTGTGAAAGAAGCACAGCAAAAAGATATAGACACCTCACCATTCCCTTTAATTATATCATCTGCTAGTATTGTTAATGGTGTGTTCATTAATAGAACATATAGTCAACCCTCTGCATATAATAAGCCCACCTTGGATCCCTGCCACTTCAAGGTGGCAAGATTCCTTTGCAAAGCAGAAGCGGGAGGCTGATGAGGCTTATCGCTACTTCACTTGCTGCCCTATGCAATTTTAAATAGAGATTTGCAAGCCTCGCTACACCTTTGCAGTCTCGTGAGGTGTGCAGTCCCTGTTAAAAATGGCATAGGGCAGCAGTGGAGGTGGCAGCAAATAATCCATGAATAATCAAAACTGCAAAAGTCAAACTTGCAAATGTGAAGGGGCAACTGTATATTGATTCACCCCAGGAACAATTATTAGGGCAGAGGCAAGGAATATGTGCCCCTCCCTACACCAAGGGACTGTAATCTCAGTGCACAGCCCTTGCTGGGTGGAGCTACTGCACCTTGGAGTGTGGTATCATCTGGAGGGCCACAGTTTCCCCATTAATTAAGCTGTCCACTCTTTTTTTAAAAAAATGAGATATTCATTTGTTTTCCTTTTCCTATTCTCATCAACAACCTAAATAAATTGTTATATTTTAATTATCTACTACAATTATAAGGAAAACATGCATCTGGAAATCCCGGAAGCCTAAGATTTGTGTCAAACAAACATCTGCCATACTTTGGTTGCACCATTTGCACTGCATTTCAATGACTTTGGAAGAGACAAAGGCCATGTTGCTCCAGTCTCAGTTAGAGAAAAGGGGCACAACCTTTTCAACCTTGACAGCCACATGTGGGGTTGACTGTGGATCACACATACACATCCAGGGCCACACATGCTACTAGCAGAACATAGTGGGTTCAGCTTTACTTTAGACAACCTCCTGTGATTTCAGAAGCCAAGAGGAAATGTCACCACCATCCCTCCATAATCCTGCTGATCCTCCTGAGCTTCAGGGGAAAACAATGAAGGCCCTACCAGCTTCAGGGACCACACAAGCAACAGGCAAAGGTTTATGTGGCCCCAGAGCCTCCCACTGTGCACCCTTGACAAAGAATAAATTATAGCCAGCAGCTCCGCAGATTCTGCACCATCTGCCTGTAAAACATATGCCATTAAACAGCTTATTCTCTCCTTGATAGGTGATCAGAGGTTATTAGGCATGATAGCAAACATCTTATGCACAGAAAATTCAGTCTATAGCATCATCAAAGCCTGGTGTGTATTTTTGCATATGTGAGTGTGTTTGTGGTGGGGTGATCCTGGTGAGAACATACTCTCCTCTCTTTTGCTAATCGGCAAAGGGAAAACAAATGTTACAATGAGACCCAGTGAGAGGCTCATGTTACTTTACATAAGTTATATGAGCAGCAGACATGTCTTTAAACAAGAAGTGTGTAGCGAGGGGGGGAACCATCAAAATTAAATGATCTCATGTGCCTGGGAACAGTTAGCTTGACATGGGTACAACCAGCTCCAGGTCACTTGATTAGAAACAGATTTCAAGCATTTTCAAGGCAGAATTTATTTATTTTTTTTACATCTCTGTCAATTGCTTACATGTGGTACGTGAAACAAAAGCATTGTCTCAACACAGTTTCACCTTTTAGTACATGTCTCAGAAGAAGGGTTGGTAACTAAATGAACTGGCATGGAGACTGGTGACTGTAAATCTAGGCTGACCCACAATGTAACGCTGGCTTTCAAAAATGCATGAAAACAAACAAAACTGAGACTTCTGGTAGCTCACCAAGGCCAAATAAATATCTTGCATGAGTGATTTATGATCTGAGATTCTCCGAGTTCACAATTTTTAGATAAAAGCAGCGACATGCAAATACAAATTTAACTGGAGGTCACAAATCAGGCCTTTTTTCTCCATGCCAATTAAAAGTCCTGCCCTATCTCCAACTTACTATCAGGCCATTTGGAGATAAGTTTTATTTCTATATACTATAAAAACACAAATACAGATACATAGATGCATACAGATGGCAGGTAGTGGCTTCCATTTCAGGTGTACAGTACATTTTACTTCCAGATTTTGGAGGAGCTGTCTAAGGTGCTGAACCTGTTTGGGGAAGGGCATCAGCCAACTTGGAGAGCTCCTTTAAAATGTGATATAAAACCCAGAATAGTTTTTCAATCACACTCTGACATAGAACTTACTGACCACTATTCATACATTTCCCACCAGCATTCACACATAAACATACATATACACTTGGAAGTGGTTCCAAGTACTGATCTGTGTAATGTCTAGTTTGGTCCTGAACTGTCTACCAGATGCATGATATATTCTGTTTGATTATGATCTGGAATAAAGTCACACAGAGATCTTACCTCTGCATAATCAGCCACTAGTAGAAGCTCCACATATTTCGTAGACTGCTGATCATCCCTCTTTACCTATGATGGAAGCACATAAACGCACATACTGAAATATTTTATAAAGCTCTTCAAAATACAAATTATAATTTCTGGCAAGAAACAAAAACAAAAACTCAGACCTCATGTTGAAGGGTACAATAAAAAAAACCTTGGATGATTCTGGAAAGTCATACACTCTCAGCTTCAGAGGAAGGCAAAGCCTTCCAAGAAAAGGCTTCCAAATCTTGCCAAGAAAACCCCATGGTAGAATTCACCTTAGGGTCACCATAAGTCAGAAATGACTTGGAGGCACACAAAACAAAATGCCTAGATCATTAGAAAATGTTTCAGATCTTCATAATTTTAAGGAAAAATTTGGATATATGAACAGCTGTGTCATATCAGTTCTCAAGAGTAACAGAAAAATATCTGGCATAGCAAAGAAGTCACAGTCATATAGCCATAGAATCACAATATCCTAGAGTCGGAAGAGACCACAAGGACCATGCAGCCAACTGCCTGCCATGCAGATGGTCATCCAACCTCTATTTACAAACCTCCAAAGAAGGAGACTCCACCACACTCCAAGGGAGTGTGTTCCACTGTTAACAGCTCTCACTGTCAGGAAGTTCTCTCTAATGTTTAGGGTGAGACAGAAAACCATGGTTCAGTTCTCAATTGATAGATGACTTCAGTATGATTGCAGCTCATGCCTCCAATCTGCCATCTGCAATGAGGGTGCAATGAACTATCCTATCTTATAAATTTCAGGAAGATTGAGGTAATGCAGGCTGAATGCTTAGGAAGAGGTTTGTATTAATTTCTTAAGCATCCCAAGAAAGATATCTTATGGGATGTAATGGGGAAACAGTCAAGAGTCCTATGACACCTTAAAAACTAATTTAGAGAGACTCACCCTGTGATAACTTGGCTCAGCTTGGCCTGTCAACTCATTAAGCCAATCCATGGCCACAGACCCTGAATTGTGGTTTCCACAGCTCCCCCTGGGAATCTTGAGATGTTCTGAACTGTAGATCAAGTGTTGCTCCAGACTGTGAGGAAGTGGTTCCAAGATATAACTCAGGTTGTTTCTTAACGTTATAAGGCCACTAAAAAACAAAATCAATTAGAGAAGCTGTAGAAGGAAAATACTTTTTTTTTAAAAGAAGCAATTGACCATACATCAATAGTTATCTTCTCTTTTGAATATTTTGCATGATACACTTCTTTGGCTGTTAATGTAGGATGGATCATGCTTAGTTAAACTTATTATGAAATAGTATGCCAGTCTTAAATATATCTTCAGTCAGCTTTCCCAAACCTAATGTTTATCCAGATGTGCTCAGACTAGAGATGTAAATCACCATTTATTTCATTCTCACAGGCAAGGATGAATAATTGCCATAGTTTTCTTCCCTCCTGTGAGAGAAAATAAATACGTCTCTATAGTATCCTTTCCCCATATTCATATTCTGTAGATGAATTATTGCAAGGAGAAAAACACATGGTAGGTTTTGTATGTGTTTTCTACACAGAAAATGTGTTTTCTGCTGAGAAAATGGCTTTCTCCATAGGAAGCCCATATTTTGTACATACACACACACACACACGCAAAGCCCAACGCATTTCTATCTGCATAATAATTCCTCTGTTGTATTTCAAGACATTCAAATACTAGGCAGATTCTGCACAAAAGTTTTGATACTCTTTTATTGTTCCTGGTGGAGTTTCCTGACTAGCAGAAAACCCATTTTCCAATGTGAAAATGAATAAATATGAACATTCTTTCCATCTCTAGCTCAAATTGCAACATCCAGTATCACTAGCCATCATACTAGTTGTGCATGGTGTGGGAGGGGATCTTGTATCCAAACACATCTCAAGAGCATAAGGTTGGGGGAAGGCTTCCAAAAGAACTAGGAATATGCTACCTGGTAACTTCCCATTCTACTGCCCATCAGTGCAGCATTCAAACCAGTATCCCATGAAGGCACTGTTTTTCTCAGGACCTTCCTCTGCTTAATATTCATAGGTGTACCAGCAGGAGATATGGATCACTTGCATGGAGAATCAACAAAGCCAAAATGCTTTGTATTTCTGCACATTGACAATTACACAACTACATCTTCAGTACCCTAAAAGAAGCGAGCTGCAGATGTGTCTTTACCATCCTTGAGTAGTATGTGGTCACTTCTTTCCAGAAGATGTTGTGGAAGCTGTTTCCAACTATGGCCACAATAATTATTTCTCATTTTTTGTGGCTAGCATGCAAGGCTTATCCTCTTGCAACATTTGCTTTTTTAAAAATGGCATGGCAGATGTAATTTTAGCAAATTCTTTTAATAAAACATTTCAACATATAGTATGAAGGTCTAAGATCAAGGAAAATACAGAACATGAGATAAAGTAAGGAGCTGTAAACTGAATAAAATGCAATTGAGGTTTGAAACTGTAAGGATCTATATGAAAATATTGAAACTTGAAGCAAGTAAAGGGAAGAGATGACAGGTCCTGAAATACATCTGACTTTGATTCTCCATGCAGCTAACCAGGCGGGCTATTCTACATTTTGAAAAGTTATAAGGGAAGAGAGATTAAGTATAGTATGTTAAATCGAGCAATAAAAAAGAATTCTAAAGGAAAAGGAATAAAAGAAACATACTTGGAGTGTTTTACTAAGGTAGAATCTTGGCAAGCTGTCTAAATTTTATTTACATTATGAGTGTGGTATCTACATGTTTGTTTGAAGAACAAGCTGTCCTTTAGAAGTCCACACTGACTTTTTATTCAGACGCTTCTCTGCATTTTCACTAATAAATAAGGGTTTTGATAAGAGTTTGGCTACATGATAGATATCTTTATTGGATGCCCACGAGCTTGCTTACATGTGCACATGCACACCATAGATGCTTTTCAACTATAAAAGAAAACCTTCATATAATTTTTCATAGAAATCAAGATCCTGAGATACTGTACTTGTTGACAGTTCAGATTTAGAAAACAATCTTTGTTCCTCATAATGTACAGAATCTTTGGACTAAAATCCTTTCCAATTTCACTGATGTTCACACAGAACAGAAGCTATGTACAATAAGACTGAAATAACAATAGGAGATGATCAAGGAGCCACAGAATTCAGCTATCACTATGCAGAAAAATTAACTGCAGCTATAAAAGGACTCCACAAGTTCCAGCAGCCAATGGCTATTTCATTGTTGAAAAAGTAACTTGTTACATTATTCATTGCACTTTTCTTTGTTTTTCTACCACGTGCCATTACATTTTATTGGTCGGGTGACCCTTAGGATTAATAAGGTAATGCCATGAAACCTGGAAAATTTCTATCAGTAGGCCCCTAAAAATGGCACCTTAAAGTCACATTTGAATTAGTTAAAATCAGTACCTTCACTTTACCAAAAATGCTTTTGAAATGTATTTTTACATGTTAATTACATAAATTAACAAGTACAAATAACTATAAGTAACTACTTTACCTATCATTTGTTACTTCCAAGCTGTAGTTGGCCATACTATTAGGGAAAGCTCAAGAACTGAACAAAGCAGAAGTATCAATAGTAGTCATGTTGCAGCCACTAAAATACATAGGGACTGTAATCTCTGATGATTTTGTCCTTCTTTCAGTGCATGGGCTGGCTGTGGCATTTCTACAAGAAATGCACAGTTCTGAAAGCATGCAAAGTGAATGTACTTTCACAGACACTATCCCTGTCCCACAATGTTCAAACTGAATCTAAAGCTTTGCAGTGGCTCCTTCAAGTGGCAAAACCAACCAAAGGACTCCTTCCCTCTGAAATGTGTTGGCCATGTGCAATGGAGAGTGCTTCTCAGGAGTGAAAAACTTATCATACAACTTCACTGGCAACTTTTTCACTGATATTGATGAGTACACAACTGGCAAACAAAGTCTAGCGTAGTGCTTATTACTGGAGTAAGCTGAGCAGATAGCAGTTTAAACCCCAGCTCAACCCTGAAATTCACCAAGTGTCTGGGGCAAGTCAAGGTCTGTCACATGGCCTTTAGGAGGATGAAATGGAATGAAATGACTCCAGATGTTAGAAAAGAAAAGTTACTTTTTTAAACTACACCATCCAAAATCCTCCAGCCAGAATGGCAACTGACCCTGATGGTTAAGAATTCTGGAAGCATTAGTCATCCAAAGTAAATTTCCCAAGCACTGGGTTTGAAATTCATTTGCATTCACTTGTTTTTCCCTAAGCATATTGGACAAAGTCATATAATGCATTACAGTCATTCCTCCAAGGCTTGAAAATATTTTTAAAATAAATAAATTCCAATAATCAAAGCTTGATTTTGCCATTTTATATAAGGGGCACCATTTTACTATGTCATTGTATTTAATGGGACTTGAGTATTCACGGATTTTGGTATCCACAGAGGGGCCTGGAACCAAACCCCAGCACATACCAAGGGGCAACTGTATTAATAATATCAGTTATAACTGATATAATATTTGGATAACTTGGTAATAGTTATTTGATGGCTCAAGTGGTTAAGATGCTGACTCTGTTGATTGCAAGATCAGCCAGTTGACAGCTCAAGGCCCGGGTGCCACATGATGGGGTGAGCTCCTATCACTAGTCCCAGCTTCTACCAACATAGCAGTTCGACAGCATGCAAATGCAAATAGATAAATAGGTACCACTTCAGTGGGAAGGTAAACAGTATTCTATACAATCATGCTGGCCACAAGAGTAGTCTCTGACAACACTGGCTCTTCGGCTTAGTAATGGAGATGAGTGTCGCCCCCTACGGTCAGACACAACTTGACAACCTTGTCAATGGATAATACCTTTACTTTTTTAACCTCACAACAGGATTACCGAAATATACTACCTTGAAAAACTGTAATATACTATACTTCTGGCAACTTCGTGTAAAAGAACTTGTAGGTAACTAACAGGGGCTGAATGGTAAGTGTTCATATGCTGACAGTGCTTCATCAGATAATCTCCCTCTTGGATCATTTCTCAGAGTTGGTGCTGATCTTTAAAACCCCAAATAGGTCAGGCCCAGAATATCTAAAGCAGGAGTGGGCAAGGGTGTTTTGGGGTGGCAATTCCCTTAACCTCTTATCACTGGCTATGCTAACAAGGTCTACAGGCCAAAAACATCTGGAGGACCACAGTTGGCCTTCTTCTGGTCTAAAGTAGCTAACCCCATCACCCTTGTGCATCTACCCCGATGCTTACATCAATTGCAGAGGTCCTTTTCTAGCTTCCCCACCAAATTAAGTTAGGCATGTGGCTAAGAGAGAGAGAATTTAGAACACCTAGAAAAGCTTGCCTGATGTCCACATGATTATCTTTTCCACACCTGGGCATTTTTGTTTTAGAGGTTAGATTGAATAGTTAGACACTACGGCTTTTAAGTGTCCATGACTTTCTACAGTTTATATGGTGTCTTTAAAAAAATCCTCTGTGCCATCATTGTTTATTTTGCATTGTGCTTTTAAAATTTCTTCTAATATCATGCAATCTGCCCCAAAAACTTTTGTTATGGGGAGAACTAAACTATATCAAATCAATAAATACTCTTGCCAGGCACATACATACTGAAAAGGGACTCATCTCTGTCACTGGAACCCAGATTGTAGGAAGGCCTGTATTGCACAGTGAAGAACAAGTCAATGCAGTTGGGTATGATCAAGCATATATGATATTGACTGATTTAGTTATATTTTATGAAGAAAATTGAGAACATTTTCTCAAGTAGGTACAGAAGAAGGAAAAGAAGGAGGACCTGTTTGTAGGGATAAAGTTACCCCCTTTCCCACCTATTTCCCTCACTGAAGAAGTACAAACATCTGCAAGCACATTGCTTCTGAACATTAATCAAAATACAAATTAAGACAATGTGAATGGTACTGGTTTACAGTGAGAGACACTACTGTAAAAGAAAAATGAGTTTTCAAATGAGAATATTGCAGCCAGGAAAAGCTGGAAAAAGGCAAGGATGGGGAGAATGAAAGTGGGTCAGGTTGCACCTGCATTGCTTCCTATTTTGTGTGGCCCATGTGGATTCTGTCAGCCATAAAGGGCCATGGTTTCCTTTGTTTACACTGTTGGACAGTTTGTTAATAGTAAAGTAAATTGAGGTCACTGAGGGATTTTTTTTTTAAAAAAAAGAATAGGTTTGGCCAAAACTGTTTCCTGACTGGATAGAAGCCCAGCTTTCAAATGGCTTTGAATAAAGGTGACCTAAAGTCAATGTGTCCTGTTTATGAAAGCACTATATTTAATTTATTGTATTTGGAGGTTAGATCTTCCTCATCTGGAGTAAATGTATGCACTTCTACACTGCAGACTCATAACTAACAAGTAATGTTGAAGAATTCCATTGTCTCAAGGGATAAATAATTGAGAACAGCTTTGCAGATGAAATGTGTTTTTAAAAAGGTCTACAGATGCTAACACACCAAAAGAAATGGGCAGATTTGAAGTGTATTATAAGAAAACAGAAATGTGCCTTTAACTCAAAACTTTCCAGTTTACAGCAATTTCATACCGTCTAATGGAATCTTGGGGACTGACAATTTGATGCATCAGAGAATTCTCTGTAGACAAGCTCTAGAAACCTCCAGTTGAGAATTCTATGTAGCCCATGAAACTATAAATCCCACGATGTCAAACAGAAGCAATTAAAGTGGCATAAAATTGAAATAACTTAGTAGCACAGATGACTCTTAAGTATCTTGAAATAAGTCAAGATAAAGGAAGGCAGAAACTCAATGGCAGACCACCAGCTTGGACTTCAGATGCTCCCAGCTTCAGCCCTTGGCATCTCCAGGTACAACTAGGGAAGGCCAATACCTGAAGCCTTGGAGAACTGTTATGAGTTCTGGTATGGGTGGAGATTTTGTTTGGTTTGCATTTTAATAAGAAAGTACTTAAATTAAATTTCTTAAAATAATATGCAAAAGACATCACAATTCTCTTTTGGTATTTGCATTTCTCAGAATTTTGTGGCCCAGTTCAAGAAACAAAAATTGTAAAGGACAATGCACACAAAAATATGTATAGTAGAGTAGAGCTTTTTTCTTTATATAGGCCTGCAAGGATGAGGCTATTAAGCAGATTTGCACAATGAAATGTATATATTCAAAGACATACAAACACAGATGTATTTTCATGTGGATATTTTCTTAAAGTTGCGAACAGATGTTTGCATGGCAGGGGGTTGGACTGGATGGCCCTCATGGTTTCTTCCAACTTTATGATTCTATGATCCTATATAAAAATGGGACAGAAACAAAGACTGGGAAAATGAGAAAAGAATATTGATAGATTCATCCCTTCTTTGAGTCTTATCACATGATAAAAGAAAGCCAAGACATAATGGCACAGAAGCTTCTTTCTCCTTGCCTCTTTGCATGCTGTCATAGCACTTCTGTTCTCCTTCCTGAGAGACATGGTTGTAAAAGCGTGCCTTTTGTCACATAAGATTTTTCCAGTGTGACAAAAGGCATATTTCTACTACTCTCTCCTTTAGAAAAAGAATGGAAGTGTTTCGATGGCATGTGGCAAGGAAAAAGACACTTCTCTGCTGCTCTGTCTTGGTTTTCTTTTGTCACATGATAAAGTTCTTTGTAGATAACATTGGTATATAGACCAATAGTTTGACTCAGACAGCATCTACACTGCAGAAATAAAGCAGTCTGACATCAGTTTGACATAGGCTCCATCCTATGGAATCCTCAGATTTATAGTGTGTTATGGCACCAGAGCTCTCTGACAGAGAAGGCTAAACGGGGTTTTCCAGACTGCCAGGAGAGGGCGACATGAAGTTGCATTTTCCCAAATGCTTAGCAGCTACACTGCAGGTTCCAGGGGTGTATTTAAAAGGTATAGGGCAGCTACACTGAGAGGGTGTGGGGTCGACTTATCTGAAGTCTTGTCTGTTGCTCAGCCACTACACTGGAAGCTATCAGGACGCTAGAAACACAGGTGGAGCAGCTGCATGAACAGGGCTTTTGCCTGCACTGAACCTTTATTTTATTTTATTTTATTTTTTTGTTACCGGCTGCAAACTGTGCAGTTGCACCGGTACACCATACAAACAATTGTACTGCTGGCTGCGAACTGCACAGTTGCACAGGTACATCACACATGAACTGTGCAGTTATGAAGGTCTGTCAAATTACCGTTGCAGTTTTGCTTCCCTTTTTTAACTGCGCAGTTGCACCGGTGCACCATGAATGAACCCCTTTATTTTATGAATAAACTTCTTTATCTTATGAGTGAATTGACATTTTATGTGCATTTTATGTTATGTGCATAACAGTTACAGCATCCCAGAGTCCCTACTGAGCATGTCTAGGGTTCGGATTAGGGCTGGAGCTAGGGTTTGGGAGCTTTAAAAAACTGCACAGTTGCACCACAGCACTTAGATGCAGCTGCACAGTTATACCCTTTTTAAAAAGAAGTGGGGAAAAGCAGCTCCTTTTTAAAGCTGCTTTTTCCCCACTAAAACACCAAAGAAGTGTGTTCATGCCAAACTTTCACTGCAGGTCATCTAAAGGCCACACTTTCATGCAGGCATGAACACACCCCTTTTTACCAGTCTAGATCAAGCCAATATCTCACAAAACTACAAATCCCAGAATTAACAGCATTGTGCCATGACAGTTAAAGCAGTGTCAAACTGCATTATTTCTGCCATGCAGATTAGACCCCAGTAGAAGTCACTTTTCCATGTTCCTTGGTCCAAAAAATCGTGGCCAGAATCCTATATGGTGTTTACATAGCTACAGTGCTATGCAGTGAACCTTGACCTGACCCCCTCATCCCTACTCTCCTGGAAACAGCTACTGCAATTGGCAACAAGGGGGAGGTCTGTTCTTTTGCTGCTCAAGAAGTAGCTGGCTGCCATTCCCTCCTCTTGTGAGCAATCTCTTGTGTGACAGGCTAAAGCAAGAGCCCTGTCACAATTCCGATTGTGCCAGAGATCATCATTCCTACGTCTATTGACAATAAGCTGTTTTATGTAAAGATCAGTTCACATAACTTGGTTTGTTGATACAAGGGCGAAGTGACAACACTTTGGAAGAAAAACAGGCCACAATTTTATTCTTTACAGCTTTTGGTTGGCCAAAAGCATGGGTCTGGATCCAGGCACTGACCAATCTGGTTGTTGATCGATGAACCCCATTCCATCCCAGTACTGGAACACAGGGATGATAGGAGAAACTGCAGGCCAGTTTCCAGGCTGACCCCTGTCACCAGGCCATTCTGGCAGGGCCAGGGAGTTCTACCTTTGCTCCTTCTCCATCCCACAACTGATCGACATGGTAAGTCATGCAGCTATGTTTCCTAAATACATAATGTGCATTTGCTCAGATATCATTTGAAATTTCCAAAAAAAAAAATGTAGGTAACTTTCTTTGGAATGTACAGTTCTAGAGATCCCACATTAATGTCTTTTGATATGTCTTGGATTGCAGAACATTACAAAATGCCCTGTGAATTAAGGATGGGCAATTCTGGCCCTCCCAACATTATTGGACAGCAATTCTCATGTGCTTTCACCATTGTGTACATTGATTGCTGAGGTAGAGAACTGAAATGAAACAACATTTGGATGGCACATATTGACCAGCCCTGCCATAGAAGTTCACAAAGAGAACTTGAAGGTGATGGTTAACAGATATCATGGATCTCCATTATCATTCCACTATGAATTTGTCCACCTTTTTTTTTTAAGGAAGCATACAAACTGTTGGCCATCTTCCCATTTTGCAGAAGTAGATTATGACATTAAAAGGAGGTCACTATACAAGACTGAGACTGAGATAAAATTTTGTAAGAAGGAGCTTGGACCTTACCGTAGACCACTGCAGGTGCTGAGTACCACACTTGAGTCTTCTATCCCCCTCACTATGCCATGGTAAAAGCAATGATCCTGGAGGGAGAGAATGGAGACTGTCAAAGCAATACAACTCCCCAATATCAGAGTGTGGTCAAGATAGCAAAAATTATTCATAAGGAAGAACATACAAGCTAGGAGATGCTGCAGCAGCTTACTCTTGCCTGAGTCTACTGGAAAGGGCAAGATTCTGCCTCTCCTCTCCCCTCTGCCATGTTAATTAGCTGCAAACTGCTTTGTACTTTGAATTCAGCTTTCAGCATCTGAGACAAGCTGAGTACAAAGGGAGTAAGAGGGAGGAGGCAATGGAAACCAGGACATTAAAAAAAAACTGGAAAAGTGGAATGACAGAGGATTCATCAGAACTTTCTCTGCCAAACGGGGAAAGTTGTGGGGTATGCAGCTTGCCTCAAGGAGCAGAATAATTTGAGCTGGGTTTATTGAGTTCATAGTAGTACTAAGCTGATGATATTGCACATTTTGCCTTATAGATGAAATCCTATGGCCTGAGGTTTATAGCTTTAGTGAAACTTTGGTTTCTTAAAAATATGTAGGCTTCATGTATCTTGCCAGGAGAATGGGTCAAAGAAAGTTCTCCCTAGCTATGATGGTATGGAGGGGAAGATGGATGATATTGCAGAGCAGAGATAAGCAGTCCCCAGCTCATCCTGGTACCTGCGATTTGATAAACAACTTGCTGAGTGGGCATGGGAAGACATTGTTTTCCCCCTCTTTCCTTTCGCTCAGACTCTATAGGATACGGGATGATGTAGTATATGCTAAGTTTGGAGAAAAAGATTACAATATATACGATGCTAGCATACAAAAGAGCTTTTGACCTTGCAGATCACATGTGCAGGACTGCCTGGCCTTGTGTATGTATCTTTGTCTTTATTTATGTTAACCTGCTTGAAACTATAGATCTATTTTTTTCCTTCTTTCTACCTCATTTTCTTAAATAAATAACCTTCTTGATACCAGAAATGAGTGATTATTTCACTTATTCAGACCCTTTGAACCCATACTTGGCAACTATAGGCTGTGAGTGTTGCATTTGACAGCTAGAAGTTTGGCTGTGAGTATGTGCACTAAGCCAGCCTTGGGCTCCGAGTGATACACAGTAATATCTTCACTTTTTTAAAGACACAATGTGATAAATCCTTTATTAGATTGCTCTCCACCACAAAAATTGTAAAAAAAAAAAAAAAAAGTGAGTATTACAACTAAGCAATTTCCCTTGTTATCTAAATAGCTATGCCAAAATTTCTTTTTAGGAAAAAAAATATTATATATATATCCTTTTAAAGAGGCTTCAATACTGGCATATAAAGGAAAGTGTGTGGGAAGAGGAAGCATGGCATTCCCGTTTATATGATCTGCAGGGGTTTTCCATCAATCTCATCTAAACAAATTGGCTGTGACAGTTAAACAGTTTCCCCAAATTAAGGTGAACTGGATCTTGGAAAAGTCTTCCCCATATGCAAGGCAGGCTGAGTTCTCAGAGGTAAAAAACACCAGAAGTCTTTGTGTCTATCTACATTTTGAAACTGAAAGATATATGAGCTGAATATATGAGAAACTGTGCTCCAAATTTGTCCTAAAATTTTCTTATGATACTAAGGGGCGAAACAAATGGGCAGGAAAAAGTGGCTTGAAGCTGTCTTTTCTAAAGCCACATTGAAACCCCACCAGTTGCACCACTGGCTCCCAAGACAGCTGGAGTGCTCATGTCATGACTACATGACATGGCTTCAAGCCAGGAAAAAGTAGAAAAAAGCTGCTTCTTTTTGAAACGGCTTTTCTCTGCATAAGGCGCCTAGAGGGCAGTTTCCTGCTGGTTTCAAGGCACGTGACATCTAAATGTCACACCTTCAAGCCAGCCTGAAAGCACCTCTTTTTGCCTGTTTGTTTAGCCCCAAAATCATCTTAACTGTCCCATGAATCATTTCATTTTAGATGAGCTGCCAATCCAAACTAGGAGTGGAAAACCATCACCTGTCTAATTGTTTTTGGACTGTAACACACCTGGCCATGTTGGATGGGGATGATGGGAGTTAGAATCTTCCAGTTTATGAAAGACTATAAATGTCCTGTCCCTATTTTAAAGACTGAACACAGCACAAAACCTCCAATGATAGGGAACTGCCACCCCAGAACTCTAAGAGCCGAAACTGATTTGAGTGCCATTTAGTCACAGGTATCTGTGGCCACAGAAAATGTGTTTGTCCATCAGTCTTCTTCATTTATCAGGCTTCCAGGGAATGCAGAGCTAACAGCAGGCTTGCAGCATGGCAAGAACAGTATGAAGCACGTCTTCCATACAGCCACTACGTTTTGTGTTGTTGCAACAGTTTGAATAAAGGCTTCTGCCCTTGTGAAGTAACTACGCCCAAGATCCCCATGCAGAGCTGCTAGATCATACAACTGCCCAGTCACATGATTCAATCAGGTCACGAACCTGTCAATGGCTTCATCTGTGATGACTCTCAAGAGCTGTAAGTGCTCCTCTACAATAACTCCTGCTCCTCCATTTGCTCCCCAGCGTTCGCTCAAAGCATATTTGTGCTACCAGTAGTTTCCCTTTTATTCCCCTTTCTTTCCCTTGTTTCCCCAAATGAGATGTTCTGTAGTCACCTCTGGATTCTATTCTTAGTTTCCTATGTGGGATCCACCAAGTGTCCAAACCTGGATTTATGCACCCAATCTGTTTTATCCAAATGTGGAACACTTACTGTGCTGTTCAGTGTGACAATTTGTGGAATTCCACTTTCGGTATAATGAGTTTCTGTGTAGCTTGGTGCAAAGAGATCCCTGCAAGGAGAAAGTAAGGGAGGAATTATATGTTGCACAGTATTTCCCATTCTAAACTATAAGCCACATTTATGAAATTGTGCTACCATAACCAGTCAAGGGCTTACTCCAATATCTGACAAAAATGTACACACACTCCTTCAGTTTATTTGCTTGCAATGTCAGTTGTCTCTGCCTAGGTTTGTTCGGCAAAAGTGAACTTTGGGATGGTTTGGACAATATATATTGAAAAAGATATACCATAGTATATTATAGTATATATTCCAGTGTGTGTGTGTGTGTATAATATAGATATATCATAGTATATCTACTCTACTTCAGAGGAAGGCAAAGGCAAATCCCCTCTGAATAAATCTTGCCAAGAAACCCAATGATAGGTTTGTCTTAGGGTTACCAGAAGCCAGAAACAACATGAAGGCACATAACAAGTATAAAGTGAAATTAAAAAAAAAAAACAATAGATGAAAGATATGCTTTGAATACCTATTACGGTTCAATTCAAATATGGGATGAGGCTTCCACATCATTAATATTAACAGACCCTGTTTCATAATACATTACATATCAATTAACAACATGTGAAATCAATAAAGATGTCTACCTCTTCCTTTATACACAATCCTTCCCCCCTCCCCCCCAAACATACTACCCTCAAACAATGTATTATGAAACAATGCTTCCTTTTTATATGTAACTATTTGTTTTATGAAATAAAATTTATAATAAAAAAATATTAATAGATCCTGGGGCAGTAAGATGAAGCATAAAATTCCTCCAGGCAAAACTACTCATCCCTCCCCATAAACCCATCTTCCAGCTGCTGAACCTCCCCCACCCCCAGTACAGCCAGTATAGAGAAGGGGGGGGATGGAGAGGCATCTGGCTATGTTCCTACACACAGCATGCCATTCTACAGGTAGCTGGAATTCTCCACCACCTCCCCTACTTTCCAACAGGAAATTGCCATTTCAAGGTGGGTTTGGAGCAAAATGGTGGTTTGGAGACTGTGTGGGAGAATATGTTGCAAAGTTCCACCTAGCAGAAGATTACACTACATTTTCCTGCCTTCAGTCAAGTCAAAATGATGACAAATAATAAAAAAGAACCAAAGGCTATACTGTATATGTCAACTCCATTTCAATTCCATTTTTCCCAAGTACAAGGGTGAATTCCCAAGTACAAGGGTGAATGGCATCCAAAGCCTTTCCCTAGTGCCTCTGACATGCCTATCTAATCTCCTCACTCTTTGACCTCTTTTTTCTCCTACCCACAACAAGCAAAGGAGATTTCTGTTGGACTGTCTTCCATTCTCTCCTCGGGAGCTTTCCTCCCCTCCACTAGGGAGCAGTGGCATCACTAGGGATCATGGGAAGTGTGACATGTACTCCGTTGGGCCATCTTTCTGTTGTGGGGTGAGAAGGGGCAAGTGTACCCCTCCCAGATTCACTGCAGTGGCAACTTCCTTCTCAGGAGAAAAAAGCCATGGCAGTTCCAAAGGAGAAAGATGAGTGTGCCTCTCCTGGATTCACTGTAGTGACAGCATCCTTCTTCATGCCACCATGACAAAGGAGAAGGGCAAGCATACCCTTTTGGCTGCTGCCCTTCAGTAGCCACCCCCCCCCCCAAGCACTGGGTGATACCATGGGTGGAGACACCACCACTAGGGAATAACTAGGTATGTGAACCTTTTGCTAAAGCATGGAGCTAGGTAGGTGTACAGGAATTAAAGTTTATTCTTGTATTGGTCATTTAATAAAATACTAGGGACACAATTCTTGATATAATAACAGCCTCACAACCAATGTTCTGATATTCAAGAAGCAAGGGATATGGAAATACTGTACATGGGCTGGGTGGGGAAGACTGAAAGATCTCCTGGACCACAGGATGTTTTGCAGAAGGGAAGGATGAGCAATCTTCCAGGAAGACAAAACAGTGGCTTCTGTGGTACTTTTATTGCAGCAAATCAGAAAACTACTTAGTGCAGTGAATGTGCTGTAGACATAATAAAAGCTATCTCATGTCACTGTGTCAGTTTTCATCCTCACTTTTCTGTATTCCAGCAAAATTAATTTTGCTTCTCACTGCTACAGATCATTCAGTAATTCAGTAAGTCACGTAGGCTTTGCATCTGTTCCTACAAATAGCACCTACAAGAAACTGCAAATAAAGCTTATCTTATCTGCTCTGCTATCACGATCTGGAGAGAATGAGTCTTCAAGAAACATGTTCCATTTTCACTTGCATTAACCTCCAGGAAAGTGGAATAAGAAGGGACACAATGGCCTCGGAAGGTTGTTATGGTGGGAGAGCTTTAAATGTGTTTAAACAAACAGACAAAGAAAATCAATGTTGTCCAATAGTATCTGGAAGGCCACATTTTCCACATCACTGATATAGTAAGCTCTTCCAGGGTGACATTTCAGTTTCACTAAAGCTCTTATGACTCAAAAAGTGGGTGTCACACTTATTTTTATTACTGTTTACCAAATGAAGTAATAGTATTTTTTTTAATCCATTTTCTTTTGGCAATTTAAAAACTAAGCTAAACTTTCATTCTTGAACCTGGACTGGCAACAAGAATCTGAAAGCAACTTGTCTGTAAAACAAGTAATAGTCAGTACTTCTCCCTAGGAACTTTAATTCTGGATGGATGACAAGTTGAAATCAACACAATTCTCAACAACTTGATCAAACTACAATTTCCAGTATTGGTGAGGAGAGCTGCAATGCATACACTGTTATAAGACAGATAGGCTTGTAAAGTAAACATATTTCAAGTGAATAAAAAGTGTAAATCATGATCCACACATGTAGAGAAATTGACAAAATCTTGAGTACTTGAGATAATGTGAAATCTTGTTTCTACAAAAAGTAGGGCCCTTTAATTATAGCACTATATTCCACTTTAACTCCCATGGGTCCATCCGATGAAATCTTGTGTTCTGTAATTTGAGGTGTTTGAGGCACTAGAGGGTTTTTTTTGGCTGAGAATTCTAACTGCCTATCCAATAAGGATCCCATAAGATATCAGTTTATCTTTGTGCTATAATTGTGCTGTGTGAAGGGACCTAAAGAGTTGTGAGGGGAACATGGAGCTGGAATATGGTTGCATGGGATATGGCTGACTACAGAATCATTGCTCTCCTGTGTAGAGAGGAAGTCATCCTTCATCAAATTAATGGATGCACATCAAAGTGCATCAAGACTATCATAACCTACAAACTCTACAAACTGTATGCTATTGTTCACTGCAGAAGTATTCTCTCTCTACAACACTCCTAAAATCCGTCCATTCCTCTCAGCCTCCACTGCCAAGACTCTGGTCCATGCCCTAGTGGGTTCACCACTAGATTACTGTAACCTTCTTCTGACAGGGCTTCCTCTCTCTCACCTCCATCCTTTAATCTCTGTCCAGAACTCAGCTGCACGTATTATAACATCCGCTCGCCGCTTTGACCATGTTTCTCCTCTTTTATCCTCCCTTCACGGGCTCCCCTTCCCCTTCCGCATCCAGTACAAGCTCTTGTTGTGGACTTTCTGAGCTCTCCACAGACTGGCCCCTCCTTACTTGTCTGAACTTCTTTCTCCTCACACTCCTTCTCGTACCCTCCGTTCTGGTAGTCAAGGTCTCCTGTCCCAGCTGAGGATTTCCACTGCCCTGGCCCAGATTCGTCCCTTCTCGCTTGCTGCCCCTCACTCCTGGAACCTTCTTCCCTCACATGTCCGCCTCATCACTTCTCTAACCAGATTCAAAATTAAGTTAAAGACTATATTGTTTAGGGAAGCGTTCCCAGGATTGTGCCATCTGCCCCAGGATGCCTCCTTATAATTATGTATTAAGAAGCTGTGCCCTCCCTCCAGTCCATCTGCCTTGGTCCTGGCCCTAGAGGGAGAGAAGAACCACTGGACCTCATCCCCTTCCCACCACCTTCCCCTCTTCCTTTTGTGCTGTCTCTTTTAGACTGTAAGCCTGAGGGCAGGGATCCGTCTAATTTACAACTGCATGTACAGCACTGTGTAAATTTACAGCGCTATATAAATAATAATAATAATAATAATAATAACCTGCATCTTCTGCATATCCTAGTTTACCACATCTTCCATTTATCCTCAGCTATATCATTACACTTGGGTATCTGCTCACCAGAACTTCATTTTACTGCATATGAATGTATCTCTGATTTCCTTCTACCACAAAGCTTCTGATTAAAAGAGGATATCTGATTAGCCATTACAATTTAAAATCCAGAAAACTATGTAAAGAGCACTATACACTCAGTGAATATTGTTTACAAATTCACTTTATTGTTTGTCTCTCACTCCATTTCCCCTTATTGTTTCCCAACCTATGATGCCATTCTTTAGAATACCAAAGAAACAGGAAATATTGCGTTTATTTACCATGAACAAACAAAATCTCACAATCTATTGTACTCTACAAACTGTATGCTATTGTTCGCTGGCAGAAGTATTCGATTGCACAGCAGACAGAAGCACAGTAGTTTCTAATCTCACCTCAATGCTTATTGATGCTCTTTCTTTTATGCTCTTTCTCTTCTCTTATTCCCTTAGAATCATAGAGCTGGAAGTGTCCACAAGGACCATCCAGTCCAGCCCTCTGCCATACAAGAATATACAGTCAAAGCACTCCCAACAGATGGCCACCCAGCCTCTGTTCAAAAACCTTCAAAGAAGGAGACTCCACCACACTCTAAGGCAGCATGTTCCATTTACCATCAGGAAGTTCTTCCTCCACACACACACACACACACACACACACCCCAATCTTTTTCTGGAGATTCTCTTTCTATTCTCTCTCTTTCTCCCTCCTTCTGAAGCATTTGAAGAGCTGGATGTAAAGGAGCAAAGGGAATTACTATGGAGAGCTGCCTGCAGATGCTTTGGGGAAGAAAAAGCGCCTGCTTCCTGCCTCATCTCTATGGCAAGTTAGACATGTTTGATACCTAGTGACTGAAGGTGGTACTACAAACTATGAAAAGATTTTAACAAATCCATTTCAATATAAAATAGTGCATGCTCCTAGGATTCTTTTAGCATCAGTGTCAAGGTTCAGATGCCTAGACCTATAGACCCACATTCTCTTGTTATTATAAACCAGAGTAGCAAAGGTGGGCATTTGCCAGGACCTGCAGGCCTGTAGCAGGCCCATCACTAACAGTGCTATTATTTACTTCTACTTTGAACACTGTACCCAGATGTAGTTTAAGAGAATTCTTGGTTAGTATGTCTTGCCTCTTATCGGATAAGAAAATTCACCTAGAAAGCCATTCTCCAGAACACCACAACTCTTGAAGCTGATTGTAGCCTACAGATATTAATCAGAACGAAACATATTTTTTGTGTATATTGCATTTGGTCAAGATGACCACAGTTATAGCTGCAATGGTTATGCACACTTTCATAGTAAAAATAGTTTTTTGTGGGTTTTTCAGGCTATATGGCCATGTTCTATAAGAATTTATTCCTGACGTTTCACCAGCATCTGTGACTGGCATCTTCAGAGAAGCCCTACTGAACTTCCTTCCAAGTAAAATAGGTATAAGATTGTACCTTAAGTGAAAACCACAAGCCAAATCTTAATAGCAAGCTGAGTCATACATGTGGTTGCAATACAGACAATCATATGATATATTTTATAGAAAAAAAAGATAAAACATTCTAAAAATAAAATATTCCAATTACGCTAATCCATTAATTTCTTTATTTGTCAGCCCACCCTATAAACATCACTAAAGGTTTCTTATTATGACTAATGAGTGTGGGCTATGCCAGATGGAAGACAAATGCAAAAAGAAACTTTTCTGAGACAAAGTGAATCACACATTATAGTCTTTCCTTTGTACCTTCCTAACTAGACATTTTCTACCTCTGACTACGGGTACAAGCCTATAAATGGCTCCAAAATGGCTGCTATTGTGTCAAAAGGAAAGCCCATGATACACCCAAGGAGCTGCATGTGTCACTATGCTGTGTGGAATATTTTTTGTTTTAAGGTTATTAGGAATCCATTTTTCTCATTTTTTAAAAAAAAATCCTTTTTAATCTTCAGATTTAAAATGTAGTGCCCAGAGTAGGGGGTCAAGTAACCATAACAAGGAAGAAGAATTTAATGGCTACAAACAGAGACTTATTCTTCAAGTAAAAATGTTGATTGAAATGGCAATGTAATTCTGATGAATCCTGGCCAATGCCAGTTCAGAAAAAGGAATGCTTTGTAAATGCTATTAGTTATTATTTGAAAAAAGAACCTCTTGTGTGTGTTTTTTCAACAGTTATCAATGTCCATGCCAACAAAGGTAAGGTTAAACATTTCGCTCTGTGTGCTAACAATTACACTGCATATTCAAGAGAATGAAGAATGTCCTTTATTATAATATAAGGAACATTATTCCACCTTTCCTCTACATCTGTTGAAGGCAGTTGATGAACTCTTAATGAGGACATGTGCTATCCTTAGAGCTATGACTGCTTGTGTCCATTGAGGTTAGTGGGGCAGAAGCCAGGAGAGCAATTTGTGATAGATGATGGTAAGGTGTAGCAGCAGACTAGGGCTGTAAAATGTGCTGCCTTCCAAATGTTATTGGACCACACCTCCCAATATTGCTCCATTATGGAGGCTCAAGGTAGCCTTGTTGTTGTGTTGTGTACCTTCAAGTCATTTCTGCCTTATCGTGAACTTTTCATTGACTGGGACAAGAATTCTGGAAGACTAAGGTTTGAATCCCACTCAGCCATGGAAAACCACTGATATTGGGCAAATCATTCTCTCTCAGCTTCAGATGAAGGGAATGGCAAACTCCCTCTGAACAAATCTTGCCAAGAAAACCCCATGATAGGTTCGTCTTAGAGTCTCCATAAGTTGAAAATGACTTGAAGGTACACAACAATGAACATACTGCTGATGTTTTTTTATGTTTTTAATCCGTACTGGGTTAATACAAGAGGCCCTGGGTATCTGCTGGGTTTTAGTTCGAGGACCCCCGGTGGATATCAAAATCCATGGATGCTCAAGTCTCATTAAATCCAACGGTGAAGTAAAATTGTGTCCCTTATATAAAATGGCAAAATCAAGGTTTGCTTCTTGGAATGTATATTTAAAAATATTTTCAAGTTATGGATGATTGAATCCCTGGATAAAGAATTCATGAATATGAAATTCTAGCTGTATATTGTAAGCTCCCTTGAGTCTCAATGTTGGGAGGAAAGGCAGGATATAAAAGAATATTATTTTTATTATCTTCTTTTCATTATTATTTAAGGAAACCATATTAAAATAAATAACAGAAAATGTTTCTGATCTCTCTGATACTTTTCATGCTTAAAGACCTGAAATTTGATAAGTTGTCCTGCTATGTAATGTTCTGATTATTTTTTTAACTCTCACAATTAATAACCCTCAAGAAAAATGAAAGTTTACAGTAACAAATAATGAAGTGCAAAAGCAGCCAAATCCACAATACCCAGCAGCAAAGTAGATAGATTAGGATTTGTTGTAGTAGACTACTCTGATGATATTTCCAAAAAGAAGAGAGAGAGAAAGGCCATTTGCACATTAGCCCAACTCTGTGAAATGCTGCTAGCAGCATTTTTTCTGGGTTCTGTTTTCAATCTAATATTTTATCTACACTGCTTCAGAAAAGAAGCAGCTTGTGTAGATGAGGTTAATCTACAAATCTGGAGCAGTGTTTCCCAGCTGCTGTGATCACAGAAATTGAGAGTCTGACTCTCTTTTTCTACCAGATTCACACACAACATTTTCAGTCTGGTCATGCATTGAGTATATATCACACAGTGAAAATAAGCATTGCCTGTACCTGTGAAGCAGGCCCAAAGTAGGAATAAACACAGCTTAAGACCAGATCCTTCAACATTTTACAGATGAAAACTGGAAAACACGTGGCCAAACAACATTAGAGAGTGGTCAAGACTGCAAAAGGTATTAATGAGAAAGAACACACAAGCTAGGCGAGGCTGCAGCAGTTTGTTTTTGCCTGAGCCTCCTAGGAAGGGCAAGATTCTGTCACCTCTCTCAATCCCATCTGTTGAGTTAATAAACTACTTTCACCCTTTGGACTCAGTTTGCAACAAAGGAAGCAAGCTGTAGCCAAAAGGAAAAGTGGGAAAAGGAGAAAGAAACTGGACATTTTAATAGTTGGAAAAGTGGGATAACAGAGGATTAATAGAGACTGCCCCTACAAAATCAATACAGTTGGCAGGTGTCTGAGTTTAGGCATGTTAGCACACAGGTAAGCCCCACTAAATTCGGTAGAAGTTATTTCCATTGTGCATGTACTGGAAGGTAACCTTATAGTATTGATTTCCACTGAATATTCTGAAGAAGAAATGATGTGCTAAAGAATAAATATGGTAACTGTACATAAATGTATAGTTTAAACATTTTAAGTGCTTGAGTTTTTACAAGGCCATTGAACATTATAGAATGATAATATACCCTTTTACTTAGAAGCAAGCTCAGTGGGATTATTCCCAAGTAACCACATAGTTTATGCTTATGCATTTTTGCTGGGAATTAAATTGTATTAAGTTCAGTATGGTTTATTCTTAGATCATTTTGTAGAGAGTGGCAGAATCAATCCTGAAGGATGCACCCTGACCCAGATCATGATCTGGGCAACTGAGGGCTGACCTTTGTTGATGCTCCCACAAACCATGCACTTACCCTGACTTTCTCAGCCTGGGATTGGGCTACAGCTCCCATCATCCCCAAATAGTACAGATTATATTGGCTGTAGTCCAATAAATCTGAAATCCCCAAGTTGGAGAAGGCCATTAAATCTTTGCCTGCTGCCTTTAGTTTCCAGGGCGCCCTTCTAATGAAGTGTATTTGATGACTAAACATGGACAGCTGTTGCCAGTTTTCATTGAGCTGAAAGCCTCAGCAGCAGGGTTAGATCCAAAGAATGAGCAAGGGCCTGGCCCACAGCCATAACGTACAGATGTCCTAAAGACTGTGTTTCCTTTCCAGATCCCTTCAGTGTGCTCTTGGACTGGCTCCACTCCGTCAATGATCCCATTGTCTCGAACAAAGCCTCCATCTTAAGGCCATGGAGCCAATCAGTGAAAGCAACTGCACAGTGAAGGGGGCTTCTATGTTGCACTATTAAGTCCTATTTACAGGCCAAAAGTGTCAAATACTTTGTGAATGAGACAGAAAGAACCTTAGGTTAGAAAAAAAAATTATGTCATAAAAATGGCAGCACTGTGGGGGAGAGAGAGATCACATCTTTTTTGTCGCATGGCTGTTCTGGAAGTTTCATCAGCTCCAACACAACTTAAGCCCACATGCAGAAAGATATCAACAGATAATTTTTCAATATGCCTACATGGTCAATCCTATCTTGTTTAGTGACATTTCCCTTATCAAAACTGCAAAAAGAAGGATGTGGATGTTTGAGTTAGCCCCATCTCTTCAAAAAATGATAACAAATATTAATATGAACATACATCATTATAACTACCTGAAAGAACAAATATGCAGCATTTCTTTTTATTTGGACTTATCCTTAGATGGACTTTGGTACCATGGACCGCTCACCTACCACTCTCTCCCCAACTAACAACAGCACTACCAAATATTATTTGAGAGCATCCTATGCTGGAAAATATTCAACAATAATCTCTTGGGGAACAAAGAAGGAAACTTGTGCTTCAGAGAATTTACCAAAGTCACCATTCTTCAATCACTACCTTGCACAGAGCTGGTAGTTTACATGGAATTCAGAATATGAGGTATGATGGCAATAAGATCTCAAGAAGAACTGGTTGACAACAAAGCTGCCTCATTAAAACATCTATCAGGAACACTGTATTTAAAGGATTTAGAAGAATCTTCTAGACAAACAAAAGGGCAGATTATACACCAGAATAATCTGCCCTTTTGTTTCTCTAGAAACAAGTCCCAGTTCAAGAGAATTTTCTCCTTAAAGTGAAAATCAAATTATGGTTCTCCTTCCCTTGTGTTTGAAAAGTCTTGGTGTGCCATTCAGCTGCCTGTTTCTGATGTAACTTATTTCAACTTTAACCCCACTTGGAGAAAGAGATCCATGAATCCACCAAAGAAGCAACTGTGATCTAAAACAGAAAGCTGTTCTTGCATAACAGAAATTTCTTCATCCCTATTCTGCTGCCATTTCTTTTCAGCATATACCAATGTCTTCAAGTAATTGATAGACTGACTTTCTCAAGCCACATGACTCCAATGACTATTTGTTATGAGAAACAAAACTGTCCCACCCATGCTATGTGTGGCCAGGAGAGGTGTAACAATCAGAGCAGCTTTTTGCATTACCAGTCTCAAGTTACACTGGTAATATTCAAATCCTGAAAAAAATAATGAAGGCTTGAGATTTTTAGTTGGCTTACAAACACTGTTAAACATCACACTTACTTCATAACTTACTACACTTACCCTTGGGACAGATAAGAATATGCTTATCAGCCAACTCAAAAAGAAGATGCAAGACAACAGCTCTTAGAACAGATTAGTGTTTTCATCCTTTTGCATGAAATTTACTATGAGGTTTACGTAAAGCCAACAGTGTTAGTCAGGGTATCTGAACTCTGCGCTTTAGCTTTTCTTACTTTATCTCTACACATGCTGGCTATTTGTTTGAATTCCCCTTTGGTGATTTCCCCATTTTTCCATTTCTTATACATGTTCCGTTTAAAAATTAGCTCAGTTGAAAGTTCCTTAGTCACCCATCCTGGTTTCTTGAAACATCTCCCATTTTCTTCCTCATTGGAACTGTTTGAAATGTTGCCTTCAGTGTCTCCCTTTTGAGGAACTCCCATCTGTCTTGATCTCCCTTCTCTTTTAGTATTCCTTACCATGGGATCACCCCCAGTATTTCTCTAAGTTTACTAAAATCAGCTTTCCTAAATTCTAGAATGCGTGTCTGACTATGCCTGGCTTCTCCTTTCCACAGTATAACAAACTCCAGGAGAACATGATCACTGACACCTAAGGATCCAACCACTTGCACCCCATTAACTAGTTCATCCTTGTTGGTTAAGATCACAGTACAGTAGAATCTGAGATAAAAGACCAAAGTTGGAGCTGTATCTCTTCAGCCTGAGAAGCTAATTGTGCAAATGAATGGTGCTTTCAGTTCATGTGTTATGTGTAAAATACTCTTAAGGTGCTTTTAATCTGAGCCTGTTGGAGAGCAGGCTAAGGAACAGCAAAATGATTTATAGAGTTATTGCTATGTGCTTTCAAGCTAATTCTGATTTAGAGCAACCCTATCATATGACTTTCTTAGCAAGATTTATTTAGAGGACATTTGCTGTAGTCTTCCTCTAAGGCTGAGAGAGTGTGACTTGTCAAAAGTTACCCAGTGAGCTGAGCAGGAATACAAACCCTGGTCTCCTGGAGACCTAGTCTGACCCACAGGCCATTAGTTTGGGTCATCAATAAAACACTTTAGTTGTGTTTTGTTTCAAATGGTTTTAAGCTGCCTTGACTCCTGTGTAGGGAGAAAGGTGGTGTACAAATAAATACCCACCATTACCAGCTATGTCAGGCTTGCTAGAGAGGTTCAGAACAATAAAAAGGGCTTTTTGGGGTATGTCTGCAGCAAAAGGAAGGAGAAGGAAATGGTAGGGCTGCTATGTGGAGAAGATGGCCAAATGCTAACAGGGAACAGAGAAAAGGCAGAATTACTCAACACCTTCTTTGCTTCAGTCTTCTCAGAAAAGGCAAAGGGTCCTCAACCTGAGGACAATGGAGCAGACGACAAAATAGGAGAATTTCCGCACAGAATAAGTAAACAGACAGTACAGGAATACCTGGTTAATCTAAATGAATACAAGTCTCCAGGACCAGATGAACTACATAAAAGCATATTAAAATGCCAAATGTAATATCAGAACCATTGGCAATAATCTTTAAGAACTCCTGGAGAATAGGAGAAGTCCCAGCAGACTGGAGGGGGGCAAACATTGTGCCTATCTTTAAAAAAAAGGGGGGGGGGAGAATCCCAACAATTATTGTCCAGTTAGTCTGACATCAATTCCAGGAAAGATTCTGGAGCAGATCATTAAACAGAGAGTCTGTGAATATCTAGAAGATAATTCCATGATCACAAAAAATCAACATGGGTTTCAGAGAAACAAGTCATGCCAGACAAATCTGATCTCTTTTTTTGATAAAATTACCAGTTTGGTAGATGAAGGGAATGCTGTGGATATAGTATATCTTGATTTCAGTAAGGCCTTTGACAAGGTTCCCCATGACATTCTTGCACACAAGCTTGTAAAATGTGGGCTGGACAAGGTAACCATAACATGGATTTGTAACTGGTTGACTGGCCGCACCCAAAGGGTGCTCAACAATGGTTCCTTTTTATCCTGCAGAGAAGTGACCAGTGGGGTGCCACAGGGTTCTGTCCTGGGCCCAGTGTTATTCAATATCTTTATTAATGATTTGGACGACAGTATTGGGGGCATAGTTATTAAATTTGCAGACGACACCAAATTAGGAGGAGCAGCTAATATCCCAGAGGACAGGATAAAAATTCAAAATGACCTGAATAGACTAGAAAGCTGGGCCAAAGCTAACAAAATGAAATTCAACACAGAGAAATGTAAGGTTCTGCACTTAGGGCAGAAAAATGAAACGCACAGATAGAGGATGGGGGACACCTGGCTGAACGAGACTACATGTGAAAGGAATCTAGGAGTGTTAGTAGACAACAAGTTGAACATGAGTCAACAGTGCGATGCAGCAGCTAAAAAGGCCAATGCGATTTTCGGTTGCATCAATAGAGGTATAGTGTCTAAATCAAGGGAAGTAATAGTGCTACTCTATTCTGCTTTGGTCAGGCCCCACCTGGAATACTGTGTCCAGTTCCAGGCATCACAATTCAAAGAGGATGTGGAGAAACTGAAGCGTGTCCAAAGGAGGGTGACTAAAATGGTGAAGAGTCTGGAAACCATGCCCTATGAGGAACGACTTAGGGAGCTGGGGATGTTTAGCCTAGAGAAGAGAAGGTTAAGAGGTGATATGATCGCCCTGTTTAATTATCTGAAGGGATGTCACATTGAAAAGGGAGTGAGCTTGTTTTCTGCTGCTCCAGAGACTAGGACCGGGAACAATGGATACAAATTGTAGGAAAAGAGATTCCACCTCAACATTAGGAGGAACTTCCTGACAGTAAGGGCTGTTTGACAGTGGAACACACTCCCTCGGAGGGTGGTGGAGTCTCCGTCCTTGGAGGTCTTTAAGCAGAGGCTGGATGGGCATGTGTTGGAGATGCTTTGATCGAGAGTTCCTGCATGGCAGGGGGGTTGGACTGGATGGCCATTGTGATCTCTTCCAACTCTATGATTGTATGATTCTATTCTCTCAGTCCTGCTGATGCAAGAGATTTGGATGCTGTTTACCTTCCCACCGTACTGTCCATTGAGAAAGTCTGCTTAGAAAGTTTTCCTGTTTCAGGCATCTGAAGCACTGCTAAGGCCTTCTCCCCTCTTATGTACCCAAAGATCAAAGAACTGTATGGTGAAGAGTATAAGGGACGGCACATCCTCCTGCAAGATAAATACAAAGAAAACCGGACACAGGAGAGAAGGAAGGAAGTATCCCTCTTGCCTAGGAAACTGTCCAATGTTTAGAGTCAAGGAAGAGATAACTTATAGAGAGTCACTTCCTTTCTCTAACCCTCTGAGAATGAAGTCATTATTTCAGGGGAATATGAACTGACATTCCCCAGGTGCCCAGGCTGTTTTTCTGACCATTAAAAAACTCTCTTCCGAGACATGCAGAAAAAGGTCACTCCTTTCTGCCATTTATCTCTATTAGCATTCAGGCATAGAGAACATTAACCAGATAATAGCAGTGTGTAGCCATCCACGATGCAGAGGCTCTTAGCTATCCTTCCTACCTAAAGCTAAAATGAATATTACCCTCTCCTTCTCCAAAGCTTTAAATGAACTCTGCAGAGGAAGCTAGATAAGGCAGCCAAGGAGCAACAGGAAGTGACCCAATATCCAACAGGTCTTGGGACTGGCAGGAGGTTTTTCTTCTTAGTGCTGACACAAGAATACAGTGCAATGCTTTTGGCAGGGACCGTTTTGTTTTCCAAGGTACAGTAGTTCTCAAATTAGATCTCTGAATTGGTCTGTGAGACAGGACAGTTTTTGCATCAGCTGAACAAGTTAACAAGCCAGTGACTGCCTATCCTGACTGTGATCACAAGGACATTCCTCCTTAATGAAGTATAAAGGACGATTCTTGACAAAAATATGAAGAGGCACTGTAACCACAAAACAGTGGAACTATCACCAGGTTTTCTCAGCAAGATTTATTCAGAGAGGGGTTGCCATTGCCTTCTTCTGAGACTGAGAGAGTGAGAGTTGCCCAAAGTCACCAACTGGGGTTTCCATGGCCAAAGAGGACTTCAAACTCTGGCCTCCCAGAGTCTTAGTCCAAGAATTAAAGCACAACGCCATGCTGATTCTTCTTGCCTGTTCCTGATTAAATTAACAGCACCAAACTTCAGTTGCACTTCAGTTAAAAGTACAATGGTAAATAAACCAACAACAGACTCCCACATTACATGTATTCTGGCTCATACAGAACTAAATATAAGCTATTTTGTTCTTGGTTGGTTCAGCAGGTGTATATAAATACCAGCATGAACAGGACTTTTTGGCCTAAATCCAGTTGTCTCAACTAAAAAAAATGCACTGAATCAATGAAATTTACATATGTGTTGACCATCTATGTATATTTGGTAAATTCACATAAAATCAGTGCGAGTAATACCTAGATTAAGGCTTTTGTAGCAAGGGTGTTGAACCTAACCTTATAAAATTTGTGTTAAAATTGTTCACTGTTTTTCATTAGTACAACACCATGTCAATGTCTAGATCCAGATTTCCCAGTAAGGAATGTGCCTGGAAAATGGGCAAACCATAGAAGATGATGTTTTTAGATTAACCAGCAAGAACTTTCACTTTCAAAGGATATAGTGCTGTAATAATTTTTCACCTAAGAGACCTTTTGCATTGAAATTTGTCTCAAGATGTTTTGTGCAAATATTCAGTGTTCACCTAAAGGGTCTATTTCTTAAAACCTTATTGTATGTTTTCGTCATATCCATGGACCCTGGAAGGCAGGTACTCAAGCTGCCCCCCTCAAATGATCTGGCAAATTTGGACTGCCATGATTCCTATGTTGTTGAGTCTCCCAAGGAATTATCAGAAGGGTACAAAATGATCAAGCGCTAAGAAATACTAAGACAACTATTGTTGTTGACCCCTTCCAGGAATAATAAAAGCTGCTTGCAGTCTATCTGATGCATGCTTACTTGAGAGTAAGTTACACTAAACACACAGATGATACTTCTGAGAACCCATTGTTCTTGTAGACTCTTCAAATAACATACAAGGATGTTTCAATGATAATGTAATATGCCCTCCTCTGCAAGTACCTGCAATAGGCAAAATGTACAACAGTATGCCTGCCAATATTGAATTTCCTCTGCCCCTGCTTAAAAACACTTTTCCGTGTTCAGCCAAAGGTGACTTTATCCTCTTGCTCTCATTCTTTCAAAAACCTTTGTTTACACTTGAGATCTTTTCTGAGTTATCGGCAATGTTATTCTTAGTTTCCCTGTCCAAAAATTTTGCTATCCATCTGCCTTGTTTTTTGTTTTGTTTTGCAGCTGCAAGCTTACGCACCTCAACAACTCATTTTATAAAAATAAACGGGACTGAACCAAGTGTTTGGGAAGCTATGAAGAGATGGTATCTAACAGAGCAACTTCCTGAGGAATTACATGTGGCTTGCATCTCTTCGGTATTGCAAAAGCAACCACCCAAACAAATTAGAATGGGTTCAAACAGGTTCAACATATTCTTGGATATATGGAGATTCAACGTAAGTATATGCTGAACTTACTTTAAAATGTCAGCAATGTACTCAATAGATCTTACTTCTTACAAGACATACACAAAATGCCAGCCACTGATGCTGGTGAAATGTCAGGAATAAACTCTTTTAGAACATGGCCACGTAGCCAGAAAAACCCACCAAAAAAACATACACAAGATTGTACAAGAAGGCTACAATCCTATAATCCCATTCCTAACAATAAGTACCATTGCAGTAATTGCTTATGCAATCAAAGTCATGCTGAAAATTCTGCAGCAAAGATTCTTACCATACATGGAGTAAGAAATTCTAAAGGTGCAAGCTGGATTCAGGAAAGGAAGAGGCATTAAGAATAACATTGTAGACATACAATGAATAATGGAGAGAACAAGAGGATTCCAAAAGAAATTCTACATCTGTTTTATTGACTACAGCAAAGCCTTTCCCTGCATAGTTCATGAAAAGTTATGGAATGCCCTCAAAGAAACAGAAGTGCCACTACACTTGGTTGCTTTGATGTACTCAGAACAAGAGGCTGCTATCAGAACTGAATACAGAGAAACAGAATAGTTCCCAATTATCAAAGGGATTAGGCAAGGCTGCGTTCTATAACTCCATTTATTGAACTGACATGCAGAAAATATTGTATGCAGAGAAGGCTCAGAGGCAGGAGGAGTGAAGATTGGAGGAAGGAACATTAACAACTTTTGATATGCAGATAACAAAATACTACCAGCCAGTGGCATCCCACACCATAATGTCACCCAGTACAGGGGCAGGACTTTGGGGATGGGGCTTTGAGGGCAGGACCAAAAGGGTGCATACTCACCTCCCTGCCTGGCACAGCTTTACACTCAAGTAAAGCCATGCCAGGCAGGGAGGAAAGGGTGCCCTGGGCCTCTCTTTCCCTGTCCAGCATGGCAGGGAGGTGAGGTGGGGGGGGGGCTGCTCAGCTGGGTGTCACCCCTCTTCTGGGGTGTCACCTGGTATGGTCCACACCCACCTGGTATGGTCCACACCCTGCACATGCCCCTGGTGATGCCACTGCTACTAGCAGAAACCAAGAAAGACCTGGAGCACTTACTGAAGAAGAAAGTGCCAAGATAGGCTTAATGTTGAACATGAACAAAACAAAAATAACAGACATAAAAGAGCTACGAAAATTCATCCTAGAGAATGAGAAAATTGAAATAGTCAAAGAGTTCCCATACTTTGGCTTCAATATTGACCATAATGCAGACTCATTCAAGAAATTAGGAGAAGACTAAAATCAAGAAGGGCAGTGATGTAAGAAATGGACAAAATCCTAAAGTGTAAAGATATAAATCTGAACACTAAAGTGAGTATCATCCAAGCCATTGTATTCTCCAACACCATGTACAGTACATATATAAGAGCTGGACAGTGAAGAAAGCTGATACAAGAAAATCAACTCATTTGAGATGTTATGCTGGAGAAGAGTGATGAGGATACCATGGATGGCCAAAAAGAAAAACAGATAGGTTCTAGAACAGATCAAGTCCAAACTCTCCCTGCCAACCAGGATAACCAAACTAAGGCTGTCATACTTTGGTTACATCATGACAAGGCATGAATCATGGGAAAAGATAAAGATGCTAGGAAAGGAAGTGGGCAGTATAGAAATCATAGAATTGTAGAATTGGAAGAGACCACAAGGGCCACCCAGTCCAACCCCATTCTGCTGTGCAGGAACTCACAATCAATGCATCCCCAACAGATGGCCATCCAGCCTCTGTTTAAAGATCTCCAAAGAAGGAGACCCCACCACGCTCCAAGGGAGTGTGTTCCACTGTCAAACAGCTCTTACTGTCAGAAAATTCCTCCTAATGTTGATGTGAATCTCTGTTCCTGGAGTTTGCATTCATTGTTCTGTGTTCTAGTCTCTGGAGCGGCAGAAAACAAACTTGCTCCCTCTTCAATGTGACACCCCTTCAAATGCTTAAAGAGGGCCCTGGGCCCTTAACTGTCTCTTCTCTAGGCTAAACATATCCATCTCCCTAAGTCTTTCCTCATATGGCATGGTTTCCAGACCCTTTACCATTTTAGTCACCCTCCTCTAGACATGCTCCAATTTGTCAACATCCTTTTTGAATCGTGATGCCCAGAACTGTCACAGTTTTCTAGGCGAGGCCTGACCAAGGCAGAATAGAGTGGCGCTATTACTTACCCTTGATCTAGACACTATACTTCTGTTGATGCAGCCTAGAATGACATTGGCCTTTTTAGTTGCCACATCACACTGTTGACTCATGTTCAACTTGTGGTCTACTGGGACTCCTAGATCTCTTTCACATGCAGTCTCCTTAAGCCAGGTGTCCCCAATCCTATATCTATGCAGAAAGAGAGGAAGAACACATGCCAGATGGTTGGACTCAATCAAGGATACTATGGGCCTCAGTCTGCAGACTCTGAGCAGACCAGTGAAGAACAGGGGGTCTTGGAATTGTCCCATCCACAAGGTTGCCACGAGTCAAGGTTGACTCAAGGGCAGCTAACAACAACAATACATTCAATGGAGCTTACTCAAAGAGAGATACTGTTGATGACCAGAGCTCATGAAGGTCTCTCATTCCAGAGAGGTCCCTAAGTTGAAGCAAACCTGATATCAAATAGCAAGAATAAAGTTCTATAGCCACTGACCCATTAATAAGCACTGTTTTATTCAGTGTGACATAGTTTTGAGTAGACGAGTATAGCATTGCACTGTAAGACTGAAACTGTAAACACAGAGACTGGGATATCTACCCCACTGAAGTCAGTCTTTGTTGTTGTTGTGTGACTTCAAGTCATTCCTGGCTTATAGCAATCATTGGGTTTTGTTGGGAAACAGAGGAGGCTAGCCATTGCCTTCCCTTGAGGCTGAGAGCATGCAACTTGCCCAAAGTCACCCAGTGGGTTTCATGGCCAAGCTGGGAATTGAACCCTTGTCTCCAGAGTCTTGGTCTAACTCTCAGACTATCACACCATGCAGGCTTGTGAAGCCAGGGTACTTCATTTTAATTAAACACACTTAGAATTCTATTTAAGATTCCTGTTGTTCATCATGTCAGTCTAAAGTTCTGCATTCAAAAACATGCAAGACTAACAAAAACAGATGTTAAAAATAAAAAAAACCCTCAAAGAACATATGGAAGTTTGCCAGTAATCTCATTCAAAACTTGATCCTACATTTACTTGGAAGGAAGTCTTGTTGATTTCATTTTGAGTCTACAGGAAATCTATCAGTTTTTCCTTTTCGCTGGCAATTTGTCCCAGTACAATGTATTTGTACCATGAGTGAAGAGGTGGACAGTGCTGATGAAGTAAAAAGTCCACAACTTCACTGTCTCAAAAAATGCATACAGACTAACATTCAGGCTAATTACCATGGAAAGTACAGAAAAATGCTTTTCAAAAGCTTAGAGAGGCCACTTGGCTATACAGACCAATGCTGCCCCATCAGGATGTCTGGACCCTCAATAAAGAGCAGGTTGTGAGAATTAGATAACTTCATGTAGTAAATTGGTGGACAGTAAATTAACACACTGTAGAGGGTATTTAGCTTCAGTATGCACTTGTAGTTCTAACAAGAAAGCAGGAAGTCATTTTTTAAAAAATCTTTTGTGTTATTTGATTTTTTTCTATTGTGGAATGAGTACATATTTTATAATGTTTGCCATCGTGGGATATGTTTCTGATGTTCTGCACATTATGTTAATACTTTTATTGCTGTTTCACTTAATTACCTATTAAACCCTGTAGAATCTGCAATCCTTAGGATTCCAATTAGATAGATCAGGGTACTATACCTCTGCAGTGGCCCAAAGCTGCAGGACAGCCACCACCCCCAACACACACACAACACACACACATTTTTTGAATCTCATTCCATTTCCTCCAACCAGTTCTAGGTTTCATCCCACTGTCTGGGAATTGTAGTCCCAAAAAATAATTTTCCTGTGCTCTGGCCAATCTATCCAACTTTTAATTGAAATGTGTTATGAAGTCAACCTGCTGTTTCACAAGAAAGGAAATGAAAAGCTTGTTCTTGGATTTTAAAAACCACACATATTCTACACTTTGTGGCATCATTTCTATTTGCTTTGTATATATACATATAATGTGAGAACACACACTGTGGTTGGCTGACACACCAAAACTGATGAGCCTTTCGTGCCAGTTGTTGCCAATTTTACTGTGCACCCCCCCCCCTCATTTTTCTGGCTCCCAGACCACAGTCTTTAGATCACATAGGGTGTCCTTTAGAATACAGAAGTTTGCTGCCACCTCTGAAAAGCATAGAGCATCCAGTTACTGAGGAAGTGCTGAAACTAAACACTTCCTTTGCTAATTTCAGAGAACCTGGAAAATTTCAGCGCAACATTATAGTTATTCAGAAGAAACTGACATGAGCCAAACAAAACAACAAGAACATCTTATCATGGCAAAGGCTGCGTGTTTATGCAAGCTGCCCAGTTATTTCTACTGTACTTGGGAGTAGCTAAACCAGGGGTTGGGAAAGCATGGTCCTCCAGGTGTTGTTAAGACTACAGTTCCCATGAGGCCTAGCCAACCTAGCTAATGGTGAAGGATGATGAGTTTACAGTCCAACAATATCTTGAGACCAGCACATTTCCCCATCCCTGGGTTAAACAAACCATCGACTTTCTCATCTATGGTGTCTTTTTCTGTAACACATAAAACTATCAATCTGGCTTTTCTAGTACAGCAGAGGAACAACCCATAATTTGCTTCATTGTTGCTCTTTATTTCTCTGGCTTGTCTTTGGGAAAACAAGCCAAAGTCCTGGATTCAGACGTCATGATAAACAAACCATATTTAGGTACATGGTTTGCAGTCACTCTGACTTGGAAAAGAAACAACCAATATGCTTTCTCATCCACAAAGGTTATGTTTGAATGAACAGCCTTCTATGTTTAGTAGAGTCTGTATCCTCAGGCCTAGTGTGGATTGCACAAATGTGCTTTCTTTTCTCTCTTTGAGTTGCAGCATCAGTGCCAACACAAAAGGACTAATTTACCACAGGATTTTGGATGTAGAGCTGGCACTATAATTTTACCTAGAAAAGGCTCATCCAATGGATTTTGATTTTTCAATCTAGGTTATTCATGTTACAGAAGTAGTTCTAAGTCCGGGGATGTTTAGCCTGATATGGTACACCTTTCTAACTGTTCTTTCTCCCTACCCTGGCCTACCAGCATACACATTAATCTACTTTACACTATTAAAAGAGGCCAGTCATAAAACAGTGGTTGCTGCTAACAACAACAACAACAATATATTTGTTTGTTTGTATCCCACCTCTCCCTGTGTTGCTACCACAAACATCCTGACACTAGGTAAGCTAGGTAACAAAAGGTATTTATTTATTGATTGATAAAAAGAATTTCAACTTCATTCAAACCTCTGAAGACAGAAATGAATCATTTGCTAGTTGGAATAAACTCTGCCAACCCTATGTACCACAAGTCTACCATTCTTGTCAGAGGATGTGGGTTCTTGCCAGAGGATGTGGGTAGTTACACCTGAAGCAAGTGCAAGGTGTTTTCCTTGCTGAAAGAGAAGATCCAGCAACTTGAGGCCCATGTATCTACTCTTCAGCATGTTAGGGAGCATGAGGTTTTCATGGACATAGTAGACCAGGCTGTCCTGGATGAAGAACACACAGGGCATGTCTCTGAGGAGAAGGTCAGTTACATGAAGCAGACAGTTGGAAGTATGTGATACAAAGAAGTAGAAGGACCAGGGATCATTCTGTGAGTTTCAAGCTACGGAACTTGGGGTGGAAGAGGCAGGATCCTCAGATGGGTTTATTTTACAGTGGGAACCCAATCATAGTCAGACACGTACTCTAAACTTTAAGCAGCTGATATTTTTATATTTTTCCATATCTGGAGCCAGGCATGTTTTAAGATGCCACCATGACTTTTGGAATGTCAGGACGTTTTTGCATGGGAAAGACCCATTGACCCAAAGACATGTGAAGGACCCAGGTAATACCAAGATAAAGGTTAAATGGGTTTGTTGGTCACTTCGTCCTCTCTCCACGCTTTCTGCATATCTCTTGCAGTGGAGATAAATGCAAGATTGAGGAAGACCACACCTCCTATCTATCCCCTGCCGTGTTCCCAGCCAACTTCTCTATTCATCTCTTTTTGTTGTACTAGATCCATGTACTGCTGTTGTTAATCCAGAGTTAGGACCATCTCCTGAAATTACCCTTTTTGTCATTTCTGTGAGAAAGAACTCAAAACTCTTTGTACTTAATGTACTTCATGTTAAGTACCCTTTGAGAGCACCAAACATGATATAAATGTCCAATACACACATGGTCACTCTGTACATACAGCTACCTCCTATAAGAGTTCTGTGTAACTGTCCAGAGCCTCCTCTTTTTGTATCACCCTCGGGCACCATCTGAGGCACACCTTGCTTTCCATGGATTCCTCTTCAGGACTGGTAAATATCACCTTCTTTACAACACTGAGCTTCCATTATCCAATTTTCATACCTTCCTTTCAGTTAGCCTTGTATGATATCTGAGATTGATTTTTTTACTGTGTGACTGTGTATGCTTTCTAAATAATTATATTTCTAAATAAAACATTCTTTATTCACCAAACTTGGAGTCCTCCAGCAGTTAATACTAGTATATATAGGTGAAAATGGTCCCTTAGGTTATTCAATATTTCCCCCAACATTTAAGAAGATAAGTCTTCCTGCCTGTTTGGGTAACAAGGGCCAGATGACCTACATTCAAGAGTTATTGAAAGGACTGGAAGAAGTACTTTCAGAACCATTGGCAATAATCTTTGAGAATTCCTGAAAAACAGGAGAAATTCCAGCAGACTGGAGGAGGGCAAATGTTGTCCCAATTAAGGGGTGGGGGGAGCCGTGAAGACCCAAGCAATTACTGACATCAATGCCAACAAAGATTCTAGAGCAGGTCAATAAACAGACAATCTGTAAGCACTTTAAAAAGGAATGCTGCGATGAAAGAAAGTCAATATAGGTTTCTCAAAACAAGTCATACCAGACTAATCTTATCTCTCCTTTTTTCATAGAGTTTTAAAAACTTGGCAGATTAAAGTAATGCTATGTATCTTGATTTCAGTAAGGCCTTTGAAATGTGATCTAGACAATGGTACTATAAGGTGGATCTGTAATTGGTTGCTCACTAATGGCTCCTCTTCAAAGACACACAGTCTACCTGGTCACAGTCTTCCCCATCTGGGTAAGACTTATTGTAATTCTGTTTCAATCATTTTTTAAAAAATCTAATTTTGCATCTGCATGTACATAACATACCCCCAACTGTTATAATTTCCCAAGGAGAGTGCCAGTTGATCCTCTGCCATCCCACATTTTCAGCTGCTTTTTAAAATGTCCCAGTTTCTCTTTTTCCTCTCACTTTCCCCTTCTGTTGTCACCTTACTGCAAATGTTACTGCAAATTGAGTTCATAAGGAAAAAGTGGTTTGTACTTAATTAATTTGACAGGAGGGAAAGGAGAAAGGGACAGAAATGTGCCTTCCCTGTAGACTGAGGGGCAATACAGGCTGGTGCTTTGTACTGGCCTGAAGGAGGAGCCACAGCGCAGTGTCCACATTCTGGATACCGTGATTCCACCTCCTTCATGCCATAAAATGCCACACAACCTTTCAAATGGTGCACAGCATCATGGTGTGGCCCTGGCTCTGCATCTAGATGATGCAGTGCCAAAAGGGCGTCACAAAGCCATGCTGCCATGGCTGTGAAGCTCTTCAGAGGGCGCAAAAAGAGCCCTTTTTTGAGGTTCCTTTTTATGCTCTCTAGAAGCCGGATCAGGGCTGCAGCATTCAGTTGCCACAGCACCAATCCACCCAGTAATGGGGCAGATGCAGACCAGCCCTTTGGGGAGGTCTGTATAGCCCCATAGGCAAAAGCAAACTGCTGCAGGCTTTCTCAAAGTTTGTGTCCTTTTTCATTAATAACTTTTTCCAACTTTTTCCACGCTCTGATGTCGCTTGACCATATGTGTCCCAGTTTTTATCCAGTTTCATACAAATTGGTGTCCTCTGGCTCAGGATAACCATTCCATCCTTTTCTTCTTTTGTTTTTTAAAACTTATGTGATATAAAATGTTAAGTCTTGAGCAGTGGTGATAAAGACTTTTTGTTATTACTGCAATAAATTAATTCTAGAAATTATAAAACTGGATATGTGGCCTTCCCTTCTTTTTTTTTCTTCTTTCTTTTTTTTTTTTTTTCCTTTTTTCCCTTTTTGGCTGGAGTACAACCCATCAGGTGAAGAACAACTATTATACATAATTTCAAACACTATAAAACTTAGATCAAATACTGTAATAGCATTATTCCTACAGGTATAAAGATATATGATTTGGAAACTTAATAAAAATTAGGTCAAATAATAGAGGTATTCCTATTGGTATAGATATATATGTTTTAGGAATAATAGTATAAAGATGAAGGATTGTATTTATTATATACTTTATCAAACAAAAATCAGAAATCCAGTTCATTTGATCCTGCATTCCCCCACACAGTTGAACATCAGTGTGAGCCTATTTGAATGAATGGGGGGCCCACTGAGGAAACAAACACAATATATGTATTCCGTTTTGTAAGTAAGTTGAGAGCAGGCCTCAGATGAAAATAGCATAGCATAGTTCCCAGGAGGCACCTGGAGGTGGTTACATCATCATACTCAGAGTTAATCAACAGCTAATGTTTTTCTCAAGACTCTGTTTCTGCCAATCGGTTGAGCCATTAATAGGCTTACCTTGTTTTGTAGTTCTGCACAATCAAAAATGCTGCAGGAAATTTAAGCATAAACAGCCTATTTACAGTAGGATGAAGACCCAAAGCAACTCAGGGGAACAGAGTTAGGACTTTTCTTGATAAAGGCTCTAAAGCTAGTTCTGACTATAACATGGAAGTCTTGAATTCATTTACCACTGCTCTATCACTTTCCAAATGGTGAAGAAACGTATTTCATTAGAGTCCCAATGTAAGTTGGACTCCCTTGAGGTCAACAAAATTTGCTTTAGCTTCAAGGAAGCAAATACTTGATTTCCAATGCAAGTAGTGAGTATAGTTGCTTTTCTCACTATACATAGATCAGTACCAACAAGACATTCTTCCACTATCAAAAGGAGATACAATGTTATATGATATGTTATACAATATGGGACCCCATGGAGCCCTGTGGAAATTAGCACTTGCATAAAATGTGCCGTTTCTCTTACTCTCCCATGATATATTTGGAGGTCATTTCAGATGTCTTAATTCCAATCCTAACAAAACCCTTGCAGACATTTTTCACCGGAATCAAAGAGAGCAAACTTATTTTACAAATCACTCATCAGTACTATTTTCTGTGCACTTTAATTGATTGCTGTCTTCTGCTCCAGAACTGTCTGTTGCTGATGATCATCCTTTGATCAAAGCAAAGTAGAAATATACTTCACCTTCAGAGTTTTGGAATCAAAGTCCTTTCGACTGGGTACAATTATGAGATGCTAAAGAAGTATACAATCTGTTGATTTATTAGAAATGGAGAAACAGATTTTTTAAACTGATCTAGGCAGCTATGGGCTAAACCACAGGTTTTTTTTAAGGATATAGCTTTACTTATAGATTGTATAGATTTCAAGAAATCAACCCCAACATGACAGCATTTCTCTTCTTTCTTCTGCTCTTCTTCCCACAATGATGTGGGAAGTAAGATTTACGGGTTTCACTCAATATATCATTGTTATTAGAAGGATAAGGTGTGATAAGATGACACCTTGGGATGCCAGTGACTCATAGCAATAAGGGACTCATAAGAAGTAAGATCTGTGAATCATGTTTTCTCCATTATTAAATGACCAAGAAAAGAAGAAACGAGACTCAATATTTTATCTTCCTATGTCATTGCCAAACTATATGTCAGACTGAGAGCCTTCTCACATGAAAAAGCTGAAATAGAGTGGGAGAGTAGCAGCTTTCTTCACGCCTCTTTGCATGCCATCGGTTCTCCTCCTGAGGGATACAGCCTTTTGTCATGCTGGAAAAATCTGTTTGACAACAGGCATGCTTTTATGACTGTCTCCCTCAGGAAGGAGAAGGGAAGTGCTACAAAAGCATGCAGAGAGGCACAGAAAAGTTTCCACACCTTTTAGCTTTCTTTTGTCATGCAATAAGGCCCTGAATCATCATGCAATAAGACCTGAATAGCTCCTTGTCCTTCACAGAAACATACATGTGAGGGAGAAGAAAAGTTTAACCCTTTTACTACCCTCTGAAGTCCTCCCATAACCCCTTAATCCCCACAGCTTACTTTACAGTGTCTGCAAGGTAAACATGGAATCTAACATACTGGCAAGGATAGAAGTAACTGAGAAGACACCGCAAGGAGAAAAAGCAACTGGTGGATGAAAAGTTATGTACTCACTTTCCTCCTACCCCTTCTTTGATTATGATCAGTTTCATCTGCAATTGAACTCATGACTGGCTTAGGGCTTCCCATGGGCAACTGATGGTCTGCTGTGTGAATTAAATGCTCCACTAGATAGGCTTGTGATCTGATCCAGCAGCCTTCTTCTTATTCAAACAATGGCATTGAAAGAGACAGAATTTTTAAATTCTGAACTACTATTTGAATCCTGTTAACTATTGTTTGAATAAGAAGAAGGCTGCTGGATCAGATAAAAAGCCTATCTAGTGGAGCATTTAATTTACACAGCAGACCATCAGTTGCCCATGGGGAGCCTAAGCCAGTCATGAGTGCAATTTCAACCTCCTGTTTTATTTGGCTACACACATAAAGCAGAGTCCTGACTAGAGTTTTCTGCTTAGCACAGATATCAAAGTAACAGATGTACAAATGTAAACACAGGTTGAGTTTCCATTATCTGAAATACTTTGGACCAGAATTTTGGGGAAAAAATTTCCATTTTGGAATATTTGCATATACATAATGAGATATCCTGGAGATTGAATCAAATTGTAAACATGAAATTAACTTTTGTTTCATATACATTTTCTATACATAGCCTGGAGTTAATTTTATAACTAATACTTTTAAAAATTTGGGGTATAAAACAAAGTTTATGTACACTGAGCCAGTGGTATCTCCACAAGAGGTGACACCTGGTGCGGGGGGGGGGGGGCAGGACAGCTGGGGTGGGTGAGACTTCCAGCCCTGGATTTCCAGTGGAGTTTCCGGAAATCCAGGGCTGAAAGGATGTCTGCGACGGCTGCAGCTACGCGCCCACGGGCCAGAACCACACCCCCATACCAATGAGAGGCATCCGTGCAGGCCCAGGAAGTGCCTTTCTGATCTGGGAAGCATCCACACAACCTCTGGAGCACCATCTTGGCCTGAGGAGCTCCCTCCGGGGGCAGAGCATCACCTGTGGGGTGAAGCAGCACCCACGGGTGGCAGGGAGATGACCAGGTGTCATCCCTCCTTCTGGGGTGTCACTCAGTGAGGCCTGCAAACCCCCCCCCCCTACACACACACACTGTGATGCTACTGCACTGAGCCATCAGAAAGCAAAGGTGTCACAATCTCAGCCATCTGTGTGGCCGTTTCTTGATTTTGGAATATTTGTGTACTCAGTTATGTACACATATACCTTTTCTTATCTTACAAAATTTCAAGATAGCTCACTTACTTGTTCTTCTCAACATCCAAAATGAAGTTTCTTCCTTCTGCTGTTATAATGACTTCTGCTCTGGGAGGATGCTGCAAATAGCATCAAATATTTTGTTATACATACACATACACACAAATGCACATGCACGGCAGATTTAAAAATCATATCTTTACTGATGAAACTGGGATATGCATAAATATTGTGCTCACAGACATAACCCTTTTGTTTATTAAGCCTTGATGCAGCAGTGAATCAAAAAACTTCTATTAATGATAGTTTATTAGCCCTATATTAACCAAGATAATGGTTAACCCTCAGATTCTCTGTAAGCCAACTTCAAGCTATGGCTTCATACAGTGTCTTCAGTTCATATCCCTACCAGTTTATGATAGCTTTGAGGCAGAGCTAAAATAGCAAACTGTAGTAAAGGGCTGGTCCAAGGCATTTTGCTGCCTGAGGCAGAAAAGTTATTGGCATTCCACTCAGTTCAGGGTGTCTGTTACCATAGGCAGTCAAGTTATTTGGGCACAGGAGACAAAATTTCTCAAACACTCTGAAAATTGAGATTTAAAAGGACAAAAGAGTACAGAACCCTCTCCCCTGAACAGAAGGATAACTCCTCCAGGCCTATTCAAAACTTTGAATGGGCTTGCCATCCCCTTTACATGGACTCCCCTGGCCACCTCTGCTTGCTACTTTCCTGACACCTAAAATCCGCTACCTAAGATAGATGTTATAACCTTTCTTAATGGTAAGGCTAGCGTTGATTTTGATTTGTTAGTTCGTTTGTTGCCATAAAGGTAATTCCCCCAAAGCTTTTTCATACCAAAGCTTAAGCCTGCATCTGCACTACAGAAATAATGCAGTTTGACACTGCTTTAACTTCCATGGCTCAGTGCTTTGGAATACTAGGATTTGTAGTTTGTTGTGACAGAAAGGTCTAAATATTTCACAAAATTACAAATCCTACAATTCGAAAGGATTGAGCAACAGCAGTTAAAGCAGTGTCAAACTACATTATTTCTGCAGTGCAGATGCAGCCTGAGATATGTTCAGGCAGATGTGGATACTGCATAGCTTAGCAAACATCTATTAATTAACAAACAGACAGAAGAATTTGTGTTTTTTGGTGATTGTGAAGCCGTAATCTGCAGAATTATTGCAGCCCAATATTATGGATTTTACTTAGATGGAAATTCATTATAGCTCAACAGGACCCATGCAAGTATATACTGTATTGCATATTTACTGGTCCACAGTGGGGCCACGATATAAACAGGGGGAGACAATACTGAACATGCAGAAGACTAAGAAAGAAATTTTGCAAGGGAAGATATTAAGATCCCATACTTTTTAGAGCAATACATGGAAATTAAATATAAGTGACTCGTATAAACTGCAGCCTTTTCTTACAATACCCGAATCTTGAAGTTACTTGGAAATAAGATTTGAAGAAGAAGAGAACAGTCATCTCACTACAGCTACGGATATTGCCTCAGAAGGGGGGAAGTAGGGCCATCAGAATAATGTTGTTGTTGTAGTGTAAGTAACTACCAGGTAATGTTTGGCAACTGTTAACTAATAGGCCAATTAAGGAGGAAGAAACATATAAATTAGTATATACTGGAAACATAACAAAATCATTTTCCCACTTCCTTGCCACTGCCAACACATTTGAGACATTAACTGGCAGTTAAAAAAAATTGTAATTCTCACTAATTGCCCCCCAAAAGGAAAGCAAAATGAGTAATTCTGATTCCCAGTAACACTTACTTAATAACCACAAATTACATCAACATAAGATGGATGCTGTTATCTTCAACATAGGGCAAAATGACACATCTTTCATTGAAGCCACACTATTTTGGTGACTCCCTTCTACTCAGATGGTTGGAGCAATTAATATGATAAGGAACATCATGTTCATAAGCTATTAACAGACCCACATGGTCCTTCAGATTGCACCCAGTGGGTACTTTTCTTCCCTGGTCTATTTTCAAAGGACTCCATCTTCTCAGTGTCAATCATTTAATAACTCATCTGAGAAATGGAGTTGGGGAGAGCACTTTGTGAGCCTAAACCCAAACAGTGTGTACAGAGACTCTCAGGGTGGCAAGATAGTACAAACTTGTAATATGAGTCCCATTCCACAGCACCTCTCATCATCCCATCCCACACAATAAATTACATTAGGCATGAAATAAAACAATTTTAATCCTGAGACTACATTTTCTATCTTTCTGAAATTACACCATGGCCTATGCTGCACTTTTGCCTACTCCAACTTCCAAAGTTTTTGTTTAATATAAGATCCGGCCACAAAAAGAGTCCCACAATGTTTGCTTTCTGTTTTGATTGGTTAAGCAATCAACACATGTTATCACATAGAATCATAGAGTTGGAAGAGACCACAAGGGCCATCCAGTCCAACCCCTGCCGTGCAGGAACTCCCAATCAAAGCATCTCTGACAGATGGCCATCCAGCCTCTGCTTAAAAACCTCCAAGGAAGGAGACTCCACCACCCTCTGAGGGAGTGTGTTCCACTGTCGAACAGCCCTTACTGTCAGGAAGTTCTTCCTAATGTTGAGGTGGAATCTTTTTTCCTGCAGTTTGCATCCATTGTTCCAAGTCCTGTTCTCTGGAGCAGCAGAAAACAAGTTTGCTCCCTCCTCAATGTGACATCCCTTCAAGTATTTAAACAGGGCGATCATATCACCTCTTAACCTTCTCTTCTCCAGGCTAAACATCCCCAGCTCCCTAAGGCGTTCTTCATAGGGCAAAGTTTTCAGACCCTTCACCATTTTCGTCGCCCTCCTTTGGACACGCTCCAGTTTCTCCACTATTCTCCACAGGGCTATTCGACAGTGGAACACACTCCCTTGGAGAGTGGTGGAGTCTCCTTCCTTGCAGGTCTTTAAGCAGAGGCTGGATGGCCATCTGTCGGGGATGCTTTGATTGGGAGTTCCTGTATGGCAGGGGGTTGGACTGGATGGCCCTTGTGGTCTCTTTCAACTCTACGATTCTATACTTTGAAATTAGAATGGGGCAAGAGAAACATTTAAATAAAAGTGGTAAATTCAGCAAGGAAAACTACCGTCTCCTTACACATCTGGCCAGTCTGGATGGACCCTCACACTATGAGGAGTTGCTATTCAGATCTAACACTAGTTCTGATTGGCTCCAGCAAAACATGTGAGATGCCACATCCTTAGTATGATGTACAATCTGCGCTCATTTCTCCTTTTGTGATAATGAAATTGCAATCTGAACACTGGTGAAATTTGTTCTGTCTGTAACTCCTCAGGAGGCAGGTTCAGTTCCTAGTTTGACAGTCCCCTCGTTGGGCAATATCCTAACGACTCTGTGACCAAGAACAAAAGTATGAAATAGTGTTACTTTATGCTACACAAAGCTTGCCACATCTTTCAAGAGCATATTGTATCATCACATATCCAAGAAATGGGGGGAAGCTCTGTGCTTGCTTTGATTACAGTCGATCTGTTGCACATAAAGTGGCTACCTACACATGACCAGAACATAAGATCTGTGTCACCAAAATGAGGACAAAAGAGGGTGCAAATCCATATGAAACTAGCATATGTTAATTTACATGTGACTATGCAAATTTAGGAATAAACTATTATTATTCATTTGCTGTCAAGGTACTAACCAACCATTTTAAAACTGCTGCACATTGCTTAACATTAACTCAACTTGGAACAGTCCTTCAAATAGTCTTCTTTATTCCCTGTATAATAGGACACTTGTCTGACCTACCTTCACACTTGTCTGGTACTTCCATCCCACTAAAACAGAGAAAAATAACAACTGAATTGTCTCTTCAGACAATTCTGCTACACATTTGAGCCATTTCTTTTCCTGTAGGAAATATCTTTGCAAAGATGGGAGAAACTCCCAATGTTGGACTGAGGCCCAGGGCAGATGGAAGACTGACAGCATTATTGAACATTTCCAGCCATGCATTTCACACAGTCAAATTTCTGTACATACAAAAGCATCCCAGCACTGCAGAGAAATGGAAAGAATTAACAAAAGCTAGGCTCCCCACAGAGATAGCTGGCAACCATTGCCACAGCTGCAGTTTTAATAGATGCAGCAACCACAAGAACTGCCTTTTCCTCATGCTACTCATTTCTACAGTAATGTTTATTTACGTGATTACAATGACCACAAGGGTGGATACTCTCAGTATGAAAACAATATGACCTGCTCACAATCTGTTTGTCAAGTGGTGCAATTTACTTTAAGAATCAGTACTCTTTGGCTCCCTAAATGTATTGGACCACAACTCCCTTAATTCTGCATCACTGGAAATGAGAACAAGTAGCTAGCTACCATTGTGTTAAGTGTTTCCACAAATGACCACAGCTAAATTTAGGAGGAGGCACCAAGAACAATCACACAGAAGACACTTATAAAACACAAAAGGCCATCTGGTTCTAAAGCACACACAAACACACACTCACACAACCACCAACACTTCAGTTTGTGTTGTATACCTTTATGTAGCGTCCAAAATATAATGACCCTGAAACAAACCTTTCACAGGGTTTTCTTGGTGAGACTTATTGACCTGTATCACCTAAAGCTGCATGTTGTACTTATGCCAGATCCACATCATAAAACATTATAGGTTTTTGGGACCATCAAGAGATACACAGGAAGTAATGTTTAGGATTAAGTTAGTTTTCAATTAAGGCTCTTCTAAAAGCACTGCAAGAAGAAAGAAAGACCAGAACACTGAAATTTCAAACTGGGTCCCTTCTTTAGCTTTAATGTTCCTGCCAGATGTCAATTTAAAAGGACACAGAACATCATTACACACACCAGTCTTGTTTTGATGAGGGATGCAAATGGGTTTATGGCCATCACTGTACCCAGACAAGACAGATTTCAGAGGTACTTCTCAGCCAGTGAATAACTGATAAATTATGCTCACCAACAATCAGCTCTGGAGGACCAGACGTATCTCAGAGGGATGGGCAAGCACCTTACCTTATTTTTGCCAGAACTTCCATATGCTCTCCACTGAGGTATGATGATTTCATGGTGCATCTGGAAATTGACTACCTCCTTCTTCTCTGTGGAAACAGAAATAAACTCTTGAAAGCCCTGATATGAACTCTTGAAAAGGTCATCACAGAAATGCTGCACAAAGTTAAACATCTGGTCCATTTAGTCATTCATACCTTTTTAGTGCAACCCTCCCCCCCCACACACACACACACTTTTCTCTGCCAGTCAGCACCAATTTTTATGTAATTCTCTGGTGCAGCTCAAAATTTAATTCATGAAAAATTTAACTCATGAAAACTCATGCCACCTGGAAAAAAATAGCTGGTAACAAAAAAAAAGTTACACAAGTGATCCAGATTCTTTTCCATAACCCCAAACCTTAATTAACCATTCATATTTCAATTTCCTCTTAAAAAAAAAAAGATGCTCCCTACAGACTCTACTGTTACTTTCTATATCAAGGGTGGAAGGAGTATGACCTAGGGGCTGCAAGGCCATTTTGAGGCCTTCAATGGGCCCCGACACTTCAAAAATAGGATTTTATTTTTTTTAAATACCTGTGCCAACTAGGTGGTTTAAGGCAAATTCGACTATGTCCTCATGCTTTTTTAGGACTAGATATATCTTTTTTTTCAGACAAGAAATAAAACAGAAACAGATTTTGACTTTTTTGTTGGAAAAAAAAATAGCTTAACAGCATGGGAAGAGCAAAAATTGTGGTGCCATTACTCCTCCCATGGCCTGCCAATACCTTTTTTTGTTATTGTTGTTAAAATGGTTTTTTAAAGTTAATTGTCCCCATGGTCCTTAAGGGGCATAGCAAGAGCTCTCCAAAATCCCACAGATAGTAGGCAAGTGTAACTGTCGCAACTGGGATCCAAGATGGAGGAAGTTACTCCAGAACCTGAGAGTTCTTTTCCTGCCTAATTGTGTATTATTTAGTTGTGTGTAATTGCATATTATTATACTTGTGGTTATTATTATTATTTTAGGCATCTTGTTCAGCCTATATAAAAAAAGACATTTTCCAGTCCTCAAATAGGGGGCATCCCTTTTATAATAAGTGAAATCTGACAACCCTAGTAGCAATGCCAGAAAATATGCAATATGACATTCTTGGCAGGGCCTGCATACCAACTGTCACATTTTGTCAGGGACACTCCCCATTAATTCTCTATCATCCAACTTTTAAAATGCCCTGGTATCCTGAGCAGGCTTGGGCTCAGAAAAAGGAGGAGTAAAGATAGGAGGAACAAATACCACAATCTAAGATATGCAGATGACATGATACTACTAGCAGAAAACATCATGGACTTGGAACAATTACTATGGAAGAGGAGAACATGAAAAAGGCAGGCTTAAAGCTGAACATAAAGAAAACAATAATAATAGCCACAAGGACCTACATATATTCTACCTAGACAATGAGGAAATCAAAATAGTAAAAGAATTCCCATACCTAGGATCAGACATTAATCAGAATGGAGACTGCAGTTTCCAGAAGAAGATTAGGAATGGGAGGGGAAGCCATGAAAGAACTCAAAAAGATCCTAAAGAGTAAGGATATGCAGCTGAGCACAACAGTTAGAATCATCGAAGCCACTTATTCCCCATTACTATGTACAGATGTTAGAGCTGGACAATGAAGAAAGCAGACAAAAAGAAAATCAATTCATTTGAGATGTGGTACTGGAGAAGAGGGCTGAGGATACCATGGACAGCCAAAAATTTAACATATGTGTCCTTGAACAGATTAAGCCTGAAATCTCCCTGGAAGCCAAGATGATCAAACAGAGACTGTCATACTTTGGCCACATCGTAAGTAGGAATGACTCATTGGAAAGGACAATAATGCTAGGAAAGGTGGAGGGCAGTAGAAAAAGAGCAAGACCCTACACTGGATGGATAAACTCAATTAGGGAGGTGACAGCAGGACCTGAGCAGAGTAGTGGATGACAGAAGGGCTTGGAGGGGTCTCATCTTACAGGGTTGCCATGAGTCAGGGTCCACTTGGGGGTAGTTAACAATAACAACAACAACAACATCAACACCAACAAGCCACTTAGGGTAGGATTCCAAAAGTTATTGAACGTGACTTTAGCAATAAATCATGGGCAGATAGGGAGAAGGAAAATGCACAGGAAAATTATGTTAGTGTATGTCATGCAAAAATGGCCTGCCCCAGCAAAATATCATAGCGCCCTCCTCAAAAAACGGGAAAGAAAGGACAGGAAAGGAAAAACCATAATTAGACATAAGGAGTGTTCTGCAATGCTCTGCTGAAACTTAAGAAAGATTTACGTTGGCCATGGAAGTCAACAAGGCAATCAAGGCTGAGAAACTTCTATTTTATTTAAAGACACTTTTGCCGATGCCCAAATTTTGAAAATAAGAATGTGATCATATATATGTGTACACAAAAGTAAGTCTGATTTCATTCAGTGGCAGTTGCTAGTGGGCACTTATGTGTAGGAGTGCAGCCTAGAAGGATCTATTTTTAAGAAGGATCTATTTTTGAGCCAAAACTTAACACCCGTCATACAGAAGCAGCTTTCCAAAGGGAGCTGAATATAGATTAAGGCTGTCTTGTCAAACCAACCAAGAACCTCCATCACAGTCCAGTCAGGAATCACTAAATTGATTTTATTTTTTTTAATTTGTATCCCGCCCAATCAACAAGGAAGCTAGGAGTGACTCCCAGAATGGGTTTCAGCACCAGGGTGAATTGGTCTAGACTATAACTCTGAATATATGGAAATGCCTTTCCTTCAGCACTGAAGACCCAGCTTTGGTTAAGAGAATGTGATTAGCTGAATCCCATCTAGTGAGAGTCAGGGATGAACGGGAATTTGAACCCAGGTCTTCTAATCCAATACTTTAAGCTCTCCATCTGTCTGACTCTGTGTCTCAAGAAGAGGATTTGGGATCCCTATTAATAGCATACCATTAAAAACCTCTGCATTTAGTCCTATGAGGGGGTTCTCCAACTGGCCCCGCTAACACAAGATGCTGCATGTTGTTAAGGGGAGAAGAAGAAAAAATATCCAGTTGTTCTATTCCTGTAACATCCCTGGGAGAATACCTGTTGAACATCCTTTTGCAAGCAAACATGTTGCCTCTGAATTTAGGCTTCTTTGCAAGCAGAACACATAACAGCAGGGGGGAGCGAAAAATACTACCTTCTCCCCATTCATCCACCCTGATTTATTAGACTGTTATTTACCCACACAATCTCATATATTTGCAAAGAGGAGGGGGGGGGGAAGAACCCTCTTTATCAGAAATGCCAACACCTTCCTGCCTATACAAATTCCCATAGCAAAAAGCATAAGCTTCCAATTGAAGATCCCATGCTATAACAAAAAAGGGGGGAAAGTTTTTACCTTTAAAGACACCAGGGAGAGCCAGTGTAGTGTCATGGTTTGAGCACTGGACTGCAACTCTGGAGACCAGAGTTCAAATCCCTGCTCAGCCATGAAACCCACTGTGTGACACTAGGCAAGTCACACTCTCTCAGTCTCAGATGATGGCAATGGCAAACCCTTTCTGAAGAAACCTGCCAAGAAATCCCTGTTATAGGGTTGCCATAAATCAGAAATGACTTGAAGGCACACAACAACAATAGAAGAGACCAGGATTCAATTGCCTGCTCAGCCATGGAAACTCACTTGGTGACCTTGGGTGAGTCACACACTCTCAGCCCCAGAAACCCCCATGATACGTTCACCTTAGAGTTTCCATAAGTTGAAAATGACTTGAAGACATATACTAACAAAAGCAGTAACAGCAACAAAAGAGACCAGGGTCCAATTCCCTGCTTGACCATGGAAATCCACCTTGGGCGAGTCACACACTCTCAGCCCCAGAAAACCTCATGACAGGGTATCCATAAGTCAGAAAACGATTATGTATGGCCAGACATTCAAGCAATTGATTAATATGACATAATTTACTCATCAAGAAGAGAGAAGCATGGGAAAATTATTGAAACAGAGAGAAACAAACAACGCACAGATAACAAGAATTTTAAAAAAATTATATTCTGGAACTGAAATTAATAAATAAGAATTAAATTCAACAAGGTCAGACGAGCAAGACACTGATGTTCTATTAACCCATTTATGTGTCTTAGATGGTCATTGCCTTGTGTGTTCTGTGATGTTTTTGTTTCTGCATGTGGGTGTTATTAGCTGTTGCGTGTCAGGGTTGTGTACGAAATGGATGAAAAATGTGTGTTCTATTAAGTAATAAAATATATAGATAATATAGAGATATATATAAATAATTTTTTTCTATTTTAAAAATATTTTTAATTTTTATTATTAAAATATAACAAAACCTAAACAGTCACAACCACAAAAAAAAATAACAACCTCAAAGATTTGTTTTCTTTATTTTGGCATTTTTTGTTGTTGTTCATAATATTTTGTTTGGTTGCTTTAATAAGGGGAAAGGGTGGAGGAAGGATGAATAAAATATTTGATTTCTATATCTATATATATACCGGTATATAGATGTAGATATAGATACATACATACACATATAAATATATTTAGATAGGTAGATAGATATTATTATTATTATTATTATTATTAACCGTTATTTATAGTGCTGTAAATTTACAAAGCAAATTTACACAATAAATTTACACAAAAATTTACACAATAAAAATATTTTTATTAAATAATTATTATTATTATTGTTATTATTATTATATAAAAGACAGTGAAAGCACACAACCACAAACCAACCCTGCTTGACCCAGAGGATGAAACAGGAAGGCAGTGTCTGTTCCCCTCCTGCTGCCCCACTTTGGAAGCTGCTGGCTCCTGCAGTGGCCTTGTTGTGGTGGGGTCAATGCCTTGGGGGGCAAGGGCTTATGGATGCTGCTGGACTGTTGGCCCTGCCCTGCTCTCCTGCCCAGGCTTACCTGCAGCCCCAGCCTCTGCCCCCTGCTCCCTCAGCCAGAGCCAGAGCAGGGCAGAGAAGAGGCTCCCTGCTGCCATCCTCCCTCAGAGCCTGCAGCAGGAGCCACAGACAGAGGGAGCTGCTCCTCTCCTCCAGCCTCCCTTGACTGCTGGAGGAGGAGACAGCCAGGGCTTAGTAGTCAGGATGCTCTTGCTCTTGTTCTGCCTCCGCCTTTGCCTTCTTTCTCTCTCTCTCTCAATTCCTAAGAAAAAAAAGCCCCTTGATGAAGCCTGGGGTCCTCCAGGCCCCACCCACAACGGAAGCCAGCCCAAACCATTCCCATTCAGACAGATGTGGAGCAGTGACGTCACCACATCAGCCCCAGGTTCTCAGGAAAGGCTGCTGAGAGAGAGAATCCTGGCCTCAGAGCATCAAGGGACCCCCTCCCCTCCAGAGGTCATCCAGTCCAACCCCAGTCTGCCATGCAAGGAAGAGACAGTCAAAGCACCCCCTGGGACAGGTGGCTCTCCTATAAGAGACAATAATAGATTTAGTTGGAAGGGACACCCAAGGGGTCATCCAGTCCAACCCCAATCAGCCGTGCAGGAACTCACAAAGCAGACCCCCCCCCAACAACAAATGTTCATTGATTTATTGGTTTTATTTTTATCCCAAAGTCAGACCCGTGGCAGCTAGCAACTGATATACGTTAAAACAACAATTAAAATTGTACAATTGTAAAAAATATATATATTTAAAAAATTACAAATATACTATTTAAAACATACGCAAAGTTAAAAATAATCATCTAAAACTAACTCCTTTATCCCTCAATAAAACCAAGCCTACAAGATCTTAAAAGACCTGTTTAAATAAAAATGTCTTCGCCTGCCAGTGAAAGGCCAGCAGTGAGGGGGCCAGGCGGGTCTCCTGTGGAAGGGAGTTCCAGAGGGTGGGAGCGGCCCTTGAGAAGGCTCTCTCGTGTGTCCTCACCAGGCCAGCCTGAGATGGTGGTGGGACCAAGAGAAAGCCTTCTCCTGAGGATCTTAGGGCTCCAGGTGGTTCGTATGGAGAGATACAGTCTCTCAAATACTCTGGAACTAACCTGTGTAGGCCTTTATAGGTCACGACCAGCACTTTGAATGGCCATCTAGCCTCTGTTTAAAAACCTCCAAAGAGGGAGTGTGTTCGCTTCTACTCCCAAAGAGACCTTACTGTCAGGGGGTTCTTTCTAATGTATATGTATACACACACACACACACACACACTTTGGGGAAGAACATCCAAGGGTAGCCGTGTTGGCTATATAGTAAATCCAACAACATCCCAACAACGGTAACTTTATCGGGCCAACAAAAATGCACAATTACGTATAATAATAATACATTTTATTTCTAGCCCGCCCCTCTGAACGAGCAATTGGGGCAGGGTACAAAAGAGAATAACAATTAACAAAGCAAAAAGACAAAGCAGTTATAGCAACAACAAAAATACCTAGTAATTATAACAAAAAATAAAATTAACAAAGCAAAATACATAACAATTAACATATTAAAACAAGTAAAAAGAAAATCTCAATTCTCAACCCCCATCCCACCCCTAAAACAATGTGAACTATACACAATCTAAAAAGAAAAGAAAAAAAAGGGGGGGGGGAGAGACAAGACTCCTCCTTAAGTCCAGGAGCCAAGGCATGGGAGAAGCCCAGGTGGAAGTAGGACAAACAAACACTCTCTCAGCCGAGTCTTCTTCACTGGCAGATGTTGGGGAGGAGTGTTGCAAGCTTTTAAAGTTACACTGGCTTCTTCATCAGGCAAACAGGAGGGGGGGAGGGAAAATGTTAGTCCTAGGCTAGCAATTTTGCTGTTTCTCATCTTAATTCAGATGGATGGCAGGACGGGCTATTCGCAGGACCTTTACAAATTCAACCATAGACAAGAAAGAGAAATAGTATCCAGCCTTAATTTAAAGACCTCCAAAGAAAGGGACTCCACCACTCTCTGAGGGAGTGTGTTCCACTGTCAAAACAGCTCTTACTATCAGGTTCCTCCTGGGAGTTTATCAGATGGGAAGAATTTCTCTTTATTTCGAATGGAGCCAATTGTAGCCAACTTAAATTCACATGAATTCGCTAGTTTAGTGAATGTATGTGAATTCCAATTGTGTTCAGAATGCTTTCAGAATGACCTCCCACTGCCCGAAAATGACCCCCCCCATTGCCCAGAATTGCGTGAGATGCTTTAATACACAATAACGTGAAACCCCATGATTGCGTTCGGATTGCCATTAGATTATACTTCCAATTTCCGTCGTCTGATAAACTCCAAAGTATTGTTTCTTGTCCTCTTTCCACAGAGCAGCCCATCTCCAAATACGGAGGCACAGCAATGCTGGAAGATCAATATTGATTTTCATGGGGTTTTTTTTACACTTTTATTGTGAAGTTTTAAAAGGTTTTTTTTTTTTTTTAATCTTGTGAGCCACCTTCAGTCACTTTCTGGGGAGAGGCTGCATAGAAATGAAATAAATAAATAAATGTTATCCTCACCTCAATATGTGTATGTAGAGAGATCTTGTAGCAACTTTCTACTTTATCACACTAGGGGGCAAACAGGATTAAAACGAGAGTTAAACAAGAGTTAAACAGGAAATGTCCTACGATAAACATAGGGCATTTCCTGTTTAACTCTCGTTTAACTCTTGTTTAAATCCTCTTTGCCCACTAGTGTGATAAAGCAGTTTGAGACTAATTGAAATAAAGAAGTTGGCAGCATGAGCTTTTGTAAACTTAAGTCTACTTCCTCAGATGCATATATGTTTGTGTGTTCAGAAACCAGCGTGGTGTAACGGTTTGAGTGTTGGACTGAGACTCTGGAGACCAGGGTTTGCATCCCAGCTTGGCCTTGAAACTCACTGGGTGACTTTAAGCAAGTCAACACTTTCTTAACTTCACAGGATGGCAATGTCAAACCCCTTTGAAGAAACTCGCCCAGAAAAATCCTGTGATAGGTTTGCCTTAGAGAGGTTTATCACACTAGAGGGCGAACAGGATTTAAACAGGAATTAAACAGGAAATGCCTTATGTTTAACACCATAAGTTGGAAACATCTGGAACCCAAAGAAGCAACAAATGGAAGACCTCCAGCTTGAGCAAGATTGTGAACATTGACACAGCACTAGATTTCTACATGCAGGGAGGCCTTCAAGCAAAAATGGTGGGGCTGGTTCTGGGGGGAGATTTCCAGATATTTGAAAATGGATCCGCAAGGATTTCAGACTGCTGGAGTGGAACCACACAAAAACTGTGTCACTGCAATGAATGAAACTGTCTAATGGAAGCTGCATCCAATGTTTATTTCATTCTGTTCATCTGGTGTCTGTCCTTATTTGCACTTGTCTTTTGTTGCCATGTTCCTTCAGGTTGATTCTGAGTCATAGCTACCCTATCCTAGGGTTTTCTAGGCCAGGGAAAATTTGTTATTTTCTTAGTGGAAGGTTGAGACTAGGATCACCCTCTCTCCACCTCAGAGGAAGGCAACGGTCAACCCCCTCGGAACAAATCTTGCCAAGAAAACCTCAGACTAGTTTTGCCTTAGGGTCACCATGCTGCAGAAATTACTGAAAGGCACACACACCACAACAAGGTTGAGAAAGTATGGCTTGCTCAATATCATCCAATGCAATTCCATGAGATACTTGAATCTTGGTCTCCCACAGTCCCTCCCTAGTAGTCCAAGACTGTTGTCACACTGAAGATTTGATGCAGTTTGACACTGCTTTAACTGCCATGGCTCAATGCTATGGAATCCTAGGATTTGTAGTTTTTGTTATGGCACCAGAGCTCTCTGACAGAGAAGGCTAAATAGCTCACACTGTAACTCCCGGAATTCCATCACATTGAGCCAGGGCAGTTCAAGTGGTGTCCAACTGCCTTAATTCTGCAGTGCAGATATAGCCCAAGATTCAAACCACTACACCACATTATTTTCACTTCTCTCCTGCTTTTCCCACAAAACTGGGAGTCTAGAAACCTCACTCAAGTTGAAACAAATACAGATTCTAAAAAATATGAAGTTATAATATACAAAAGATTATATGACAAAAGTATATTGTTATATATTTGTTATATAACAAAAAAATGTTATCCTGTGGTTAAATTATCTGTAGAAGTAAAAGGGAGCCAGTATGGTGTAGTGGTTTGAGCACTGGATTCAGCTCAGTCATGGAAACTCACTTAGTGACCTTGGGCAAGTCACATTTTCTCAGCTTCAGAGGATGGTAATGGCAAACCCCTCTGAAGAGGCTTGCCAAGAAAACCCCATAATAGGTTCAGGGGTGCCATAAGCTGGAAAAGATATGAAGGCACACAATGACAAGAAGAATTTTAAAACCATTTCAACCAAAAACATTTGAAAGGCAAAAGCTAAAACTCAGTAGAACAATGCAGTCTTAAAGCCCTAGCAGACCATTCCTCAAAGTGTGGGACTGAACTCCAGATATCTGTGCAAACACTTGTGGTGGTGGTAATTTTTTTTATTAATGGGGCGAAACTACCACATCTATCCAGCCCCAGAGTTTATCACCTTTCAGATAACAATGTTTCATACCACTGTTTCAAACAAATTACGTTTCTCTTTCAATTTTTAAAACAATGTTTCAAACAAATTACAATTCTGGGAACTATAATTTGTTGTTGGACAACATGGTCTTTGGGCAAAAAAAAAAAGTATGCTATCATAAACTGGTATCTTTAAATGCCACAACACTTTTTTTTTCTTTTGGGGGAAAGAATGTTCTTCTTGCATCTTGTGGTTAATGCTTTTTCATGGAAAATATCATCTGGAGTGTAGTGGTTTAGGTTTTGTGTCTCCAGCCATTTCCTTTGGATTCATAGGGTATCAGGAATGTATATATTGTGGCAACCATGCTCCTTGAATGTGCAAAATGGAGCCCTTCTTTTCTAGGTTTTTGCAGAGACTGGCCCTTGCTGGAGGACAATGAGCTCCCAGTTGTCACTGGTGGTCAACAGCTGCTCCAAACCAATAGAATGTGTGCAACAGCCAATCTGTCAAGAGCTGAGTAATGTTTGAGAAAAAATAATTAATGCATTATGAATGTGGTTTAAAAAGAGAAAAGCAGTATTAGCTTGTAAAAGACTGGTAACTTTGTCCTGGAGACGCAAAATAGAGCCTAGGATTCGAGATGAAAATTAACCTTTCTCTCTCTCTCTCTCTCTCTCTCTCTCTCTCTTTGCCCTCTATCCAAACATCTCAGAGTAGTGCACAATAAGGTTGATTAAACAATCAATTTAAGTTGTAAACAGCTTTAGGATTAATGCTGCTAGTGTCCAGTTCTCTAGCAATCTCTCTTTACAAGGAAATTTACCATAAAAAGCCCTACAGAGACTGCTTTAATTGCCCTGGCTCTATGCTAGGGAATCCTGGAAACCGTAGTTTTGTGCAACATTTAGTCTTCTCAATCAGAGAACTCTGGTGCCACAATAAACTACAATTCCCAAGATTCCCTAGCACTGAGCCAGGGCAGTTAAAATGGTCTCAAACTGGATTATTTCTGCAGGGTGTTTTGTGTGGGGCTCTCGCCGGCAGACCGCGAGGCGGCCACCACCCCGCCCTGATAGTGTGCCGGATACATGGTTTGCTAACCCACATTTGAAACACCCGCTCACTGAGGTGATGCTGCCTGGCCCAATCAGCACCCGCCAAGTGTACTTTTGTATCCAATCATGTAACCTCATACTTTGTAGTCAATAATGTAGCATGTAACTCATGATGTAACCAAAGACAATAAAAGGAGCATTTTTGAAACGCGGCGGGAAGAAGCCTGCCTGCAACCTCCAGCTCTGCCTGTGACTGAGTGATTTCCCAACATCTGGTGACCCCCGATGTGATAGATAAGGCCTTGCTTACTCGACTGGAAAAGTCTGCGCGCTCATCCTAATCTCAGGATCCCGTAAGTATGGGTGGATCGTTATCTTCTGAGCAGAAAGCTCATGCGAAGGAATTACATCAGCTGGTTAAACAGCTGATAACGGACAGGCAACTGTCTCTGGGGGAAATTGAGGCACTCCTATTGGAAATTGCATGCCAATGTCCCTGGTATCCCGAGAAGGGAAGACTCTCCACAGATCAGTGGGAAATGATAGGGAGTCACTTGAAAGCAGAACCTCGTGCTTCTCTGCCACATTTGGTAGCATGGCAAACAGTGAACACCGCAGTCGTTAGGCTTAATGAGTCAAGACCCACTGCCCCTCCCATGTCTTTGCTGACACCACCACAAGCCATAAGTAATTTTCCAGTGGTGGCCCTCCCATTGCCCCAGCTGCAAAAATCTGCCACCGTCACCTCTGGAGGCACGGATCCCACCTGAGCATGGCCAGCTCGGATGGGAGCCGTTGCTGCCGGAATTGCGGAGGCTAGGCAGCAAGGGGTCAACATGTGGGAAGGAGACATACAATGGGACCCAGAAAATCACCCAGCCCTCTACCCTGCAACCATCACTTCCCAAGGCGATGGCACCACCAATTACGCATGGGACCCACTCCCGTTTTCAGTAATTAGGGAACTCCGAAAAGCCATCATGGAGATGGGCATCAAGCCCACGTACATACAAGGAATGATAGAAGGGATTTCCATGGGCTACCGTATGATTCCTAGGGATTGGAAAGATTTGTTTCGGATGATCCTGTCCCCTTCCCAGTACTTGGTGTGGGATAGTGAGTACAAGCAGTCCGCAACCACTATACGGATTGAAGGAGTCATTCCTGACCAAATTTATGGGTCTGGACAGTTTGCCACAATGGAAATGCAGATGCAACAGGCAGATGCCGTTATCGCGGCTATCAGCACATGCGTCCAAAGGGCATTCCGTAGGGTGCCTGAGGCTGGGAAGCCATTGAAATCATTTGTCAGCATTAAACAGAGCCCAACAGAGCCCTACCCTCAGTTTATAGATAGGCTTAAGGAGGCCATTGGGAGGCAATTGGACAATGAGGTCGCTCAGAGCGAGCTATTGGTGAAGCTGGCTTATGAGAATGCAAATGCAGATTGCAAGAAGGTGTTGCAAGGGATAATTCATAAGTCTAATGCCACCCTTGCTGACTACATTCAGGCTTGTGCTGAGATAGGGAGCCAAACGTACACCATGCAGTTGCTGGCAGGGGCATTAAGGAAGGGAAACAGGCCCACCGGAAATTGCTTTAACTGCAAGAAGCCAGGACATTTCCGGTCCGAATGCAGGGCCCCCAGGGGAGGGGCCTCAAAGGATGGGGGAAGGACAAAGCCATCTAAGAAATGCCCGAGGTGTAATAAGGGTTACCATTGGGCCAACCAGTGCCGCCTGCCCCCCCCCCCGGCAGTGGGAAACTAATTCGTGGGCAGGCCCCCAGCCTTGGACACAAGGGGGCGCCTTCTGCGACTGCCGCTCCGGCCACCACCGGCAGTGCAGGCATAAACCTGGAGCTAGTAGAGGACCATGAGTCAGTTCTCCCTGGGGAGGTGGTAATTGCCCCAACACAGTTTAAAGGGCCCCTGCCCCCAGGCACAGTGGGCCTGGTTCTCCCTCGGTCCTCTTCTTCCGAGCATGGCCTTCACATCATCCCTAGCGTTATCAATTCTAACCACAAGGGTGTGGTTAAGGTCCAGATATGGTCACATATGCCCTTCAAGGCGCACAAGGGAGAATCATGGGCACAGCTTATCATCCTGCCCTGTGTCTCTCCCCCGACCCGCTCTTCTGTTGACAGAACCTGCGGTTTCGGGTCTGCTAGACAGGTCCAGTTAAATGTCATCATTCACCCGACTCCTGAGACCCGCCCGACACAGAAAGTACTTTTGAGAGGTGTAAGTTTTGCTGGGCTGTTGGACACGGGAGCAGATGTCTCAGTCAAGCCCTGTGGCCAGCCTCGTGGCCTTTGGAATCTGCCCCCATCGTATCTGGAGTTGGGGGGCAACAAACGGCTTGCCAAAGCACTGAATGGCTATCCATTGCCCTTGAGGCTAAACCACATGACGTGAAGGGTTATATCAAACCTTACGTCCTGCCACTACAGCTCAATTTGTGGGGTCGGGACTTGCTGGAACAGGTACATGCTGTTCTAACAATCCCTGACTGAAAATGCCAGCCACCCCAATTCCGCTGCGCTGGAGAACGGATAAACCCGTCTGGGTTGACTAGTGGCCATTGACAAGCGAAAAGCTCAGAGCCCTCCACGAGTTAGTGCAGGCACAATTACAGGCAGGCCACATTATCCCAACTACCAGCCCATATAATACACCAGTTTTCGTCATTAAGAAAAAATCAGGAAAGTGGCGATTTTTACATGATCACAGAGCCATTAACGCTATCATTGAGCCAATGGGTCCTCTCCAGTGCGGACTCCCAAACCCAGCGGATATAGAGCCTAATGGTATCGATGTACAGTGGATAAAACAGACAGTTAAGCTCCTTTAAATCTGAGCTTGTTCTCTTCATGAGTCTAGTTCTTCGTTCTCCTTTCCTGAGAGTGTGTAGCCCAAGAGTGACACTGTCTCAACCTTTTGGTCTCTTCTTCCATTCTGCCTTTCACCTGATTCTGTATGCTTTTAGTTTGTCCTCTCTTTTTAAACTATAGGCCTCCTATATAGCCTGGACATGGTTGTTTGGAGACATGTGTAAAAAGAAAATCTGATAGAGTCTTATAATTGTGGAAATTGTAAAGGGACAAGAGTTTCTAGTTTTTTCCCTTGACTCAAATCTGTGCTATTGTTGCTATTTTGGTTGTGATAAAGCATAATTAAAATCCCTTCTGGATGCACAAGTCTTGCAGACAAAGAGAACATCACATTTTGTGGAATAAAATCAGTACTTAGCGTGGTACTTGGGAAAACTAGGCTTTCCATGTTCTATATCTCCTTCTTCTAGTGGTCAGCTCAGCCTGCCTGTGTTCTTTGTGGGATAGGCTTGGCTGGAGAATTTCAAAAGCTAGAGGCCAGAATGGTCAAAATAGGTGTTAATTGCTGTTTGCATTTGTCTATCTGTGTGTTTGTTTGGCTGTCTGTGATTTGGAAATCTGAAAGCAGCTCTTTTCTCTTGCTCTAAAAGTCCTTGCTGTGTTGACTTTTGATAGGAATTTCTGTTAAGCTTCATCTTGATCAGCACAGTCTATCTGTGCTAAAGGACTACATATCTCATCAACCTGAAGTGTGGTACATCCTCTCAGTTCAAATTGCTTGGTACAACTCCCAAGCAATTAGCAGATGGTGCAAATATCTCCAGTTTTTTGAACTCTCCCTATGCCCAGAGGTTAGGGGGACATAAAACGTTCCTCATCCTCCCTTTTACTGACTCAAATAGCCTTCTTCTACACAAAAAAAAAAAAAGAAAAGAAAAAAGAAAAGAAAAAAAGGAAAAAAGGGGGGGAATGCACCCCCCCAACCAACAAAAAAAAACAGGTTGCGAACCGGGCCACATCTGTTGTATTTGATTTGCTTGGAATCATTTAACTTTACTGTCAGATTATTTATTTCAGAAACATTCTTCATAGCCTACCCATGGCATGCACCAAGGACTGAAAACCCCGATCCCAAATTTCTCACTCAGCCCCGTCCCAACAGTAGCCATGGCAGAGGACATCCGACCCCATGTCGTGGCATGACAGACTGAAGAACCCAATTCCGGGCTTCAACATACAGATAAAGGACACCGAGTGCCAGGCCAGGAAGAGGGGATCAGGGAGACGGAACGACCCAGTGACCTGGGGACAGATTAAGGCCTTGAGCAACCAGGCCAATGAACTCTTAGAACAACAGGGCCTGCAGAAGACTGACGAGAACTTTACTGTTGCGCTAATTGCAGCGCTAAATGCTAATTCTGTAGTCATGATATGTATTTTTCTGTTTCTCTTTGTGCCAGGAACTGTGAGCAGGAGCACTACCCAATCACCCACCCAGCCGGTAAACATTTGGGAAGTTTTGCCCTCTCGCTTAATCAGTCCTCCTTCTGCCTAAACAACACGCAGTAGGAGAGATATTAAGTACATGCCTCATACCTGTTTGCCATGATCCTCGCGATATGCAAAATGAGACCTGGTTTTACAATGGACTAAGTAAGGGCAACCGCTTGCGCAATGAGGGGTACCGAGGATACCACAATTGGGGAGCTCAGACGAAAAAGGTGCCATCCTCAGCCACACACTTGTTAACCCCTCGGGTGGCTGACAGTAACATGACATGCGCTCGCATGGTCAACTGCACGGCTGCAAATTGCGTCCGTCTTGGCCACAGGTATGAACTCAATTGCTCCAGCTATGTAAACATATCATATGTTTATAAATTCGCTCAGCTACCTCTTGGGTGGTTTTGGACATGTGCGGGGTACACCTTCAACTACATTCCCATTAACCTCACACACGGGACAAGGTGCTGTTTGAGCCAATTGTCCCTTATCCTACCCCCCAAACACAAGATCTGAACCAGGAGATCGGTTCAGCTTAGCTCAGACTGCAACTCAGAAGTGAAGCTGCTAAGCAAAGCCGAGTACCTGTCACTGGCCTTCTCCTTGGTGGGGGTTCCTGGGTTAGCAGTGGGGAATGCGAAGAACATACATGAGCTTGCATGCTGGGCAACAAAAAATTTGAATGCCACATCCAAAGCTTTAGGGCTGCTCAACCAGGAGCAGACTGAGCTGAGGCATGGACTCTTGCAAAACCGAGCAGCCATTGACTATTTGCTACTCTTACACCACAAAGGGTGCGAGACAGTGGAAGTCATGTGTTGCTTCAACATGACTGATAACAGCCAGAAGGTAGAGGATCAAATAGGACAACTGAGGAAGCTTGCCCAAGAGATTAGAGAGTCATCGCTGGGAGATTGGTGGGAAGGCCTCTGAAGTTGGCTTCCCCTGGGGTGGGCTCGATCCTTGGTGCAGTATCTCATGATCGCGGTGGTGTGTTTGATTGGGCTTTGCTGCTTCATCCAGTGCCTCCCCGGATTGGTCCGGATGGTCGCCTCTTCTGCCTCGGCGGGTGCGCAGAGGAGGGAGTTCGTGGGCTATGTATACCAGCTCATAAAAAACAAAAAAGAGGGAGGTGTGGGGCTCTCGCTGGCAGACCGCGAGGCGGCCACCACCCCGCCCTGATAGTGGGCCGGATACATGGTTTGCTAACCCACATTTGAAACACCCGCTCACTGAGGTGATGCTGCCTGGCCCAATCAGCACCCGCCAAGTGTACTTTTGTATCCAATCATGTAACCTCATACTTTGTAGCCAATAATGTAGCATGTAACTCATGATGTAACCAAAGACAATAAAAGGAGCGTTTTTGAAACACGGCGGGAAGAAGCCTGCCTGCAACCTCCAGCTCTGCCTGTGACTGAGTGATTTCCCAACAGTTTTGGACCACTGTTTCATATTGGGTGGGTGGAGCGTTTCTCAAAATTTTCAAAATGATAATATCTTTTAGTTTGGGTTTTAGTTTTTGCATTTGCACTTAGTTCTACAAAAATAACATGGCTATCCCTTTGCGGATTATTAAAGTGGAAAAGGAATACAAAATCATTTGTGGTAGATGATATGAAATCTGTCCAGGTTTTCTCAAGCACATAGATACTCTGCGGGGTTCCTTGAGACCCACTGGCTCTTAAATTTCTTCTTGCAGGTGCTCTCATGCTATCAGCTATATGTCAGATAACTAGATGTGGTTTGAAAATGAAAATACTTTGCTCAACATGTACACACTCTCACTTTTGCCTCTACTGAACAGATGGCAACAGGTTTTCAGTTGTCTCAAAACCCTTTTATAAAGTCTTTTAGCAGAAATGAAAGCTGCCTGGGAGATCTTTACGACCAGAACACAGGGGAGAAATTCCACCCAATTTTTTCAGGAAGTGACAGTGAAACAAACCAAATATTTGTGAATGCAACTGAATGCAAACTTGTATTTAAACATTGCTATTTTTCTCTTAACATTTAAAGCTTTACACAACCTAGCTCCCCCTTACCTGTCAGTCCTTATTTCATCTCACTATTCTGTTCGAGATTTGGGTTCAGGAGCTCAGGGCTCCTTACTCAGCCAAGGGTTCCTCTTTCTTGGCTCAGCTTCGTCCTTTTTCATTTGCTGCACCATATACCTGGAACTGCCTTCCTAAATATCTGTGGATCATCTCCTCTCTTGCTAGCTTTAAATCTGAATTAAAGACTTTTTTATTCTCTAAAGCATTTGGAACTGTATTTTAATGTTGTTTTATAATTGTATATTTGATTTTATATATATTAGTTGTTTTTACAGTTTGTATATTAACTGCATAAATTGCTTAATTTTGTATACTTTATATTTTATGACTTTTAGGTTGTATGCCATTGGCAGTTTAGATGCTGTTTTGATGATACCTGTAAAGTGCCATGCAAAATTATGGCACTATACATATATATTTAACAACAACAACAATAAAAAGTTTGCCTCTAGTGTCAAAGATCTTGTTTCTTGCTAAACACAGAAGGACCACCTGCTAGCCTAGGTAGCTTCCTGCCTTGCACAGACAAACCTGTTTTCTGACAAGCTATTTCTCTGACTGCTCTCCCATTAAGGGGCAGGAGAACTAGATCTAAAGGGATTCAGTAACAGGAAGATAGATTTCTGTTGAACATGAAGAGAACTGTCTTCATCATCAGTATATCCGACAACATTTCACAAATGTGTGACGAAACATGTGTGACCAAACAATTTCAGCGTGTGGTCAAGGGGACAATTAAGAAGAAGAACACAATTTTAAAAAGCTGCAGCAGCTTGCTTTAGACTAAGCTTCCTTTGCTCTTCTCTTCTCTCCTTTCCTTCACTTAGTGTAAATTACATTTGCACTTTGAACTCAGTTTTACAAAGATGGATCTATAATTGGTTGACAAATCAAATCCAGAGAATGTTCATCAGTGGTTGCTCTTCCCTTTGGAGAGAAGTGATAATTTCTCAGAGTTCTGTCCTGGACCCGGTGTTATTTAGCATCTTTATAAATGATTTGGACAATGGAATAGAAATGATTTGGACAATGGAATTTGGATAATGGAATAGAAAGATGCATATCAAATTTGCAGAAGACACCAAATTTCAAGCTTTCAGATCGGGGACACCCATCCTATATTTTTATCTGTCCTGATGTAATACCTTACATTTATCACTGCTGAAATTCATTTTGTTAGTTTTGGCCTAGCTCTCCAATATAGAATTCTGTACCCTGGGAATACTTTGGGATATTAGCTTCTTGCCTTAATTTGATGTCTTCTGCAAATTTGATAAGCAACTTTCTGTTCCATTGTCCAAATTCCATTGTCCAAATCATTTCTATTCCATTGTCCAAATCATTTATAAAGATGCTAAATAACACCGGGCCCAGAACAGAACTCTTAGAAATTGTCACTTCTCTCCAAAGGGAAGAGCAATTATTGATGAACACTCCCTGGATTTGATCAGTCAACCAATTATAGATCCACCTCTGTGAAACTGTCCAGCACATAGTTCACCGGCCTGCCTTCAAGAATATCATGTAGCACCTAGTCAAAAACCTTACTGAAATCAGAATATACATCCATAACACTCCCCTGATCTATCAATCTTGAAACTAGCAAATAAAGAAATAAGATTATTTCATTCTCTATTCTGAGAATTCTAATTATTTGTATTGACTTGTTTTTGAGAAACCTATGCTGCCTTGTAGTAATCACGGCATTTCTTTTCAATTTGCACAGACTTATTGTGTTCTGCTCTAGACCCTTTCCTAGTACTGACATCAAACTGAATGGTTGGTAGTTGCTCAGATTCTCTTTTTTGCCCTTTTTGAAGATGGGGACATTTGCCCCCCTCCAATCTACTGGGGCCTCTCCTATCCTCCAAGGAGACTCAAAGATTATTGACATTGGCTCTGAGATCACATCTGCATGTTCCTTTAGTATTCTTGCATGCTGTTCATCTGGCCATAGAGACTCAAATTCATCTCCCAAGCTTTGGAAGAAAGAAAGAAAGAAAAAAACAGCAAAGCAAAGAAAAAAAATAGAAATCTTTCCCCTGCCCTCACCCTTCTTTTGAAACTTTATATTTTATTAGTTCTCAGAATAGAAAACTAATAAAATATAAAGAAAGAAAGCATGCTATATTCGAACACACACCATATGGTAGTATTTTTATCATTGGATTCTAGTAATCTGAGCTTTTGCCTTTCCCTTTCCTATGTCTCAGAAACCACCATCACCACCCCATATAAAAATGTGAGCTTCCACTGGCCAATTTGTGCATAGTTTATTCCAGAGGCACATGTACATACAAACACAGAGAGAGAGAGAGAGAGAGAGAGAGAGAGAGAGAGAGAGGAGGGAGGGAGGGAGGGAGGGAGAGAGAGAGTTTCAAAATTTGGATTCAAAACATGAAGACTCCTTGAGAAATTCCCTGTTCTCTACCTACATAGGAAGGAGACATGCTGGATTCCAAGGAAACGTCTTCTTTCAGTTGCAAATAGACATTGCATTTCCTTGACTTTGAAAATCTCTCAATGACCGCACGGTCAAAGGGGGACCTGTGAGGCTGCAGATAGCCTCCCTACCATCTGAACTAAGACCACATACAGAAAATGTAGGCCTATGACTAACGTCTTAATTTTTTTCCCTCCTGTTTGCCTGATGAAGAAGCCAGTGTGACTTTGAAAGTCAGCAACATGTAATTGTGCATTTGGTTGGCCCAATAAATATCATTGTTTGTATGTTATTGGATTTAGCAGAGGAAGTAGACTTAAGTCTATGAAAGCTCATGCTGCCAACTTCTTTCTTTCAGTTAGTCTCAAAGATGCTACAAGATCTCTCTATGTAATGATTTTACAGACTAACATGGATATATCTTTGAATTCTACTGTGTGTGTTGTGTTTAGTATGTTGTCTTAAATGGTGTCAAGTTGATTTTGACTAATGAGAGATCTCCAACAAACCCTATCATCAACAGCTCTGCTCATGTCTGGCAGACTCAAGGCCATGGCTTCCATGATTGAGTCTATACATCTGGAACACAGTCTTCCTCTTTTCCTAACTGCCTTCTCCCTTACAAAGTAAGTCTTTTCTAGTGAGTCATGCCTTCTCATTATATGTCCAAAGTATGACAGTCTCAGCTTTGTCATCTTGGCTTCTAGGAGAGGTCAGGCTTGATTTGCTCTAGGACCCATTTATTTGTCTTTTTATACATCCACAGTTCCTGTAGAACTATTCTCCAGCACCAGTCCTGTCAGCTTTCTTCACTGTCCAGCTTTCACAAGCATAGATAGAAACAGGAAATACAATGGCATGGACAATCCTGATTTTGGTATTCAATGCAGTATCTTTACACTTGAGGATCTTTTCTAGTTCTTTCATAGCTGCCCTTCCAAATCCTAGTCTTCTGATTTCTTGACTACAGTCTTCATTCTGATTAGTGATGGAGCCAAAGTATGGGAAAATCTTGAACTAAGATTTATAGAATCATAGAATCACAGAGTTGGAAGAGACCACAAGGGCCATCCAGTCCAACCCCCTGCCATGCAGGAACTCCCAATCAAAGCATACCCGACAGATGGCCACCCAGCCTCTGCTTAACGACCTCCAAGGAAGGAGACTCCACCACTCTCTGGGGGAGTGTGTTCTACTGTCGAACTGCCCTTACTGTCACGAAGTTCTTCCTAATATTGAGGTGGAATCTCTTTTCCTGGAGCTTGCATCGATTGTTCTGGGTCCTGTTCTCTGGAGCAGCAGAAAACAAGTTTGCTCCCTTCTCAATGTGACATCTCTTCAAGTATTTAAACAGGGCTTTCATAAAGGTTTTGCTATAACCTATAAACTACAAGCTCAGTTTCTTCTGAAATTCTTGGATGCAGTCCATTATCCAACCTATGTTTTCAAGATGATCCCTAGTGCTTCTTTCTTCCTGACCCTAGCTTGAACATCTGTCATTTCTCACACAAGATATGGTAAAAGTCTTTGTTGTAGAACTTTTGAGCATCACTTTGCTTGCATAGGAAATTAATGAAATGTCCCTGTAGTTACTGCAATCCCTGGTGTGCCCTTTCCTTGGGATTGGTATGGATATTGAGAGTTTCTAATCTGTGAGTCATTGTTTTGTTTTCCCTATTTGTTGACAAGTTTTAGTTAGAACTAGGGTTGATTCTGTTGCTGTGGCTTGAAGCAGCTCTATTGGTATGCCGTCTGTTCCTGATTATTTATTTTTCGCAATTGCTCTGAGTGCAGCTTCCACTTTGTTTCAAAAAACTGGACATTCACCTTCAATTGGTTCTTCCTGGAATGAATCTGTCATCCTTTCATCAATTTTATATAGTTCTTCCATGTATTGTTTCCATCATACTTTTATTTGTATTTGGTCATGTAATGTGTTCCCTTGCTAAATTCTCTACTCCTAAATCCCGTCAATCACTTTCCTGCTTCATTTCTTGATCCTAGATCAAATTCTCCTACAGTCTTTTATTCTGCTCTGGTTCCTATCGCCAATGAGTATCAAGAAATCATGTTTTGTTGTGCAATCAATTTCCTCCTGGACTCCAGCATAGAATCTTTCAATTACTTCTTCTTCTGCCTCTGGAGCATAAACATGGATTAAGGGGTATATTGATGAATTTTCCCTGAATCTTGACATGATTTGGACAGACTTTCCATTATACCCTTTGACTGCTTTTGCTACATCTCTTTTCTATAAATGCCACCCCATTTCTTCTTAAAACATTCTGTGTCAGATAATTACACAATGTCCCATTCCTATGCACTTTAGCTCACTTACCCAAAATACTGCAGTGTTTATACATTCCATTTCATGTTTTACTATGCCTACCTTCCCGATTCATGCTTATTGCATTTCATGTTTCTTTAATATCTGTTGTGCAGCTTTAGACTTTCAATTCACCTCTGCACATGTCAATAGCTGAACATCCTTTCGGCTTTAGTCCTGTTGTGTCATTAGCCACAACAATGATTTTACTTATTCTCTGTTCTTCCCCAGTAGCTTGTTGAATGCCTTCTAACCTGGGATTTTCAACTTCTGGAACTATCTTTTGTTTCATTTTGGATTGTGTCATCATAGGGTTTTCATAGTAAACATTCAAGCCATGCCCTTCTGTGCAGGACTAAGAAGGGTTAGTTATGGTGCTACTGCCATCATCAGTGTCACCCCTCACTAGTGCTGCTGCCCAATAGCTGTCATACTTTGGCCATATCACATCCCCATACGAACCAGCCAGAGCCCTAAGATCTTCAGGAGAAGGCCCACCAAGATCAGAGGCTCATGTGGTGAGGACACAAGAGACAGCCTCCTTGGTGGCTGCTCCCACCTTTTGGAACTCCCTTCCATGAGAAGCTAACCTGACCCCTTCCTGCTTGCTTTTCTTAGGCAATCCGAGACATATTTATTTAACCCGGCATTTCATATATAATTTATATCAGGGTGGTTTTTATGGAGCACATGTGTTTTAGTTATGTTTTTAACTTTTGTATATTTTTATGTGATTTTATTTTGTATGTGGACGATTTTAATTGTTTTGAATTTTATTGAGATTTTTAAATGTTTTTATCTGTGAGTCCTGGGAGAAAGGCAGCATACAAATGAGAAGGCACAACTTATTAGAAAAGGCAATAATGTAGGGACGTTAGAGGGCAGCAGAAAGAAAGGAAGACTGCACCCAGATGGAGGGACTCAATCAGGGCGGTCACCAGACTAAATTTGCCGAACCTAAGCAGAGTAGTGGAGGCTAGAGGGTCTTGGAGATGTCTCATCCACAAGATCACCAAGAGTCTGGATCGACTCAAGGGCAGTTACACCAGACCAAAGCATAGTGTGCCATTACTTCTCAACCACTAGTCCAGATTTAATAAAGCTGCAGTAAATTAATCTATGCTCCTCACTAAAAGCACTACAGTTTGGAAAAAAAGAGAGAGCAGTGTGAGACAGTTAAAGCCCAACTGAGAGAACTATGCGAAGCTGTTATATACTTTATGAACTTAGTGACATGGGAAATAGCACATTTGCCCACAAGCATTCTTGACGACGAATGAAAACTGTATTTAGGAGCTAAGGCAAACTTCAGGCTATTAATAAGATCTCTTAAAAGCTCTATCAATGAAACAAAGCAAACAGAGGATTTAGTAGTTGCAGACTTCACTCCCACAGGCTTGGCCTTCAACTACTTTAACTATGGTTTGTAGTTTAAAATGTTTTTACATGTGCTCAGCTGACAAAACAACATTGCAGGTATTTTATCGACCACAAACTACAAGGTTACTGAAAGGATACAGTGTTGAAACTACACCATTACTTACATAAATGGAATTTTTCAGTAAAGTTATCATAAAAGTATATAAATATCCCCTTCATGTCTTCTGTTTTCCCACTCCAATACTGAATGTTACAATTACTGTATATACTTAACTATGGGGTGAAACAGATGGGCAGGAAAAAGTGGCTTGAATCTGCCTTTTCTAAAGCCAAATTGAAACCCCACCAACTGCACCACCAGCTCCCAAGGCAGCTGGAGTGCTCATGTCATGACCACATGACATGGCTTCAAGCCAGGAAGAAGAAGAAAAAAGCTGCTTCTTTTTGAAATGGCTTTTCTCTGCATAAGGCGCCTAGAGGGCACTTTCCTGCTGACTTCAAGGCATGTGACATCTAAATGTCATGCCTTCAAGCCAGCCTGAAAGCACTTCTTTTTGCCTGTCTATTTAGCCCCTATAAATCGACCTTACGTATAAGTCGAGGGCAAGTTTTGGCCCAAAATCATGGATTTTGATATGACCCGTGGATCAGCCAAGGGTTAAAACCTAGGGGCATGTAGCAAAGGATCTAAAGGATGAAGCAGATGAAGCAAAGGAAACCAATGCCAATGAATTTACAAAGTTGTGGAAGGCATAACTGTTGGTGTTCACACTAAAGGCTGGATGGATGAGAGAGTGGAGGGGGTTTGCTGCTTCCAGGACAAGTCACACTCTTGCCTTTCTCCAGGGAATGGATAGGTCAGCCCAGGATTTTTGGGTCCATTTTTAAACTAAAAATTCTATACTTATACATGAGTATATACAGTTTATGCCTTCTATACTGCTCATCCTTTGAAAGTTTTTTTTAATTACAAATTGTCCTATACATGGATAATGACATATTCTTTGTACAGCCCTTGAAACAGCAATTAAATATGCTCAAATAGACATTAAGATTGGCTTGCCATCCTTGCACTTATTACTTGAATACAGATAAAATGATAATTTCATCATTCATCGTTTGCCACAATATATAAAGCTAACAACATATAGTTCATGTGTGATTTTATTTTAATGTAACAAAAGTGGAACAAATGTATTACCAAGCCTTCCCTTCTTTAAAAAAAGCAAAACAAAAATGTGATCAAAAAATCAAAGTAAATGTTTTATAACATGAACAAATAGTTTAGTTAATCTTTTACAACTGTTTTTCAAACACTACATTTAAAATGCATGTTTCAGATATTACTGTTGATCATACTCTGATACAGAATCATAGCACACTTGTATACAACATACAGCTAGATTCAATCTTACTTATTCTTAGAAACATTTAACAGTCCCATTTATATGGGTTTGAAATATGCAGTCCTCTTGCACAGGAAAACCATAAGATGGTGCTGTAAACATTAAATAACAGTTTTCAGCATAAATATAAACTGAATTCTGAAACAACTATACTTTATTTTTTTAAAAAAAAATATTAAAGCAAAGGCCAAATTTTAAAATCTGAAAACTTTCCCTTGTCTGAATATATATATGCAAACAGAATAATTTAATTACTAAAAAATAACTAGATTAAAAAGAAAATCCCACCATATCACCTAGGAGCATACAGCTGAATTTTCTTTGGTTAGGAAAGTGAAATCTGTCCATCATAAATGGTATATAATCCTAATACTGTTGATGACTTTATTTGCAAGACCAGGTTTAGGGAAAGCTAGTGTGTAATTTATGCATGTTTCTATTGTGTCTGGTATCATGCTGGCACCATGTATGTTGATTATATGCTGTCTTTATAAATTGTAACATTTCTGTGCAGTCTTGCAAAACTGAATTTGCAGTGCAGATTGATCAGCTATGTTTGATCAGTACAGTATTACAGGGGCATCAGTGATATTGGCTCTCGAAATGCTACTTGAAACATGAAACAAACTGCACAAAGATACAAGCTGCCATGACTCCTGAAATAAGGTGTAATAAGTAACATATAGTTCCTACAACCATGCATTATACTGGAAAATCTCCCATGTCATAAAAACATTATAACAACCTAGAATTTTTTCATCTTCTTGACCACACTCACTAAAATGATGTTATATGACCAACATGTTTATTTTTTGTTTTTTAAAAAATTACAGATCTCTCAAAACCTTCCCTTCTTCCTCATCATCGCTATCTGTCACATTGACTTGCTGTACACTGGAGGGTGTGGATGGGGTTGCGGTAAAAACATTCTCAAGGGCTCCAATGTCCAGTTGTGGCATTGGGTTTAAATATTCTTCTTCAGTCTGACTATGACTGCTGTAATAGGATGTCCCTTCCAAGCTCTCACAGCTATGAGAGTCTTCACTGTGCGTGTGCTCATCAGGGTATTCTCTAAAAGGATAGTCTCTGTTCAGAGCCGAAAACATTGCCTCATGCTTTTGATACTGGTCTTCATAGAAGCCTAGGCACTCAGGCATGGAGCTGGGGAAGTTCCCATAGCCAAATGGAGGGCGGCTGTACGGACATGTGCTGCAGCAAGACAAAGAAGTGTTACATCAAGGCTTTTGACATAGGAATGAAATATAACAAGTACAATCTATCATTAAATCTAGGAATAAGTTGCACTAATACAGACTTATTTCAATCATGGTCACAAGTCATAAAAGAAATATCTAAATAAAAAACTGTAAAACAAAAAACTGTCAGAAGAATGTGGCAGTGTGTCGTGAAATCAAATGTATTACTGTGGTATACAACATCTAAGTCAGAAAAATCTAACAGCCAGTCTGTTTAGCTGAAAACCTGTGGCAAGACTATTCACCCACTTGCCCACCAGCTACAGACTCTTTTATTTAATAAATAATCCAATGCCTTCAAGGTACAGTAGTTCACACAATACAAAACAACTAAAAATAAACAAAATCAAAGTTCACAAAGTCTACATCTGAGGATCATCCTCCATATAACTAAGTAGGTGTGTATTTTAAAAAATATGATATGTATCCAATGGACACATAAAAATGATCAGTGAATGGACTTGTCAAAACTTTCTAGAAAATATTCCACAAAATGAAGGCCACTATAAGAAATCCCCTTTTCCTCATAATGTCTTGGCTTAGTCTCTGTAGACAGGCTGATCTACTAATACAAGTTCCAGAGCACTGGCTATATTAGGGTGCTTACAGACAGAAGATTCCTACGGCACCAACTAACAAACATTGTGTGGCTTCCTAAGTCCTTAGCAGACTTTTGCAAAGACAAAAAGACAGAAGTACTGATGGAGAAACGTGAGATGCGTAGATGTGGAAGATTTTTACTTTTGCTATCTTCTTCAAATGAGGCAGGGCAAGTTCATTAAAACAAACTAGCCATGTGAAAACATTCTTACCCTTGTGGCAAGACAACAAAGACATCTTGTAAGTCGATCTTATAGGCTTACAAATTTCTTATGGCACTTCTATGGCAACCACTGTGGTGCAGTGCTTTGAGTGTTGTACTATGACTCTGGAGTCCAGGGTTGAATTCCTGCTCAGCCATGGTAACCCACTGGGTGACCCTGGGCAAGTCACAATCTTTCAGCCTCAGAGGAAGGCAAAGGCAACCCCCATCTGAACAAACCTTGCCAAGAACACCCTGTAATAGGTTTGCCATAAGTTGAAGGCACAACAACAATTTACTTATATGTACTAGAGTCCACTTCATCAGATGAAGCATTAGATGGAGCAGGCTCCAGTTGGTGAGCAGGAAAAATATGAAAGAAAAAGTCATTCCAGGAGAGTGAGGTGAGAGAGATTACTAGAGGAAGAAAACAGAATGGGGTGGGGATGGGGATATAAGAAATGTTAGATTCAAGACTGAGTTTTTTTGCTGGTAGATGTTTGCAAGTCCTTTATGTAAGATACATATGACTACATACCTAGCTTCATTTCTGAATATATGTAAATAATTGGATTACCTTGAAGGGAAATAATGGGGTCCAGGTAAAAAGTAAGGGTGATGAAACGAGAATCGAGGAGGAGCTCCAAACAGAGTAGCTGGATGACCAATGGGAGTAGGCTGATAGACATGGGGATGTGGAATGGGGGGTGCTTGAGGAATGGGTCCATTTCTAGAACAAGAAGAAACACCTGAGTACTCCTTAGGGGGCTGACTATTTGATAGACTGTATCTGGAATGTGTGGTGCTAGTACTGTTCAGGTTCCTGCTTGCACTCTCTATGGAAACTTGGGTAGGTCTCTTTATAGAGCAATTAGTTCCTGAAGACACACGGTGAGCTTCTGTTGGTGAGGGCGCAGCAAAACGTGGAGTCTGAAGCACTGGACGAATAGGTAGGTTTCCAGTTGGGGCAGCCAGAGGTGGTGTGCTTCCCACATTTGGCTGGAACAGCGTAATAGGGCCTGGATGCTGAGCAGTAGGAGCTGGCAACTGGATAGTAGAAGGGGCTTCACCTTTAGGGAAGAAAAATAATCAGTCAAAAAGTGAGAAGTCTCCATTTACCATGTTTGAAAATACATTTCATTTCATTTTTTGTTCGCACAAAATATTAATTTCTAAAATAAATTTGCAAACATACATTTTAACATACTAAAAATATAGGTTATCTTTTTGGAAGTTCACTGTTTGTTCTATTATTATTATTATTATTATTATTAGCTTTATTTATAAAGCACCATAAATGTACATGTCAATATTTTCTTAATAGAAGATAAGAAAGAAAAAGAAGAAGAAGAGCCCTCCCTCCAGTCCATCTGCCATGGTCCAGGCTTCTGAGGGAGAGAAGATATGCTGGACTTTCCCCCTTCCCCACCACCTCTCCCTTTTCCTTTTGTTTCGTGTCTTTTTAGAGTGATTCTATGTAAGGGAAATGTCTAATTAACAAATTGTAAGCCGCTTTGATAGCCTTGGCTGAAAAGCGGGGTATAAATAAAAAGTATTATTATTATTATTATTATTATTATTATTATTATTAGATTCCCAGTGTGACCTTGATGTTTGCCAAGTTTTTGTCTGAGGTGACCAGAATCAGTGAACAGCAACTTCTGTACAAGGATGAAATGTATGAAATAAGCTCTCTCTGTATGAATTAATTGTTTCTTGTGCATTTAATTTACTTAATACAGTCAGTACTCCATATCCATGATTCTTTATCCATGGATTCAATCATTCACAGCTTGAAAATATTATATCTATCTATATCAAAGTGCAAAGCTTGATTTTGCCATTTTATATAAGGAACACCATTTTATTATGCCACTGTATTTAATGGGACTTGAACAACCACAATCTTTGTTATTCATGGGGGTCCTGGAACAATAAATACCCCAGTGAATACCAAGGCCCACTGTATGTTGTACTGTACGTTTGATTTTACTGGGTCAGTGGAATGTAATAAAGAACTAATTGATATTAATCCATATTTGTAACCCAATTTGGAATAAAACTGTAATTGTGGTTGTTGTTATATTTAATTATATATCACGTTTTTCCAGTCTGGGACTCAAAGCAGCTTACAATAGTTAATATTGATATAGTCAAAAATTCAGTATCCAAAAATTAAGAATTAAACTATCAAAAATTTAAAACAACAGAAACAAAACAAATTAAAGGAAAGTAGATTATGTTAGGTCTGTTTTCCCTTTTAAAAATTTTATAAAGGTCTTTCAAAAGACCTTTGACTAAAAGACAGCAAGGAGGATGCCAGTCTAAACTCTCCAAGAAGCGAGTTCCAGAGTCTGGGAGAGCTACAGAGAAGGGTTTACCTGTGGAGGTGGTAGGGCAGAAAGAAGGGCCTGCACAGATCTCAAAACATGGGTAGGTTCATATAGGAGAATACCATGGCTCAAATAATCTGGACCTGAGCTGTATTGGGTTTCATAGGTCATAACCAGCACTTTAAAGTGTAATAGAAATGGACCAGCAGCTGGTGGAGCTGTTGCAAGGAGGGAGCTGTGTGCTCCCTGAAGCCAACCCAAGTGTACAATCTGGCTGCAGCTCTTCAGCTAGCTGTATTTACCATGTACTCCTCAAAGGCACCCCCTCATAGAGCATGTTACAATAAACCAAACAGATCCATACAGAGATCTGACATCTCAGGAATGGGCACACTCAGACCATGAGATATAATGCAAAGTCAGATTATGTACAGGATACTGTATACTTGGCTATAAATCATCCTCATGTATAAGTTGATGGCAGGTTTGGGGGCCAAAATTCTGGATTTTTGTATGACCTGTGGATAAGTCAAAGGTTAAACTTTGGGGCTCATCACGGTCCTATTTCACTGCCCATTTGACTGCCCATAGGTGTCTGCAGCTGGTCCACTTATCTCCTCACAGAAAGTGGAGAGGATGAGGAGAAGGAGGATACAAGCAGGTTGGCTGCAAACAGCCAAGAGTGGGCAGTTCCTTTCCTCCTCAGCTGCCAGGACATCCAAAGGGTGCTTAACAATGGTTCCTTTTCATCCTGGAGAGAAGTGATCAGTGGGGTGCCACAGGGTTCTGTGCTATTCAACAGCTTTATCAATTACTTAGATGACAGAATTGGGGGCATACTTATCAAATTTGCAGATGACACCAAATTAGGAGGAGTAGCTAATACCCAGAGGACAGGATCAAAATTCAAAATGACCTGAATAGACTAGAAAGCTGGGCCAAAGCTAACAAAATGAAATTCAACATGGAGAAATGTAAGGCATTACACTTTCGGCAGAAAAATGTAATACACAAATATAGGATGGGGGTCACCTGGCTTAACAAGACTATATGTGAAAGGGATCTAGGAGTCTAAGTAGATCACAAGTTGAACATGAGTCAAGAGTGCGATGCAGCAGCTAAAAAGGCCAATGCTATTTTAGGCTGCATCAATAGAAGTATAGTGTCTAGATCAAGGGAAGTAATAGTGCCACTCTATTCTGCTTTTATCAGGCCCCATCTGGAATACTGTGTCCAGTTCTGGGCACCACAATTCAAAAAGGATGCTGAGAAACTGGAGTGTGTCCAAAGGAGGGTGACTAAAATGGTGAACGGTCTGGAATGAGTTAGGAAGCTGTGGATATTTAGAATGGAGAAGAGAAGGTTAAGAAGTGATATGATAGTCCTGTTCAAATATTAGAGAGGATGTCATGTTGAAGAGGGAGTAAGCTTGTTTTCTGCTGCTCCAGAGAACAGGACCCAGAACAATGGATGCAAGAGATTCCACCCCAACATTGGGAAGAACTTCCTGATAGTAAGGGCTGTTCGACAATGGAACAAACTCCCTCAGAGTGTGGTGGAGTTTCCTTCTTTTGGAGGTCTTTAAACAGAGGCTGGATGGCCATCTGTCGGGGATGCTTTGATTGGGAGTTCCTTCATGGCAGGGGATTGGACTGGATGGCCCTTGTGATCTCTTCCAACTCCTTGATTCTATGAGACTAGCGACTCTAATAAAACCCTACTATTCCACTAATGTCCCAGGCAAGCAGAATGATACTCAAGGTCTTACAATAAAGGCTTTTGCCAGAAATGGAGTAAAGAATGCCAGACATCCAAATTGGACTCAGAAAAGGAAGAGGTGCTAGGTATCATACTGCAAATATATGTTGCATATAATGGAGTACATCAAATAATTTCATAATAAACTCAGAAAAGTGTTTGACTGTGTACATCATGGTAAACTATGGATTGCTCTAAAAGAAATGGGAACGCCACAACATTTGGTTGTCTTGATAAATAATCTATACTCTGGACAAAAGGTCACTTCAGGACAAGGAAGTTTGCAAGGGTCTCTTGCAGGGCTTTTATTCAGATGATCTCCATAGCCAAAGCAATAACAACAAGAATATTTTGTATTATAATAGCATTTTGTAAGAATCATACTATATCATAATGAACTATAATGAAATAAACATCTTTTATAACAGTCTTGTGATATCTCTTACCATTTTCAAACCATAAAACCCAAATTGTATCTGATTTTGGAAACCAGTTCCTCACAAGAAGAGCAGCCAGTTTCTTGGTTTTCTTTAGTAACACACCTACCTACTCCAACCTAATATGCAAAACATCAGTAAATGTCATTTCATGGATTAGCATGATCAAGAGGAATCTTTTTCTGATGCATCATCACTATAAATTTCTACAAGCCTATATCCAATAAAGTCCAGAATGCCTGTTAAGGCCTGTGCCCAGAGGTGGGTGAGGAACTAGACAGCAGAGAAGTAGCGAAAGATTTGGTGAAATCTGTGGGTGACAAAAGACCATTTGTGAATTGAGTTGTTTCATGATTTTAAAATAAGTATGTATAAATGTCTTCTTTATATTGAGGTTGGGGATAAGAAAAGTAATTATCTAGATAAATAGAACCTGTTATTGGGACGACTTCAGGGAGGGAAGAAATATTTCTTATGAGGATTGGGTTCAATTACTGCAAAATAGTAAGAAGGGTTGAAATGTTTGGAAATAATCATCCACAGTACAAGAACATGTATATTTTACTCTGGTTTTTTTTTTCTTTTGTTAAAATAAAAAAGATAAAGTAAAAAAATAAATAAAGTCCAGAATGCAAAGTGATAGCATTGAACTATGAGACAAAGTCTCCCAGGCACCATTTTTGGCAAGTCTCCCAGTTTCTCACCTGTAAAGCAAGAATTCTTTTCTATTAAATCAAATTCCAACATTTTGCCCAGATCTCTTCTATGTCACAATGTATACATATGATCAAAGCTGCTTCCAGACAATGATTTTGGTATTGCTATAATTGACTCACTCACATTTTGCAGCTAATTCACACAGAGTAATTATCCAGCTGTGACTCTCTCTCTCAGAAAGTGTTGTTTCCATGATTTTTCTTAGTGGGGAATACCAATGTGGAATACACTTGATTCTGCACCCTCAGACACTCCACTGTGCAATTTTATATATGGCAACACATTGGAATTCTCACTTAAGTCAGAAAATACCCTAGATTAAGGCACTCAGTGGAAGATTTTTATCTACCTGGATGAGAAGTAAAATAGTAGTGAAATACTTTTCTAGCTATTATTTAAAAAAAATATTAGAAAAGTGAAATAAAACTTACATGAAGAGCTTAAAAGTATTATACCCTTTGTGTTCACTGCTATTTTAGTAAAAAGGCTAATAGTAGTGATAAGACAGGTACTTTTTTAAAAATTACTTTTATGTTTGTGTGTGTATTCAAGTTGCTTGTTGACCTATGGCAACCCGATGAATTTTATGGGGTTTTTTTAGGCAAGGGTACTCAGGTGGTTTCGCCTATTCTTTCCTCTGAAATATAGCCTACAGCACCTGGTATTCATTAGTAGTCTCCCATCCAAGTATTAACCAGGGCTAACTTTGCTTAGCTTCCAAGATCAGATAGAGACAGAATCTGATGCAAGGGGTAAAATAAAAAGCTTTATAGCATTATAGGGCTCTTCAGCATTATAAAGTACTACTACACTGTTTTAATTATGCGGTATTTCTTTATTTTATAATAATAAAAATAAAATATATTTGTATCCCGCCTCTCCCTGTGATTTAATTTGCTTTTAAAATAAAGCTGACATTTTTTTTAGCCTGACTTCAAAAAATCTAAATTAGTGATAACATTTGTGCCTACTGCAAAGTGTGTAATGAATGCAGGCTGAACTATGATACATCCATCTGCCTCTCATAAATCATAGCTGATAGTCAAAGCAGGAGGGAGGTGACAGAAAATCCAGGAATTAACTAAAAAATTTAAAATCCATTCCATTTCTTTCAAAGAAAATTCAAAAAAATACACAATATATTTTATATTAGAATTATAAATAAAACATTACACACAAGGATTTTATATATTTACTTCTCCCACATTACTGCTAAAAACTATGTAGTAGGTAGACTTTTGGGAAGCCCAATGTATAATATCTGACATTATTGTAATAACTAGTCATGGTGTGTTTTCTCAGAGCTTTTTATGGCAATGAATCTTTTATGTCTGCTTAGCACTATGGATGACTGGAGGAGACAAAATAACTTCTTTTGCTTTACTAATGTTGGTGGTTTATTCTGTTTTTATTGGGGTTACTTTTTGGGTTGCTCCTCATAAAGTAATACAACCTTAGAAGTTCCTTAGAGTTTAGATGTTTCTTACAATTCACATTAAGTTCGTGCATAACAATTTTTTTTTAGTAAATTTAACATTTTATTATTTTTAGATAAACAGTTGTGGTTGTCATTAACAACTGCTCTCAATTCGACCCCAACTCATAGCAACCCTATGGATGGGACATCTCCAAGACTGCCTCCCTGATTAGGTCCAACCTTCTAGCATATGGTCTCTCTCTCTCTCTCTCTCTCTTTTTTCTACTACCCTCTACCTTTCCTAGCTTTATTGTCTTTCCCAATGATTCATGCCTTCTCATGATGTGGCCAAAGTACAGTAGCCTGAATGTAATCATTCTAGCTTCCAGGGAAAGTTTGAACTTGTTTGTCTTCTTGGCCATCCATCGAATATCCTACTATTCGATCTCTCTTCTTCCTTTTCTCTCTAAGGTTCTGGAACAGGTAGTTTATTCTCGCTGTCTTGAGTTTCTTGAAGCCAATTCCATCTTGGACCCTTTTCAGTCTGGTTTCCTCCCACGGCACTCTACAGAGACGGCCCTCACCAAGATCTCAAATGATCTCTGGCAGGCCAAAGCAAATTCTATTCTAATTCTTCTAGATTTGTCTGCAGCCTTTGACACCATGAACCACTGTCTCTTGCTTGACTTACTTTCTGACCTTGGGTTCTCCGACTCTGTTCTCAACTGGTTTAAATCTTACTTGTCAGACAGATCTTTTGCAATGGTCACGGGTGGTCACACTTCCTCCACTGTTTCCTTATCTGTTGGAGTTCTTCAGGGCTCTGTCCTGGGTCCCCTTTTGTTCTCTGTATACACACTGTCCCTTGGTAAACTCATCAGTTCTTTTGGTTTCTCCTAGCATCTGTATGCCAATGACACTCAGCTGTATCTTTCCATCCCGACTTTTCGCCAGGGCTTGAACAGCAAGTCTCATCTTGTCTGGCTGCCATCTCTCAGTGGATGCAGCATCGGCGCTTGAAGCTCAACATGTCTAAGACAGAGCATCTCATCTTCCCATCTAAATCCACCCTTCAATACTCCTTTTCTGTTTCTGTTGATGGCACTTCTATTCAACCAGTTCAGCAAGCCTGCAGTCTTGGTTTCATCTTTGATTCCTCTCTGTTGCTTATTCCCCAGATTCAGGCCACCACCAAGACCTGTAGATTCTCTCTCTACAACATTGCTAAAATCTGTCCATTCCTCTCAGGCTCCACTGCCAAGACTCTGGTCCATGCCCTAGTGTGTTCACAACTAGATTATTGTAATCTTCTTCTGACAGGGCTTCCAATCTCTCAGCTCCATCCTTTAATCTCTGTCCAGAACTCAGCTACATGTATTATCACATCCACCCGCAGCTTTGACCATGTTTCTCCCCTCTTATCCTCCCTTCACTAGCTCCCCTTCCCCTTCTGCATTCAGTACAAGCTTCCACTGCCCCATCCTGGATTCGTCCCTTCTCGCTTGCTGCCCCTCACTCCTGGAATCTTCTTCCCCCCCCCCACGCACACCTCATCACTTCTCTAACCAGTTTCAAAATTAAGTTAAAGACTATATTGTTTAGGGAAGCGTTTGTGCCGTCTGCCCCAGAATTGTGCCATCTGCCCCAGGATGCCTCCTTTTAACTATGTATTAAGAAGCCGTGCCCTCCCTCCAGTCCATCTGCCTTGGTCCAGGCCCCAGAGGGAGAGAAGAATCACTGGACCTCATTCCCTTCCCACCACCTTCCCCTTCTCCTTCTGTGTCGTCTCTTTTAGATTGTAAGCCTGAGGGCAGGGATCCATCTAATTATAAGATTGTATGTACAGCACTGTGTAAATTTACAGCGCTATATAAATAAAATTATTATTAATAATAATAATAATCCTCAGCACTCTTCTCCAGCACAACATCTCAAATGAGTTTATTTTCTTTATGTGAGCTTTTTTTGCCATCCAGCTCTCACATCAGTACATAATATAATAATAATTTTTATTTATAGCCCGCCCCTCTGATCAAGCAATCGGGGCAGGTTACAGCAAGATTAAAATAACAGTAGTTAAAACAGATCAGACCATGATGACGGGGAAAACAATGGTCTGGACTATTTGCACTTTAGTGTTCAGATTTATGTCTTTAAATTTTAGGAACTTGTCCACTTCTTTCATAGCTACTCTTCCCAATCGTAACCTCATATTTTACTATACTGGACAAGATGATTTTATGCCCAAGCAACTTATTAATAATGCATTGTACATTCCTAAAGTAACAAAGCTACTTTCAATGTGTTATGTTTTTTTCATTTTTTCTGAAAATTCCAATTTTTCCATATCCTCCCCTCCCTTGCTTTTCAATGGCTTTAAAATTTCTGGAGTCTGGTCACTTTGTTGTTGCCCCATGTCAAAACCACATCACTTAAAATGACAGAAGAGTAGTATTGCTAAAGCTACTGATGTGGATGAAAAATAATGAGACACACGGTAAAAATGCACTCTATTCCCATCAATAGAATGGACAGTCAGTTATAATTCTGCTTGTTGCTCACAGCAGAAGAATGCTTTATTACAGCAACTATTCATTAGCTACCTTGAAGCATCCCAAGACATGGGACCCAAAGCAAAACTAGGTAGTTAAAGACTTGCTTGGTTCTCGGTGGCTTCCACTGAGTTCTTTAGGATAAAGTAAACAGATATAATGTCTGAGAAAATGCCAGGGAGGTACACCTGCATTAAATGTTTTCTCACGGTAAGAATTTAATAATAATAATAATACTAACAAATAATAATAATAAATTTTATTTATATTTCCCACCTCTCCCTGCAGATTGAGGCAGGATTACATCAATAAAAGAAAAATACAATATAAAAATATAATCAATAAAATACTAACATTACCATAAATTCAAGTTTATAGTCATCAACTAGTCATCCAAATTTATACATTCATAATCAGAAGTGGAACATTTCTTAGGATCTTCTATAAAAGGTCAGGTGGATAAGCCTGCTGGAAGAGATCCGTCTTAAGTGCCTTCTTAAAGGCATCTAAGGTGGTAATAAGACAGATCTCCTCCAGCAAGCTGTTCCACAATTCGGGGGCTGCGGCAGTGAACGCTCTGTGGAAAGTTGTTACTAGCCTGGTCTTATGCAGGACAGGGAGTCCAAGCTCCCAGCATCCAGAAACATCAAGGACTACAAAGCCAATCTGAGACTGTGAGTAGTTAGAAATGTATTAGCTAGAGTGACGGGGCTTTTTGGTTTATTTTCTTGGCTTGGCTGACATTACTGAATTCTATAACTTGCATGTATCTGTTATTCTTTGCTCTTCCTGTGTTCTATAATTCCTTAGTTAGAATAAAGCTTTTCTTTAAAAAGTACCTTGCTTCTTCTTACACTCCTACACATGCCTTGAGTCATTCAGAGGGCTTGCCTAAGGTTGGCAAGGGGAAAAGGATCACTATAAATTCCTAGCAAAGTCCTGATGTGTTGCTAGGAGGGAGGATCAGGTAATTCATCAGGTGGTGGCAGCTTGGACTAGACGGTCTCAAGGAGTTCCCTTCAGCTCTGCAGGAGTGGGAAATGGGATTCAGAAGGCCATGGGAACTAATGATCTTCTGTGTGCAAAGAGACAGAATGGGGTTGAGGTGTTTGTCTCTGAGCCTAGAGACCATCACACTATCACAAAGTATATTTTGCACTATTTTAACAAGCATACTCATACGTGATTATGCAATTGACATGGTATGGGTATATGTTATCTAATAATCTTTGCCATTGGATTCTATTATATATTTAACTGGCAGTGTTTGACTGTTTTTAGCATTTGTACTTGATCATACACTGAAATTTTATAGTTGCTATCATCTAAAGAACTCACATAAACTATTGAATGAACTCACAGACTGGGTGTCCAATGCTGTTCTGTACGTTGGGTATGACCACAGAGTAGGTGGGTGATCGGAAAGGGTAAATGGTAGTTGGGTTTGTAGTAATAATATTCTGAGATGTTCCGGTAAAGACAGTAGAGGCTGTCATTGGACTACTAGCAATGATATTCTGAGTAGTTCCAGAGAACACAGTGGATACCGTCAAAGGGAACCGTTTCCTTTTGCCTGGACGTGGTTGGTAAACCCAGCCTGTAAGGAATATAGAAGAACATGTTTACTAATTTATTGCTTTCTAAAAATAACATTCACATAATTATGCATACCTGTATTTAATTATAAAAATCAAAGGTATGGAATTCTGAACCTTCTCTTTCCACAGACTTCGGTTAAAATATGAAGACTATGTTTGTAAATGATCAATTTACTAAATGCAGCATGTTTAGGAAGATTTGCAGGCTCTCAGAAAGAGAAGACTGTTCTACATGCAGCTCCCCCCTTTTCATTTTCATGCATATTAGTTGCATCACTATGTTCTGTTGAAGATTACAAAATTGTTGCTAAGAGAATACCCAACTTTACTATGAACATGCTATTATCAGGTTTTTTTATTGCTGTGCAAAATTTGTCTAAATCTGTACTTTCTATTTCTACAAATACTCTGGGGCCATTCAGACTACGTTATATACCGGTTAGCAAACCGGTTTAAAATCAAGACGTTCACACTGAAACCGGTTTTAACACTACTGAATCCGGATTTTGCACACCCGTAGCGGGGCAAATCCCCCATAACCCAGTTTCTCCCAAAGCGGTGTATTTACCGTTTCTTTTGGGAAAAACCGGGGAATGTGAACTTGGCTCCGATCACGATCGGGTCAAGTTCAGGGGAGGGGAGAAGGCCAGGGGGAGGAACATGCCTCCTCTCCAGGCAAAATCAGGCACTCCAGCATTTTTAAAATATTTTTTTTCTGTATTTTTAATTAATTATTTATTGTATTATTTTATTTATTTTATAGTTATTTTATTTATTATTTATTTATTGTATTTTATTGTATTTCATTTATTAGTAATTTAATAGTATTTAATTGTATTTTATTTTAGTAATTTTTAAATATATTGTTATTTCTTATATTTTTTTATTTTTTATTTTTCAGTTTGACAGCTCATGCGCATTCTACGAGGCTCCTTTCCCATCCGTAGAGCCTCGTAGAATGCGCATGAGCTGTCAAACTGAAAAATAAAAATAAAAAAATATATATAAGAAATTAAAAAAATATTTTAAAAAAATACTAAAATAAAATACAATAAATCAGGTCAAGTTCAGGGGAGGGGAAAAGGCCAGGGGGTGGAACATGCCTCCTCTCCTGGCAAAATCAGGCACTCTTGATTTTTTAAAATATTTTTAATGTATTTTTATTAATTATTTATTGTATTATTTTATTTTATAGTTATTTTATTTATTATTTATTTCATTGTATTTTATTGTACTTTAGTGTATTTTATTGTATTTTATTTATTAGTCATTTATTGGATTTTATTTATTTATTTTTTGCTATTTTTTTAAATATATTTTTTTTCTTTTTTTCCCCCAGCTTGACAACTGTCATTTGCATTGGCTCTTCCGTTTTTATGAATGGGGCAGAGGGGGAATCCCTGTCCATATATGGACTGGGGTTCCCTTTCAGGGCCCCATTCATTCTTTAAACTGGAAGGGAATGAATGGGGCCCTTTTAAAGGGAACCCCAGTCCATATATGGACAGGGATTCCCCCTCTTCCCCATTCATAAAAACGGAAGAGCCAATGCGAATGACAGCTGTCAAGCTGGGGGAAAAAAAGAAATAAAAAACATTTTTAAAAAATACAAAAAAAATTACAATAAAATCCAATAAATTACTAATAAATAAAATGCAATAAAATACACTAAAGTACAATAAAATACAATGAAATAAATAATAAATAAAATAACTATAAAATAAAATATAATAATACAATAAATAATTAATAAAAATACAATAAAATAATAAATGAAATAAAACACAATAAAATTAAATAAAATAAAAAATAAAATATTAAAACATATAATAAATAATAATTTTAAAAGGACTGGGAGGAGGAGGAGGAGGGGACAGGATCTTCTCAATCCGCACTGCTCCCAGCCTTATGCTCCATGCGCATAAGCTGTCAAATATTAAAAAATATAAAAAAAAACCACAAGCATCTTGCGCGGCCAATGGCTGCATCAGACATCACCATGACATCATTTGATTGACAACCAAGAGGCTCCATCTTTAATCGTTACTTTTGCGTGTATGAACTTTGTTGGGGTAAAATGCACCAGAAAGCATCAATGGGGGCAAAAGGTAGTATGAACTTCTCTCTGGATAGAATCGATTTGCCATGCACAATCTCATCTGGATCAAACCAGGGCAAATGGGCTAGTCTGAATGGGGCCTCTGTTTTAATCATCCCCTTCAAGTTACAGAGACAGAACACAATTTAGAAAATACAAGGACTTCCTGAAACAAGCTCGGTCAAATTGATCACCAACAATGGTCTGCCCTGGCCTCACATCCGGAGACATGGAGACACACTGTCCAAGTGCTGCAGCCTCTTTCAAGAACTCACTCCGAACGAGTCTTGAAGAGAAATGACAACGCAGAAAGAACCATAACTTGGAACATCACCCAAGGAGACTTTTTGCTGTGCTCTCTGCAACTGGACTGGTTTATCTCGGATTGGCCTTTTTAGTCATCAATGCGCTTGTAGAAAGCATGGGGCGAGTCCTTCCTGAATTTTCGTTTGTGAAGAAAAGCCAGAGACATTAGGACCCTGGGCATCAATATATGTACAGTTAGTTACTAAGGATTGGATTCCTGCTTTATCCTGCTCACCCCAAATCTGCTTTGGAGGGTTGGGGGGGGGGGACACTATAGAAAAGATATGGGGACATGCAGGATGCTTTATGGAGCAGAAAGGCAACATGTGTGAATAGAAATATATACCCATCTAATATTGGATTAATCCACAGCAATACAAGACTAAAAAAACAAAGGGAGAAGCATGGGACAGAAACTGTGGTAAATGCTAGCAAAAACAAATAGCTGGCCTACAATTTAGCATAGCAAAACTTTTACTGCTTACTCATTTTGTACTAGATAAAGTTTATTTTTCCCATTGTTACTTTCAACTGATTAATTTTAAATAACATCAGGGGAAGAAGAAACCCATATCTACAGAACAGATGTGTGAACTGTTCCCACACAGCATTTATTGCTCTACCCCGATACCTGAATATCTCCCACCTGAAACATTGGACTCTTTCAGACGTGGGAAATTGGAAGTATAATCCAAGGGCAATCCAAACGCAATCCTGGGGTTTCACGTTATTGCGAATTAATTCTTCTCACGCAAATTCGGGCAAAAGGGAAGTCACTCCGAATGCAATCATGGGTTTAACGTTATTGCGAATTTAAGCTTCTCACGCGATTTCGGGCAAGGGGGGGTTATTTTCGGGTAATGGGAAGTGATTCCGAATGCCTTCCAAACGGAGCAGGGGTTCAGGTAAATTCGCTAAACAAGCGAATTTACATGAATCCACATTGGCTCCATTCGGAATTGGGAGAAATTCCTCCTGTTTGAAAGAATGCATTGAAAAACACTACTGCAATCAATATTATCTGTGTCTGGTTGCAGCCATGTATATGGTTAAATATTTTTAATTATTACAATGTTACTCTTTATTCTGCAGAATTTTGTCTGATAAACAGATAAATACAACCCGAAATGGGCTGGCTGTTAATATCATTTGATCAAATAAATCTGGCCCTTTACTCAGTTGTTGTTGCTTTCTGCTTTCAAGTCACTTCTATCACAGGGATTTCTTTGTAAGATTTTTTCAGCATGGGCTATGCCTTTGCCTCACTCAGGCTGAGAGAAGGTCACCCCATAGGATTCTCTGTCTGAGTGAGGATTCAAACCCTGTTCTCCAGAGTTACAGTCCAATGCTCAAACCGCTACACCACACTGGTACTCAGTTAGAGCTAAGTTGCAGAAAGGCAAATGTGCAGAATCCACATAACCAGTAAACATAATTTTCATACAATTTCCTAAACCTGCTCCTTCAAAAGTACTGCCAAAGTGATTTTACAATCTTCAGACCCTGAGAAGAGTTGGGGAGGGGGATTTTTATCAGTGTGCCGGTGTGTGGAAAAACTGACATATTTTAAAAACTTTGCTAAGTGGAGTATGGATATTATTTCCTCTGCATTTTCTATTACCATATTTGTTACTTGAACATCATTTTTCAGTTCATGATCCTGTTTCATGTTCTACCATGACAAATAGATGTTGAGAGACTTTTTTAAATGTGCATCTGTTTTATACCAGGAAATTCTTCTCTGTGTTTTTCTTTAATCTTCTGAGCTTCATCATAATAAGGTTTCTTCTGTTCTTCTGTGAGTTTATTCCACTCCAGTCCAAGTTGAACACTTATCTCTGCATTATTGGCAGCAGGGTTAGCTTTGGCTAAAGCTGGCCGGTGAATTCTTGCCCAAACCATGAAAGCATTCATAGGACGCTTGACGTGACCATCTCTGTCTTTGCTAAATGGAGTATCTGGTATCCCTACAATGAATACATACAGATTAATGGACAAGAAGCATAATTACTGATATCCTGGATAATACACTTCATACTCAAAAGTAACATGTGTGCGAATAACATTGATCTCATTAAATATGAACTTCAGAATTGAAAGTCCAGAGTCCAAGCAACCATGAACCTAGTTATATGAATTCACAGGCACTTTGAACTTATTTTACTTGAAAAGCAACTCCTGAATATTATATCCTGAACCGCTTTTAAAACTGAAGAATGTTGCAATTGTGTGTGTGTGTTTAAACAAAAGTATCAGAAACTTCCTAAACCATTTCAAGATTCTTCCATGAGCTTATTTGACCCCAACTAGAAATAATTTTAAAAAGATCAGCAATTAGATGATCTGTTCTGAACTTCTTTACAGGCAAGCATAGCCCACCCAATCTGACACACATAGATCAGAGTGGTGGCATTACAGAAAGGTAAACTTAAATCATTTTTAACCCAGATTTTCTTGTGCAACTCTTCCCACATCCCAGAAGCTGCCTCATTAACTGTGCCACAAACCTATAAGTGTTTAATCAGAAAAGTATCCTTCTGTGTTCAGTGGAATTTATTCCCTAAGAAGTTTGTATAGGATTACATGTGAAATTTCTGAAATGGGAATTCGTTTTAAAAAAAAATAATACATAGATAAATAGATGATGTGGTGAAAGCTAGTTTGGTCCAGTTAGCGGATTTGACACAAATACAGGTAAGTGCAACTAGCTTATTGGAGGAGCTACTTGGGGCAGACAGTGGCAAGGGAGTTGCTTTCTGAATGGGCACCGGTGCAATGGGGAGGAGTAAGAAGTGGGGTCTCCAAAATTTAGACAAAGGAATTTTCTGTGAGTGGAGCCCTCCTACCTACAAAAGGTACACTGTGGATCCAACCCAATCTGAATTTGAACTCCCAAAGGTTTTCCTGCCCTTGCAAGCTCCATGAATAACACTGGAAAATATGATGGTGACTTTGGGAAAATGTGGTTATATCTAGCGGTAATTGAGATCTCGCTCAGGGTGCCATTCTCTGACAACATCTTGGCACAATGCACAGACAACAAAGATGAATTAATACAAGTTGAACAACACAATATAATGAAAAATGTTGGTCTTTTTCAATTAATCCTTTGTTCCCATTGTAGCTCTTTTTCAATTAATCCTTGCCTCAACTAATTGGTGAAATTTTAATATTGTTAAGGATATGTACTGATTTTGAGATTCTTCTTCCACACTAATCACAACTAATTGTCCTTTAAATACTGGTTTCTTTCTATTTCATACACACGCGGCAGTATATTTATAGTTGCATATTAAAATGTATAACAAGTCTTGCATACTATAGACAACTTGAGAAGGCAAAGGGACATACTTGAGGATTTCACTGAGGCTAAACCTGCTTTCTGATGCCATTGATTTTAAAAGTCACAGCACCATCTTGTGTTGTGTTTCTTGGTCACACAAGCTATATATCCATGGGAACATCCTTTTATAGTGACCCAAATCCTCAGTTCTTGTACAGAAATCAGGGGGTTGGAATTATATGCTCCCCCAATTATTGTTGGACTACAAGTCCCAACCTTCCTCACCACTAGCTCTGCTGACAAAAGCAGGTAGATTCTCACAGTGACATTAAGGGGAGACACTACAAGATCAAGGTTGCAATCGTATGCATAATTAATTACCTGAGAGTAAGCCCTATTTTACAAACTGGATTTATTTGAGGAAATACGCAGATTATTGGGTTGTTAGGCTGTAGTTCTGTACACACTTGGGAATAAGTCTCACTCATTAAACTCATTCACTCTCTAAACAGAACTCCAATCCAACATAGGCTCCTGCTGGTGGAAGGGAAATGGGAGACAATTTTCCTCTTTCTCCTTATACTTTCCGGCACAGGATAGTTCCTTAGCCCCATGGAACACATTTTCAGAGAGCACAGCAGGCTACAGGAAGAAAGTGGATTTGTGAAAATACGTCTCCCACTCACCTCTCAGCAGAGGGATCCTTTGAGCAAACTAGGATCTAAGTTAGGATCTAACCTTAGTGATACACTTGAGTCTGGCATGGTATATTTGTTTCATTTTCAAATAAAGATAGAACATACAGCACAAGAAACAAACACTCCTACACAAGGAAGCAAGTATTATGCAAAGAGGATACTGCCAGATGTTCTTGAACTATAACTCTCATCAATGCTAGCCAATACAAAGGATCTGAGAATTGCATTCCAACAATATCTGGATGCAGGACTTTGCTCATCTGTAACATAATATGTTTCGTATACATGTCTGCCAAGAAGTAAGAGCATTTTGAGGCAAGTATAAACTGCAGCCTTAAAGATTTCATTTTTAGATATAATTACTTATTACTGTCAGCCATTCTGAGGATCCCATAGAACTAAAAAGGAAGAATGCAAACATTTGTATAACTATATGAGAACAGGTTGCTTATATGTAATTGTTTCTTCAATTGGTCGCTTGTCTCCTCACACAATAGGTATGTGCCTGTGCAGAGATACATTCAGAAACCTCTAGATCTGAGTAGTTTTGGCAGGAAACTACACCCCTCCCCACATCATGCATTCTCCAGCCTGCCAAGCTACTCTCCCCTCAGTTTCCAGTTTGCTGAAAGACCAGAATATTGTGACTGGAGGCGGGGGGGGGGGGGGGAGAGAAGGTAGAGCGTATTGCAGGATGACACAGATGATCACTCAGAGAACCACATTTACAGGTAAGCAACCTTTTCTTCTTCATAATAGTCCCTATGCTTCCAACAATGGGTGGCTGAAAAGCTTACCATTGGGCTTACCATCAGAGGTGGGGCTAGTCATAGATGTAGAGTTTGTAACACTCTGCAACAAAACCCTGCCTCATCTCATGTCTCAGCTGATGGCTGAGACCATATGGCAGCTTTGCAAGTTCAGGCTAGGAAGCATCACCAAGAAAGGCTGTAGACATAGCAACAAATATGGTGGAATGAGCTTTGACTGAAGTTGGAAGAGGAATTTTTGCTAGAGTTTACACCAAGTAAATAGTCTGTATCAATCATCACTTTGAGATCCTTTGGGAGGAAGCATAGTGGCCTTTCTTTGCACCACCGTAACAGATGAACAACTGTGTGGATTGGTGAAAAAGAACTGTTTGTTTAACGTAAAAGGTGAATACTCGATGAACATCCAACATATGGAAAGATCTTTTCAAATTCATTGAAGTTTCAAGAAAAAAATACTGGTAAGATTCTGTTCTGAATATTTAGTCCAAGTTCAAGGCAAACAGACAATCAATCATGGGACAGAACACCAATGCAGCTTTCTCCTAAAGAAAGGGTTGGTTGTCAGCCATACTTGTCTAGGGGAGTTGCTGGGTTATTTATACCCCACTTGGGTCTCACAGGTGCTCCCTAATTGCAGTGTGATTCCTATAAACTGCATTTGCATCTTTCTCTATCTTGATATCTCTCCACAGGGCTAGGTATTTGTAAGTCTGGCTCTTCCTCTGAGGGTGGTGGCTACTGGGAGCTTTGCTCCTGGGGTTGTGTATGTGCCTGTCCCTGCCCTTGGACAATATTGAGGCACCTCCTATTTGTTTTAGTAGCAAAAAGATCTATGGCTTGCACCCTGACCACCCGACCAAGATGAAGCTGATAACCCAACTGAAGAGTGTCAATTTGTGATGGTGGTATGTAAAGTGACTCAAAGAATTGGCAATGTTATCTGTTCTGGCAAGATGAATAATCACAGGATCGAGGCTCCTGGCAACACACCTTTTCCAGGGATTAATGGGGAGATCTAGGAGAAGTGCAAAGTGAATGCCACTTTCTTTAATTAAAATATCTTCACAGTGTTGTTGGATGCAACCTGAACCGTTCTGCCAGAGAGATGACAAATAATAATAAGACTCCGAAAAACGTTGATGACTGTGGCAAGCTCTAAAGAACTGATATGAACCACTTCCTTGGGAACCAGTGGCCCTCCATAGTCATTTCCTTGTGCTCCCTAGCCTGGAAAAGACACATAAGTGGTCAGAATTATGAAAGTATTAGGAAATCAGAATAACATCCCAACAGCAGACTGGAGATATGGAGCCAACATCTGCAGGAAGTGCAAACATAAGAACACAGTCTCCAATTTTGACCAAACTAATGCAGACTGAAGTGACTCAGAAACCATGACTGATGAAACTGTAACCTGATGAAGTACATCACAGCAGTAAAGGCTGCCAATTAACCCTAGCAGTTGCTGAATTTGTGGTGCAGTCAACCAACTCAAAGAAGATGGTGTATGTGTCTCTGTTGAGCACAAGGTCTCTATAGTGGCTGGAAAGCTGTCCTAGAGGTGGAGGACAGAATGGCTCCTAGAAAAGCTGTATATTTTATGGGTTCCAGAACTGATTTATTTGCATTCACCTAAGGCCAAGATCATGTAGAAGGGATAGAGTACAATGAATGCTGCAATGCAATTTCTCTAGGAGGAAGCCACCAACAGCAAATTGTCCAAATACAGTATGGGCATATTTGAACCCTGCTGTGTCCTGAGGAAAATGGCTACTGCCATGCAATTTATCAAAGAATCACTGGTGATATTCTGCCAGGTGCTGTAATAGTGGTAAAGCTTAGAAGCTTGAGATCGAAAGGGGCTTTGAACAGAGAAGATCCTGTGGTGGATACTTGGGAGCACAATCAAAGGCAAGACCTGTGTGAAAATGAAGAACGTTTAGTGGAGCTGAAGTGTTGAGAAGGAGAGGAACAGAACTGGCATCGCTGCTATAATCCAGATGAGTAGGAAGATGTACAAGTAGATCGGCAAGGAGACTTGGAGCACTGGAAAGCAGAGGAAGACGGTTATTTCCAAAATTGAAGCTATGGTTACAGCTGCCACTGCTGGAAGCCAAGTACCATCTTCTTAGCAGTCAAATGGACCTTAAAAAGATTATTCGTGGTCTCATCTTTTTCAGCATTAAACAACTTATGTGGCATCACTATTTCTTGTGGAAATGAATTCTTTCATTTTAAAACAAGCTTTGTGAAGTACCTATTTCTATTCATCATTAACTCACTACCAAGCAGTTTGAGAGCTAGTGCAATGTAATAATAATAATAATAATAATAATAATAGAGTTGAATTGGATTGAGAGACCCAAATTCAAATCCTGCTGAGCCATAACAGCCACAGGCAAATCAGTGGGATCTCTCAGTTTACACTCACTGATTTGGGGGAGAATAAAAAAGGATCAAACGATGGGTGCTACCCTGTGCTCCTTGGAAGAACCAAGTAGGGTGTAAACATGGCAAATGAATTTTAAGGGACGAATCCCAAGATCTGCTACCAAAGGAGAAAAAAATGATCAACAGTCACAATTTCCACATGGCTCAAAATTATATAACCACTAACTATGTCTTACTTTAGCTACCTTATTTTATTATTATATTTATTTGTATCCCGCTCTTTTCCCAGAAGTGGGACTCAGAGTGGCCTCACAACATTAAAAACAGTACAATTAAAACATTAAAAAATGATTCAACATCTCCACCTGTCCTCATAACAATTCCTTAAATGCCTGTGTGAACAGGTAGGTCTTAACTGTGGTACATGCTCTGGTAACCTTACGCCTGGACTTCTGTAATGCGCTCTACATGGGGCTAACCTTTAAAGCCCTACATGGCTTGGGTCCATCTTATCTTAGGGACCGCCTCTCCCCGTATGAACCCCCCCCCCCCCCCCCCGCACACTTCAGTCCTCTGGGAGGAACCTGCTACAGCCTGTGAAAACTCGGCTGTCGCAGACCTCCCAGAGGACTTTTTCAGCTACTGCACCTGTTAACAGCCTGGCAGCAGCTCTTTGAACCAGCTGAATTTTCCAAACACTTTTTATAGGCAGCCCCATGTACAGCCCATTACAACAGTCCAAATGGGATGTAACCAAGGCATGTACCACTGTGGCCAGATCTGGCTTCTCAAGAAACGGACGCAGCTGGCACACATGTTTTAAATGTGCAAAAGCACTCCTGGTCACAGCAGAGACCTGGGCCTCCAAGTTCAAAGCTGAGTCCAAGAGTACTCCCAAACTATGAACCTGTGTCTTCAGTGGGAGTGTGACCCCATCTAACACAGGTTGGATCCCTATTCCCCGATCCGCCTTCCGTCTGACCAGGAGCACCTCTGTCTCATCTAGATTAAGTTTCAACTTGTTTACCCTCGTCCAGTCCATTACTGAAGACAGACACTGGTTTAGGACCATACCTTGTGCTATGCAATGTGCTCAAAAATGTTAATTAGGCATTATGGCTATAGAATAGTATTCCTATGCTGTGATTAGTTCCAGCCTCACCATTCCCTTGGCGCTGGATGGCTGTCAGTAGGTAAAGGAAGGAAGGCTTTGTTTGTCTGTTGTCACAAATAGACACTCAGATTCCGTGCAAGCGAAGATACTGTGGATCTGAAGCTCTAGTTACATGGTGCTAGTAGTCAGCTGGCAATCAATATAATCCACAACAAATTGTAAGTACTGTAAGGGACCATGAAGGCAATCCTATCCTTACAACTTAAAAATCAGCATACTAGGACTGCATCTGCACTGTGGAAATAGTGCAGTTTGATACTGCTTTAATGGCCATGGCTCAATGCTATGGAATTTTGGGATCTGTAGCTTTCTGAGTTATTTAGCCTTCTCTGTCTAAGAGCTCTGTTGCCGCAACAACTTACAAATCCCAGAATTCCATAGCATGAGGCCACGACAGTTAAAGTGGTGCCAAACTCCATTATTCCTGCAGTGCAGATGCAGCCTGCATCAGACCAAGCCCTATCTGATCCAGCATTCTGTTCAAACAGCTGTTAACCAGTTGTCTATAGGAAGCCCATTAGCAGGCTGAGTGTAGTAGCAGACTACATCCACATTTTTGCTGCCTGGAAATAATATGCACAGGCTTGATACCTCTGATGCTCAAGATAGTCAGTATGACTATTAATAGTATCGCCTTCCATGCATTTATCTTTTAAAAGCATCCAAGTCAGTGGTCACCATAACAGCAAACTCCAGTTTGATTAAGAACTGTATGAAATATTTCCTTTTATCTATCCTGGATGTCCCACTAGTCAACTTGAGTGGATGAACCTCCAATTTGACAATGAGACAGTACTTATAGGATTCAGAGAGACAGAGAGATAGGAAATTCACTTTCTTCATGCCATGCATAATTTTATACACTGTCATCTCATCTCCCTTTTGCTTCCCCTCCACTCCAGCTAAAGAGTCCCACATATTTTAATCCTTCCTTGCCGAGAAATTAATGCCTTGATCACATCTGTTTTTATCTGCAACGTTCCCAGTCGCAATATCTGTTATGTGAAGTGACTTGAATTATATGCAATCTTTTAAGTATGGTTGCACTCAGAGATGTAGTTATGCAGAAGGGGAGGGGGGAATGAGGGCACTGTCTCTTCAAATAAGAATTCTGCCCCCCCCCCCCATTCATTTTCCTTCATTCCACAAATTTCTAGCATTGCATTAACTTAAAGCTTCTGTTGAGCCAAAACGTCATGGCTCAACAGAAGCTTTAAGTTAATGCAATGCTAGAAATTTGTGGAATGAAGGAAAATGAATGGGGGGGGCAGAATTCTTATTTGAAGAGACAGTGCCCTCATTTTGCCCCCCCCCCTTGCATAACTACATAGCGTCAGGGTTGGCGGGTGCAGATGCTGCACCCTCCCTAACCCTAATCGTGCTGCACAGACGCCTATATCAGCCCACTGTTTCTTTAATGGCTGTTCCAGAAGAGGCAAATGCGTCAAAAAGTTGCAGTTTTTGTTGCTGCAGCCCTCAGAGTTTTGTCTTATTTCTAAAACCCAAACAATGTTGTCGAGGACTGTTTTCTGGCAATTCCCAGCACCAGCTGCAACATTTTATCCTCATCCTCAAGCAGATTTCATCAATGGTTCATCAATGAAATAGCACACTCTAGCACTGTAACTCACAGATATTTTTACTTGTTTTTGCAGTTTGTAAAACAAACTGGAATATTTCTGCAGGGTTGTGCTAGTCATTGACTGTAATAAATCTCATTTCATTTCATTTCTGCAGGGTGTTTTGGACCTTTGTCCTGGCTCAGTGCTAGGGAGTCTTGGGTATTGTAGTTTATTGTGGCACCAGAGCACTCTGACAGAGACGGCTAAATGTTTCACAAAACTACAGCTCCCAGAATTCCCCAGCACTGAGCCAGGGCTGTTAAAGCGGTCTCAAATTTTTGCAGTGTGTTTTGGACCAAAGATTAGAATATAAGAACTCCCAAGTATCAGCTTCTACTAATCTATTAAGTGCATTTGACCTCAGTTTTAATAGTAGTCATAACTTGAACAGATCCACTGAATCACCGGTATTGAATTTGATTTATCACTGGTAAACTACTAATTCAATGGGTTTACTCTAGCTGGGCCTATCGGTAGGATTTCCTTCATGTTCACCTTAATGAAGGAATCAATCCGTAGTGCAGATACAGCTGAAAACCATTAGGCACATTTCCAAAGTTTTCTGTGGGATCTAAACTTGGCAAGCCTGTAAAAATTTCACTTTTCTGTGCAACCTTGGAAAATTACTCAAGGGATTACTCTTTACTCCACTGGTGTTCTCCATTAATTTCATGAAGGTTATACGAGATACATGACTGAGGTTTCCAACTTGTAAAGAACGATGTTAGGCTAAATCCACCCGGCAGAAATAATTTGGTTTGGGCGCACTTTAACTGCTCTGGCTCAATACGAGGGAATTCTGGGAACTGTAATTTTGGGAAACATTTTGCCTTCTCTGTCAGAGAGCTCTGATGATACAATAAACTAAAATTCCCAGAATCCCCTAATACTGAGCCAGGACATTTAAAGTGGTCTAAAACTGGATTATTTCTGAAGTGTGTTTTGGACCTTAGTTCCTTTAATCAGCAATTGGGCTTAATCCAATCAACAGGCATAGCCAGGCTCTTGTTTCCAGTAACAGATTCCAAATAAATAAATAAAATCCCAATCTTAGAACACTATATATAGTCAATGAGGATGTAGGATTTAGAATGCTGGACTTTCAACAACACAGCGTTGACGCTTTAATCCAAATTCACCAACGAACCGCACTGTGTGATGATCTCTTTTCAACCCAATCTCCTGTCTACCTAATTCCAAGGAAGCCGTTTCTGTCCTAAAACCCGTTGTCCGGCCCACTGTAATGGATGTGAAGCTTAATCCAGAGACAGAGGTGCTCCTGGTCAGTTGAAAGACAGATCCGGGAATAGGGATTAGATGGGGTTACGCTCCCCTCGGAAAACTCAGGTTCGTAGTTTGGTGGTGTGTTTTCACAGTCACAGTGCTTCAATGTGTTGTCTGGGTCAGTTGCTATGGAATTCTGGGAGTTGGAGTTTGTTGTGGGGCCTTAAGGCCCCACAACAAACTCCAACTCCCAGAATTCCATAGCCTTGAGCCAGAAAAAGGCTTTACAAAAAAACCTGTTTGTGTGTGGAAACCTCTCTCTCTCTCATAGTGCTATCTACTACCTGCATCTGAGGGCAGCACAGTGAGGGGCACGTCTTTGGTCTCGATTTTGACCGAGGGCTCCAGCAGGGACTGCATTTTGAGGGGCACTGGCTGTGCTGCTGGGGTTGCCACCATGGGCACTTTAGTGACTCTGAGGAGCTCTGAGGGAGGAGGAGGAAGAGGAGGGGGGCCCTGCTGCTGCTGCTGGAACTGGATCCTGGAAGTGGGCCCTGGAGGAGGAGGAGGAGGGGGGAGCTGGTGGTGGAGGGTCAATGGGGGTATCTTCATCATCATCAGCTCCTGAGGAGGAAGGGGGGCCTCGTCTTTGGTCAGGGGAGCAGCAGGGCCGTTGGGAGGCTGCTTCCTGGGCACCCCTTCTCCCTCCTCTTCCTCCATTTTGATGCCCTTCTTCTTCTTCTTGGCATCACAGTCTTCCTCTTCCTCAGCTTCTTCTTCTTGGGCCCTGCTGCTGCCTTCCTTGTTAATATTATGATGATTATCCTTCCCTCCTCCTCCTCCTCCTCCTCGACGGTGGTTGCTGCTGCTGTGCTTCTTCCTAGCACTAGCGACGGAGAGCTCCCCCTGCTGGGCTCTCCCTGGAAGGACGGGGAGCCCATTGTCGCCCTTGGAGTTCCCAGACTGAGGACTAGGGTGCAGTTTCTGCTCCTTCCGCCAGGTGGCGCCGCCGCCGCCGCCGCTTGGGACCAAGCAGAGGGAGGAGCCCTGGCCCTTGTGGAGGAGGACGAAGGGCTGAGGGGGGAGGAGGCGGGGAGGAGGAAGAGGAGGGCCGCCCTCTTCTTCTCTTCGCTCCTCCTCTTCCTCCTCCTGCTTCGGGGCCTTGTTTTCCATGCTGCGCCAGGGGATAATGGCGGGATTGTGAGCTCAGCAGCCCGCCTTCCTCTGTGATAATGACCGACGCCCGTTTGTTTCCTGCGGTTGGTCCACAAACGTTCTCCCCCTCCTCCTCCTCGGGGCCCCGCCCCTCCCTGGTGGCCGCGAGAGAGACACGAGACAGGCCCCGCCCCCTTTGCCTCGCGGGGGGAGTGTGGCAGGCGCTTTCCTCGCCACGTGCATGTCCCTCCCTCCCTCCCATGGTGACCACGCCCCCCGCGTAACAATGAGGTCGTCATGGAGACGACGCCCTCCCGGCCGCCCCTCCCATTTCCTCCACGTGGCACGCTAGCCCATTCCCTTCCCTTTATAAAGCAGTGAGTTTGATGTCCAAACTCTGGCCCTGGGTGTCAATCAACGCCCAGAACCCCTCCCCCACAGACCATTATTACGTACGGAGGAAATGTGCATATGGGAGGTGATTGGCTGATGGGCAAAGAGGAGGGAGAGGCCTTTGTGGTTCTCTGGGAGTCTATTCAGAATAGATTGACTGTATAGAATTCTGAGGTAGGAAGGAAATTTGCATGTGGCTGGTGATTGGCTGGAGGGGAAAGATAATTTGCATGTGGCTGGTGATTGGTTGAGGCTTCTGGGAGATGAAGTCCAAAACACCCGGAGGGCCAGAGTCTGGACATCATCCCTGGCATAAGGTAGCCAGGTGTCCTCACCGCAAAGGAGGACAAGGCACCACCAAATGTAGGGCACTTTGAGGAAAAATGGAGGACGCGACAAAAATAAAAGCTAAAGCAGGAGCCCTGGTGGCGCAGGGGTTAAATGCCTGCACTGGAGCAACTCGCTCACAAGCCGCAAGGTTGTGAGTTCAAAACCAGCCAAAGGCCGCTAAAAGTGAGTTCCCAGATTGTTGGGGGCAAGTAGCTTACACTTTGTAAACTGCTCAGGGAGTGCTTAGTTCAGTATGAAGCCGCTTCATTTTATATACCGTTTCTACAGATGCAAGCTGAGGTGTGAATTCCTGCTCCTTAGTTACACTCGAAATGAAGAACATTTTTTGGAGGTTGAAACAGAGGTCAGGTCCTGGAAAAGGACCTCTGGACACCCTGATTTTGTATTGTGTTAAAATGTGTACACTGCATTCCGGGCAACACAATTCCCCACATCCTTCGTTGTTTTTGTTGCTGTTGTTGTGTGGCTTGAAGTCATTTCTGACTCACAGTGACCCTAAGGAGAACATATCATGAGGATAATATATTCTTGGCAAGTTTCTTCAGAGGAGGTTTCCTCTTGCCTCCCTCTTGAGGCTGAGAAAGTGTGACTTGCCCAGTAACCCAGTGGGTTTCACAGTCACGCTAGGATTCGAACCCTAGGATCCAGTCGTTGTCCAACACTCAAGCCATGTTGGCCCTTTCCATACATCCTAACACAACGCAAAAGCAATCCCTGGTTTGTTTTCCATTCCACTAGAGAGAAAGAGGAAGAACATAAACCTGTTGCTAGGGTCTTAAAATGAAAGTCCAGTTCAAAGGGCATTTGGTAGGCAAAGGGAGCTTGCAGAAGACAGATGCATGCCCAGGAAGGACTTTTATAATTAAACTGTACAAATGGCCACAGAAATGCAAAACTAGTATGGCGATGAGAGTGCAGCTTTATGGTTGTTGAGGAACAAAGGTAGGAGGGAAGGTATTGCCTAAAGCTGGGTTGGGTGGGTGTCCATTTGAAATGGAGACATAGCCATGTTAGTCTGGCATATCAATATTTGCAAAATCTCACCTTTGAGACTAAGAAGATGGCCGTTCACATCTACTATTGTCAAGTCATGGCATCACTCACATTTTGAACTTTGATCCTGTCCTCTGAGGTATTAGCTACTCCTCCTAATTTGGTGTCGTCTGCAAATTTGATAACTAGGCCCTCAATACTGTTATCCAAGTCAATGATAAAGATATTGAATAGCACTGGGCCCAGGACAGAACCCAGTGGGACCCCACTGGTCATTTCTCTCCAGGATGAAAAGGAGCCACTGTTGAGCACCCTTTGGGTGCGGCCAGTCAACCAGTTACAAATCCATGTAACGGTTAACTTGTCCATCCCACATTTTACAAGCTTGCTTGCAAGAATGTCATGGGGAACCTTGTCAAAGGCCTTGCTGAAATCAAGATATACTATATCCACAGCATTCCCTTCATCTACCAAGAATCCTTCGCTACATTTGTATAGTGCTACTATTCCTTTTTAATTCCTCTGGCTGCCTCCTGTTGCATTCTGAGATTTGCAATTTAGCGAGGGGCATTCTGGGATTTGCAATTTAGATTTCTCAGCCAAAGAGCTCTTAGGCCTCACTGAAATACAAGCCTCAGAATGCAATAGGAGACAGAGCAGTTAAAGTGGAATAGCAGCACTATAACAGTATAGTGCATGAATCTAAAAACTTGACCCACTTTCTCAGATGCATGGAGCGAACTGGTACCGACCCAGGAAGGGCCCACAGGTTTTGCATTTCTGTGGCTATTCAGATGGGCATGATGGTGCTGGGGTGACAAGCTGAGACTGGCGTCCACCATGGAACTATTCCACATCACTTGTGCGAAAAAGAAGTCAGACAGAGATCACTCCTCTATCTGTTGTTAAATAGCGTCCTCCCTTTAATCAACCATTTCATTAAATAAATAATTTTGATCCCCTTCCCTTCAGCCTGGCATCCTTCCATAGGTTGCTAAAATGAGTTCCCAGCTTATACTCTATAAATCACTTAGGGCAGTGGCTCCCAAACTTTGATCTCCCAGATGTTTTGGACTTCATCCCACAGCATTCCTGACAGTTGGCCCAGCTGGCTGAGGCTTATGGGAGTTGAAGCCCAAAACACCTAGAGGACCAAAGTTTGGACACCACTGGCTTAGGGAGCGCTTAAGTTAGGGACGCCCAACCTGTGGCCCTCCAGGTGTTTTGGACTTCATCTCCCAGAAGCCTCAGCCAATCACCACCCACATGCAAATTCTTTTTCCCCCCTCAGCCAATCACCACCCACATGCAAATTTCCTTTCTGCCTCAGGATTCTACAGTCAATCTGAATAGACTTCCAGAGCCCCACAAAATCCCCTCTTTGCCCCTCAGCCAATCACCGCCTACATGCAAATTTCCTCCCTACGTCATAATACCCTCCCTGCCAGCTTGGCCAATGGTCTGTGGGTGGGGGGATTCTGAAGTCCAAACCATCTAGAGAGGGCCAGAGTTTGGGTCAGTGGCTCCCAAACTTTGTTCTCCCAGACCATTTTGGACTTCATCCCCCAGCATTCCTAACAGTTGGCCCAGCTGGCTGAGGCTTATGGGAGTTGAAGTCCAAAAACCTGAAGGACCAAAGTTCATTGGCTTAGGGGGGGAGTGCTTAATTGCATTGATAAGCGGTGTCTAGAATGGACCAGCGATCCCAAAAGCCCTCGCGGTACCACAGAGACCGCATTCCTAGACGAAAAGATCCCTCCATTTCCGGTGTGTGTGTATTTGTGTCGCAATGCTACTTCCGGTGCTGCGCCTAGCTCGTAGTAGAGCCACTACCTTCAGGCCTCGCTGCTCAAGCCGTAGTTATTGTAGTAGCGCCGCCGCCGCCGCCGCCATGGCGAAGAGCAAGTTCGAATACGTGCGGGGCTTCGAAGCGGATGACACCTGCCTGCCCAACTGCTGGGTCGTGGTCCGGTTGGACGGGCGAGGCTTCCACCGGTAATGATAATATAGGAAGGCCTTGAGATTGTGCGCATGCGCGGTTGCCACGGGAGACGGCTGGACCAATCAGACGTTGGGAAGATTTCTGTGGCTCAAGGCTATGGAATTCTGGGAGTTGGAGTTTGTTGTGGGCCCGAAGGGCCCACAACAAACTCCAACTCCCAGAATTCCATAGCAACTGACCCAAACAACGAGTTAAAGCAGTATATTAGTGTATAATACTTTGAAGTTTATTCAAAAAAGTAAAATAAGTTAAACACATATTAAAAATAGCTTAATCTCTCTCTTTTTAACCAAATTTGAAGCTTTTCCGAGCAGCACCGTTTTACGAAGCCGAACGACGACCGGGCTCTCCGCCTGATGATCAGGTCCGCCCAGACCGTGATGCAGGAGCTGCAAGACATCGTCCTCGCCTACGGCCAAAGCGACGAGTTCAGCTTCGTTTTCAAAAAGAAGAGCGACTGGTTTAAAAGGAGGGCGAGGTAACCGATCCCGTTTGTTCCAGATCCCCCGTAAACACAGATTTGCCTGTATTCAAACCCACGTCCCTGCGCCCCACTGAAAATAATGGAGGTCACCCCTCCCTCAGTATTCAAGACACAGACCTCAAGCCCAGGAGACTGTATATATGGGTGGCTTTATATTTCTGGACCCCACCTGTGTCTTCTTGGAGCTGCCTTTACGTATAATCCGATCCTTGCCTTTATGTAGTTACGTATTATAGTCAAATGCAGGGGTGATAAGTATAACATAAACTTCTTTCTCTCCTCCCCCCCCCCTCCTTTTTCTATTTACAAGTAAGTTCATGACTCACGTGGTCTCCCAGTTTGCATCCAGCTACGTTTTCTATTGGAAAGATTACTTTAAGGACCAGCCTCTTTTGTATCCGCCGGGATTTGATGGACGTGTCGTTCTGTATCCCAGTGACCAGAATCTGAAGGACTATCTCAGCTGGCGGCAAGCTGACTGTAAGCTGTTGTTTTTTTAACATAAAATCTGCACAAATTGATTTTTCTTCTACAATCAGACCTCCTTATCCACGGATTTTTTTTTTAATCCATGGATTCAAGCATACACGGCTTGAAAATATTCAAAGAAAGTATACATTACAAATAGCAAACGTTGATTTTGCCATTTTATATAAGGGACAACATTTTGCTATGCCATTGTATTAAATGAGACTTGAGCATCCATGGATTTTGTTATCCACGGGGGGTCCTGGAACCAAACCCCAGCAGATAACAAGGGTAACAAGGGCCCATTGTATGTGAAAAATGACAAATGTTGTCTGCATGCTTTTAACTATGGTTAGATAGGACTGATTTGCTTGTAACCAAGATATACAGATGCCACAAAGATATAATATTATTATTATTAACCTTTATATAGTGCTGCGAATTTACACAGTACTGAACATACAGATTCCTTTCCCAAGTCTTTAGCCCTTACATTTATAGAGAGGGCTAGAGACTTGGGATGTTCTGTGTTGGAAAAAGATTCCTTTTTCCTCCCCGTTGTATAGAGCAGAAAATGCTGGCACGTCTATATTCAGTTGTCCATTAAGTTGTGAACATGCTACAGTCTTCTGGAGTATGGACAATAATTACAAGTAACAGTAGCCTCACTTGGCCATAGAAAGCCATAGGGTGATCTTCAGCCAGTCATATATTCTCAGCCCCAGAGGAAGGCAGTGGCAAACCCTCTCTCGGCAAATCTTGCCAAGAAAAACCAATGATAGGGTCTTAGGGTCACCATAACTCGGAAACAACTTGACAACAACAACAACAACAACAGTCTTGGATGTTTCCTTCACCCTTCTCATTATCTTCTTGCATATCATGGTTGTGTTCTCTTGAAGTGAATAGTATAGTGAGCCTGCTGTATCTGTGGATCACTCCTCCCCCCATATTAGCCAGTGGTGGAATGTGCATGTCTCTGCCCATTGACTAATGTGGGCCTGAGCACCCATGGGTGGGAAGGGCCCAGCGTAGTAGTTTCTCATTAGTTGTGCAGTCTGGGGATGTCCCACTGTTATCTCAGAAGGAAAAAGAAATGGTGTAATCGAAAAGTTTATCTGCTTTAAACATGTGTTGTAGGAATGTATGATAGGTTAATGATAGGTAAAATGCTTGTAAATATAATAATACAATTCAATAAAATACTCCTACTATTTGTAAGCACATCCTAACGTTTATGACAATAACTGCTGTTGTGGAGATGTGCTTGTTTGATGTATTTCCCAGTGCGTCTAACTGATGTTATTTCATTTGGCAGGCCATATAAATAATCTGTACAATACAGTATTTTGGAATCTTGTCCAGAGAAGTGGTTTGACTCCTGTACAAGCACAAAAAAGACTACAGGTAGGATACTCCTGAATGTCCCATCCCAAGAAGTATATTGTGTTATAAATTATGTGTCATGACAACAGACTGGGCCATCCTATGGGATGTTTCTGTTACATGCACTGTTGTTAGAACATAGTGACAAACAATTGTCCCCCCCCCCTCCCCCCCAAATCATGAGTATAGTGAACCAAGCAGAACATTCAGCCCTTCCCAATCTGAACCAGGCCTAGGAAGGTGGAAGTACTCTTAATTTGTATAGGCTTATCTCCTTATCATGGTTTGAGGTTTGCAGATTCAGGATTGAGCTACCTGACAGCCTGTCTGAAAAAAAAAAACTTTAAAAGAGTAAAAAACAGGTAAGTAAATAGTTAAGCAGCTGCTAATTCAGCAGGAAGATAGAAGGGAATGGCTTACTCACTGTTTCCTTTGCCAGTTCAGATAACCTTTGTGTTGGCCATGGAAGATATGTTTCTGCAGTCAGCACAGAAGCCATGTAAGCTGGCGAGTGTTTCCTGTGCTAGTGGACTGTGCTTCTGCACTGGTTGCGAAAGAATAGGTTTCATTTTCATCCTGGCCAGCATAGAAGCCAAGAAGGTCAGCAGAGGGGGAAGACCATAAACTTGGTCATTTTGCCAGCTGATTATATTTCTGTGCAGGGTCTGCTAGAAGATGTACATCCAGCATAGAAACAGGATGTAGGTGCAAATGTGGAAGAAGCAGCATTGATCTTGCCATGTCTTCTCTCACAGAATCTATCTCCTACAGATCCAGCATAGAAACTGATTTGGCAACACCAGCCTAATCACTGTCTGTATATGCACATGGGAAGCAAAGTCACTTTCTCTGCATCAAACAAGGAAACTGATGGGACTGGCAAATCAGCTCATTCAGCCTCCATAGCAGGTGCAGAAGAAGGGATTCGTGTCCTCTGCATGTAGCATGGAATCTGAGCAGCCTAGAGTAGGAACACCCTGACCATCCCTCACTGTCCTGCGCACTACTTGCCTGGAAGGAGCTCCATGCATTCACTTCCGGGGAGTTCCTGGCTCCAGTTATGATGAAGTGAGTAGTTAGAGACAAGATTGAACTTACAGTAGGTTGGTTAGCAGTAAGATGGATGTATGTTACCGATCATGACTAAACTGGAAAAAGAAATGGAGGGGGAATACACACACACACACACACACACACACACATATATATTTGCAAGAAGGGATAAAGGGGAAAGTAACCCATGAATCCAGTGATGGTGGGGGGATAATAGAGGGAGAGGAGTTTTCAAGTCCACGGCATGCTTACAGTTTTCAAAAAATTGTGCCTGGATATCCTTACACACAGTGCCAACAGCAGTATTCTATTTGCCCAGTGTAGCATAGATGCTTGAGATAGAAGTTTTTCGTTGTTTGTAGTACATAAAGCTTCAAGATGATGGAAGTTTATGAGCAATTTTGGATAGGAAAAACCATCTTTGGTAGCCTATTCTTAAAACATGTCTCCCCAAAGTAAGACCCATTGATTTCAGTGTTGTTTACATCACCATAAGCATTAATATGTTCATTTTAATATTATTTAATATTATTTATAACCTGATTTTCTTTTGTATATATAGGTGTATATATAATGAGATCAAAACAGGAATAGCATCATCAAAATACATCAACTTTTAATCATCAAAGCTACATTTAATTGTGTGTCTGATCTAAATCTAAATGCAAGCAAAGAGGGGGAGTAGTGGATCTGCTTTGGTAAAGCATATGTTTAAGAATCCAGTGGATTCCTTTATGTTTACAAACATGGGGCTCACAGTGTGCATGGAAAGTCAAGTACACACATTGCATGTGAAATGATTGAGATTTCGAATGTCCTCGTGTGACTGGGTTTGGGGAATGTTGTATTTCAATGAATAAAATTACCCCCCTCTTTTTTATTACTCCTAGGGAACTCTTGCGGGAGACAAGAATGAGATTTTATTTTCAGAATTCAACATTAATTACAACAATGAACCCTTGATGTATAGGAAAGGAACTGTTCTAGTATGGCAGAAGGTAAAATTGTTTTGGCACATACCTGTTTGTTTAAACAGTTAGTGTGATAACTATAAGCTGTTAAAAAGTGATTTTTTTACCATTCCATGTGTGTTGAGTTTAAATGGTGAAGCTATCAGAGGAATAAATCCTTCTTAATGAAAGTCTGGATTTGCTTACTAATGAATCTTGACTAATTCAGGAACACAGAGTACAAACAATTCCCTTTAAAACTTAAGAAAGAGAAGAGATATGCAGTGTTCTGTCTTGACAGACTTCCTGAAGATCTCTTATGAATGTTTAGCTGTGGTTTGCACCATTAATTTGAATCTGTTTTTGTCAATAATATTGTACATATTTTAACATAGGCATTGGTTATTATGGACCGATTAACTTTTTGACCTTACGGAAGAAAAAAGTGCCAGGATGTCTCAAGTTGTTTACTGCCTTTTAAAGCTTGTACTTTTTTTCCTAATTCGGAAAGCAATCTCTATTGAAGTCTGGAATAATACATGTTTTATGTAATCATTAAGTTTATGGTTATTTTATGAATCTTATTATTTATGGGAAGTGATTTTATTATGGTTGGTTTGGCTGTGGAAAACTCAGATCTAAAGCTTGATTTATACATTTACTCACTGTTCTTGGCTAATTAAATAGATCTGTACATGTTTGTAAACAAAAACAAAACAAATAGGATGTTTGTAGCACAGATGCCCACCCTGCTTTATTTCATTAAAGCCCAAGGCAGTTTATAATGTGGAGGTGATCCTTTTTAAATATATATATATATATATATATATATATTATTGCTTATATATATTGCTTATTGGGAGTAAAAATGCTCCCCATCGCCCTAAGCTAACATTCAACATTATTTGGAACTTCAGCAGGGCCTAAATCAGACAATTCTCTTCAATTGGCAGCAACAACCACCATTCAAAGAGGTTTGACCTATTGGTGTATGTCAGAACAGGTGATTTATCTGTACCATCTGTTTTTGATACTGCTAGAGGAACCACTGTAGGCTCCTGGCATGAAATGGTGTTCATGCCAAATTATTAACTGTAGCAGATCAGGGACTGTAAGTGTACCAGCAACACTAGGTCCAATAACTGGGAACAACCTACCTGCTTGAGGGTGTTCTTCATGGATCTTACCCTTTGCTTGGTCAGGTAGACTCTGGTCAGCAACGTGTCTACAACTGCTCCAAAGTGATGTAGGTTCTGAAATGGAACTAGGTTGTTCTTTTCGTAAGATTACCAGAAAATCATGTCTGGATAGGAAGGAAAGCACAACTCGACATCTTATCCTATGGGAGAGAATCAGATCTGATCAGGACATTGTGAAATTATGGGTCTACATGAAGGTCCCATTGTTTCCAAGGTGTGTCTATCAGTGTAGTGAGTGTCACTGAAGAAACAACAGACTGAATGGTAGAGCTTTGTATGGAAAAGATTTCTCCTGGTAAGATATTTGTGATGATGTGGTGGATTGGGCTGTGGAAGCAAACTACAACCAAAAACAGGGACACACAAAATCTTGGAGCTGAAGTGTCTTCAGAATTATCTGGAGAGTCTCCAGTCTGAACCTGTCTTCTTATCACCCTTTACCACCAATCAGGCAGGATTTAGAATATTTTTATCATTGTTTAACAAGATAGGGATTGCCACTGACGTTGTTATTTGTTCAGGTGAAGCAGTGCCTGGGACTACTGCTAAGGTTGATAATTAAAGTCAGACCACTGTCTCCCAAATCTGTTGTCTCATGTACAAAAAGTACCATAATCGTATCTATGGGGGGGAAAGGAGGACTGTCCCTGATCAAGGGACCTCTTTTTTTATTTTTATGTGAAAAAAATGCTTTCCCTTTATCATTAATCTCTAACAATAATGGATCTAGTGACTGTTGAAAGAGTTTGTCATCAAATCAAATTATCAAGTGATTTTGTATATTTCATTGTTTTTATTTAAAATCTGCCTCTTGACCAATGTAGAGGCTGACTGTTTGCTAAACTGTAATACATCTGGCCTGGCATCAGCTGAGAAAGTGGCCATTTTGAATAACTTGTAGATTGTCTTGATATAATTTTATGTTAACCTGATTATGAGGGTTTCTCATAAAATCTTTAGCCCACATAAGGTTGGCCCTTGAGATAATGATATAGCTGAAGCAGCCCTAATTGCCAAGGAGGATGCTGTTTATGACCTTTTAAGCACCACATCTGATCTTTCCTTAATGCATGTATATATACATGTATATATATGTGTGTCTGTGAAAGAGAGAGGGAATGTGTGTCTTCTCCAATTTAAGTATAAATGGGAGAAAAACTAGGGCTTATATTGAGTCATCTATCTATTAGATTTGTAGTTTTGCTATTACCTATCAAGGTAAATGATGAAGCCTATTAACAGACATAAAATTTAACCCACTCTTTCCTGACACCTTCGTGAAGACAGCTCTGGACAGTCTCTAGTACTGAAGGCTCTGGTCTAAGAAAAGCCACCTTTCTCTTGTAGCAAATCAGGACCATCCCTAGTAGACTCATTGGAGTGGAGGGGTGGCTTCAAAATATTATTCCAAGATCTTAACCTCATTGTGTAATAACACTGCATAATGCTCAGTCAGAGGTAGCCTGTCAGCAGATGGATTCCCTGCATCAGAGCTCTCTTTGTCTCCAAAGACTCCCCAGTGTCATATTTAGGCAATATAGGAAGGTTGGGGTCCTGTTGCCATTCTTCATTTGAGGAATGTACTGTAGAAAATAGCTTTCTTTCTTTCTTTCTTTCTTTCTTTCTTTTTTTCTTAAATAAAAGATGGTAAGGTCTTATTATTATTCTTAGTCTCAGCCAAGAGACTTTATTCCAAACAGTTTGTCCCCAGCAAGAGGTGGAAATGTTAGATTTTGTTTGTAATGAGCATTTAAGTGTTAGTTCTTTAGTCAAGTCTGTCCTTGAACTGGAACTGTACATGATGTGGTCTTGGATTACATCCAGTCTCATTTAGGCTAGTGTCTCCAGAAATAGCCACTACATTTAACCATTGTTAAACCCTGTTAACATTGTTAACCCTGGCAGAAGTTTATTTTGACCTCAAGTGTTTGTTTGTTCACTTTTGTTTTTTAACAAGTGGTCTAAGTCACACACGTTTACCTCTAGAAAAAAATGGAAATAGCAGAGACACTCTCATTGAGCATAAACTCTGGCAGTCACAAGTGGGATCTGTTGATTCCCATGACAAATGGAGGTGAGTTGTAACTACACACACACAAACACACACACACACACACACACACACCAGCTATTGGATTTGGTCTCACAATAACAATTATGGAAGCCTTATTTACCTTCATAAAATATGCATGAAATTGTGTATCTGGTGTTGAAGGCCCAGGCTTGGAGGGGGGGGGGAGAATCCTTCCCTTGAGGAAGATCAGGATGGATCATCTAGCTTCAACTGATCAGAGTTGACATTAAACTCCAATATATAAATTGTTTTATACAATAATACCATAAAACAAGTACAATAATAATAAACAAATACAATAATAATGAAAGATCATAAGTCCCCAAAAGTCTAACAGATTTCAGGAGCTTTCAGGAGGTACTGAAAGGCCCTCATCTTTATTTTTTTTTTATTTTATTTTTTTAAACTCTTTATTTCTTTCTTTTTCAGATCACATTCCTCTTCTGGGGAATGAACTATAGGTATTATTTTCCTTTGTTTTACTAAAGGCATATTAGTTAGCAGAAGCAGCAGCAGGCCTTTCCTCTTCTGCCTTGCTGCCCTTAATCAAAATGGCTGCCACACCTTCAGTTCCAGCTTTGCCTCTTATTTTAAAAAGGCTAGCAGAATAAATAAATGTCTTGGCCAAATTCTTCCCAAGGGGTGATTGAAACCTTCAGACTAGGGGATGATGGGGCAGAAGAAGACTCCCTGCTCCTGGAAAATCCTTTTGTTAACCCTCTCTGATCCCTTCAGTCTGAGTGGATCATGGAGGAAGGAGAGAAAGAGGCAGTTGGTTTTGGAGGCAAACTCTCCATTTGAATTTCTGAAGCAAATGAAGTCTCCTTCAAAACTGGCAATGCAAGTCAGAAACAAACCTCTGGGGTAAAGCTTAACCCACAAACATAGGATTAAGAATTGAATCCTCACTCACCTCTTGAAATCTGCCTCCTCTCTCTTTCTCCCACTGTCCAAAACTCTTGCCAGGTTTGATGTCTGCAGTGGGGTGCAATCTGGCCAGGGACAGGTCCTCCAGCCGCTCCAAGGTCCTGTCAGGTTCTCCATCTCACCGCCCAAAACCCCTTTGGGGCTGGTGTCTGCGGTGTGGTTCCTATTGGTTAAGAACCAGGGATATCCCTCCTTCACTGCCCCAATTCTTTTTAGGATCTCGCTGCCCAGACCCTTTGCTGGGGTTGAAGTCTGCTGCGGAGCGCATCTGGTCAAGGACAGAGGGATCTCCTTCCTCCTGCCGCACCTGGGCTCTCTGAACTGTTCTCCCCCCCCCCCCCCGGGGCCTGGCTTTGCTTTAGCAGTTAGAAAAGAAAAGGAATAGAACAAATACTAAGGAAAACATGGTTGTTTTTTGTAGGTAGTTGTGAAGGCAGGAGAGAACAGAACATGAATATAGGAAGAATAGAATACTGTAATTATTTGAAGAAATATTAAAGTCTTTAAGACAAAGTAAAGGAAGGAGGAGAGAAGGAAAACACAGCCTACTTGGAGCCAAGGCAGGAAAAAGACTGAGGGATGATGGAGGTTGCTCCTTCTGGTGGTGACTCTGCCTACTTGGAGCAATGAGACGGAATCAACCCAGGATACAAGATATTCCCACCTCCATCACTGCAAAACTGGTACATCCCTGCCCTCAGAGTTTGAAGACATAAAACTGGTCAGGAGGGACTTGACAAATAATTTAAGGTCAAATTATTTGGAGACTCAGGGGAACCGCTCTAGTAGGTTGGGGACATGGGAGAAGGCCTACAAACCACACTTTGTCCACTGCTGACATAAGTGATGACTAACAAGCCCCACTCATTTTGGTGATTTGGACTAATATTGGATTTAGCTGCTTAAAAATGAATCCTTAATTCTTTTAGAATCAAAAAGTACTGCAATTCTAGAATTCTATATTAATTTGCCCCTCATGTTTTTAGGAAAATCACGTCATTAGGAAAACAATCAAAATTCCCAAGGAGTCAGAAGAGAAGCAAATTGAAGTGATTCGAACAAGGACTACAGCAATTCCTTTGCACTGTGACATCATTGAGGATCAGTTTTGGGAGAAGTATCCTGAAATCCTATCTGATGATAGTTGACCTCCACTGTGGATTCTAGGGGAAAGACTGTGTGCAGTTTATACTGCGAGGACGTCATGGGAGAAGGAAAAGCGAGTGGCCTTGTATGGACGTGTTTAAACACTTACAGTTGGATACAGGAAAAATAATGCAAGCCATCTTGTGTCTACAAATATTAACAGACTGTAATAGATTTAATAAATTTTAATAGATTTATGTAATAGATTTACCATCAGTTATGAGGTGTCTTGTAATAATATAATCAACAAATATTATGGTAGAAAAGGAATGTCTTTAATTTAGGTCTTGGTCCTCAAAGGCACTCTAGTGGTGCAATTCCCATGAGATGTTAAGCTACCCATTTAAAACTCTGAAAACATTTAAGCTCCTGCTTCAAATTAAGTTCAATCATCAGGGAGCCGAGTTACAAATTATCCTAGTTGCTAATGTCTCTGGATTATATGAGTGATAAACAAAATACCCTGGCAAGTAGCTCAAACTAATTAGGAAGTTTTCTCTCAAGTGTAAATTAGTTCTGGCCTTTTTGAAACTTATGGAAACATAATTTCCCTCTGTAATCGTACATTTATTGTTTCGACTCTCTCCTTGCTGTTTTACTGATTATTAGAGAAGGTCTCAGGTGACCAGACTGGAATAATAAAGTTATTGTATAAGGAAGATATCACAGCAGGGTATGTTTGTAGGTCATGGTCTCATTTTACTGCTGCCTGGGAAACTATCCAAAACCTGCTGTTGTGAGGACTATAGGAACCATCTTAAAGAAAGTTCTTTTTTCCTATGGTGTGGAGTTCAGCAAGAGTTTGTGTTGCTCTTCGGCTTTTCCTTTAATCAAAGCTGCAAAGTAGCATGTCCTTGTCCAAAAGAAGAAGAAAAAGCAGCAACTTGGAGCAATTGTGAGATTTTACAGGAGTATTTTACCATGCAGAAAGTGGACTGAGAGCAAATTTTTGAAGATAATGATAAGAGGAAGTTTTTATACGGACTAATGGTTTTCTTCCAGCCCCCCCCCCCCCCCACCACCACCACCCGGTCATTCTCCTTTGTCTTTCTCTTTAAATGAGACAAGATTTGGAGCAAAAGGCATTATAGTGTCAATTATTGCAGCCTGTTTGAAAAAGATAACTAATAAAGCCATTTATCTTACGTTGTTATCTATAATGTAGAAGCTATATTTAAAACTTCTTTAAAATACAGTTAAATATGCTGTTATCTTCAGGCAAAGATGGTAAAAAACAAGTGGGGGAAGGAAAGTGACAGACCTAATTTTTAAGAATGGTGCTTTGTATTTTCAGATGGAGAAGCAAGCTTTAGTCCTTTTCATACCCTGCCACCTTCATTCCCAGAATTGCAGCAATTTAGGTTCCTCCTTATTTTGTAGTCATTATATATAGATCCATCCTATAGATGACTTCAGGGCAACATACAGGCTCTTGTGACTTAGTATTGTCATTTTCCTTCCCCTATATGATTTTTGTCAGTTTTGCATGATGCAGAAAGAATACTCAATTGCCTGTGAGCTTAGAAACCTAGAACAATGAAAATAGAAATGAAAATAGATTCAGGCCTCTGTTTATTTTATTTTTTTTAAAAAAATTAGGACTAGTCGTGTTTGCACTAGAGATTTATTTAAGTATAAGCTTACCATGTAGCAGTCAGTTTAGTGGGTCTAATCTACTTGGGGCTAGATACTGGATTTTGGTTAGTAATGCTGTAGCTGAGATACAATTACACTTGAATATTAGCATAATTATTTGTTTTAGTTGTGAAATTGTATTCCTACTTTCTACCAAATGGTGGTCGTGTCTGTTAATAGTACAGTGGGCTCTAGATATCCATGGGGGATTTGTTCTGGATCCCCCCACTGATAATCCAAATTAACAGATTCTCATCTAATTTTGCTAATGGTGGAATTAGGAATAATGGGACTGAACTCCCACCTGCCTCCCTCTTCCTTCCTTCCTTCCTTCCTTCCTTCCTTCCTTTCTTCCTTTCCCCCCTCCCTCCCTCCCTCCCTCTTCCTTCCTTCCTTCCTTCCTTCCCCTTCCTTCCTTCCTTCCTTCACTCCGGGGGCGGAGGCTGGAGCCCCCATCAGCTGGAGGGAGCTGGAGTCAGGGCTTGACGGATCCTCCAGGCTCCATGACCCAATCTCAGGCCCAGCACTGGCTCCCTCCAGCCAACTGATGGGGCTCAGCCCCCAAAGCCAAGCTAGAACCCCATCGGTCAGCTGGAGGGAGCCAGCGCCAAGCCTGGGGCGTGAGTCACGGAGCCTGGAGACTCCGTCCCAGGTGCTGGGCCTGGGGCCGGGGGAGGAGCCTCTGAGACTAAAGCCCCAGCTCCAGCTCCCTTCAGATGAGGGAGGGAGGGAGGGGGGAGTCCAGTTGTCCTCAATGGCTGTGCAGTTGTGTGTGCACTGTGATTGGGCAGAATGCGGGCTTGCCATCTGCAGATGCTCAAATCCATGGATGATAATAATATAATAATAATAATTTATTTATAGCCCGCCCCTCTGAACTGGCAATCGTGGTGGGGTACAACATAGTTAAAAGCAGCACAAGTTAAAATAGAGCAATCCCATTCCCCTCACCCACCCCTTAAAATAGAATTAAATAGCTAAGAATTAAAAACATAGTACAAATAAAACATATAAAAGTAACTGCCCAAAGCTGTATGAAACAATTTTGAAGGGGGGGGGGGAGAGGAACTAGGAGAAGGAGTCAACAGTGGGTATGGAGCCGGGAAATTAAATGTTATCTGGGAAGGCCTGCCGGAAGAGATGTGTCTTTAAGGCTTTTCTAAAGCCGTCAACAGATGTAATAAGACGCATCTCATCCGGCAGGTCATTCCATAGCTTGGGGGCTATGGCTGAAAAGCCCTCTGGGAGGTTTGTGTCAGTCTGGTCTTCAAGGGCTGTAACAGATTCCTCCCAGAGGACCGGAGTGTGCGCAGATAAGGAGGGCCCACTGTAATAAAAGTAAAATGCATTATAACATTAAAGGGGGGGGCAGGTAAACACATCAGTAAAAACTAGTAGCTGTAATTGAATCACCTTATTACATTAAAGGCCTCTTTATATACAGTTGGCTCCTTTGATCCGTGTGGGTTCAGTTCTGGGACTTCCCACAGATGTGAAAAAATGTGGATGCTCTCAACTCATATTATTACACGGTGACAACAGGAACAGGCATGCTTCAGTATATCCACATTTACATCACTGGCATGTAGTAATACATGATATGATGATCTGCAAACGATCAAATTCATGGATTTGAAGCCCGCAGATCTGAAGGGCCAACTATATATCATTTTTATTTATTTAATTTATATTCTGCCTTTCAGCAGAGGATTACAGGTGAAGATTTCATTAATCTTTGTTTACCAGTCCCCACTGAAATGCTTTTCTTGATAAAAAAAGCTGAGTAACAACCCAAGATTTCTGTGCTTCAGATGTTTTCTAGGACAGAAAAGAAGCACCTTGTGATCTTAAAATCCAGGCACTCTGGTATGGGAGAGTGGTTTTACAGGTAGTCCCTTCAAGTTGTTGAGGGCTTGGAATTGTGCCTAGAAAAGGACTAGTAGCCAGCTATGGTGTTGTAACCTGTTCTGTCTAACCAGCTGTGCTCACTAATCCTCTTCCAGCTACTGTGACCTGTGTGGTAAGATTGGGCTTTTTCCACAATGGGAGCATAAGCTTCGTAAAAATGTTGTCAGCTGTTGCTGAAACCTGGACTTCCAAGTGTAGGGCTGATTCCTGGAGCACACCCAACCTGAGAACACAGGTCTTCAATGAAAGAACAGCCCCATCTAAAATAGTATTATTCCCCCATCCCATTTCTAGCAGTGTGAAAAGTGAATCCCTTTAAACGATGTTAAATTGCAAGTCCCAGGCACCCATAGCCAATCCTGAGGAATGCTGGGAGTTGCATTCTGATGACATCCCAAGGGCTGCATTTGGACCACTCTTGCCCTTTTCCTAATCTGACTTTTTACTAAGATGTAACAGCAGTCTTGTCTGGATTAAGATTTCAGCATGGTTTTACTGTTAAGTAAGGGGGATACTAAGGAGGCATTGCAACAGCTCTTCAAAAACCACATTTGCCATTATAGTCTTACTGAGCCAGTGTCCTGGTAACTGTAATGCCTGTTTGTTGCCTGCCCTCATTATCACATCCCAGCAAATTACAGGGGCCTTGAATTAATAAATAGAAATGCACCCAACTGAGACTGTGCTGTCCAGCTAGAAAGTTGCTTTATTGTGTTTCGCAGCATTTGTTTGAAATAGCAGCAGACAGACATGAGGTGGTACAGTGACTAAGGGACAGCAGGTTGTTGAGAACCACACAACCTTCCTTGTGCCCTCCCCACCACCCATAGGTAGCTTGCTGTCATTGTGTGGTAGACTGTCAGTGCTGGAATGAGATTTAATGGCTAGTTCAATTGGCTTCTATGCTTGGAATGGAGATAGGGAACCGTCTTGACCTTTAGACAGAAAAAAATGTCTTGGGCTGGAACTGATTAAATTTCATTTTGCCTTCTGCATTTTTGTTGCCGAACATTGAATCAGAGATTGGAACAGTTTCTCTTGACTTTAAGTGAGATCTGAGTGCTTTCTGCATACTCATAACAGTGAAACCTCCCATGGTTTTATGTTGAACCTCACCCTAATAACCTCACCCATTGAATACACATATATCAACCTCACAGTCCAAATTCACTAACCAGCATGGTCAGTGGTCAATAATTACGGGAGATGTCCAAAACATCTGGGTGACATAATGTTAGAGGGGACAGGAGAAAGGTGTTAAACAGCATAGGGGACAGGATGAAACCTTGCACTACACCAGGCAGTCTAGGAACATTCCCCTGGGAAGAATAGAAGACACTGTAAAATACTGCCTCTAAGTCCCATATCTACAAAGGTGCCCTAGCTGATGATACTGAAAGCCACAGAGCAACCTTTGCAACCAACAGAGAAATAACTGCTGCCTTTCTAGTATAGATTCTCCACTAAGGAGCTTCAAACCGTCCCTGTCCTTCCACTGTGTCAGAATTCAATAAATCTCAATTGAATGGGTATACTCCAGGGCTCAGAAGATCACTCTTGGCTTTTCTCAGAGCCCAGAAAGCTGTATTGATACTTACAGCTGCTGTTTGGGCAACCCAGTTATTTTGTCACTCCTAATCACTGGGGGGGGGGGGGATTTGGGGCCTGACATTGCATTTAAAAGCTCAGTTTGGCCCCAGGGTGTGTTTCAGACATTTTAGTTGGAAGAAAACGGGAGGTTGACAGGGTCTGGGTGGGCAAGTGAGATCACACTGGATCCCTCTTGACTGCACATGTCCCTGAGGTTGCACAGCTCCAAGTGATTGCCCTTATCTGTGATTATCACACATCCGAGCCCTTGTGGTACAGTGGTTAAATGCCTGTACTGCATCCGCTCACTCAAAACCATAAGGTGGCGAGTTCAATACCAGCAAAAAGGGCTCAAGCTCAACTCAGGCTTGCATCCTTCCGAGGTCGCTAAAATGAGTACCCAGATTGTTGGGGGCAAGAAGCTTACAGTTGTAAACCACTTAGACACTGCTTAGGCGGTATGAAGTGGTATATAAATGAAGCTGTTTGTTTGACTGCTATAATCAGCTTTGATTCCCCACTGGAAAAGGTGGAATAGAAATAAATATTATTATCTGGGTGCTCCGTCCAAATATTGAAATATTGGAAACTGACTGGAAAGTAATGCAGTAAGTTCAAGGATATTTTTGGCTCACCATTGCCTCTGAGGCATGTGATTTGTCCCTTTACTTTTCTTGTTAGGGAGGATGTGTCATGAAAATCAAGCCTGTGACATTTATGTATTCTACGCAGTACAGAATTCCTGGCTTGCAAGCAGGTAAACATGACATCCTCCAAAATCAGTCAAGAGCTGTCTTCCTAATTGGGTCTTGATCATCTGCTGCATGTACAGAAACCTGAGATGTGGGGTATATAAATTGCTCCTTCCTTCCTTTAAAAACAAACAAACAAAAAAACCAGCCACAAAATATGTGAATTCTAATTTGTATATGGGCTCTTCTGAGTGTACTTAGTTGCTTTATAGTGTTACTTTTTAGCTGTTGGTTTATGAGTTTTTAATTATGTTTCGTATTTTAACATGCCATACCCTGCTTTGAGCCTCGAGGAGCGGCGTGACATAAAATTTATTATTATTAGACCCATAGTTAAAAATAAGTAGAGCCAGTGTGCTGTAGAGGTTTGAGCATTGGCCTACAACTACGGGGACCAAAGTTTGAATCCCTGCTTGGCTTTGGAAATCCACTGGGTGACCTTGAGAAAGCCACACTCTCAGCCTCAGGGAAAGGCAATAGCAAGCCTCCTCTGAATAAACCTTGCCAAGAAAACCACACCATAGGCTTGACATAAGTAAAAAATGACTTGAAGGCACACAATTGTGTGTCAAGAGCAGGGCAACCAAAATGGTGAAAGGTCTGGAAACCATGTCTTATGAGGAGAGATTTAGAGCTGGGTATGTTTAAGCTTGGAGAAGAGACAATTAAGAGGTGATATGATAGCCCTACATATTTGAAGAGGTGTCACATTGAGGATAGTATAACAGAATTGGAAGACCACAAGGGCCATCCGGTCCAACCCCATTCTGCCATGCAGGAATTCACAATCAAAGCACCCCCCAACAGATGGCCATCCAGCCTCTATTTAAAGACCTCCAGAAAAAGGAAACTCTACCACTCTCCGAGGGAGTGTGTTCCATTGTTGAACAACCCTTACTGTCAGGAAGTTCCTCCTAATGTTGAGGTGGAATCTCTTTTCCTGGAGCTTGCATCCATTGTTCCGAGTCCTGTTCTCTGGAGCAGCAGAAAACAAGCTTTCTTTCTCCATCCCCAATGTAACACACACCCCTTCAAATACTTAAACAGGGCTGATTCATGTAAGAGCTAGGGCTAGGAGAAGGGAACTTTTTTCTGCTGCTCCAGAGAATAAGACACACAGAACAGTGGATGCAAACTGCAAGAGAGTCCACCTTAACCTTAGGAGGAACGTCCTGACTGTAAGGGCTGTTCGACAGTGGAACACACTCCCCTGGAGCGTAGTGGAGTCTCCTTCCTTGGAGGTCTTTAAGCAGAGGCTGGATGGCCATCTGTCCCAGGGAGTGCTTTTTGATTGAGAATTCCTGCATGGCAGAATGGGGCTGGGCTGGATGTCCCGGAGGGGGGGTTCTCTTCCAACTCTGTGACAATAAAAACAAGAAATTATAAATAACTGCAGATCCATTATCGTTGATATACTGTATACTTATTCCAGGCCTGGATGTGGGAGAGCCAGATGGCTACACAAGAAATGCGTTAACAAGACAGGCCTTATATCATCATGATCCCCTCAGCTGCAGAAAAAGAGGCCCCACTCCTTCCTCTGCTTAGTAGTGACTTTGCTGCTATAATAAGAAATAATAATAGTCAGGATGGAAGGAGAAACAGGGCCGCTATTTTAAAAAACATCACTTCGACGAAGCCTAGTTGACAAGTGCGTGGGCTCCATGCCTTTTCAGAGCACTCTCCCTCAGCCCACACGAAACCTCTCCAGTTTTCTGTCACAAAAGACGCCATATTTATACCTCCCACATTTGGTCTCATATAATATTGGCTCCTTTTATGAGGGGAAAAAAGAGCCATTTTACGTGAGGGTAGTTTTTCTTGTTTGCAGGACAGGAAAGGGTTGGGACTAGGGAAACCAAAATTGACCCATCATATTATTTATTTTACTTATTATTATTTTATTTATTATGCTTATATTTTTATTTATATTTTATTCGATTTATTTTACTTATATTTATTTTATTATATTAATTTTATTTACTTTACTTATATTTCATTTATTTTATTATACTTATTTTATTTATTTTACTTATATTTATTTTATTATAGTTATTTTATTTAACTTTTATTTTATTTTATTAGTTATTTTATTTATATTTCATTTATTTTATTATATTAAATTTATTTTACTTATATTTCATTTATTTTATATTTTATTTTTTTATTATATTTCTTTTATTTACTTATATTTTATTTACTTTACTATATTTATTTTATTATATTTCTTTTATTTACTTTACTTATATTTTATTTATTTTATCATATCTATATTATTTACTTATATTTCATTTATTTTATTATATCTATTTTATTCACTTTACTATATTTATTTAATTATATTTCTTTTATTTACTTTACTTATATTTTATTCATTTTATTATATCTATTTTATTTACTTTACTTATATTTTATTCATTTTATTATATCTATTTTATTTACTTTACTTATATTTCATTTATTTCATTATATTTATTTTATTTACTTTACTTATATTTCATTTATTTCATTATATTTATTTTATTTACTTTACTTATATCTTATTCATTTTATTATATCTTTACTTATATTTCCTTTATTTCATTATATCTATTTTATTTACTTATATTAGTGGGGGGGGGGAGGTGGGCTAACAGTGAAGGCTGAGGGGGGACATTTCCCCTCAGGATGGCGCCGCTGAGCTGAGGTAAAAAGGCGGCCCTTAAAAGCCTCCTCCTCCTCCAAATTCTGAGGGAAGAAGGAAGAAGGGGACTAGAGACATGGAGGAAGAGGAGCCTGCAGCAGAGGAGGCCTCCGTCGCCGGTTCTAGGCCCACTAGGCCTCCTGCTCGGCCTCGCCGCTCTCCCAGCCCGGGCCTGCTGGACGTGAGCTCCCCTCGCTTCGACCCTCTCCTGGCCCTCTACTCGGAGCGGCCTCCCCCTTTGTCTTGCCCCGCCGCGCCTTGCTTCAACAACCTCGCCGAGTACGAGAGCTTCCAGCGAGGGAGGAGGAGGAATCACCATCATAACAGGCAGCAGCAGCAGCAGCAGCGACAACAACAACTAGGCCCCGCCGCCGCCGGGCGCTCGAGTAGCAGCCGTGGCCGAGCCAGAGGGGACCCAGAGCGGATCGAGCGCCTCAGGAGCCTGATGGTGGTGGCCCAAGAGGAAGAAGAGGAGGGCAGAAGGGGCAGCAGCAGGGCCCGGGGCAGGAGGAGGGAGCCCCGCAATGTCCTCACCAGGATGCCCCGTAAGGAAGGGCAGGGAGGAGGACTCCATTTTTAGGCTTTGGTTGTAAGGCTGAGTCCACATTGGAGAAATAACCCGGTTTGGCAGCGCTTTCTGGCTCAAGGCTATGGAATTCTGGGAGTTGGAGTTTGTTGTGGGGCCCAGAGGGCCCCACAACAAACTCCAACTCCCAGAATTCCATAGCAGTGGGTCAGACAACAAGTTAAAGCGGGGCCAGCCCAGAAAACCCACCTAGCATGTGGCCTTTCTCTCTTCCTACTTCCCTTCTGCTCTAGGACCCATTTGTTTATCCTTTTGGCTGTCCATGGGATCCTCAGCACTCTTCTCCAGCCCATCTCAGATGAATGGATTTTCTTCCTATCGTCTTTCTTAACTGCTCAGCTCTCACATCCATACATGGTATTAGGGAATAACAATGGCTTGTAGGATTCTGACTTTTGTCCTCCGTTGTGTATCTTTGCATTTGTATATCTGCCCAGGAGGAATTACAAATTTGGGCTCCATCTGGAGCATGACTAAGAAGCATTAATTTATAACTATATGGTCTTTCTAGCTTTTACTCCGTAACATCCAACATTTTTCTTGAAGGTCTTACATTTTGCGATGCCTCATCCTCCTTTGTGTTTAGGACATCTGGTCACCCTGCTTCAGAGAGAGAGTATGACTTGCTCAAAGTCACCCAGGGAGTTTCATCGCTGACCTGGTCTCCAGAGTTATAGTCCAACACTCAAAAAATCATGCCAGAAGGCATCCAGAGTTTATTTCCCCACCACAATGGTGCCCTGGTGTTGGAAATACAGCCCATGCACCTGTTTGCTGTGTTTCATTAGCAAGCCGAGAGCTGTGGATTGTGGCCTACTGTGGTGTGCGCCATGCCTCACATTTGACTTTGGTCATGTGTGTACTGGACCATATGTGTTGCATGGCTCTTGTTCACACTGTTCACAAACCTACCAAAATTGGAAACCTCAGTTGTTATGTACAAGTTGAGTCTTCCTTACCCAGAATTTTAAAATCCAAAATAATCCAATAAACTAACCTTTGTTCAGTTACACCTTTGCTTTCTGATGGTTCAGCGTACACAAACTTCCACTTCATGCTCAAAATTATTTTAATTTGTTGTATAATATTAACTTTAGGCTATGTGTATAAGGTGTATGAAACAAAAATGAATTTTGTGTTTTGATTTGGACCCTATCTCCAAGGTATTGCATTGTGTATGTATTCCAAAATCTGGAAAAATTGGAAATCCAAAACGCCTCTGGTCCCAAGCATTTTGAATAAGAGAGACTCAAGCTGTATAACTGAGTAACTATGCCGATTTCTTAATCTTCCAGGTGTCTTGAAAGTACCTTTTAAAATGTCATATTTTTTGCATGTGTCTCTATTTCAGATTCTTAAAATAATTTTTTTCCACTGGCACACATAATTTGGAAATGGGCACATGTGTATCCAAGAACCTCTGTTGGCTGTAATTTATCTTTTGGAAAAATTGATTTTCCTGAATAAATGGTTTATATTGTGATGAAGAGAGAGAGAAAAAGGGAAGACTGTAGAAGGAGTGAAGGATGTGATGGTCTTAACTGAAGATTAGATGGCAGGGAAGAAGCAGTGCAATGTATAGAGCTGGAAATAACAAGAGGATCCAATATTTTGAGGCAAGAGATGAAAGGGGAGAGACAACTGGCTAAACAGGAGTGGCATTTTTGTGGCATGGTGGAGCAGCTAAGAAGTGTAAAGGAAAGGAAGTAGGTGCTGTGAATGATTAAGGCTTTATATGGGAAAGAATTAGGGGCCATCCTTCCCCAGTCAATTACCCATCAGATACAGTACCTTGTTCTCCAGCTTCCATCAGTCACAGCCAGCTTGACTAGTGATGAAGGAAATTGTGGACCACAATATCTTAAGTATGCAATTTGTGGCAGTTTTCTTAACCATCTTTCATTCAACCTCTTCTGCAAAGAGTTTAGGATTTATTTATTCATGAGAACATTTATATCCCACTCTATAACTGAAAAGTGCTCACTCAGAAAGTCTCTCTCACTGTGTGTGTGTCTGTGTGTGTATTAAAAAGGCAGCTCTGTCAAAATAATAAAATAAAATAGTGGACCAAGAAGACAGGTTAATAGTTAAACCAAGGGGGCAAAATTATTTCACATCCAAGAAGAACTTGTTGGAATAGAATGGTTTCCAGCAACAATAACAGAACTTGGAAGCATGAGGCATCCTGTAATCTGGATGTGGCCACTAGAAACACCTTCCTCCGATATCCCCTCAGTCCCAATTTTATACCAGGAATAGGAATCATGTGGCTCCCCAGATGTTGGGTTGTATGATCCAGCAGCCCTAGCCATCACAACCAGTGGGGAAAAATGCAGTGTAGCACATCTGGAGTGACACATGATTCCCAGTCTTGTTTGATAACAGCAACTTTGTGAGGAAGATTAATTTGAGAACTAGTGACCAGTCCAAGCTCACCCAAGTCCTGGTGTGAAAGCAGTGTGCAGATGGGAGAATGCCAGGGAACCCTTGTAGCCACTATGAGTTGCATTATAGAAGTACACTGACATAAAAAGATGTTGAAAAAATGAAAGAAATTATGCAAAATACCCAATTATGGCAGAGTGGACATTTAAACCTGGGTCTCCCCTGTCCAACAGTTTCATTACCTTACCACATGGCTTTAAAATCCAGGGTACAACAGGCATTGGATTGATTAAAAATGTATCATGATGTTCCTATTTTTGCCATGTAACAACTCATTTCGGATTTGGACACAATCATTACGACCCTTGAGTCTTACTGCAGAGCACTAGAGAATGAGAGGAACTGTCCAGGGTTACTGGAGGAAGAGAACGCAAAACCAGTTTGTCAGAGGCTCAGAGCACCTTGAGGAGCAGAATGGTTTGGCATTGTTGCCTATGGTTGAAGAATAAATTTCTCAAAGCTCAGAAAAGTTAGGTTTTTTTGGAGAGAAATGTCCAAAATCCACCAAGCAGTATGGCCACTGGGTTTCTGGGGGTTGTTGTCCAAAAAAGTTTAGTGTTTGGATTGGTGCTAGTTAAGGAGAAGGTTCTGGAGTTTTTAGTTGGATTTTTTTTCTGGATGTGGAAAGTTCAAATATTGTGTTATTTAGATGGGAAGTCAGGGGTGGCTTCAAAGTAAGGGCTCTAGCTGAACTGATATAGCCTGTACTGAAGATGCATAACTCGTGCAGCTTGCCATTTATTCATATAGAACAATTTTAGAAAGTATATTTGTAAATTCTGTACAATTTCTGCACCTGAGGAGTAGTAGGTGAGGATCTCCTACAGCTTTTACTGCTTTTGGTTAAGGTGCTTGTCTTAGTGCTTCTGAAAAATAGCACTTTTAGACCAGGAATTTGATGTTGTCGTCTGCAGCTGCTAGTTATACCCACAGTGTGTCCATTACATTGTTATAATCTTGCTTCTTAAATAACATCCTAGTGTTGTACATACAGTGCAGTGATTTTTGATAGCATAATAATAGATAAGAGTATCAAAGCTGGGCTATGCTGATGCTTGTTCTGAAACTCTTTCCCCAAAACTCTGTATTTATTCTGGTGAGATCATGATTTTCAGTTATCATAATTGTATGTGCTGTTCAGTTTGGATACCGGTATTGGGAGCCAGGATATTATTAGAAATGGAATGAATATAATGTTAAAATACTGGCCTAAATCAGAAATGAGAATTGTGTGACCCTCCAGATGTTGCTAAACTGCAACCCCCAGCATATGTAACCTGCCTAGGTAATGCGAAGGAATGCTGGAAATTGTAACCCAACAACATTTGGGAGGTCAACTTCCATGTCTCACCTAAATTCAACACTGAGCTTGGGGGCATCAGCTAGTACAACTCACTCTTGCAACTTTTTTGGGCTGCTCAAAAACCTGCTCCAGAGGATTTCAGAGTAGATTTTGAGGGTCTGTTGGAGAGAGAGGAACAACTGTGGGGACAAAAGGAATCTCTCCCCTCCTAGTTGTGCTGATAGAAGCTGTTGGATTCTGTTCATTAAGCTTTTAACTCCTGAACAAAAGAAAATGAACAAAAGGGGTGAAACAGATGGGTAAAATAAAGGGGTTTCCAGACACTTTGAAGGTGGGGTGTTTAGTCAAAGAGCGCCTCGAAAGTGGCTGGAAACTAGACCAAAACTGTGCTACAGGGCTAAAAACCAGGGCAAAAAGAAGCAGGGATAGTCTGACTCAAGGCAGAAAATGCACATCTTCATGCCTGCATATAAATGCTCCGACACAAGTGCAGGGCTGCCATAAAGCAAAGAAATAAAAGTGTGCCAACTCCAATGGATGTAATTACAATATACACTAACCAGACACTTGGCACTAAGGGGTCGTATGGGGGTGAGGGGGTCCATGATTGTACTTTGCCAATGTATCACTCGCACACCGATGCCCTGAACTGGCGGAGCATTGCATGTGCGATTGTGGCCAATCAAAGGAGCATCCATGCAATGGGATGGCATCTAGGCAGACGTGGGAGGTAGTTGGATGTTGCAGGTGGTGTTTTTGTGCGACAGTGCACATGTATGGTTGGGAGGCAACAAAAAAAATTACCCAGTGGTGCAGTTTGATGCTGCATTGTATGGTTGGGTTATGTATATTTGGCCTGCCTTGGAAGTGGGCCATGCAGGCAATGGGGTTTCAATCCATTTTTGGGGAAAGCAGGATCAAGCCACTTTTAAGATTAGTACTTCTTTGGTAAAACATGGATCTTAACTTGTACTCCTGAATTGCAGTTTATACAGAGTTTATTGTGTGCAGTCTTAGCTGATGGATGCACATGGATCTACTCATGTTGTTTGAAAAAACATGCTGCACTTTTTTTTGGCTCTCCTGGTTTTGTTCTAGATTGATAACTAGCCATATTCCCCTCCCCCCATATGTATTTTGTGAGAATGTTTTATTACAAGCAATGTTTCTAATTCATACAAGTACCCCACAACTCAAAAAGGATGTTGAAAAACTGGAGCATGTCCAAAGGAGGGCAACTAAAAATGGTGAAGGGCTTTAGGAAGCTGGGTATGTTCAGTCTGGATAAGAGAAGGTTAAGAGGTGATATGATATCCCTGTTTAAATATTTAAAGGGATGTCATATTGAGGGAGCAAGCTTGTTTTCTGCTGCTCCAGAGAACAGGACCCAGAACAATGGATGCAAGCTACAGGAAAAAGATTCCACCTCAACATTAGGAAGAACTTCTTGACAGTAAAGGCTGTTCAAATACACTCCCTCGGAGTGTGGTGGTGTCTCCTTCCTTGGAGGTCTTTAAACAAAGGCTAGATGGCCATCTCTTGGAGGTGCTTTGATTGAGAGTTCCTGCATGGCAGGGGGTGGACTGGAAGGCCCTTGTGGTCTCTTCCAACTCTATGCTTCTATGATTCTATGATGCTTTGTTTTGTTGATTGAGCCAGCATAGTGTGTTGGTTTGAGTGTTGAATCATGACTCTGGAGACCAGGTTTCAGGTCCATGCTCAGCCATGGAAATCCTCTAGCAATTACCTTGAGCAAATTACACTCTCAGCCTCAGAGGAAGGCAAAGGAAAACTCCCTCCAAACAAATCTTGCCAAGAAAACCTCATGATAGTTTCATCACAGGGGTTGCTGTAAGTCAGAAATCAATTGAAGGCACACAACAACAATTAAGTTCTTGTACAAGCCACCCCACCATTCTATTTCTCCAGGTTTTCCCATTTCTTGGTTTAATCTTGGAATAATAATGATTTTTCTCTGTGGGTATGTAAGAGCAAAGGCTTATTGGAGATCATAGAGAGCCATGACCCACGAACTTCTCAAAACCAAAAAACAGCAGTGCTATTCATATATTGTATGTAATGCCATTTAAGACTACTTCTGAATAGAGTTTTATGTGGTTGCCTCATTAATCTGTCTTCCAAAGCCTGCAGAAAAAAACTTCTTCCTGTGTCTAAGATAATAATAATAATAATAATAATAAGAAGAAGAAGAAGAAGAAGAAGAAGAAGAAGAAGAAGAAGAAGATTGCCAGATTTTTCTGTTGGAGGGGAGGGGGGGTAATGAAGTAATTGTCTAGACTAGAGCCATTCTGTAGCTTTGCTCAGATTCTAGGCATGGAAGATTTTTGTTCTTTTTAGCTTTTCATTTATAGAAATATAAATTTTAACAGAATGAAAATGAATAATGCAGTAAATCCACTAAGCAGAGAAATGGACAGTTTGTTTGCACAAGGATTGCTCTAGAATGTGTAAGAAAAATGACCTTAGTTTAGAGTTCTTTGTTCAAATGAACTCTTAAGACAAGTCTATACAGTATAAACTAAGACCTTCATCCAGCCAGTTTATATGGTCCAGCTTGCATCTTCAGCTTTGATATAATTCACCTGTGCAGTAGGCCATTTCCTGCTAGAATTTGTACCAGTAATGTAGAGCAGAATTTTTTTCAATTTCTTTTAAAAAAGGGGGGAGAGGTATTGTTTTATTTTTTAAAAAAAACCTGACAGTAAAAATCAGCAGATGGCAAGCTTGGGTATTTATAGCTGCAATTTGTCTCAAATTGAAGCAAGTACTGTAGTGCAAATGATTCTATAGACAGTGATAGCAAATTTGGAGATATTAGTAGTACTTGCTTAACTTTTATTGCATCAATCTTATAAAAAAATTCCTGGCAAATCTCAGGGTTTCTAAATATGACATCTCTCTGATCTGAGTTCCATAATTACAACTAAAATAGCTAAATTTTATGTAGTTTCATTTTAACATTTTAATATTTCATAGAGGTTCTTGTGAAGCCACAACAAAATATGCTTCCCATCTTAATTTGTGTTTTATGGTGTTCAGTATTTTACACTTTTAAACAAGGGCATAACAAGGGGATAACAGGCTGCATCAGGTGTTACTCTAAAAGGGTGAGATGCCAACCACAGATGCTGGTGAAACGTCAGGAAGAAAGTCTTCTAGAACATGGCCACATAGCCTGAAAACCCCACAAAAACTATTTCCTTTTTCCTTTTTCAGACTCCACTTTTCTTATGACTTCCATTTTGGCAGCCAAACTTATAGATCTGTGCATTTTCAGCATGCCCCTTCCTCTCTTTTTTGCTATTCATGCATGCTCAGTAAGGTGTTCTGGAGATAGCTTTGTTTTCTTTGCCTGTTGTAAGCAGGCTTACTTACACTCCTGCAGTAGGATTGGCTAGAGTAGAATCACATTCTTTTCCAGGTTAAGCTTTTTATCGCTTGTTTGCTGCAGATAAGTTCTTTCAACAGAGCACTAAAAGGTCCGTTTCTCCAGCCTTTCTTCACCATCCTCTCACTGGTTGGTAGGTTCACGTGCAAGAATGTGATCATTAGCTACTCAGTCCATTTAGGGCTTTAAAGATTAAAATCCTATACCTTGAATTGAGCCCAGAGCCCAGAAATAAGTTTGTGCAACTCTTTAAACTGTGGCAAAAAACTGGTATAAATTTTATTCTTTCTACAATACCAATCCTTCAGTTGAATCAAGGAAAGTAACTGCTATTTTTGTTTATAGTCAGTGGTTATAAATTATAGAAATAGAGGACTGTTCTGTACAGGTTTGATTAAATCAGAGAATTAATGCTGACAATTAGCATTTTGTTACTGAGGTAATTTATTTGTCTTCTAAGCATGACCTCTAAAAATATGAACACTTTTTGAATTTGCATAATAACTGTACTGTTGAGCTCTTGAAATCTTAAAGAATGAAATCTTCTCTGTAGGTTTCTGTGTAAGCTTGTCTGTTTGTATTCCAGTTCATGAAGGCAGTCCACTTGGGGAACTCCATCGCTGTGTCCGTGATGGTGTAAAAGTCAACGTCCACATTAGAACGTTCAAAGGGCTCCGTGGAGTCTGCACTGGCTTCTTGGTTGCGTTTGACAAGTTTTGGAACATGGTAATGATTTTCCCACCCTTTCTATGGTTTTACAACCAGATATTTGGAAGCCTCACACCATTCAGATATTTTATGTGATTGTGTAGATGCCACAATGTGCAAGGCTTTTGGATAGGGATGTACTTCATATCTTTTCAGTGTAATCGGTATATTTCAGTTGGATTGCACTTATTTCCTTCTTGTGGGGTAGATCACTTTATGTAAGGTGATATTTTCAGATATCTCAGTGTTTGGGATTTACCTTTTCTTGAGTTAATCTTCATGGTATAATATAAACTAGCCTTCTCCACACAGACTTCCATGTGCCTGTGTAAGAGATATGTGATGCTTTTGTCAAAGCGAAATAAGAAACTTTACATGTTATACTTGGTTTTAATATAGTTTTTTTAAAAAATTAAAAATCACTAGTGTCTTAAACCCACAAAAGCTGCCATTTGATTCTTTTTAAATTTGTGTGTAGGCTTTTACATTTATTTCATTTTATTATTATTATTTTTTGGTTAAATCTTGGTTGAATTTTACAGAGTTTGGATTTGGATTTCAAGGATCAAAATGTGCTTGGGAATTGTAAAATTTCATTGCTACCAAGGCCTTGAGTCTTTAAAATCATGCAGTGAGAATTTTCTTATATCCACGACTCAAAAAGCTGGTACTGTATAATTTTAAAGGGACACTGAAAACAGAGGTGTGTTTGGGCAGTAAGAATTGGACTAATTTTTCTGCCTGGTTCTAGTTTCTGGTGTCATACAAAGAGTGGTATTTTCTCCTTAACACATGCATTTTGTACTCAGTATATCTATACCTGAGATGAAATGCTTTTAAAGTTTCTTTAAAGTTTTAAAGTTTCTGTTATACATTGCCACCTAATGGGAGTGATAATCCTTTATAGCTTGGTGATTATTTCCACCATGCCAGGATATAGTTATGAAAAGATGGGCATTTATTTTGCAGATGGTGTTCAGGACCTTCCAAGGTACAATAGCCTCTAGATTACAGATATAACTGAGATCCAAAAGCAAGGTATCATAATTCAGACTGGAGGTACTATAAAGCAGTATGGGCAACTATGATGGGTCAGGGAACTGTCTGCACAGATAGCCAACATTTCAACTAAGGGAAAGGAAGGGAAATGGAACAGTCTAGACCATACCACCAGTGGGCAGAAACTTCTAATTTAGAGAAATTTGTATTTTTTATGTTAAGTAGCATGGGAGAGGGATTGTGCAGCATGTTTAAAAGGTGAATTGCCACTCTCAGAATTGTGGGACAGATTTTTTTCTGACGTTACATTTTTCCACAGCCTGCCTACATGTTTTATCCATAGTTATGTGGACTGTTAGTTGTAATCAATCATGTTAGATAGGCTACTGTAAATAGTTCTAGTTGTTCTAAGGCACCAAGTGCTGACAAACACAAGTGCTCAGATTAGGCCAAAAAATCAATGCACTGCTAAGCTTGTTTCTGTTTCATAAAATTTTTTGCTTCTTAATGTCAGAAGTACAAGTAGTCAAGACAAAATGTAATAAGTTGTTTGGGTCCATACACTCACACCCATTCTTTGACAGAACAGAATGTTCAATTAATTGCACTGAATCAGATTTTTCTCAGCTTGAAGTTGAACTGATAAAGTAGTGCAAAGAGTGAGATAATGGAGCTAAAGGTGCTACAGTTATACCTCAGCAAAATAAAAGTTAAACCTTTGATATAGGTTACATCAGATACATCTCTATTTAGGTATATGTCCTTTAATAAATTCAGTCAGACCTTCATATCTATGGAGGATCCATTCCGGACCCCAACTCCCCGCCCCCAGATACAAAAAACCAAAACCAAAAAAAAAAAAAAAAAAGAAAAAAAAGGGACCTCAAGTACAGTTGTAACTAATGGAGGCGTGCCACACATGTAGCCACTAGTCTAGCTGCATGCACATGCTAACATTTGGGACAATGGGCTTTACCATCCACAAATACTGAAATCAATGGATGGCAAGCCTGTGGATGACAAAGTCTCACTGTAATGTTCTTTTAGGTGTAGTAAGTATTTTGTCAAATATAAGGGAAGTGTGCACTACTCTCTTTATGTTTTGAATATAACATTTAACAAGGTGCTAAAAAAAAGCCTTGGAGAACTGCAGGACACTTTGTTCATCCCTGCTATAAAGTATAGCTGTGGATTATGTTGTTCTTTCACAGTGCCATATTCTGTTAGCATATATGCACACTTAGTAAGACAATAGAGAAGAATACTAGTTGTCCAGACCTACTTAGAGATTTAAATTTTCTGGAAGTTTTGATGTGGGGGAGGGGGGGCTTTGGTAATATTTTTCTGGGGAAAGAGAAAACATTGGGGAGATTTTTAATTCTGTAGATTAACTTTGGGTCGAAACAGATTGGCAAGAAGGAGTATCTTGAAAACCCCCTTCCAAATACAGATTGATGCCACAGCAACCACATGGTGCAGCCCCAATCTATCTTGAAGCCAGCCCAAAAAGGAGCGGAAAAGATCAGTTCCTTTTTGGGCTGGGAAAAAGACTCCTTTTGCTGCTCTGCCAAAGCCGGCTTCAAGATGCTGCAGCATCAATGGCTAATTCCTGTCTTTCCAGCATTTGGTCTCTCAAATGTCATGTTACAAAAATACTATGCACGACTATCTCTCTTTCTGTCTTCTTCTTTGCCCCTAGGCACTGACAGATGTAGATGAGACATATCGAAAACCTGTACTGGGTAAAGCTTTCTATGTTGAGCCACAATTAACCCTTACCAGAGTAAGTAATCATTCTTCTGCTTGTTCACTGACTGATTTATGCTAAATTCTTTTATGTTTAAAAGCACCTTATCACACATAAGTCACAAAGAGCTATTGCAGAAAAAATGACTGGTTTCTGTAGAAGTAAATATGATTCAAAAAGAGTTTTCATTTTGAAACATTAGAAGCTGTATGGCTAGCTTGCTTTTTACAATTTCAAGTTGTAAGGTTAGCTTGCTTTTTGCAATGTTGGATAGATGAATAGTGCAGGAGACAAATGCATCCTGTTTCAGTCCCTACTTATGCAAATCTAATATAAGCCCTTGACTGAATATGTGGAGAAAGCTAAGTTGGTGGTTTAGCCTCACACAAGGATCTCCCAACAGACCTAACAGTGTTACAGACCTTTGTGCATAGAACATGAAGTCTAACGAGGGCTTTGTAACTGCATTTGCCTAAATTACAGTGCTTCTGTGATCAGGAAATTTGATAAGGTAGATTTTTCCATCAGTGAGGAGTAGTTACAAATCCCTCTTCAGGCACACCAGCTGAATGCATGAAGGTCTAACTTCTGGGTTTTGGGGGACATGTAATGGCTGGCTTTAGATCCACAATCATGTCCACATCTCTAGTTTTAGCTTTTCACATATTCAGATCAGTGCCTGAACAGGGTTCTTGTTGCTGGGAGATGAGAGGCAATGATGGAAAACATATTTTGAAACCATTAGCAAAAAACAAACAAAAAACCTCTCCCCCTTTTTTCCTATCTCCTCACCCCCAAATCAGAAACATTGAAAAAAATGCAATACTGGCACTTGTTAACTTTAAAATCATACAATGGATTATATATAACCTAGCTTGACACAACTATGTTTGATATATTAAGGGTACAATTAATTCAGAAAATAATTAAAAATTGTTTTATTTCTTAAAATTTTGTTACAAAATTTTTGTCTGCACTCCCCCTTAACTCTTGCTGTTCATGGCAAATGGTCTTGAGATTTATCCAGCATAATCTTTCTACCAATTCTATTATTTAACCTTTTTTTAGTGCCAGCAGTATGACTGCTAAATAAAACACCAAAATTCTGCAGTTGAACGATGGCAATGAAATTTTCACAAGGGCAAACCTACTGTGTGCATAGTATGCCAAAAGTGCAGAAATTGGAAGAGCTCCTCAGTGGCAAAAGAGGTCATGTTCTTTGCACCATACCATATTGCATACAATATTAGACCCTTATAGACCACTTTAGTCCACCAACCACTTATTTTTGTGAGAAAAACTGCTCTGCATCTTGGCTTCCTGTGCTGGACAATAGCTTCATTGTTTCAGTTTAGACCTGAGAAGTAAGGAATCTGTGGATCTCCAAATGTTGATGAACCATAAAAAGCTCTCATTGTTCCTCTCCATTGGCCAGGCTGATGGGAATTGGAGGCAAACAACACCTGGAGGTTGGGGCTGCAGGTTCAGTAGCCCTTGTTTAAGAGTGCATAGTGAAAAGCTACTTTTCATGGCATATATGTTTTCTCCATTGTTTCCTTACAGCTATTTGATAGACTCAAGCTGCAAGAGTCCTTGTTTAAAAAAGGAACTGATTCAAAGATGACTACAGACCTACCAACACTGCCATGCAATCCTAGGACACTTGGGCGGAAATCTGAGTCAAATCGGGGAAGGTCAGAAGAACATAGAGCAAAAAGGCACACTAGCAAAGAGAGGACACGAAGCTCTAGTTTGCCCCGAGCCTCTGGGAAGGAGGCTGACTGGCCTGGCAGAGTCTCCCAAACAGAAGGGAAGAGTGCAGGTGGCCCTAGGGGTCGATCACGGAAAAAACAGAGGCCCAAGGTGGATTATCAGCAAGTGTTCACGCGGCACATCAACCAGATTTTTATTCGAGGGGAGAATGTCTTGCTTGTTCATCTAGCACATTGATCTTATGCAGTAACATGAACAGTGATGACAGCTGAGTGCTACCTTGTGAATTTATGTAGCACTGTAGTACTTTTCCCCTTCTTTTGACCAGAAGGGAGAAGTGGTGATAGGATTTCAGGGGCCAAGAGCATATTAAACCAGCTGATAACTTTGTGTGGACCAGAAGTTGGCTAAGAACATTGTTGCCTTTAAAGAAGCAGAAATCTGTCTTGAAGAATTCCATAGTATCTGTAACTTTCAGAACATGAATATGAGACAAGGTATTTCTAGACCATGCAATCTAAAGTCTGTGACAGATACTAAGTGTTTACAAAAGCAGAATTTGCCAGTGACTTAGGTGCTTCAATCTGGAATGCTATTTAAAGTAATGGGACAGCATGGTTTTTTAAAAACATGGTAAGGGAATGAAGAGCTTGTGAAAGAAAGAATGGCTTTAGATATTAACTTGCTTGGGTAATGGGACAGCATGGTTTTTAAAAAACATGGTAAGGGAATGAAGAGCTTGTGAAAGAAAGAATGGCTTTAGATATTAACTTGCTTGGGTCCTTATCCCTCCCAAAAGCATGCATGGTTGGGCACAAAATAGCACTCCAGAACTGAGCTGCTATGTGTTTTTGTTTATTGATCACTTGAATAGAATGTGAATAGAAATAGAAGGAGGTGTTCTGTTCAGTAGCAGGGATTAGAAGCCTTTGCTCTCCAGTTCATCTTTATTTGTTACCATAAGCAGTGTTTGGTTTCCTTGCTCCCTGCCTCAGTAGTTATAAAACTTGTAGTCTTAACCCATTTCCTCCAGCTTTCCCCCCCTGCCACCAGCTAACATTGAATGTAGCTAAATCTGTAGCTCTTCTACCTGAAACATGTCTCAGTGTATGTTGTAACAACCCAAAAATTGCAGTCCATTTTCTCATGGTCCATGTGTGTATCATAGCAGTTAAGAGTAAGATGGTGTACATACATTACTTTAACAAAGAACAGACAGTGTTGTTGCTGGGCGTAGCTATAATATTGCCTAAGCAGCGTTGAGATAGTGATTTCCTAGTGCTTGATGGCAACTGTAGATAACTCATTTGCAATCCCTACAAGGATCTCTAGGTTGTGAATGACATTTCTCTAATGCTACCTGGATTGTTTCTGAGAAGCATGTTTAAGACTATTGAAAAGCATGCACAGTAATTATTTTAAAAACCATTGCTATTCCCCACTTAATCATCACAACTTTGCAGGATGTTCCAGTAATGCATACATATACACATGCATAAACTGTCTGCCAAAAGAAGGGTAATGGTGCTGTCTGATAGTGTAATCTGTTTACATGGAGTGTGTGTACCACTCCAGTACCTGGACTTTGCCCCTGTAGTATGCCTTGGAATGCATTGAATGTTCACTTACCCTGTGTCGTACTGAGAGGCATTTTTAGTCTCTGTAGAATGATAAAACCCCTACAAAAAGTGAAGTGCATTTTCATTTCGTACATCATTCTGCCTTCTAGAATAATCTCACAATCTTCTAATAATTAATAATCTTCTAATAAATAATTCTAATAATTACATTGCATGTAATTCAGATCCTTTTTTTAAAAAATGAAAAAAAGGGGTTAAGTGTAATCCTTCTCCTTTCTTGCCATTTCTCCATCCCATTCATTGGTGACAAAATGGAGAGTGGCTTCATTGGAGACAAACTGTCTCTTAACTCCTAAATCCATCTAGTTAGTGCCAACTAGTCTGGGCACATTAGGAACTTGGTAAGTCAACACTTAACATAAGTGCCATTGATTTATTTTGTTTTAATTGTAGCTAGAGCTTGTGGTTGGATCTGGGCCCATCAGTCTGCCCTGTATGTGTCATACTGCCATTTTTCCCATTTATCATTTTGGAATTACACACATTTGATGTAGGGGGGACAGACAGGAGCTTGCTCTTACCATTGATACTTCTAATGGCAGCCCAAATAACTTAAAGGAAAATAAAAGACAAATTGCTGCTGGCTCTTCACTCTTGTAGAAACAACTTAAGGATTTCACCTCAGACAGATAATGATTTGGTGAAATGCTTCCATTTTAGAGCCTCCCCACTGCCACTCCCCAAAAGTCATAGCCTTCCCCAAAATCCAGTATATAAACCATGTATGTGCTGTGGATGAAGTTTGAAATGAAAGGGTATTTTTTACCCTACTCCCAACCTGGAGAAAAAAAATTGCATGGGAAAGCAGTTTTCAGTGGGAAAATAGCATGAGAGGAGAAAGGTTTAAGCAGCCACCACTTCAGCCTTCTACTTCAAATTGTAAATGGAAAAAGCAGAAGCATGGGACTATATGCAATGCATAGTTGTGCCCTAAGTGTTGGACGGCTCAGGAAATTAGTCATTGTGTTCTTAACCTAATCCAGTTCAAGATGGTAGAGACAGAAAGTAAGAGAAAAGAGTTATGTAGATAAGTGAAACCAAACATGAGAGGGAAGAAAGCTAATCCTTGTACATATAATTTCTCAATTTTAGCATAGCTTCCTGTTGAATGGAAAATATCTGTCTTTTAGGTTGTAGCTTCTTTTGTTTTTAAACAAAAACAGCTTGGGAAAAATTGGGACTCCTGAATCCGAGGATCCCTTAGCTATTGGCCATGGTAGATGGGGGATTTTGGGACTTAAAAAACACAAGTAACTTTTCCAAGTTTTGGAGGGGGGAATCCTTATTTTACTCTGTTTTAATATAAACAGATGCAAACTAACTACTAGTTTCTAATTCCTATCATAGCCTATTATTGCTTTTTTCATGATGAACTTTGCTGGAAAGATCAACACAAGAATGATTATGTGAGATGTTCATGAAGGGATCTAATTCATGGCTGTTCTTGACCTCTCCTATCACTGTTTTCTTCTCTTTTCAAATTACAGAAGTTTGAAACTGAGGTGCAGAAGTTTTACTCTTATCTTATAATCTGCACCTATATATCTGTTCTTAAGGGACTTTTTCCCTTCATTTGAAAGGTAGTGCTATACCATTGAGTTCTGTTCTTCCTGTCTATGTGACTACCCTTCAGTGGTAGTTTTCCAAATCAGTTTTCCAAATGCTTCAGACCAAATATTACAGAAAAATGCATTAATCTTTATTACCTTCCTCTTTTTCTCATCCTATAGCTGGTTTAATTTCCTTTATTGCTTTGCTTCAGTTATAACCAGAATGCAGTTTTTGGTGAGCTCAACATCTTACCCTTCTGTTTTTTTAGCTTATGTTCAGTAAAAGCCTGGCTGCCTACGTTTACTACCTCATGCTTCAGTATCCACATCGCTACTGCTTTTGTCTTCCAGAATCTTTTTCCACATTCCCTGTCTGGCATGGGATGAACTTCGCTGCAGTCTTTAAGTTCCCCTGTTGGTAGGAGCTTCCTGTTAACTTCAGAATAACCATTAACACAAAGAAATGTATGTGTGTGGTTGGAGAAATATCTGTACATCTTCAGTTTGTGCAGATATCTGCAATAGTCTGTGCTTTTGCTTAAGAACCAAAAAAATGCCTTAAGCCTGCTTCCTTCCATTTGGCCCTTTTATTTCTGACTGGCTCTGGGTTTTGGTTTCATTTCTTGTTGGCCTCTTTTCTTGACAAATGATTTATTTGATCTCTCCTTCCCTTGATCCCTCTTTCACTGCATGCTTCTTGAGTTTTCTGGAATATCCTGACCATCTGTGCTAGTATCATTAATCTTATCCTATGTCTCTAAACTTTGTTTCTGTCTCCTGCTGATACTGAAGACACTTTCCTATCCTGAAATATGTGAATATTTTTTACATGTGTGTAGTATTGTTACCTGAAAACTCTAGATTGAAGGTGCTAGCTCATTGTTCAAGGAGTTCTTTTTGCAAATTAAATGCAACTTGCAGAAGAAGCATTTGGATTAATGCTTCTTAACAGATTTGTTTTCCTGCTGCTCCTTCATCCCCCCGCCAATTTCTGTGGTTTGTTTATTTGTAACTAAACACAAGTTTGAAATATAAGTTAAAAGCAGCATTAAGTCTTCTGTAAGAATGTTTTCCCAGAGCTTTGAACACTGGTCTGGCAGTTTTGGCTGACAGGAGCGATTGGTAATATATTCTAGAAATGGATGCCATTTCTTGTCAAAAGGGAAACAGTGGAGGTTTATCCTGTTCAACAATTTCTGCAGTTTAACTTGGGAAACTTTGACACAAAATCTAGTTACTCATGTAATCTTCCCCCTTGTGTTGTTGCTTGTTTCCAGAGTTCAAAATGCATTATCACCATTTAGTGACCCCCAATCTACAAGCTTAATAATGTCAGGTAATAGCAAATCGTGGAATATATAAATCCCTATAGAAAGAGAATTGAGCCAGGAGATGCTGCAGTCATGTAACTGGCTAGGAAGAGAGAAACGCTTTTATTCTTTCTTAAGCTTTATTCTTCAAGAGTTAACTTTCACTTAATCTTCATCCATCTTGATAAGTATGGATACCTTTCCAACAATGGATAGTGAAAGAAGTTAGAAGAGATTAAAAGAAGAATCAGGATATGATGGATTAAAAATGAAAAGCTCTTCCTTTCCAGTATGGAATACTATGCAAAATGGCTTTTCTTTGTTACTGTATTGTGTACTTTGCTCTTTCCAAGGGGAACTTCAGGAGTCAATTCTCTCTATGAAAGTCAGGGCTGGTTTTTTTCCAGCTTCCATCTGGGGCCCACCAGAAGGTGCTTCTGTGTCTCAATGTATCATGTGTGCCATACAGTACAGAAGGGTGGCTGCCTGTAGTACACCACCACAGATATATATTTTAAGACATCTAAGTGAAAGGTATAGTATTTTAGTCCCAACCCCCATAGTTTAAAGAGGGAACTCTGTTTCATTTACTGCTTAATATATTGCTTAATATGTGGCATTTTGTCTATCACTCTACCCAGAGCAGCTGTATTTCCAGAACACTATTTGTGAAGCCAAGTATGTTCCATTTTGTGAAGAGTTTATAACGCTGGTCCCATAGTTATCTGAATATTTGAAAGCATACTTCTTGTTTTGAATGGCCAACATCTTTTTCACACTTCTGTAACAAAAATTTACTGTTTATCATCAGTTCATTTCCCATTCCACCCCGTTGACTAAGGCTGCATGGGCACTACAGAAATAAAGCATTTTGACACTGCTTTAACTGCCATAGCTCCATGTGATGGAGTTTTGGGATTTGTAGTTTCGTGAGCTATTTTGCCATCTCAGAGCACTCTGGGGCCACAATAAACTACAAATCCCAGGACTTCATAGCATGGAGCCATGGCAGTTAAAGCAGTGTCAGATTGCAATATTTCTGCAATGAAGATGCAACCTGAGTTTGCAACTGAAATTTTTACCACTAATGAAGATGGATGACATATCTGTCCATCATTAGTGACACATCAGTGCCTTGGTGAAACTCTTCCTCAAACAGGCTGGCAGAGACAGCTTAAGGTAAACAACTAGTAAGTCTGTGACAGTTGGATTTGTTTACAATGAAAAATAGTTTGATCAGATTGTGTAAAAAAATATTGTATGTTCCTTCCCCTTTCTTAAAAGATTGCAGTTCTCCCTCAGGAAAAATATATATATTGGAAGATGTGCCAGACTCCTTTAGTAATTGCATTTGATGTTCACTACTTTAGAGCAAAGTGCAGTTATATCTTTGTGTCTTCTCCTTGCTATATCATTTTTAATTTGACAGACACAAGAATAGTTGTCCAACATCCCTGGTAACATCCTTAGACATTTATTTACCTGACTTTTATACCTAGGGTATATGCATGTCCGATATAATAGGCTGGTCCCCAATGCCCAAAGATAGCTAAGTGCACCATCAACACTACAGATTTTAAACTGCCTTTCCCTTTTTAATCCAGTGAAGAGGATCAGTGGAAAATATAGTGTCAATCAGGGGTATAAATTGTATCCCTCCCTCAATGCTGTTGAACTACAGCACCCAAAGTTCCTCACAGTTGGCTCTGCTGACTTGGGAGATGCAGTTCAGCAGCATCTGGAAGGCTGCATAATTTTTATCTCAGTGTAGACCATAGCTATAAAGACAAACAAAACCCCCATTGGTTACTATGAACCAGGCACTATCTCTTTAACCTTGCATTTTAAGAGGTCAGAGGGGATACTGGTACCACATACTTAATGTTTTGTGCTAGGCAAAGTCCTCAGTTTGCTGCAAGTGCATGCTTTACTTACTGGAGTATTTGCGAATAGAAAGAATGTACAAGTGGCTTTAAAATCTGTCTTGTCTTCCTGAATATTTTATTTCCAATAAGGAATTGCTGCTATGAGCCTAACAATGAATGTAAACTTCTTCTTTTTTTGCTTGATGAATGTAAATATCTGTATATAAAAAGGTTTAACCAGTAAAGCAATAAATTTATTGATGTAACAAAAGATGTTTTAGACTTCTTTCTTACAGACCTGCCTAGTTCCATTTATGGAAATGCTTCTTTTAAGCCCACCTTTTGGTCATTGTGGGATAAATGGCTGTTGCAGCATCAGTGTATAGGATGGACGTTACAACCATCAGAAACCAAGCAGACAAAAACAGCAATTGTAAACCAGCAGGAGAATGTAAACAACTTGAGAGACCTCCAAGTCTTAGCAGAAGAGGTTTTTCTATAAAGATAAGACTTGATTCATAACTACTTTCTTTTGAGTGCTTTGGCTCTCAGCAAAACAGCTTCTTTTTTTTTACTCCATAGGGATAAAGAAATAACACTTGTCTACTGGGGTGTTAAAAGATCTCACAGTCAGAAAAGTGACACCAGATCCAGTACGGTCGGCTCGGGATCTGTGCAGGAGCAGGGCCATCCTACCCTAACAGATTGGGACACTCCACTACTCCCACCAAGGACTAGGAGTGAAAGCTACTTGCATGCCAAGAGTGCAGAAATGTAGTGATCTGGGCTGTCTTGTCTCTTTAGAGTTTTTTGCCTGTAAAATGGCTTGATATGGAACACAGTGGGCCCTTGGTGTCAGCTGGGGTTTGGTTCCAGCATAGGAAAACAAAATACCTCTGCTTTTGGATGGAAAGGCATCTTTGCTTTTCCATCAAAACCTAAAATGGAAAGCATCTTTTCCCTCCTGTTCCTTAATGTCCCTCCTCTTAGGTGTTTATCCCAAGAAGTTGGGTGAGCACTTTAATTGAAATACACACAGAATAGTATGTGAACGTGTGATGCCACTATGTACTGTCTCTGCACAATGCACATTACAGTTGCAGAGTGGGTCAGTCACGTGCATAGATCATTAATTTATATACATTGTGTTACATCAGGATTCATTATAGGGGTTACATAACTGCACTGGCAATATTTACAACATGGTGAAGCAGTGGGGGATCTTGGCCGTTGGATCTCCTTCAGTTAAAACATTATATGCACACTAAATTCTGCAGAGGAAGTTTATTATAACCACTTCATTCATGTGGAATCCAGGGCAATGCACAGATAATGTAATGTATCTGTAATGAATTGTAATGTACAGTGCAATGTGCAGATAACATTAAAATAAGATTATAAAAATTAAAAATATTAAAAAGACACCCACCCACATGAAAACAGTAGAGCAAATAAGTAAACTGAAAATGCCTTGGTAACCAAAAAGAGTCAGCATGGGATAGTACTTTGAGTGTTAGACCAGGACTCTGGAAATCAGGTTTTGATTCCCAGCTCAGCCATGAAGCTCACTGGGTGGCCTTGGGCAAGTCACATGCTCTCAGCCTCAAGGGGAGGCAATGGCAAATGTCCTCTGAACAAATTTGCCGAGAAAACCCCATGATAGGTTTGCCTTAGGGTTGCCATAAGTTGGGAGTAACTTAAGGCACACAAAAACAACAAACCACGAAGGCTCTGAGATTTTCAGAATGTATAAACTACTTCATCCACAAACAATCCCAGGGCTTTCACAGAATCAGTGCTGGAAGAGACCACAAAGGAGGCCATATAATCCAGCCCCCTGCCATACAGGAATATGAGGGGGTATTGTAATGTTTTAATGATCACCTTTTTAAAAAATTGACAGAAAGTTTGTTTTGATTTATAGTTGTTAATTTATCTCTATGTAGTCACTATCTAGATTGATACATTTTTCCCAGTGTATCTTGACCCTCCAAATACCTGATATTGTAGAAGTCTGCAGATTGCGTCTTATGAGGGGGTATCATAAAGTAATAATTATCACCCGAAAGTTATTATGGCATATTGATGAAATTGTGTCAGTGTCATCATTGGTCCCTAAGTGCATGTTGCTGAGAAAATCAGCTCATTGTGTCCTTTATTTTTATGACTGGCTCTGCCAGAAGTGACTAAAGTGTAAAATCCTTGTCAGGCACAATCTGCAGTCTTCTACAATAATCGTATTTGGAGGGTCAAGAAACGCTGGGGAAAATGTGTAAATCTGGATGGTGACTACATAGAGATAAGTTAACAACTACAAATCAAAACAAACTTTCTGTCATTTTTTAAAAAGATGATCATTAAAACTTTACCCCCTCGTACCTAATCAAAGCACCATGACAGATGGACACCCAGCCTCTGTTTAACGACTTCCAAAGAAGGAGACTCCATCACTCTCCAAGGGAGTGTGTTCCACTGTCAAACATCTCTCAATGTCAAGAAGTTCCTCCTAATGTTGAGATGGAATCTCTTTTCCTGTCATTTGAAGCCATTGCTCTATGTCCTAGTCCTTTGGAGTAGCAGAAAACAAACTTGCCCCATGCTCAATATGACATTAATTCAAATACATCATCTTAGAGAAATAACAACCACAATACAAAATCAGATGTGGCCAAAACCATTCAAATAGTAAACAAAGCAGTGAACAAACCAATCTGAAGCATATTTTTATTTTATTCTATGTGTGGAGAAAAAGAAAGAAAGAAAGCAAGAGTGGTGCTAAGACAGAGAAGACCCTGTCTTTTCTAAGCCTCAAATGTTTCTCTCCCATTCATAATATTGATAGAAAAGGTACCTCATAATGCCTTCATTTATGGGCAGAAATATCAGAGAGGCAGCACCTCTTTAGGTATTTGGGTCTGAAGCAATTTAGGACCTTAGAGGCAACTTTAGCCTGGAGAAGAGATTGTTAAGAGGTGATAAGCTTGTTTTCTGCTGCTCCACAGAACAGCACCCGGAACACTGGATGCAAACTATGTGGCCATCTATGTGCGAGCTATGTGGCCATGTTCTAGAAGTGTTCCTTTCTGACGTTTCACCAGCATCTGTGCCTGGCATCTTCCAGCCACAGACACAGATGCTGGCGAAATGTCAGAAAGGAAGTCTTTTAGAACAACATAGCCACATAACCCGAAAGCCCCACAAAAAAACTATGGATGCTGCCATGAAAGCCTTCAACTCCACATGCAGGAAAAGAGATTCCACCTCAACATTAGGAGGAACTTCTTGACAGTAAGGGCTATTCGACAGTGGAACGCACTCCCTCAGAGAGTGATGGAGTCTCCTTCCTTGGAGGTCTTTAAGCAGAGGCTGGATGGCCATCTGTTGGGGATGCTTTGATTGAGAGTTCCTGCATGGCACAATGGGGCTGGACTGGGTGGCCCTTGGGGTCCAATTCTATGGTTCTGTGATTCTACCAGCATCCTGAATTGAGCTCAGTAGTGAAACAGGGACTCACATAATTTCTAGACAAATGGTTTGGCGTGGCATCACCTGGGTTAGCTGATCAGAATTATAGCTCCCAGATCCTGAATATGTTGAAGTTTCTGGGCTCTTTTCAAGGGCAGCCACATTGGCTTCTCACCGAAGGGATTGCAGATGGCACATCGGTACTCGTGTGGTAGTGCACATGGAAAACTAACATCAGAGTGAAGAGTTGTGTCCTTTATGTGTATTAATGTATTTCATTTTATTTTTATCATTTTGCATAGACAAGCCTTGAACTCTCAAGTGCCACAACCCAGAAACCACCGAGTGTTTATAACTCAACAGATGGAGTTGTGCCTTACTGCTTTTTCCAAGCATGAACAGTTGTTCTGCCCATTGCTCGAAGCATCTGTTCTTGAGAATGCCAAACAGAAGAACTATGCCATGCATCCAAGCAGCCTTATAACATTGGATTTAATGTGTTATCAATTTGGGACCTAAGCCCTTGGCATAAGGCAGTGGTTGCGCTTCACAGTTGTTTGTTCTCAGCTGTTCTTAGACAGATACTTTTACTCTTTGAGAAAAGGTATCAGACTGCCAAATGCTGATAACCTTGTTCTTAGATATTTTTACTCTTTGAGAAAAGGTATCAGACTGCCAAATGCTGATAACCTTATTCCTGAGGAGGGCAATCGTTTTAGTGGTGTGGGGCATTGCCATGGAAGTAATCTGTTGGGGTTTTCATGCCAGGGATGGAGCCAGTGTTGGATTAATCCAGCAACCAGTCCTTTCTCCCTGGACTGTGAAGAAATGGGCCGGTGGCCATTTGGAGAGGGCTTCTGGAATTAGGACCCATGAAATCAGGCCAGGAGTTGTGTGTGATCTTAAGATCACAAGTTGTCCATCCTTGCTGTAAAACTTTAGAGACTAGACAAGTTACTTTGCTGGATTATAGCTTCGCAAATCCTCCTGCCAGACTAGGAGATTCTGAGAGTTGTAGCCCACAAATAAATTATTTCTAGAGCTCTAAATTTAGAACCAATGTCCCGCTTCTTGCAAACTTTTTCAAAGAGAAGGTCATATATGAGTGTTACTGTAGTCTTCGATTCGGCCCACTAGATGGCAATAGTTTAAAGAGGATTTATGTGCAGCCCAGCCAGCAATAATGATAGGCTCTTTCACTGTACCCTGTACAAGAGGTGGGAGGCAAGCTGTTGGATTTAACAGTTAAGTTTGCTTCAACCCAGAGCCCGATTAAAGTGGAAAGAGCAAACCTTGGGGGAGTATTTGGATGAAAGGGCTGCTTTTTCAGCTTCATTTGATGCAGGTGATTTTGAGAGACAGAAAGGAAAAAAAGAGAGGGAGAGAGAGAGTAATTAGCTTCAGGCACATTGCAATGACAACCTTCAGTTTTATATCCTAAAAAGGTGAATGCATCTTCAGAGACTCTTTGAACAGGGCCTAAAAGGAGGCATATTGGTTCCAAGTTATTAGGGATTTTGGCTAATTAGAACTAGCCTTTTGCAAACATTTCAGATAAAACCTCAGATTTCTCAAGGCAGCACTTTGGGTATCTTTTGTGCCTCCTTGCTTCATGGTCCCACACTGTTCCCGTTTGGCTCCATCAGGCTTTCCCTGCTCTGCTGCCTGCTGTCTCAAATGGGACTTTGGGGGAAGGAGAACAGGTGAAGGTACTCTTGCAGCACAGGAGCATGAAAAGTTTCAATTTGTTAATATAGGTCCATCACTTTATGTCTGTTGAAGCAAGTCAGTAGCTGGTTCCACATGCATCTTGTAACACATTTTAAGCAACTTTTCCATGGCCCTGTAATGGGTTCCTAGTCCTATAATGGATTAAGACATGCCCAACTTTTGGGAAGTGTTTTAGAATCATAGAGTTGGAAGAGACCACAAGGCCATCCTGTCCAACCCCTTCCATGCAGAAGACACAGTCAAATGGCCTTCCAGCATCTGTTTAAAAACCTCCAAAGAAGGACACTCCACCACCCTCCAAGGCAAGGTATTTCACTGTTAAACAGTTGTTGAGCTAGAATCTCTTGTAACTTACATCAATTGCTTCATGTCCTGTGTCTGAAGCAGCAGAAAACAAACTTGCTGCATCTTCAATAACATCCCTTCAGATATTTAAACATGGCTATCATTCCACCTCTTAACCTTCTCTTCTCCAGGCTAAACACAGTCAGATTCCTTAGCTGCTCTTTGTTCAACATGGTTTTCAGACCTTTTACCATTTTGGATACCCCCCCTCTGGACATGCTCCAGTTCATCAATATCCCTCCTGGATTATAATACCCAGAACTGGACAAAGTGTTCCAAGTAACATCTGACCAAAGCAGAATAAAGTGGCACTATTATTTCCCTTGATCTAGACCTTACACTCCTATTGGTGCATCCTAGGATCATGTCGTGTGCTACATAACACTGGTGACTCATCAAGGCTTAAATATGAAGTAATGCCTGAAGCAGAACTGCATATGGGTCACATCTTATCACACCAGGACTTGCTGTTTTGCTGTGTTAGCCCTCCATGGCCATTCAGTAGGTGATGGAGAGTAAAGGAAGGGATTGGAGAACAATGGCATCATCTGCCAAGGTCCTCTGCAGGTCTTGGCAGGTGACCTGCAGGCAGATAATCAGACACTTGTTTGATCTTGCCCCCAGCCCACCTCAGCCACTGAATGGTCATGGTGGTGGGTCAAATGTGAAATTGTCTTGGGGGCTTTGATCATTGTGCAGGGAGGGACAGAAAACTAACTTCTGCAACAAGCAAAACGAGATGTGTGCAGGTGAACATTTGTTTAGATTTACAAAACTGAGGCCGTTATATTTTGGCAGTGTTACGAGATGATTTGTTGGGAGAAAAATTATGCTTGGTAAAATGAAAGGCAATAGAAGAAGAGGGAGCCAACACTACAGGTGGATTGATTCAATTAAGGAAGCCACAGGTCTGTGTATAGAAGATCTGATCAGGGTGGTTAATGGTGGAGGTTCTTGGAGGTCTCTCCTTCATAGGGTCACCTTAAGTCAAAAGTGACTCAATGGCAAATAACAATAATAATATTTGTCTTACACTTGGGTATGCCACTAACATGATTCCAGCTCCTGTGTGGCACATCACACAGACTCTCTGTGTCCTGGACTGGATTTGACCTAGGGGCCAAATTAAATATGATTGTGGTTGATCTATGTAATCAAATATCCCACTGCATTTTTCTTTAATAAAAAGTGACAGAACAGGAAGGATGGATTTGAACTGGGTTCACAGCAGTGACAGAAAAGAAGAGTGGTTAATACCTTCCTTTCACAAAAAGGTAGGGAAGGATGGGGCATATAATTTTTAGGGGCTGTTGTGTAAATGGATAGAACTTGAGGGCCAGACTGGTGCCAGATCAGGTATGTGGTCATCACTGATTCTCTTGGGCTGTGCTATGCACACACACACACACACACACACACACAAACACTGAGTGCCAACAAAATAGAGTATGACACAGAGAATCCATAATTAGGTCTGCCTAAGTCTTGTTCTTCAAAGCACCTAACTGTAAATAGATGCCCTATTGCCCAGCCACCCCTTCTGGTAACAGTAGATTTAAGGATATGGGGCACTGGTGATAGGTTCTCCTGTATCATATTCCAGAGCTGGCCACTTCTGCATTACCAAGAAACTGGTAGAAGGGGTGCCAGTTTGCATAATATTTGCACATGATAGTTTAGGCATAATTCAGAAATCACTCTGATTTTATTAGGAATATAATATGTCTCACCATCATGGGGAAAACTGTAAGGTAGCCTGTGTGACTGCTTACAGATGCTAACGGTTGATGGGCAATTTCAAGGCTCTTTGTGCTCTCCCTTCTTATAATCTTTGTCCTTCAATGAGGCTTTGGCTGTATCTGCACTGCAGAAATAATGCCATGGCTCAATGCTATGGAATCCTGGGATTTGTAGTTTGTTATGGCACCAGAGCTTTCTGACAGAGAAGGCTAAATATCTCATAAAACTACAGTTCCATAGCATTGAGCCATGGCAGTTAAAGCACTGTCAAACTTCATTAATTCTGCAAGTGCAAATGCAGCCTGGCACTTGATGTCCTTCAAACAGATGACACACTCATATAGAAAAACTGTCCTTTGAGTGTCGTCTGAGGAAAGCTGGATGTGGATACAAATAAAGGCCTGAATTAATACTGCAGGCTAGCCTCAGTTCTTGTCTAGCTGGTGCTTAAATTCTTGCTAGCTATAGCTGGTAGTGGACAGTGTTATTATTTAGCATTTAACTTTGCTAGGACAGTGGTACTCAGACTTTTTGCTCTTGGGACTTTCTTTTCCATCTACATGCAGATGTTGCGGGGGCTCCCACTTGATGTAGTATATGAATAAAAATATTTTGTTTCTTTAGAGTTTGCATTTTCATTCACACATTCATGTATATTCATATTTTAACATTTTATAAGGAAATAACATCATTCAAATTAGAACAGTTTTATTTAAATTCAATATTCAACTCAAAGTTTGGGGAGAGGAGGAAGTGGGATCTGAGCCTCCAAGTCTCGTGCCCTCCTTGCGGGGAGTCCTGCTCCACCTTTTGAGAACTGCTGAGCTAGGAACAATTCCTCCTCTTTTACTAGTTAGAGTTAAGTTATGAATAGATCCCTATCCCTGGAAATTACAATCAGTCTGCGGTCTACAAAAAAGAGAGAAACCATAATCTGGTACTCTACTAGTTTTCTTTATTGAAGTTCCAAGCTCCATCCTGCAAGCCAGTATGCCTACAGAGACATTGCTTTATACACTTAGCCAGAGTTTTGGATTTCAAATTCTTTCCTCAGTCCCTCAAATTTTGTACCATCTAGTTGAAGGAATGCTCTAGGGTTCTAGCACTGGGTGGAGAGCCTGCAGAAGAAAAGTAGGGGAAAACAGAGCCTTCTGGGACTTTTATGTTGCAATATACTGTATATATCCATGTATAAATCTAGGAATTTTAGCCAAGAAATTGACCCAAAACACCTGAGTCAACTTATCCATGGGTCAGTATAAGTACTGTAACTCTTATAAACAATTGAATCATCCCCTGGTGAGAGGCAAGACCATAATCTGTGCTGGAAGTACTGACCCTTATCTATACTCTCATGCATTCATCTTTTAGTGTGCGCACAAATAGTTATGCCTGCTAGAATTTTGTAAGTTCTTCGGCATTGTTTTCCATTGCTTCATTGTTTAGATTCTTTATTACATGCCTCTAGGTTTTACCTTGACTTATACACGGGTCATATCAAAATCCATAATTTTGGCCCCCAAACCTACCCTTGGCTTATACATGAGGTCGACTTATAGTTGAGTATATGCAGTAGCTCAGAATTTTTAAGTGCAGTTTAGAGTTATAGCTGATGCCAGAAATTGTTACCAAATAATTTGGGACAACAGAAATATAATCATCTTCAAATAAAAGAACTACAAATACTGAAACCTTCAACAACATATGCATTGTCTGGAGGATCTCTTTGTTATTTTTTATTGTCTTATTGAGTAGTGACAATACTACTTAGGGCTTTACCACACAAGCAAAGGAAGGTGAAATAGATTGGAAGACTAACGGTCTCAAAGTTGGAATATTATGTCCAGTTCTGGGCACCACAATTCTAAGCTGGAGGCTTTCTTGATGCTGCTTACAGGCTCTGGATTTTCCTTTCGAAAAAGATTAGAATGGCACCCTCCTTGCTATCATTCCATAGGATGATCCCAATGCAATTCAAGAAGTAATTACACCTATGAGGATAGTGGGACTGAGAGAAAGACTTCTTTAGAAGATCTCAAAACACAGGCCAGGTCAGGCCATGTTACTTCCAGGTTTTGGCCCATTTTCTTTTCTATTCTATTCTATTCTCTCCCCTCCCACACACACACCTTTTTTTAATAATAAAATCCTTGAATGTAACACCACAATACTTTGAAATTCTTAGGACAATTTTTTAAAATGAATAGATATAGGATGGGGAACACCTGACTTAATAACAGTACATGTGAAAGGGATCTAGGAGCCATAGTAGATCAATAGTTGAACATGAGTCAACAGTGTGATGCGGCAGCTAAAAAGGCCAATGCAATTCTAGGCTGCATCAATAGAAGTATAGCATCTAGATCAAGAGGAGTAATAGTACCATTATATTCTGCTTTGGTTAGGCCTCGCCTGGAATACTGTGTCCAGGTCTGGGCACAACATTTCAAAAAGAATGTTGACAAGCTGGAGCATGTCCAGAGAAGGGGGACCAAAATGGTGAAGAGTTTGGAAACTATGCCCTATGAGGAGAGACTTATGGAACTGGGGATATTTAGCCTGGAGAAGAGTTAAGGTGATATGATAACCCTGTTTAAGTATTTGAAGGGTTGTCATATTGAGGATGGAGCAAGCTTGTTTTCTGCTGCTCCAGAGAATAGGACGGGGAACAATGGATGGAAACTACAGGAAAAGAGATTCCACTTCAACATTAGGAGGAACTTCCTGACAGAGATTGGTGGAGTCTACTTATTTAGAGGTGTTTAAACAGAGACTGAATGGTCATCTGTTAGGGATGCTTTGATTGTGCATTACTGCATGGCAGGGGGTTGGACTGAATGGCCCTTGTGGTCTCTTCCAGCTCAATGATTCTATGAAATAAATAATACAAGTACAAGCAATCCCGTATTTGCCTGTATGCTGTTTAGAGTCCCCTAGGGAACAAAAAAAAGGCTACTTCGTTGGCAAATGGCTGTTAAGCCACCAGGGCTTCTCCAGCCACAGGCAGAAAGCGCTGCCACTGTGGTCATAGTTTCACTGGTACTGTAGAGGAAAACTAGGCATGTTGTGTAAGGGTTGTTTGTGGATCTACGCATTTATTTCCCCAGTTTGGGATCTCCTGATGAACTAACAGAACCAGTGCCACCCTACCCCACCCTTTTGCTGTCAACAGACATGTAGAAGAAGAGGCAACATGGCAGCTACCTTAAAATATCTGAAAGGATGTCATGTACAAGAGGGAGTGAGGTTGTTTTCTGCTGCTCCAAAGACTAGATATGAATGCCTGGATTCAAGTTAAAAAACAAGAAATGTCACCTAAACATTAAAAAGAACTTTTGACTGTAAGATCTCTTTAACAGTGGAATAGACTGCCTCAGAGGACGGTGACTCTCCTTTTTGGAGGTCCTTAAACAAAGATTGGATGACCATCTCTCAGGAATGCTATAGCTGTGGATTCTTGCATGAGAAGGAGTTGGATTAGATGGCCCTTTGGTCCCTTCCAACTATGATTCTATCACACACATACATACACAAAATTTCTGCTCCAGCTGTAATTAAGTGGCAGGCCAACGAAAATCCTTCCACTTCCAATATATCCTGGTGTAATGGAGCCAGGATCCATAGAATCAAAGCACCAGGGCTTTTTTATTAGCAGGGACATGGTGGACCCTTGGTATCTGCTGGGGTTTGGTTCCAGGACCTCTGAGTTTAGGTATAATTTCCACAGTGACTGGATGGAAAATGGATTTTGTGTTTGCCAGCAATAATATACTGAGTGAGCTGTCCTAATTCAAAGTATTTGAATTTACAAAAGAGTGCTAGAAATTGAGAAGGAAACTGCTAGCAACTGTGTTAAATCAACACAATCACTTTCATTTTTGGACACTGTGGGTTTTGTCCTGGTGAATGCTCACATTTCCCAAAATTAACTACTACACCACTACTGCCCCCAATGGAAATGAACTTTAGTATTTCTTAGTAAATTACAAAAATGAAAACATTAGCAGAAGGCTAACCTATTTTCCTATGAGATAAATCTCATTAGAAGGGTGGGGGTGGGGGGTGGGAGACAAAGGCTGTGCGTGCAGATTGATGTAAGAAGAATTTGACAATTTCTTGTGTACTAAAACCCTGGCTGTGATTATGAGCTCTTAACCAATTCATGTGTGCTCACATTTTTGTCTGGACAGCTTGTCCAGTGGCTTCCTTATGCTATAAGGCAGTGAGAATTAATTGATTTCAATAGAAGCATTGAGCCTGTCATTTTTAGTTGGGGTAGAGATGATCAGAGTTTTGCCTCTTCCATTAGACTGCTATTTAATTAAAATCTTAACCTCAAAATGGGGTTTCAAGTGCCTCGTTGCATTTGAATGCAGGCGGGCAGTAGAGTGTGAACCCTTCTCTAGGAACGCACTTGGCAGTCGTCTGTGCCTTCATCACCTATCATCAGCTAATGAAGAAAGCTTTGTCATAATATAGCCTGTGTCAGGCTTTTCAAGAAATGTTTCAGTGACATGGAGAGAATGCAACAGGTTTCAGCTTTTAGCCTCAACAAGCACTTCAAGAAGAAATACCTCTCTGGTGGATAGATGGAAGGAGCCACTTTCTAGTAGCCTACTAACATGGCAAGCAAAGGTTGTACAGATTTCCACTATAGCCAAGAGAATCTCAGCATCCTGATTACAGAATTCCTTTCCCATGGAGGTCAGATTGCCCTGAGTTTGGAAACTACAACTCTCAGAAATTCCCTAAGCTAATATGGCTATTGCCTGGGGAATTATTAACTGAAATCCAAAACAAAAGCTTCTGAGTTCTGAGACAGGCCTATCCAGACTAAGCCAGGTTGTACAGCCTTGTTCTATTGAGGATGGGCCTTTTCTGGTGCATTTCAGGGGTGCAGGGGTGGGGGTGATTGGGAGGTATGATTCATATGAATGAAAGCCCTGCTCCTGGTTGCTTCTAGGAAATGGTGGTTTGTTATTTGGAGCCATGTTTCAGCAGATTTTGCCCCCATCAAGGAGGGCTTATAGGAGTAAAAGATAATTCCTGGGGCCACAAAAAAGACCTTTGGAAGATATATTTTGCCCACAGGGATAATGGGGCATTGTTTCCTGCCTCTTCTCACTTCTGCCAGCTGCAACAGAAGCAAGACTACAGGATTCAGTGGTAGCCAAAAAGTTCCATGCAACTATAGAGCTCAGGCCCAGGTTACCTAAAGGACCATATTCTCCCATATGAACCTGCCTAGGTTTTGAGATCTTCTAGGGAGGCCATTTTCTCTGACCCACCACCCTCATAGGTATAATTACAGGGAAAGGTTTTCAGTAGAAAACCACTGGATGTCCATGGGCAAGTCACACTGTCTCAGCCTCAGAGGAAGGCATGACAATCTCCCTCTCCCCCCCCCCCCCAAAAACATGATAGGTTCACCTTAAAGCTGCCATGTTGGGCCCTTCTCTCTGACCCACCATCCTCATAAAATTATGGGAGAAGGCTTATTTCCACTACCTTTTAAACAGGATCGTGATTTGGTTCGAACCAATTCAAACGCCCCTGGTTCCCACTTAATCCGAATCACTGAAGTGATTCCGAGGGGGGGGTATGCTTTAGACCCATTTAACCCAAGGCTTTTTGACGCTGATTTTTTTCTGCTTCTTTTCCGATAAATTGATCAATCAATTCAAATTTCCCCTTTAGCCGGCTGGAACCGAATCATTTTGAATTGATTCACTTGTGAATGGGAACCACAAGTGGGTTATTTTGATGCCAGCTGCAACAGAAGCTGAGAATAAATAATAATAATAATAATAATAATAGTTTTTATTTCTAGCCCGCCCCTCTGAGCGAGCAATCGGGGCGGGTTACAACAGGTTAAAACATTACAATATAAAATATCCCATCCCTTCACCCAACTCCCCCTCCTTAAAACAAGATTAAATCACAGCAAGATTAAAATAGTAGACAATCAATTAAAATTAAAAAAGAAAAACAGCAATTTCAAATTCCAGCCCGAGAAATCCTGGCTGTATAGGGGTGAAAATTGCAGAGGCGAGGGATGGATAAACTCAAGCCTGAATTTCGGAGAAGGGAGGTGTTAAACTTCATCTGGGAAGGCATGCCAGAAGAGATGCATCTTTAGGACTTTTTAAAAGCCTTCAATAGATGGAATAAGACGCATCTCGTCTGGCAAGCCATTCCACAACTTGGGAGTGACAACTGAGAAAGCCCTCTGGGAGGTCTGCACCAATCTAGTCTTCATGGGTTGAAGCAGATTCCTCCCAGAGGACCGAAGCATGCGGTGGGGTTCGTATGGGAAGAGGCAGTCCCTTAGATAGGATGGACCCGAGCCATGAAGGGCTTTAAAGGTTAAAACCAACACCTTGTACTGTGCTCGGAAACTGATCGGCAGCCAGTGGAGAGATTTAAGCACTGGTGTTATGTGCTCTCTCCTAGATGTTCCTGTAAGAAGTCTGGCTGCCATGTTTTGCACCAGTTGTAGTTTTCAGGTTAGGCACAAGGGTAGCCCCATGTGGAGTGTGTTACAGAAGTCCAAATGTGAGGTTACCAGCGTGTGTATCACAGTTTCCAGATCCCTCATTTCCAGAAAAGGGTGCAGCTGGTGTATCAGCCAAAGCTGATAACAGGCACTCCTGACTGTCGCATTCACCTGACTAGTCATGTGAAGCAACGGATCAAGAAGTACCCCCAGACTGCGAACAGAGTCCTTCGAGGAGAGTGTGACTCCATCTAGGACTGGGAGTTGTACAGTGGTCCCCTGGGTTACGAATCCTCAGGGGTACGAAAACCCCGGGGAACGAAAGAGCCGGGGCTGCAAAAACGGCCCCATCTTACGAATAAAACCCTGGGTTAAGAAACAAAAAAACCGTGCGGCCCTTTAAATTTGCCGCGCTGTCCGTCAAAAAAAGCGGTCCCCCGGGTTACGAAAAGTAATCCGGAACGGATTACTTTCGTAACCCGGGGGACCACTGTATTCCCAGGACTGTTTTTGGGCCAGTAACCGTGAGTACCTCTGTTTTGTCTGGATTGAGCTTCAATTGGTTTTCCCTCATCCAACCCATTACTGCCGCAAGACAGTCATTAAGAAGGGAGAAAATGACAGAAAATGTGATTGGGGCAAGTGTAGTGGGAACCATGTTCCACTGTCGAATCAATCCATCAATTCAGATCTCACACCGATTTATTTGTAAGTGGGAATGGGCCCTTGGGGGTTGCTCCCAAGCGCTGAAACTCCACTGTTAGAATGATACCCTTCTTGCTATCATCCCATACATAAGTAGCCAAAGATGTTTTATTTATTTGTTTCAGCAGGCCTTTGAGGCCATGGATAAAAAGGGATTTTAATAATGTGCTGAATTGTCTACATCACTTGGTAGGGTTGTTTTTTTCCTTTTCTTTTTAATGATTATGTCTTTAACTGATTTTAATTCTATTTAAAGTTTAATTCTATTTTTTAACATTTAACTAGATCTGTTTTAATTCTGGTAAACCGCCTTGTGTGATGGATTGGGAAAAGGCAGGATACAAGAGTAACAGCAACATTGACCATCCACCCTAATTCACAGGTCAGACTGTAGTGAAATTGGAAATAATTTTTTCCCTTATCAGACCTAACCTGGACAAATTCTGCCATGTATACTTCAGGACATTCATATATAATATTAAGATGCGCAATGTTATTGACAGAGTATTGACTCAGAGTATTGTTATTGAGTATTGTTATTGACTTCCAGAGTATGCACAGCCTTAGCAACAGAGGTCCTTTGAATGGGTTGTTTGTAGGAATTAGGGATGGGTTTGCCTATGTTGTTTTGATTAATTGTATGATCTGACATTTAGTTTGGAGAATCAAGCTGGAAGGGGCTCTACAGGCTGTGTTTCAGTTTTTTACACCATGTTAAGCCAGAGAGCTTATATTCACTAGAGATTCAGGCCCATCTTATTTTTCATAACGTCACAACACCTGTTGCTGAAAAAAGTGCATTTCATCCTAGCATTTCTGAGGAAACATTTCCATCACCTTTCCCCTCTCAGTGCATGGCACTAAAATGCAGTGTATGCCAAGGGAGGAGTTCTCAGATTAACTATCAGTGGCTGACATCCTGTTAGTGACTTAGGCACATTTATGTCCCTTTGTGGATGGTGTGCAGAGGGCTTTTCTCTTCTCCCTGTGCTCTAGCTAAACACCTCCCATGCCCCAGCAGTGGTCAAATCCTGGGAAGGGTTGCTGGCTGCTGTTCCTCTTTTATAGAAGGAAGGGGAGGGAGTGAAGAGGCAATTCAGACCATGAAAGTCCAACTAATTCTGAAATCTTGGGAGAAGGAAAAGGCAGGTGCACTTTATTTGAGAGTGCAGCCTCATTTCTTTCCCCCAGACCAAGTTCAGGTCAGTTTCTTCTCTATGGTGTGAATCATATTTTCCCCAACTTCCCTTACCCACCAGTAAGTGATAGCAGGAGGCTTTCCTCCTAGGGTTTGACAGCTGCTGGGCAGTGGGAGGACACCGAACTGCCTGTGTGGAGATATGTAGGATCTTGGCCATTGGATATTACTGGAACCACTTCTTTCATGCGTCATACCATAGTTCTTGGGTTCAATTTGTCAATGCACACTATGTCTGATGGAGCAATGTATAACACCCATCAGATCAGTTATGGAGTTGTTGGTCAACATATAGGTAAATCCCATTTATGTAATGGGTCTACTCTAGTTAGGACTAACAATAGGTTTGAGGCTAAAGAAAGCACCATGGTGGGCTTCTCTGAAGTGAGGGAAATACAGTATTTTTTCTTAAGCTGTGCATCTCTGTACAGTAAGGGAGCTCTGCTTGCAGAAACAACTTTTTGCCCATAGAGCCATATCTCCAAACACTAATGTGCCATGGTGTGTAGGGATGCATCTTTTATTGGTGATGTGCATGCCCATTGGGGGAACCATAATATATGGCTAATGTTGCATGGAGGGTCCTATTGTTCAAGATTGTGGGACATCAGCAACTCACAGCAACTCTACATTTTGCTGTGTTGCAATACAGTCCCAACCATGCAGATAGCTTGGACTAAACACCTCCTATACACCCACTGCTAGCCTGAAAGACTGCCTTCCAATGCGGTAGGCATCAATGGAGGAGGCCTCTTTCACATCAGGGTTTTGTACGCTGTAATTCCATTAAGGACAATAGACCTCCTGCTGGATAATATGGCATGAAAAGTAGTTGTTAGCACCTTGCATGCTATATCACTTGTACATCACTGCAAGTTTTTGGATGCCAACTTGAGAATCTACGGTATCCATACTCCTTGAACTCAAAGAAGGCACAGCAGATTTGGCTTCAGTTTTTCAAAGATCCCCCCCCACCCCATTTTTCCTTTATTCACAGCATGGTGCTGAATGCATTACTGACAAGGGGGCTCTGAGAAGAATATCCATTCTGGGAAATATGTTGTTCGATGTAATAAGGGAATCTCAAGTGCATTTTGGTCTTTGTGGGTCCAAACTCCTGAGAATCTCTGCCCATGCTCCCCCCTCCAACTCTGTGTGTGTTGAAATTAGCACACACACAAAAAAGAGTGGGGGGAAGATTTTGGTAACCCACCCTGGGTTTCACCAGCATTTTGTAAAAAAGACTAATTGCCAAGTACCATATGCACATGGGACCATTAGTAATTCCATAGCTATGCAAATTAAAACAGTGATGTATGATTTATAGCTTTAATAATGTTCTGAAGGCTCTTAAATTTTAATCACTTGCAACATCCTTTTTAATATTCAATTACTTTATTAACTAATTAGGTCACTTGCTGAAAAAGCATATAAGGTTGGTGCTATTTTAATATCAGCTGAGCCTCACAAAATACCTTTGAAATAGTGTGAATGGTTTATTTATTTTAAACAGATCATTAAGATGCTATCATTAATAAACCAATTATAGAGGGAAAAGGAAGAAGCTGAATTATGACTGCTGCGGCCACAGACTTAGCCACTTGATCGACACACAGTCATTCAGGTGCAGGACACAAAGGGCTCTGACAAAAAAGCAGAAGAGGAGCTCAAGTCATCATATTAATGGAGATGTAATTCTGGTAAGTGAAACCTTAAGGCTCCTGATCATTCTGCAAGCATTCTCAGAAAATGAAACAAATGGCTGGGGCCAGAAGTGTTTTCTGTCTTTCATATATCACGTGCTGGCATGTATCTTCCTCCTAAAGAAGAAGAACTCAGGCATCTTCATTCAACCCTCAAGTGCAGGTTGCTACAATGTGCTGTATATGGGGCTGCTGTAGATGATGTTTTGGGAATGAAAAATAGTGCTTGACCACACACCATTATGGACCTATTACCTGTTATAAGAGGAGTCTGCTTGGATCAGCTGAAGGGGCCCATTTCTAGGCTGTGAGACTGCACTTTACCAAATCACACTGACTTTGTTTACCAAACAATCATATTACTTTTCTTTCAACTAATCCCCACCCCACCCCACCCCATCCCAAAATTCTGTCTATGGCCTTTTTTGATGTGTCTAGATGATCTTTTATTGTGTTGTAACCAGGTGCCTCTAGTGCAGCATCCACACTGCCGAAATAATCTGGTTTGATCCCACTTTAACTGCCATGGCTCCATGCTATGAAATTCTGGGCACTGGTGCCACAACAAACTATAATGTCCAGAATTCCAGAACATAGAGCCATGGCAGTTAAAGTGGGATCAAACCAGTTTATTTCTGCAGTGTGGTTGCACCACATGAAAGTGCTTCCCAGGCTGTGGGAGATGGGGGCCAAGCAGGTCTTCCACCCTCCATGTGCCAAAGATCACCCCTAAATTTGTGTCCATTGCATAGAATTATTTGTTTCTTTTACGGAAATCTGCCAGGGCCCAGCAGTCAATGGCTCAAGGATGGGCCCCAATCGAGAGATTATCATTTTGAGTAGGTCTGCTCTGGAAATCCTACAAACTGGCATAAAAGTAGGAGCTTTTTCTTGGGAAAGAGCTACTGATTTCCTGTATTAAAGGGCTTGGGCTTTCTCCATCAGAATTTCCTTCATCTGTTAAGGTTCATGGGAGTTGCCTTCCCTGAGGTTCTGTCTGTTTATGAAGAAATAAAATCTGGAAGGGCACAGCATGACCCCAAAGAAAATGAGTTGTCATCAATACAAAATACATTATAAAGCTGTTGTGAGGCATTAACGCTATTGTGAGGTTTGAAAGATGCTCATTCACTTGCTGGGGAAAACCTGAGGAAAAGCTTTGAAAGTGAGAAGCAACCCACTATTTGCAGGATAAAGCTTTTCATATTTCAAGAATACATTGCCAAAAGCACAGCTATTCAGTGATTAAACATATTTATTTATGTATGATAATAGCTTTGTGACATGAGGTGGATTTCAACAAAAACCAGTGGCAGCAGAAACATGCACTGCCTTAGGGCTCATACAAGTATTTATAGTGTATGACACAATACCTAAAGTTTTGAATCCAGGGCACATTGCACACATACCCACACAGGCACAAACACACTGTGAGCATTAGGCTGACTTCAAACTGTCCATATTCTTAAAATAAATCAGTAGTACATAATTGAAATTCCACTCTTCACCTGAGGTTTGGGGCAGATTAAAATGTGAAAATGGATTTGTGTTATTATTAAAAAGATATCTAACTCATCTTTTTGTGCATAGCTTTCCCGAGGCAGCTCAGAAGGTTTTTTAAAAAATGAAATCACATTTTAAAAATTACATCATTTTCTCTTAATCAATAAAAACAAATCATAATTAATGAGCAGCAACTGTTCAGAAAACAGCCCACCAAACAAATGTAAGTGAAATAAAATTTCAAACCTGTCTTAAAAGTGAGTATCCAAGGGTCATACATGTCTCTGAGGGCACTGTATCTGAGTCTGAACTTCAAACAGACAAAGTCAGACCAATAGAGCATCTGCTAATTTAAGGCTGGAGAACTTGTGCCTTTCATGTGTTTTTGGACTCCAGTTCTCATCAGCCTAGCCAGGGATGGAGGATGATGGAAGAAGTAGTTCATCAACAGCTGGAGCCCCACCACAAGTCTCTCAAGTCCTACATTCACTTATGAGGGAGTATGTTCTGCTGAACTCACTGGTACTTCTTTTTGAATAGTTACAGAATCATAATCATAGAGTTGAGAGGGATCATAAAGGTCATCTGGTTTAGCTGCCTTCTGTGCAGGAATACAGAACTAAATAACTCCAAAAAAATGATCATTCAACTTCTGTTTAAAGCCCTCCAAAGAAGGAGAGTCCAACCACTTTCCAATGTAATCTATTCGACCATTGAGCAGCTCTTACTGTCAAGAAGTTCTTCCTAATGTTTAGGTTGATCTATTTTCTTTGTTATTTGAATCCATTGGTTCATGTCCTTGTCTCTGGAGCAGCAGAAACAAAACTATCCACAGACTTAAGGGGGGATATAGATGGGCAGCTCCATGCCACCCATCTTTGTCCCTCATTGGTGCTGTGCCAGCCGCACAGTGCGACACTGGTACACTCCCTAAAAAGAAGTCGCCTAGAGTGTGGATGGCGCCATGGCAAGATGGCACATGGGTGCCAATTTTAGGGTTGGGTGCATATGGCTGCCCAGCCCTACGAAGCCCTTAAATCGGCCCCAGGCTGGCGCAAAGCTCCAGTCTGTACTGGGCCTTAGTTAATATTAATCTTGGAGATGAGTATATTAGCAGAGAAAGTTGCAGAACACATTTTCATTATTTTCTCCTCTACTGTTATTCTACTGTAAATCGCTGCCTCTAGTATTGTCATTTGTAGTTTGGACCAAGTGATCCAAGCCAGAAATGTAAAGTTTAAAATTGGTAATGAAACCAAAGGCTAAAATTGGTAATGAAACCAAACAAGTCACATGCGCTCAGCATCAGGGGAAGACAATGGCAGACCTCCTCTTGCCAAGAAAACTCCAATATAGAGATAGAAGTAGAAACAGAGGTTAATGGTGCCAACAATTGAAGGCTCAAAACAAAGCAACAGCAAATTGTTGGATTTAAGAGAAGCAGTATTCTTTTACAGTGGTGCCACCCAACTGTGGTGCTACCCAGTGAAGCACCCCTCCTGCTCCTCCCATCCCTAGGCTTTCTTTTCTGGGAGAAAGGCTGTGGACAGAACAGCCAGGAAGGGCACATACCCGCCCCTCCTGCCCTGAAAGGGAGATGCGCCCAACGAGGTCCAGGTGTCACCCCTCTTTCTGGTGTCACCCAGCGTAGTCCACACCCTCCCAGTGATGCCACTATATATTATATAATTTTTCAACATCCATGTAACAAAATGTTTATCCCCTTATCAACACTCTCTACCAACATAACTTACATACCTTACATATAGAACAAACAAAACGTTTCTTAACATTACCTGACATATCATAACCTTTCCAATAATCCATTCCAGCCAACTAACAACACATCCATATCATAAATGTAACATACAGTATATAACCAACATATAAAATGTACTTCCTTCCTTTCCTATAGGTCTTGGTTATAACAGTCTGTTAGTATGTCTGTCTCTCTGGTGCACTTTCTAATATCACTCTACACTCTCCAACTAGTTATCTTTTTGTTTTGTTTTGTCATTGTTTGTACCATTAACCTCTATTTCTATTCCTTGAATCCCTCAGTAGCTAATTCCCCTTATTTTAGACACAAATATAACAGCAAACATTCCCAGTCCTTCTTAAATTTCTTTAGATTTCCATTGCTCATCAATCTTGTCAATTTGTCCATCTCTGCCATATTGTAAATCGTCAGTAATCAATCTTTCATTGTGGGTGTTTTCGCTTCTTTCCACAACTGAGCATATAACATTCTTGCCACTGTACTTATATAAAACACTGCCCTACCATATTTTTTCTATACTTTCATCTATCATATTCAACAGAAATATCTCAATTTTAATTTGCAAAATTTACTTCATGAATTTGTGAATTTTCCCCCAGTACTATTTTCAATAACCTCACCATATGTGGGAAAGGTACATCTTTAACACTTCCAACATTTATTAGGGGTCAGGTACCAACTATGAAACATTTTCCAATAGTTCTTCTCAATATCCTGGTTTTTCGTATATTTTAATCTCTTACACCATGCTTTTTCCTAGTGGGCTAACTCAAGCGTATTTCCTAATACCCTACTTGTAAAATCCAGTTGATTAAGATTGGTTAATGTTACTTAATATTCCAAATTTCCTCAGGCAGATTCACTTTCTGTCTCCTAATTTCTAATGTCTTCTCTAATTGTTTTTGACCCACTGTACACCATTCATTTTTACAGTTTAATTTTGTATTCCTTTATGTTTTAACAAACCACTTGCAGAGATTAACTCTTTAGTCTGAATTTGTAATATTTCTATAATATTCCTTGCAATTCCAAAACTACTTGTCCCTTATTGCTATTATTGCATGCCTTTGAGTTATTTCTGCCTTATGGAACCCTATCATGGCGTTTTCTTGGCAAGTTTCTTTGTTTGTTTGTTTCTTTGTTTTGGCCATTCCCATGCTCTGAGGCTTAGAGAGTGTGACTTGCCCAGGGTCACCCAATGGGTTTAATGGCTGAGCTGGGAATCGAACCCTGGTGTCCAGAGTTGTAGTCCAACTCAAACCACAAATTTATACTGTCATAGCATAAATCAAATCAGTAGTCTTTTAATTCAATTAGATATGGAATGTTAAAAAAGATCTTGTTAAAAATTAAATTATATATAGCAGATAAACAGTTTATATTGATATTGAATTTTTTCCAGTTGAAAATCAATTTAAATGTAGATCATTCCTTTATAAATAGATGATTTGTTGATATACAATTAATTTAATTCATTGAAATACTTTCTTATCATACAGCAGTTGATTTAACAGTAATCTTATTTTTGATGTAAGTCAAACATTTTGAACCTTCTAGAGACCAAGGAGATTTTCACGTGGGCAAAAGTGCTGGGAGTGTGGCATTTATTTGTCTTTTTGGTGGCCTGTAGCAGTCCTCTCCTCAAACACATTTAAAATGGGTTGATTCTCTTCCTATTAGCTTTCTTTCACAATCATACACAGAAATTGGAAACATGATGACATAGATTGTTCTTTGATATTTAATGCTATATTTTAACATCTGATGATTTTATTTAGTTCCTTCATAGCTATCTTTCCAAGTCTTAGCCTTCTACTGATTTCTTGGTAAGACTTTCCATTTTGATTAATGACTGACCCTGCGTGGTGTAGCGGTTTGAGCATTGGATTATAACTCTGGAGACCAGGGTCTGAATCCTCACTCAACCTTGGAAACCCACTGGACAAGTCATAATATCTCAACCTCAGAGGATGGCCAAAGCAAACCCCCTCTGAATAAATATTTGCCAAGAAAACACTATGATATGTTAACCTTAGGGTCACAAGACAAGAGAAGTAATAGGAAATCTTTAGCTATTTCAACTTTGGAGTTATATAAATTATCTGTGGTCATCATTATTTTCTTTAATATTCAACTGTGACCCTGGTTTCACTGTTTCTTCCTTTACTTTCTTCAGTAGTTCTTCAGTTCAGTATCTGACGTCTTTGCTATTACCTGTTAGTAGCATGGTATCATGTGCACAAATTAAAGTATTGATGTTCCTTCCCTCAAATTAGTCCAGGATGACCAAACATCCTTCTTTTCCAAGACATGTCCTACATTTCATTCTTCTGTCCAGAAGGAATTTTAAAGCATCCTCCATTTTGAGCAAAACTAAGAAGCATTAATTTACATTTACATTAGTATTTTTAGTTTTTATTTTGTAATCTCCAGAATTTTTCTTGAATGTCCTACATTTTGCAGTGCCTTGTCCTCCTTGGTGGTTAAGACATCTGCCACTTCATTTTAGCGTACTAATTTGGAGCAGTAGAGAGAGGGAGGCAGAGGAAGAAGAAATCAAGAATTCGTATGACAGAGTCCAGGAAGAAACTGACAATACACCAAAACAGGACTGTGTGGTAATCATAAGCAATTGAAATCCCAAAGTATGAAGCAGACAGAATCAAAGACAGTAGGGAGATTTTGGCTTAGTTCAGGGAACAAAGCAGTAGAGTGACTGATAAAAGTTCTGTGAGGCCAACAATTTATTCATTGTGAATACATTCTTTATACAACCAGAGAGAAGACTGTATACATGTAAATATATTACATAATACGAGAGGGTATCCAAAAGTTTTAATGATCACCTTTTTCAAAAGTTTGTTTTGATCTGTAGTTGTTAACCTATCTGTATGTAGTCACCACCTAGGTTTATACAGTTTTCCCAGCGTATTTTGACCCTCCGAATACCTGATATTGTAGAAGCCTGCAGATTGTGGCTGATAAGGATTTTATACTTTAGTCACTTTTGGCAGAGCCAGTCACAAAAATAAAAGATGCAATCAGCTGATTTTCTCAGCAATGTGAACTTAGGGACCAATGATGACCTGACAAAATTTCATCAATATGCCATAAACTTCCAGGTGATAATTATTACTTTACGATACCCCCTCATAAAGCACAATCTGCAGACTTCTACAATATCAGGTATTCAGAGGGTCAAGATAAGCTGGGAAAAATGTATAAATCTAGATAGTGACTACAAAGAGATAAGTTAACAACTACAAATCAAAGCAAACTTTCTGTCAGTTTTTTAAAAAGGTGATCATTAAAACTTTTGGATACACCCTCATAGTTAACAGAAGGTTGATAAGCTCCATTCTTGCAGCAAAAATGAGACCAGATGCAGGCTGCGGCACTGATCATAAATTACTAATTTCCAAAATAAAAATAAAGCTGAAGAACACCAAATTAATCATCATGCCATAATATGATCTGAAGAACGTCCCAAAATTGTGTAAAGAAAGTGTGAGAAATTGCTTTTCACTATTAAGCCTAGTGAACTGAGAACAAGAACTATGGACAGAAGTCAGAGACATAGTCAAAGGGGAATGCAGAAAAACAATACCAGTGACCAAAAAGAAAGAGAAGGAACAATGGATGTCAGACAAAACTCAAGCAGTTGTGGAAAGACAAGAAGTAAAAGTAAAGGGAGACAGGGATTAAATCAGAACCATGAATGCAACTATTCAGAGTTAAAGAGATTTACTATAACAATCAATACAGCAAAGTAGAAGCTGACAACAAAAAAGGAAGAACTATCTAGATTTTTCTTCCTCATTGGAACTGTTTGAAATTGCGCCTTCAGTATCTCCTTTTTGAGAAACTCCCATCCGTCTTGAACTCCCTTCTCTTTTAGTTTTCCTGACCATGGGATCACCCCCAGTATTTCTCTTAAGTTTATTGAAATTAGCTCTCCTAAAGTCTAGAGTGCGTGTCTGACTATGCCTGGCTTCCCCTTTCCGCTGTATAACAAACTCCAGGAGAACATGGTCACTTCCACCTAAGGATCCAACCACTTGCACCCCATCAACTAGGTCTTCCCTGTTGGTTAAGATAAAATCTAAAATGGCTGATCCCCTTGTTGTCTCATCCACCTTTTGGACAATGAAATTGTCTTCCAGGCAAGTGAGGAATTTGCTAGACCTTGAGGATTTGGCTGAGTTTGACTTCCAGCAAATATCAGGATAGTTGAAGTCACCCATCACTACTACATCTCTCCTTTCTGAGTGTGTGATCATCTGCTCTAGAAAGGCATCATCCAATTCCTCTGTCTGAGTCAGGGGTCTGTAGTAGACTCCCACAGTAACATCCTTGTTGTTTCCCTCTCCTTTAATTTTTATCCAGATGCTCTCCACCTGGATTCCAGTATTGATTTCCTGGAGCTCTTCACAGGGATATTTACACCAGTGAATAAGGGGTACTCAACCTGTATGTGTATGTAATTGTACTTTTATTAACTGAATGAAAAAGGAGATCTTATATTTTCAAAAATGCATATCAATCAAATCAGCAGAAAGACATTGTGCTTTGAATCTGAAAGTATACACAGGTATGTTATGCACTGTATCACTAATTGTAATTTCTTTCCCACCTTAACCCAAACAGTGCTCAACAATACAATATAGATTCACATTCCCTGGAGGGAAGTGACCAGTGGGGTCCCACAGGGTTCTGTCCTGGGCCCATTGCTATTCAATATCTTTATTAATGACTTGGATGACAGTCTTGGGGGCCTAGTTACCACATTTGCAGATGACACCAAATTAGGAGGAGTGGCTAGTACTCCAGAAGACAGGATCAAAATGACCTGAATAGACTAGAAAACTGGGCCAACGCTAACAAATTGAAATTCAGCGCAGAGAAATGTAAGGTACTGCACTTAGGGCAGAAAAATGAAATGCACAGATATAAAATGGGGGACACCTGGCTGAATGAAACTATGTGTGAAAGGGATCTAGGAGTCCAAGTAGACCATAAGCTGAACAAGAGTCAACAGTGCGATGCAGCAGCTAAAAAGGCAAATGCAATTTTAGGCTGCATCAATAGAAGTATAGTGTCTAGATCAAGGGAAGTAATAGTGCCACTCTATTCTGCTTTGGTCAGGCCCCACCTGGAATATTGTGTCCAGTTCTGGGTACCACAATTCAAAAAAGATGTGGAGAAACTGGAGCATGTCCAAAGGAGGGCAACTAAGATGGTGAAGGGTCTGGAAACCATGCCCTATGAGGAACGACTTAGAGAGCTGGGGATGTTTAGCCTGGAGAAGAGAAGGTTAAGAGGTGAAATGATAGCCCTGTTTAAATATTTGAAGGGATGTCATATAGAGGAGGGAGCAAGCTTGTTTTCTGCTGCTCCAGAGACTAGGACATGGAACAATGGATACAAATTGCAGGAAAAGAGATTCCACCTCAACATTAGGAGGAACTTCCTGACAGTAAGGGCTGTTTGACAGTGGAACACACTCCCTTGGAGTGTAGTGGAGTCTCCTTCCTTAGAGGTCTTTAAGGAGAGGCTGGATGGCCATCTGTCAGGGATGCTTTGATGGAGAGTTCCTGCATGGCAGGGGATTGGACTGAATGGCCCTTGTGGTCTCTTCCAACTTTGTGATTCTATGATTCTATGATTCTAACAATGTACCCATTCCACAAAATTCAAGAAATCAAAAGGAATTTTAAACCAAGGGCAGGGATACTCTACAATCAGAAAAAGAACAGAATACTGTACATGAGCATGATGATTTTTTTAAAAAATGGAGGCAATATACTGAAGAACTGTATAAAAAAGATGAAGTAATTAATCACAAATCGGAAGAAGAAACATAAGATGAACACCAGATTTTGGAAAGCAAAGTGACATCAGCACTTAGATCAATTGGGAAGAATAAATCACCAATAACAGATGACATACCAAAAGAACTGCTATAATCCACAGAGACAGAAGCAAGTTCAGTTCTAACTAAAATATGCCAGCAAGTATGGAAAACAAAACAGTGGTCCACAGATTGGAAGTGATCAATATACATTCTTATTGAGAAAAAGGGGAGACACAAAAGATGACAGTAATTACAGGGCCATTACACTAATTTCTCACTCAGGCAAAATAATGCTCACAATTCTGCAGCATGGAGAGAGAGAGTAGGTTTCAGGAAAGAAAGAGGTACTAGGGATCATATTGCAAACATATGTTGCATAATGGGATGCACAAGGGAATTCCAGAAGAAAATCAGTATGTGTAGTTTTACCAACTACAGCAAAAAAGGTAGAAAAGACAATGATACAAAGTAGAAGCCAGCAGAAAGAGAGGAAGACCACAAGCCAGATGGCTAGACTCAATCAGGGAGGTCATGGGCCTAAGACTGCAAGACCTGAGCAGAGAGATAGAGGATATGGGGTCTTGGAAATGTTTCATGCACAGGATTGCCATGGGTCAAGGTTGACTCAAGGGCAGCTAACAGAAAAACAACAAGAGAGGGGAAACAGTCTTTTAGTCATTGCTATTGTCAAATAGTTAAATAGTAGAAAAGCTTTTCCACTCTACTGCTAGTCAGTCATGGGTGCTAATATGTTCCAGTGGACTCTTCCCATCTGTGGTATTTTTCTGAAATACATGGAGAATACTCTCATGCTGTTAGATAGTAATGTATGATACTGGCACCTGAGACCAGATGCATGGCTGAGCTATTCCTTAACATATATTCTGATGGGAAAAAAGTAATGAAAATGCATTTGCTTGTTCCTTCAGACATATCTTCTCCTGCTGAGGCTCTAAAGCTGAGCCCTGAAGTTCTATTTCACACCAGTATGTCTCATTACAACCCCAACAACTGTTTGCCCATTTATTTTCATAAAGGGATGCTAAACTTTCTTTAATTGACATCTTTATTTTACTGTTTTCTTTAGGTAATTTGCATCTGATTAAATGACCTTGAGTTCATGAAAGTTTATGGCAAAGCTTGTTAGTCCTGAAGGAGCTAAAAAGTACCATGTTGTTCTCTTGCAAAAGCCTAATATTTGCATTTTTAACTAACTTGCACCATAAAAATAAATTGCAGTTTCTTGAATATAGAATCATGTTTTAGGTTGCAACCTAATTTCCTCTTACCTGAGAGCAAGCCCCACTGAACTGAATATTTGCTTCTGAGCAAACACATTATGAGCTTGTATTGTTGGTTGTGCAAAGGACAGGAGAAGTCACAACTTAAAAGGCAACTCTCTGGCAGATAAGCAGGAGGAAAAGGGAACAAAGCATAGCAAATACAGTACAATAACACTTCAAATCCACAAAACAGTGATACCTCCATTGGCCAACCAAAATACGTATTTTGTGCATTTTTGTTGACCAATTAAGGTATCACTCTTTTGTGGATTTTGGATGTTATACTTTGCTGTATGGTCAACTCTGCTAGCCCTGGATATGTTTGCTGGATGGCAAATATACTTTTTCATCACTTCCCATGTCGCACAACAGAGGGGACATGGAGCTCTGTTTACAGACACAAAGGCATGGCTACCAAAGTTGATTGTTAACCTCGCCAGCCCAATTCAATGTGACAGTGACACTTCACAGCACATTGCATCCAATCTCATTTGAAGCTGACGAAGATTGTTTCTGCTTTATATCTATTGGTTTATTAATGGACTACAGCCTCTTAAGCAGATGCATATTCATTAGGTAGCCAGCTGTTTGGAGGTTCCCAGATGTCGAATGTAGCTTTGTCTTTGAATGTGTGTGTGTGTATGTGTGCATGTGGGTTTCCTTCTCTTTTTTTAATGCCCCTTATCATAAAACAAAGCAATTGAGGACCTATTAAAAGACTCTTGTTAATTACTAAACTGGTACCTTATGGCACCCAATCTTTTTTGCCCCCTGCTTGTTTATGATAGGAGTCATAAAACTTGGGAAACTTCTTTTTTTAAAAAAGTTATACAGCATGCTAAAATGGAAACTGAGATCCTGCACCGCGAGAAATATCTTAACGTTCTGCACAGGCAGAATTATGACACATAATTATGACACACCAACCAAATCCACCTTTAAAGCTTCTGCAGCCCCTCTAGAAGTGCATCTACTGGTCAGTGGAGACGGGATGGGAGGTGCAGTGGGTCAGCATCTGGTTAGGTTCTTATTGCTGGATGCACAATGACAGACTCTGGGACCTACCAGGAGATCCTCCAGAGGTCCAGGAGAACAATGTCATTCCTGTGCATCCAGCTATAGAAACATCGGCAGGTGCTGCCCTGCCAAATCTCACCACCCTGCCCCCTTTCCACCACAGTGAACACCTGTATGTATGTATTGCGGGCTGTTGCAGCTTAGGTGGTTTTGGGGGAGGGAATTTGGTCATTGTGTGGCTGGTAGAGAGTGCTCACTTCTGTCTGCAATGACCAAAAATGCAAGTTATGCAGGTGTAGGTTGAACTTCAGCCATCGCAAGTCACTATAGCAGGACATCACCCATAGTCTTAGAGAACTTGAGACTTTTGTGTGTAACAGTATGTATAAGTAGAACTCATTAAGATGGAGGGTCGATATAACCATAATGTGGTAGCCGAGGCCAGAGATTGTGGAAGACGTACTGATAATTACCTGGGTAACCAGGAGCAGGCCAACTGCCTTCCTTCCTCGCTATTGCTGTAAAGAATGTTTTAACAGAAATAAATCCTTGTTGAACTTTTAACCTCTAATGGGAATTAGCACTGCATGCAGGAGAAGAAGATGGAACACACCTGTCTCATAAACAGGAGAGAGATTCACATCCTGCATTGGGAATATTTTAATTGTTCATTTTTTTATAGGTTGGTTCATGGAATGGATTTCCCTGACCTTCAAGCATTGCTGAGCCCCCTCTCAGCTCAGCATCAGACATACGTTATGCTCAATGGGAAAGGAGGTATTAGGGAGAAGCTGTACTGATACCACTGTCTCATCACAACAGTTGCTCCCTATAGCCTAGTGGTACCCAAACTCTTGTCCATCAGGTGCTTTGGACTTCAGCTCCCCAAAGCCTCAGCCATCTTGGCCAATGGTTGAGACTCTGGGAGCCAAAGTCCAAAACACCTGGAATGTCAGTGTTTGGGAATCACTGGTCATACTTCCCTTTCTCCACATGAGCTTATCCTCAAACCCCATTTGTCTGGGAAAGGGGAACAATTCTGATGGAAAGGGATGTAGAGTATGGGGGCTGAAAACCATGGGAATATCATGGCACTACAATGTAGGAATGTACATTTCTGTAAAGCTTTATCAGATAGAAGTGGAACCAAGAAAATAAACTTCTCCTGCATAAAAAGGTTTTCTCTTTTTAATTAAGGAAAATATTCCTTTATATTAATCATTTCCCCCTGATGTGGTTGCCTTTTGCCTTGCTCCAGCTTAACACTGTTCTTGGTTAAGGGCAGTTTTAATTAGAATTTTTATTTTCTGAAGCTGTTATACTCTGATGGTGTTCAAAGACATAACATTCTATTTTGTGCATTCAAACTAAATTCTGACACAGTTTTATGACCTCTTTAAAGTGACTATGTTTGTTAATTATCTCCATATCAGCTACAGCTTTATTTCAGAGGTTTGGGCATACGAATCTATTTTGCACTGGTTCAAGGCACTGCTGTCTGTCAACTCTGGCTGGGAATACGTTTCAAAAAAAAGGTTACAGGAAACATCCAGTACGAAGTAATAAAATAGCACCACTGGAACACAGAATTGTAGGGTTGGAAGGTGCTCCAATTGTCATCCTGTCCAACCTCCTAATGCTATAGAAGTCCACAACTAAGCATCCCTGATGGCCATCCAACCTGTTTACAAAATTCCAGGGAAGGAGATTAAACCACTGCTCTATTATCAAACAGTTTTTACATCAGTACACCTGCTACTATATTAAATTAATTTCAAATTATGATTAAGCCCTATATATAGTCTGATGTAGCTCCATAGCAGCATCTAGAATGCCTGGGATGTAGGACTCCCAATAAGATCAATACCTTCACCTTTCAATCTAGTTTCCTATACCAGTTTAATCCTGTGTTCCATAACTTGGCTTCCTTTATTTGAAAAGGGTATTGCTGCTGAATTTCTTACACAAATCATTCCCATGTGCAAGATGCATAGCTGTTTAAGCTACCTCTGCAAAAGATGTTAAATTCTGTATCTTCTAGGCCTTGGGAAAGTACACTAAAGATATATATTTTAACTGGGTTGGCTCAAGAATCTGCTTCCTGTAGACAGAAGGGCTACTTCCATCTTCAGGAAGCTTCTGATCCAGCAGAAAATCCCATTGGCAAAACAGAAGTAGCAGTCTTCATCATTTCTCCACAATTTTGCAGTCCCCTAATACAGTCCCAAATCTATTTCAAACAGCCAGAGGAGTTTCCAGGACAGTATAGAAGCCAGTGTGGCTTACTGGCTTGAGTGTTGGACTACAACTCTAGAGGCCAGGGTTCGATTCCCTGCTTGGCCATGAAACTCCCTGGGTGACTTTGGGCAAGTCACACTCTCTCAGCCTCAGGGGAAGGCAATGACCATCCTCTTCTGAATAAATCTTGCCAAGAAAGCCCCATGATAGGTTTGCCTTAGAGTTAACAATTTTAAAAAAATCTGACAAGTTTGGGAGAAGGGTTATTATGCCACAAAAATTAACCACCTATTGGAGGCTGTTCTATTGAGTACTTTTTCTACAAAACAAACATGCAGTGGCACTGATGGCTTCTAATTTGCGTGTGTGTGATACTTTCTAAGGAGCTGAACCCTACTGCTAAAATACATAAAGCACTTTGGATAGCTCCTGTACGGATCACTCTCCAGCCTGGTTGAGATTCATGGCCCCAATGACATGGAAGCCACCAATCATTGCTGGAAACATTGGCCCTGTTAGTTCTAGCAAGAGTACACAGTGGGCCCTCCACATTTGCTGGAGTTAGGGATTTAGGACCCTCATGAGACTGGAAAAACTGCAAATAAACACACATATTTTAACCAGATTTAACTAGGAATCTCTAAATCCCTAAGCACAACTCTATGGTCAACATCCACTGGAATTTGACCACAGAATCATGTTGAAGGACCCACAAATGCCTGGAAAGTGTTTGCTCTAGGAATCACTAAGTCCTCTAATGCAACTTCTGGCAAAAATTGGCCAGAGAGTCACACTGGAGGACCTAGAAATTCCTAGAGAGAACATATTAATCAAATGCAGAAATAATGAAATCTGCAAAAGTCAAAGCCACAAATATGGGGGACCAACTGTACTTATGTATTGACTCACCATTCAATAATTGATTCAGTGGGTCTACTCCAGTTGAGAGTAACCCAACAAGGTTCTAGCCTTTTCATTTCAATTAACCTGAAGCAGAATACACAGCATATTTAAATCAGAAGTGAGGCATGGTCTGGTGGTTTCCAAAATAATTAACAAACTTAGCATTAAATTCACAAAGGTTGTTGGGATCAAACATAATTGAAATTTTATTTTAAAATGTCCCATTTGTTTGGTTGATTAACTTAACATTAACATAAGTCACACTTAGTTGGGCCACTGCGTGGAGAAGATGGCAAAATGCTCACAGGAGACAGAGAAAAGGCAGAATTGCTCAACACCTTCTTTGCTTCAGTCTTCTCAGGAAAGGCAAAGGGTGCCCAACCTAAGGATGATGGGGCAGAGGACAGAATAGGGGAATTTCAGCACAGAATAAGTAAAGAAACAGTACAGGAATACCTGGTTAATCTAAATGAATATAAGTCTCCAGGACCAGATGAACTACATCCTAGGGTATTAAAAGAACTGGCAAATGTAATATCGGAACCAATGGCAATCATCTTTGAGAACTCCTGGAGAACAGGAGAAGTCCCTGCAGACTGGAGGAGGGCAAATGTGTCCCAATCTTCAAAAAGGGGAAAAAAGAGAATCCCAACAATTATCGTCCGGTTAGTCTGACATCAATACCAGGAAAGATTCTGGAGCAGATCATTAAGCAGAGAGTCTGTGAATACCTGGAAGATAATTCCATAATCACAAAAAGCCAACATGGGTTTCAGACAAACAAGTCATGCCAGACAAATCTGATCTCTTTTTTTGATAAAATTACCAGCTTGGGAGATGAAGGGAATGCTGTGGATATAGTATATCTTGATTTCAGTAAGGCATTTGACAAGGTTCCCCATGACATCCTTGCAAACAAGCTTCTAAAATGTGGACTAGACGAGGTAACTGTTACATGGATTTGTAACTGGTTGACTGACTGAACCCAAAGGGTGCTCAACAATGGTTCCTTTTCATCCTGGAAAGAACTGACAAGTGGGGTGCCACAGGGTTCTGTCCTGGGCCCAGTGCTATTCAACATCTTTATTAATGACTTGGATGACAGTATTGAGAGCCTAGTTATCAAATTTGCAGATGACACCAAATTGGGAGGAGTAGCTAATACCCCAAAGGACAGGATCAAAATTCAAAATGACCTGAATAGACTAGAAAGCTGGGCCAAAGCTAACAAAATGAAATTTAACACAGAGAAATGTAAGGTCCTACACGTAGGGCGGAAAAATGAAATGCACAGATATAGGATGGGGGATACCTGGCTGAACGAGACCACATGTGAAAAGGATCTAGGAGTCCAAGTAGACCACAAGTTGAACATGAGTCAACAGTGTGATGCAGCAGCTAAAAAGGCCAATGCAATTTTAGGTTGCATCAATAGAAGTATAGTGTCCAGATCAAGGGAAGTAATAGTGCCACTCTATTCTGCATTGGTCAGGCCCCACCTGGAATACTGTGTCCAGTTCTGGGCACCACAATTCAAAAAGGATGTGGAGAAACTGGAGCATGTCCAAAGGAGGGCGACTAAAATGGTGAAGGGTCTGGAAACCTTGCCCTATGAAGAACGCCTTAGGGAGCTGGGGATGTTTAGCCTGGAGAAGAGAAGGTTAAGAGGTGATATGATCGCCCTGTTTAAATACTTGAAGGGATGTCACATTGAGGAGGGAGCAAGCTTGTTTTCTGCTGCTCCAGAGAACAGGACTCGGAACAATGGATGCAAACTGCAGGAAAAAAGATTCCACCTCAACATTAGGAGGAACTTCCTGACAGTAAGAGCTGTTCGACAGTGGAACACACTCCCTCGGAGGGTGGTGGAGTCTCCTTCCTTGGAGGTTTTTAAGCAGAGGCTGGATGGCCATCTGTCGGGTATGCTTTGATTGGGAGTTCCTGCACGGCAGGGGGTTGGACTGGATGGCCTCTGTGGTCTCTTCCAACTCTAAATTTCTATGATAATAGAATCAACCAAGAGATCAAATGCTGTAGTGTGGAGTGTTCCTTTTCATGTTATAGTTAGTCAACCATGCCCTTTCCCAAGATACTCCATTCCCCCTATCCGTGTTCATTTCTTCCCCAGCATACTTTGACCTGTGAGCATGCACAGTCCATGTTCAGCTGGGTTTGGTCAATCCCCTTTTCTCTCCCCCGCTCCCCATCTATGAAATTCCTGAGGTTCTTTCTCTTGTGGTGGTTTTGCCTGCACAAGGATCTACACTCACGGGTTCACTCTTAGTATATAGGATTGTTTTTGTTGCACTCATGGCTCAATGTAAATGGCAACAAAAACAGCAAGCCTCTCTGAGAATCTCAGAGAATATAAATAGCCTTTAAGCATTTGCTACTGTTATTGTTGGTATCACCTTGAGTGCAGGATGCCTCTTTGCATTATGCAAACCCTTCATTGATGAGCCCTCCTGTCGCCCTTCTCTCCACAAGATGTGCCAGGCTTTTCTTTGCTGATGGATTGAGATGAAACAGATGCTGCCATAAATACCCTTGTTCAGTGGTTTCAGATGCAGTTTCTGTTTTGTCAAACACACAGAGGGCTTGGGTTATCAGCAAGCCTGCACCTGTGCCATTTATTCCTTTGCTAAACTCGTGGTGTTACTGCAGTAGGTTGCATTTGTAGAAGACTGCCAAGGAGTTCAGTAATTGGGCTTCTCATCTGTCCATAGTTTTTTAAAAAATACAATCACAAGTATATATATTAGTTTGTCTACATTAGCCTTAAAGGTCCACATTTAACTGTTTCAGTTTCATTGCATCCTGCATAAGTTTTGCATATTCTGTCAGGAGGCCTTAAGTAAAACATTAAATAGAAATCCAGCTGGTATGACACTCTGCTGGCCTCATTAAAGTGCTAAGAACAGGAATAATCTTCTTTCAATTTTTTTTTGGGGGGGGGGGTGTTGGAGGGGGAACTAAATCCTCTCCAAAACCGGTAAGCAATTCCAGAAAAAAACAGGATATTTTAGGATGTATAACCCACACATTTGAGAGTTTTTCATTGTTCCAGCCTCAGAAAGAGAAACACTGGTGCCCTGTCAGAGAACGTGAAAGGAGCATTTGGGGCTAAGAAAGCAACATCTGGGCAGTGCAGGTCTGGGAATTTCCATTTGAGGCTCTCTCAGATTCTAGCTGAAGAGACGAGAGAACAATTTATTTATATTTTCTCTGACTGCATTATTTTTCCATGTAAATGCAGAATAAATCTATTTATAATTTGTATTTTCAGAGTCCTGGGTTTTCCTTCAGGTTATTGTGGGTTGTGCACCTTCAAGTCCTTTTGGACTTATTGCAGCCCTAGGTCAAAGCTATTGTGAGGTGTCCTCTGCAAGGCCTGTTGGGTGTGTGTGTGTGCCATTGCCTTCCCTCTGAAGAAGAGAGAGTGTGACTTGTCCAAGGTCACCAAACTGGGTTCCAAGGGCTGAACAGGGATTTGAACCCTGGTATCCCAGAGTTCTATCTCAACATTCAAACCATGACACCACAATGGTTCTAAGATCACTTTTATTATGTAATGCCAAAGGAAAGTATTATGAGAGGCAGCCTTCAAAGGAAAGCCAAGCATGCTGCTCATGTCACAAACAACTAAATAATAGAGATTTTTGGTAGACATTTTCAATCTGAAACATAACCAAGTTTCTTACTAAAATCCGTGTCACCGCCTTTTTGGTAAGGTTTCTTCTTCATGATGAGTGGCATTAGAAAGCAGGACACACTTCTAGGACAGGACATTCTTACTAGAGATTCTTAGTGCTCCTAGCCAGATGTCTTAATAAGATGTTCCAGGGCATGGCCCTCTGAGCTTATGAAGCCTTAGTGGTCAATCAAGGCTGCCACATTTCTTTTCTAAATACCTGTTGGGTGCTGCATAATTTCTAGCATGTTTTTCTTTTCTCATGCTGGGATAGGCAACACCATGATCTATACAAATACAATGTCTGATTAATACATCATGTGAAAATGGATGGCTGGATTTTCACCAGATGTGGACAGTATATTCAGGATGGTCTGGTGTAAAATACAGGGTACATGACATAAATTTGGGGTTAGCCCTAAAGGGGCATTCTAATTAATATTGAGGGTCCCTGGAGAGCACTCTGATTATTTTTTCATTCATACCAAATGGCACATTACTTAAAAGATTTTGATAAGTTCAGAAAAAATATTTTTTGAAAGTTTCACTGTAATTACAACAAATTTTTCTGTCTGTTAAATGTACCATGTGGAAACAGCCAGATGGATTTTCAGCCAATTTGGAGGGAAAGTTTTGAATGGTCTGACTTAACATATAAGCTATGTGGCATACATGACATTTACTTTGGGAGACTTTGTGGGCATTCCATAATTTTTTCATTCATACCTTATTTGGCAACCCCTCAGGACAGGCATGTTCTCTCAAGGGCAACTGAGTCCAAGGTTCAGTGGGTGGAATGTCTGAGCAAGCAAAGAGTAGGTACTTATCCCTGGGAGCAGTTGAAACTAAATGATCATGAACAATAGTTAATTATTCTTCCAAGCAATCCTAGCAACTGTATCTAGTCCATGAAATAAGATGAAATGTCAAGAGTTTTGGTGCTGTCTTCTTTGATGACTGTCTTCCCATTTTGGAAGTTCACCAAACCATCTTCCACAAGCAAATACAGTGGTCCCTACACATTCTCTGGAGTTAGGGACGAAGGACCACCGTGAATGTGGAAAAACCACTGTTCTTTTTACCTAAGAACACCTCTCTAGGTCTGCCAGTGCAACTCTGTGGTCAACATATGCCAGAAGTTGATCACAGAATCATGCTGGAGGACCTACAAATGCCTAGAGCAATACTTTCTCTAGGAATTTCTAGGATCTCCAGCACAACTCTATGGTCAACTTCTGGCAGAGTTGGGCTGGAGGACCTAGAGGGGCGAAACAGATGGGCAGGAAAAAGTGGCTTAAAGCTGCCTTTTCTGAAGCCAAATTGAAACCAACCGCACCATCTGCTCCCATGGCTAGCTGGAGTGCTCATGTCATGACCGCATGACATAGCTTCAAGCCAGGAAGAAGCGGGAAAAATGCTTCTTTTTGAAATGGCTTTTCTCTGCATAAGGGCACTTTTCTGCTGGCTTAAAGGCATGTGTCATTTAAATGCCACGCCTTCAAGCGAGCCTGAAAGCACCTCTTTTTGCCTGTCTGTTTAGCCCCAGAGATTCCTAGAGAGAACATATTAATCAAAATTGCAAATAATCAAATCCGCAAAAGTCAAATCCGCAAATATAGAGGGCCAACTGTAAACCAAATATCTGGTGGTCTGATTTCATGTAGAGTTGCCAAATTATTTTCACTTTCATATTTGCTGCTTGTCTTAATGTATTGTTATCCATCTTTGGACACCAAAATACAATTAAAATGTGTAGTAACTAACCAGTATTTGACAAATTTGCACAACATTTTCCAAAACTTTAATCAACATTACTTGATTCTGAATTACTTTTTAAACATTATAGTTTGAAAAGATGCATCTTGACTTCTTATTGACTATATTCTTGGACTTTGGGTTATTGGTACCATAGAAATAAAATTACATTTAAAAACCTGGTTTCGACTTCTCCTTTCCCCCGTGAAAACCAGTTTGCTCCTGCCTCTTGAGGTGATATATGCTTGGGTTTTCTTCTTCTTCAGTTTTTTTGCTTCTGAACATCTGTCACAAGTCAAAGTTATGAAGACAATTCCCACAAAAAGTTCAAGGGTTTCAAAATTGGAGATGAAGAGAAGGTGATCCATCCCGCTCAGCCAGTAAAGCTTGTCTTGATTACTTTGATGTAACAACACTTGAAAGCTCCTATTCTTTGAAACTAATTTAAACACATTGAATTGTTGAAAGATTAAAAACCGCAGTCAGCTAATTACACTCACTCTCATCTCTTATTCAGCAAATGAATCACTTTTCATTACCACTTAGCTGAAGTACATGAATTTCTGCCTAATTAGAAATGTTGTAGATGGAGCATTAGCAAGGCTGGAGTGGGTCAAGATATCTTGGCTGCTTCATTTTTAATTCCTAACAGTAGAGTCAGATAGGAAAGGCAGGAGATAAAAAGTCATTAAACAATTTTAAATTATTTATAAAAATTACTTTGCCCAAATTATAATTATTCCCGCCAACCGCTTTCACAAACGTCAAATGGAATGAAAAGAGAGGCAGCCCCAACATTGTTTTTAATGAACAGTTTAATGTTATGTATAACAGAACATTATGAATACAATGGAAATAAAGTTTTATCAATTTAATAATAATAATAATAATAATAATAAAAAATATCCAACATAAGAAAAGGGAAGGCAATAAAGTTTCATACCTAGCATATAGTATTTATTCTTGATAGCAGCCCAGGCTTTGTGAATATAAACTGAACCTCTGCATTCTATAAACTGAACCTCTGCATTCCAGACTAAAAATCATGATGCATGTGTGAATCTAAAGGCTGACCTATATCAGAAGAAGGAGGGAAAGCCTTTAATTCATTCATTCATTTCTTTTACTTTCATTAATTAATAAAATCTGACTGCTACAGGTTTCCTTTAATAATATATATTTATATTTATATTTATTTAACTCCTTTCTATTGGATTCCACAATTGCTAAGGCCATATTTACACAAGAGAAGTGAAATCACCGGATGAATAAAATCTAGAATCCAATACTGTTGGATTAACAAAAAAAATCAATGGTGATTACTGGTAACTTAAAAGATATGGATTTCTTTCTTTTCTTTTGTAAAGTTTCAAGAAAACGATAATAAATATTTTTGCCTTTTGACTGTCAGCAGGTATGGAAACAGTGGCTCGAGATGAGCTGGAGTGTATGTCAATTGCAACTGAAGCAGGACTGAAGAAAAGCCACCCCAAATCAAATCCAAACTACATATATATTTTCTAGAGTTCTCTGAAAGGAAACCATACAGCAGCTCCAGATGACGTTACTACCACTTCTGAATAGGCTCTTATAGCACAAAGAGGCTGGAAGTCCCCCACAAACCCTATTCATCAGCAAATTGCTTGAAGAGGTCTACAATAAAAATTTGGATAAGTATAGCAGTGTTGCTGGAAGAGTAGCAAAAGTATATATACATTCGAGGTCCCTCTTAATTAGCCATAATCACATATGTAAGCCATTTTTGGACAAAAATATATATATATTTTCTTATAAAAAATTGATCAGCATACTTTGACTTCAAATTTGACTAACAGGTAGGAAAAGGAATGGATCCAATTATGATAAACGGATTCCAGGAAAGGGGGGGGGGGGGGAGACAGAAATCAAGCATAAAATTAGATTCACACAGATTCTTCCAGCCCACAAAATTTTGGGCTTTCCAGAAGTTTCAAAGTTAAAAATGGTTCTGCCATCCAGAAAGGTTTGTGTCTTGTTCCAAAACAAGGCCTTGTCATTGTAATGTCAAACATCTGAATCACTGGAAGAACCTTTATTCACCAAACCTTCAACAAAAGTAGTTTCAGAGTGTATAAAACAACCTTTGGGGTTTTTTGTTTTGTTTTGTTTATGTGGATTCTTTAAAAGTAAGCAATAAAAGAAAAAAGAAGAAAAGGATTTGATCAGCATTTCCCACCCTTATCCCAGCTTTATTTGTGCAGCTAAAATCCTTCATTGTATCTGATTAGTTTACAATCTTTATTTGCTAAAATTGGCAAAATTTGCAAAGGCATCTTGCTTCGGTTGCACAGTTCCAGGAGTCATGGAGGCTGCCACAGCCATGTTAGGAACACTCATGCCCATCGTACCTGATAAACCCATTCCAGAAGCTGGCACTGCCATGTTCACATTCATTCCCATCATGCTCTGATTCATCATAGGTGTGCTTCCCATGGAAGCCATCCCCATTGTGCCAGTCATCACCGTAGGCATTCCCATCCCTACAGAAATGGGTCCTCCCATCAATGGATTTGCAGGAGGTCGAACAGGCATCATGCTGGGTGGCGAGTTGAGGCTCATGGTTGCAAAATTCTGAGACATCACATTCATAGGTTGTTGCATATCTACAGGAGAAAATAATGTTAATTTTTCTTTCCTTCGTCCCTTATCTAACAGCCTGGAGATGTGCTAAAACACATTTGGACTGATGCCCAATCCTTAACTTGTCTATATGCCTGCCTGTTATGGTTTTTAATTTCTATTTTTAATTTCCACAGTCCCCTCTCTTTCAGCTCCCTGCCACTCTCTCCACACTTTTCCTTTAGACTTTGGCCCTCCAGATGTTCTGGTCTACTTGGACTAAGGTATCACCTATATGCTGATGATACCCAGCTCTATCATCCCTTTCCAACTAATTCCAAGGAAGCTGTTTCTGTCCTAACCTGGTGTCTGGCAACTGTAATGAACTGGATGAGGGCAAACAAAATGTAGCTTAATCCAGGCACGACAGAGGTGCTCCTGGTCAGTAGAAAGATAAATCCTGGGATAGGGATTCAGCCTGTGTTAGATGGGGTTACATTCTCCCTGAAAACTCAGATTCGTAGTTTAGGGGTACTTCTGGATTCAGCACTGAGCTTGGAAGTCCAGGTATCGGCGGTGACCAGTAGTGTTTTTGCACAGCTAAAACTTGTGTGCAACTGTGTCCATCCTTGGAGAAGTCAGATCTGGCCATGATGGTACATGCCTTGGTTACATCCCATCTGGATTACTGTAATGCGCTTTATGTGGGGCTGCCTTTGAAAAGTTGTATTGTTTTTAAATTATGTTGTTTTATACTTGTTGTTCACTGCCTTGAGTCCCTATATTGAGTCCCTATATTGGGAGAAAAGTGGGATATAAGAGAGTAACAACAACAATAATCACCACCACATTATCCCCACATAATATGGCCAGTGGTGAGAGACTGTTGGAACGAAACAAAACATGTGAAGGGCCAAAGTTCATCCCTACCTGCTCTAGTTAATTCAAGTTCTACAATTACTGTATATACTTGACTATAAGTTGAGAAATTTATGCCCCCAAATGGACTCCAAAATCATGGGTAGACTTATATATGGGGCAATAAGTTATTACTGCTTATAAAGTTCCTAAAAGAAGTGCCCACCTTCCTCTATAGCCAAGGATCCATAAACAGCTCCCCGTCTGAGTCCCAGCATGCACTCCTCTCCCTCTCTCTCTCTCTCTGTTATCCCCCAGCCTTCCCTTCCAGCCAGAGCTAATAAACAGCTGCTGAGGCTAGGGACACACACACAAGATAGTATGCCCAGGCTTGTACCCCATATTTCAAGCTATGAGCCTTGGAAATCCTGGGGGTTAAGGGAAGAGAGAGAGAGAGAGAGAGAGAGAGAGAGAGGTCTGTCGCCCCCTTTTGCAAACCATGAGCCATACTAGACTTGTATAAGCTGAAACCCAAAATCAAATGCTTTCACAATTTAATATGAAGTTGAAACACACTGATTTTTGCTATGGGCCCATCTTGTCCACCATTGCTCACTGTGACTGGCAGCAGCTATTCATGGCCTTAGACATATGAATCTTTCCCATCACTGCTTGCTCATTTAACTGGAAAATGAATCAGATAACTTAAGATGAAAAAATGACAATGCTGAATTCTGGCACCTCTCTACAGTTTCTTTCTCTGAATAATACACTCTGGTTATAGAAAAGAGAGAATCTATGGAAGCTGAAGTTATCTGTGGGTGGTGATTGTTTTTTTATAACACAGCTTGATCATGAATACTTTAAGAAACACATCATCACATTCCCCACCCCCCTTTACAAAACCTGCATAGAAAGAATGATAGCATAGGTGGTCACTTACTCTGTTGCTGAATCATCGTGTTCAATGATGGTTGCTGCGGCTTAGAAGGTTGCATACCAGGAACTAAATTGTCCAAACTGATATTAACACTGGGGTCTGACCAAGTGGATGGCAGGGTTTTGCCTAAATTTTTGGGGACCATCTCTGCACCCAGGTTATAAAGTTGATTAGGTTTCTGCATCATTGGGTTGACATTTTGCAAAGGCTAGAAGTTTTAATGAGACAGACAGAGAGAGATCTTGACTGTTATGCTATTCACCACTGACTGTATTTTACAGTCAATTCAAACAATCTCCACATAGAGAAACAGATGGATATTGGTGCTTATTTAAGAGAAACAAAAAAGCCAGACAGTTGAAATTCTTGCAAATAAAGTGCTCAAGATAATCTCTTTAGTATTTTACCTGTCAACTGGTAGCTTGCTAGCACTGTGTCAAGACTAGTTAACTCAAAAGTGTTCCATTCCTTCCTTCCACCCAGCAAATATTCTCTTCCCCTGATTAAGAATCTATTTTGGTTTTAGAGTCTGGAAAATTAGTATTGGACTTTAGCAAATCAAAAATCCTGGCGTTCAATTGTAAATTATTCCACAACTGGAAGAAATCCTTTGTAAAATGGCCTGTTAGAAACATGTCATCATTTACCCCTGTGCTGCCAATCAAATTTGAGGCCTACAATATGTTAAAGAGCTCTTGAATTACATAAGGCATTCTCTTTCTTAATTTAGTTAAACCTTGAAGAGTGACCATTGAAGCAAAAGAGACAAGAAAGCATCTGAGATCTACAGAAAAGATGCTTTAAAGTAGGAGTCTGTCAAAACTATTTGGCATAGCCTCCTGCATGGAGAGAATGATCATTAAGATATGACAAAAAAGCATCATACCTGGGATCTTGACATAGGTAGATTAATGCTGACAGTGTTAGAACCCATCATGGAAAAATTCATGCTTTGGGAAGAGGTCATGGTGGCTTGGGAGGCACCCATCAAATCAAAGAGGTCAGCAGCATTTGAAGCAGCTGGAGGCTGGCCAAGGCTTTGCTGAGCAGATCCACTAAAGAGCTCAACAGCTGGCTGAGCAGGCCCACCAAAGAGCTCTCCAGATGCAGCAGCAGGGCTTGGAGAGGCTTGGTTGAAGGCACTCCAGTCACCAAACTCTCCATTCCCACTTGTAGCTGTGCCTGGGGAGGGAAAAGAAAGGTAAGGGACTTTGTGGAAGGCACACAACAAATGCCCCAGTCCATGAACTGAAACAAATGAGAGACGATGTGTGTCCATCCAGATTAACTTCGGCAGGTATAATCTCCATCTGGACATTACTCTTCCTCATGAATATTCCAACAATTTTAGCAGGATAGCAAAGAAAATGAGAAACACCCATACCAGCACTAGACGGCAAAATAACATGTCACCTCAGGACTTGGTATGACTGGAACACAAGATACCATAAGAAGCAAACCTACAGGTCCAAATAAACTTCCAGTAAAAAAGAATGTGGAGAGTACAAAACAGATGGGAAGTTCAGCATCTGAACTGCCAATATCCAAAAAATGGAAGCCCAAGGCAGAGCAACAAGCATTAACTCACTGATGCTTTCAATCAATCATTGTAAACAAGCTGGTTTTGCAGTCATAAAAAACAACAATTTGTTCAAACTCATTTGATTACATATAAATTATTTGCTGTACAAAGAGTTATTAAACTTGTATCGCTAAGTGGGATACTAATAAAATCACAGGCTTTCAACTTCAGTTGCCTCTGGGTGTTTATCTCACCTCTATTGAGCTTGTTGACAGCCTTGTGTAGTATTTATTTAGCGCTCTACGGGTGCTTTGATAAATATGCACTCAGAGCTCACACAAGCTTTCAAATCTTTATACAGCAGCTTCACAGAAACCTGCAAGATATGGAATTCCTTTTTCTTGTATTATTGGACTCTAGCAGAGTTTCCATATTTTAAAGAATAAAACATTTTATTTGAATAAAACCTGCAATTTGCAATCAAAAACTGCAGTCAGTCAGTAGATCAATCAATCAATCCATCTATCAATCAGATGATGACTGTGAAGTTTGCTTTTTTATTTTTTTAAGGTGATTATCCATTGGTACAATCATCTCTTTCTAGCCAGTGATGACTACTGAGCTTCTGAGGCACATGTAATAAAAATTTTTTTTCACAAGTCCTGAGGTGACAGTTAGAAAAGCTTACTATTTTGGAATAATGCATAGGTATGTATGAACACAACCCAGCTTTGTTGGTTACCCAGATGAAGATCCTGTAATTAACATTTCACAATTCAACAGTCCAGACAGAAAGGGAGAAAAATCAGGATTTTAAATCAATAATTACTGAACATTTGATGATTTTTTTTAATTTAAGTGAGCAATGAAAGACTTGAGAAATATAAGGTCAGACAGATGAGACCCCACTGATTTCAGAATAATCTGGCCTGTACAGCTTGCTAGGAATTAGTCGTGTACAAACTTACCTATTACCTGGAATTTAACTTGCCTGATCTTAAAGACATTGCAATAATTTACACCTCATGTCAATAATTCTTAAAGCTACCTGAGCACCTGGGTATAAAAACCTTTATTTTAATTAACTTTACCCCTACAGTTGGATTAAAATTTAAGCAAGAAAGAGCACGGAGAGAAAAGAAGATCCACACATCTCTACAACCCACTTTAATGCAAGTAGTGAGCTGAAACTCATTAGCTTAGGGCCATACTGAAACATTTGCTTTGATCTCCCTTACAAAAGGGACATTATTGGGAGTATTTCAATTAGTACTGCCTATTAAAAATTTAAGCACACTTAAAGTATTCCTGATGGATAAGTAAATGCTGAATATGCTGATTCTCCAGTTACTGGACACTAATATCAAGCAACTGGATGTAAAGGAAGTGGGGAAAATGGAGAGGTGTTTGTTGCCACTCTTTGGGGAACTTTATCAAAGATGATTAATCAACAAAGATTTCTGGGGTGTGTGTTATTGTTTGAGAAAGATTAATCATTGCTGTCTGCTTGCATGATAGTGATTGGTATAGATTAATCATTTTAATACTGATTAAGGAATATTATCAAATTAGACTGCATTATTTGTATAATAAGATTCAAGGACCCCAAACCCCCACTTTCATTAAACTGTGAAAACAGGGCAGAACAGTACAACTTAAAACTATTTAAGGGCACAGGTATCAAATCAGGTCAGACCATCTCTACATAATACATTTGATTACAGGGAAAAAAACAAACAAACAAAACAAAGGACAATACTATGCTTTCCTCAAAGCCATACACTTTGTTCCAGAATAATTTTTTTCCAGGCTGGGGTTCATTTAGATAATGTAGCAATTATTACAGCAGTATGACAAGAAAAACAGAGAAGATGATAATTCAGGGCCAATCATAACATTTGCATAAGCTTCTTCACCCCTGCAAGAGCCTCTTAATGTTAAGTTTTTATGCTTTCTCCCCCCCCCCCCACCCCCACCCCCGGGAAATTTCATGGAAGTTAAAATAAATAAATACACACAAATTAGCAATTTCCCTGCCCATCTCTTTCCCTTGCCATAACGTACATGTGCCCAAAGCAAGTCATCTATTTTCTTTGGTTAATTGCAACTTTTGCCAACATGTGAAGATATGTGGAATCATGGCATGCAGCTCTTAATTTATTGTAGGTGATACATATATAGTTTTTAAAAAGCTGAAGCATCATCCAAAACAGGACTGAGTGCCCGTTACTACATATGTGTGTATTTATGTGCATTCAGGTCACCTTTTGATTTATGGAGAGGATATGAATTTTATAGTTTTCTTAGCCAAGGAACACTCAAGAAGTGGTTTTGCCAGTTCCTTTCTCTAAAATGCAGTGGGCCCTTGGTATCCACTGGAGTATGGTTTCAGGATCTCCCATAAAAACCAAAACCCATTGATATTCAAGTCCTATTTAATATAATGGCATAATGAAATGGTGTCCCTTCCTTAAAATGTCAAAAACAAGGTATGCTTTTGGAATTTATATATTTTTTGAATATTTTCAAACCATGGATGCTTGAACCGAGGGCCAGCTGAATAGTCTACAGCAGCTGGTATCTACTGCTGGCCTTCTATCCAACTACTAACCCAGGCTGATCCTGCTTAGCTTCCAAGATCAGACAGAATCTGGTGTCTTTAAGGTATTTATACAAAGGTTATTAGCTCTTGTCAGTGTTAAGAGATACTCCTGAGTGACTTCTAAAATTTTCAGTTTAGAACTGCTCTTCCAAAAAAGTGTATGCCAAACATTTCATGCTAGCATTGGGGTGGGTTTGCTATCACCAATCTATTTTTAAAATACTGTAGGAATGGTACTCTAAAGCAGGAGTACAATTAAAGTAAGTCCGTACATACAAACTTGTTTTCCTCCAGTGGCTTTCCAATTTTATAATAAAAATTTTCAATTTACTTGAATCAAAATGTATTTATCAACCATTTCTACTCAGCTTTGCTTCAATCTATTACATGATCCACACCATATATGTATAAAACATTTTTGAGTCAAACCAACCATGAACAAAGAATTAAAAGTGTTGATGTATAAAAATATTCAACACCACTGCAGCCACCTGCAAAACTGTTGAGAAATCAGTTAAACTACACTGGGCTTTTAAGTTAAACTATATTGCCTTGGGTCTTGCATAAGGAGAGAAGCGAGATATAAATTGAAACAAGGAATGAATAAATAAATGCTTTTTGAAGCTTTTGGTTAACGTTCTTTTCTTGCCTCAGGACCATGTTCTACAAAGCAGAGCTGTTACACAGAAGCAGTTGCTGAGCATCCAGTGAGAAGCTGCATTTTGAAGAAGGGCCTTCCCTATTAATTTCAATCAGGAGACAAATCCATTCAAATGGATATGTTTCCCACTGTTATTATTGTAACGTCTAATGTCACAGGTGAGGGCAAACAATACATGAAAAAAACCCTATAGCCCTGGGTCTCCTCAACAGAGAAAGACACATTATTAGCATTTGCTAAGACAATCATACAGTTAGACTCAGGAAGTGAACAGACAGCTGTCAGAAAATACTGTCTGGGGGGAATGAAATTATTTGCATCGATACGACATCAGACCTACTAGAAGTAAAGTCAAATAAATTTTGAGATTTTTCAGTTCAAAATGGCAGAAACTTTCTGGACACATTGAGAGGAAAACAATAAGCTTAAATATTGTTACCAGTAGTTCACACCTCCAGGAAGATTTGTGTTCCTAAACAGTAGGATGGAATAGTTTCGTGAGAAGCCAGCTAATACATTAGAAATAAATGGCACATTGTAAGAAGGACAGAGCAGCCGAGAATTAATAATCTTTTGATGTGGTATATGAGAGAGTGACAGCAACTGAGTGCAGGACTGGGTCCACAGTAGGTTGAATAGCACAGCTGAATACAGTACCTGAAATTAAAGCAGCTGCACCTTTGCTATGCAATACAACTATATTTCTTTATCACATTCGCAGATAAAATGTATGTTGTAAGCTTCTTTGTCATGGGTGAATCAGGTAACACTGGGTCTCTAGGGGTTATAAGGAACCTGCAACATTTCAGGCTGAGTGAAGTGGGTTAAAAGGTCAAAAGAAAAAAACCCTATTAGAAATAAGAAGCTGAGAGTCAACCATGGAGGAGCAGGCTTCTTTTCTCCTCTGCACCCTTCCAAATCTAGAGGACCTGGGATTTGGGGTCAGAGGGTGAGCAGAGCGAGGAAAAGTCTGCTTGCACAGGACTGGACGCACATAGGTTTTTACAATTCAATGCAGCAAAATAACATGCCTAGTACCATCACAGTGACAACTGGATAAAGAATAGAGCATGTACTGTAATACAGATCAGAATTCCAAAGAGGAAAGTCCCTTTTTATTCAGTTCTCTCATAAAGCACTACCTTGTACTGAAGGACAGCCTGCGGAGCTGGCGGCAGCAGAGCTGAAGTCAGCAAATCCTCCAAAAGGATCAGTGGAACCACCTAAAACCAAAGCAGTTGAAAGTCATCCCCTGATGGACTAAGGCAAGCACACAATTATTTTAGAAAAAGGTTTTTATGATTTTTTACAATGGACTTTATAACCATTCTACATTTAATTTCAAATTTAAATCTCTTGTCTGTGGGAATCAAGATATATTAAGATAGAAAAGTTCTTCAGCTGTCCAAAAATCCACTGTGTGTGTATATTTATGTGGTCTGGGAAAGATGATGCATGCTCTACCTCCCACACTGTGATGGGGCAAAGTCTTCAAATAACTGAGAAAACCTGGCTCAGAAGGGGTCCCAGTTACACAAACAACTATTACCATGTTCGGCCAAATGTAAGTTGTTTCACTGCAATTATGTCTTAACAACAATACCACCACCAACTATTGATCTATGATTCCTCCTCCATTGAAGTTCTTGGTGGACTCCATATTAAGGCATTATTTCCCTCAGATGTGCCTCATTGTGAGACATATCCAACATGCAACCAACTTCATTCATGTGGACTGAAGGCAACTAAGAATCTGTGTGGCTGTAAAAAGGGGTAACATTTTTCTGCATCTTTTTGCCACGTTACTAAAGCTGGAGCCTGTAGAAATCCTGTAGAACATTCTGCATGGAAAGCAATTTCAGACATGCAGACAATAATATCTTTAGTGATTTCCAGTGATCGGACTATGGAGATTTTTGCCCAATTTTGGCATATACAAGTATCTAATACAGCACTACAAATTATCCTGAGAATTAAATAAAGATGCAGAAGGGTCTGTCCACAGTGAACATTAGGAAAGTGAAGAGGCACGTAAGATACAGAAACACAGCTGAGCACAGCCACAATATAAGAAAACACTTTAGCAACACCAATCAAAACTAAACATCATAGGCAAACACAGCAGAAATCTTTGCTTCCCCACTTTTGTGTGCCTAATTGAACCCAGTCAACTTGAATTATTCCTCCTTACATGGTTCAGTTGAAAATTACCACTTGTACACCAATGCAAGGCAAGTGCCCTAGATCCTACTTTACTGTTTTCCTTATAATGTATACAGACTGAGGAGAACAGCAAGGCCATTAAAAGACCACCAGAGTCTTGGCAGAATGATCACAACAGTAATGCTCAAAGTAATTATAACTCAGGAACTGAATGTAACATGCAGAAGTTTCAATCAAAGGAATCCCTTTGTTTGCTTATTTTGTTTGCATGCCTTCCATGAAAAAATTAAGAATTCTATCTCATATGTTAAAGTGTTGTGTGAATGAAAGCATGAATGACTTGCCCAGGATTTCACATTCAAGATTTTGAGACATAAAGCCTACACTGATATTCATTTTTAAAATATGTTTGCTTCTTTTCCCGAAGAACATTAAAGTCCCAGTTGTAAGCTTCTAATGAATTATTGACTACAAAATAAAGTATTTTAGCTATCCTTCCCTACGGCATATTTTATACATCAAAAATAGAAAAGCTCCATATAATCTATATTGGACAGTTCTAACATTAAAAGGAGAGGCACTTCTCAGGCAGCACTTGATGCCCAGAACATTGCCTTGTAAAAACAAAATATATGTACACCTTTCTTTGCATCAAGTCTGAGACCCAAGCTATATGAGATGGCCATAATGGTGTGTACGTGTGTGTGTGTGTGTGTGTGTGAGAGAGAGAGAGAGAGAGAGAGCAGGGCTGGGCCCACAGCTTGTGCTACTTATTGAAAGAAGAGGCATGGTTCTGATGAAAAGTAGCCTTATATTAAGCTGCTCTTAGCTAGTATTTGGTACCAAGAGAAAAGCCCTGATTTATTTTTATTTTACTTTAAAAACTGTATATATTAGTTGGCTTTTGGAAAGCACCTACTTTCTGCATGTGTTTGTTTCTGAACACAGCAAGCTGTCAACCTCTTTGTAATAAGTGCGGGCTAGGCACTTTGGGCTTCCTAGTTGTGCAATGTATTAAACAGTCACTTGCTTTTCTGAAAGTATGAAAAGAGAATTGGTCTTCGTCATTACAGTTTGTCCTTAAAAGATTTCACCTCTGAGTAGTTAGACATTTCCAAGGAGCAGCCGTAGCAGCAGCTCAATTATTCTGCTTTTAGTGTTTGCGTACATTATATGGGTTACATCACAGCTGCTTAGCCCGCAGTGCTTAGAAACTAGCCAGGTGGGACAGTAACATCTGTGTTGCACTCAAACACCACCAGGGACAGCTTCCAACATCTGGTGCCATTTCTGAATTGTCTTATAGCTGCAAGACATTCTGCTCCATCTGCTGCTCTCAACTCAGTTAATTAAACTAGAACCATCTCCTTTTTAATAAATGGCTAGCAGTAATAAAATGAACAATTCTCTTTTCGACTACATGTGTACTTGTATTTCTTTTTAATGCTATTTTATTTTAGTCGATATTAAGAAGACACACAGTTTTCAAATAGGGAGGCATCTATTTTTGGAACATATATGGATTTTTTTTTATCAAGGAGGAAACACTGAGAATATAGTTACCAGATACTTCTCAATTCTTACCGAAGCTGAAGCATTTTTGTATGCATGCAAAAGATAGACAGACTGGACATTTACTGGTTTAGATCCTAAATAATGGTGACACATTGTGATGAAGATCTATGAAAAGCTAGGATCACCTAATTTTCTCTCAAACTGCCTACGGATGCATCTGGCTCATCAGAAGAGAAAAACCAACTCAATATCATCTTTTACACAGATCTGACTGTATTCTTCCACTGACAGGAGTGTTTTTGACTAAAAACATGTGGTGGGCCAAAAGTTTCGTACTTTTGCTTTAATTGCATATCTTCCATTTATATGTACAAAAAAAGAAGTGGGAGAAAGGGAAGAGAAACAATCCAGCTTCATAATATTGTTCTTGTTTGCTAAACCTATTAAGCAGTCAATTGTTTTAAATCTCTCTCTCTGCTTGCGTGGTAAAACAGTTCATGTTCTATATATGATATACTGTAGTGAAAATTTCCACAGACTGCCATTTATTTATTTAAAAAAGAGATTCAAGTCTGTTTTTGACCTCGCTGGTGTTTTGTGCATCACACAAGCCATGGCCGCAAAGACGGCACTGCAAGGAACACAGTGGTCAGGAAAAGTGACCTCCTTAAGAAGGACAGCACTAATCTTCACATCATCATCAGCTAGCCTCAGAAACTCCCAAGTGAGGGCTGTCGATATAAATTAACTCCTTCCATCTGCCTCCTTAGGGCAGAAGACACATTATTTGTGGTGGCCAGCTGGTAACATGTCTCATCTCTAGGACATCTCCTAAATGCTGATGTAGAAAGATAGGGGAAAGTAAATTTCTATTACTCCATAGCAAGAAAAGCAGAATAATCTGCCCTTGTCAAACTGTAAATCCAGAAAAATTTTACAACAGTGGAAAAATATCTTGCATGAAAGAGATAAATGCTTTGTCCTTCCAGCAACATGTTTGGGTTTGTTCTAATACTGAAATAAAAGAGTACTTGCACTGTTTATCCTGCCTAAGGGGCATCAGCCCTTCCTAACCTCTCAGCAAATGAAGGGGTAACAAATGATGTGATAAGCTCATGAGTGGGAACCAAAGAGGTCCACAGACAATTGGAAAATATTCTTAGGATAGAGTGCCACATCTAATCCACGCTGAAACTAGAGATACCTGGAAAAACATCTCAGGAAGATCACAGAACACAGCTATAGAACTGGAAGGGATCACAAAGGCCATTTAATCTAACCCCCTATAATGCAGGGATACACAACTAAAGCACTCCTGAGAGATAACCATCCAACCTCTGTCCTTTTCCTGGAGCAACTGCAGAGCACCTGGGAAGTGCACAGAGAGCCCTAATGGCTCCTTGGAGTACAGGTTGAGAACCACTGCTCTAAGGATTTCACTTTTAACAGCTTTTATAATCAATAAGTTATTCCTTGTATTTAGGTAGAGTTTAAAATTACAAGAAAACAGATCCTGGGAACTAGCGGGGAAATTCTTCTGGATAAAGCTCACAGTGGCACAGAGAGGGGGAGGGCAGGGATCATCCTGGAAAACAGTTATTCATGATGGGACGGTTCACTCTCCCCACCTCTCTCAATCTTACTCTCACAGACACTCACACACAACTTCAAGGAAGAATATAAGTGTGCAATAGCATCTTGTAGCACCTTTGAGACAAACTGAAAGACAGAGGTTGGTAGCATGAGTTTTTATACACTTGACCTTACATCTTCATATGCATGTGCTTGAGTAGAAAGCCCAGGGATAGACCTATATAGCAGTCTCTGTGTGAGACTGTCCATAGGAATGAAAAACTTTTGTTGGTATGGAGATGACATGACAAGTTCAGTTTTAATGGTGGTTGCTGGGGGACAAGGGAAAGATGTTGCCTAAAGCCACAGTCAGCTATATAGCTCTGTCCCTGGGCTTTCCACTCCACCACATGCATCTGAGGAAGTAGGCTCAAGTCTAAAGCTCATGCTACCAACATCTTTCAGTCAGTCTGATAGGTGCTGCAAGATTGCATAATGAATTTCCAAATTAATATGAAACTAAATTTTCACATGTTTACTCTGCATATAGCATTTGATTTTTAAAGAGAAGTATAAAAGTGGATGGATAATTAACACACTAAAATTGTATGTTTTAAAATAGTTTAGGACATCACTCTTACATTAAAATGCACACATTTTAAAAAGAAAGATTTAAAATATGCATTGAATCAAACTAAATGCACTGGATCAAAATGAATGTTGAAGTCCCATGCAAAGATTAAGCTAGATAAACATAGAAACAATTTATTCCTGGGGGGTGAGAGTTGTGGGTCAAGATGACGAATGGAAGGCTGTAAGCACAACAGCAGAAATGCAGCATTCTCTTTGGCTTACGCTATCCTTCCCCTGGACTAATACACTAAATTCTTCATGCAGCCATCCATATTTTTCTTAATAATGAAAGTTCATCCACATTTGCTGCCATTTAAAATACAGATGACATGTAAGCATCCAGAATGCCAAATGAGACTAAGTAAAAGCACATAATGCTGTCTTTCATTCTCTGGTATATTGGAAACAGAAGAAAAATGTCCATACCTCAGGAAAGCTTTCAGGCTGCTACGTATGACTACGAACCAAATACATTAGAAGAGAGTATGCCCACAGATACAGAAGAATATATCACACACAAATCCATACTGTAAAGCAATCTTCTATGTGAATTTATACAGTTTTAAAGAAGATGCAGCCAGTGTTATATAGAAATCCAGATTTTGTCAAAACTTCAGTTGTAAAAGAGGAAAGTGTGTATTTGTGGAGGGACTACATGGTTTGTTCCCTCCCCTGCCGCATGCAGGCTGTACTATTTCCTCTTCATAAAACTGGATGAGGGGAAGACCTTGGTGATACAGGTATGGTATTACAGGCAGTTGTCATGCCTGAAAAACAAGCAGTGCCAGAGAGCTGAGAAACCCATTCATCTTCTGTTCTTTGGTCTTCCTATTGTCTTGGAGATCAATAAAGGGAGGGAAGGTATATAGCAGGAAGCTTGTAAGATTGTTCAACCCTGAGGAAGGCCAAATGCCCTAGTGGGATGTCTTTCTGGATATGTTTTTTAAAACAAATAAAGTGGGCCAATCATCACTCGTCTACAGCAGACATTTGGTATGAAAGGGATGTGGGAACACATTTGGTCCATCAAAAGCAAAAGGAATACTGATTTTATTCGTTTAATATATACACAGCTTTCCTCCTGGTATGAGACTCAATCCTATCCTTCTCCTGGTATTTTGCAACAGACAACATCCCACCCCCCCCCTTTTGTGAGTCTGTTTTTAAAAATATATCATTGCCTTCAGCAAACACAACACTAATAACTTCTCTAACTTTTCACTAGCAAAAAAGGACACTTGTCCAGTCAGCTTTTGACCACTACCTAGAAACAAAGCCACACTGCACTTCACAATTGCAGTGCAGATCAGTAACTGGGATATGTGTTATTACACTCCCTAATGATTATGAAGTACCACTAAGCAAATAGCATTAACTGGACTAAAACATTTTAAAAAATGAAACCAATACAGTGGTCCCCCAGGTTACAAATCCCCCGGCCTACGAAAAACCTGGGATACGAAAGAGCCGGGGCTGGAAAAACGGCCCCGGTTTCCGAAAAAGACCCGGGTTACGAAAAAAAGCGGCGGGAAATTCAAATGGCGCAAAGTTTATTCCAATACTTACAGTGGTCCCCCGGTTTGCGAACTTTTTCGGTTTACGAAAGGGGTGCTGGAATGAATTACTTTCGTAAACCGGGGGACCACTGTATATATTTTAAAAAAATATCTCTGAAATATTGCTCAGACTTCATTTTAGGAATACTTAAAAAGTTTTGAATTTACCCACTATTCTACACCAGGCTGTATTCCAAGAACTTATACAAGATGGCTTCACAAGATCCCCTGAAAAATATCAGTTCTGGGAATTCAGGTGATATTGTTAGCAAGTTGCCTCTGCTCAATTTTAGATTAAACTTTCTTTCTGCTACCTGAAATTATTCCAGAGCAACCCTGAACCTCAGAGGCAGTATTTTAGCAATGGAGGAGGCTGCAGTGGGAACAAGATGACAGGAGCATCATGCAAACAATTATCTGTATCCAAGCCATTGTTTACATTTGTACAGGTTGGTGCCAAAACCAAAATGGTTCAACATGGCTCAAAGCCACCCCCACTTTTCACTGGAAATGAAGGACAAAAACATGAAAAAACCCTATCTGTTCACAACTGTGTTAGGTTTACTCTTTACATAAATTTACCATTCAAGAGAAGGTGTTATTTCCATTTTAATCATAGTTGTTAAAAGTCTTATTTTTTTCAAAGGGGATGTAGATTAAACAACCACAGCTATCAAGGTCCAGTCATTGGATATCTCATTGATATAACTCTGTGATCATCCCAGTGGAATAGCAAAGATATCCAAGCAGAACCATTTTAATATTTCATGTCAGCCACAGAGAAACCTTCCACAGTTGTGACTTGGCTATTTATTCTTGTTAGATTTATTAAAACTATAGTACAGAATTCTATTCTGGCCTCAGTTCTAAAAAAAAACTGAGTATCAGTTTCAAAGTGAAAAAAGACATATTTTTGCCTCAACACTGAAGTCACCCAGGAGTCACTGGACAGGCAATAGCAATAAATATCAGTGAGTTCACTTTTGCAATATACATTTGATGTGACTTGTGAATGGAAATCACCCACTTCACTATGAGGCCTCTCTATCAGCGTGTGTACCATGAGAAGCCTTGAAACCAATCTGGATTACATGCTTTTAGAATAAATTATGAATAACATTGCATTCCAACCACTGCAGTTCCTGACAGACTGACTTAGCTGTGAATCTTGCTAAAGTATTATGGTTATTAGCAATCTATATAATATAGTCATTTGCATGCAGTTCCATGAGTACATGCACAGATCTACATATAAGTGACTTATACCCCCTTCCTTAGCTTCGTAACACACATCCCTCAATTTTATCCTGTATTAAAAATTACAGGCTTGTACTAATAGCAACTGCTCAGACAGAAAACAAGTGCACTTTACCTGTCGGGACAGACTGATCAGTACCATCAAACAAAAGATCTACCAGGTCGTTGGATGACTTGCTGCCAGAAACCTAAGGACAAACAAAATTGAACTGTTTTAACAAATATGACTATACAGGTGTGAAGCAACTGAGATGCCAATCACAAGGTTTTTGAAGGCATTCCCAGGGAAAAAGAGATTAAGACAAAGAGATTTGGAAGATATAAATAAGACCTGGTACCTCCCCCCCCCCCCCCAAAAAAAAAAGAACTTGTGAAGCTTCATCCAACTGGGATACAGATCACCTATAACTTCAAATCAATTCACATCATGAGCATTAGAAAAAGAAGAATAAAAAGGAAGTAATTGCCTAATTTTAAAACAATAGAGATCCTTATAAAGCTGTTAAAATTTTATCAGAACAGAGCATGGAATGCTACCCAACTTGTTACAGCAGTCAAGAAAGATAACCTGGAGAATTGCTTGTGGCTAATAAGTTACTATTGCCACTTTGCCATCAAAAATGCAGGAAAATGCTTTCTAGTTTTACCAAGTGTACGA